>OX335789.1:11839719-13218052 GCA_946896805.1 Scutellaria galericulata
TGGAGTTCTTGATTGCTTTTGTGGATTTAATCTTGAAGATGCTCGGCTAATCTTTTAATTTCAGTTAGCAGAGATGTTTGAACTTATATTTCTTTTATGTTTTAATTAATCTTGTTTCCCCTTCTCGATGTTTGATTGTAATTGATTATGTTATCTGTGCAGAGTGTTTTTAATTATTGATCTTTGATTTAGCCTGATCACCTAAGTTAAGTGTTTGATAATTAATTGCTAGAATCTTAAATTATGAATCCTAATTGTTGTGGTTTAATTTTCATAAGTGGTAAACAAGA
This sequence comes from Scutellaria galericulata, assembly GCA_946896805.1. NCBI lineage: Eukaryota > Viridiplantae > Streptophyta > Magnoliopsida > Lamiales > Lamiaceae > Scutellaria > Scutellaria galericulata. Next base: position 11,840,010 of record OX335789.1, read on the forward strand.
GGTCGTGCATCTCTAGGGTAACATAATCCTAGATTATCGAATCGAGCTTGTGTATTCGGAGTCTAGTTCATCCTATCGTCTTGGTGATTAATGCATTTGATGAATTAAATCTAGAGAGCTTATTCTAGGTTATTCAATTGAATAGGGTTAATTAGAGATCTTATCCTAATTTAACTAATCTTAAGAGACGATTCGGTTTAACAGAACTTGTTGTTAGACTAGGGGTGATAATTCCATGATAATCTGAAAGAGGGGTGTTACATTGATTAAGACATAATTGAAATTAGGGGATAACTGAACTGTTAACTGGAATATCTGCATCGATTGATTCTTATTTAATTTGCTTTCTAGTTTATTAGTATTTAGTGGTGGTTAATCAATCTCAAAACCCCCTCATAATTTGTTATCTGATTGAATTGAACATATGTGGCATAGTTTATTCTTCACTCCTCGTGGAATCGACTCTTACTTGCCCCTTGTGGGATCGATTCTTACTTGCCTAGCTACTAGTTGGTTAGGTTAGGAAAGAAATTATTTAATTTTATCGCGTAACGAGGCGCGGTCAAATTAATAAATGTATAATAAAGAATCAGTAACTAATAACAATATAGTGTTTGTACTTCTGATCCATGAACTTTGGTTATGAGAACAATGAGTATGAGGGGAAGTTGCAATCATAATGCACATATTGAAGTACATTAGATACATCTTAATATTAATAATTGTTTTCAGTTTATTTGAATATTGACATATGTTTGCTATTATCAAGACTTTTTGAATAAAAGTTAATTACAAAAACTACTCTTGAAATTATACCGATTTACGGATCACTTTTGCTATTATTTATCACGAAAATTTACTGTAATTCCAACCTTGTACTTTTTACATAACATGTGATAGAGAATGGTAAAAGATAAAACAAGAAATCTTCTATTTGTTCCTTTCCAACTTTTAAGAAAAATTAATGCAAATGGGAAGCATATATAACATCAAAGACTTCAAATTTGCTCAAGTCTTTCTTCTTTAGAATTAATGCCTACTTGTTCTATAATGTCAACTAGCAACATGTCATCAGCTTGAAACCTTCAAAATCTTTATTAAAAAAACAAACACCCCCACCAAATGAAAGGAAAGTTTGAGACATGACAGATGACAGGTATATTACATCCTACTAGCCGGTGTATGGTGCACTCATGGGTGTAGCAGCAAGATCACCACATATCCACATACAAGCATATATATATTTTACACACATGCATGTGGGTATGGGTGTGGATACATAGTAAATCCTGCACCTGCACCGGGTGTAGGATGTGAAATGTAATACACCCATATGACCAAGAACGCGTTATCAGATGGAAACAGTCTAGTGGACCAATAAAAGGGAAGTTACCTGTGGTTTTCCTTAGGAGGAAATGATTGGCAACCAAAGGGAATAAGTAGATATTTTGAAAAGTATGCATTGTTGAGACAGGCTAAGAAGAGAATCAAATCTTCGAGTCTGGCAGTGCTAAATTTCTATCTTATTTCCAGGAACACTACACTCCGGCCAGAGATCCGAGCAAGATGTCTCAAGATACAATCGTTTATCTTCTTCGGAGAACTGAAGATTGGTTGACAAAAGAATTGCGCTTGCCAGAAGAGATCAAGGCAGGAATCAGGAAGTTGAAGAAAGAGCTGGAGATGATTCGTGCATCCATCAAAGACTTGGATAGCCGGAAAAAGCAGTATTGCCGAATCCAGGAGTGGATTCAGCAGCTCCGGGGCGTAGCATATGAGATTGAGATTGTTCTCGAAATGTTTGCATATCAAAATGCTCAACAGAATGCCCCCTTGTATGCCATAACAACGAGAATTGGAAGACATTCCATAGCCAACTTAATGGAAGAGGTTCAGTCAAACCTCAAAAACATCCGTGATATAAGGGGTGCACACCAAGTTGATGCTCCGTCTCATTGGGCTTCAACTTCAAGTGATCATGGATCAGCAATTGCTTCATTGTTCGTCCCTGAGGTGGAGATCTTGGGTGTTGAGGAACCAAAGGAGGAGCTTCTTACTTGGGTACGTGATGTTCAAAGAACATACAAAGTGATGTTTGTTGTGGGCATGGGTGGATCAGGCAAGACTGCACTTGTCAAGAGGGTATACGAACAACTCAAGGCAGACTTTGATTACGATGATTGGCTTACTGTTTCCGAGTTTAAGAATGGCCAAAAACTCCTATCACGCATGGTCAATAAGTTATGCAACTCAACAGGTCAGTCTCCAATTCCTTCTCATACACATGAGGATCTTATCAACACTCTGAACAATTATCTGCAAGATAAAAAGTACCTCATAGTTCTTGATGATCTGTGGAGTAGAAAAATCTGGGAATCTGTTATGTATGCATTCCCCAGAGGTAACCACAGTAGAGTTATCATCACGACAAGGAGAGGTGATATAGCTTCTTCGTGCAGAGAAAACCATGTTGATGTGTACAAAGTCCAAGCGTTACCTTTTGAAAAGGCTCGAGATCTCTTCTATAGAAAAGCTTTCTCCGAAAGTGGCACGTATCCTTCAGAACTAGGCCTGAACGAGTCATCTGAAAAGCTCTTGAAAGAATGTGAAGGTTTACCACTTGGGATTATTGAAATTGGAAAACTCTTGTCCACCAGAGAGAAAAGTGAATTTGAATTGAAAAAACTACATGATAGTCTTCAAGCAGAGCTCACTTCAGGAAAATTATCAAACATCACACAAGTACTGCTGTTAAGTTACAATGAGTTGCCTCATCATCTTAAATCTTGCTTTCTGTACATGAGCATGTTTCCAGCATATTACTCTGTGAAGCGTAGAATGCTGATTAGGCTATGGAACGCAGAAGGTTTTATAGAAGGAGTGGATGGAAAAACACTTGAAGATGTTGGAGAAGACTACCTTCGAGAGCTCATGGAGAGGAACTTAATACAGGCAAGTGAATTGGACTTTGATGGAAGAGCACGAACTTGCCGCGTCCATAACCTATTGCATAAGATTGCTCTCTCCGAATCAGTAGCTGAAAACTTTTGTACAGTTAGAGGTAAAGTTTCAGAAAGAATCCGGAGATTGGCAATCCATAACTGTGAAATCAAGATGCCAGACAAAGTCCTGCATCATGCTCATACCATATTCACATCAAGCCTAAATTTGAATATCCCAGGCGGCATGATTTCCAACATGAAGCTACTGAAAATATTGCATTTGGATCATGCAAATGTGGATGCACTTCCTTCTGGAATTGAGAAGCTCTTACTATTGAAGTATTTGTCCTTATGCCATACAAGAATCAAGCTGATCCCCAAAACCATTGGGCGGTTGCAGCATCTTGAGACGTTGAATCTTAAACAGACATTTGTGACAGCATTGCCCAACACAGTAGATAACCTTGAAAAACTCTGTCACTTGCTTGTTCGTCGCTACAACATTGGCTTTTATCTAGCCTTTGATGCAGTGCAAGGATTCAAGGCACCAACCAGAATAAGTAAGTTAACAAACCTTCAAAAGCTATCATTCATAAGAGCAGACACGAAGCACAAGCTGATACAGGAGTTGCAGAAACTGACACAGCTCAGGAAGCTGGGGATCATCGATTTACCAACAAGTAGCGGGCCGTTTCTGTGCGAAACCATTCAAATGTTAAGGAATCTTCACTCCTTGAATATGACATCGCTCCACAGGAATGAAGTTTTAGATATTCAACAAATCATCAACCCTCCTCCACTACTTGCGCGTTTATATTTGAAAGGGCGCTTGGAGAAGATGCCAGATTGGATCTCAAAGCTTCATGACCTGGTCAGAATACGTCTCAGGTGGTCCAGGCTGGCACAGCAAAGCAATCCCATAACCATCCTTGGGCAACTTCCTAATCTGCTGGAGCTCCAGTTGCTGGATGCCTACATTGAAGACCAGTTAGATTTTGATGCTGGAACATTTTCAAAGCTCAAGATACTGGAGTTTGAGCAATTGGAAGAGCTGAAAATGATCATAATAGAGAAATGGGCATTACCATGCCTCCAGAAACTCATAATCAGCAAATGTCCAAAACTGATGCAGATCCCAGTAGGCATTGAAAACATCACTCTACTCAAAGAGCTCCATTTGAGTGACTTGCCACCTGATTTTGTGGATCCATTAAGGAAAAATGGTCAAATGCGCCACCTTGTTGAACATATTCAAAAGATCTACTCCAGGCATCTACAGAATGGTTGTCAATGGGAGGGGGAAGAACTGTGATGAAAGGAGTTCAAAAGACACGGACACAAGAAAATAGTTATCTAGGTATGAGTATGAATTTGCTTTATGTAATTACAGTGTTCACAAATCTTTTGTTTTCGTTCTTTGTCTCATCTTGTTTGTGGATATTACCGTTAGTAATTGCTCTCTAACAGATAGAGCCTACATATAATGTTGAAACTAGACTTCATTTCCAGCATTGCAAGCTTTTCAAAGTTCATTCATTCCTCTAATATAGATCATAATCAAGCGATACACATGATATGGTTAGCTTGCACGATAACATGGCAAACCATGGATATTGTCATGGCTACACAAAAACAGATACAGTTACTGCATCAATAAACACAAAAAATCACTAAATCAACTTAATCAACAAAATTCTTTTGTCAGGAATCAGTAGCATGAAACACCCATTTTCTTATTTCTTGTTTTTGATCTATTTATGCAGGAAACGGTAAAGACATAAATCATATACCAAATCGATTACAGTATGTTTACACCATTAAACCAATTCAAACTCAGGCTCAGTATTTCAATGAATCAATTTTGTGCATCAATGTTGAAATCCAGCAAAAGAGATCACGAAATTCATCAGAAAATATAATAGAATTAAGATAAAAAAAACTAAATTTGAAGCACGCAACTTTGCCAGTTCACCTTTATGTTGGATCTTAGCCGGATTGTGCTCACAGCCATTGGTGAAGATTGGGGATTCTGATTATCACTTGTGCCCTAATTGAGAGATTGGAATGAATTCTACACAGACATTTTAGTATTGAGAGGGACTAAAGACACCACCCTAATTTCATATAGCAACACACTAATTTTTAATATATTTTAATAAGATGTTAAAAGACTAGGGGGTGTATTAGTTTAAGATTTCACAGGATTTTAAAAGATTTTCTTTTTTTGTAAAAAAATATGCTGGTATTCAATCAGGATTTTATGGCACTTAAAAACAATCCACTGGTATTCAATCTGGATTTTCAAAATTTTTTAAAGAGTCCATTCAAATCCATTGGTATTCATGCAAGATTTTTTACTATTTAAAAATAATTCATTGGTATTAAAAAATATAAGAATTTTATTGTGTTAGATGGATTTTGAAGAACTTTTTAGTGGTATCTATAAATAAATACCAACAATCTCATCCAAACTCATCAGATTTTAGAGGACTCTTGAAGTGACTGTTGAATTGCTTCCTCCGGTAATGTCTCTTCACCTTTGTCTTTATACTGCAATTCTATGAAAAAAAATTCGTGATATGTATAGTGTGTGTATATACTGTATCTCTTTGTTTGTATTGGGTGATGCTATTGTCGTTTTCATGTATGAATATGTGAGCTATATTGGATTATGAGATGCTATTGTATATACTGTATCTCTTGGTTTGTATTGGGTAATACTTGTTAATGGTTTCATCCATATCTTTTTATGTATATATAAAAATCAATCACTCTCATGTCTTTATACTTGTTAATGTTTTTCATGTATATACACGCACAATGACTGAGTAGCTGAGATTTTTTTTTTTTTTGTGATTTGATCTTGAGGGTGATTTCTCGCAATTTTGAGTTGTCTGGATTGGGTTTTCCATAATCGACTATTCTGATGCTTATAGTCCTGTTTACCTGGTAATTAGTTGTCTACTCTTCATTATTGATGTTTGCTCTTGATATAATTGATCATTCGGGCTTGTATTTATTCCGATTCTGTTGTTACGATGTGGGAGAATAATTGGATTTTAATCTGAATTGATTTCTTTCCAGAAATAGCAGGATTTTGACTTTTAATTATTAATAAGGACCAATTAGCAAATGACAACCCAAATCCGAATCCATAAAGTCAACAATGTAATAGAACTCCATCCTTTTTCACTCTCTCTTTCTCTGATTTTTAATGATTTTTGCTGTTTTATGTGATGAATGTTTCGAAGAGGTGCATGAGATTATGGAAATTGAACTTGCTGCATATAATGCCAAATAATATTGCTGTAATTTTCAGCTGTTTAGGCATCAATTTAGGACGTATTTTAAAGGCTTTTATTTTGAATGAACTTTTTTTATGACGATTGTGTATATTTGAAATTCACTCCAATAAGTACAGATTTGAAACATGTTTATCTTTTAGAATTTATAGTTTCATTCATCTGAAAATACTCCCGTTACTTTTTTTAGTAATTCATTTTTTATGACGATTGTGTATATTTGAAATTTACTCCAATAAGTACAGATTTGAAACATGTTTATCTTTTAGAATTTATAGTTTCATTCATCTGAAAATACTCCCGTTACTTTTTTTTAGTAATTCAAATGGGAGATTCACAAGGAAATAATAAAGGAAAGGGAAAAAAGAAAGAAAACTATGAAGCTTGACCAAGGAGGATTCCGATGAATTGTTACAACTGATAGTGGATGCTATAAAAAGTGGACTGCATGATGCTAATGGGTCAATTAGTAAATTAAATGTAGAGAGAGTCATCCTTCCTCGTCTCAATGCTAAAATTAAGTTTCCTAAAACGTATAATCATTACCTGAGTCGAATGAAGTGGTTTAAAAAACAATATAATAATATGTCATCATTTATGCGCAACAATTCTGGCTTTGGGTGGGATCCAATTTTAAAGACATTCACCGCTAGTGATGAAATATGGAAAGAGTACTTAAAGGTGAGATTACTTCGTAATCTTTTCAATATATTAATAGTTTACAAGTGTAGTGCATTATATTATTTTAAATATATTAATGACGAAATTATTTTTTTTGCTAGTCCCACCAAAGTCACAAAAATCTTCGAGGAAAACCAGGTTCAAGTGTACCTGCTAAAATCAGAGAAAGCACAAGGTTCTTCCCTTTCTTCAAGGTATGTACTAATTATCTAACAATATAAATTAGAATTAAAATGGCACTACTATAATTATATTTTTCATACGAAAAATTGTTATATACGCTAAATTTTAGGATTGCATTGGAGCTATTGACGGGACACATATTCCAGCAATAGTAAGGGGGCGAGATGTAAGCAGTTATCGTAATCGTCATGGAAAGATATCGCAAAATGTATTAGCCGCTTGTAATTTTGATTTGGAGTTCATGTACGTTCTAAGTGGGTGGGAGGGTTCGGCTCATGATTCTAAGCTACTAAATGATGTTATAACAAGGAGGAATGGACTTAAAGTGGCACAAGCCACAAGGTAAATACTTATTTTTTATATTATTGTTATTATTAGTATTATTATTATAATATTAATATTATATATTGCATATGTAATTAGGTAAATATTTTTTTGGTGGATTGTGGATTTCCTAACTGACGCCAGTTTTTAGCTCCATTTCGAGGTGTAAGATATCATCTACAAGATTTTGCAGGTCAGGGTAATGACCCTGAAAATGAGAAAGAATTGTTCAATCTTCGTCATGCGTCTTTAAGGAATGTGATCAAGAGAATATTTGGTATTTTTAAATCAAGGTTCACAATTTTTAAGTCAGCACCTCCATTTTTATTTAAGACACAAGCAGAACTTGTATTAGCATGTGCAGCTCTAAATAACTTTCTTCGCAAAGAATGTCGTTCTGATGAATTTGCAATTGAACCGGTGGACAAACCTTCATCTTCAACATTACCGGTTAACTTTGAGCCTATTATTCAAACCCAAGAGCAAGAGCGACAAGACGCTAATGCTTGGAGGACTAGTATAGCTACGGATATGTGGATGAACGCTATTTAGGAGGACATGATATTATGGAGAATTATTATATTTATTTTTTTTTGTCTTTAACTCTTTTTAAATTCGAATGTATGAAAAAAATCTTGAACTCTTATCGTATGTCATAAATCCATGAAGTTCTGCAAAGTCCACAAAGTCCTATAGAATCCATTAAAATCCTGATTAAAAAGTCTTTACAGAATCTTGCAAAATCTTAAAAGTCATAAAAATCCTACAAAGTCTTTTAAATTCGCATGACTTTTTTCATCTTAAAAAGTCCTTTAAAATCCTAATCCAATACACCCCCTTAAAATGCTCTTCATATATATATTATATAAAAAAAAACCCTCAAAACCCTTCTTCTTGCTCAAGCTCTTCTTCCAAAAATACCTACACTTACGTATAAAATTTTCATCATTTGGCCCCTCATTTAGTGAATAAAAGTATAATGACTGATGAAGATTCATTCAATACAAACAATGTAAGATTTCGCTTGAATGTAGATGAGTTTTAAGTTTCATTTTTTGAAATTCGTGAAATCACGTAGAATTGACGCGTTCGGCCAGCACAGACCGAACACGTCTATAGGTGTTCGGTCAAGCCAACCGAACATATCCGCGCGCGTCCGGCCAAGGTAGCCAAGCCTTCTATGCTCCGTTCGGATAACTTGACCGAATTTTTTTAATGTTGTTCGGCCAAGTTGGCCAAACCTTGTGTTCTATTTTCGGTCATCTTGGCTGAACAGTGTGTTTCTCGACGTTCACAAAATATGAACTTGTTTTTTATATTCTTACAATGTTATTTACTCATTTATAATAGGAATACATCTCAAATACCAGTGCAAGAAGCTTCATCAACCGAACGGATGTTGACGAACCGATGGACGATGTAGATCCTCAGTATATGCAGATTGATTTTACTGCTTACTTCACGACAGATGAAATATTTGAGTCTCGAAGTTTGATGATGAAATGGATAGACGGTGTAGCACATCGACATAATATGGTAATATTAGTTGTATGCTCTAATCTCAATAGTGAGAGAGGTCGTCGATCTCGAGTTGATTTGGGTTGCGAACGAGGTGGTGTATATCGTGTACGTAATATGACAAAATCTCTACTAAATTCAACTGACGACGGAAAGATTGTTGGAAAGAAAAGCTCCAGAAATACAATCACAAAGAAATGTGGGTGTCCATTTCTTTTAAAGGCCATTCAATTGAACGAGTCGGGACAGTGGTCAGTATCAGTCGTATCTGGTGTTCATAACCATCCAATGGGTCGGAACTTGGTGGGTCATTCATATGCCGGTCGACTAACACCGGTTGAAGATCGATTTATAGCAGACTTGTCGAAAAATAAGTGTAAACCCAAGGAAATCCTAAGTACTCTGAAAGAGTCATTTGTTCAGAATGCGTCCACTTTGAAGACTATTTATAATGCTCGTCATAAGAATAGAATAGTGGAGCATGAAGGTCAATCTCAAATGCAATATTTATTGGAGAAACTAGAGTTGCACAGTTATTATTACCTGGTCAAAAGATGTGCGCCATTTTTGAAGCCGTTGGTCTTTTTTTCCTAAGATATGTCCTACCTGGATTAAAAAAATAATTAATTTAGACAACCGACCATAAAAATCAACGAATTGGATAAATGTTTAAAAAAAAAAGAGGATCTGTTCGGTCGACACAACCGCTCGGTGCACTAGGTGTTCGGTTGCCTCGGCCGCCAATCGCGAAGACCGTTCGGTCGACTCGGCCATGCGCGCTAGGCGTTCGGTCGCCTTGGTCGCCGCACGTGCACTGGGCATCGGTGGACCAGTGCCGCCCAGTGTCCAGATTTGCACGCACCCAATTTCGTTTTTTCAACAAATTCGACCAAATAAATACGTTTTTTCAAACAAATTCATCAAATTAAACTATGAATTCACTAACCCATAACAAATCCTAAAGATAAGTAAAGAAATTTCTACAAAAATCGGCGCTCAATCAATTGCAAAATCGAAAAAAAACCTTAAATTAACTTACCCGAAAAATTTATCTGTCCAAACATCTCTTTAAAGTGTGGTGCCATTGTAACCGACCTTCGGACAAATCAACCGAGCTTGAAGTAACGTTGAATTCGTGAAAAACCAAACACTCAACAAGGATAGTCAATAACCGAATCCTTCTGTATCAAGAACCGAACTCTAAATCGAGAAGAGAAGTATTTTATTGTGTTTTTTATTTTTTTATATCAAGGGCAATATGGGAAATGAGTGTGGTGCTCTTGGAAAAATTTTAAGTGTTGTTTTATTGTGTGTGGTGCTCTTAGAAATGTGTGTTGTGCTTTTAGTCCTTCTCCTTAGTATTTTACTTGGAATTTCTTTTTATAGGTTACGATTCGAATTATCATGCTTCACTTTTTCCAACTTATTTATTTAATAAAAAAAACGTAGACCTAAAATCATTATTTATTCATTTTTTTCTAATTGATTTATTTAAATCAAATGCGTTCACTGAAATCATTATATATTGTTTACTTAATGTTTATTTATTTCATAATCGTTTGTTTAATATAACCATCTAATTAAGGTCATTAATTATTTATAAACAATATCTTATATTCAGTTATTTAATGATCAAATATGTTCACTTTACATCTTTAATCGTTCATAAGCAAATATTTAGATACGTCTAATTTGTTAAATAATCAAGTATGTTCCCTTAAGATCATTAACTATTCATAAACAAATATTTGAATATTATTATTTGAGAATATTTGTATCATGTTATGTGTGCAATATATTGAATATATATATATATATATATATATTGAAATAATGACATTGTAATTATATTAATATAAGCCTAACAATAATCAAATAGTAATTAGGGTTAATTGCACTAACACCATCAAACTATTAGAGATTTTGTACATAAACCACCAAACCTTTTTTTATGTGCATTGATATATCTAAACTATATAAAATTGGTACATAAACCACTAAATTTTTTTTCCGGCCATTTTTTGCCGGATTCCGGCTTGTGATATCACACATGTCATAAGTGTATGGGTATATCAACAACTCGATTGTGTGGACAAAACATCCCTTTAAAATATGTCATGTGTGATGTCACGTGCCGGAATCCGACAAAAAATGGCCGAAAAAAAGGTTTAATTGTTTATGTGTCAATTTCATATAGTTTATATATATCGATGCTACCAAAAAAAAAAAAAAGTTTGGTGATTTATACGCAAAATCACTGATAGTTTGGTGGTGTTAGTGCAATTAACCATAATAATTACTAGAAGATAAAAAAAGAATTTAAAATATACCAAGTAATATTTTTATGATTCCCATGATTAAATACAATCTTATAAATTTAGCAATTTAAATTATGGACAGTTTAAAATTGTTTGTAATAAAATATCATAAATATAACTTTTAAAAACATATTATGATTAAATAAAATCTTATAATTTTATACTATATTATCCGAATTTTACACCAGTCGGCATATATATATATATATTCAATCAGGTTTTCTTAATTCAATCAAACATATAATTTTCTAAATTCAATTCTAGATTCAAGGCATGAATTGGATCAATTTGTAGGTCCATTTGATTTCTAATTAGCCTTTACACTATTTTAACAAAATAAATTTAAATTAATCAATACATTTGGTTAGCTATTTAAAATCTACTCGAATGCAAAAAAGAATTCCTTGGTAACTTAAAAAGTGAGAAGTATACAATAAAAGTCCCAATCGTCATTCAAACTGGCTCCACAACCAACCAACTCGTCCATGTCTCATTTAATCCAAGAATGACAACACTCCCACTGCAAGAAGAGTTCACGTCGCATTTAATCCCCACCTAAAGAAACAGAATTCTACAAATATTATTGAAAAAGAAAGTAAAAAATATCAATTGAGGAATATATGTGACAAAAGACACAGTGAGACTTCAATAACTAATATGTGAGAGAGAATGCAAAAAGATGAAACATGGAATCCTCTATTTGTCCCTTCCAACTTTTAACAAAAAGTTAATGCAAATGGGAAGCATATGATACATCAACGACTTCAAATTTGCCCAAGTCTTTGTTCTTTAGTATTTGTGGTTTGGTCTCTAGTATTAATGTCTATTTGTTCTTTAGTGTCAACTAACAAAAGGGTGTATTACATCCTACAGCCGGTGCACGGATCACAACATATCCACATAAAAGCATACGTTTATTTACACACATGCATGTGAATACATGGTAAATTCTACACCGAAATATCCATTTCAGTTAAAAAATGAAAAAATAGCAGAAATATATTAAAATTTTACAATATTAATATGAGATTTGAGGGAATATTATAACCAACATTTTTGTTAAAATTTGACTTAAAATGATGATTAATTGATATGTTCATGATCAACAAATCGTTGAAAAAAACATATTTAAAGGTCAATCACCCAAAGTAAATGATACAAACAAATTGTTACAATTATTATGTGTAAATTATAATGTTTACAAAATATTTTTTTTTTTCTTTAGAAAGTTGTGGTAACATAATAAAATTTTACTACAAAATTAACAATTTATTTTCTTTACAAAATGATTTTTTTTACTGGATACCGATATTTTATCGAAATTCTAACGAAATTTCATGACATCCCGTTTCGATATCGAAACATCAAAAATTCCAAAGTTTCGACGAGATTTCATTACACCAAAATTTCAATGAATTTTCATCCATGACTGTAATACACCCATAATGACTAAGAATGCATTGTCACATGGAAACAATGAAATTTCAAATAAAATTTTCATCCCTGATAGTATAAAACGACCAGGAATGCATTGTCAGATGAAAACGACAAAATTTCAGCGAAATTTCCATCCTTGATTGTAATACACCCGTAAAGACCAAGAGGTAAGAACGCGTATGTAAGATGGAAACAGTCTAAGTGGACGAGTAGAACTGTAGAAGAGAAGTTACCTGTGGTTTTCCTTAGCAGCCTCTGAATGGCTACTAAAGGGAATGTGTAGAGATTTTGAGGTAAACTAAAAAGAATCTAATCTTGGAGCCTTGCCAAGATGTATCCCGACGCAACAATCACTTTTCTTCTTGATAAAACTGATAGGTGGTTGCATAAAGAATTGCACTTGCCTGAAAAGATCAAGGGAGAAATCATTAAGTTGAAGGACAAGCTGATGATGATGCGTGCATCCATCAAAGACATGGATGGCCAGAAAAGGAAGGATTACCGAATCCAGGAGTGGATTCAACAGCTCCGGGGCATAGCTTATGAGATTGAGATCATTCTTGAAATGTTTGCATATCAAAATGCTCAACAGAATGCCCCCTGGTATGCCATAACAACTAGAATTGGAAGACATTCCATAGCCAACTTAATGGACAAGGTTCAGTCAAACCTCAATAACATCAGTGATAAGTGGCCTGCACACCAGGTTGATGCTGCGTCTCAATCAGCTTCGACTTCAGCAAACGCTTCACTGTTCGTCCCTGAGGTGGAGATCTTGGGTGTTGAGGAACCAAAGAAGGAGCTTCTTACTTGGGTACTTGATGTTCAAAGAACATACAAAGTGATGTTTGTTGTGGGCATGGGTGGATCAGGCAAGACTGCACTTGTCAAGCGGGTATACGAACAACTCAAGGCAGACTTTGATTACGATGATTGGCTTACTGTTTCCGAGTTTGAGAATGGCCAAAACCTCCTATCACGCATGCTCAATAAGTTATGCAACCCAACAGGTCAGTCTCCAACTCCTTATCATACACATGAGGATCTTGTAACCAAGCTGAATCATAATCTGCTAGATAAGAAGTACCTCATAGTTCTTGATGATATGTGGAATAGAGAAATCTGGGAATCTGTTATCTATGCATTCCCTAAAGATAACTACAGTAGAGTTATCATCACCACAAGGAGAGGTGATATAGCTTCTTCGTGCAGAGAAAACCATGTTGATGTGTACAAGGTCCAAGCGTTACCTTTTGAAAAGGCTCGAGATCTCTTCTATAGAAAAGCTTTCTCCGAAAGTGGCACGTATCCTTCAGAACGAGGCCTGAAAGAGTCATCTGAAAAGCTTGTGAAAGAATGTGAAGGTTTACCACTTGGGATTATTGAAACTGGGAAACTCGTGTCCATGAAAAACAAAAGTGAGGCTGAATTGAAAAAACTATATGATAGTCTTAAAGCAGAACTACATCAGCCTAATGGCAAATTATCAAACATCACACAAGTACTGATGTTAAGTTACAATGATTTGCCTCATCATCTTAGATCTTGCTTTCTGTACATGAGCATGTTTCCAGCATATTACTCTGTGAAGCGTAGAATGCTGATTAGGCTATGGATAGCGGAGGGTTTAATAGAAGGAGTGGATGGAAAAACACTTGAAGATATTGGAGAAGACTGCCTTGAAGAGCTCATGGAGAGGAACTTAATACAGGCAAGTGATTTGTACATTGATGGAAGAGCACGAACTTGCCGCGTCCATAACCTTATGCATAAGATTGCTCTCTCTATACCAGAAGCTGAGAACTTACAAACCCGGAGATGGGCAATCCATAAGGGTGAAGTGCAGCAGGGATGGGCAATCCATAAGGATGAAATCAACAAGTTAGGCAAAGAACCGGATCAGGCTCATACCATATTGATCACATCAGGCAAAGATTTGAATATCCAAGCAGGCATGATTTCCAACATGAAGCTCCTGAAAATTTTGCATTTGGATCATGCAAATGTAGATGCACTTCCTTCTGGAATTGAGAAGCTCTTACTGTTGAAATATTTGTCCTTATGCCATACAAGAATCAAGCTGATCCCCGAAACCATCGGGCGGTTGCAGCATCTTGAGACCTTGAATCTCAAGGAAACATTGGTGACAACATTGCCCAAATCATCAGAGAAGCTTGAAAAACTCCGATACTTGTTTGTTTACAAAATTGCTACCCAAGGGCAAGTGCAGGGATTTGACGCACCAGCAGGAATAAGTATGCTAACCAACCTGCAGAAGCTATCATTCGTAAGAGCAGACACGAAGAGCAAGCTGATTCAGGAGTTGCAGAAACTGACACAGCTCAGGAAGCTGGGGATCATCGATTTACGAACAAGTAGCCGGCCATTTCTGTGCAAAACCATTCAAATGTTAACGAATCTTCACTCCTTGAATATGACATCGCTCCACAGGAATGAAGTTTTAGATATTCAACAAATCACCAACCCTCCTCCACTACTTGCGCGTTTATATTTGAAAGGGCGCTTGGAGAAGATGCCAGATTGGATCTCAAAGCTTCACGACCTGGTCAGAATACGTCTCCAGTGGTCCAGGCTGACACAGAAAAACAATCCCATAAACATCCTTGGGCAACTTCCTAATCTGCTGGAGCTCCAGTTGGTGGATGCCTACACCGAAGACCAGTTATATTTTGATGCTGGAACATTTTCAAAGCTCAAGATACTGGAGATTGAGCAATTGGAAGAGCTGAAAATGATGGTAATAGAGAAATGGGCATTACTATGTCTCCAGAAACTCATAATCAGCAAATGTCCGAAACTAATGCAGATCCCAGTAGGCATTGAAAACACCACTCAACTCAAAGAGCTCCATTTGAGCAACTTGCCACCTGATTTTGTGGAACCATTAAGGATAAAAAAGATCTGCTGTGGGCATCGTCAGAATGGTTGTCAGTGGGCACGGGAATAAGTGTGATACAAAGCAAGAAAAGAAAAGGTTATCCAGGTATGAGTATTTACCATGTGTTCACAAATATACAACATACATATAGTGTTGAGAGAGAGTTGTATTCCGACATTCAAAGTTTATTCATTCTTCCATTGTAGATCATAATCAAGCATTAGCTTACAAGAAAACGAAGGAGAAAGAAAATGCATAAATATTCAAACTCAAGCTTTTGTGCATCAATGTCGAAATCAAGCAGAGAGGGGGACGAAACAACTCCACTCCAATCAAGAGAAAACCAAAACACACGAAATTCATCAGAAAATATAATAGAATAAAAATAAACAACTTAATTGTGCAGGCAGCCGCCACTGGTGAAGATTGGGGATTCTGATCATCAGTTGAGCCCTAATTCAGAGATTGGAATTAAATTACACCTGAAATCATTCTCTATTTATTCATTCATTTGTTTATTTATTGTTTATTTATTTAATTATCAAATACAAATACGTGCACCTGAGATCATTCTCTATTTATTCATTTATTTATTTCATAAAATATCACAAAATAAATGTCACAAATCTAACAAATGATTATGGCAGTTTCAAATTATATATGATAAAATATCACAAAATCTAACAAATGGCAGTTTTCAAATTATATATATGATAAAATATCACAAATCTAACAAAATAATTTTCAGTCAAATTCGAGTTTGACTAACTATGTAACTCCGTATACATGGAATTCATTAACTTGAGTACAAAGGATACTCTATAAAACTCGAACAATACAAATACAACACAAAAAGAAAATTTAGCAGGAAACAGCAGTTACATTTAACAACAAATTGATACAATTTGATAGTTCGTTTTTATTACACTAATCCTAACAACATAACAAACCAATCATCAGAAAAAAAATCTTTTATCCTATTTATGCATTAATAAGAAATGAAGTCAAGATCTATCATTGGATGTCGATGGAAAAGGAGACGACCTTTGTTGTTGTTGTTGCGACTTTTTAACATACTTTCTGGCCCAAACATGCTTCCCGTTTATCGAATACTTGGCTTTATTCCCGCCTACTATCCCTTCTATCACCCCCGCCGTCCTTGCCACCATCCTTGCATATAGAACTTGCTCGTCCTCACCTACTTCTTGCATTATCACATCCTCTATGAAATCTCCAAACCTCCTATAATAATAATAATCACTCTCATTATTAATTTTGTAAAAAGAAAAAACAAAAAAAAAATGTACGTTGTGGAGTAGTAGTTGTACCTTGTGAAGAACTCTCTAACTTCATCTTCAGTTGTAGTGTATCCTTTAGAGAATGTCAAGAAAATAGTCCTATCATCTTGGGGCACATCTTTATCAATTTTTACACTCTCTTCCCTTTTTTTTAAGCTCAAGTTTCTAATCAGCATTTCTCCGATTTCATTGCTCATCGAATCATACGCCGGAAAACCACTTGACAACATGTGGATTGGCAGCGGAGGCGGAGGCGGAGGCAGGACTAAACCACTTTGGATAATTGGCAAATCAAAATAAGGATTATACATAAACGGCCCCACCACCACTCTCCCAGGATCGCTCGACTGTTGCAGATCAACGATCGAGATTTCATGACCGTTTGAAATCGGCGGTTCGAATATGCCAAAATTTTTTTTTTCCAGATTTTTCTATAAATACCCCGCTCCCCCCATTCATTTTCTCACACCATTCCAACACTTCTCTCTCGATTCTCAAGTTTCGATTCAATTTTTTGCTTAATTTCAATTTCAATTCTATTCTATTTACTTTTTCTCAATCGAAAATGTCTCGAAGAAGTTCTTCTTCCGTTGGTTCTTCTCGAAGAGGAAAAAAGGAGCCTATGCCACCACCAAACGATGTTCAACTCGATGAAATTATCGATCAATATACTCCTCACTCTCATTGGAGTGAGGAGTACACCAATTTGGAGGAAGCTCTCGAACCTAATACCGTCGTCGCCTTTGTTGAGCAAGAAGAAGAAGAGGAGGTGGCGAGGAGGCCAACTCAATAGAGTGACACATGTAGCCGATCCACTTCGACACTTCGAAGTGATATTACTTTAAAATTATCCTACTTCTCCATTAGTCTTAGATCATTGTGTAAAAATTACTTTAATTTTGAATGAATATTCTACATGTCCTATTTTAGGTGATACTATTATAGTCATTAAAGCAAAATGGTTAAAATATTTTTTCGAACTTCCCCATTTATTTTTAATAGCTAAATTATTAGATCCTAGGATTAGAAAAGATGGTCTAACCGAATTATTATGAATGTATTATAGTGCTTTGTTCCCCCATTTTTTGTTATCCGAATATGATGCATTTGACTATGTTCCAAATTATATAGAAGTTGTAGGTAGAGCTAGAACAACTTTGACCGAATTATTTAAAGAATATAAAACCGCATTAGGGGATGATTGTGGGGATAATTTAAGTGCTCAAAATGTAGGTGGTAGTAGTAGTTCTTCATAAAATCCATATAATGTTAGTGGTCTTAATGCATTTTATGATTTTTATGATAACCGAACACAAAAACGAGCTAGGGGGTCTAATCCCATGATAGAATTAGATACATATTTAAGTTGTACATTTGAATTTATTTCTTTTGAAAACTCTATGGATCTTTTGAAGTGGTGGTCAAAAAGGACTACCACTTATCCTATTTTAAGTAGTATTACAAGGGAGATCTTTGCAAGTCCCGCCTCCAACATCTCCGTCGAGTGCGTCTTCTCCAAAGGACGACATATGTTGAATCCAAAAAGGGCAAGATTGACCGTACAGAATGTTCAAAACATTACTCTACTTGAAGATTGGGTTCGAGCCAAGAAACGTCAACAACATCTAGATTTGTCGGTCTTAGATGATGATGGCCCTGACGAGTATGGCTACGATTCCAACACATCCTCCTCCACCTGGACCAACTTTGAAGGGTAAGCGAGGTAAGAGAACTACGTGAGTTTTGATTCCCTAATTCAATTTAGGGATACATAGGCAATTTCATTCTAAGTTTGATATTCACTTTCAAACTTAGGATGAAACTCAAGCTCTTTCATTTTTATTTTCCCTCACTTAATTGTAATGAGCAAAAAATATTGTGTAGTAGATGGTGTCTCAAAGAAAGGAGGAGATAATAAGATGTGTCTTAGATGCACGTCTTATTATGTCCTCATTTCTTTGAGACACATCATCTACCACATAATATTCTTTGCTCATTACAATTAAGAGAAGTATTAACTACGTGAGCTTCGATTCTCTAATTCAATTTAGGGATACGTAGGCAATTTCATTCTAAGTTTGAAAGTCACTTTCAAACTTAGAATGAAACTCAAGCTCTTTCAAAAAAAAAATTTCCTCTTTCAATTTGTAATTTGTAAGTTGTAATTTTTTTTAATTGTTTGTAAGTTGTAATTTTTTTTAATTGTTTGTAAGTAGTAATTTTTTTTTAAATTCAAACTTTGAAGTTTGTTGTTTATAAGTTGTAATTTTTTTTAATTCAAACTTAGAAGTTTGATGTTTGTACTTTGTAAGTTGTAATTTTTTGGATACTTATACAAAGTTGTTTATTTTTTAACATAGATACATTGTTTTATATTGTCATATTGTATGATTGAAAAAAAATTGAGTTAAACAATAAAAAAAAAAAAATTAGAAAAACCGAAAAACCGGCTAGTTCAAACCGAAACCGACGGTTCCACAGCCGGTTACAAACCGAAACCGGAACCGAACATACCCCGGTTCGGTTCCGGTTAGACCTCCCCCGATTTTCCAAACCGCCGGTTCGGAACCGAAACCGGAGGTTCGGTTAAGCCGGGCACCACTAGTCATACCCATATTCTAGAAAAATATAATCATGAGTTGTATTGATATTTATCATCCGGTTACATATTAAAGTATCACATAGTATATGAAAAGGGTTAAATTCAATTTTAGTTATGTCCAATGACAATGACAGTCGGCTAAAACTAGTCATATTAATAGAAAAAATTATCAATTTTAAACCCGCGATTGAAATTAAAAGAAAAAAAAATCAAATTCCAGTTGTTTCATTATAAAATTATAATACTAATTAACTTAACCAACTTCTATTTATAATGGAGAATTTGTGGAAACATGAGAAATAAATTGTTGCAAATTTGCAATCACAATCTGTTACAAGTGGACTCCCATGGAGGTTACAACCATCCAACGAGACTAAATATGAGAGATTTTAGGATCTCAATTTGCTAAATTATTATTATTATAATTATTAAAATTAAAATATAACTAAAAGAGACACATAATACAACAATGCGATTAATTAAATATGCATGGGAAGAAGCTCCACATCTTATTCAATCTTTACAGAATAATTAATTTCTTCTCTTGAAAACTCATCGTCTGATGAGTACTTCACCCTGCAAACATATAGACACATGCAAATTAGCTAGATACAAATTAACCATATAAAATATTCATAAATTTCTTGTATTTTAATTTCATTTTTCCAAATGATAATTACTATCACCCAACAATCTCAAATGTTACCATGTACTTGCTTTTAACCATAGAATAACAATATTATAAAGTATAGGATCAATTTTTCTTTATCATTATAAATATTCACATTTTAATTTTCACATGATCACTATTTTAACTTTTTTTTTCACTACACTTTATTATCTCAATGGAAGACGACCATGAGATAATAAAGTGTAAAAAAACACGTTTAGTTTAGCAGACTAAACATCAAAACTTAACAAACAAATAAAAAATCGAAGAAAAAAAAACCCTAATTAATTATTCGTTCAGATGACAAATTGTAATTAATCGACGAAAAACGAAACAGAAATCTTACTTGGAACAGTCAAGTGAAGGTGAATAAATGAAGGAAATGAGACACCACATAATATAGGGAGACTATTCACAAATTGCTGCTTTGCTCCAATGGTGGGAGAAATGACTAATTTGATACACCTGCAAGTAGCTTGTCGATCAGCCATGGTGTGGTCCGCATCGTGGATGGCTATGAATCCGTCACAGTAACGAGACGGGGCCCGTTCGCCTCCATTACGGAGGTAGTCACCGCACCAAATCAGGCTATTGCCGATGGCCCCACACGACATGGCTGCTTCTGCATGAGTTGCCACCATGATCAATGTGATGATGAAGAGACATGCAAGTTTGATTGAGCATGTTATGATGAGTGAATGTATATGTTTAGGGTTTTGGTGTATATATATAATAGATTTATATAGAGAGAGAGAGTGAGAGAGAGAGTTTATGAGTAGGTTTATATATCTATTTTACACTACATAAGTATGGGTGTTTCGTCCATTTTTCATAATGTCAATTTTAACCCTCCTACATAATTAAATCAAATTAA
This sequence comes from Scutellaria galericulata, assembly GCA_946896805.1. NCBI lineage: Eukaryota > Viridiplantae > Streptophyta > Magnoliopsida > Lamiales > Lamiaceae > Scutellaria > Scutellaria galericulata. Next base: position 11,861,058 of record OX335789.1, read on the forward strand.
ATTAAATTAGAGTACTAATCAATGAAAACTCTTTATTAAGGATAATAAAATAATTCAATATTTATTTTATTTTTTTATTTGATTATGAAAGACAAGATTCTTTTACATTTCAAAATCTTCTTGAAAAAATTACATGTTTTGATTATTTTGCTTTTATAATCTAGAACACTTTGAATCTTAAACTAAAATTAATCTTATATTAATATATATTTAAAGAGCTTTTCAATAATATATTATAATCATATTCAAACTCTTCTTGAAAAAATTATGTGTTTTGATTATTTTACTTTTATAATATAGAACATTTTGAATCTTAAACTAAAATTAGTCTTATATTAAGATATATTTAAAGATCTTTTCAATGATATATTATAAGCATATATAAAGAATTTATATTATAAATTTAATATTTTTATCAAAGTATGTTATTATTAGAAATTATGTTCTTATGTATATTTTTTCAAAATCTTATTCAATTTAATAGAGTCCATCCAAATCACAATTGTAAATAACATAATTCCTAATTTAATATGTAAAAAATAAAAATTATGGCAAGTATGGATGTTTTCTCCATTTTTCATAATGTCAATCTTAACTCTCTTACATAATTAAATCAAATCAAATCAAATTAAATTAGATTTCTAATTAAAGAAAACTCTTTATTAAGGATAGTAACATAATTCAATATATATTTTATTTAATTTTTTTGATTATAAAAGGCAAGAGTCCTTAACATGTGATACCTGAGTTTCTCATGAACTTCATGCATTGCATGCATCTTTAATTATTTATGTGTTAATTGTGATCTTATATTGTTATAATTTGCAGTTAGATAAAATTGTTTATACTCTCTTACATAATTAACGTGGAGAAAACCTTGACATAATTAGTTGAGACTCTAGTGATGCTCGAGTGAACAATGTAAACTATTTAATTAATGGTACTATACATTATAAATACAAATTAAAAAATAATAATAATAAATAAAGTTAAATTTTTATGTAAATGTACACTTGTGTGCAATATATTAATATATATATATATATATATATATATATATATATGTGTGTGTGGGGGGGGGAGCTGTGTGTTTACATATATACATATATATAAAAAGTCAACTTGAATAATATTAAATATATATATATATATATATATATATATATATATATATATATATATATATAGTTGCATATAGTAATATATAATAATATAGGTATGATATGTGTAAAGGCATAAACTTGCCACCATCATTGAATTATAATAATAATAATAAGAATGATAAAAATAAAAAGGGAAGAAAGGGCTGAACAGAGGGAGAAAACGGGGGAGACAGTGGATGAGAAAAGGGAAAGGAAAAAGTGAAGTGAAAAGAAAAAAAAAATTGATACATATTTTCTTCTGGATTTTACGAGACAGAACTCTTTCTTCCATATTGAAGATTAAGAAGTCGAAATTTTTGGCAATTCATGTAAGTAAAAATTTATTACAACTACAAAACATAAAATAGTATTTTGTGAATTATTTATGTTAATGGATGATATATGTATACTGTGTTTTACGAGATTTAATTTGTTGTTTAGTGGCTATCGTAAAATAGATGAACCTACGAGTTCAATGATTGTTATGAAATGAATTTGATAGTTGAATTATTATTGTGGGTTCTATCAAATGATGTGTTTTGACAAAAATGGAATGAAATTGGCACTGTGTGTGCAAGGTTGGGGCGTTGTGTGCGCAAGGTTGGTGCTGTGTGCATAAAATTGGCGCTGTGTGCGCAAGGTTGGGGCGCTGTGTGCGCAAAGTTGGTGATGTGTGCATAAAATTGGCGCTGTGTGCGCGAGGTGGGTGCTATGGGCACAAAAATATTTTAAAAATGAACTAGTTGAATGTTTGAGTGGGAAAATAGAAATGAAATAGGTGATTCGAGAAGTGGATTGAAGAAAAGGAATTGTAAAGAATCATATTATCATGCATAATTTCTGCTTACTGAGATTTATCTCATGTAATTTATGTTTTGTAGGTAATCATGATGATGTGTAACGTTATGGACGTACCGGGCAAGCTGTGGAGCTCCTGCAGGATTTTGAGCACTCATGTACATAGATGACGACTTGTTAGACATGATTGTGATTTATGTTGCTTTTGTTTTTTGATATTAAGTCCTTTTTTGAATATGTCATGTATTATATAACACACTGCATACTAATGGATTAACATGAAGCTTGTTTATGGGTTTCGACTTGTTGAAACTTCTTTTATATGAAAATATTATGTTAAAAAAAATTATAATAGTAGGTTTTTTTTTTTTAGATTAGGTTATATTTAAATTCGTTCTATATGCAGTTAAGTAAGTGTGGTCGTGACATAATATTTCAAACTCTTCTTGAAAAAATTACATATTTTGATTATTTTTGTTTTATAATTTAGAACATTTTGAATCTTAAACTAAACTTAGTCTTATATTAATATACATTTAAAGAGATTTTCAATGATATATTATAAGCATATATAAAAAAAATTAATTAGAAATTATGTTCTTACGTTTTTTCTCTTTTCAAAATCTTAATTTTAACCCTCCAACATAATTAAATCAAATCAAATCAAATTAAATTAGAGTTCTAATTAAAGAAAACTCGTTATCATGAATAGTAACGTAATTCAATATTTATTTTATTTTTTTATTTGATTATAGAAGGCAAGAGTCATTTACATTTCAAACTCTTTTTGAAAAAATTACATGTTTTGATTATTTTGTTTATAATTTAAAACATTTTGAATCTTAGACTAAAATTAATCTTATATTAATATATATTTAAAAAAAATTCAATGATATAGTATAAGCATGTATAAAAAAATTATATTATAAATTTAATATTTTTATTAAAGTATGTTATTATTAAAAATCGCAAAAACTCACGTAAGACCATCTCACGGATCCCCTTTCTTGAGATGGATATATATTTGACTCAGTACTAGACCCGGCCAAAACAGAACCCAACCTAAAAAATATAATCCAGCCCAATATATCATCCACAAAACCCAATACACTATCCACCAAGTCCACTATACCATTTACCAAGCCCAACAATTCGCATTCTCACACACGTCACACGTTGCTTTCTCAAGCACGTCTCACTCATTGTCTCACGCACACCATCGCACGTCGCATTCTCTAATACGTTTGTCACAAACCGTCGCACATCGCATTCTCAAACACGTCTGTCGCACACCGTTGGACACCTGGTAATTTTTGCTAATTTCCCCCCAATCGTTTTGTGCTAATTTTTGACCTCGATTTCGTGAAACTGGTGTGCTAATTTTAGGGATTTTGATGATTTTTAAGGATTTTTTGTTTACTTGTATGTCATCGTGAACTATTTTGTTTAGAGATATTGTCTCATGAACTAGAGAATGTTCGATGTCATCATGATTGGTTTTCTCATTATAGAATCGCAAATTTCTTATATGGCGATATGTTGGATCATTGATGTTGATTGTTCTACTTTTGTTTGTTTCAAGTTTTTGCATGTTCAAACTTGCTGGATTTTATCAGAAGTTTATGTTTCTGCATTATGATCAAACATGAATAATCTTTATTTTTTATATTCTTTAATAGGTAATCTTTTGAATTATGGTGAAAGATAAGAGAATTGTTGTGTATTCTCCTTCTCCTCCTCAATCAAAACGAGAAAAGAAAGCAAAACATAAGGAAACTGTGAAAAGGAGGAAGCTAAGTGAAAAAAAATAAGATCGGAAGAGAATTGACAATGAAGAAGTTGATAGGTATGCCTTTTACACTTATAATTATTTTAGTGACAATTATCATGTAATTAGTATAAGTATGTGATTTCTATCTACAAGTATGACTGAATTTAAATTTATGTATAAGTATGTCTTTTATGTATAAGTATGTTTCTTACATCTTTAAGTATGTGATTTCTGCATATAGGTATGTGATTTTGTCACTGAATTTAAGTATGAGTTAAAATATGTCTCTTACATCTTTAAGTATGTGATATCTGCACATAAGTATGTGATTTTATCACTTAATTTAAGTATAAGTATGCCTCTTATATCTTTAAATATGTGATATCTGCACATAAGTATGTGATTTTATCACTGAATTTAAGTATAAGTTAAAGTATTCCTCTTAAATCATTTAAGGATGTGATTTCTACACATAAGTACGTGATTCCTGAACATAAGTACGTGAATTTTTGACTGAATTTAAGTACAAGTATAAGTATGCCTCTTACATCATTTAAGTATGTGATTTATGTCTATAAGTATGTGAATGTTTGACTGATTTTAAGTATAAGTTAAAGTATGTCTCTTACAACTATAAGTATGTGTTTTGAAGCTATAAGTATACATTTTTCTTCTTCTTATTGTTTTGTAACTATATAAATAAGTGTTTTATATAAGTATGTGTTTTACAATTATAAATATGTGTTTTGTAGCTATAAGTATGTATTTTACAGCTATAATTATGTTTTTTACAACTATAAGGTATTTTTATTCTTAATAGTTATGTAACTATACAAAAGTAAGCAATTTATAGAAATATGTGTTTTATAGCTATAGATATGCATTTTACAGTTATAAGTTTGTGTTTTATTCTTAATAGTTATAAACTATTAGTAATACAAATATCAATATAAAAGTTATAGCTATATTAGTAAAACATATATATATATATATATATATATATTACAAAATGGTAGTTATTTGTCAATTGATATAAATGAAGTGTATGATTGTGCCCACTTGAGGATTTCAATTGAAAGATTAGAAAAAATATAATAATTGAGTCACAACAAATTAGTTTGGCAGCATTGGTATTTGAACATAATAATTGAGTCAAAATCACGAATTAGTTTGACGGCATTGGTATTTGAAAACTATAGCAATTTTCTGGTTTAAAAAAAAACAGATCATAGAACAATAATTAACGCAAAACCACAAAAATTGATTGCATTTTGAACTGAAATTTGAATTTATTAGCCACGTTCTCCTCACAACACTGCATTCTTTATCTCCCTAGATGCAACGGTGCGATCAAAACACTTTCTCGCTGCATCAATTCTCTCTCCACTCTTATGCATGTGCGACTATGCAACCGGGCTTCATATTTAAAGTTTTGGGTTGGGCCGCTATTTAATGTAGGTTGGAGTAGTGGTTTTGTCATGAGTTGTGGGTCAAATAGATATGTCTCACGTAAAATGATCCGTAAAACGGTCTCACAAGAGACTAACTCATTAAAAATTATGTTATGTTTTTTTTTTTTCAAAATCTCATTTAATTTAATAGAGTCCACATCCAACTCACAATTGTAAATAACATAATTCCTAATTTAATAAGTAAAAAAAAAAGAACGAAATAAATTATGGCAAGTATGGATGTTTCATACATTTTTCATAATATTAATTTTAACCCTCCTACATAATTAAATCAAATTAAATTAGAGTCCTAATTAAAGAAAACTCTTTATTAAGGATAGTAACGTAATTCAATATTTATTTTATTTTTTTATTTGATTATAAAAGGTAAGAATCATTTACATTTCAAACTTTTTTTGAAAAAATTACATATTTTAATTATTTGTCTTCAATTCATCATCTGGTGTGTTGGTTATTGTTATTGTTGTGGTTGTATTGTTAATTTATTTTCTCGTCTCTTATCTCCACAATTTCCATATTTTCTTTGGCTTTAGCCACTGCGCTCAATCTTCCATCTTCCACTTTCGTATTATAGTTTAGAGCGATTAGAAAACAGATCTCACTTGCTCCTTGTAAAATCAACCGTCTGTGGTATTCAAATGTGGTTTGGCCCTACATATGTTTTTTTGTTACATTTATTGTTTTTTATTTTTGAAATCATTTTAAGTAAAGAGTTTTTGATACCTTCTCAATGGACTTTAAGTAGTTTTCTATTGATCATCCAACATATATTGATGTCGTGTCACCAAACATTGTCATTGTTGCTTGAAGATACCTTGTATCACTCTTACTTTAACTATGTATCTACAATCAATGAATTTATATATGTTAAGTTGCATGTCATTGCTTGTTTTATTTTGTGATTTATTAATTTCTAAAGCTAATTCAAAATATTTAAAAAAAAAAAACAATCTTTGTGCGATTTAGTTAGTAGTAGTTCCACCATTTTAAAATAATTGACATTATAAAAATAGAATTTGTATCAATTTATTTGTTGTCTTTAAATTCCAAGAAATGTTATTTCATACACATAATTATACCTATTAAATATTTTATCAAGCTATGTGAAACAATCTTAAACCAATATTAGTAATGGGCAAGTATTAATAAAAATTAGTAAAAATGTACTAATTAGTAATTATTTGAAAATCCAAAAGTATTAGTAAAAATTAAAAAAACAGTTTTTTAATAGTTAGTTGTGTTAGTTAATGCTTGAGAACATTCTTATTAAGTAAAAATCATGTTTCTCTGTTTAATGAATAAGATATCCTTGAATATAGAGTATGACCATTGCTGCTCATATTATAAATGAAGATATTCAAATATTTTGTCTTGTCAATTTTAAATACGGATAAGTTAAACAATAATGAATGAAGATAAAATAAAAAAAAATTAAACAAATTCAATATAAACAAAGAATGAAAATAGGACTTAAGCTAATAATTCAATTAATATATTATTGTGTTAAGATTCCTCTAATAATATTTTTTTTTTAAAGAAAACTAAAATAATCAAATGTTAAATAATTTAAATACACTTCAATTAAATATTAAAGATCAATAAATGAAGGAAAAAACTACGTAATCAACAAAAATATATATAATATTCTCAACATTGAGTTGAGTCAAACTTCAATCGAATATTGGTAAATTGTGTCCATCAAAGTCATTATAATTACAACAATATATAGTAGTCCTTTCAAAATAAATGATTGGAAGAAAGAATAGTGGATGATTATATATAAATCTCAATTATACAACAAAGAAAAGGTCAAAGAGAGACACACATTCATAAGAGCTACAACATTCATTGCTGGCTCGTTAACTATTTGATTTGATGGCCCTAATAAAATCCATTTATTAGTAATAATAAAATCATTTATTTTGTTTCTCCATTGACTTATGGCAACTCAAATTAAATTCTAGCTATAATTTAATGCCCACAACTAACACCAGCCAACCTCCACCAAAGTCACAAACGATGTATTTAATTTCTTGCCTACACTAAATTATAGGATGAATAATAGCAAGAATCACGAGGTAAAACTGTAGGGATGAGCTAGGAAAAACCTAGCTATATTGAAAGGAATAAATACCTTGTTGGTAATTTTAAGTTTGTTAAAAACATCCTGAAGTAGTTTGTAATTCTGGATCATATCATATTCGGTTTTAGCATCAAAATTAACCTAAAACAGACAGATACATCAGTAATGCCAGAATATTAGGTTGTAAACAATGGAAGTTACAAAATTAAGAAGTCACACCTTGTGCATTGGAACAACCCCTGGATGTGCCATGTCCATCATCTGACATTGCACGGCCCCAGATGCCGCCTGGATCAAGAACGTTTATAAACAACCTCAAATGAGAAGATACGACAAAATAAAAGGCGATAAAAAAGCATCAATAGCAAAACATGATTGATTTAGATGCATTTGGAAGTTAGTATTTCACCAAAACAAAACTATGTTATGTTCTTACAAAGCAGAGTTGCATTACTACCAATAGATTCTGAGTTCCTAGTCTTCAGGGTAATGTAATATCGAGGTGTTAAGTTAGTTAGACCAAGGCAGGGGATGAAATCAAGGCAAATATATATAAGGGAACCTTTCGTTGAGTTTCTCACTTAATTCAATAGGTTCACATAACTACATGTTTTGATCACGAAAATAATATAGTTCGATTTCAACATGATCAGGCACATCACACCCTACTAAAAAAAAAGACAGACAACTCTATGGTACATAGAACGCAAACGTGCAAAACTTACATATATACTTTGAGTCGTGATGAGAATGTAGCTTTCTTGAAGTGCAATATGGATAGTTGGAACACCGTGAAAAATTCTGTGACAAAAAGACACAATTAAAAATTAATAAATGTATAATAAAGAATCAGTAACTAATAACAATATAGTGTTTGTACTTCTGATCCATGAACTTTGGTTATGAGAACAATGAGTACGAGGGGAAGTTGCAATCATAATGCACATATTGAAGTACATTAGATACATCTTAATATGAATAATTGTTTTCAGTTTATTTGAATAAACTGAAATATTGAAGTACATTAGATACATCTTAATATTAATAATTGTTTTCAGTTTATTTGAATAAACTGAAATATTGAAGTACATTAGATACATCTTAATATTAATAATTGTTTTCAGTTTATTTGAATAAACTGAAATATTGAAGTACATTAGATACATCTTAATATTAATAATTGTTTTCAGTTTATTTGAATATTGACATATGTTTACTATTATCAAGACTTTTTGAATAAAAGTTAATTACAAAAACTACTCTTGAAATTATACCGATTTACAGATCACTTTTGCTATTATTTATCACGAAAATTTACTGTAATTCCAACTTTGTACTTTTTACATAACATGTGATAGAGAATGGTAAAAGATAAAACAAGAAATCTTCTATTTGTTCCTTTCCAACTTTTAAGAAAAATTTAATGCAAATGGGAAGCATATATAACATCGAAGACTTCAAATTTGCTCAAGTCTTTCTTCTTTAGAATTAATGCCTATTTGTTCTATAATGTCAACTAGCAACATGTCATCAGCTTGAAACCTTCAAAATCTTTATTAAAAAAAAACAAACACCCCCACCAAATGAAAGGAAAGTTTGAGACATGACAGATGACAGGTATATTACATCCAGTGACGGACCCAGGATTTTTATCGACGGGGGCCCAACTAATAAAAGAATAACAATAGTTCTAAGAATAAAATCAAAGCTAACAATTCATAAAATAATAATCAATGATAATAATTCTTTACAATCACATCATATTTTATTAAGCCAAAATAATGAATATATTATATATTCTATAACAATTGATAATCAAATAAATTAAAATAGTATCATTACTCAATGAAGAAAAATAAATAATGAGTTTAGATATATGAACAATTTACCTTAAAAATCTTTAAAATTGATATTTTGAACAAGAATTTGATAATATGCAAGTAAAATTAATTAATTTACATATTTTTTGAATAAAAATATAAAAATACATAAAATATTATTAATAGAGAATGATCTCAGGTGCACGTATTTGTATTTGATAATTAAATAAATAAACAAATGAATGAATAAATAGAGAATGATTTCAGGTGTAATTTAATATAATCATGTAAGGAAACAAATATTTTATGTTGGACTATTTAATAATCAAACATGATCACTTTAGATCATTAATTGTTCATAAACAAATATTTGAATATGTTTAATTTGTTTAATAAGTAGTTGTTTTGCAGATCATGAAGCTAATTTAGTTACGAGTCTCGCTCACACATCTTTCGTTAGAGTGATCAGATCAGGTACGGGACAAACTTATGAAGTCGCATGTTGATTTTCAATGGTGGAGCATGACTCAATCTTTCTTTAATTATTGTATGTTTCTCGATTTTTATAGACAAATGTTTTATAGATTTCGTTAGTACATGATACTCTTTTTCCTTGATATATATATATTTTCCACTTGATTTTATTACATCAGGATTTTAATGAGGCCTACAGTGTTATTTTTCTCTTTGGTTCTGTTTTGTATAAACTTTTGTTGTTTGTTTTTATTCTGTCATCATCATTTATTAAATACATTTCCTCTTTGTTTAATAATCAAATATGTTGTTGTTCCCTTGAGATCATTAACTATTTATAATCAAAATACAATCTTATGTAAGTAATAAAATATCATAAATATATAAAAAAAAATAAAACATATTATGATTAAATACAATCTTATGATTTTATTCAATATATTATCCAAATTTAACATCAGTCAGCACATATAATGATTTATTAATCAGATTTTCTTAATTCAATCAAAACGTTTATTTCCTAAATTATATTCAACATATAAATTGAGAGTGATTCTCAGGGACACATCTCCCCAACCCGTCCCGGCAACCCGCGTGTATTTTTCTTTTTTTTTGAGGTATTATAGATTTGTCCTATAAGTATTATAAACACGAACTAAAAAGTATTACAGATTTGTCCTATAGGTATTTGTCCTATAGGTATTAAAAACATGAACTAAATGTATTACATAATCATATGCTTTAATGATATGTAAGTTATGAAAAATAGTTTTGATGTATTACAAATTTATTTTATAAGTATTACATACATGAACTACATACGTGCTTAATGATATGTAATATTCGAAAGAAATGTGTGATACTTAAAAGATACTTGTGTAATACCTTAAGGGTTATATATGTGATACCTGAAGAATAAATGTGTGATATCTAAAAGAGAAAATGTGTGATACCTGAAGAGTATATGTGTAATATCTGAAGAGTAAATGCGTGATAGCTGAACATAATACATTATATATAGGCTATACTTCAAGTGATCATGGAGCAGCAAATGCTTCATTGTTCGTCCCTGACGTGGAGATCTTGGGCATTGAGGAACCAAAGAAGGAGCATCTTACTTGGGTACGTGATGTTCAAAGAACATACAAAGTGAGGTTTGTTGTGGGCATGGGTGGATCAGGCAAGACTGCACTTGTCAAGAGGGTATACGAACAACTCAAGGCAGACTTTGATTACGATGATTGGCTTACTGTTTCCGAGTTTAAGAATGGCCAAAAACTCCTATCACGCATGGTCAATAAGTTATGCAACTCAACAGGTCAGTCTCCAATTCCTTCTCATACACATGAGGATCTTATCAACACTCTGAACAATTATCTGCAAGATAAAAAGTACCTCATAGTTCTTGATGATCTGTGGAGTAGAAAAATCTGGGAATCTGTTATGTATGCATTCCCCAGAGGTAACCACAGTAGAGTGATAATCACGACAAGGAGAGGTGATATAGCTTCTTCGTGTAGAGAAAACTGGGTTGATGTGTACAAAGTCCAAGCGATACCATTTGAAAAAGCTCGAGATCTCTTTTATAGAAAAGCTTTCTCCGAATGTGGCACGGATCCTTTGAAACTAGGCCTGAACGAGTCATCTGAAAAGCTCTTGAAAGAATGTGAAGGTTTACCACTTGGGATTATTGAAATTGGAAAACTCTTGTGTACCAGAGAAAAAAGTGTATTTGAATTCAAAAAACTACATGATAGTCTTCAAGCAGAACTGGCTTCAGGAAATTTATCAAACATCACACAAGTACTGCTGTTAAGTTACAATGAGTTGCCTCATCATCTTAAATCTTGCTTTCTGTACATGAGCATGTTTCCAGCATATAACTCTGTGAAGCGTAGAATGCTGATTAGGCTATGGATAGCTGAAGGTTTCATAGAAGGAGTGGATGGAAAAACACTTGAAGATGTTGGAGAAGACTACATTAAAGAGCTCATGGAGAGGAACTTAATACAGGCAAGTGAATTGGGCTTTGATGGAAGAGCACGAACTTGCCGCGTCCATAACCTATTGCATAAGATTGCTCTCTCCGAATCAGTAGCTGAGAACTTCTGTATAGTTAGAAGTAACAGTTCTGAAAGAATCCGGAGATTGGCAATCCATAACTGTGAAATAAACATGCCAGAAAAAGTCCTGCATCATGCTCATACCATATTCACATCAAGCCTAAATTTGAATATCCCAGGCGGCATGATTTCCAACATGAAGCTACTGAAAATATTGCATTTGGATCATGCAAATGTGGATGCACTTCCTTCTGGAATTGAGAAGCTCTTACTATTGAAGTATTTGTCCTTATGCCATACAAGAATCAAGCTGATCCCCAAAACCATTGGGCGGTTGCAGCATCTTGAGACGTTGAATCTTAAACAGACATTTGTGACAGCATTGCCCAACACAGTAGATAACCTTGAAAAACTCCGTCACTTGCTTGTTCGTCGCTACAACATTGGCTTTTATTTAGCCTTTGATGCAGTGCAAGGATTCAAGGCACCAACCAGAATAAGTAAGTTAACAAACCTGCAGAAGCTATCATTCATAAGAGCAGACACGAAGCTGATACAGGAGTTGCAGAAACTGACACAGCTCAGGAAGCTGGGGATCATCGATTTACCAACAAGTAGCGGGCCGTTTCTGTGCGAAACCATTCAAATGTTAAGGAATCTTCACTCCTTGAATATGACATCGCTCCACAGGAATGAAGTTTTAGATATTCAACAAATCATCAACCCTCCTCCACTACTTGCGCGTTTATATTTGAAAGGGCGCTTGGAGAAGATGCCAGATTGGATCTCAAAGCTTCATGACCTAGTCAGAATACGTCTCAAGTGGTCCAGGCTGGCACAGCAAAGCAATCCCATAACCATCCTTGGGCAACTTCCTAATCTGCTGGAGCTCCAGTTGCTGGATGCCTACACTGAAGACCAGTTAGATTTTGATGCTGGAACATTTTCAAAGCTCAAGATACTGGAGTTTGAGCAATTGGAAGAGCTGAAAATGATCATAATAGAGAAATGGGCATTACCATGCCTCCAGAAACTCATAATCAGCAAATGTCCAAAACTGATGCAGATCCCAGTAGGCATTGAAAACATCACTCTACTCAAAGAGCTCCATTTGAGTGACTTGCCACCTGATTTTGTGGATCCATTAAGGAAAAATGGTCAAATGCGCCACCTTGTTGAACATATTCAAAAGATCTACTCCAGGCATCTACAGAATGGTTGTCAATGGGAGGGGGAAGAACAGTGATGAAAGGAGTTCAACAGGCACGGACCCAAGAAAAGGGTTATCTAGGTATGAGTATGAATTTGCTTTATGTAATTACAGTGTTCACAAATCTTTTGTTTTCGTTCTTTGTCTCATCTTGTTTGTGGATATTACCGTTAGTAATTGCTCTCTAACAGATAGAGCCTACATATAATGTTGAAACTAGACTTCATTTCCAGCATTGCAAGCTTTTCAAAGTTCATTCATTCCTCTAATATAGATCATAATCAAGCGATACACATGATATGGTTAGCTTGCACGATAACATGGCAAACCATGGATATTGTCATGGCTACACAAAAACAGATACAGATACTGCATCAATAAACACAACAAATCACTAAATCAACTTAATCAACAAAATTCTTTTGCCAGGAATCAGTAGCATGAAACACCCATTTTCTTATTTCTTGTTTTTGATCTATTTATGCAGGAAACAGTAAAGACATAAATCATATACCAAATCGATTACAGTATGTTTACACCATTAAACCAATTCAAACTCAGGCTCAGTATTTCAATGAATCAATTTTGTGCATCAATGTTGAAATCTAGAAAAAGAGATCACGAAATTCATCAGAAAATATAATAGAATTAAGATAAACAACTAAATTTGAAGCACGCAACTTTGCCAGTTCACCTTTACGTTGGATCTTAGCCGGATTGTGCTCGCAGCCATTGGTGAAGATTGGGGATTCTGGTTATCAGTTGTGCCCTAATTGAGAGATTGGAATGAATTCTACACACAGACATTTTAGTATTTTTACTTATTTTACTTGGAATTTCTGGGACCATCTGCACCCAACCTTTTCTAACCAAACCCCAATATCTATTCACATCCCAATTTTAATATCTACATTTTAAATTATTTCTAAACACACCCCAAACATTTCCAATTTTACCCTTCGACCCAAAAAAAAACCAAATTTTAAAAAAAAAACTAACAAGAACGAAAGGGAGAAGAAATTTTTCGACAAATTAGTATGTCTTATGGTGTGAGCATGTAATTGTAGTCTATTGTTGGAAAATTTTGTATATTGGATGCTGAAAAATGTCAAAATTTTGACAAAAACTCAACATTGGTTCGACTCTGGTTCTTCACACGATGTGTTGTGTGTTCGACTTGGGAAGTCGAACAAATCACAACCGTTCGACTAGAGAATTTGAACACGATGTATGGCGTTCAACTTTGATAATCAAACATTGTTTTAGAACACTCTTCATACGTTCGATTTTTTAGGTTGAACACTCTTCACACTGTTCGATTTTTTGGGTTGAACACTTTTCATACCGTTCAACCTGGAGTAGTCGAAAGGTACTGTTCCAGCGGGATTTTCTACTTTTCGAACTAAAACTCGATTTTTTGTACTACACTACTAAAAACTATTTAAAATGTAGTAGAAATCTTACATTGCTCGCTTCAAATGTATCTTCTCATTCCATAGACATTTTTGTAGAGAATATTGGTTGAGTGATATTCTTAGGGTTTATCAAAGGAGAAAAAAAAAATTATGGTATGGAGAAGAGTTTATGCAATGAAGGAGAAGAAGAGTGGGAATGAGGTGTGTTTAGAAATTATGGGGTATTATTAGTATTTCAAAATATATGTGGGTTGTGGTCAAGGAATATTATAGACATTTAATATATAATTACTTTTAATTTATTTAATTATGGAGTGTGGTTAAAAAGTTTGGGGTGTGGATAGTCTCAGCCTTTCTTTTTATAGGTTACGATTCGAATTATCATGCTTCACTTTTTCTAACTTATTTATTTAATAAAAAAATCGCACACCTAAAATCATTATTTATTCATTTTTTTCTAATTTATTTATTTAAATCAAATGCGTTCACTGAAATCATTATATATTGTTTACTTAATGTTTATTTATTTCATAATCGTTTGTTTAATATAACCATCTAATTAAGGTCATTAATTATTTATAAACAATATTTTATATTCGAGTGACACTCATATGCACAAGGTGCACAAATCCAAATCTGTGCAAAACAATACTATTATATTATATGAAGTAATATTGATATATTATATGAGTAATACTGTTAAAACTATATATAATATAACAGTATCACTCATATAATATAACAGTATTACTTCATATAATATAATAGTATTGTTGTGCACAGATTTGGATCCGTGCACCTCGTGCACAAAAAATTTTATCTTTATATTCAGTTATTTAATGATCAAACATGTTCACTTTACATCTTTAACCGTTCATAAGAAAATATTTAGATACGTTTAATTTGTTAAATAATCAAGTATGTTCCCTTAAGATCATTAACTATTCACAAACAAATATTTGAATATTATTATTTGAGAATATTTGTTATTCTCATACTCATTATTCTCTTAATATTTGTTAAATAATTGCAACTTCCCCCTCATACTCATTATTCTCATAATCAAAGTTCATAGATCACAAGTACAAACACTGCATTGTTATTTGTTATTGATTCTTTGTTATACATGTATTAATTTCTCACTGTGTCTTTTATCACAGAATTTTTCTCAGGGTTCCAATTATCCATCTTGCACTTCATGAAAGCTACATTCTCATCACGACACAAAGTATATATGTAAGTGTTGTACGTTTGCGTTCTATGTACCATGGAGTTGTCTGTCTTATTTTTTAGTAGGGTGTGATATGCCTGATCATGCGGAAATCGAACTATTATGTTGATGATCAAAACATGTAGTGACGTGTACCTATTGAATTAGGTGATTTGCAGTTGATATTATCGTAGTCTTTGTTGTCCAACTGATGGTGAAAATATGAAAGTTATGTATTTGAATGCAGAGATTAAATGCAATGGACTTATGATGACTAACAAGTATACCTAAATTAGATTTAATAATTTATGTTTACTTGAAGAGTGACTACCAAAGAAATGGACAAGCTAATTGTTTGATATAATCTATTCCTCAATTGATAAGTGTATAGGCTTAATTTTTACTTCTTTTCCAACTTTTAATTTCCAAAAATATTTGCTGAATTTTGTTTCCTTAGGTGGGGTTACAACTTACAATACAATGGGAGTGTCCTCGTTCTTGGATTAAATGATCAACTATTGGTTTGGTTGTGGATCCATTTTGAGAGATGGGTTTGGGACTTTTATTACATACTTTTCTAAAACTAGGTATGGTGCAGTTGAAGTTCGAGAAGACGAGGCTTTTGGTCTTTTCAAGGCTCTTTCCTCCATTGGATCATAAATAATACGTTTAAATAATTATTTAATTGTCGAAACATAAGTTTAAGATCATAAATATTTTTTTTATTCATTATTTTGAAAATAATATATATTGTTATGTTTATTATATTATTCGACCCACCCTCTTTTGTTTTTAGTTTGCCTTTCATTTTTAACATTTATAATAACATTCAATTTTTCTTTTCAAATTTTAAATTTCATAGTTTATTTTAAAATACATATTCAAAAAGAAATTATTCCATTTTATTAATTAATCAATAAGTTTGAAAAGTACGAACAATCATTTTCAATCTACCCACTTTATGTTAGTTTTTTTTTTCGTTTTGTTATTTATATTTTTTCTCTAAACTGATTTTAATTTAACAAATTTCAAATATGTAAATAATTTATATTATTGAAGTTGATCATATGTTATTAAGATAAATCTAATTAGCATTTGTATGGAAATATCAGTGCAAACATAAGTACTAATGTAGAAAGGAACATACTGATACATACTATCTGGAAAGGAAGCCAAACTAGTGCATCTACAAATACTTTTTAACAATATTAGAAAATACACAAAAACTCTTATGTACCAGGTGCACGAATCTAAGATCCGTGCAATCCGGGTCGATCCGTTCTTTATGTAATATATAAAAGTGTATAAAAGTCAGAATATTTGTACATAAATATGACATGATATAATATAAAGGTCACATTGATATCACATAAAGGTATACAGTTCAAATTATGTTGAAAATCTTCATTTTTTCTAAGTTATAGTACATAAAGGTCATGATAGTTGTACATAAAGGTCACACATTTATAACATAAAGGTCACACTAATACAACATAAAAGTAACAACTTGAAGCAAAAAAAAAAAAAAGCTAAATTCAAAAAACACGTGGATTCGGGTCAAAACTGGGTCGACCCGGATTGCATGTACACCAAGTGCACATAAGACCAACTCTAGAAAATAATAACTGATCATGATTTTAGAGGCATAATTTGACCAGTGGGTTAATATAAATCTGTATTGACAAAGATATCCTTATTATTCATGCATTAAATGTTATCTGGATTTGATACAATGAACATGTTATTGGATATGCAATCTATCTCGATTATGTTTTATCGAGTCGAGTTTCAAATAACTAATCAAACATATCGATTTATTTAAATTAATCTAGTCAAGGCTAATTAGAAATCAAACGGAACTACAAATTGATTCAATTTATCGCAAAAACTTATATGTCTCGGGGACACGGATCTTAGATCCGTGTTCCCAACCCGTCCCGACACGTCCACGCTCCGCGCCCACCTGACAGGTATCACATATTTGCTCTAAAAGTATCACACATATATTCTTCAAGTATCACATAGCCTATATATAATGTATTATGTTCAACTATCACGCATTTACTCTTCAAATATCATACATATACTCTTCAGGTATCACACATTTTCTCTTTTAGGTATCATACATTTATTTTTCAGGTATCACATATATAACCCTTGAGGTATTACACAAGTATTTTTTAAATATCACACATATTTCTTTCGAGTATTACATATTATTAAGCATGTATGTAGTTCATGTATGTAATACCTATAAAACAAATTTGTAATACATCAAAACTATTTTTCATAACTTACATATTATTAAAGCATGTAATTATGTAATACATTTAGTTCATGTTTTTAATATCTATAGGATAAATCTGTAATACATTTTAGTTCGTGTTTGTAATACTTATAGGACAAATTTGTAATATCTCAAAAAAAAAAAAAAATACACGCGGGTCGCCGGGACGGGTTTGGGATTCGTGTCCCAGGGACAAAGGAGAATCACTCTCAATTTATATGTTGAATATAATTTAGGAAATAAACGTTTTGATTGAATTAAGAAAATCTGATTAATAAATCATTATATGTGCCGACTGATGTTAAATCTGGATAATATATTGAATAAAATCATAAGATTGTATTTAATCATAATATATTATATTTTTTTATATATTTATGATATTTTATTACTTACATAAGATTGTATTTTGATTATAAATAGTTAATGATCTCAAGGGAACAACAACATATTTGATTATTAAACAAAGAGGAAATGTATTTAATAAATGATGATGACAGAATAAAAACAAACAACAAAAGTTTATACAAAACAGAACCAAAGAGAAAAATAACACTGTAGGCCTCATTAAAATCCTGATGTAATAAAATCAAGTGGAAAATATATATATATCAAGGAAAAAGAGTATCATGTACTAACGAAATCTATAAAACATTTGTCTATAAAAATCGAGAAACATACAATAATTAAAGAAAGATTGAGTCATGCTCCACCATTGAAAATCAACATGCGACTTCATAAGTTTGTCCCGTACCTGATCTGATCACTCTAACGAAAGATGTGTGAGCGAGACTCGTAACTAAATTAGCTTCATGATCTGCAAAACAACTACTTATTAAACAAATTAAACATATTCAAATATTTGTTTATGAACAATTAATGATCTAAAGTGATCATGTTTGATTATTAAATAGTCCAACATAAAATATTTGTTTCCTTACATGATTATATTAAATTACACCTGAAATCATTCTCTATTTATTCATTCATTTGTTTATTTATTTAATTATCAAATACAAATACGTGCACCTGAGATCATTCTCTATTTATTCATTTATTTATTTCATAAAATATCACAAAATAAATGTCACAAATCTAACAAATGATTATGGCAGTTTCAAATTATATATGATAAAATATCACAAAATCTAACAAATGGCAGTTTTCAAATTATATATATGATAAAATATCACAAATCTAACAAAATAATTTTGAGTCAAATTCAAGTTTGACTAACTATGTAACGTGGAATTCATTAACTTGAGTATAAAACTCTAACAATACAAACACAACACAAAGAGAAAATTTAGCAGGAAAACCTCAGTTACATTTAACAACAAATTGATACAATTTGATAGTTCATTTTTATTACACTAATCCTAACAACATAATGAACCAATCATCAGAAAAAAAAAAATCTTTTATCCGATTTATGCATTAATAAGAAATGAAGTCAAGATCTATCATTGGATGTGGATGGAGAAGGAGACGATCTTTGTTGTAGTTGTTGCGACTTTTTAACATACTTTCTGGCCCAAACATGCTTCCCGTTTATCGAATACTTGGCCTTATTCCCGCCTACTATCCCCTCTATCACCCCCGCAGTCCTTGCCACCATCCTCGCATATAGAACTTGCTCGTCCTCACCTACTTCTTGCATTATCACATCCTCTATGAAATCTCCAAACCTCCTATAATAATAATAATCTCTCATTATTAATTTTGTAAAAAGAAAAAACAAAAAAAGAAGAATGTACGTTGTGGAGTAGTAGTTGTACCTTGTGAAGAACTCTCTAACTTCATCTTCAGTTGTAGGGTATCCTTTAGAGAATGTCAAGAAAATAGTCCTATCATCTTGGGGCACTTCTTTATCAATTTTTACACTCTCTTCCCTTTTGTTTAAGCTCAAGTTTCTAATCAGCATTTCTCCGATTTCATTGCTCATCAGATCATACGCCGGAAAATCACTCGACAACATGTGGATTGGCAGCGGAGGTGGCGGCGGAGGCAGGACTAAGCCACTTTGGATAATTGGCAAATCAAAATAAGGATTATACATAAATGGCGGCGCCGCCGCCACCCCACCACCACTCTCCGCCTGGAAAATATCATTAAACGCTCTGACACAAACGGTGTTGATTATTTTAGTAACACCTCGCAACACAGCAATCCGATTTTCATGGAAGAAACGGAGAGTGGCCACCGGATTTCTCAGAATCTCCGGCAACAATTTTAGTTCATTCCCATTCCGAAACTCGTTGCTCTCCACAAATCTCAGACACGACGCCGTTTCGTCGGCGACGTTGTTGAGAAGCGGGTGCGGCAGAGACAACATTCTCTTGATCAACTTCAGGTCGTTGCTTTCTCTCTCTAGCCACATCCAGAAGGCCATGACCTGGACCGACTCGGCTGGGTCACGACTCAGGCTCTGGATCAAACGAGCGTAGAGCTCTCTATCGATTGCGTGGAAGAGATTGAAAGCCTCGTCGCTGACCTGCGGACATGTTTCCAGCGGGAAAAGGGACGGGATATTCGAAGCTTCGTCTCCTATTTTCATGGCTTTTTTCTACTAAATTTTTGCAGTAGGGAGATATATATATTGGTGAGACACCATTTTGAAGGGGTGTGAGATTGTTTCCATGAATTCTTTTCCATTTTAGGAGCGCAACGGTGTGGTTTGAAAACTGGCGTCCGATCAGATTTGAATGAAAACTCGCGTGGCGTCCAGTCGGAATCGGTGTATGAGATTATTGCAATGAATTATTTTCCATTTTAGAATCACAACGGTATAATAAAAAGATTGGAATGAAACACTCGTATTTGATTAACGAGATTGTAGGAGGCAGTGTAAGAAACTGTATTGAAGCAACGCGACAGTTTGATTACCATTAAAAAAAAAAGCTGAATTTTAAGAGGCATATTCATTACGCTGTAAATGCATATTTATATGTTGTACAATTAATAACATAATTTTCTTCAAAAAAAAAAAATTAATAACAAAATTTTCTTCAAAAAGTTAATAAAATAATTATTAAAATAAAATTAATTCGAAAAATTGACTTTCAAAGTATAAAGAATTAACCTTTAATTTAAATTAGATATTCATCCATGTGATTAACGAGTTTTGTTTAGAAAAAAATATTTTTCGATATTCAATTGAAGTTACAATAAAAATTTAAAATATCAATGTCAATAGAAATATATATATTCAAAATATCGATTGAAATTTAAATATTATAAATTCAAGGGAATTTCGAAGGTTGCTATTGGAAAAATTCATAATTCTCCATACATCATTCATATTTCCGATATCAATGGTTTTAATTGTTATATAGAGGATAAATATTTATTTTTTAAATATTTAGAAAATACCAAAAATATCCATATTAATATATATTTGAAATTATAAATTTGAGTAAATCTTGGAAAAATCAAGAAAATATCGATATTAGTATTGTCATACCCATATTCTAGAAAAATATAATCATGAGTTGTATTGATATTCATAATCACGAATATTATAGAGAAAATATCAGACAAATTTTAAATAATTTTATTTTACTAAAAATATTTTAATAAATTCTCAGTATTTCAAATATCTTATGTTATGATATTTATAATCACAACTTTTTTAAAGTCACAATTGTTAATTTTAAAGGCAAACTAATATGTTATGTTATGATATTCTATTCGTAATCTGAGGTTTTGTGAGTGTGTTATGTTATGATATTCTATTCGTAATCTGAGGTTTTGTGAGTGCTTTTATATGAGGCCAAATTTCATTGAGATCGTTGTGACTGTAGGTATGAATAACATCTCTCATTTCCCATTTGTACCCACAAACATTAAATTAATGTCTCTAAGAATGTAAAAAAATTATTTATTCAATGAACTAAGGATAAAAAATATATATATATCCTAGGTAAGAAATCAAATTTATCAAAAAAATAAATTTATCGTGGGTAAGAAATCAAGTTTATCTGTAAAATTGATTCTATTGATATTTATAATCACAAATATTAAAAGTGTATGAGAAATCAATAAAATTAAAAGTTATTATAAAATTTTAAAATATTTACTAATTTTTAAAATATCAACGCTACATCTATCAAATACAAATTCCGGCCCATAGTGAGCGTACTCGTGAGAGAAAGTGGCTTGGAGTGAGAGTAGAGACGGTTGATTTGTATTTTGGCGCGAGAGAGCGAGACCAAGATATGAGAAACGACACTTCTTTTTCCTATTTATATTTATACATTATTTCTGCAAATTATTTTCAAGATTAGTAGTTAAAAATTAGTTTAGCAAATATAGTATCTTTTTTACGATACACCTCAGATTTTAATTATACTTTTCCTTTGAAATATTGAAATATAAAAATTAATAAAAGATAAGCAATGTTGCAATTTGACAGGAAAAGTATATACTGCAATCACTAAATTTATTATTTTGAATGCTTATCTATATGTAGTTGGTAACGCTACATATTGAGGTACTTTACAATCATCATTTTATTTAAAAATGGAATTTTATCAATTTCGAACTCAATATAGTAAAATATCAATCTGGAAGTTTGAAAGAATTTTTTTTAATTTGAGACCTAAATGATAAAACTATCAATTAAAGAGTCACAAATTTAATGTTTTGTTTGATATCTTTTCTTCATTATTTTAAAATATTCTTAAAATGATAACTTCAAAATATATATAATTGATGAACTTCAAGTATATGAAAAAAAATATTGGAAATCGCAAACATAACCTCACTTGGCAAAAACTTTTGTGCACAAGGTGCACGGATCCAAATCTGTGCACAACAATACTGTTATATTATATGAAGTAATACTGTTATATTATATGAGTGATACTGTTAATATGAAGTAATACTGTTATATTATATGAGTGATACTGTTATATTATATGAAGCAATACTGTTATATTATATGAAATGATACTGTTATATTAATATAACAGTATCATTTCATATAATATAACAGTATTGTTGCACCTTGTGCACAGGAGTGTCACTCACCTCACCTCACTTTTATAGGTTTTAAGAGATAAGTTCATATTTCAAGTTCGAGTATATGACTTTTGTCTGACTCCAATTGAAATTAATCTATCTTTTACCTTTAAATCTATAAAACTCCTATAAAAATAGACGAACCTATAGAAAGGGTTAAGAGGTGGAATTTTTTTATCTCACTTTAAATATGGACAATTAGAAATCAATTTATTGATGAGTTTAAACTGAAACCAAACCGACACAGTTCAATTAGGTATTCGGTTTCAATTTTCGGTTAACTGAAAATTCGGTTCGGTTTAAATCATCTCAACAAAATTATATCTGTAAAAGATCATTATATTATATAGTTATCTGATGAGTATTTGCTTGGTCAAAATAATAATGCCACGTCCAACCCTTAATAACTTTTGTATTTTTTCTAATTTCTTGAATAAACATACAAATGAGTCTGTTATATAGATAAATCATATATACATATATAATTCTTTATTTTAAGAAAAATAAAATACAACATTAATAGTTTTGAATATGAAATTAAATTCATACCTATAGGTTTTTTTAGTCTTTCCACCTAAATTCATACTTCAAAAAAACAAAAAAGAGAGCTAGACTTTGCCACCTAAATTCTTGGAGCTGTCGAGACAACAACCTCGTCATCTCGACCACCTCCACGTCTTGATCACGGACGACACGATTAATGAACCTGGTACCTCGTCATCTCGAGACCTCCTCGTCTTGATCATGGACGACACCATTAACAGACCTGGTTTTCCTCGACCGTCAATCCTTAAACAAAGCAACGGGAAATGCCTCGAGGCTGGCTTTCTCCAAAATCTCCTTCTGCCACAAAATGAAACCAAGAACTCGATCATGCGAAGCTCAAAAACAGCATAATACTATAATAATATATCGTATGAATGAATTAGCCAAGTTGTTGATTTACTTGTAACATTGATGTGATTCTCCCTGGACCGTCCTGATTCAAAGACACAAAGAAGTATAAACACCTTGTCTAGATAAGTTTCGTTGTCGTTGCTAGAAACTCCCTCACCTCAAACTGTTTCTCCACCCATGTTATCTCCTCCCAAGAATTTGATTTTACTGATTTCCAAGCATTTGGAGCTTGGATTGTCTCGATATGTTGTACGATCCGAAGGCTATCTGGCGAACGTAAACCAACTTAGACTAGATTTCTAATCAGGGCAAAGATGACTCAGAAACTTACTTGTTATGAATGCTTCGGTCCACAATTCACGCTTTGACCATGATGGTGCAACTTCTCGGAAAGGGATTCCAGTTTTTAAGCAGATGCTGCAAAAATCAAGATTTTGACACTTTTCATCTCGATATATTTTGCTTGAACAATACTTGACAGATATGACTTACTCCTGAATTACTTGTCGTACAACTCCAGGAAGAACACCATCACTCAAGGGAGCGGTCTGAACTTCAATGAAATCGAAACTTTGTGATTCATTCTGCTCAATAGTGTCTTTCTCCTGCAAACAACCCATGGCAAACTTTGTATTGAACGAGAAAATATATATTATATAATACTCGACAAACATATGCCTTCCAACAAAAGTTTGGTCCCAAGATATTGATACGATGATATTGGAATCAAATATGTAACTGAAGATGAAGCGAGTCCCAAAAATTCAACTTATAGAGACCAGAAGGTTCTCAAACCCTTGTTTCCACACCTCATTATGCAATTTATCAAATTCTTGTCATAGATTGAGAAGAATTTCAAGCGCAAAATGTGGTAACTTTAGCTTGAATTTCCAGGGAACAAATGTAGGCGTTATTTCTACTGGCATAAATGGTAAAGCGGATCAATAGAAGAGCTTTAGAATTTGCCAAATACTTTATCCTTACATGATAATTTCTAGCCTGTGAATGTAGGGAAGACTCGCATGTTTAGAAGACAATAGTTAAATACAAATCTCCACTTCGGAAACCTTGCAGTTGTGAAACACTACCTAATTCTCATTAACATCACTTCCTTCCATTGACATTCATCAGTTTACAATAGTTTGCTAGTAGTTTCCAATTCTCGCCAAAATCAACAGATAACTGATAATCAAATTAATCTTAGTGCAAGTATTCTACTCTTTTTGGATGAAACAAGATCTAAGCTTGCAAAAGAGGCAACATGTCACTTAGTAAACTCAAGCCAAAAACACCAAAAAAACATTCAAGAGCATCCCTCACCTTGAGACTAACAACAAAAAAGTTTGTCAAACAGCCTTCCAAAATCCGTTCACCATCATTTGATAACAAAAGCTCAGTAACAGAAGGTGGCCTCAGCTTCTCCAAGCGCTTCCTTCGCCTATCTAGAAAAGCTATATCAAACAACGCATACACCATGAACATGTGAAAAGTGCATTGCATCTACAACTTCTCACAACCCACAGTAAAGCCTATCAAACTCATAACAACATTTAAAAAGTGATAAAATTCTAAATATCGAATTCCAAAAACCACTTTCCATAAAAAATGCACTTGACTAAATCCCATTAGATTTCACAAACTTGATAGCAGAAAGATTAGATTTACCTGACCCAATCTGAATATTTCGCATTGGCAAAGTCTCTTCCACGGCCCACTACCGCCAAACGCGCTGCATTGCTTCCAACACCAAAAGCAGGAGGAACATATCCACCTACATGTAAATACACATCCAATACTTCATGAATCCTTCCCTCATCAAAATCATCCTCCATACGATTCAAACTCTCCCACTTTCCACTCAAAAGTGTCATAAATGCCAATTCCTCCCCGAATTTCCTCTCTTTTACAACATAAGGCATCACTTTCCTCATAGAATCATTAACCAAACACCTAATTACTGAATCCCACATCACAGCACGGCTCAAAAATTCCCACAATGGTAAACTAACATCTCCTGGCTTTTCGAACAAAAGCTTTGGATTGTCTTTCAACAACAATTTCAATGAATTCGATAGCCTATGCAGATGTCTATCCCAGAATAAGAGCTCTGAACCGTTGTTGTGAGTGCGAGTGGTTGTATACACACCTAAATACAATACCCAATCAGTTTAATCATTCAATACACAATCTATCAAAGTTTCATAACCATCAATTCTTCATTCACAATTGTTGTTGCAGAACTTTTTTAGGGTAGAAGAAATTCACCTGGTCGAGCTTCGAGAAAAGCTGCAACTGAAGGAGTGCCTGCTGCAGGTGAAACGATACCGTTTTTGAACAGAAATCTGTTGCCATGAATCATTAGGTGTGTGAAATGTGATTCGTCTGTGAGATTGAAGGAAACAAGAGAGGAAAATCAATAGAACCAATATTAAATCTTCATTATTTGATTGAAATAACAATTCAATACATATACAATTTAAGAAATATATAATTACATATTAAAAAGACTTTAAAGATACCAGTAAGCGATCATTGTATATGTTAGTCTATACTCATCAGAATCATACCTAAATCTCTCAATAGAAGCAAAATTAGATAATAAAGGTCCTAAATCCTATAAAATTGCATTCGCCTAAATTGCATAAGATCTTTGCACTAAAATTTGAAATCATTAAATTAGGGCACTGAATCGTCAATTGACAAGACTGTTCTGTGAGAGAGAGAGAGAGAGAGAGAGAGAGAGAGAGAGGTATTAGCGGCGAACCTGCGGCGGCGGCGGCGATGAGCTCCAATTGATTTCGAACGAGGAGGAGTTGTAATCGCGTTCCAGGTTACACAGTCTACTTCTCGTTGTCCTTATCCTCTATTACAACCCTCAGGCTTCTCAGTGTTTCCACAGGGTAGAATTGTCAATTCGGTATAGGAGAAATAATAATATACTAGTATAGGTCCGTGCGATGCACAAACATATATAAATTTTACCATTTTAATGTGAAAATGTTGAATATGAAAATAATAAATTTTTTTAGAGTAATTTCAATATCATTTGTTAACCATATGATGCACGATCATAAAATTTAAATACTTTCAAACTGATGTAAAATGTTAATTTAAGAAAAAATTTAATGTCAATTGGTACCCATATAATGCATGGGCATATAAATTTATAAGTGTTGTAATTTTTTGAACAAAAAAATGTTCATGGTAAAACAATATAGTTATTCAGAGTTATTTCAATTTAATTTATTGCATATGTGATTTACGAATTTTAAATATTTCTTATATTGATCATACATTGTCAAACTACTTTATCAAAGATAATGCTCACATATCCACCATGAACATATCATAATACGTCCACCACTGTTGTGTAAATATTTCATTTCTTTAAAATTTGAGATATAAAATTAATAGTTGTGTTAGATTTTTGACATCAACGGTGATACATGTGCTCAAGGTGAGTAGGTTAGCTAAGCTAGTTTTATCAATTGTATTTGTCACAATTGGTCTGGAAAAAAATTATGTAAATATACGTTTAATAAGATATTCATAATGAGTATATAAAATTGAGATATTATTGTATATTATTCAAAAATAAAAAATTTAAATTTAATATACTTTAAAAATATATATATTAATTTGTTTAGATGTCATAAAAATCAAAATTTCTCAATTACAGAAGTTTTTTGAACAAAAAATATAGATCAATTTTCTTGAATTTTGTACATTATTTAAAACGAAAAGGTGTAAAAGATAAGTTAAAAAAAGTCAATACAAAAAAAATTTTAAGATAAATTTTAAATTAGTACTTTTTGTTTAGAAAGAACATCATATATTATAGGGTTAATTGTTGGAAAAATTACGATATTTACTTTAATTACAACTTTAACTAAATTTTTGGTAATTTTAAAACAAAAATAACATTTGATACATTGTGTAATTATCTTCATTGGGTAAACTTTGACTTTATCCTTGTTGATGTGTCCGGATAACTTGATAAATAACTTGATAAAGTAAAGTTAAAAAACATATAAAAATATTTCGATCAAATTTTTGTGAATTTTATATTCGAGATTGATCAAATATTTAGAACATTTTTTTATCACTTTTAATTTATAATTCTTATTAAAAATAATAAATGATTGCATTTCTACTTTTAGACAGTTGGCATGAGCAATAAAATAGTTTCATTCCCACTTTTAAGAAGATAATTGTTATCATATGGTAAGTATTACCATAATTACTACATAATTAATTATACCAAAGTCGCATATCATTTGATTACCAAACATATTTGTTTACCTTTATCAATTATCAACAAAGTGTTAATACATTTTAAAGATATACAAAACACAATTATGTATGATTCTATAAGATACTTTAAATTTCTTAATAAATTAAAATTGGAAATCGTTTTTCCATATTTTGAAGATTTTGATTTCGAAAATTCTTTGTAGTACATAATGTGTTACATAAAAACACCCAATTTCAATACTCATATATTAATTTTAAAAAATATTGAAAAATATAGATTAACAACTATGCAAAGATTTATCATTTTAAAGGATTATATCACTTGATGCATTATATTCTTAAAGATTTATAAGATTTTAAATTTATTGTATTTTATGTTAATTATAAAAATAATATACTTAAATCAAGATTAGTCATATATTTAAAATATATACATATTTGGAATAGATATCTAAACAAATGTAATGTTAAAATATAAATCAAGTTATATACATATATCTATCTAATCATGATGATCATTAGATTGTAAAAAGAAATATACAGAAAATATTCATATCTGATAAATTAGTAGAGAAATAATAAATTACATAATTTTAATTTGATTATTTGTGTTATGGTGATAACACATTCAATATTTTTTGGCATAACATAAAATACACTACATACTTTTATGAAATTTTAAGTACTGAGACTTGTAAAATTTAATCTGGTCTTGTAGTTGAGAAAGCGCATGTATACATATAATTCGGCAGATGCATGGAGTTTATATGTCAGCATGGATTTGTTTAGTTGACTTAATATATATTATAATTTAGATTAAATCCATTAAGATTAAATAATTATTATTTTATTTTTAATTCATTTTTCATTAGCTACGCACAATATTTTAATTATTATTATTCTTCAAATTAGTATTGTGGAATGTATTATTTCATTGGTCTAATTAAATTATTTTTTGAATTTCAAGTATATTACACTATTGAAGTTGTCATTTAATTATCTATGTATATTAAAATTTTGAATTTTAATTTTACTTCATATATTATGATTTACATACCATATATACTTTTTACTTCATATATTACGATTTACACATACCATGTATATATTTTACTTCACCTATTATAATAAGATTTATATACCATATATACTCATATACAAAATCAATATTTTTGGAAATTTACAATAAATTCAACTAATATCATATAAAATAAACTAATTAATAATTAATGATATTTCTAATATTAGAAAGTGAAAATGAGCGGGAAATTTTTTGGCATTTCTATTTTTAGGGGTAATTGTTATTATATATATATATATGTGTGTGTGTGTGAGACTATATTATATTAATTGTTTTTTAATAATCATTTCATGTATGTCAGGATGTTACTTTGTGGGAGGATTGCATGGATACAATATTTCCAGATATAGAATTGGAAAACAGGAGCCTAAAATTCTAACTCTTCAATTTGGTAGGGTGGTCCAATTTAAAAAGTAAGTATACATTGTTTTATTGTTATTTCATTTTTAAAAATTTTGTAATCTCATATGATTTACTTTTGTTTTGTAAATACTGTGATGTGATTTGTTTCACGTACTTATTAATGATATATATATATATATTAATTTGTTTTGTTTAGTTTCATAATTAATGATCTGTTAAATTTCATATGATTTAGTTTTGTTTCGTAATTACTGTGATGTAATCTATTTCACGTACTTATTGTATATATATATATATATAGATTGTGTAATTTGATATATTTAAAATGTTTTTCAACCGGTAGAATCTGTCTGAAATCTCCTCCCATAACAAATGTTTTACCTCCGAAAGGAATATTTGAGCTATCAAATCTTGAAGGTGTCATTATATCCCTAAGAGTTCTATCCAGAATCTCGAAACAATGTTTATGCATCATCGGTGCTTCATCCCAAATTATCAGTTTGCATCTGACCATTAACTCGGCAAGATCACTTCGTTGCTTTATATTACATGTAGAGTTCTCGTGAAAATTTATTGGAATTTTGAAATCTCATAATTTTTAAAAATGAAATAACAATGAAACAATGTATACTTACTTTTGAAATTGGCCACCCTACCAAATTGAAGAGTTAGGATTTTAGGCTCCTGTTTTCCAATTCTATATCTGGAAATATTGTATCCATGCAATCCTCCCACAAAGTAACCTCCTGACATACATGAAATGATTATTAAAAAACAATTAATATAAATGATTATTAAAAAATAATTAATATAATATAATCACATTTCATAAAATTACATCTAAATTAAATAAACATACTGTAGATCCTCAATTATAATTTCCATCAATCTCTTGCCACTTTCAGCCTTTCTCGGTGGAACAAATGCAACAATTCTTCCCACTAAATCTGCATTAATCCGAATTAGATTAAATAATATAAATATATCATTAAGTACGTTAAACAAATCATAATAATTAATCAGATATTTATCAGTAAGATTTGAAATTTTTTGTATACGGATCAGATTAAACAATATATATATATGTATATATATATATATATTTAATAAGTGTGTAAAACAGATCAGAGTAATTAACTTGATATTCATCAATAAGATCATCTATAATTTTATGTGTATCACATTAAAGAATATATCCAAATAAGTACGTAAAAAAAATTACAGAATAATTTTATGCGTATCACATTAAAAAATATATCGAAATAAGTACGTAAAAAAAATTACAGAATCTTATATTTGTAAGTATGATTTTACACAATTTTATACGGATCAAATTAAACAATCTATATATATACAATAAGTACATGAAATAGATTACATAACAGTAATTACGAAATAAAACTAAATTATATGAAATTAACAGATCATTAATTACGAAACTAAACTAAACAGATTAATATATATATATATATATATATATATCATTAATAAGTTTGTGAAACACACACATCACAATATTTACAAAACAAAAGTAAATCATAATAATGAATCAAAAGCGACGGTAAATTACCTTAGAACAGTGAGTGATTCCGACCCAATAAACATCACAGAGACCGTCGCCATACGCCGACGTCTCGCACGTGAGCCTCACAAGTCACAACATTTCTGGAGAGCTTTGCTAGCAGAACTTTCCTATGGTAAACATCACTCCCACTAAATTCATGGATTTCAATAGTCGCCATAGGAGACGAAGGAGGTTCCACCAATGGGTCGCAAGAGGCATGAGATACGAACTGTTTCTTACAGATGATAATTTCCTGCTCCAGACGTGTTCTTGCCGCAAGCCAATCACACAAAAATATTTAGTACTAAACACAATGAGAGTAACAATTTTAGTACTTTTGAAAACTATATTTTCAGATAGATGATTGACGATTTCAGCAAAGAGAAAATAAGATGAGAATGAAAAGAATTTGAATAAGCTTTTTTATCAGTTTTTTTAGAAATGTGAGATTACAACTATAGATAATAGATTTGAAAAAATATATATTTAAAAAGAAGCGGTTTTAATTATAAATACACCGTGGGAAGACTGTTGAAAATAAGATTCCTATGGTAAGCATCACTCCCACTAAATTCATGGATTTCAGTAGTCGCCATAGGAGACGATGGAGGTTCCAGTCGTAAGAGGCATGAGATCCGAATATTTCTTACAGATGATAATTGAGTGTAACGCCCCGTTCTTGTAAATTATTGTAGAATATCAGAGTTTACGCCCTGTTCTTGTAAATTACTATAGAATATCAGAGTTTAATAAATTTCAGTAGTCGCCATAGGAGACGATGGAGGTTCCAGTCGTAAGAGGCATGAGATCCGAATATTTCTTACAGATGATAATTGAGTGTAACGCCCCGTTCTTGTAAATTATTGTAGAATATCAGAGTTTACGCCCTGTTCTTGTAAATTACTATAGAATATCAGAGTTTAATAAATTTTTCATTTGGGCGTCCAGATACTTGATAAAACATGTATTTTTAAGGTAATTTAAAACTTTCAAATAAAGATAAGTCAATTCGAGCATCACTGTTTTATAAAACGTGAATCGTACACAGTGGAAGAAAATATATATATATATATATTTTTTTCTTAATAATTGTACAGCTAAAACTATACAGCTTTGCAAACTAATTTTTTTACCAAAAAAGTTTCAAGAGCACTTTCTATACAATTAAATAATATAACACCTCTTTCAAATCCAGTAAAACTCTTTCGTAATCTTTAGAACATCGGCTACCAGCATCCACCACTTGCACATCAAGCTCAATGATTCCTTAAGTTGAAAACATTTTAACATAAAAAGGGATGAGTGTATGAACACACTCAGTGAAGTGGGACTTGTGGGCAATTAAAATATAATAGGAAACATAGACATATAATTCATCAAGCACATAATTGCGGGTCTGAACGGTCTTGGAAAACTTTGTGGTTCTAAGCCGCCATGAAAACATTTTTGTCTTGCGAAACTCGCCACCAAATACGTCTTGCGGAACTTAGCCGCCATTTTTTACATCTTGCGGAACTTGCCGCCATTTTTACATATTTAACAAACATAAACGTATCACTCAATAGCACATAAATGCGGTTTTGAGACCGCCTTTGAAAATACGGTTTTGAGCCGCCGTGAAAACATTTTGTGGGTCTAAGCCACCATGAACATTATTGTGGTTCTGAGCCACCGTATTGTGGTTTTGAGCCGCCATGAACATTATTGTGGTTCTGAGCCACCGTGCAAACATATCCTTTTCATAATGTTAGTGTGGTATTGAGCCACCATGCTAACATATTCTTTTCACAATGTTAGTGTGGATCTGAGCCACCATGCTAACATATTCTTTTCATAATGTTAGTAAGGATCTGAGCCACCATGCTAAACATATGCTTTTCATCATAATTCCTTTTCATCTTGCAAACATTGCACATTCACTTTTGTCACGTAACAGACACATAATGCCACATTTACAAATTAAACATATTCATCTCACATCGGTAAACTATCTCACGTTATAACACCTGATCACATAAATGGGAAAGCAAGAATTTCCCCATAACCTTCACCACATTTCATCATTTATGAAGCATAACACATTTCACTTTGCATATCACGTTTAAACATTCACGTTATAATTAGAGACATACAATAATTGCACGTAAGAGTGCACATTGTTCGCAACATGTAATTTATAAGAATTTACCCCCACCTCATACTCACTTAGAAACTTAAAAGTGGAAATAAAGAAATTACCCCCACCTTATTCGGTGGTAACCCTCGTGAAGCCCGATTCTTTAAATCCTAAGTTCGTTCATTCACCTCAATCAAGTGGTCTCTTGGAAAAACTAATACGTTTCAGGGAACTAGTGTGGTCCTTTGTCTACATTTCCTACAAGGAAAAGATTAAACTTGCAAGGGTAAAAATTAAACTTGCAAGACAAACTAATCTTGCAAAGTAGAATTGAACTTGCAAAGTAAATTGCAAATGTAAAATCCCTTGCCCATTGGAAAGAAAATCGTCGTTGCGTATCTTCCTCGTCTGAGCTTCGATTTATGATCCAAAAAGCCCGTAATGAAGCTCTCGGTGTGAATATTAACTCCGTGAAATCTCAAGCCCATCCGATATTCGATCGTCTAGAAATTGCCCTTGCAATAGGCTGAAATTCACCATTGCGCACTGCACTGCCACTCTGTGCCTTGATGCATCTTAAGCCCCTCAAACGGACTCGCCTTAAGGTGAAATTTGGTAGGAATGCTCCCAACACACTAAAGAACACCCCATATGAACCGTTTTAGGAAAATCCTTCGTTAAGACCTTCTGCTCTGTGATTATTTCCAGTTCGGGTGCAGAATCGCAGCCCCGACTTCGTAAAATTATTCCTCAGTCATCCGACCTCGGATGGCCACCAAACTTGGTGGAGACCTTCCCCATATACCCTAGTATATGCCATAAAACAGTTTTTCAGTTCCATTCTCGAAAGTGCCTGAAACGGCGTGTCGAACGCTGCCTGCGCGCAGTCTTCGGCGCAGGCCTGATCACCCAAAATCTGCTGCGACCAGCCCCTTTCCATTGCTGCTACCACCGACTCCGGCGACCCGCGTCATCGGCGACTCACACCTGACTGACCACCAGACTTCCACCTATCCGGACGACCCACAAACACACACACAGCTACACCACAACCCAGCCAAAAAGCGGCACGAAAGGCGCCCAGTAGGCTGCCCAGCGTACCCGGTGCAGCTCCCGGCGCGCGCACAGCGCCCGTCCCCGGCGCCCAGCGCTCCCGTCTCCCACCTGCAGCACCCCGACGTGCACCAGTGCCCCCGGCGCACGCACACAGCACTCCCAACGCACACATCAGCACACAGCAACTTTCACGGACCCAAAACAGCAGCACAAACATACACCCCCACAGTAAATTCTGCACACATGCACAGCAAAATCTCCACACCGGCAACAGGGCAGGGCAGGGCCAGGCACCCCCCATCGCACTTGGTGCCAGCAACCGTAGCAGCAGCACGGCGGAAGAAAAACAGCAGCAACAGGGTAAAGAGCAGGTGAGGGCAGGGGAAGAGAGAGAGAGAGAAGAGGCTGGAGAGAGAGAATCCGAGAGAAAGAAATGTGAATCATCGTCTTTGCTTTCTTCCCGTTGCTTTTCTTTCTTTCTTCACCAATATAATATGTTTCCTAGGATAGGTGTGTGCCAACTTGTAGTGAGAAGAGAGAGAGAGAGAGAGGGAGAGAGAGGGAGTCGTGAGATTGAAAGATGGAGAGGGAGAGAAGCTGTGTTTGTACGCTCTTTTCCCTAGCTTCCCTTGTATTTCTTTTTCTTTTATTTCCAGTTTTAGTGTGAAAATAGGCTAAGAGGTGTCACTTGTTTGTGGAGAGAGAATGAGGGAGAGTTAGGTGGCGATGAAGGGTGTGAGGACTTGCCATCACATGGCTCAATACTCATTTTATCAAATACCAAGCTTAATTAATCTATTTCTTACACTTAATTAATTTTCTTAGCTTAGTTAAAATTATCACCTAATTAATTAATTCTTAGCTTAATTAAAATTATCCCCTAATTAATTACTTCTTAACTTAATTAAAACTATCACTTAATTAATTAATTATTATACATAATTAGTTTATTAGCAAAATATATATATATATATATATATATAACATTACACATTAACTAATTAGTTTGGGGTGTTATAGCAAGAGGCATGAGATCCGAACTTTTCCTACAGATGATAATTTCCTGCTCCAAATGCGTTCTCGCCGAAAGCCAATCACACCAAAAATATTTAGTACTAAACACAATGAGAGTAACAATTTTAGTACTTTTGAAAACTATATTTTCAGATAGATGATTGACGATTTGAGCAAAGAGAAAATAAGATGAGAATGAAAAGAATTTGAATAAGCTTTTTTATCAGTTTTTTTAGAAATGTGAGATTACAGTTATAGATAATAGATTTGAAAAAAAAATATATTTAAAAAGAAGCGGTTTTAATTATAAATACACCGTGGGAAAAATGCTGAAAATAAGATAAGAATGAAAAGAATTTGAATAAGCTTTTTTATTAGTTTTTTTAGAAATGTGAGATTACAATTATAGATAATATATTTGAAAAAAAAAAATTTAAAAAGAAGCGGTTTTAATTATAAATACATCGTGGGAAAACTGCTCTCGTTTCTGTTTTATTTTTTGGCCGGACAGTTATTTATGGATGATTAAATTACCAAATTACCCTTAATTCTTAATAGAATTACAATTTTGTCTAACTGACTTCTGTTATTATATATACTAGCAGTGCACCCATGCGATGCACGGGATTAAATATGAGAAGTGTATATGATATTATCAATATATTTAAATTGTTTTAATTTATATTTAGAGTCAATAGTACGTTTCAAGACACGATTAATCAAACAAAATAAATGGATTGTGAAACTAAAGTAATTGGTCAATTGTATAATACAAAAAACGACGAATTTAAATGTTCATATTGTAGTTTACAAATTGTGAAATATTTCATAGTAAACTACATTGGTCACTCTATTGTTTTGTCCACCCTTCCTATCGTATATTAAAATCTTGAGTCAGTTACGATTGGTGACTTTGGAGACTGCGACATATAACTGTTCATGACTGAACATTTTTTTCTTAAGATACAAATAAACTTAGAGACTGACCTGACTCTTTTAGACTGAGATTTGACGCACCACTCAACGAATATAGTATGTAGTGGAACTCCACTCTTCACGATTGTTCTTCTCAAATAATAAAAGTTCATGGAAAAAAGTATGTAGTGGAACTCCACTCTTCACAATTGTTCTTCTCAAATCCCGATGTCTCTATATCAAATACCCTTTATTATCAATGTCCAACATTTAAAATGATTATACTAATGAGAGGATTGATTCAACATTTATTAAATCAACAAATTTTGTTGAGAATTAAAAAAAATGAAACTAAAATAGAGAATATGAATGAGAAATTTTTTATTTTGGAGAATTTGTTGAGGATTGATTAAATATTTATTGAATGAATATTTATTTTTTAGATTTAGATATAAATATAGAGATTAAATAAATAAAATTGAAAAAGATTTTTGAAAAGAAAACAGTTTTTTATCGTGATTTTTAAAATTTCCGTGAAAGGAGTTCTGTTATTATATATATAGATATAGATTAAATAAAAAGATATAGATATAGATTAAATAAAAAAAATTTGAAAACGATTTTTGAAAAGAAAACTGTTTTTTATCTTGATTTTTAAAATTTTCGTGGAAGGAGGAAGCAGTTTTATAATTGTGATTTTAAAATGATTTTTTTTCTATTATCCTAAAATATAATGAATTACGAAACTGTCCTTAGAAGTGTATATGATATTATCAGTATATTTAAATTGTTTAAATTTATATTTAGAGTCAATAGTACATTTCAAGGCACGATTAATCAAAGTCATGTTAAATCACTTTAATCAACTTTTGATGTAATTATAAAAAGACATCTTATATATAATATAGTTCTTTGTATATATTTTAATTAAATTATTGTTAATATATATTTTATAAAGTAAGATTTAATTTGAATTATGGCAACACCAAACTTAAAATATTGATATCCATAGAAATATCAATATTTTAAATTTACGAAAATATCAATGGATATAACATATATCAGTTGTCAATATCAATAATATTTGAGTAAATTTATTGGGAAATTTTCAATTTTGACCCTGTAGGAAAGACTCGGGTCCGATTTTGGCCCCTAGGTTCAAAAAAGAACAAAAAATAATAAAATTTGGCCCTCTTCGTTAGTTTTTCTAACGGAAACCGTGAGGACATCTCTTTATTAGCATGTGTCAAATGTGTCATAGAGAAAAATATCAATTTTGACCTTATAGGAATGAAAATATATATTAGGATCGAAAAAAAATTCTTTGAAATTTATTATATCTTAGATTTTCGTACTATTTTAGTTTATTGACGATTTTGTTAATTCATTTGAATTTAATTTATGAATGTATGTAGTTTATTTTTAAATTTATAATTTTATTCATAAAAAATTGATGAGAATGTTCCGGTGCTTTTTAATTCATTTTAAAATTTATTTATGAATCTATTCATTAGACTATTATTTATATTTTCACTCATTTAGGCATTTCTTATATATTTTTGTAAATATGATAAAATCACATATATATATATATATATACACACACACACTTAGTGTAATACACGGGATTTAATAAAAAAATTTAAATTTAGTGAAATTAAAAAAAATTAAATATAATTTACAAAACAAAATTAAATTTATAATTTGTGCAATATATATCATCTAATTTAACATTAAATATAATGACTTCTGCTATTATATACTTATAGATATAAATTATATCAATTATTGTAAAAATGAATTGCGTCTAAGTATTCAATAAACGTAAGTCAAATTACTTCAAAAAAAGAAATATTTCATTAACTTAGCATAGACTTCAATATATGTAATGAAAATTATAAATGACTTAAGAATGTAATACAAACCAAATGTCTTTAAAGAAAATAAACATTATATCAATGCGATAACTTCAAGAA
Source organism: Scutellaria galericulata (assembly GCA_946896805.1). Classification (NCBI taxonomy): domain Eukaryota; kingdom Viridiplantae; phylum Streptophyta; class Magnoliopsida; order Lamiales; family Lamiaceae; genus Scutellaria; species Scutellaria galericulata. The sequence goes on from OX335789.1 coordinate 11,899,061, forward strand.
TATAATACATAAAGAAATATTTTATAAACTTAACTCAAATGACTTCAATACATGTAATCAAAATTATAAATGACTAAATAATATAATACAAACCAAATATCGATAAACCAAAAAAATTAATTATATCAATAATTATATCAATCTGATAACTTCATCTAATATAAATCATATCAGTCTGATGACTCAACCTAAATGACTTAGAAAAAGAAAGCTCAAAAAATATAATGTATGTCTATAAATATTTCATAAAAGAAAGCTCAAAAAATATAATGTATGTCTATAAATATTTCATAAACTCAAGTCAAATCATTTGAATATTGTGCAGTTATTTTATGACAATTAACAAATAAATTGAGTTTAAATATTCTATAAACTAACTTAGGTAACTCCAATATATCTTCGAAGACTGAATAGACAAATTATATCAGTATGATGATTTAATACAGTTCAACTCAGATAACTTCTATAGTACTCCCTCCCTCCCGTGATAAGTGTCACACTTTCCATTTTTGGACGTCCCAAAATAAATGTCACACTGTACACTTACTAAAAATGGATATTATAATAATAATATATCCCACTACCTCTCTCCCACCACTTACATTATAATAATATATTTCACTACCTCTCTCTCCTCCCACTTACATTATAATAATATATCACACTACATCTCTCCCCCCACTCACATTTAAATACAATAATTCTTAAAAACAGGCCGAACAGTTTAAATACAATAATTCTTAAAAACAGGCCGAACAGTAAATGTGACACTTATCACGGGATGGAGGGAGTATATATTTTTGATCTGCAATATATCTTCGATAAACTGAATAGTCTAATAATATCAATATAATACTTTAATACAACTCAACTCAAATAACTCTTATGTATTTTCGATAAACTGAATAGACTAATTATATCAATCAATATTTTCGATAAACTGAATAGACTAATAAATCAATATGATACTTTAATACAACACAATTCAGATAACTCCTATATATCTTCGATAAACTGAATAGACTAATTGTATCAATCTGATAACATGAGTAGTCCCCCAGTTATGCTCTAACAAAAAAAAGAAAAAAACAGAAAAAACTCAATGTGATCGAACAAAAAAGAAAAAAAGAGAAAAAAAATCAATGTGATCGACCGTCGAAACTGATGTTACTACAATTGGAAATCTGACCCAACAATTCCCACAATCATGCTCCAAAAAAAATAGAGAAAACCCAACATTTGGTTTCTGTTTTGCTCTTAATTTTTCTCTCTAGTCATTCCCATCTCCGTTGGAGGAGGTCTTCACTATCCTACCCAACATAACAAACTCATCAATATCATATAAACTCCACATATCCTCATTACACATAAAAAATAGAGAAAAAAAATTAATGTGATTTAGAGATCCGTCAAAATATGTAACATTGAAAATCTGATAGTACTAAATATATAGGCGGAGATGAGACCACAAGATATCAGAAAATAGACCACAAGATATCAGAAAATAGAAAAAGATTAGACAAAAAACAGATCAGAAAAAAAAATATGAAATGTAAAATAGTAAAATACAAAGAAAACAGATAAAAAAAAAGATAATCAGAAAAAAAAAGATATAAAAAAATAATACCAAAATTCAAGATTTAGACAAAGAAAACATATCAAAAAATAAAAAAAGATTAGATCAGAAATTCAAGATTTAGACAAAGAAAACATATCAGAGAAAACATATTAGAAGATATCAGAAAATAAAAAAAATATTAGACAAAGAAACAGATCAGAAAAAAAAATGAAATGTAAAATAGTAAAATAAAAAAGATATAAAAAAATAATACCAAAATTCAAGATTTAGATCAAGAAAACATATCAGAAAATAGAAAAGATAAATGTAAAATCATTAAAAACAACATATCAAAAAATAGAAAAAGATTAGACAAAGAAACAGATTAGAATTCAAGATTTAGACAAAGAAAACATATCAGAAAAAACATATCTCAACATATCAGAAGATATCAGAAAATAGAAAAAGATTAGACAAAGAAACAAATCAGAAAATTAAAAAAATGAAATGTAAAATAGTAAAATACAAAGAAAACAGATCAGAAAAAAAAGATATAAAAAAATAATACCAAAATTCAAGATTTAGAGAAAGAAAACATATCAAAAAATAGAAAAGATATGAAATTTAAAATCATTAAAAACAACATATCAAAAAATATAAAAAAAAATTAGACAAAAAAATAGATCGAAAATTCAAGATTTAGACAAAGAAAATATATCAGAAAAACTACATATCAGAAAATAGAAAAAAAAATTAGACAAAGAAACAGATAAAAATTCAAGGTTAAAAAATAGAGAAAAAAAATTAATGTGATTGAGAGATCTGTCAAAATATGTGACATTGGAAATCTGATAGCACTCCTGACAAACTCCAAAAAAAAAAAAATAGAGAATAAAATAGATATAAAAAAATAAACAATCAGTGTGATGAAGAAAGAAATTCAAGAGAGATATGATAATCAGAAAAAAAAAAAAGATTTAAAAAAATAATACCAAAATTCAAGATTTAGATAAAGAAAACATATCAGAAAATAGAAAAGATATGAAATGTAAAATCATTAAAAACAACATATCAGAAAATAGAAAAAGATTATATAAAGAAACATATCAGAAATTCAAATAAGTATGTAGAAAAAAAAAATCACAGTAATTAATCTTATATTTGTAAGTATGATTTTACACAATTTTATACGGATCAAATTACACAATCTATAAATATACAATAAGTACGTGAAATAGATTACATCACAGTAATTACGAAACAAAAAACTAAATCATATAAAATTAACAGATCATTAATTATGAAACTAAACTAAACAGATTAATATATATATATATATATATATATCATTAATAAATACGTAAAACTGATCACATCACAGTACTTACAAAACAAAAGTAAATCATATGAGATTACAAATTTTTTTAAAATGAAATAACAATAAAACAATGTATACTTACTTTAGAAATTGACCACCCTAATATATATATATATATATATATATATATATATATATATCATTAATAAGTACGTGAAACAGATCACATCACAGTATTTACAAAACAAAAGTAAATCATATGAGATTACAAATTTTTTTAAAATGAAATAACAATAAAACAATGTATACTTACTTTCGAAATTGACCACCCTAATATATATATATATATATATATATATATATATATATCATTAATAAGTACGTGAAACAGATCACATCACAGTATTTACAAAACAAAAGTAAATCATATGAGATTACAAATTTTTTAAAAATGAAATAACAATAAAACAATGTATACTTACTTTAGAAATTGACCACCCTACCAAATTGAAGAATTAGGATTTTAGGCTCCCTGTTTTCCAATTCTATATTTGGAAATATTGTATCTATGCAATCCTCTCACAAAGTAACATCCTTACATACATGAAATGATTATTAAAAAACAATTAATATACTATAGTTACATTTCATAAAATTACATCTAAATTAAATAAACATACTGCAAATTCTCAATTATAACTTCCATCAATCTCTTGCCACTTTTAGTCTTTCTCGGTGGATCAAATGCAACAATTCTTATAACTGCCATCAATCTCTTGCCACTTTTAGTCTTTCTCGGTGGATCAAATGCAACAATTCTTCCCACTAAATCTGTATTAATCTGAATTAGATTAAATAACATAAATATATCATTAAGTATGTAAAACAAATCATAATAATTAATCCGATATTTATCAGTAAGATTTGAAATTTTTTGTATGCGGATCAGATTAAACAATATATATACACACACATATATATATATATATATCTAATAAGTGTGTAAAACAGATAGAGTAATTAACTTGATATTCATTAGTAAGATCATCTATAATTTTATGCGTATCAAATTAAAGAATATATCCAAATAAGTATGTAAAAAAATCACAACAATTAATCTTATATTTGTAAGTATGATTTTACACAATTTTATACGGATTAAATTACACAATCTATATATAAATATACATATATATATATAGTAAGTTCGTGAAATAGATTATATCACAGTAATTACGAAACAAAACTAAATCATATAAAATTAACAGATTATTAATTACGAAACTAAACTAAATATATTAATATATATATATATATATATATATATATCATTAATAAGTACTAGAAACAGATCACATCACAGTATTTACAAAATAAAAGTAAATCATATGAGATTACAATTTTTTTTAAAATGAAATAACAATAAAACAATGTATATTTACTTTAGAAATTGACCACCCTACCAAATTGAAGAATTAGGATTTTAGGCTCCCTGTTTTCCAATTCTATATCTGGAAATATTGTATCTATGCAATCCTCTCACAAAGTAACATCCTTACATACATGAAATGATTATTAAAAAACAATTAATATACTATAGTTAAATTTCATAAAATTACATCTAAATTAAATAAACATACTGCAGATTCTCAATTATAACTTCCATCAATCTCTTGCCACTTTTAGTCTTTCTCGGTGGATCAAATGCAACAATTCTTCCCACTAAATCTGCATTAATCTGAATTAAATTAAATAATATAAATATATCATTAAGTACGTAAAACAAATCATAATAATTAATCCGATATTTATCAGTAAGATTTGAAAATTTTTGTATGCGGATCAGATTAAACAATATATATATACACATATATATATATATATATTTAATAAGTGTGTAAAGCAGATAGAGTAATTAACTTGATATTCATTAGTAAGATCATCTATAATTTTATGCGTATCAAATTAAAGAATATATTCAAATAAGTATGTAAAAAAATCACAGCAATTAATCTTATATTTGTAAGTATGATTTTACACAATTTTATACGGATCAAATTACACAATCTATATATATATATATATATATATAGTAAGTACGTGAAATAGATTATATCACAGTAATTACGAAACAAAACTAAATCATATGAAATTAACATATTATTAATTACGAAACTAAACTAAATATATTAATATATATATATATATATATATATATCATTAATAAGTATGTGAAACTAATCACATCACAGTATTTACAAAATAAAAGTAAATCGTAATAATTAATCAAAAACAATAGTAAAAAGTATGTAAAAAAATCACAGTAATTAATCTTATATTTGTAGGTATGATTTTACACAATTTTATATGGATCAAATTACACAATCTATATATATAGAGTAAGTACGTGAAATAGATTATATCATAGTAATTACGAAACAAAACTAAATCATATGAAATTAACATATTATTAATTACGAAACTAAACTAAATATATTAATATATATATATATATATCTCATTAATAAGTACGTGAAACTGATCACATCACAGTATTTACAAAATAAAAGTAAATCGTAATAATTAATCAAAAACAATAGTAAAATAGTAAATTACCTTAGAACAGTGAGTGGTTCCGACCCAATAAACATCACAGAGACCTCCGGGAGACCTCCGTCATACGCCGACGTCTTGCACGTGAGCCTCACAAGTCACAACATTTCTGGAGAGCTTTTCTAGCAGAACTTTCCTATGGTAAGCATCACTCCCACTAAATTCATGGATTTCAGTAGTCGCCATAGGAGACGAAGGAGATTCCACCAATAGATCGCAAGAGGCATGAGATCCGAATCGTTTCTTACAAATGATAATTTCCTGCTGCTCCAGACGTGTTCTTGTCGCAAGCCAATCACACCAAAAAAATTTAGTACTAATCACAATGAGAGTAACAGCAAAGAGAAAATAAGATGAGAATGAAAAGAATTTGAATAAGTCGGGAGAGAAATTGTTTTTTATCAGTTTTTTTAGAAATGTGAGATTACAGTTATAGATAATAGATTTTGAAAAAAAATATTTAAAAAGAAGCAGTTTTAATTATAAATATACTATGGAAACTATTTTTTATCAGTATTTTTAGAAATGTGAGATAGATTTTGAAATTTTTTTTTTTAAAGAAGCGGTTTTAATTATAAATACACCGTGGGAAACTGTTTTTTATCAGTTTTTTTAGAAATGTGAGATTACAGTTATAGATAATAGATTTTGAAAAAATATATATTTTAAAAAAACGGTTTTAATTATAAATACACGGTGGAAAAATTGCTCTCATTTCTATTTTTTTGGCTGGACAGTTATTTATGAATGATAAATTACCAAATTACCCTTAGTTCTTAATAGAATTACAATTTTACCTGAGTGACTTCTGTTATTATATATATATATATATAGATATAGATATAGATATAGATGTATACCTCTCCAATTGTTAAAAAATGCATGTTTAAGGGTATTATTATATATGTTGCAATTAAATCTAAAATCAACTTTTAAAATATAACTTTTTTTATTTTTTGGGACAAAAACAAATATATTCAGGAACTAAACTCTTTTTTATTTTTTTATAATGGAGGTAGCATAGTATATAAATGTGAGAAATATGATGTATGTATTTATATCATTTTACATCAGTGATATTTGTTGATAACATCATAACACTGAATTATTAATTATTAATTGAAGATAAACTACCAAGAACCAGTATTCTATTAAAATCTCTTAATTCTTGCTGTATTTATCTTGTATCTCGACTGACCCACCGATATAACAATATCTATATACACGTTCAGAAAAAAAAAACATTATCCCTTAAAATCCATAAAAGTGAGGTCATGTTTGGTATTTCCAAATTTTAGTTTTTTTTTCCACACACGAGAAGTTTATCAATTATATTTTGAAGTTTATCATTCTAAAAATATTTTTAAATATTGAAGAAAAGATGTCAAACAAAATATTATTTTTGTTACTTTTTAATTGATAGGTTTATCTCTTAGTTTTTACTTTTTTTTTTTTTTGGTTCTTCCAACTTTCAAATTAATATTTTACTATATTTGATAAATGATGATTATAATGTATCTAAAAATATGTAGTGTTACCAAATACCAACTACATATAAATTAGTATTAGAATAACAAATGTAGAGCGATTGCAATATATACTTTTCCTGCCAAATTGCTACGTTGCTTTTAGATCTTATATGTTTTACTAATTTTTTTTATTTCAATATTCTAAAGAAAAAGTATAATTCAATATATATATATATATATATATATATATATATATATAATCCTATTCAATATATACACACATATTTCATATATCCGTCTTCCTCTCTCTCGCGCGCCAAATACAAATCAACTCTACTCTCACCCCAAGGTAATTTTTCTCACAAATCAACTCTACTCTCACCCCAAGGTAATTTTTCTCACAAACACGCTCACTATGTGCCGAAATTTGTATCTGATAGATTACGTAGCGTTTTCAGTTGCATTGGATTGGATGCACTGTGTTGAGGTTTTGTTCTTAATTCCTATTATGCATTTTCTAATTAGGTTGTGATTTTCTAATGTGTTGTTTCTTTCATGGTATGGGCTAGGGTTTCTTTCCTTGGTAAAAGGATGGCGGACGGTGGCCGTAGCGATGGCGATATTGGCGGTGGCAGCGGCGTTGGGGATCTTGACTTCCGATGACGAGTATTCAGCGAATCATGATAAAGGCCCTACCTCTTAAGGGGTGTATTGGATTAGGATTTTAAAGGACTTTTTAAGCTGAAAAAAGTCACGCTTATCTGTTCAGGAAGCATTACTTGTTTATCTGTTCAGGAAGCATTACTTCCGATGACGAGTATTCAGCGAATCATGATAAAGGCCCTACCTCTTAGGGGTATATTGGATTAGGATTTTAAAGGACTTTTTAAGCTGAATAAAAAGTCACGCGGATTTAAAAGACTTTGTAGGATTTTTATGACTTTTAAGATTTTGCAAGATTCTGTAAAGACTTTTTAATCAGGATTTTAATGGATTCTGTAGGACTTTGTGGACTTTGCAGAGACTTTTTAATCAGGATTTTAATGGATTCTGTAGGACTTTGCAGAACTTCATGGATTTATGAAGTACGATAAGAGTTCAAGATTTTTTTCATACATTCGAATTTAAAAAGAGTCAAAGACAAAAAAATAAAAATAATAATTCTCTTGTCGCTCTTGCTCTTGGGTTTGAAGTAATTATAAAAATTGATTTGTGATTTTGAATTATGAAGAATGAGATAGGTGGCCTATTTATAAGTAATTATAAAAATTGATGTGTATCGACATATTAATATCGCAAATTATATGGTAGTCTTTAGACATTGAATATAAATTGTGATTTTGAATTATGAGGAATGAGATAGGTGGCCTATTTATTTTAATAATTGTGATTTTGAATTATGAGGAATGAGATAGGTGGCCTATTTATTTTAATAAATGTGAAGTAATTATAAAAATTGATGTCTATCGACATATTTATATCGCAAATAATATGGTAGTCGATAGTGATATCAATTATGGTAGTCGATAGTGATATCGATAATTTGATTTTGATTTATGAGGAATGAGATAGGTGGCCTATTTATTATAATAAATGTGAAGCAATTATAAAAATTGATGTGTATCGACATATTGATATCACAAATGATATGATAGTCGATAGTGATATCGATAATTTATATCAACATATACATATGGTAGTCGATAGTGATATCGATAATTTATATCAACATATGGTAGTCGATAGTGATATCGATAATTTATATCAACATATACATATGGTAGTCGATAGTGATATCAATAATTTATATCAACATATACATATGGTAGTCGATAGTGATATCGATAATTTATTTCAACATATACATATCACAACTGATATGATCGATAACGATGAATTAAAATATTAGTATATAGATATTGCAACTGATATGATTAATGTCAATAATATTAACAAGTTCTAAATAATTTAATATTGATATATAGATATTGTAATTGATATGATCGATGTCGATAACACCAAAACAATATAGTTCCATTAATCCAAAATGTGTTCATACACAACCAAAATATAAAGCAAGCACTTCAAACAAGTGCAACCAAAATAATACCAAAACAATATAGTTTGACAAAACCAAAAGAAAATACTTCAAGTGAAACCAAAATAACACCAAAACAATATTGTTCGTCCTAATTTATACTTTATCCAATATTGTTCGTCCTAATTTATACTTTATCCAATTTGAGCGCTATTCTATTGACATCTTCAAGAAAAGGTCTTTCTTTGCATTAGTATCAAGAAAATCAGCCGCCATGTAGCGAGTTCGGTTATCCAAATTTGGGACCTCTTTTATAGCACTCCAAATAGTTCCCTTTGCCTCTCTGTCTCTTTCTCTTTTCTCCATCAAGTTAGACATTTTTTCAAAATTAACAGCTATAGTCTCAATGCCATTAGATATAATTTCTAGAACTTTATTGTTGTAGAACTCCCTCCATCCTCGGGCCTACTCCCTTACGATTAATTGGGTTATTAGTGGGAACCTCCGAGCCTAAGGGGTTGAGGTGGTGAAATGCTTGGGCGAGGTGATAGAGGCTGAAATGGTGGTTCATAGTGATCTGGTGCTATGAATGCATCACTGTTCGGATCATATGAAAAAAATTTCATCCCAAAATCAGTATTATTTTCTTCCCCAAAAGTTGTAGCATCAGTATAATCAGGGTCTACTGATATGAAACTATACCCACTAGCAGTTCCACCCCCGAAGACAATCTTCAAATCCTCATAATCAACCATACTTTTTCCTCGAAGATTTTTGTGACTTGGGTGGGACTAGCAAAAAAAAAATTCCGTCATTAATATATTGAAAATAATATAATGCACTACACTAAACTATTAATATATTGAAAATATTACGAAGTAATCTCACCTTTAAGTACTCTTTCTTTCCATATTTCATCACTAGCGGTGAATGTCTTTAAACTTGGGTCCCACCCAAAGCCAGAATTGTTGCGCATAAGTCCCACCCAAAGCCAGAATTGTTGCGCATAAGTGATGACATATTATTATATTGTTTCTTAAACCACTTCATTCGACTTGATTATACGTTTTAGGAAACTTAATTTTAACATTGAGACGAGGAAGGATGACTCTCTCTACATTTAATTTGCTAATTGACCCATTAGCATCACGCAGTCCACTTTTTATAGCATCCACAGTCCACTTTTTATAGCATCCACTATCAGTTGTAACAATTCATCGGAATCCTCCTTGGTCCAAAGCTTCATAGTTTTCTTTCTCTTTTCCCTTTCCTTTTTTATAGGATCCACTATCAGTTGTAACAATTCATCGGAATCCTCCTTGGTCCAAGCTTCATAGTTTTCTTTCTCTTTTCCCTTTCCTTTATTATTTCCTTGTGAATCTCCCATTTGAATTACTAAAAAAAGTAACGGGAGTATTTTCAGATGAATGAAACTATGAATTCTAAAAGATAAAGAGATACAGTATATACATGACTCCTAATCCAATATAGCTCACCTATTCATACATGAAAACGTCAATAGCATCACCCAATACAAACAAAGAGATACAATATATACACACACTATACATATCACGAAATTTTTTTCATATCATATCCTAATTGCTAAAACACATAGCAAACCAATAAATTCCAGGTTCTCATACAATATGACCTCATTATACTCTTTTGAATCACAATCTTTGCAACGTGTGGCATTACTTAAGCAGATTGACTACATTGATGCATCCTAAAAATTAGTCAATCCACCACCTGAACATTCAACAGTAGAGGAGCTACTAAGTTCTGCGACTAATGATCTTTATGATTTTATTTTTCTTTAGCATGCTTTAAACCAATTAAACAAATAAAAAAACAAAGACTGGATTATTACCAGATTCACAACTCCAGATTCATTTATTATTATTAATTTTCAAGAAGACGAGAAGATTATGCAAGAAATAACAGATTCAGAAAATTGAACGGAAATTTCAGGAAAACCCTTCTAAAGCCAGATGAAAAGGAGAGATAGAAAACTCACTTCGGAATGTTCGATTTATTGCTGGCAACTTTCACCGCAGGATTTCTGCTTTCCAAAATCAATATTTTCTCTGATTTCTTCTGTAAATCGATTTATTAGAAGATATGAAATTCTAGGAGTGAAGAGAAATCAATATTTTCTCTGATTTCTTCTGTAAATCGATTTAGGGTAATTGGAAGACATGAAATTCTAGGAGTGAAGAGATAAAGGTGAAGAGACATTACCGGAGGAAGCACTTCAAGAGTCCTCTAAAATCTGATGGGTTTGGATGAGATTGTTGGTATTTATAGATATCACTGAAAAGTCTTTCAAAATCCATCTAACACAACAATCCTGTAAAATCCTTGTATTTTTTAATACCAATGGATTATTTTTAAATAGTAAAAAGTCTTGCATGAATACCAATGGATTTGAATGGACTCTTTAAAAAATCTTGAAAATCCAGATTGAATACCAGCGGATTGTTTTTAAGTGACATAAAATCCTGATTGAATACCAACGGATTTTTTTACAAAAAAAAAAAAAAAGTCTTTTAAAATCCTGTGAAATCCTAAACCAATACACCCCCTTAATTGCAAGATCCCCCAAGATACCAAGGAAACCGTTCAGGACTGTGCGTCCGAGTTTATAGCCTTAGTTACCAGCAAGTAAGTGCTTTCAAATGCTCTTTTGCTTTTGATTTGCTTCCAAGAAATCAAAGTTATATATATGGTTTCTTTCTATGAGTGCTTGATTAGTCTGGATGGATGAGGGATCAAGATTTCAATTCATTGCATCTTTTATATATACACGTGTGTTTGCATATCGAAATACTATGCCGATTTTGTTAATGATTCAGTGTTATGATTTGAAATACAGAATGCGAAGATATGGGGATCAGTCACTGCCCATGGGGATGTTCATATATTCGAATACCTTATCAGTGTACAAATATAGTGATTTATGATATGTAAATATTAAGTTCTAAGTTAATCTGTATAAATGTTATGACTATCACTTTCTTTACATAAGAAACAGAGATGTGTAGAGTAGCAAGAGCATGGAGTTGTATAATGGGGATGTATAGCTTAGAAATCTGTAAACAAGTGTTTCCCTTTTCATTTTCTTTTTTATTTGTTGAATAGAGCAACTGAAAAGTGCAAAAGAGAGCATAGGTGTGCACTTAATGGGGATGATTTGTTGTGGGCAATGGAAGCTTTAGGTTTTGGGCCTTATACTCCCCCTTTGAAGAACTACTTGGCCAAGTACAGAGAGGTAGGTATAAATGATTTCATTCATTTATTTTCTTACTCTTTTACTTTTCCCTCTTAACTATACATTTCTTTCCTTGCATTTCGTGGAACGGCCTCAATTTCTCAGTTTGTGGTATGCATTTCTTTCTATTACTTTTTTTCCAACCAAAATGATTTTGTTGTATGATTGATCAGTTGTGTGGTCTCTGCAGAGTTGTGTCATAGGTGCTGATGGATCTGCACAAAACCTTAGTATTGGAACTCAGTTGGCTTCTGATGCACAGGTATCTTTGCTACTATCATTTCTTCATTTGTACCCTCTTAACAAACTATACACTTCTTTCCTTGTGGGCATCTGCGTTGATTTTGTGGAATGGACTCAATTTTTCAGTTCAAGGTATGAAAACATGCATTAGGTTCTATTACTTATTTCCAACATGATTTTGTTGTACGATTGATCAATTCTTGGTTGGACAGATGCAGTCGGCTCTGCAGGGTGGTGACAACAAGGGAATATCTTCCATCTTCAAGATTGCTGATGAATCTGCACAAAACCTTAATATTCCAACTCGGCTGCCTTGTGATGCACAGGTAGCTTCTGAATCACTATCTTTGCTACTATCATTTATGAAATATATCTCACAAACTAATGTTTTCTCCTTGTGGTGACATTGGCAGTGTGCTCATCATGCTTCTTTTCTACTAGCTTCTATTCCACAATATTCTTTTCCACAAGATACTTTTGCACAAGCTTCTATTCCACAATATACTTTTGCCCAAGGTTCTATTCCACAAGATACTTTTGCCCAAGCTTCTATTCCACAATATACTTTTGCACAAGGTTCTATTCCACAATATACTTATGCACAAGGTTCTCTTCCACTCGATACTTTTGCACAAGCTTCTTTTCCACAGGGTTCTATTCCACAATCTTCTTTTCCTCAAGATACTATTGAACAATTAGGTTATATTCCACAAGATACTTTTGCCCAAGGTTATCTTCCACAAGCTTCTTTTGCACAAGCTTCTTTTCCACAATCTTCTTTTCCACAAGTTACTTTTGCACAAGGTTCTCTTCCTCAAGATACTTTTGCACTAGCTTCTTTTCCACAGGGTTCTATTCCACAACCTTCTTTTGCTCAAGATTCTTTTCCACAAGCTTCTATTCCACAGGGTTCTCTTCCACAACATACTTTTGCACAAGATATCAATGACTTCTCACACTCTATTGAGTAAGTTTATCCTCTCTGTGTCACGCCCCAAAATCTTTTCGTATTTTATCAGAGTTTTACTTGCGGGCGTGAAGAAAGAAGGGGAAAAAGACGTGCATGAAATAAAATAGAAATCTTTGGGAAAAAGAACATACGATTTTATGTATACAAATCCTCGGCGTCTAGCCGAAATAAAACCATTTTACATAACAGCGGAAAAACATCAGGATCCTTTACAAAGAAGAAGAAATATAGTTTTCTTTTACAAACGAACAACATATCCTTAAAAAGGTAAAACCGGAAGATGGACTCGGCTGATAGGGCACCCCTCTCTCTACGCGTCAAGATTCTCTTCTTCTCCTGTAGTGTGAGTACAGGTGGGGGGTGAGTGCGTTGAATACACTCGTGGAATTAATCACCAAGTTTTTAACATTATTAAGCAGATACACAGATCCAACATATATAATAGTTCAGCAATGAGACACAGCACATATAATGCATTGCACATATAATACAGACACATAACTCTAAGAGTACTCATCTAACATATGGTGCTTTTATGGGCCACCAGTCCATTGGTGCTTTTTACGGGCCACCAGTCCATCCAGAACGAGATCATAGACCTCCATTCCGTTGGTGCTTTTTACGGGCCACCAGTCCATCCCAGAACGAGATCATGGACCTCCGTTCTGCTAGTGCTTTTTACGGGCCACCAGTCCATCCCTAACGTATGGTGCTTTTATGGGCCACCAGTCCATCTTAACATATGGTGCTTTTATGGGCCACCAGTCCATCTTAACATGACTTTGGACTTCCGTCCACATATATCATATTCATAATGTATGCACGTACATAGTAATCATAGCAAATAATCACAGCACGTAGAGTTCAACAGTTCATATATCAAATATGGAAAACATTAAACAAATAGAGTTATTAGGGTTCAGAAGTTACCCCCACCTTGTTCGGTGGTTACCACGTGAGTCGCTAGTATCAAAGACTTGGTATCTTGATTCCCACTCCAACTGATACCAACCCAATGGATAGCCTACACAATTTTACAATATTTCTTACATCATTAATACGCTTAAAACTTATATTTAAAATGTATAAAGATAGCCGTAGAGAAGAATCGTTCGATAGAGACGAGACGGATCGATAGACAAGAGATTGAGGTCGATGAGACAAGGGAGAAAAGATCAGTTCAGCAACTGATATGATAGAGGAAAGGATTAGGGTCGCTACGGAAAAAGAATGAGCTCGATCGGAGTTGAAACAAGCTCGAACGGAGAGTTTTAATATCGAAGGGTATTTTGGTAATTTTGGTCAAAAGGTTGACTTTGACTGGGCCCCGACTCCCGGTCGACCCGACGTACAAAAAGACTCAGTCGGGCGGGTACAAAAACTCGACGGTGCGCGCTCGGCGTGCACGACGGCACCCGACGCGCGCACAGGATCCCCGTCGCCCGCGCCCGCGCGTGCACTGATTCCCCGTCGCCCGCGCCCGCGCGCCCGTCGCCCGCGCCCGCGCGCCCGTCGCGCGCTTGCTGCTCCCGTCGCCCGTGCGCGCTGGATCCCCGGCGCCCGCGCCCGCGCGCCCGTCGCGCGCTTGCGGCCCCCGTCGCCCGTTGCCCGGTGCCTCCCGGCGTCCGGCATGCGCACCCGGCGCGCACACCCGAGACCCGGCGCGCCCAGCAGCACCAGCCACCACCACCGGCGGCGGCGGCTCCGGCGACTTTTCCGGCGACGGCGACGGTTTCCGGCGGCGCTCCGGCGGCGGCGGAAAATAAAGACGTAAAGAAAAAGAAAAGAAAGAGAACTTACGTGTTCGCGTCGCGAGCGTCGCTCGGTCATCGGCTTTGAAAACGTATAAGTTTTGAAAATTATGAGCCCCTATTTATAGATTTTGGAAATTACCTTTTTACCCTTGAAAAGTTACCATTTACCAAAAATATCTTAATTTACCTTTTATTAAAATATTATTTTTATTTTTACCTTTTATTGTAATTTTACCATTTCCTTCGTCAGTTGAGCTACGGGTCTCCGATTGACCCCTAGTTTGTTTCTATTTTCTCTTATTTCTGATACGAATCTCTTGGTAAAATCGTATTCTAGGTTCCATGTCACGAAAAAAATACTCATCTAAAACTAAAACCGGCGTTAACCAAGTATCTGAAACGCACGTACTAAATTAAACAGTCAAAACATACGCACATAATTATTAAGTTGGGGTTCAAATGTTTAATTATTCAATTATGCTCATTTTGACCCGGGGTGCTACACTCTGTCTCTGTCTGTCTCTCTCTCTCTCTCAATAAAAGATATTGAGAAAAGAAATGCTCATGGATCCCCTAGTCTGTTTCTTTCTCTGCCTTTATTACCCTTTGTATGGCACTGCATATGAAAATGCAATATTCAATCTGTAGAGTTAATCTTAACTTATTCGTGCTAGAGAATATTAGGCTTTGTCAATATTGCAGGTTCTTGAATAAGGTATTAACAGATTAGTTATCTTGATTGTCAATATTGCAGTAAAGTAGTTTGATAACCTGGATCGATATATTTGAAAGCAGAGAGAATTGAATAATATTCATAGCTACACAATTCTTTTGCTATTGGGTGCTATAAGATATTGAAAATCTAAGCATCGTTTTGAAACATTTGCAGCAAAGAGAAGCTAAGATGAGGAATCATGGGCACTTCATCAATAGCAAGCAAGTATAGTAATATGATCTCTTTTTTGCTCATTCATTCTTAAACTCTAGTTATGATCTCTGCATTTTGCTCATTAGTTGCTTTGAATCAATCTGTGAATCCATTTGTAATATGTGTTGTTTATTCTCCCACATCAAGCACAAAATTTAAATATGTGTTGTTTTTCACAAAAATAGTGAATATCTTTTATGGGTGTGTTTTAAATGTTATTTGGTTTATCATTATATATGTATAAAAGGAAGAAAGAATTATGATTGTTGATTTGTAGCGTTACTCTGAAAGAAGAACGTAATCGTATGGTGGTATTTAGAAAATGTATATTTGGGTCTTTGTATTTTCAATGTTTTTGAGTTAGGTCGGTGTATTTACTTTTATTCTTTTTTCCTTTTTAGTTTTTAATCAGTTCTTGTATTTTTTGTTTTATTAGAATTAGATCCCTACATTTTTATTTGCAATTTATCATCTGAACTATGCAGTTTTTCTTGCATTTTACTATATAGAAACTAGTCTTGTTGAATGGTACACCACGGCTATTATTTGTTCGAGATGACAAAATGTAACAAATTGTAAAGTGTCTTGATAAAATAAAAAATAATAATAATAAATAATTGTACGGTAAAAGCTAAAAAATCAAATTATTTAGATGGCACAATACTAATATACTATTATCCCTTATAAAAATTGAATCAACTTTTATTATCATTAAAATGTGGTGTTTATGTAAGTCACTGAGTTTAAGACTTATTTAAAAAAAAAAATTATACAGTTTATTTAAATTTGAAAGTGTGAAGATCCAGTTCCAAAAAAAAAAAAAAAAAAAAAGGATTCAGGTTTTACAAACTATGCCTATTCAATTTAAATAAATTAAAAACTATAGAAATTTAATGTTTTTTCCCGCTTGTGTCACTTGTTAATGTATAGTAGACACGTGAGAGTCGCGTGACGTTGGTCAAATGCCATATAAATTTGTGATCTTTAAATTGTAGGAAAAATGATCCAAGATAAATAAAAGATTTAAAGTTCCATAAGATTAAACAATTGTAAATGAGATTCTTTATTTTGTTGAATTATTCTATTTTTAGTTCGAAATCACAAAAATATAATATAGTTGGATTATTAGGATTTAAAATCCACTCATATTGCTAAAAAAAAAAAGGTTTAAAATACTAGTGATGAATTTCAGATATCTATTTATCCAAAAACCAGCGATGGATTTATAGTTATGAATTTCAAATTCCTCCCCTAATCTTTCAATCCAAATAAAGCGTAAATGATTTCATGATAATCAACTAAATAATGTAATATTATCATTGTGTTTTTCTATCTATATTCATAATTTATATGTAAGTATTAATAGACTGTGAATACCATATATCCAATGAAATTAGCTAGATGTAGTAAACCAACAAAAATATATTACATGATGTTGAAACTATATGTATAAAATAAATAGAATTTTAAATATAAAAAAGAAAATTAAAAGGATAAAATAGAAATTAGTAACTGTTTATTTTTGTACTAAGATAAGTAGCACCACCAATTAGGCCCAATCCAATGGGCCCGATTTGCCATGTAACCTTAAAAATATTTGGAAATGTAAAATTACAAATATACCCTTCACATTGTGCCAGCTCAGAGCATGAGGGTTTCCAGCTAGCACCAGCACCATTATTCATCTGCATGAGTGATTCCAGCCCCCAGTCCAGATTATAAATTATAAATATATATAATTAAATAATTTTATATTTTATTTATGAAGTTTTTTGTGTGGTCAACGGTCAAACAGAATTTTCTGTATTGACAGAAAAGCCCCTGAATTGGTAACAGCTGGCCACGTTACGTTTTCGAGGAGACAAAGCATGGGAGCATATTGCTCTGCACCCTCATCATTCTCACGTGCTCCCTTTTGCACCCTCTAATTTCTCTCCCAAAAAAACACATACCCTTTTTTTCTAAACTTGAGTTCGATAAGTAAAATGAATAATAACAAATTATTCGAACTCGATCTGTATTTTATTTGATTAATATTCATTTCAAATAAACTTGAATAATAGTGTGTTCGATTTGGCTCGATTCATTAGAGTTATAGTTTTAATATCCTATATTTAAACAAAATATGTTACCTATAATTATTATAATTTGTGGCTTGTAAAGATGAAATGAATCAAAAAAAAAGAAGGTAATACCTAGTGTTATTTTAGTATTATTTTTAATGTGTCTATATTTTTGGTTAATATGCACATTAGTGAATCCTTCTTTTTGGAAAAAAGGATTCAACTGAATTATTATAATTTATGTAGACATAATTTTGTATATGCTTTTATATAAATAAATGATAAATATTAGACCTAATATGATTCACTTAGTGTGGCATAGATACAAACTTTCTACTAAATGCGTTTTCTAAGCTAGTGAATTAATATAATAAATAATATATATATAATATTTTTGATGGATA
Source organism: Scutellaria galericulata (assembly GCA_946896805.1). Classification (NCBI taxonomy): domain Eukaryota; kingdom Viridiplantae; phylum Streptophyta; class Magnoliopsida; order Lamiales; family Lamiaceae; genus Scutellaria; species Scutellaria galericulata. Next base: position 11,917,693 of record OX335789.1, read on the forward strand.
CAAATGATAATTAAAAAAATGTGGATTGAAGGCCCACTGAAAATGGCTTGGACCATCTCTTGCAAGATCATTCGAGCTAATGGGCTAACCCGTTCTGGGCCCATACCCAACATTTCTTTTAGTTTGTTTTTCTTTAGAATAATGTCATGATTTGATTCTTAATGTTCGTATAAAATTATCCAACACAAGAATATTTTAATATTGATCTTTGTTAGATATGAATAGAACTCTATTTCAATTGCCACAATTCCTATATATAGTTTTAAAACTTGTGCGTGAAATTAGTTTTTATAATTTAATATTGATCGTAAGATTATTTTTATAAAAGAATATATAAATACATTCAAACTGAATTAAATTGGTCTTTTAGTTACCGATCTCAAATTGAACAGTTTGATCACAATTACAAAATATCTCATTCATTTTATTATTTTTCCAAAATATGGTAATAATTTTCTTTTTTGTTAGTAATATGAATTAAATAAAAGAAGAAAAGAAAAAGGAAGAAATGAATGATAGTGAACTGGGTTCCACGTGCATCCATAGTAGTGCACAACTCAACATACGTCATGGCCAATTAGAAGACAGCTAAATGTTGCCGTACTATAAAACGACACCGGATCGTACCCCGACGTGAGGGGCTCTACTCCTCTCTCTACAAATTCCTACACAAATAGGCAAATATATTGATTTTATTTCTCCCTAAAATAATTATATTATTATTTCTTATTAATAAGAATTTTATTTTGGCTGAATTTTTTTTTTTTGACTAGCTGAATAGTTGCAATTTTTAGTCAAAAACGCGTAGTGAAATCGTTTTTATTTATTTATTTATTTCCTATATTAGGATAATTGATTAGCAAATTCAATTTAAAGTGCCTTAGATTATTAAGTGAATATATTGAAAAAAATGAAAAATACATGTAGTCACCTTTAAACGAGTCATGCTCGTGTTTGAAATCATAAATAGACTCGTGAACTTGTACCAAACAAGTATACGAGCTAATAAACCAAATAATATCAAACTCAAGTTTCACGAACAACGTATTTCGAAGAGTCTAATAATGTATCATTAATAAATCTAGGGTTTTTTGACTTATATTTAAATTTATAATCGAAAATATTATCGGAACAACATAATTCTGAAAGTGAGTGACACATTTGTAGGATATGAGATTCTAAGACAAGAGAACTCATTAGGACAAATTCATTGAATTTTGATAGTGGTAAGAGTAGCACACGAGGTTATAGAATATACGATTTTATTGAGATATAGTTGATAGAAACCTATAGTGACGTGAGAGAAATCTTTTGACAATACAGAATATTTGTCACTCGAAAATATCCTTAAATTTACATTTCACCCCAACTAAATTGTTTATAGTCGGATGAGGAAGTTCTTCATCTTTACCTGACCAAAAATTACTGTCATATAGGAATTTTTTTTTTTTAAAATTTGTGTATAATTCAATATACCTATATATAAATATATTTCAATAAATGTATCTAGAGAGAGAGAGCACATTGATGTTGGCCTCAACCCAAAATCCATCTGTCTGCCCTTCTGTCTCTCTCCTTTTTAATATTCCCATATATACATACACATATACATACACTCTCAATATTACTTATATTTCTCCATTCTCATAATCTCTTCTCCTCCAAACTTCTCTTCCACTTCTAGAGAGATCCAGAGACATAGAGAGAGAGTGAGGTTCTCTGACATTATCATCATGACTCTGATGAGCAGCAACAATGGCGGCAATGCACAGAGCCTGGGCGACACTTCTCTCACCAAAGTCTTCGTCGGAGGCTTAGCTTGGGAGACTCCTAAGGACGCCATGCGAGACCACTTCGAGAAATACGGCGACATTCTCGAAGCCGTCATCATCTCCGACAAGCTCACCGGCCGATCCAAAGGCTACGGCTTCGTAAGTTCACTCATCTCGCCGGAAAATCTCTCTCTCTCTCTCTCTCTCTCTCTCTCTCTCTCTCCACCTCAATTAATCGCGATCGTTGATTTTTCCATAAGTAGGTCACTTTTAGGGATTCCGATGCGGCGAAGAAGGCCTGCGAGGATCCAACTCCGATCATCAACGGCCGCCGCGCCAACTGCAATCTCGCCGCCCTCGGCGCTCGCCGTCCTCGCTCTTCCTCCACCGCCGTCGCCGCCGCCAACAATCCGCCTCCTCAACAGGGTACATCAACATCTTTTTTTTTAATTATTTTAAAAATTGAAATTATTTTCAAAATTTATTTATATTTTTGGTGTTATAAATGATATGAAGGAGTGAATGTTGGTCCGAGAGCCGGAGCATCAACGCCGCCGCCGCCTCCGAATCACGTGCAGTGGTACTACCCCCCGGCGACACCGGCTGCCACCGCCGCAGCTCCGCCTTTCCACCACCACCACCACCACCACAACCAGCACCATCAAGCTGTTCCTTTCTATGGATACTCTCCTACCTACATTACAGCTGCTGATATGAACTACAATCATGTAAGTAGCAATATATATTCATCTCAGATGCTATAACATGATTTTCATTGCATGTGAAAGATCGTTTATTTTTCGTATTTTATTTCATCAAAGTATACTTCCAAAGTTGACGATTATAATAAAACAAAAAATGAATATAATATTGATTTATTTTCTGTATATATATGTAAATGAAAAGTGCTATATTTATTCAGTATAATTCATTGATAAACTATTTGTTTATTAAATCTCTACTATCAATTTGGAAATTAATTGTTTCACTTATTCTTTTCCTTTTTAGTGAAGATTTGTACGTGTCCGATTCAATAACTTTAATAGATCGTAGCAACACAAAATTTTCTCAGAATAGAATAATCAAAATGGCATGAGATCTTCTATTTTAAATAATATAATATTTAACATTTCCAACCATCACAATCAATTTTATGAACAACAACTACATATAAATCCTAGTACATCAATAGTTATTGTTTTGATATTTTGAATGACCTCATAAAATTGTTGGAAAAATAGTATGAATCTAAAATTGCCTCAAATTATCTATCTCAATTAATTCATACAAAAGCGTATACGAGATGATTTTATGTATAAACTTTGTATGACGAGCTTATTGTCAACAAATAAATTTAATTTTCAATAAGTCAAATGTGAATTTAGAAATAACTGATTTCATGAAATGAAATCGGTTAGATAATCTCACAATAGTCATGTAATAATTTCCTATCACAATCACATAACATGAGAAGGAATTTCTTTTTTTAATATTTATCAATTATTTCTTTTAATTTTTTTCTAATAATATGTAACAATTCCTTTTTTTTTTTTGGTGAATAGAAGGTAAGTTTTACAGGTGGGTCCTACATGAATGGGCATTTTAGTCAAATGTATCCAGGGCAGGCTATGGTAGGTGCAAACACATTGATGCCAGTGTACCCTCTCTACCATTTCCATCAATCACAAACAATGGGCCTTCCAGCCCACTTGTACTCTCCGACAGCAGCTGGCCCAATGCCCACTGTCCCTGCCCTCATTTCCAAGCCCACCCCTCCTAATGCAGGTACTTATTCATATAACTGGGCCCATTCATAGGCCCAATTTCTTTACATTGATGTTTCATTTTCTTTATTAAATAATGATGGCTTTGTTAAAAAAAAAAAAAGCCCATCTTATCAAATTGATCATTACATGTAATGCTTGATAAACACCCTCGCTGTTTCAAAAGAATTGTTCAGAAAATAAAATCAATTAAAAGTATTGGATACTTTCTTGATCTCAGTAAAATAATTATAAACGACGATTGCTTTGAGTATTTATTGTCATTGTTCGAGTTTGTTTGAGTATTTGTCGTTAAAGAAACTTGGATCTATCAAATGGTTTTACATGAAAAATATTGATCCAAGAGCATGCTTATTACCTTTATTTATCATATAAATAATATAAAAAAAAAAGAAAAAAAATCAGAAGAAGCATCTTTGAATCACATGGTCCAAAGTAACCTGAACGTGACCATGTGAAATAGCAGCTAATGAAATCACAAAATTATTTTATATGCAAGTTTGCTTTGTAAATTCTTTTATGAATTTATTGTGAAAAATAATGATGCCGAAGCCACGTCAGCTTTTAATTTTAAAATTTAAGTTTCACATGGCATGTTTTGATGATGGTTGTGTACTGATAATACATGTCACAGTTTGTCTGGCTGTGGAATAAAATAGGTACACAAGCTAAAGAAAATAAGAGGTAACAAAGAAGGGAAGAGTGGTGGCTGCTCAGAAGAAGAATATTTTATCATATATCTGCAGTGGCTCTTCTTTCCAATTTTTTTATTTTATTTTTGATTTTTTTTAGGAATCTAATTCATTCATTGTTATTTTTATTTGTTTTCTAACCTGCATGATGCATATCATCTAAACTAGAGGAAATATTGTAAGATTTATCATGTTGTGATTCTTCTCATGTTTTATGAGAAGTTTTTCATGGATCAATTGAACTCCAAATATATATTTTCTCTCATTATACTTGGTATGGTTGAATTGATTTGAGTTGTGTTAGTGATGATAAGTTTATAATAATGGTGGAGTGTTTATATAATTGTAAAATATTTATTTGTGAGCCTGATTCACGTAAATTCGTACATATTTTAATTCAAACTAATTCATATGCAAATTCTTCTATATTTTGGTTAAATTTTAATAAGTTGGGATTTGTTTCATGAATGTAACCCATAAAATAGTCTCACCGGGCCAAATTATTTTTTAAAAATGATATGAATATTAACACATTTTTCTCCATTATTATACACACATGATCATGTGAGTATTGGTCATGATTAGCCAAGTGGAGCTCATTTCCACATATCATTTAGATCATGTGGTCATTCATTTGCGAATTGTATGATTAATTGGCAACATAAGCAGAGGGATCATTAGTACTAAAACCACTAACAATTTCTCTTAATGACATATCAATTGACACCTAAGCCACAAATATAATTCAAGTCGTTTGTGCTTTGCAATCTCAATTTTGTTGCCACAGGATAGAGGTACAATTTCTATTGGCAATACATAGAAGTTGGATTCATTGGTGTGTTAGACATAATGTAAATTCAAAAAATTTCATCTATTTAAAACATATTTCACGATTTACCTCACCTTTATGAACGAGATATGATGAGACCGAAATAGATTAAATATACGTTTCTTATCGTAAAAAATATTATAATTGGCTCTTCTGAGATTCCCGACTTTCTATTAGGGTTAGCCCTAACATTTAACTATTATAAGCTACTCCATTCATTTTAAAATAACAATGTTTAAGGCTGTTTTCATAGAGGCTAAGAATGCATATATTATGTATAATTTTGTGTATCAAATAATTATATTAACCAACATTTATAAATATAATTAATGTATAATATTAAATAAAATTCTAGTCAAAAAAATAACACACCGATTAAGTTGATAAAACGTCATTAATCTTCTTGGTATAATAAAGAAACCACATATAATTTAGAAATAATATTTTAGCAAATATACAATATGATTGGGTTTCACTAACAAAATATTGGGTCGAAGACAATTTGGGCAACTTCATCGAGCCCGATTCTACTCATTTACCCCAATGGGCTTAGTTAATATATTTTCATAAATTTTCTTATTTCTTATATTTACTAACTAATTAACTTCAAATTTTTTAACGAAACAATGACTGGTCTATCGTAGTAGTATTTAGTTATTTATATAATAATATTTAATTCTTATAAATGCTACGCAAAAATGAAAGTATAAAACTATGAAAAATATAAAAATAATAGAAATAAAAAATATAAAAACACTAGGAATGTATTTAGTAAGTTCTGGGTGCGAAAAAACTATAAATGCATTGAAGCTGTGTAAAATTCCTTTCCGCCATTGCTGAAAAAGCTCAAATTTTGTGCAGCAAAAATGGGTTCTTCATTTCAAGCTGCTACAATTTCAACGAAAGGTGTTTACCGGAATATTCTCAAAGCGGTGAGGAAACACATCGGAGAAGAAGAACACAAATCGCACTTCACAGATTTCGTCAAAGAGGAATTCAGAAGAAATGTCGATTCTGGAAAATTGAAGCTTGCCCATGATTATACCTTCTATCTTAACAGCGTCCATCATCACATGGTACTGTAATTTTCGCAGCAATTTCATTTTTTTTTAATGATAATTACAACTGTTGATCTTATTTAGGGTTTCAGTATTTGGATGCTATTTATACTGCTCTGAGAAAAAGAAAAAAAAAAAGATTATCTGTTTTAGGGCCTTGTTTACGGAAAGGTACAATCTCTTATGCGTGAGGAATGCTAATTGGTTTCTTGTTAGTGTCAATATAATTTGCTTGTTCTCTATTTATTGAATTTTGAATGCATTCAACTGATTTTAGCTCATAATGCTCAAGTATTAGTTCAAAAAATGGTGACTTAATGGAGTTCTTTTTGGTATTGGAATTTGATTGGATATTTATAGTTGTATTGAAATGAATAAGAGCTTAGGCCAGTTTAACTTTCACTCGTGTTTTGCTCGGATGGAAGCTCTTATCGTTTTGATGAGGATCTTTGATCTCTTACCATGTCTTCCTTCCAAAAGATTATTTGCACATTGTTGCGATCATGGTGTTTGTAAATGCAAGAAAATATGAGGAAGCAAGTATTGCATGGGATTGGTGGTTATCCTTGTTTGTGCTTTATAGAAAGTAGACTCTTGTTTTTCTCTTGAAATAGTTGGTGTAACGGGTCGGATCTCTTGTTAAGGTGGCATCTGAGAGTGGCACAAGTATGTTAATGTCGTTTAAGCTTCCTAACTTTTTGACATAATGGTTGATGTACAGGACTTGCTATTCTCATACAATATTGCAGTGGATAGATCCGATGAGATGAAAAAAGTACTCGGAAAATCTGCTGCAAGTGTAGGCCTCCAGCTTCCTGATGTTTATCAGTCGTGATAGTTGGTAAGGCGTCATGCTTCTCTCTATACAATCTACTAGAAATCCGTTTATCAGATTTTGTTGTACTCAAGTTTCAACATGGTTATGCTCTTCTCATTTGTTTCTCTTGTATGATGGAGGATAATGAGTGGTTGCGTAAGTGTCTTCAGAAATCCCTGATTAAACTCATCTTCGAAGTTGAAGCTGCCTGCAAGTGATATAAATTATGATCTGTATTTACATGATCGTGTTTTGGGTATTTGCATTGATGCAACACTATGCATTTATTTGACAACCCAGTGTATATAGTTATTTCACATATATGAAGTTCCCATTAGCTTGTTTCTCTCCCATGCTTAGATATGGGTACATATTTTGAATTGATGTATTGCCAGTAAGGGTTTGATTAGCTGAGAGTTATTTCAGTATGAGGATAACAAGACGGGTTGAAGTACTTTTATTAACTGTCGGAAAGTAAGCAATCTTCCCAAATTGAAATCTTTTGGAGTCTTGCGATGACTGCTGTTACCGAAACTCGATTTTTTCGTTGTATCCTTGAGGACGTGCGACACCCGATTGAAGGAATAGAGTATGAGCTGATTTATTGTTTGTGTTTTGAAACTTTCTAAATACTAATACCTTATTAACCTTTAGCCAATTACATCTTTCGTGCTGCTAATCGTGCTTGTGCTTGTTTGAGCTGTTTAATTTTTGCTGAGCACTATGTAATGTAACTAAGTGTGCTACTTATCTCTGCACCACCTTTGTGTATTCTCCTTCTGTTGATTCCATATTTGGCTTGAACTTGAACTGGAAACAATTTGCATTTCTTGATCACATTTATATGAATGAGTCCATTCCTTTGGCAACAACTTTGAAAAAAAGAGCTACGAGATTGGATTATAGTCGACATAAAAGCTTTTACTTTATAGAAATACAAACTTCTTTTGATTGAACCATTCTAATGCATTTTGCAGCACTCAAATCTGCAGCAGTGGTGGTTGAGCTAGAAGACGATTTAACAGGTTTGTTATACATTGCAAAGATGGTTGTCGTCATTGGCAATTTTGTCGTTAGATTGAAATTGAACATTTAGTGGTGTAGGGAATAATTCATCAAGGACTGAGATTATCCTTTATTGTTCTTTGTTACCAATGAAATATGGAGTTGTAATCCCTTCTTATTTTTGGCGCTTGGCTGAATAAAATTGGTTCTGTATGTCCTATTGAGAGAGAGAGAGAGAGCATTTGATCACTGGATACAGAGAATTGTATGTCACTGAGGAATACAAGTATAGAATTATTACATACATAGCAATGAGCAGAGCTTCAACATCTTCAGATTCTTCACTAGCAGGTAAGATATACCAACCCAATGGAGAGAGTAACTGCTACTCATCGAACGAGAATTTTACATTGTTCTTCTTGACAAAGTTGTGCGTTGTATGATCTACCACCTGCTCATAGATAACTCGGTAATTCATCATCTTATAAAAGGGTACTTCAGATTTACTGAAAAAAGAAGTGAAAGCACAAAAACAAGGAAGCACTCACATTTGTATTGCTGAGTTCCAGATTATAGAAATCCATTGATTTCTCAAGAAACAACGGTCCAGCATGCCATGTACCGCGATTAAGCTTCACAAACTTGGGACCCGAAATCTTGAAAACCCGCACATCCTCAACAGCTGGAGGGGCGTAGAAATTCCCGCAGGGTGATTTCACGACCTCTGCTCCTAAGCCCTCAATTTGATTTGGATCCACAATGGATGGTTTCGCGACTCCAAGATACCACACGTGGCCACCGATAGAACCCAAGCATTGTGTAACGTTGGCATGGTGCGTGATGGTGGAAAATCTGAGCGGCCTGTCCTCAATATGCATGATGTAAAACCTGATGAAATGCACAGATGTAAATCCATTTTGATACAAAAAGACTGACATAAATGCAAGGGACAATCAGGTTTACCATTAACACTAGCTTGTTGGAGCGTTCAAGAACTTAAGTTTCTTGATTTGCTTAGGATATTATAATATGAAAACTACATTACCTATAACCATCAATACTGAAGTAATAACAGGGTTCATTGAGTTTCTATGATACTATCTGCAGAAAAACTCTGATGGTATATGAGAATGAAAAGCAGCTCGGTTGGCAACTTAGTCCGATGATCAGGCAAAGAGAATGACCAGGTTCAGGACTAAACTTTCGATTTACTTTACGTACAACTATCTGAGGATACTACACTACAATAACCACGAAAACTATGTATCTATAAGGCTATACGCATCAATGGCATAGCAATGAAAAGGTTCGTTGATTTCCTACAATATCAACTGTGTGCAGAAAAATCATATTCAGTAGCTCTCTCAATGTTCACTTGCAACTAATTCTGCATCCTAGATCCTATACAGAACACAATCTGGATCTTCTTTACCACAAATTCAAAGGCTAAAGATTAACTTCACGTTTCTCTGTGTTTGAGTGTCTTGCTTCTTCATCTATTCAAGCATTTACTATTGAATATTGTAGAGCTTCTACCTTACAATGTCAAACCAAATTAGCACTCCAAAGTTCAATTTACAGTATGTTTGGTCCATGAATTTTGGAGGAGAAAACACAACAAATTCTATCAGTTTAGTACTTTGGGCTTCATGTTTTGATCATCACCACCAAAATCCATGGCCAAAACAGAGCACTTGTTTATTGATTTGCACTTCTTCTACAGTTCTGAATCAGCTCTATCTACGCAAACACACACACACACACACACACACACACACACATCACTGTATGGAAATTTTCAATTAGGGGAAAACCTAGGAATTCCGCGCGAAAGGTCGAGCTGCGCGTCTCGCGGCCCAAACTCGTCGCCGTCCGGCGAGGCCTCGATCACTTGTCCGAATTCGCGGAAGCTCTCCGCCGTTGCTTCAATTGGCTTCAGATTAATCTCCGCCGTGGACTCGCCGGAAGCTGCCGTCGCCATCTGATGAGGGTACGAGGATACGTATACCACGGATTGCTTGATGAAATCGGTAGAATATCCGATTCTGTATGCGTGAATACGAAGCTGATAGGATTTTATGCAGTCGGAGATAGTGGTGGTGGGAGTGAAAGTGGAGGCGACGGCGGATTTGGGCGGCGCGTGGTACAGGTGTAGAAATGCCAGCCTCTTCATGTGGCTGCCTATAAGTAACAACTCAATTTTTAATTTTCTTTTTAAATTTACAAAATATATATTTAGAAAAAAAATAGTAATTTATTTATCTATCATATAATAGCAAAGCTCTTTTGAGTGGAAAAATGGCTGCAAAACTGCAACAATCAATAAAGCCCTAATCTGCAATGTCCTCCTCCACCACCGGCGCCGCCGCAGAACCGCCGCCGCCGCCACCACCTCCGCCACAGCAATTAAGCCACACAGAACTCATATCCGCCATTACCGCCATCCTCAGAAGCTCCAACCCCGCCACCTCAACCCTACAAGCCGCCCTATCACCTTACCGTCCATACCTAACTCCAGACATCGTTCAGTCGATCATCTCCTCCCCTGCTCTCCACCGCCACCCTTCCTCTCTCATCAATTGGGCTAATTCTCTATCCTCGCTTAAACCCTTCACCCCTCTCCCCCTTCCTTCTCTTCTCTCCCTTCTCTCCTCCCTCATTTCCCACCGCCAATTCAACGCTGCTAAAAGCGTTCTTCAATCCCAGATCGCCTCTGAGCATCCCCACCACCACCTCCACCGCCACCTCCTCCACCCTGCTCCTCCCCTCCCGCCGCCGACGAGAGTCCTTCTGAACACCTGCATTTTCGCCTACTGCCGCTCCGGTTGGCCCCACCTCGCCGCTCAGATTTTCAAGAAGATGAAGCGCCATAGCCTTCGACCCAATCTGCTGACACTCAATACTCTGCTGAGTTCTCTGGTAAAGAAAAACACTTCTTCTCGGTCTACACATTATTGTAAAGAACTGTTTGATGATGCATTGAAGCTTGGTGTTTCACCTAATGTGGTTACCTTTAATATCTTGATCAATGGTTACTGTTTAGAGTATAAGTTTAAGGATGCCATGGAGTTGTTGAGGAAAATGGAGGGTGATTTTAAGTGTAAGCCGGATCATGTGAGTTATAATACAGTATTAGATGCCTTGTCCAAGAAGGGGAAGTTGCATGATATACGTGATTTGTTATTCGATATGAAGAGCAAGGGCCTTTTTCCGAATAGGAATACATACAATATTTTGATCGATGGGTACTGTAGGGTGGGCTGGTTGCAGGATGCAGCTAAGGTTATCAAGTTGATGACTCTCGATAACTTGTTGCCAGATGTTTGGACGTATAATATGTTGATCAATGGGCATTGTAACGCAGGGAGAATAGATGAGGCATTTAGGCTCAAGGATGAAATGGAACGATTAAAGTTGTTGCCTGATGTGATCACCTACAACACTTTGATCAATAGTTGTTTCGAGGCGAAAAAGAGTTCCATGACTTTCGAGTTGGTGGATGAAATGAGGGAGAAAGGGGTACGACTGAATGAGGTGACGCATAATATCATGATTAAGTGGTCGTGTAAGGAAGGTAGGATGAAAGAGGCCTGTGAGATGGTTAGAGAGATGGAAGATACGGGATTTTCTCCGGATTGTGTCACCTACAATACTTTGATTAGCGGGTTTTTTAAATGCGGTGATTTGGGCGAGGCTTTTAGGGTGATGAATCAAATGGGGGCGAAAGGTTTGAAGATGGATACCGTGACACTCAACACGGCTCTACATAATCTATGCAGGGAAAGGAAGCTTAAAGATGCGTATGAGTTGCTGAGTTGTGCAAGTAAGAGAGGCTATATTGTGGATGAAGTGAGCTATGGTACTCTTATTGTTGGCTACTTTAAGGAAGAAAATGGGGACAGAGCTATGAGGGTTTGGGATGAAATGAAGGAGAAAGATATAATTCCTAGTATTATCACTTACAATTCGGTGATTGGTGGGCTTTGCAAGATGGGAAAAACAGACGAAGCAATAACTAAGCTTAATGAGCTGTTGGAGAATGGATTGGTTCCTGATGAGACCACATACAACACCATCATACATGGGTATTGTTGGGAGGGAAAAGTGGAGAAAGCGTTTGAGTTTCATAACAAGATGATTGAAAAGTCGTTCAAACCTGATATCTATACGTGCAACATTCTTCTACAAGGGCTTTGCAAGGAAGGGATGCTGGAAAAAGCTATCAAACTCTTCAACACATGGATTTCAAAAGGGAAGAATCTTGATACTGTAACCTATAATACTTTGATAACAGCCTTATGTAAAGAACGGAGACTTGAGGACGCATTGGACCTTGTAGCTGAAATGGAAGAAAAGAAATTAGGGCCAGATGGTTATGCAATTAACGCCATCATTGGTGCTCTTAATGATGCAGGAAGAACTAAAGAAGCTGAAGAGCTTCTATCAGAAATGTTCAAGAGAGATAAACTAACTAAACAATCAAAGCGGAGTGATGATGAACAAGCTGTAGTTGCTAAAGAACCTTCAGATGAATCAGAATCAAGTTCTGTAGCTTATTCTGAACAGATCAACGAGCTTTGCACTGAAGGGAGATACAAAGATGCCATGAATATCTTTGCTGAACTGACTGAGAAAGGTATAACAGTGCAAAAGTCCACCTATATTAGCTTAATGAATGGACTCATCAAGAGACGGAAAAGTATCATGAAGCCAGCTTCATAATGTCTCAGTTTGTTCTCGTCTTTCTCTTGACGTTGCAAGCACACTACCTTGAAAGAATACCAGGTATATAATGTTGCCTCTTCTTATTTAATAACATTGTAAGTGAATCCATTTTACTCTGTGTGTACAAAGAATGTGAGATGAAGCCATTAGTTGATAGTCTTTGAGAGTCATTAACTGTTAAACTAATTGTTATAGGAAGAGAAATCTATAGTCCATGCAAGATTTAATAAGAACACACTCCTTTTGGAGATTAAGTCTCAGAAAAATCGGGTTTTATGAGTGCTTGCTTGAGCTAGGACCATGTAATTGTAATGAGTGTTGTAATTTGCAGATTCGATGAAGTATTCTTCTTCGACTCGATTGAACACGATGACTAGATATGATCCATATAACCGACCCACATAGTGGGATAAAGGCTTACTTTGTTATTGTTGAGGAGCAAGAATTTCGATTTATTGATTTTTTTACAATGATCACAATAGTATATATTATTTGATTGATTATTGTGAATTGTTGATATCATTAACTTGTTTTTGGTGCTCAATGTGATATAAAATCAAGAAAATATATCAACTGTTACAGTCCTTTGGGCATTTTTTTTCTTAAATACGAATTATTTGAAGATTTTAGATCATGATGCACAAAATTCTTTCTTGTATCCAAAAATTCAAAATATGATGCCATTATTATATGTATGACTAATTAATGACTATGTGCATGATGGGGCCTACACGCTATTTTTGGTGGCAAATTCAAATGTAATGATTAAATGTGTTTCACAACTTAAGTATGATTTGATTGGCTTAGAGAAGGACTAAAATTGGCAGTAGCTTATTGCATGACATGTTGGCTTTGTGGAAGCAAAAAATTTAGAAAAATTGAAAGTGATTATTGTAGGAAAAACTTTGTGATGGAAACTTAACAAAATGATTATATGTCCATCGTGACATGTTTTAACATGTCCATCGTTGATGTGTAAAGATCATTTGCTCTTAAATTTTATGATTTGAAATTAATGATCATGTTAGGTTTGTGACACATCATCGGTGGATACATTAATATGTGTCAAGGTGGATAGGAAGCGGACTTTATGGAAATTTATTGTTGTATGTTGGAATTTAGATGATTGATTTATCATTCAATATTATCAAACCATGCTAAACTTGTGGAATTAACAATTAAGATTCTTGTGAGTGACTCACACACATAAACTAAAACATAACATTTCTATTTTTTTGCATATGTAAATATTTATTTGCAACACTCAAATTGTAATAAGATTTTGAGTGGAACTTTTATACTGACATATCTGATTTTTTGAAATAGATTAATACGCAATTAGTAACTCAAAAATAGAAACTGACTTGTGAAATTAATTTTTCAAATTATATTTATTAGATGACTTTGTGTAATATTTTTATAATATTAAAATCTTGACATAATTTACTCATTTGACCATCATAGAAGTTTACAAAAGTGAATGAATTTTCTCCGACAATTTTAGGAGAGAGAAAATACCATTTATAGATCTGAAGATAGTCAAAAATGTCACAATTTGGGGAAGAAGAAGAAGAGAGAGTTTCTTCAAAGTAAAGTCGCATTCACGTAAAGCACGAGTCCCTCGGGATCTTTAACTACCTTATCATCAATTGCCACATAGACATTGTCATATTGGAAAAAGACACTCTCATTTGTTACTACGTGTGAAAAGTCGTGGGTAGTCTATATTGCGCAGCAAATACTGCCACGTGGAATTCTTAGTTAAATGCTTCTAGATTGTTTTCCAAATTCTGGATGTACATTTATTAAGTACACCTATTTAATGCGTGGGGAGTTATGGGTATTTTTAGTATGTTTGTTATGAGATTTTATAAGATAAGATTATTACTGTAGATGTCGAATCGATAGTGGAAAAAATTAGTAAGTGTAATATTATATTATTTGTTGATGTAATAGTAATGATTGAATGATTGTAATAGTAAAAATTTAGGTGTATATTGGAATTTGTGTATTAATAGGTTAGAGTGTAGAGTTAATTATTATGTTTTTTTCAAAATAAAGTAGTATTTGATTGGATTTTATAATCCTACATTGAATCTCCTCACAAACAAAGATTTGAGATTTTGAAATCTCAAATCTTGACTCATGAGTCTCCTAACAAACATACCCTTAATGTTTTTGAATAAATAAATAAATAACTATATATATATTCTAAGCAACATTTCTCAAAAAAAGAAAGAAAAACTAAACTTGCGTATATCTGACTTAATAATTCACTAACATAATACACTAGAAATTATAAACTGTGAATTTATTGGATAATTATTTTTTTTAAGAAAAGAAATTATAATCTCTAGTGGAAGTTATACCTGATTTTACATCTAATTAAATATAGGAAGTTGTAAAGTCGTAGAATTATAAAATTTCACCTAAATCCAAACCCAAAAAAAAAAAGACCAGTGAGATCATAATAGTGAAATATGATTGGTGAAAAATATAACAAAAAAATCTTAAGATAAAATAGTGAGTAATTATAGGGTTCTTGAAAAAAATACATACTCAAATCTCAATAGTAATAGAAAATAATCAAAGTTAGTTGTAGTAGGAAAATATATAAATCACACTTTGTTGAGCATTGACATTAGGTAGTCCACCTTTGCAACCATCCTTGGTCTTTTTTTTCCCTTAAAAATCTTCCAACAATTATACATTCTACATTAAAGAAACTTGGAGATTAGTGTTCTTGTATCTAAATTATTTGTAAAAGTTAAGGTTTAACTAATTTATAATCTTCCAATTTTTATCATACTTGTCTAGTTGCATCCAAACATAACTTTATATCATCACAGCCTATAAAAAAATCAGCAAAATAGCATCTTAATTTAATAGAATCTCCAATGATAAAAATAAGTAATTTATTTGAAAATATTCTCTCTCTCTCTCTCTCTCTCTCTCTCTCTCTCTATATATATATATATATATATATATATATGATGCATTATTTAAAAGAATTAAAAATATTAGGTTAGTAGCCATTTTCATTTTTCCTACACTATATATATATACACACACACACAACCAGTCTGCTCCCACCACCACCTGACAGCCATGAAATACAGCAAAACCACCACCACCACCACGGCGGCGGCAGAAGGTTGTCGGTCCTCCCTATCTTTGACATCACCACCGCCAGTGGTGGCGATGATTCAGAGTCCATGTGCAGCTTGCAAGACACTCCGGCGGCGGTGCGTGGAGAAATGTGTGCTGGCGCCATACTTTCCTCCGGCAGAGCCGCTGAAGTTTGCCATAGCTCATCGGGTTTTCGGAGCTAGCAACATCATCAAGTTGTTGCAGGTAATCCATCGTTCGATCGAGTGTTATTGAAAGTTTTATAAGCTATTAAAGAAGCATCGTTTCATTACAACCACGAGTCTTATAGCTCAAGTGGTACTTTACTTTTTTATTAAAGTACAAAGTTCGAATTTGGATTAAGTTCAAGTTTTCTTTCCTTTATATATTCATCTTGAACACAATTTGGATAGTTTAATAAATGCATGTATTATACACTACATGAATACTCTATCACTGATCATACTTATTCATAAGTGGCCGCATGTATGATGAAATTAGTAAAACAAAACATGAAGTGAAGTATTACAAAATAAACCATATATATGTTTGATGTGTGAATGAGTCATGCTAATGTGATATTAATTATTAGGTACAAACTTTTTTTAAAGTATATTTATTATCATTTTTTTATCATTAATCTTTATTCTCTTTCCTTTTTGTATTTTGATGATCTACCCTTACAACTAACATTTATTTTGACCATGTACTTAATTTTGCACTTATACATTTGCAAAGATAAATGACGAGCATGACAATAGAAAAGGTAATTAATCGAAATGAAATAAATACATATATACAGGTAAATGACCAATAAATATAAACAAGTAAAAATCATAACCAAGATAAATATAAGACAAATATTATTAGATGACCATTTACATAATTATTCCCGGAAACTTATGCCCTATTTTGACTAGACCTAAATCTAATTATTCTTTCTTAAAAGCTCATTTAAGTTCGATTTTCTGAGAAGGATTGAGCCACACAAAGTTACAGATTGGGAAATAAGAAATATTCCAAGTTGACTAGTACTGCAATATAATTTCTCATCTATGTTCATATATACAGTTACAGCTTCATTAATTTATATGTGTAATATTAATTTCATGAAAGGGATATATGTAAAGGTCAATGGGAGTAGGCACCTAACAAAAAAATGACATGAATTTTCTGTACAAGAATACAATTTAATAGTATTGATTAGTTAACCAAAATTCAACTTTCCTAATTTCAAAATAGACAAAAAAAGAGAAAGAAATATTGTAAGAAAATTAGGTACTAAATCAAGACATTTATTCATATATGAAAAAATAGATCAACTTGAGCACTAAATAGTCATTGATTCTTGAATAGTTCGAATGTTGATAATAAGCACAATAGCCTAGACTTTTAGAGATGAAAATCTTGAATAATTTCAAGAATGGTAGTATTTCATCTTCTATTCCAGCAATTGAATATCGCCAAATGCATTTTAACAATACCCTATCCATATTTGGAATAGAAGATCTCGTTTTTGAAATTAAAACGTGTATGTTTTAGGAACTTGAAGAGTGTGAAAGAGAAGACGCTGTGAATAGCATGGTTTATGAAGCGAATGCAAGGTTAAGGGATCCTATCTATGGCTGCACGGGCGCGATTTGCAATCTTCAGAAGCAAATCAATGAGCTTCAAGCTGAATTGGCTAAGGCACAGGCTGAAATCTTGAACATACAATGCCAAAATGCCAATTTACTTGACCAAATTTGCACACAAAATCATGTTGAAGAACAACATGATTTCACATTGCCATACGATGATGAGAATCCAACCATGTTTCTTGATGAAGGAGCCTTGGGAGTTTCTTGGGAGCCTCTTAATTGGACATGAAGGAGGAAATAGCTACTCAACTTTTTCATGGATATTGATAATAACCAAATGATTTTAATCCACTAATTAATTATATGTTAAGGGTGTCTACTTTATGCCATGCTCGATAGATTCACTGAATTTAGGGTTAATTTACTATCTGGTCTACACATATCGCTTGTGATTACGAGTAAAATGACTGTAGATGGTAAAAGACACATGAACTTTCATGTGAATTTCTACCTACTTTTCCAAAGGAAAAGAAAGAGGAATTAAGAATAAAAGCCATATTCGAGAGATAATAATCATGTAATAAGGAATAAGAATTTTAATTTCTTGTATGGCTAACATTTGGTTACCTAATACTATCATTTCAATTGCTATTGTTTTCTCCATTTGGTTCTTTTTCAAACTTGCATGCAATTGACCAATATTGTTATTGAAGTGACATATTTTAGGTTATTATTCTTTGTCATGATAGATTTATATCTTGAGAAATATTAATTATGTGATATGTGACAAAATGGAATTAGATAAATTGTCCAATTTTCTTCTCCATGTTTGATTTATAGTTTTATATTATCATTACACATTAAATTGAATTTGACTTTCACATCATTTTCTTGCAATGATAACCTTGAATATCATTGCATTAAATGACAATTAGTCATGTACGTTATGATTGTGTCATATTATTATATATAAATCCATATTATCCGTTTAATTTTTTAATTATAAATATAACAATAAGTATAATTTTGATTAAGTTTTAAAACCACGTATCTTCACATCATGTGTTTTATCTTATCATTTATCTACATAATCTACATTACAAACCGAATCATACTATATTGCATAGTAATAATAGTATCCAATGATTGAAATAGTAGATGATACACAATTTCAAAATAGAGGATCTTGTTTGGTTCAAATAACGCGTATACACGGAAATTCTTGTCAAATAGTTTGTGAGCAAAATCGATTGACATATTTTAACCCATGGCCTTCCGTATAAGCTCGTATCCAGCAAAGTTGATCGCGCCTAATGGAGCGACCCAAAAGAACCGTGGAACGGCTCCTCTGAATAATCCAAGAACCCCTTCATCGCGCAAAATAGAGATTGCTACGATTGACATACTCGTTGGCTGTCCCGTAAGAGCAGTCATCATCCTCGTCTTTATTACATCAAATGGGGTTGTTAAGACAGCCGTTAGGCCACCGGACACTGCCCCAACTGCAATTGTTTCCCAAGGTTCTAGCTCTCGTCCTATAATCTGTTGTACTGCCTAAAACCACACGACTTTGATTGAGTCAAAACACTCGTTATGTTTACAAAATCGACATCAAGTGCAGGGTAATGTGTACCTTCTTGGATTCAGCATAAAGAGTCGACCCAGCAACGTAGAATGGAAGCTCACGACAGAGAGTCATACCAGTGCCGCGGAAGAAGCCCCCCAGACCATCTTGCTGCCATGTTCCAACGAGGGCTTCACCGACGTGGTTATATTGGCCAGCCTGTAATCTTTGCTTCAACACCTCACATGGGATTCTCATTGTTGTTCCAAGAAAGGTGCCCAAGAATGAACCCAGAGATTCAACCTAAACACCATGTTTGGTATGAACCCAAATGAGTAGAAACACAACTTATATATAAGAAGAAAACAAATGAAGATGATGATTCTGACCATTAACACTATAGGCTCACCTGTATTTCTGGAAGTGATGGTGCAATGTTTATCAACACAACCTTGCTCGACTCACAGATTCCTGTTCGTAAAGCATGGCTGCATTGTCCATTATGGGGTTAAAATCATTGTTCGTCTCATAATTATGGTGTCTTCCGATTTTGGTCCCATAATTGTCACGATTTTCAATTTAGTCTCACAATTTAAAAAACTGTCCGATTTTAGTTTGATTTCTCCGAATTGGGACTTTCCTGTGACCTAAAAATGATGTGACGCCACGTGTCAAATTCCTATTGATTGACATGTGTCGCCACGACACTTCGAGGTCACCGGAAAGCCATTTTCTAACGAAATTCAAATTTTCGGCCAAGATTGGATTGAAATTGGACAGATTCTTAAATTGTGGGACAAAATTGAAAATCATATACTTATAGGACCAAAATCTAAAGACACCATAGTTATGGGACGAAAAATGATTTTGACCCTTCATTATGCGTTCAATTTAGTGTCCAGAAAAAGGGTGGTGATCATTTACAATAACAGAGAGGAAGGTAGCTGAATTAAACCTTGCAAATTGGCCTGCAATGGCTGGAATGGATCCCATGTATAATCCCCTGGCTCCAAGTTGTGGAAGCTTCGATAGAATTTCTGTGAAGGAAAGCGTTGACGCTTGCACCTGCGTCTGGCCACAAGTTGGAAACAACGAATCAAATTACGTGCAAATGTAAAGACTACCTATTCGCCTCACCAAGACCAATCTTCGAGCAAATATATCACCTAATCAATTTTGTAGCTAAAATGACTTCCGTTTTCACCGTTAGACATCTAATCAAGACAATCAAGACTTATAACTCAGCTAGTATGTGTCTTAGAGCCACAAGAATCCCAACTGAGTCAATAGGATCATTCATCTTAGTTGAGTTTCCTAACAATACATAATCAATCAAGACAATCTATTCTCCACAATCAAGTACTTATCACTCAGCTAGCATGTATCATAGAACCACAAAAGTCATAACAATACACAAGCAAAAGATAGAAGAATAAATGAAGAAACCAAGAATTACTGAATTCAAATATATGTTGTTTCTTAAAGTACCTTAACTGTGTCAATAGGATGCATTAAGAATGTGGAAAAAGCACACGAAATCCCCCCAGCCAATGCCGTTTTTAGAACACTATCAGTCGATATTTCAACCGGAGGATGAGGATCAGCAACACCAGCACTTTCGGAGATGATTCTGCTACACAACATAGCAAAGCAAATGTTAGTTCCTACCATCTATATATTCATCTAATCACAAGAAAAAAATAACTAAACATTACTCTGTATTAAGAACAATGGAATGCTCAGCAACTCCTAAACCTCCCACTCGTGCAAAATTCAGATTCCCAAATTCATGATCAAACACAAATTCAAATGAAAAATCTATCCCTTTCTTCAATTTAATTCCACCATTGCTACAAAACCTAACCCTATTACTCATCCCCAATTTCTCAAATCCATCAATCAAAAACGACAAAGCTAAATCAAAACGCAGCCGTTTAATCAACAGATTCACATCACTTCCACATTTTTCTGCGAATACATTGATCGGGATTTTCCCCCTTTTCCGATCATCGCCATTGATAACGCGGCAACGATTCTTCGCAAGCTTCCGAAAATTCGATTCAAGCGGGGAAAATGCCGCCTGAAAATTGTTGAAAAACAACTCTAATGGACCAGTCGTTGACGCCACCATTGAATGAAAATCTAGCTCAACTCAATCACAAAATCCCTCTATTTCAAAATCAAATTAATTCAGAACCAAACTAGCATGAGATGTACTGCTGTTTTTACTGGGAATCTTATTATTTTAAATTCATCAACAATTAATTTATATTTTAACAAGTTTAATATATTTTGATAGAACAATATCTAGTATTCTTTTGAAAAATAAAAGGAAATTTATTAAATACATGTACGACAACCATGTATTCCTAATATACTAAGCATGAATTTGAACACCAAACATCTAAACTAATATTTATATAACATATATATATTGTATTATATACTAAATGAATTATAAAAATAAATATACATAATAAAACTAATATAATGGTATTAATAATCTTTTCTTTTATATATGATATGTTATTATCAGTTATCACTATAGAATATGTCATTATTGCACAATCACTGGACATCTGACATGACTTGTCAAATGAAATATGAGATTAAGATACGAAAAACTACTTTCAAAAAACATTTTGCTACTTGGCATTTTTTATTTTCTTTAAATTTTTTAAATACTCACTATTCTTTCTAAACACAAAAATCAACAAGTGGTTATTGAAAATACAAACACTACTCATAAGATAAAAATATCTAGGTTTCCATCGGTATATCCTTCAAAAATAATTCTTCGATAAATAAAATTCAATCATTAATTCATCGGTAAACAAACGACATAATAATTCAATATGTCGATAATTACTGATATTTCCATCAACAAAAAGCAAACTTCCAAAATTAGAAATACATTCAAGAAAAGAAGAAGATTAACTTCACTACTATACAATGCACAAATCAAACTACAAACATCTCTTCTTCACCACTTTGTCCTTCCTATATTAGCATCAGGCAATCTTCAATGGCAATGGCAAGATCATACTTCATAGTTTCTGCTTCTCATTTGGCCATTGGAACTAGTGAGACCAAACTTTCGACATAAACATCGGCCTCAAGAAAAGTATCCATGTTCCTAATCTTGGGGCGCCTAATCGAGCCCTCTCTCGGATCATACACAACGAAACTCGACCCACACGCCAACAAGATCTCCCCCTTCGGCCCCACACACAATGGCGTCGAATACAGACCTCTCCATGGATCATCAACATAAGGAACACTCACCATTTTCATCCAAGACTCGCTCACTCCATACCTCTTCATAACCCAAACATCCACACTAGCTTTTGAGAAGTCACATAGCAAACAAAGGCACCCATTGATCACTCCCAATGATGGCGAAAAGCCACTCTCGACATACCTAGGTTGATCCACCATTGCACACGTCTCGTTTCCAAGATCAAGCGACATGATCTCCCACTTTGAATTAAGCCCAAATCTCCTCCCCCAATGAAGCTTTCCACTCACAAATTTCCCTGTATCATCAAAAGGGAGGCCGTTACTGAACACGTCGATTCTCTTCCAAGAATCACTCCTCAAACTATAGATCTTCACCATTGATTCATATCTCCCAGCATTGCAAAAACCAGAGACAATCCCAACAACCTTGTAGTCATTATTGATCTCATCAAAACCAAATCCATACTTAGTGATAAACAAGCCCTTCTTCATCTTATCATCAACATCAGGCAATTTTCTATACTCTCTTGTGGATGGATTCCACAAGAAAAAATGTTTCCCATTAATCGCAATGCAAACAATCCCATTACAGCAGCCCACAACACGAACTGAATTCTTGGGATTTTTCATCGGATAATCAGAATCAACAGCATCAGAGATGGGCCCACATAGCAAAGACTGTAAAGAACAGTTTTTTAAGGTGTAAAATGGGAGCAAAATTGTGGAAATGATTCTTAATCGGCTTAAATTTGCAGCTTCTCTTGAAATTCTCAAATGGGCTTCCATGAAGTGGTTGCTGGATATCAAAGATCGCCATGATTTGGAAACAGACCTGAATTTCAAGAGGGATTTGACGGGGAGTCTTGCGAGGATTTCTGCGATGATTTCTTCCGGGAAAATGAGGATTGATGATTGAATTCGACGAGGGATTTTGACGATTGGATGATCGTGGATTGATGATTGTGGATTTGATGATTTGGTTTTCATTTTTGGTGGTGGCGTTGACGGATTGGAGAATGGATGAGGTTTTGGTTTTTCCCAGGTGAAATGCGATTGGTCGTGTCTGAAAAATCAGTTGATTCGGACAATAATATAATTTTGTTTTCTTTGGGTTGAAAATCGAATAAATTTAAGAAAATCCCAAGTAAATTTACTTATTATTATAGTAGAAAAATAACTAAAGAATATCAAACATGAATTTTGAATTATAATATAAATGTATATAGAGAAATACTCAGTATGAAGACTATAAAGTATAATGTACTATTGTTCAAGTTTGAGTCTAATGTACTATTGTTGAAGTTTATTTAAAATGTTTTCAAACATAAAAATTATATTTTAGATTGTTTGATAGATAATTTAATCGAATGTGAGATTTTGAAACAAATGTTTATCTTTTTATTTTTATTTATCAAGTCCAACTTCAAGTAAATTTTAGATTTTATCAAAATTAATGTAAAGATATGTTCAAACTTGTTTGACAAATCTACTAACTCGAACTCAAATGTGTTTTTAATAAATGTTTAAAATCGACTATTAAATAATTTGATTTGATTTTTAATCCACCACACATATGCACACACCTAACAATTGTTCCAAGTTAAAAAAAAAAAAAATAATAATAATAATGTTCTTATTTGTTTATTGTGATTTTTTTCCAAGATATGTTGTAATATCTTGTATATATATTCACATATCATGAATTGAAACATGATATATTGTATGGAGGTTTTGGATAGTAACACACCCCATAAACACAGTACATGAGATACCACACTTCATCTCATAAAATCATGATAATTTTGTGAAGATTTTTAAAATTGTAATATTCTACAAAAATATTGAATATATATAGAAATATATATATATATATATATATATGAAATCTTTATTCTAAGAATACAAAACTTGAAAATTTGTGTTGAATAACTTTTAATTTCAAAGCCATAAACATTTGGAGTTTGGTTCCTACTACTTGGATTTTGAATTTTAAATGAGTAATGAAATTATTTTAAATCATCAAAACATCATACGATTATCGTGCAGATAATGATATACACAATGCATGGACCAATGAGTTGAATTATAATATTAAAATAGAATATGAAATACAAACCATATGAGTTAATGTCATGATACAAGAGAACATATGGGACAAATGAGTGAAAAAACATACCAAAATCAATTCCAAAGAAGATACAAATTCCTAGCTACCTCTAGTTAGTTTGTAGCAAACATTTTGAACTCAACTCTCTATGGACATCTCTTAGGTCCTACTTGCGCAAGCAGGTGATGCGGAGAAAGACAACCGTTTCTTAGCAGAACTAACGGATGTCCTATCGGGCGTCCCCCCACCTTTTTGTGATCGTGGACTAGACAATCGTATCTTAGCTCTGGCTGATTCTGTCGAAGCCATGTAACTAGGAATAGCCGATGAGCTAGTAAAGCTCTCATCGTCTCTCAATGACGAACCTGCAACGCTATGCCTTCTATACTGGTCTGATTGATTGCTATTCATACTCTTTGAATCCTCATCAGCACCCACGGTTCCTCTTGTACTAGGTTGACTTATTCTGCCTCCGATCTTTGACTTGGGAGTCAAAGGTGATTGTCTGCTTCTTTGGACTATTGGAGATTGAATCCTAACAATTTTTGGTTCATTACCAACTCCACTTTGATTTTCCCATGGCCCAGTTGCCATCCATCGCTCCAACCAACTCCAACCCCAACGAGGATCACTATGCGGATCAATCAATGTTTGATCTGCACAAGTTGAGGAATTCCTCGATTTTTGCTGAGATACAAAAGTTTGAACAACGATGTTAACAAGATACTATCAAACAATATAGATAACTACCTAGCTACATTACCTTATGTGCAAATGCATAAGCCAATGCACGCTCCCTCCTCGTTGCAGCTTCCTGTCTATTCTCAAACTCTGCTTCGATCTGCTCTTTAGAACGCGTGCTTTCATCCCAATCCTCTCCAATCTAGCCTCATAAATCCATATTTTAGCTTAAAACAACTCAAAATAAATAACACACGCTAGAATTAAGCGAGTCAACTTACAAAAACTCTCGATTTCTCAAGCTCCTTTTCGTGCTTGAGTTGGATTTTTCGCTGAATAGCCAAGTTCACCTCTGACATTTTTATCCTTCTTGCCCGAATCTCAGATTGGACACGAGCCAGTGTCTGCATACACCTCAACGAGGAGGTTGCTTGACGCTTAACAGTTTGTCCTCCGATCACTGATTTTAGCCTCATTAGGCCTCTTAGAGCCCTCAACGCTCTCCTCGCCTAACTCAAAATACGAAAAACATGATAACCAACCATTCTAGAAGATCCAAAATCATGCATTATAAAGAAAAACATACCAAGTAACCTCGAAAAGCTGTCTGAATCCTGACAGCAGCAAAATCTTCCTTTGTTTTACTTGAACCATAGGCTACAGCTCTGAGGCGGACAACCTCTGCAGCAGCATTAGCTGCTGCAATGGCCGCCTCAGCAGCCATAGCCGTGACGAGAGCAACAGAATAAGCGTGCTTATTCTGTTGGTTCTCAGCTTCAATTAACTTCACATCCTCTGGCGAATGAACTACCTCTGCGTTCGAAGAATCCATGTTTATGCTCCTCTGCCTTCCGAAACATCTTCCTCGATATTTCTGATGTTTATAATGAAAATGTAAGCAGATGAATTTTTCTTTTTGAACAAACTATCTCATTAAAATGGAATGCATTAATTCTTTGTACCTTTTGTCTTGTTTCTTTGGATTCAAAAGCTTTCTTCACTGCGGAAAACCAAGACCTTCTCTTCCCCATTTCTTATTCAAACATCTTCGAAATAATAGAATTTAATCACTACTTTATTAGATATACATCATTAAAAAAAAAAAAAAAAAAAAGAAGAGGCAAGTGTTTACAATATTAGTAAAATCACCAACTTAACATAGTTTTGCAATCTGAATCAAACTATCTAAATTACAATTAATTTTCGTTGAAAGATTTCCAACACCCCCAACGGATTTTTTCTTATATGTTTGTCCCAATCAATATAAATACTAAATGGCATCCAATGTGTACCGGATAAGATGTACTTAAATTCTCCAATTGCAGAAGTTGTTAAGTTGTAGTTATTGATTTTGCTAAACTTGAACGGTTGTGTAAGTTTGCAATAATTATTTTATTTTATTCTTGCATATTCTTTTCCATCAAACATGACAAGAGTGTTCATCATTTTCAGATAAGTACCTAACTACTTCATGTTTTAAAAAATCTTAATTCTCTCAAAAAAAAAAAAAAAAAAGAACAAGTAAAATTGAATGTAAACCATTAAAGTTCCTTTGCATGAAAAAAATAAATACTGCTACATCAGAAAGTATATATTTAGGAATAAACAGAACACAAACGAAAAAGTAACCCAAAATAACACAGAAATAGAGAGAGAGAGAGAGAGCATGTTAACATACATACCTGAAACCTGAAAATCTGAATACTATAACTTCTCAAAAGCAAATCTTGATTATATATACAAGGAAACAAAATGTAATGACGTCGATGTTGGTAACTAAATTCCTGTCTGTGTAGAAAGAGGGGATCAAGTTGAAGCAATACTAGAAACTAAATATCTGAATTTGAGCAAGTTTATGAAGAAATGTTTGTCCCAGACAACAATAACGATAAGGGTATTTTTGGTATTTCATCAAACGGCCTGCACAGGTAATGGCCGAGGGGGGACTGCTTGCTGGTGGGGCCCCATTAGAAGTGGGGTTATGGAGTTGTGGGGGGCCACAAATGAGGAGAGAGAGAGAGAGAGATTTGTGCTTGTTTTGATAGCAGACAAGGAGCAAAGTAGTAGTTATGTCGGGTTTTTTAGTGTGTCAAAATTTTATCAACTAATTTTATCAACAAGTAAAAAAGTCAACTAGTTGCAATAAGGAAATATATCAATGAATAAAAATCATAAATGTATTAGTTTTATTTAAATTTGCTTGAGTTTTTTATGGGATTTCTTAAATCATATTTTGTTTCATCTACACTATTATGAGTTGAATTGAACTCAAAAAAAGGTACTTTTTTAAAAGAAATTATTTGATGTTTTAAATCATTAAATATTTTCTAAGGAAATTATGTTCAGATTAATCTCATATTTTAATTGAATTGAGTTGAATTAAGTTTCATTACAAGCTCATATAAATTGGGTCACCAACTAGTATCTTTATATATTTAAAAAATAAGTTTAACATTATTTAAGTTTTACCTTTTTGTTTTTTTATGTGTGTGTATTTATAGATAATAGATACCATATCCCCATTAAAAAGTTTAAGAAAACTACATTAAAAAAAAAAAAAAAAATTTGCTTAATTTTAATGTTAGTGCCCTTTGGATTCTAGGAAGGAGGATTTAAGATAGTGGCATGTTTGGTTGGCCATATTAATGTCTTCACATGTTATATGCTACCAACTTCATCTTTTATTTTTTCATGAGATTTTTGTACTTACCTATAATTAAGAGAAATTATTTCTTACCTTTTCAACCACCCCTTGATTTGACTTCTTAATTGTTTATTTTTTTAAATCATGTTTTCAATATTGTATTTCAATTTATTGATACATTTATACATCTTAATTAACTAACATAAATATACAATATTGGACAATATGTCACTTATTTATAATGCTACTAATGTACATCTAATGTGTCTTGGTGAAATGAAGCATACATAAAATACCAATTTGCAACAAATGATCATCCTATATTAAAATTGGGGGATTTATACTTATGGATGATTGACTCATATTTTTAGGATAAAATGAAATAGGAAATGGAAAAGGTTTTGGAAATTGAAGGTTGGATAAGTCACTTTCAAATTATTTTTGAAGGGTACACTTGTCCTTTTGTCTATAATTTTGTTGTATGTATGAGTTGGAGAAAAGGACTTAGAACCATTCTTCCAATGTCTTAATTGCCATAAATGGGGAGCAACCTCTTCACCTCCTACTTGATAGCCACTACTTATTATTACAATCAAAACACTTATATAAAACGATTTTATAGATATAATTTCGTAAAATAGCATTTCATCATCTGCAAACTAAATTCATTACGAGCTAATCTGCCACACATAATTAGATCCATCAGAGTTTTATTCTATTTGAATTTTGAATGGTAGAACAAAAAATCATTTAAAAATTAAGTTGAAACAAAAACATAGACATTTGAATTGATAATGAAATATTGTTTCATGGTTACCACTAAGTTATGTGACTAACTACCTACTTGTAGAAAGGTTCACTTGCCTTTTAAAATCACTCAAAACATTAATTAAACTAATCAATTTTAGGCAATTATTGTTTAAATAGAAAAAATAAAACTATAGTACAATAAGCTCAACTAGCAACTACTTCTCATACTATGCAAGAAAACCCTTTTTATTGCCAACTCTAAGAGAATCAATACTAAAAAAGTTCGATAATTTACTTACACAGATAGATTCCTATTCTTGCAACTACAACGACACATTCAAATTGCACGATCAATTGAAAACAATGTCGATAACAAATGAAGATATTCATGATCCCACGAGTAATTCAAGAATCTTCTGCTTCATCGGGCTTGGCTCGTTTTGATGGTGGACTAGATCCATTATCATCCGAGTCATGGTCCTCCTCATAGGGTTTCTTCTCCGATGATATTTCTTTCTCGTTTTGATGTTCATCGGTTGGAATTCCTTTCGTGCTCGACACATCATCATCCGATGTTTCTGCTTTAGGGTTACCATCGTCTAGGTTTGATGACGAGGCCATCTTCCTCTGTTGCTCGAACATCATCTGCAGATTCTTCCCTTGCTCTTCGATCCGCAACTGCAGATTTCGTTGAATCTGAATGAAAACAGCCCATTACTTTCACTTACTAATACGATCAAATAATCAGCAGTAACGTTGATGGGATTAAAGAACTCCATGACTAAAAAAAAGTATCAACTTTTTTATAGGAAATCGAGCAATGTACCTCAAGTTGTTCGTGCAGCTGCTTCTGCACTTCCATCTGCATTCTGAGAGCTTCGGTTATCCCTATTGCCCTGCCATCGAAATATCAAGATTCAGATCATGTTCAGATTCAATCACATACGATATTTCAAATGGTTCTCATGTTCTTGAAATTTTGAAACTATAGTCAAAAATATGACACATAAGCCTAAACTTACGTCTTCAAGTCGAGGGTTGTCATTTCAGCAACATTTTTCGATTTCTTCTCTGTTCCTAAAATTCGGAATGAGAAAATGATAGATTAATTCTTAAGAAATTGGGAAATGAGATTATGCAAAAGAGTAAAGACAACTAGAGAAGAAATCTCTACCTTCAGACGGCTCTGGCTTGTAACTTGCAGTTCGGTATTTCTGAAATTTTAGATGAACATAGAATCGTGAGTAGAGAAACTTCATATATTCACTGAAGAAAAATTAAATTTGGAAGCGAAAAATTATTCGGTACCTGCAAGTGGCTCTTCACATGATAGATAGTGAGGCCCTCAACATTCATGAGCTTCAACACACCTTTTGGTGTAGCTCCTGCATAGCTTATTTAAGAATTACAATCAAAATATAACCTGAAATATGACCGTTTTTCAATTTGCAACCTAAATTTTTCATTTTATCGCCTTGACGTTCTAGAGATTTTCAAAGTGCAACGCAAACCATTTTTCCGGCTAAAAGCAAAACACATGACTTGCATGCCATAATTGTTGCAAGTGTAAACTTGTCTTTTAAGTTTTGGTTAATATCAAAAAGACAATTTGAAGTATGACTATTTTTCAATTTGCAACCAACAAAGAAATGAAAAGACACATATTTACCCTTATGATTAATGAAATCTTGATAAATAACTTACGTTCGCCTCCTCCAAGCTTACCCACAGCATCCACAAAAACTTGATGAAGCTCGGGCGTCCAACGCATTCTTGCTTTCGTCGTCGGTGAAGCACAAGGAGAAGTAACTACAGGCAATAATATCTGCCCATTTGAAACTGGAGGATGGTGATGATGATGATGATGATGATGACAAACTTGTGGCTCGCACGTTGTCACGTCTTGTGGGAATTCTAGTAGCTGCAACCCATTAAGCTCCAATTCAAGTTCAAAACTAAAATGCTCATAAATCAAGAAAATTATAGCTTTTCCATTAATGAACTAGTGCATTTTAGTAACTAATGCAAGAAATACTATGTACATTATCAAATTATATGATGGCTACAAAATCAAAAAACAAACCTTGGCATCGAGATCCGGAACATTGACATCGACAAGGAGATCACTCAAATTTAAGTCGAGTGAGTCATCAACGGTCATTAACTGATCGGCCCACTCCCGCCAATCGGTTCTCTTAGTATGCTCTTCGGGACCCACCACACCTCCGTAGCTTTCTACTTGACTATTTTGGACAGGGTCTGGATTCCAAGAAACAATGTCATTTTCCACTTGTCTAGCTCTAATAACCGAAGGGGATAGTTGGCTCGATGCAAAACAAACTCTATCATTCTGTGGCTTGGAAATGAAACGCAAGTTTCTTGATCGACTTATAGAAGAAAGACATAGACTCGTGGGACAATCAGAGGAAGAAGAAAACAAGTGACCTGCGGTTTTGGAGTTAGATGATTGTGTACTTGGACTAGAGGAAATTAGATTAGTAGTCAGTTCCGATGAAAAAGAAACGTGAGATGAATCGGGCAACTTGGGAAACTTTTCTTCTAGAAGAGTAGGCCCAAGTTGCAAAGATTGGGATAAGTCACTTGAATGTGTTTCACTAGATTTCTTCTTGAATAATGCAGGGGCCATGTCTTATCCATAAACAGACGAAAACGAAAGGGTTTTTCTTAAAGAAAGCTTAGCTTTGAGCTCGATGAAATCACAATCATGATATCAAGAATCCCACCGTTGCTACCTTCTTTGAGCTGCAGTAATCAAAGGGTACCAATTTAAGCATAGACTCAAGAAAGTTTTGACATTTTTTCTCAAACTAAACGAATAAGATACAATTTCTCATGGCAAGCCACATGATCTAATGACTTTAAAGATGGAGAAAGAATGACAATAAACGAAACCTAAGCTCGATTACAACTCTACTACTTAATAAAAATCGATGTTCATTTGCATTTACCATGAATGCAGTGTATGATAACAAGCCACATTGAAGCTCAGCTAAGTAGTTCCTCAAAGATCCAATCTTTCATCATACAATTAGCACATTTCTCAATAGCCAGTGTGAAATTTACAAAGAAAGAACGGAAAATCTAATCTTTCGACAAAAGTAATCCATTTCGTAGGTACAAGAAAGCTAACATCCAATAGCCAGCTAACAACTTCTATCCATTAATCCTTTTATCCAATAAACCATAAGAAGTTACAAATATGTTCACGTAATGCAGGAATTCAAAGTGGGTCCCACCAATCATCCCCATTCTCACTCAAACCCCATCACCAACACAAAATAAAACCCCAAAAAGATTTCACATTACTCTGGAGAAAGCTTAATTGAGCTCATTTATTCTAATTTCATTTCTATTAATTCTTCCAAGAAATTCAAGAAAATCCCATTTCAGTTCAACCCCAGAAAAGCCCAGTTCATAAATCAAACATACAATCCAAGATTCAAAACAAATTTGCCTAAAAAATGAGAAACATCAAATAAAAATGAAATCTTTTACACTTATTTGCAACAAAGAAACAACAAACCAATTTATTAAACAACATACCAGCACAAGAAATGGAAGAGCAACTGAAGAAGTCAATGTGGGCTTCAGCTAAAAAAGAGCAAGAATGGAAATCCAAGAAAGATGAGAGAGAAACTGTGGATGTGAGAGAAGGAGGAGAATCTGATGGAACTATGGATGTTGGCGGCTAAATAAATTGATTAAAAGTGACATAAAATCCAAAATGAGGACATAAAAGAGTGGTGAAATTGTAGAACAATAGAAATATCCACTCCAACTTCGAATGTTCAAGCAGAATTATTGATGATGTGAAATAATATGTGGACTTGGATGTTTGCGTGTGGGTAATTTTTTACTCGCTTTGTCTTGTATTGTATTGATAGATACTAATGATTCCATTTTATATTTTAATATTTAATTAATAATAATATTTATATATGTAGAGTTGTGATTAATTGTAAATATAAAATAAAACACACATTGAAATTGAAGATTCATTTAGTGCTCTAGACACTAAATCCATACCATGTTAGATATTCCATTATCTTGATTAATTCATCTTTCTTTTATTATAATGGATCTGTATTACTATATATGAAAAGCTTGAAGTGATTAAAGATTCCCAACTATATCATTTTAGATATTTATGAGTGTTAAATAATAATATTTTCATTTTAACAATTTAATTAGTCAAGTATGATTCATCTTGACCTTTTGAATTTCAAGACTGTGCTATAAAAAGTACATCATATTTTACAAGTACAAATAATAGCTTATCCTATTTTAAGAAAGGTAGAAAAGACGTTTCGAAAATTTTGGTTAATACAAGTGATGTATAAATGCATAAAGAGACCTTTTATTTGAAATTAATCAAAGTTACAGGTTTCAGTTGTATAAATGTATATTGAGTATACATTTATAATTTATTTGAAAGCTTTTATACAAGTGATGTATATTTGCAACAACCAAACACTTGGTAGATTGTATAAAGAGACATTATGGTAAGTAAATTCAATTAATTCTACAGAAATGAGTAAGTAATTAAAATCATCACTTATTTTTACTTTTAATTAGTATTAGAGTAAACTACTTTTTTCGCTCATTATGTTTGCCGTTTCGCAGTTTTGCCCTTTTTTATTTCGGGCTTGCAATTTAGGACTTTCTGTTTTACGGGCTGACAATTTAGTACTTTATTTTTTATCAATGGCAATGTAGGATTTTATGTTTTCAAAATTAGCAATTGTTGCCCAATTTCAGCCAGAATTGTTTATTTGGACTGAAATTACACGGTTTTCGGACTTAATTTGATGAAGTAGCGAGTGATTATCTGACGTGGAATTTTGCAATTAATTGCCAGTCGCTAGGTGTATTTTAAGTGGGCCCACTACCTAATTCAAAATTAATTAAAAAAAGATTAAAAAATCATTTCTTCTCCACCCTTCTCCACCGTGCAGAAGAATCCAGCTTCTCCACCATTCTTGTAATTAATTTCCACCGACCCGAAACATATCGTATCCTATGCCATTTTGAAGCCTTCAGCGAGGCCGTTCTTAATCCGGGCTCGGATCAGCCATCCGACGCCGCCTCCGCCGGCAATCGGCCGGAGAAGTCGCGGTTGTTTCTCTCTTTAAAACCTGTTTCTCTCTCTCTTCAAATTCAGGCCATCCGGCCACCGATCGGAGCGATTCTGGTGCCTATCTTGAAGTTCTCGCCGAGCCCGTCATGAATCCGGGCTCGGATCGTCGATCAGACATAATCTCCGCCGACAACGGCCGATCAAACTCTCGGCCTTTCCCTCTCTCTCTCCTCCCTCTCTCTCTTCGATCTCACTATTAAGTATACTTGTGAAAAAAAATATAGAAGGAAATCAACGTCAACAAATTAGAAGCCATGTAAGCAATTTCAGCCCGAAATCACCGGCCACGTGCAAAAAACGTGCGATTTCAGCCCAATTAATCGATTCGGGCTGAAATCGGGCAGTAATTGCGAAATTTTAAAAAATAATGTCCTAAAATGCAAGCCCGAAATAAAAAAGGGCAAAACTGCAAAACGGTAAACATAATGGGCGAAAAAAGTAGTTTACTCTTAGTATTATCTATATCACCAAAAATTTTATGCAATATACCGTGATATATCTAACATAACTAAAAAATATGACTAACATAACTAAAGAGTATGAAAATGTATAATGGTTGTCTAAAAAACGTATTAAAGTACAGCTAAAAACCTTAAAAAATATTACTAACATAACATAAATGTATAGCATCTGAAAGTGAATTTGGAAGGGTTTAAGCGCACCACCCAAGTGCATGGCAACGCATGACGAATCGGGTCGATTCGAGTATATGGACCTAAGATCCATACATCAAACACATAAAAGTTTGTCTATATAGATAAATTGAAACGTTAAATCTCTTTCTTCAACTTGAAAACTCAAGTAATATGCTCGGAGAATTTAGTTAAAAAAGTTAAATTGAGAAAGCACAAACGACTTGTTATCCACTAGTGAAAAAATTTATTTCAAATTAAAAAAAAAAAAAAAAACTTTCAAGTAATTCGGTGGTGGAACATTTGTTTTTCTTCTTTTACTTCAATTATATTTCAGCATTGTTATTGTGCTTTCATTATTGATGAAAAGATAGATAAAGAAAGGATGCAAGTTGGGAAAAAAGAGAACGACTTATGACACTTTAACTTTTTGTTAAGTCTAAATATCCCTATCAAAGCTTTTTTGGATTTGATGTTCTCTTCGATTTTGATCAAACAAATATCTATATATTGTTTAAATTTATGTCTTAGTAGTCTCACTTCACAATATTTTCGATAAATTAATTTTTTATATATTAAATATATGTATATATAATTTCATTATTTTTATTTAGTGTTTCAGCAAATTAAATGTGTTTGATTTTATATAAATAAATATTACATATATGTTAAATCTGAAATAAATTATTTGACACAATAACCATACCACCATAATCTAACTAGCTACTTATCATTTTCCAAAAAGAAATAGAAAAAAAAAAAAAAAACGAAAATACAAATCTACCATTTGTCAGTTTTTTACTTTAATTATACTTTGGATATAGTATTAATAATATTGAAAAAAAAAACACTTTGATAATATTGAAAATCATAATAATTGATAAATTAAAAGAGGAAAAATAGAAAAATTAATTGAGGAAATAAAACAAACCAAAAACGAAAGGAAAAGAAATAAAATTCAAAAGGTTTTCATTCTTTTTTTTCCCTCTTACTTATATAGCAACCGATTGAGAAACTTGATTAATCGTAGAGATGATTTAAGGATAATTAATCTTTAAATATTAATACATAATAGAGTTTATCAAATTGTTTTTATTATAATTTAACTCCCCAACCATATTTGAGGATTGTTTAGTGTGGTGTAAATTCAATTTTCCGCTGATATAAGACATTATTATTTAACTAGCAGTGTAACCAATGCACAAGATTAAATATAAGTGTATATTATATTATCAATATATTTAAATTATTTTAATTTAGAGTTAATTGTATGTTTCAAGGTACAATTAATCAAATAAAATAAATGGATTATAAAACTAAAGTAATTGATCAATTGTATAATATAATGAATTTAGAGTAATGTTCCCATTGTAGTTTACAAATTTTGAAATATTTCTTTGTAAACTACATTCGTCGTTCTGTTGTTTTGTCCACCCTCCCTATCCTATATCAAAATCTTGAGTTTCCTACGATTGGTGACTCTGGATACTGCAATGTTTATGATTGAACACTAATTTCTTAAGATATAAACCAACATAAAGACTGAACCTAACTCTTTTAGATCAAGATTGGGTGCATCACTCAACATTCATATAAGTGTTGTATCTTAATAAAAGATCGTGGAACAACAAATCTTTTATATAGTGGAACTCCACTCTTCATAGTTATTCTTCCTAAAATAAATCTTATAAATTACAAAAAAAAAAAATGAAATAATAAAATTTGAAACACTTCTTTATAAACAACATTTATTGTGGTATTCTTCCTTTCCTCAACATCTTTGTCAAATATTAAAATTTTCAAACCAGAGCAACTGGTTACTCTATAAACAATAATATATAATTGACTATGATAAAAAAAAAAATGTGTTTCTTCAAGTGAAGTCCGACATGAGAATATAAATTGTAATATCTTAACATATAATGTATCACAATTATACAAATTATAATATTTTTCAATATATGTCCATACGTCCCTAAAATATCAATTGTCTTTTTTAAAGGTTGTTTTGACATTGAATGTCAATCAAATCTGATTAACTACATTAAAAAAAAATTGTTATTAATATTTCTAAGTTCGTCCAAATTATTTATATTAATAATTAATAACAATTAATTTTATAATATGTTTGATGTATAGATGTATTTTTGACACTAAATTCATATTAATAATTGAAAAATAATTTTGTATTAATATTTCTAAGTTTGGAATACCCAAATTATTAATATTAATAATTAATAACAATTAATTTGATAATATGTTCGATGTATAGATGTATTTTTAATTAATTTATAATAAATAAATAGAAATGTAAACTATACAAAATATTTATATTGATATTGAAGGATCACGTTATATTTTTAAATTAAAAAAAGAATATTACATATAAAAATTAATAAGTTACAAATATAAATACAAAGTTACAAATATTGGTATCGATAGAATTGACAGTATTTTAAGTTTACTGAATGTCGATAGATATATCAATATCAAATATCAATCTCAATAACATATGATAAATTCAATTTGCCACTGATTTAAGACATTATTATTTAATTAAAATATGCCCGAAGGAAATAAATTAAAGAAAAAAATGCAAGTGGAAAGAAAACAATTTATCATTACTAGAAGAATTGACACTTGACCTCTCCTATTAGAGAATATTAAAACTTACTATACTACAAGGATTTACTACGTATATAATATATATACAAAAAAAAAAAAAATTAATTGCAAGTAATTAGACACATTACTTTAAACGTTTTGCCACTATTATCGGGAAATATACGTCCATCATTAAAACATGGATTGACTATTTCAAATTGACGCTAATTAATTCCAAAATAATTAATCTTAATTAAAAAATGAAAATAATTCAATTAATGGTCTAAAAACACAGTCAACAATAACCTTCAACCATGCATCCCCAAAACGACGTAGTTTCTCCTACCTACACCATTTTTCTGGTCATGGTTCAATCACAGTCACGGCCATGGCGTCCTCGATCCTCACATCCACCGCAATCGAATCATGCATCTCGTCGGAAACCTCGCCGCCGACCGCCGTCTTCAAGCTGCTCGAGATCAGCCTCATCTCCGCCAAAGACCTACCTCACATCTCCAAATCAATGCAGACCTACGCGGTGGCGTGGGTCGACCCGACCCGGAAGCGCACCACCCAGACCGACCCGATCGGCCACCGGAGCCCCGAGTGGACCGAGAAGTTCATCTTCCGCCTCGACAAGGACCAGCTGGAGAACGCCTCGCTCACCGTCGAGATCTACACGATCTCCTGGTTTCGTGACGTGTTGATTGGGACGGTTCGTGTTGCGATAAAAGACCTAATCGCGCCTTTGCTTCAAACTGCACCGAACCGCAGGAACACGCACTTTATGACGCTCCAGCTCCGCCGCCCCTCCGGCGGCCCCCAGGGCAAAATCAACATCGGAGTCGCGCTACTGGACACCGCCATGAGAAGCGCGACGGCGCAATCGCGCCATGGATTGCCTAGAATCAACCGCGAGAAGGACGACGAGAAATTGAGCGAGAAAATCGAGCTTTGGAGATCGATGAGCGCGGGATCCGATCTCGATCGGGAGGGATCGGCGTGGGAGAACCGATCGGAGATCTGCTCCGACGTAGGTCCTTCGGCGTCGGTGGTGGCGGAGCAAGGGGCGGCGGGGCCGGCAGAGGATGAAGGCGGCTCGATTTTGGAGGTTATGACTATAGAAGAAGCGAAAGCGAGAGGGCGGTGTAGAGCGGAGGAGCGGCGGCGGAAGGGAGGAAGCGAGGAGGACGAGGCGTCGTCGGAGATGTCGGCGGCGAGTGGTTGGCGGCGGTCGAGGAGGCATTCCGACGGGGGGTTGTTTTCATGCATTGCATATGGAATAGAGTTTACGATAGTTTGTGGAGCAAGTAAGAAGCCAAGCAATGGGAAGGTTAATCGTAGCAGAAGAAAGAAGAGTACTACTGAGACTAGTTCTAATTAATTAATTTAATTTATTTTGAAATTTTTTATTTTTTATTTTTTTCAAATTTAGCATTGATACTGATACATGTTTTTCAAATAATTTTACTGTCCATTACATCTTGTATGTGTATCGATGATATTATAATGTATCGTATGGTGGACATTGGAATGCAACTTGATCGCATAGATATTTGTGCATGGATTAAAGATGGAATTTTGATGAAAGATTACACTATTTGATTCGATTTTAGATTGAATTGCAATAAAAAATAAAAAAGAAACGAACCAAGTAATTGGGTTCGACTTTTGTGTGTAAATCAATTTGATTCAATTTTGAAAAAATACCAGTTTCGATTTTCGATATTTTTTTATTTGATTTGGTTTTCGACTGAACCGACTAATAGTACACGACTATTAAATAATGACGAAAGAGAAAGAAAGAATAATAGTTGAATGTGATATGAAAATGTATTGATGCATTAGTAACATGTTAGTAATGGAATATTAGAGACAAACATAATCGATCTTAGATTTGTGGTAATTCGGTTTCGTTAAATAAGAGGCGTAATTTTTATGTCCCTAAATTTTATGAACCAAGATTTTAATAGCTAACGATTTCATTAGTGTTAGAAATAGGTGAAGATGAAATTAATTATACATGGGGTTTTTATTTAGTTCATTCTGTATTGGGTTTCTTATTTTCTTAGATTTTTTTTTTCTTTTTCACCTAGTACTTCAAAGTTCCCACTATATCTTTATTTTAAAGACAATTGATCGGAATTTTCTATTCGTGACGTTGCAGTCTCTATTTTTATTGAAAGTATTTTCCATATTTTAAATTTATATATTTTTTCAATCTTTTAGCTTTTGTCGGATGTCACATCGCACTATTAATTAAAAAAGTTACAACGTCACATTCATGAATCATGTCTAACATACAATAAATAATTGAGTAAATAGCCAAATATAGCCCAAAACATATAACCAATTACCTTTTCTAACACTAAATATAAGGTATTGTCTCTTTTTACCCATTTTTTGAAAAGTCAAGCCGCCAACAGTAAAATGAACAGTGGACCGAAGAGACATTTCCATGACTTTTGCAGGGATGGTAATTTGCATGCATGCATGCAATGTTATTGACTTTTGCAGGGTATGGGAAATTTGCATGCATGCAATGTTCGTGTAAATTTATTGAAGTGGCCCGAAAATTAAACTCATTTATTTTTCATTCAATTCTCTATATAAGCCTTCTAACTCGTCTCCCCTAAATCACACCCAAAAAGTTGTATAGATTAAAAAAAATTGTGGTCGATGTTGCGGCAAGAATTTTAACTTCTTGAAGGTATGTAATTATTTTATGAGTATTACACGATTTTATAAGGTTTTCTTCCACACATAAGAAGCTCAATACGAACATTAATAGATGTCCACGAGAATTAGGAGTATTTTTAATTGCTTTAAAATAAATTTTTGTTACACTTGTAGGAAAATAGAACGATGTACGAACATTATGTATTAGAGGTACACGAACATTATGTATTAGAGGTCCACGAACATTAGAATTAGTGCACGACGTTTTCACGAAATTATTTATTTGAATGCTTCACGAAGATATGCATAATTAACATCTTAGAAGAAATAAATCTAGTAATTGGAATTTTAGTATACTTTCATGAAAATATAGATTTTAACGCTCCACGAACATTTAAATTCAATGCTACACGAATTTTTAGACCAAGAGAAAATTTAGTGGAAATAAAGTTATTAATTCAATTTTTTAAGGGTACACGAAAATTAAATATAAAGGCTACACGAAAATTAATTTTAAATGCTGCACGAAAATTAATTTTAAAGGTGCACGAAAATTAATTTTAAAGGCTGCACGAAAATGAATTTTAAAGGCTGCACGAAAATTAAATTTGAAGGCTGCACGAAAATTTAATTTTAAGGCTGCACGAAGTTTTCTATAATTACATTGCACAAGCCAAATTTAATAATTGTATTCTGTAAATAAATTTATATTTAAAAAATAATTTTACTGTTAATACAAATATTATAAAATATTTGAAAATTCATTTTTTGTTTTTATATATGAAAACATTCTTTGTAACAAAATTATTTCTGTTATGTGACGTTTTTCACATTTATATGATTTTTATTTATATATGACGAAGGTATTATTTACCATTTTTTAATAATGTTGAATAATTATTTTACATTACTGAGGTGGTGAATATTTTTCATGTGTAATTGTTGTTATGTTTTAAATTATAAAATTATTAGGAATTAAAGTATATTTTACACTTAATTATTTAAAGGTAGTAATTATTTTGAATTTATTATCACTACGAATAGTTTAATCATTATTAATTAGGTAATGATTATGAATTATTAATAAATTGTATTACTTCTTTATATAATGATTAATAATTACCTTTTTAGTCCTGAATAATAAGATTTATAAATTAACCATGCTGTTGCAGTTTTGATTGTTTCTCATTCCATAATATTATATCCAATATGAATTGATTTTTTGATATCCAAATATCTAATATTATAACTATTATGAAATAACTGACTTGCATATATATTGGTTTTTGTAATGTTTAGGAAACAATGGGATATTTGTCTGTAGTGATTTGGTTTGGAGGTAATTGGGCAGGCCTAGAGTATAAAAATGGTTCGAAAGAGGTGTTTCAGTTTCAACAAATCACATATCATGATTTGTTCGAGTCAATTCATGGATTATTGCATGCGGACTTGAATTTGTGGAGATATGTGATTTGTTCACTGGTGGAGTCCAATGGATTAGTGAAAAGAACAAAAATAAAGAATGATTCAGATTTGGCTCGAGTATTGTACACCATCGATGATGTCCTTGTTGTTTTTGTTTCGCTAAAAAGTGTGGATACTGGAGTGCTCGATACAGTGTTTCCATGTACGACTCAGAATAGGATAGCTGAAGGTTCGTCATCTGGAGTATTTAATGTTGGATCATCGCATCAAGATTTTTTTAACACGGGTATCGAGAATAGTGTACAGAATTTCGAGTTTTCCTCAGTTCCACTAGGACTTGCAGACGATCCTTCGTTTTATGCACGATGGGGTTTAGATAATGAGGTTCAGACGAGGCAAGTTGGGACATCTTCGAACCACGGATATGAGCGCTGGCCTTATCCATTCTTAGAGATGAACCCGCCATCAAGTTTGGGACTGGAGTGTATTGATTTGAATAATTCTCCAACTGCGTACGCGGACCCGACGTATACACAACCCCACATAATAAACGAAATAGCTGCACAAAAACCACAACCAGTACAACAAGAAAGACGATTAGATAGTGGATGTGAGAGTCGAAGTGGTAATTTTCTTTTTCAAATTATACATATTTTTTGTGATTGATGAACGAAAAATTTGGTTTTTACATATCATA
Source organism: Scutellaria galericulata (assembly GCA_946896805.1). NCBI lineage: Eukaryota > Viridiplantae > Streptophyta > Magnoliopsida > Lamiales > Lamiaceae > Scutellaria > Scutellaria galericulata. Next base: position 11,959,265 of record OX335789.1, read on the forward strand.
TATGTTGAATATCTTACAGATAATGATGAAGATGACCTCGAGTTAGACCAAGAGGTTCAGGAAAATTTGAACGATGAGCAGCGAATGGCGTACGATGAATTTTTGAGCTACATTTTGCAACCCGAATGGTTTATCCCAAATACACCACCATTTGAGCAATCCAGTGTCTCCGAGTTGGCCCTAATTGATCCGCCCCCATCTAATCTGCAAAAAGGAGCCACGTTTAGGAGTAAAACAGAATTGACGAACGCAGTGGGTTTTTACCATCTGGAAAAACAAGTGGAGTACCGTGTGGAGCGTTCAGACAAAACAAGGTGGTACGTGAAATGCAATAGGAATAATTGTCCGTTCATACTGAAAGCATCCGAGAAATTTGGCATATGGAAAATCTCGAAATGTGTTATACCACATGAATGTACGGACGATCTGAATAATAGTGCTCGTCGTCGTTTGCCGAGTACTCTGATCGGTGAGTACTATGCCGAACACGTTCGTAAAGATAACTCATCGCTTGTCCCTAGTAGCATCATACAAGAAATGACCCAGCAACATGGTTTACATCTTAGTTACAAGGTTGCATTGCGGGCTAAACGTCATGCAATGAGGGTTGCATACGGAGATCCAAAAAAGTCATTCGCGATGCTTCCAATGTACTTGGACGTTCTGGAGAGTTCGAATCCAGGGACCTATACAGCCTTGGACACGCACAAAGATGGAAAATTCAAATATGCCTTCTTTGCTCTGGGCGCATCTATCCGTGGATTTCAAAAATATTCCCGACCGGTTATTGTTGTCGATGGTTGTCACTTGAAGGGGCAATATAAAGGTATCGGCTTTGTGGCTGTCACAAAAGATGGCAACGATCAGATTTTTCCACTTGCAACGGGGATAGGTAGTGTGGAAAATAATGACTCTTGGACGTGGTTTTTGAAACATGTCCGTAAAGCAGTCGGATGCCCTGAACAGCTACTGATAGTGTCTGATCAACACGTAAGTATCAGTAATGCAGTCGAGGAAGTCTACCCAGAAGCCTCCCATGGTCTATGTTGTTATCATTTGCAACAGAATCTTGCGAAATACGGATCACATTTAGTGGGGCTATTCCAGAAAGCAGCATATTGTTATGAAGACTTTGAATTCGACAGGTATTTGTAAGTCCAATAAAAATCAACATGTAATTTATTATTTTTACGAAGAGTGAAATGTTAACCATTGCACATTTTTTTTACATTTCATAGGTATATAATAAGTCTGGAAGCAACAAAAATACATGGTGCCATTGAGACATTATGCAGGGCAGAACTGAGTAGGTGGAGTCGTGTTAGATGCCCTGTTCGACGGTATAGCTTTATGACATCAAATGCGGCTGAAAGTTGGAATGCTCGGCTTCTTTGGGCAAGAAAGCTACCGGTAAGCTCCTTTTTGGAGTGTGCTCGTCGAATAATAGAAAAATGGTTTGTCGATAGGAGAGAAGCAGCGAATGTCAGAGAGAACACCCTAACAAGGTCAGTACATGATAGGTTACTTGATGCCGTAAAGCTTGCTAGACGAATGCATGTCAGTAAACTCGGATGTGGCAAGTACAAAGTGACAAATGAAAGTAAGATTTATATAGTCGAACTCTCCCGGAGTTCGTGTACATGTAGGGTTTTTCAATTGGACGGGATTCCATGTTCACACGCATGTGCCGCAATCAGGTAGCACTTTCGATTTGAAATATTTTATTCTAACAAACTTGTTGACGAGTATGTAACTATTTTCATGGTTTTTGAACAGTTTTGCGAAGGAATCGGTTACTTCATATGTGCTCCCATATTACACGACGGAGTCGTTGAGGGGTATGTGGGCAGAAGAGGTTCTCCCAGTGCCCGACCCACAAGAATGGAAATACTCTGACAACCGACGTATACAAATCTGTCGAGCTCCTGACAAGCCAAAGCAAGCTGGTAGGCCGAAAGGACATCATCTTCGCTTATCTTAGTGGACCACTTCAAACACCGAGGCATGTAATAATCACTCTGTACTCGGTAGCATGCAAAAGTACGTGTCACAGGAATCGCCTCAAAACTCCACATCTAAAATATTTTTTCAAACGTTAGCATCCAAATATCAAGTAGAAAATAAAACAAGTAAAGACTATGGAAAATAAAAACAACTAACCAGTAAGGCAATCGAGAACCCGTAGAAGTGGTATCTGAATACCCTGTTCCCCCTTTGTGGTGGGATTTCTATCGGTAGCTTCTCCATGTGTCGGAGTAGAGTCATGTAAGATATCTTTCCCCACGGAAAGCTCTCCCAAAGAGCCTCCTGCTCGACTAGATCCCAAACCCATAAATCAACTATCGATTTCCCAATATCAACTCCGAAGATAATACAGTAGAGAATGAGGATCTTCGCAATCTTCAAAGAATCATCCCTCCTTGCACGAAACTCGCCAGCGATAAATCGATCCCGAAGATTAGCGACAGTCACACGATCCCAGCCGACGTGAACTCTGTAATATACTCCATCTGCAGGTGGAACATGCCTCTCAGATGGATCGAAGTCGGAATCACCAAATCGCAACCCAGTGATCAAGGCAAACTCTCTCCTCGTGAATCGACAAAGATGGAGGTCTCTACCAATAAGAAACCATCGCTCATCTGCAGGGGTATCCGCCCTACGTATCTCACGTGACATCAACACGTGCAGAAAGGACTTACAACTTTCTAGCTGAGTCTGCCACCTCAGAAAATGGCCGAAACACGACCTCAGAAGGTCCAGCAGGCAATCCCTCCCAATTTCCAACAACTCCTCCTTAATTTCATCTAATATGCTCAAACGAGTATACCCATTGATATATGCCAACGTACCCTGTCAACCCTCACGGACCCAATAGTACTAAAATAATAAAAATTATCTAATTAATTAATTATCAAGCAATATCAACGATGTAACTGCATATACAACAAACTATTATATTCACAATACAATAATTATTTGAATGAAGCCAATTAAATAGATGGTTAATTATTAATTTATTATGACCATGAAGTATAAAATGTTTACAAGTTGTGGAAAAATACAACTTTTTATTCATATATTACGTCATTGTTTGAAGACATTTTTCAAAGAGGGTCAAATGCACAAACAAATAGCACCCCACATTATTTCATGATTTATTATTTTGCAAGGAGAAAAGCAAATACAGTGCACCAAATATCTATAAATGACATTTGATTGATAATTATTTAAAAAAATTTATTATTTCAATTATTATAAGTTATGACATGAGATATATTGTTAAGAGTCAAATGATTTATTGTTAATTATTTCTGACTAAATGACATGATTTATTATTTCATTTTTTCTTCATAATTATAAGATTTTTATTCAAAATTTATTCAAAATTCTCGGCATAATAATCTATATTTTATTCAAAGGATAAAGCTACCAAGTTTATTCTATATGATTGTATATGATTGTAAATGGTTTCTTATTTCAAACAATCCATTATAATAGTTACGTAATATATTTCAAATATATTACATATTTATGTTCGCTTAATGTTGTAAATTATTTTGTATTATTACATTTTTTGATAAATAATTAGTAAATAATTAATTTTGTCGCCATTTAAGTCTTTAATGTTGGTTTAATAATGGCCAAATTTTTTTTAATGTTGTTGGAATCTTTAAATATAATTTTCGTGTAAAAATTATTTTCTTTTATGTTGTCGGAATCTTTAAATTTAATTGTCGTGTAAAATTTTATTTTTTTAAGAAATAATCTTGTAAAATTAATCTTTTTTAAGAATTGTTCGTGTAAAATTTAATTTTTTTAAAATGATCTCATTAAAAATTATTTTTTTTAAGAAATGTTCTAAGAGAAATTTAATTTTTTTAAACAATGTTCGTGCAAGGTTTAATTTTTAAATTAGGTATTCGTGCAACATGCAATTAATGTTCGTGCAAGGTTATGATTTTTTTGGAAATGTTTGGTTAAAATTTTATTTTATTTTTTTTTAAAATGTTCGTGCAAGCTTATGATTTTTTTGGAAATGTTCGGGTAAAATTTATTTTTTTAAAGAATTGTTCGTGTAAAATTTAATTTTTTTAAGAATTGTTCGTGTAAATTATTTTTTCTTTTAACAAATGTTCGTTTAAAATTTAATTTTTTTAGGACATGATATCATTAAAAATTAATTTTTTTAAGAAATGTTCTCAGTGAAATTTAATTTTTTTAAGAGCCGTTCGTGTTTTTTTAATTTTTTTAAGAATTGTTCGTGTAAAATTTAATTTTTTTAGGAAATGTTCGTGTCAAATTATATTTTTGTAAGAAATGATATCAGTAAAATTTAATTTTTTTAAGAAATGTTCGCAGTGAAAATTAATTTTTTTAAGAATTGTTCGTGTAAAATTTAATTTTTTAAGAAATTGTCGGGTAAAATTTTATTTTTTTAAACAATGTTCGTGCAAGGTTTAATTTTTAAATTAGGTATTCGTGCAACATGCAATTCATGTTCGTGCAAGGTTATGATTTTTTTGGAAATGTTCGGTTAAAAATTTATTTTATTTTTTTAAAAAATGTTCGTGCAAGGTTTAATTTTTAAAGAATTGTTCGTGCAACATGTAACTAATGTTCGTGCAACATTATGAATTTTTTGGAAATGTTCGTGCAAGCCTAATTTTCCAGAATCTCTGCAAAATCTTCGAGTAAGCCTAATTATGCAGAAAAAAAAAATCAACGGCTATCGAGCAATCTAACAAACCAACAAATCAACATCTAAACTTATTCGGCCATTACCCCAACAACCAAATATACGTAAATAGACAAATTTCGAATAACAAATTCAAACTACAAACAAGTAATCGAGCATAAATCGGAGCAATCCAAATGTAAAAAAATCAAACCCACAGAAAACTTTAATTAAGTGAAAGGGAAGACTAACATTGTTCGACACCATAATCTTCGTGTAAGAATTCCTTCTCCAAAAAAAATGGCGCCTTCTCAAAGGGATGAAATCGAAGAGGAAGAAGAGGCTTGGTAGTTTTTGGGGAGGAGGAGGCTGTGAATTTGCTCATTCCAAATTAGGGCTGCACGAAATTTTATTAAAATAATTTTATCTTCATGTGATGGGGCCCATGGGTTGTTGGACCCATTAATACTTGCTAAGAGAAATTCTTTATAATCTTCGTTCACCCCTTGATTAATTTTCGCGTAGCTATATCTATAATGTTCGTGTAAGGTTACATTTTCATTTCTCATTTAATGTTCAATTTTTAATGTTCTTGCAATTTCAATTTTTTTTTATCTTCGGGTAAGGTTAAGAAAATAAATTAATTTTCGTGTAAATTTATCTTAATTGTTCGTGTAAGGTTTCATTTTCATTTCTCATTTAATGTTCAATTTTTTATGTTCGTGAAATTTCAAAAATTTTTTAGGTTAATTTAAGGTTAATTCTGTAATCTTCGTGTAAATTTATTTTTCTTCTACAGTTACTTTTTTAATGTTCGTTGACAATTTTTTTTTCCTTTAATGTTGATTTTCTAATTCCTCGTTTAATTTTCATTTAAATGCTCGTGTAACTTTATGTTAATTTTCGTGCAAGGTTAAATTTTCAATTCCAGTTTAACCAATTTACATTTCAATTAATGTTCGTGTAATACTAAACTTAATGTTCGTGAAACAATAAACTAAATGTTCGTGAAACATTAAACTAAATGTTCGTGAAACATTAAACTAAATGTTCGATTTAATTTCTTTTTTTCCCATGCATGTTCATTTTATTATTTTCGTTCAACGTTTAACTTTTATTCTCGTGTAGGGTTTACTCTTTTTTAATGTTCGTGAAATGTTTGCACTTCAAATAATTTCGTTCAACCCTACTTTTATATTAATTGATGTCAATGATGTGAAAACCTAGTTACGAAAATTAATCACGGGCAGACAGGTTGGCAGATTTTTGGGTATTTTGGGATCAACTTTTATATTTTGGGGTACTATTGGCACTATTTTATCATTAGGGGTATTAAAGGATTTTCTTATACAAAAAGGGGTAGTTTTGGCTGGGAACCCATAAATAATTTGTGTGCGCATATATATTTTTAAGGTTTGAAATTTTTGTAAATTTTAAATTCAATTGTATTAATAGGTGATTTAATTAAGTCGAGCACAAATCACAATCGATTATTTATTTATTATGAAATTGATCTCATATCAAAGTTTTGAACAGTTTGGTTAGTGATTCAGCTCCATATATAATAACTATTACAATTGCTAGTACACCTTTTTTTTTTTTTTTTTTTTTTTGGCAAATCAACTGAATTAGTATGTTATAAATTATATTACCAAAATTCCAATATATTATAAATCACAAACCTTTTATTTCGTTTATTATACTTTTCCTGTTTCCTTTTTCCCTTGGGGTTGTGTTTTGGAAGTGAAGCTCTTTTGGAGGATAGGATTGTGGCATATCTTCAAATCAAAAAGGAATATTCCCAAACATTGTTTTTTTCAAATGCCCTTATTCATGATGTGTTTATCTAATTGCTCAATTATTATAGTCAATTCTTGACAATGGAACTAGCTTAGTTTAATGCAAGGAATATTACTTAATTTTTTTTTAAGGAAGTATTACTTTATAATATTACTATTGTAAACTAAGTGAAATATAGTTGAAAAAAATCATATAAACCATATTATATGAGACAAAACCAATTCAATTTATTATCAAGTTAAATCAAATAATCTACATCCAAAATCTTTTTAAATTGATTTGTATTTCATAGATTTGCAAAGTAATCTCAGAAGAGGTTGCCCTTACTTTGTGAATAAATGGTGGTTCCATTTTGTGTTTTACCTCGTAAATAAATGTATGAACCCTTTCTTGTAAATTAATAATTCATTTGTGCAAAAGAAGTTATATTTCTGCCAACTAATTTTTAGTTATAGAAATGGTTAACATCACCAAATTATCAGTGATTTTGTACATAAATCATCAAATTTTTTTTTTTGCATCAATATTTATAAACTATACGGAATTGATACATAAATCATTAAACTTTTTTCCGGTGATTTTTGCTAGATTTCAACACGTTACGTCCACATGAAATATTTTAAAGGGGTATTTTTGTCCACACAACTCCATTGCAATTCTCCAAGTGTAGAGGAATATCAACAACTTGATTGTGTGGACAAGAAACACCCCTTTAAAATGTATCGTGTGTATGTCACATGTCGAAATCCGATGAAAAATGACCGAAAAAAAAATTAATGATTTATGTGTCAATCCCATATAATTTATATATATCGATACTACAAAAAAAGTTCGATAATTTATATACAAAATCACTGATAGTTTGGTGGTGTCAGTGCAATTAACCTTCTAGAAATATAATATTATTTTAGGATGGAAAGGGTATCATATATTTTATTGTAAGAATACATACAATATCAATATGTTTTATTGTAAGAATACATACAATATCAATATGTAGAATATAATATAATGAATCTCACAAAATTTGTTATAGAATGACGCATCTAGAGATGATAATTTTGATTCAGTTTAATGGACCAACATGAATAGTTTGAAATATAATCCGAATTATGATTGGATAAGTCCAACCTAATTTAACAAAATCTCTTGACTCAACGGGTTATGCTAATTGGGTCAGATGACCCAAATTCCCACCTCTGAAACAATATTATATAATTATACTTCAAATTTTCGATCATTAAAGATAATAACTACTATCCAATCCCCTGAACAAAATAAGTTTACAAATATATTATCAAATGTATAAATAGATATCCAACTTGGCGATGACCTGATCCCTCATATTGAATAAAAATTATTGGAATAAAAATGCTATTTAATAAATAAATAATGAAATAAAGTCTAAACCTCAGGTTCTTGTTGAAGAATGTATAACATTGGGACTCGCAAACATCGTCTTTACTCAAACTGAAGAAAAGTAAAAGTAATCTACGTCTCTCTCTCTCTCTCTCTCTCGGGCAGTTGGGACTCTTCTTTCTTGTACTACATAATAATAATAATAATAATAATAATAATAATAATAGTAATAATAATAATAATAATTTTCCTTCGAAGGAAGGCAACAAGAGAATCTCCTTTTCTTCTTCTCTATATTTTATTACAATTTTGTACATATTCTGCATCCATTACTGCAGCTTCAACTGCAAGGACTGACTTTTCTTGAATAAAACTACTGTTTCTTGCAGGTGGGTTTTAGAGAGAGAGAGAATGTTTGGGTGGTGGGAGTGTTGCAACTCATGTTATGACAGTGTGTATGAAGAATTTGAAGAGGAAAACAACTCTTTTTCTTTGCCTTCACCCCTTCCACAATGGCCTAAAGGTGTGTTCTTGATAATATTTTTGTTAAAGATTGAATTTTTGTTGTAAAAATTGTTTATTCTATGTTTGATATTATGTTTTCTGACATTTCTTTGTCCTGCCTTTATTTAGACCCATTAAGCTCTTTTGTCAGCTGAAGTTCTTTTATATAAGAGCATGATTCAAACAAATTATAGCTGTGTTCAGGTTTTCTATCATTTAATATTAGAGATCAGTTTATCCATATACTGGAGTTGACTTTTGAGTTTGCATATTTTACGAAACATTTTGTTTGAGTTATTGTTGATAATTGTACTAATCTTAACTTTATTTGATCATCCTTCTATTATTATTATCTGTCTTGATGGTAGGATGGAAATAGCCCTTTTTTGGCCATAATGATGTCATGTAGTACATGTAATGAAATTGAAAAAGGGTATAAATTATTGAGGAAACTGAGGCAATGTTGGATTTTGGACATGAACTGATATTTTGGTGGTGATTTTTAGCCAAATTATGTGGGCAAAGATTCATTGGGAAGTATAATGTGTAAATTCTATGTTTCTGAAGATGAAATTTGAACTTTTACAGGTAAAGATTTTGCTACAGGGAAGATAACCCTAGGAGAAATTGAAGTTGTTAAAATCACAACATTCGATAAAATATGGAGTTGCAATCCATCACAAGGAAAGTCGAAGGGAGTGACTTTCTATAAACCTACTGGAATTCCAGATGGATTTTTCAGCCTTGGTTACTATTGTCAACCAAGTGATATGCAATTGAGAGGCTATATTCTTGTTGCTAAAGGTGTATCCGTGGATGACCATGTTCGAGGCTCGATTTCTGACTCTCCGGCTCTTGAAAAGCCTCTTAACTACAGTTTGGTTTGGAGTTCGGATTCTCATCACAGTGGATGTGGTTATATTTGGCTGCCAAATCCACCGGAAAGTTATAGACCTATGGGGTTTGTGGTTACAGTCGAGCCTGATGAGCCCAATATTGAAGAAGTCAGATGTGTTCGAGCTGATCTAACTGATGGTTGTGAAGTTAGTGAGGCTATATTTAATATGAATTCGCGTTCGTTAAAAGACCAATTCTATGTTTGGAATACGAGGCCAAGTAGAAGAGGAATGCTTTGTGAAGGTGTCCCCGTTGGTACATTCTTTTGTAGTAGAGTGAAGAATAGTGGAGACGAATTAAGTATTGCATGTTTGAGAAATCTTGATTCTTCTCTACTTGCAATGCCGAATCTTGATCAGATTCATGCACTTGTTAAGCACTATGGCCCGACTGTTTACTTCCATCCAGACGAGGCTTACTTGCCCTCGTCCGTTTCTTGGTTCTTCGAAAAAGGAGCTCTTCTGTACAAGCAGGGGAGGGACAAGGGTTTAGCCATTGATTCAAAAGGATCGAACTTGCCACGTGGTGGAAAGAACGACGGAGAATTCTGGCTTGATTTGCCAGATGATGATCGGGACTATGTGAAACGGGGTCACATAGAGAGCGCTGAGCTTTACGTTCATGTAAAGCCAGCTTTGGGGGGGACTTTTACGGACATTGCAATGTGGGTTTTTTGCCCGTTCAACGGGCCATCTACGATAAAAGCAGGGCTATGGAGCTATACTTTCAATAGCATAGGCCAGCATGTAGGGGATTGGGAACACTATACTCTCCGGTTGAGCAACTTCAACGGAGAGCTTTGGAGTGTGTATTTTTCAGAACACAGTGGTGGTGGGTGGGTGGATGCCTCCGAATTGGAGTTCATCAAAGGGAATAAGTCGATCGTGTATGCATCGAAACACGGACATGCGAGTTTCCCTCATGAAGGTTGCTATATTCAGGGCTCTAGTGCACTAGGAATTGGGGCAAGGAATGATTGTGCTAAAAGCAAATATAGTGTGGATTCTAGTGCCAGGTATCAAATTGTTGGGGCTGAGTATCTTGGAGATGAACTTGTTAGAGAGCCACATTGGTTGCAGTATATGAGAGAATGGGGGCCTACGGTTGTCTATGATTCAACGTCGGAGATAGAGAAGATACTCAACCACCTACCCTTCTTCGTTAAGTTTTCAGTCGAAAATCTCATAGAATTGTTCCCTACTGAACTCTATGGTGAGGAAGGGCCAACGGGGCCAAAGGAGAAGGACAATTGGTTCGGGGATGAAAGATGTTAGTTAGCCAATCTACGCTCCAAATTTATCGATGCATCTCCCAACGAAGTTCATAGTAGATGAGTGCTAGGTGTGAGAATATGAGTGTGATTTTGTCGCTCTCAGATATTATAATACTTATATGGAAAATTGCAAAATTCAATCATTCTATCTTGGATTGGCAAATTAAGGCTCTGTATTTTCCTATTCTAGACACATTTCCCAGGTTCAAGTCCATTATCCAGAAAGAGAAGCACAATAATCCATGGGGGAACAAATTTCATTAATATACTTTCCTTAAAAGGATCAAAATATGTTGTTTGAATTCAAAATGTGGTATGCCTACCTATTTACTAACATACAGTTAAAAATGGCTGAAATTTTCTGGATTAGGATATAACTGAGAGCCACTTGCAAAAGAATGGCACCTCAGTGCAACAAAAAGTGTGAAACGTATCGGATATGGTGGTGTAAAATTACTTTACTAACCTGGGATCGCGATTGAGATCCTCCCACCATAGTTCTTGAGCACATTGTCCACATATAGTGCTGCATCCCATCTTTGTGCCTTGACTTCTCAATGTAAGTAGGTGCGAAAGATTTGTGCACTTCCGATGACCCTGCCTGGATTGTGCTACTGCATCATATTCTGCAGTGGAGACCACAGGCTTATGGTGGACTGCAGATTCAGCAACGAACCTTTTCTGCTTCCTTGATGTAGATGCATTGCCAGAGATCTTATCAAGATTGAGTTCATTTGGAGTAAGAGAAGCTTGTTGAGTCGCCTCCTTCAAATTCATCGTTTTTCTATATACTTCCCAAGCTAAGTCCTGCTCTTCTTTCGACAGTTTTTCATCTTCATTTTCTTGTAAGAGCGACTCGTGTTCATGATAACTAGAAATCCAACTAAAAGAAGAGAAAGAAAGCTTTCATATTTAGATAAATCACTGCATCAGCGCATACACATAACTACCATTTACTGAACACTTTATTCACTTCTTTTTTCATGCAGATTGAACCATTTTATTTGAATATTTCTTGCAAAATATTAGTTCTTAACAGGCGTCTTAACAAACAAAGCAACCCTATTTACTAGCTTAAGAAAAGCGTGAGCTGAAGCTGCTGAAACAAACTGTTCTACGATAGCTTAAATCCACACAGAAAGCTAAAATATTGTACCTTGGGTGATGTCTACTGATCAGATTCTGAATTACTTTGTCGGACAAATTTTCAACCGAACCAATCGCACTATGTTTCTCCACAACACACTCTTGTCCAGATTCTTGCATGATGTCAGCATTTTCATCATCTCCAAAGTCGAACAAATGCAGCATTTCTTCTTTAGATATTGTTCTGTGCACCTGTTGCCTATCAACTACCCTTGCTGCAAGGCCTTCTTTAGTCACCTGTGGAGTGAGTTAAGCTCATTAACGTATCAACGAGATAGCAACTGACTGACTAACATCTTCAGCAATGACTACCTGACGTTTATAAATTTTTTCCTCCATTGTGGCATGTGCAAGCAATCGGTATGCAAAGACGGGCTTCGTTTGGCCATACCTACGCAACATGAGTAGCTATGTCTTTAAGCATCAATTTTTTTCTATGTTCATGGAAACAGAAGTATGGTATACACACCTCCAAACCCTATATATAGCTTGAAGATCATATGTTGGGTTCCAAGAGCCATCAAATATGATCACTCGATTAGCTGAATGAAGATTAATGCCCAGAGATCCAGCCCTTGTCGATATCAACATGCATTTGGCCCGTTTATTTAAAGGGTCGTTGAACCTCTCTACAAGTTTCTGCCTCTCAGAGCCTTCCGTTTTTCCATCTAATCTGTTACAGAGCAGCTTGAATAAATTCCTAACAGCAGTGATTTCATCATTTAAATTTTGGCTTAAATTTAAATGAAGAGACATGAAAAGAACAGTATGATGTTTCCAAAATTTTCCATATGCACCTGTACCAATCCTTTCCTTTTTCCCAAAATTTTTCACTCTTCCTTGGACGAGGAAATTTCGAAAGATAGAACTCAATCAGGTCCAAAGTTAATAAACTCTGGCTAAACACCAGTGCCTTATCACCAATATCCGAGCACATTGTCAGAATTTCAAGTAACAAAACCATTTTCCCACTGTAATCCACATCTTTGTAATTGTTTTCTGGAAAAAGATCTCTCCACCAATGCTGCTAGCAATTGGAAGCAATCAAACATTGCAAAACAGTGTTTAGATTTGGCAATGTTAGAGAATGAGACTATAATACAATACAACATTTGGTAAAGACAAGCGTAACTTGTGGACTAGAAGGGCGCCAGAGAATCAAGTTCACGAACCTCATATACGAAGGCTTTGTCGTGTTTTTTGTGAGGCTCTGCAAGGAACAATATGGCAGTAAAAATAAATTACAGCCTACTAAAGCAACACCACACAAGCATATAAAAGAGGAAAAGTAATGCTTTGAGTTGCATTATATAGTAGGTAATAATGTAATAAATAGATGAACGGAACTAATTAACCAGCAAAGTATAGTCCAGCACAATAATTGATTAAGTGACTTGCGAATATATAAAAGTACCTCCAGAAATCACATTGTAGTTCACATTCTCGTCACTTGAGCTGTCATCAGCGAGACAATTTTCAACATCTTCATACTTGCCAGGGTCTTTGTTTTCTTTCACCAGTTGCAAAATTCCAGGATGGTTCCATATCTGAAAAGGAAAATGTAATTCATTGGAATTAAATTAATTCATTATATACATACCAAGAAAAGAAAAAAGGTTAAAAAATGACACCAATGCAACTCTTATACATCCATCATATCAGGCTCTTTATCACAAATTCGGAAACAAATTATTTGACAATGCAATATAACAATCGAAAGGGATGGTGTGTGAAAAGTAACACGATATCTAAATGAGCTATTTCGACCTTAATTTGCAAAAGAAATTCTGCTAGCACATAAAAATCAGGAGGCTCATAATTAGCGAAAAAGAATATCCAACCTGAGCTAAGGCCTGGTACCCTGCAAAAAAAGATTTCTTTAATATCTTCTCATCGGTGGCCATGTCCTTTGTAAACCCATGAACATCAAGAAACCTTTTATACAGTTTCCTCTGTAAATAAGATAACTTTACTGTGATGACATAAACAGTTTTGAGGGGTAAATCATTTTTAACCATGCTGGTGTCCATCCTCTGAACAAATCCTTTTAACTGTTCATACAAAATATGAGATCTTTGGTTCATTATCTTCACATCTTCTGCAGTAGAATTAGTATGCTGCCCATTTTCTATAGGATTTTGGAAACTGCAAAACAGCACAAAGGATGATAAGGAGATAAGGAACCAATGTTCAAAGGAGAGTAAAATCATAAAAGAAAATGTTTTAAGAGTCTCACCGATTCCTAAACTCATGGCAGCTACCAAGATATCCTTCTCTAACAAAATCAACCATCTGTTCCAGGTAGAACTCAAATGATTAGGCACATGACAGATACTATTCATTCGATAATATATATTCAGTGACTTGAAAGACATACACAATAGTACTCCATCAAATTGTTTTGAAGAGGTGATCCAGTTAATGCAATCCTTCTCTGGCATTTCACCTGTTTCAGTGCCTGGGTTATATCTGCCTTGGTGTTCTTGATGATGTGAGCCTCATCACAGACAAGGATATCAGGGCCAACCTGGCAAAGAGTATAAATTCTCCTTTTGAGTAGAAGTAACAGAATACAGCTAATAAGACCATATTCAAAAATATTTAAAAAAAAAACCATACTGCACAAAGAGAAAGGATGAAGGAGATATATAAAAAGTGAATTGTATAGAAACCATCAGTACTGATTTATTAAAAAATCAATTGCATGGACAAGGTGAAAAACTTAATTTTCAAGTTTTTTTATTCAACATTTTCTCTAATAACTTAAAAGATAATAATCATCTAGTAAATTTTTTCAAATATATCTGACATTTAAGTCATGATATTTTTGGAAGAATGTAGCGAACCAAAAACATCTAGATAAAAGTCAATTCCCATCCAGTGCTAAAAATAATGACACTAGCAATCCAAAGAAAAGATACTGAAAAAAAACTCATTCCATTGTGTGCGCCTGCCGAAGCAGATTCAGCTGCAATAATGACGCATCACCTGAAGCGCATGACTCATATCCTTAGCCACGTCTAGATCCTTAGCATACTTTCCGAGGAACAAATTTCGGAATGCAGCATAGCCAATTAAGAGTACACCACCCTTAGTTCTCCACTTCATCAGCAACTCAACCCTTTTATCCCTGAACATATAAAGCTTGGAAGATTATATACTAGAAACTTTGTTGATAAGATTCATAAAACTGGAATTGCCACAAAGCAAAAATATCATTATTACTAGCACCACTTTTGCATGCATTCTATATATTGATATACTAAAAAGTTAAGACAAACCTTGTAACATCTTCAAGCATGAAGATATGAAGAGGCTTTAGCTCAGATGGTGTCCATTTCATAAATTCAGAGCGCCAATTATGCAGAACGCTTACAGGTGCCACAATAAGGGCAGTTTTTAATCCTAGGTCCGCGCTTCTCATTACAGTATACAGAAAAGCAATTACCTGCATGCCCAAATAATATGTTAAGATCACTACGTTCCTGACATTTTTCATAGCATCCATGCCAAAAATAATTGAAAAAATCTTTCAAATTCTATGCACCAACAATAAAATATAACATTTGGCTTGAGCAACTATCTGCAAACAAGTGAAAGTTACCAGGTCTCACACCTATCAACATGCACAAGGAAGATTAAGAACTTCCAAAGAGTTGTACTATTAACCCTTTCAAAAATATTTACAACTATAATTGCTAAATGAAATAGTTGAAGTATCATATGAACTGTTAATATTCAAACTAAGAAAGAAATTATGATTTACTGCACCAATACACTTCTAAAATATTTACACAGATCGGCAACTGCGCTCATGAAAACGAATGTTCAGAAATCTAATGAAAAATCACACTCAATATAGCATAAAAAATGTTACCTGAAAAGTTTTACCTAACCCCATTGTGTGAGCAAGAATACAACCAAGACCTCTATCACTAGATCTTACTTTCTTCACAGATTGAATAATATTTTCCCACATAAATCGAATCCCTGCAATCTGAAGTTATGACACAAACTAGTTTATCAAAGCAGCAACTGCTTACATGATAAAGGTATCAAAAAACTTCTATTTACACACACTTAAGAAAATAAAAACAAAAGCCAAAAAAAAAAAAACCAAGTTAGCATTACATAGATGCATGATCAACTTTACCAAACATAATACATAAAATCTCTTACACCAAGAGGGTTATACACTATGAAAATCTAGAAAAACATACTGAATAAATAAAAGTAATTTCCAAGATAATTAGACATGCAGAAATGGCATATCTTCCGATTAAGGAAACCGTAGGATCAATGCATTTAATGATCTTGATTAGCTTGAACAGAACCACAACACAGAAGCAACACAAATTCATTTATGAAACATAAGATTCATCGACAATGCCTTCTCTCGTAAAACATGATTTCAGAATATAGAACAAAAAGTACAACAGAGAGAATAGCTCCAATAGTTATTGCAAGTTACCAATTTGTAGAAATCTAAAATTCCATATTTTGACCCCCGGATACAAATGGTTACAATAGGAAAGACAATGAGTCATGTTAGAATAACCTGATGTGGTTTTAGTCTCACAGAGATGCTTGGAGGTATCCGCACAGCTCCTTCGCCTTCCTCTCTCAACAAGTTGATTATGTAGCCTGAACTAGTGTCCACCAGCATTCCAACTCCAGTTCCATCAAATGAAAGCCCATCGCTGACCAAAACTGATTTGGTAGAATACCATCCCTCCAAGGATTTAAGCCGTTCTTGACGTTCCTGTGGAAGTGATGTAGAGATGACAAGATGAAAAATACGTGATCAATTACAATTCAGATTATACCTTCTCAATTGCAATTTTTTTCTTGGTCTCTTCCCCCAGTTCGGCATCATCAAGGATTCTTCGAATTTTCTTTTTCCATCTTCTCTTTGTGCTAATAGAAAATAACAATGACAACTGAATTCAATTAGAAGATAATCCTATTGTCTTAGGAGAATGCAGATTTTAAAAAGTATTTGGTTCAGTGAAACATCACTGAGAGATGAATAAGAGAGTGAAGAGTGATAAGCTTGCATCCAACTGTACCTGACACTGACATTGGTGTCAGCATCTGAATCACTTAAACCAGAATCAGAACTTGAGACTATAGCAACTTCAGACATAGATGATTCCCCAGAATGCAAAGAACCATCATCAGCAACCACGGCTTCATTGTCACAACCTATATTAATTGTGCAGGATTTCTTATCTTCAATGCATAGTTCTCTAGAATAACTTAAGTCCCTATTAGTTTGTTTTTTATGGTCATTATCATCCTCAATAGTGTAATCTTCATCGGTAATGAAAATGTCTTGCTGGTTCTCCTTAAGCTCATCAATTGAGAACAGTTCTCCCTGAACAGTTTCATGATCAAGAATATAACAAAAATAGCATGTCAGCAGTGACTAGTTAAATCAATTGTAAAACCATAAATTAAATTATAGTGCTTAGATGCATGTATTGAATTTTGAACTACTTTAGCTCGATGCCTTAAGCATATGATAAAACCCATAGAAAAAAAAAAAAAAAGCTAAGTAACATACATCATCTCCGGTTTAATGCATAATATGAAATAGGAATTTTCACATCAACAACTTCACAAGGTCTAAGTGAAGATTAGATTATTTAAGTAAGAACAACAAATATATAGCTAGAAACAATCACCAGATATAACATACATAGTTTCTCAGAGAATTCTATTTGTGTTCATGAGTGAAGTATTGCACATTAGGGCTTTTTTAATGAAATTCAAGCAGAATACAAGTTCAAGAGTTGCACCTTGGTCCTTGTATGTTGTGTTTTTTTTTTTTTTGCTACCAGTCTTGAACAATGTTAAACAATGAAGAAATCTGAACAACTTAAAGCTTTTAAACCTCTTTGTTTTGCTTCCTTCGTCTCCTTCGTTTCATGCGCTGATGAAGCCGGTGATCATCATTTGCATCATCCTCCTCTTTAATCTATCAAAATGCAAATGCAAATAAAAGTAAAATAAAAAAAGAATCTCATCAGCCTATTAGAGAATAGCTACATCAGTTATCAAGCTAATGGACAAACTTCTTTGTTCAATTGTTATCGATTCAAAATAACTTCACTAGCAGAATAATGATTCTGGCAGGCAATAGTACCCTCTCTGACCTTTCTAAAGTTCCTCTTTTGCTCTTGGGTAAGACTCAAATCCCTTTCATTTGCTATAGCATCCGCAACAAATGGATGACTTGAAGTACCATCAACATCATCAATCTCCTCAACCTAGCCAGTACTTCATGTGAGATACAACTACTCAAAAACAAGATTAAAAGAAAGTACCTCTAAATAATATAATCAAGGGATACCACAAGCAAAATTAGTACCATTATTATTTGAAATCTTTTAGCAAATTGGAAGCAATATTATGACATGTCAGCCTGTAAGTAAAGTTTAGGTGTCACCTCATCAACTCCTGCAAATTTCAGACCCAGTTCAACAGCCTGCTGTGGAGTGCTGGCAAGGTATATAGAAGCCCAGTTCTTGCTGCCAAATGTGATATCTTTCAAGGATGACCTTTCAGAGTACATTTTGCTGAACGTTTCCCAATTTATATCAATACGCTCATTTACAGCTACATTGCTATCACATTTTGCAATTGTCTTTCCCAGGAAACCACTGGCACCCTCCTCCAAAATTTTACCATGTCGTCTGCCACACAACTAATAATTTAGAATCAAAACCAGAAAAACATACTACATAAGTAATTAATTCAATTAAAATGTAGAATGTGTACCTTCTCACAGGCCTGTGGATCTCGAGATATTCTTCAGCCTTTGCAACTGATTCTGTAGCATCTATGGAAATTTGGGTTCCAACCCAATGAGCTCTCTTTTTCCATGCTTCTGTGCTACAACCACTAGGAGCTTGTCTTTCAATCCACTTATAGAGACTGGAAAGTTCAATACCAGCACCATCAAGTTGTTCCTGCTCAAATAAGAGTGTGGTACAATAAGTTAAATAAAACTACTGGAAAAAACTAAACAAAGAATTAAAGATAAAAAATGTCAAGTAAAGGCAATCACAAATATGCATGTGCTTCTATTACATATCAGGGACATCAACTGTCCTTTTCTTTTCCAGGTGTTCATTAATTGAAACAAGCAACTAAAGAAGCCAGTTGAACTTGATGGATTTCACAATATGAATCCAAAAACATGTCAATTAGTACATAAACTAACAATTACGGCATTACTTATTTTGACATATAATGAAAAGCTCTAAATAAATGTACCAGTAAGTGAGCACTCTCAGTCTCAAGCTCATCGAGCACCACTTCCCACTCATTCTTGAATGTCGACATCTCTTCTATAACAGCCTTCTCCAACTATTAATCCACCAAAAAGTTAAGTCATTCATTGAAAGAAGAAAATACTAAAATTGAATTATTTACCTCATCGCCAGAGAGAGATTGAGCTAATTCTCTTTTAACATCAGCCTCAACTTTCACCAGTGATTCCTCTTCCAGCGCCTCCTGAGCCTCCGCCGCCTATAGGTCAATACTGAATCAAGTAAGAAACAACTATTGCTTTTTTCTTTTAAAAAAAAAAAAAAGAAGATGAAAATAATACCTTGCTCTCGACTTCTAAAAGCTCAGCAATCAACTCTTCTAGCTCCCTTTCAGTCAAAGGTTCCTGAAACCATACAGGGAGAACATCACAGAGTATAAGTCTATTTCTTCAGATTCATGAGCTTTAATAGACTATAAATGTTGCAATAGGCATGGGAAAATGAAACGAATAAAACATATGAGATCATTTGATGCAAAATGTACAGCATGATATCATTTTATCAACCAAATAAAAACTAAAAAAAACCCTTCAAAAGGGGTTAAAACCCCGATCATGCTAAAGCAATATACAGATACATATAAATATATCTAATGCTGAAATACACCTGTGAAAGTGATTCCTCTTCTTCTTCTTCCTCTTCTTCTTCTTCTTCTTCTTCTTCTTCTTCTTCTTCTTCTCCATCATCGTCATTTTCCATGGAATCATCGGAGTAATCATTCTCCAAAAGGCAAGTTTCTTCCTCATTGCTCCTTTTTTCTTCTGCTTTTGCATCCATTTTTGAACTGAGCTTTGATCGGTTTAACTATTTGCATGTACAAATAGAAAGGAAATGGGGGAATATGAAACGGCGTCGCAGCAGTTTCAAAAAACCTTGAGGGCCATGCTTGGCGGTAAAGTGGGCTCTAATTAGGAGCTGTTTGGTTGTCATTTTATTTTCCCATTTTTCACTTCAACCCTTTATTTATTTTATTTCATATGCGCTCAATTTTCAAAAATTCTAAAATTGAATTGAAAAATTAGATGATTTAGATAATGAGAATTATTTTTGTGGTGATTCCATTAATCCAACGATTGAGTTCGGTCCAATGTATCAAGTCTTAAATAAGAACAAATTTGTCACATTTCTAAATGACCGAGGAATATTTATTTATTCTTAATATTGTTTATTTTATTTTTAATACAAGATAATTTGTAAATGTCATCAGTAATATAGTACACTAATTGACACTTTTCTTGAAATGTATATGAGGCTATCTGAATTTTTACACACACACACACACACACATATATATATATATATATATATATATATATAGTATCAATTAAATCATAACAATCACAAAACGTAATGCTAATATTTAATTGATTATTCCTTCCCTCAAAAAAGGAATTAATTATTCCTTGACTATTTAATATTGGATGCACATTAATATTAATGTGCCCAAAAATGTCAATGGACCTCCACGCCTTTTTCTTTTCTTAGACAAATGGGCCTCCAAACCTCAAGATGCATATGTTACTTGATAGGCTTTAGATAACAACATAGTTTGTTGCGGTTAATAGACATTATCGGCCCAAAATTAAGCCCATAAACATTATATACAACTATTTCTTTGTAGATACATTATTTATGAATATGAAATTATATGAAATGATTTCTATATATTTATTATAGAATTTTGAAAATTTTTAATCACTTCTTTTCGCTTATAATAAGTTTATATATATATATATATATATATATATATATATATATATAATACAATTACCCCTTATAAATAGAAATATAAAAAATTTCTCTCATTTTCACTTACTAAATATGTAGCATATTAATAATTAATAATTGATAGTTATTTAATTTAGAAAATATATTTTTTGTAATCTTCTACATATAGAAATTGCACATATCAGTAATTATCTCATATTAACCAATCACGCATTTCCTTATTTAGTGGCACTATATCTAAATTTAAGCATTATTTTTCTCCACTGAATTATCACCTAAATTTATATGTGTGTGTGTATATATATAGTTGGTCTTATGTACACTTGATGTACATGCAATCCGGGTCGACCCAATTTTGACCCGGATCCGCATGTTTTTGAATTTTTTTTTTGTTTCAGGTTGTAACTTTTATGTTGTATTAGTGTGACATTTATGATATAAATGTGTGACCTTTATGTACAACCATCATAACTTTTATGTACTGTAACTTAGAATAAAATGAAGATTTTCAACATAATTTAAACTGTACACCTTTATGTGATATTAATGAGACATTTATGTTATATTATGTCACTTTTATGTACAAATATTCTGACCTTTATATAATATATATAAAGATGCATTAATGTTAGAATATTTGTACATAAAGGTGACATAATATAACATAAAGGTCACATTGATATCACATAAAGGTACATAATACAATATTTGTACATAAAGGTGACATAATATAACATAAAGGTCACATTGATATCACATAAAGGTACATAATACAAATTGTGTTGAAAATCTTCTTTTTTTTCCTAAGTTACAGCGCATAAAGGTGGGGATAGTTGTACATAAAGATCACACATTTATAACGTAAATGTCACACATTAATAACATAAAGGTCAAGACAACAATTTGGGAAAAAAAATTGAAATTCGCGGATCCGAGTCGGATCGATCCAGATTGCACAGATCTTAAATCCATACACCTGGTGCAGAGGAGTTTTTTGTGATATATATATATATATATATATATATATATATTGATATATATATATATATGAGTTAATTTAATTAATTACTCATCACCAATTGAGTAAAATTAATATATATTAATTAAATGCACCCTCTTTCTAAGAACCACCTAATTTTTTTTACAATTGCGCGCGCGCACACATATATATATATATATATATATATATATATAATTTTGATTGAATAATAATTACAATTCAATTAAATAAAAAAATTCAACTTTTATCATAAACTGATGATTATGATATAAATTTATGCATACATAGATTGGCAAACTTTGACCGTATAACTACAATTCAGTACAAGAGATAAAAAAAAATTTAAGATTAATATAAAATTTGTTGAAACATGTTTTTAATTTTAAAATATTTTAAATAAATTTGGATATGTCATTCGCAGCTAATTTCTGGAATAAAAGCAACAACTTTTTTTTATTTAATTTTTATCTAAAAACATTTTAAGTAATTTTTTCAGTCCATTTAATATTTTCAAATGTAATAAATAAATGGAACTCTAACAGAACAAACAACTTACTTATTTTGTTATTTTAATACATAATTTTAATTTGTGATATTTATACAAACATAAATTAATTAATATGTTCTCTAGAAAATATCTTAATATTTGAAAAATGTATAATAATTGACTACACTAACTATGAACTTTAGAAGAAATATAATACTTGATGGAATTTAATAAAAAAAATGTACAAATCGGAAAAAAGTCAATATTGAAATTTACAATACCCTTTTATATTTTGATTTATTCAATTGTATAGCTCTAATTAGAATTTTAATAACAAAATCAACGAATATATTCTAATTAATATTTTTCATCAATTTGTTATATTATACGCATTAGCTCCTTCCCTGAGGTCATCTTGAGTACCGCTTTTCTCAATCCAGCCATGTTGGAGGTTGCTGAATTTCCCATATACAGCTTCCTGCCAGTGATTGGCATGTAGGTTGAGAACATCTCCTTGTCGGAGCATATATGACGCGTAGCTCCAGTATCCACCCACCAGTCTCTCGGATTGTCCACCAAGTTGGCTTCAAATACTACAGCTGATAGGTCGAGCACCGCCATGTTTACAGGTACATCATCCTCAGTAAGGTTGGCTTGACCTTGATTGCCCTTCTTGGGTTGTCGGCAATCTCTAGCAAAATGTCCAAGCTTTCCACAGTTGTAGCAGTTTCCCTTGACTTTCTTCTTAAGTTCATGCTTAGACTGTGAGTTGTCCGACCCATTCCTCTTGTTGCTAGGACGTGTTTCGGCCAGGTTCACTTTTGCCTCTATTGATGTCCTGCTGCTCTTGACTTCGCATTTTCGGTTATCTTCCTCAATCCTTGGTCTCACAATCAGGTCCTCAAGCCCCATTTCTTTTCTCTTGTGCTTGAGTTAGTTCATGAAATCTTTCCACAAAGGCGGTAGCTTCTCAATAATGACAGCTACTTGAAAAGATTCATTGAGTTGCATACCCTCAGCATGTATGTCATGTAGGATCAATTGCAACTCCCGAACTTGGTCTAAAACAGTCTTTGTATCGACCATTTTGAAATCCAATAACTTGCCGACAATGAACTTTTTCATTCCGGCGTCCTCCGTCTTGTACTTCTTCTCCAAGGATTCCCATAACTCTTTTGCGGTCTTAGTAACCACATAGACGTTATATAGGGAGTCGTCTAGCCCATTCAGAATATAGTTCCTGCATAAGAAGTCATTGTGATTCCATGCATCTAGTGCGGTGCGCATTTGTTGGTTTGTTTCATCACCACCCACTGTAGGCGGGTCTTCTTGGATGAACCTTGCAAGACCGAGGGTCGTCAAGTAGAACATCATCTTCTGTTGCCACATTTTGAACTCACTTCCATCAAATTTCGGTGGTTTCTCAGCGAAAACTGGTGCAGAAGATGTGGATGTCATCTCTTCAATACACTAAATATCGTCTTACGATTATTGGATATTAATGTTGTTAGGTGTATTGAAAAAATGCACAATTACGGGGTTAAGTCGAGGCAAGAGCTAGGCTCTTTCTCCGTAAGGTGATATTGCCCTGTATCTAAGTGCTCACGGTTGATGGCAATCGTCCCCAAGATACAACGACTTCGAGCTTAAGGATTAAAGCACAACAACCCAAAAGCTATCGGCAAACTTACTCGATACTCGAGACTTTCTTAATGACGACTATTGGAAAGAATGCTACTGATTTATACGTTGTATGAATTCTAAATGAATTTCGGAATAAAGAAATTAAATGATAGGGCCTCCTATTTATAGGAATAAGAAGATGTGTCATTTCGTTCAAATGATACCACCCTTGGAACCAAGAGGTGTGTTCACACCTCTTCACAAGGGTCAAACCATTTAGACCCAAGGGTCACACCACTTGGTCACACCCTTTCACACTCAAGGATCACACCACTTGGTCACACCCCTTCACACCTAAGGGTCACACCACTTGGTCGCACCCCTTCGCACTTAGCTTGGTCCGAACCCAGTCCGACCCCACCCGACCCGCGACCCACCTGATCCGGTCCGAACCCAACCCGGGTGCCACGTGAGGTTCGGATGGTGCGTGTGTGCTTAGCCAACTCGGTCCAAAAAATTACACCAGGTTCCACCATAAGAAAACACACATGATTATCTCTTATACATGTGCTCCTATTAATAAAGTGAACCTTTTTCCACCAATTTTCTAATGTGGGACAACATTCTTCTTTCTCACATTTTCCTTCACAAGAGGATCCAAGTTGCCAACTTTGTGTATTAATTTCTCATTCACTCGAAATTGGAAATTCGAAAGTGAATATACTACATTCATCTACATGAAACGTAGATTCCGATTTAACAACTTATTTCCATTTATTTAAAATGGAATCAACATTAAAAATTGATCAAAACCAACATTCTCTTCCAATTTCCAATATATATGTGATTCAATTGATCTACGTAATTTTACACATATGCCCAAAAGATAAATATATGAAACATGCTCAATTTTTTAAAATATCATTTATGACTATTTAATTAATTCGTCTAGATTCATATCATACTCACACTAACAAATTTATCCATTTAAGTAAATATATCCATATGATCCATACATGTAAAATAGCAAGAATTTCGTTTTAATTAGTCCTCATCAAGACTTATAAAAAAAAAAATTGTGAGGGCCAGGTGTAATATAAAACAAATTGAGGGAGCAAAGAGCAAATTAAAAAGAGAAAAAAATATCCTTCACGTCCTTTCCCCCCCCTCTCTGAGAGAAAAAGTCATGGGGCCCCCACCTCCTCGAACTATTCCCCAAAGTCATCAAAACCCTGAAATCTCAACGGTCCACCTTTTCTATCCAACGGTTCATAATACTCGTGGTAGTAGCATCAGCAGTTATTAGTCACCCTCTTCTTTCGCTCCTTCTCATAAACCCTAGAATCTGCAATCTAGACTCCGCAGCCATCGTTTTGACGTGAACGCCTTTTAATTCGAAGGAAAATTTTATTTTATGGTGGAATTAAATAACCCACTGTGGAAATCGAAGGGATTGTTTGTGTGTTGACGTAGAAAGGGATGCCTTAATCGGTTCAAGCCAGGTACTATTTTTGTTTATCGTTGGTCTTGCTTTTGATGGGATCTTGTATTTGAGAGAGAAAAGATGGGATTTTTTGTGAGGGATTTATTTGATGGGGGATTTTTCTTTTAATTTTTTGATTCTCTTTTGTGAATCTTGTTGTATAGTTTCCTTGTTTGGTTTGTGGGACAAAAATGAGGTAAAAAATAAATCTGGGAGTGCAGTGGGTCCGAGTTGACCGAGTTGAGGCCGTTTCTTGGTTTCTAATTGCTTGCTTGAAGGGAAATGGATTGTCTGTCTTGTCTTTGGCTGAGTTAGACTACAGCGAGAGCTGAGTCTGCACCGAGTTTGAGTTGGGAATATCATGATTTGTGTTGTTGGGAGTGTGGATTAAGTGGAGGTGTAGCAAGAAAGTTGCTTCTTTGATTGGCCTCTGAGTCGAGTGGTACTAAAGTAGAGTCGGTTGGTATCAGCTTTTTGTATTTTACAGTGAATTCACCAGAATGTTGTGAACTAAAGAGAACAGAGAAGATCAGACCAAGTTATTGCATTCTGCATCAGACCAAGATTTGGTCTTTGAAGGTGGTTTATAGACAGTAAAATAGTGACCAAGAAAATTAGTTCTGGGGCGTTGCCTCACAAGAATAAGCGCAAGCCAATGCCTTCAGTGGGAATGAGAAGGAGTACAAGGGTGTTCGGGGCAAGAGTTCTGCGTTCGGGTAGGAGGCTTTGGACAGGACCTCATGAGTATGTGAGAGCAGCTCATGGGGAAAATAAGTTCCCAGGCCCTCTCGATAATTTAGCTGGAGGAGGGGATGCTGATGATTGCCACAAGGACATGTGGCACGGAAATGGAAATAGTGCTTCAGTGGACATGACTGTGGAACCGATGGCTGAAGAACGTGTGTTGAACAAAACAATGGAGGTTCAAAATGTGGACATTATGTGTGGACTTGTGTACAAGAGAAAGAGAAAGAGAGCAGGGTTGACAAATACGGGCCTTACCGAAGAAGAGAGGTTTGGGAAGAAGTTTGTAAGGAATCAATGGAGGGCAAAATGCAGAGCTTCTGAATCGTCTGCAACCTGTGGAGATTCCCAGGATCGCATTGGCAGGAGTCAAGAACTTGCTATTGTTGTTAATGGGTCTTTTCATGATTGCGGTTATTGGATTACTCGCCTTTTGATTTCTGTGCTCAGCTACATGACTAGGGTTAGGATTGGAATGAGGCGGTTGTCTGCATTTTTGTGCTCTAAGCCAATGAATGGTGCTTACTCCTCTCGTGGGATCTTTTTTCTCGAGGTAAATTTGTTATCCTTATAAGGTTTAGGTAGTCATTAGATTATGAATACAATGTCCTTGTGTGATTAAATCTTGTTAATGATGGTTGTATGATATCGTTTTTTCTGGATAGCATTTTATTGCATTGTAAAATTGACAAAAATTGAATTGATGGGGGAAGCTTCGCATGTTTATTCCACTATATGGGTCGGCTATATGGATCGGATTTATGTACATGTCAAACCATCTTAAGCATAATTCTCTCATTTTTGCATCTATTGGGGCTATAACCTTTTTCTCTCAAATGCATTCATTATCTGTTCTACCTAATCTAGTGTCTTTCTGCTACCCCCATCTTCTGTCCATATTGAAATTTAGTTGCCTAAAGATTTTGCATATTTTATTGATGTTTTGTAAGATATTCCGCACCTTTCAACTGTACTTTACTATCATGGGGTAATGTTTGGTGCAATTTCTAAAATGTATTAGTTATTACTGATCTTTTTAGGTGCCTCTAAAAATATGCAAATATTCAATTAGCTATATTCCCCTATGATCATTTTGATAGGATCGTTATTTATAACTATTCTTGTTGCAGGATCCTATTACTGCCATGAACCCTGGTTTTCGCATAATCTCTGGATCCAGGTCTTTAATGCCGTTGTTTTACGTCGATGTTTCTGCAATTCCGTCTTTCTTTATGTACATGCAAACAATTATGTCCCTTAGATCTGCACATTTGGATTGCTTGCTTGCGCGACATCATGAGAAGAATGACGAAGTGACAGACGTAGCTGAAGAACACTCTTTTCAAATTCCATCTTTGAGAAACAACCAAGAGTGTGTTTCGGAAGCTTCTCAAACTTCACCTGGAAGAGACATATCTGATGACAGTGAAATAGCGGCATCGTTTGATAATGATACTTTAGGGAGGAGGCAGTTGTCTCAACCTGCTGTCGCATTACCTAAATCTGCTCTCCGAAGTTTGCAATTAAGAAACAGTCGTAACATCCAGAAAAGGAGGAGTTCTCTGAGACGCAAGAGAGGCCGGCCACCATCTGCTTTCCGCACTCAGAAACCTAGTGGAGCTCTAGCTTCAGATTTTTTAAGGATTAGAAATGATGGTGTCCAATTATCTGCTACATCACCTAGTCGTTTTCTTAGGAGTTCAGAACAGAGGAGATCCGTGGCAAACATTAAAGAGTTAAAACCTACACAAAATGCTAATTACTGTTCCGCTAACCTGTTAATTACTGAAACAGACAAGTGTTATAGGGTAGAAGGAGCCACCGTCACTTTAGAGTTATCTGCTTCAAAACAGTGGTTTCTCGTTGTTATGAAGGATGGAACAAAGCATTGGAGTTTGACTGCGCAAAAGGTCATGAGGCCTCCTTGTTCTAACCGTATCACTCATGCCATAATATGGGCTTCCGATGGTGGTTCAAGGCTCGAGTTTCCTAATAAACAAGATTGGGTGATTTTCAAAGAACTTTACAAGGAATGCTCTGATCGGAACTTGCAGTCCCCTGTAGCTAGTGTTATACCTGTTCCTGGGGTGCAAGAAGTACCTAGCCTTGTCGATTCCCAATATATACCATACGTAAGGCCTGATGCATACATTTCTGTGAAAGATGACGAGCTAATGAGGGCTTTGGTGAAGAAGAGTGCCAACTATGACATGGACTCTGATGATGAGGAATGGCTGGAAAATCTAAATAACGAGTTATATGCAGGAAATGAGCTGCAAGAACTTGTCACGCTAGAGAATTTTGAATTGGTCATTGATGCTCTTGAAAAAGGTTTTCACTACAATCCCGACGAGCATTTAGATGAGCAAGCAGCCTATGACTTTTGTATGCATCTAGAAAGAAGGGAAGTTATACAGGCTATCCATAAGTATTGGATTAAAAAAAGGAAACAGAAACGCTCGGCTTTAGTAAGGATTTTCCAGGTAAATAGGCCATTCTTCTTTAATGATGTAGTAGTTTGTTTCTTAACTTGCTTATGGCTGAAATAGCATGTGTTTTCCTGGTAAATTCCATGCATTTTGGTCTCGTTCTGTTCATTTACTGAGGTGTTCCATATCATTGTTGTGATTGATAATGCATCTAGTAACAATCGTATCACATGTTAATTTTTCTTAAAAACTTTATTGATCAATTGATCGATCATGTGCATTCCTTACTTTTGTATCATTATAACAATTGACTTTACTTCGATGCTATGCATTTTTCTGAAGTTATAAAACAATCTATTGTTCACAGCTTTACCAGCCTAGAAGAAGTCAAGTGATTCCAAAGTCTGTTTTACGGAAGAAACGATCGTTCAAACGTCAAGCAAGTCAGGCTGGACGAGGCAAACAACGACCTATATTGCAAGGTGCTTGTCCTCAAACATTTACCAATTTTCGATGTGAAATAATGTCAAGAACAAGCTTTGTTTCGGTGTTGATTTGGTTCTGAATACTGTTTTCCCGTTTTCTCGTAGCTGATATTGATAGTGTATTTTGTATTCCAGCAATAGCAGCCGAACGGAATGCTTTGGAACAACAAAATAACGTGCACAAATTGCAAGAAGCTAAAGCAGCTGCAGACAGATATGAAGGATTGGCTATGCTGAAACGACAACGAGCACAGATTCTCATGGAAAACGCCGACTTAGCAACGTACAAAGCAATGATGGCTCTCAAAATAGCTGAAGCAGCTCAAACAGCCGACGCTTCAGAGACAGTTGAATCTTTTTTTTCTTGAAACTGATCGAGCAAGCAGAGCGATGATAATCGGGATCCCTCATGGATGATGGCCAAATTTTTCGGAGCTACAAGAAGTGGGATTTCTGACTCGTGAACGAATCTCTGATTGGCCTGGTGAAACGAGTATTTAAATTTTGTATAGCCCCATGTACATTTGTGTATCATTACAACGTGACTCCAGGATCTTACAATGAGGGGTTCAATCTAACGATATATCTTGCAACGAGTCGAAGTGGATTATATAGGATAAGATTTGATCATCATAAATATGGACAGTCTGTGTTTTTTGTGGTGGGTTTTTTACCATGGCACACCAAACTGTTGGCTATCAATCTGTGTATTAAGATGTGTATAGTTTTGCATGCTCTGCTATTTTAGTACTACATTTTAGATGCAAGTTTAGTTCATATGTTTTGCAGTTTCTTTGCAATAATTCTTGCTGCTTGGCTGACAGGTTTTATCTTCATGATTTTGCAATAACATTTTTTTTTTTGTAAATGTATGTTATGTTGCCTTGATCTAAACTCTGATATTTTATTTAAAAAAAAAAAAAAAAAAAACTTATAAGGCCCTCACTAAGTCACTATAATAATAAATTATTTTTAAAAAAAATATTTTTAGGAAGTTGCTAAGATATTTTTAGATAAATGAGTATTTTAATTTTTGACCCGACGATTATTATGCATGTAAATATTGATTTAAACATAAAAGTTACACACCTATTTAATTTTCAACATACAACATTAATGCTTATTAAAAAGATCACTAATGATTTGATTTCTAGCCATACTTGAAATTTAATTTTGTGGGCTTATAATAAGGTAGATCCGTCATTAGAGTATGCTTTGTAAACCTTCATCATAAATCTAAAATTTGTAATATGTAAAAATATCACTTTTCTTCATGTAAGTTATGTCTTGTTTAATTTAATCCTTTTTTCGCCGAAAAATATGTTTCTCATAAGTTTTTCACATCCGTTTTTATAAAAACACTTAAGATGATGTTTTAGGAAAATGAGTTGTAAATATATGAATCCAAAATAAAGTTGGAATTTGATAAAACTTTTGATTAAATTAATTTAGAAACTATCATTAAATTATCCGAATGCTCCTTGAATTTAGTTTTTGATATAAAATACACCTTTTAATTCTAAAATAATCCCATAACATTGACAGTTTAAAAACGGCTACGGCTATCCACACCCTCAAACTTACTAAACACACTCGATTTTTATACAAATGAAAAATAAGTTTTGAGGTCGGGATAGTTGCACCCTTTAATAAAAGACCTCGTTATAATTTTTTTTTGTATTTGTCAAATATCAGTTTAAAAGAAAAAAAAATTTCTAGAGAGGGAGAAATCGTTTGCAGCCTGCAGATGTATATGTGTGTGTATATACGCATGTCTGCGTGTATGTACGTATGTGTATAACTTGATGACCTATCAATGGTGAAAATATGTACTCCTTCAACTTCAACATCTATACCTTCTTGAAGCATCGAGAAGTTCTCTTTTCTGCGAGCAATCTGCAGATGAAATTTATCCGCATGAACAATTCATGGGCTGTGATTACATGGAGTAGGACCCTGGTCGTTGTGAAGCGATTCTACTGCACAAATAGGTATCTTTTTTATTGTTAATGCTGTTCTCTCTCTCTTTCTGTGTGTGTGCAGTGAGAACATTTAAATGTAATATAGGGTTGATAAATGCAGCATGTATGCTACGAAAGTGATGGATGCTCGCGGAATTAAAACAGGATTTGATCCAGAAACTAGTCGGTATAATTTCCAGCTGAAGAATTTTCTGAGACGGAGCCAGCTCGCCGAGGCATGCCAACTGTTTGAAGAAATGCCTCGCAAGAATACATGCTCTGTGAACATGATGATTTCCTGCTATCTTAAGTCTGGCAATCTTTCTTATGCCAGGGAGTTGTTTGATAATATGACTGACCGAACGGCGGTGTCTTGGACAATACTTATTGGGGGCTATGCGCAGAGTAATCGACGTATTGATGCTTTTGATCTTTATGTTGAGATGTTGAGGACAGGGATGAAACCAGATCATGTGACCCTTGCAACTCTTTTGTCGAGCTGTGATGAAACGATTACGAGAAAGGATGTAAATCAAGTTCACACTCATGTAGTTAGATTGGGATTAGACTGTGATCTTGCTGTTTGTAATAGTTTGGTGGATTCTTACTGCAAATCTCGGAGTCTTGATTTAGCGTTTTGTCTTTTTAAGGATATGATAATGAGAGATACTATTACTTTTAACACATTGATAACTGGGCATTCGAAAGAAGGGTTGAATGAACGAGCAATAGAGCTCTTTTCAGAGATGCAACATTATGGTTTTAGGCCTTCGGATTTCACTTTTGCGGCCCTTCTGCATGCCTGTGTTGGGTTGGATAGAATCACCCTGGGGCAACAAGTTCATGGCTTGGTAATCAAGAGTAACTTTGTTTGGGATGTATTTGTTGGCAATGCGCTTCTTGATTTCTACTCCAAGCATGATTATGTGGAAGATATGAGAAAGTTATTTGATGAAATGCCGGAGTTGGATGGTGTTTCTTATAATATTGTCATAACAAGTTATGCATGGAATGGACAACTCGAAGAATCTCTCAAACACTTCAGAGAATTACGGTTGAGTAATTTCAGTAGAAAAAACTTCCCCTTTGCAACTCTGTTGAGTATAGCTGCAAACACGCGAGATATTGAGATGGGAAGGCAAATACATACACAGGCATTTTTGTCGAAAGCTGACTTAGAAATTCAAGTAGGGAATGCTCTTGTAGACATGTATGCCAAATGTGGTAGATTTGATGAAGCGAATGTTATATTTGGAAAATTGGCCAGCAAAAGCTCTGTTCCATGGACTGCCATAATATCTGCCTATGTTCAACAAGGCCTCAACGATGAAGCACTTAAGCTGTTAAATGAGATGCGTAGAGATGATCTTTGTGGTGACCAAGCCACTTTTGCTAGTACTGTCAGAGCTGCAGCAAACCTGGCCTTGCTTTCACTTGGGAAGCAATTACACTCGTGCATTATCAGTACCGGATTCATATCAAATGTTTATTGTGGCAGTGCTCTGCTAGACATGTATGCTAAATGCGGATCTTTGAAGGATTCGATTGCAGTTTTCAAAGATATGCCTGAGAGGAACACGGTCTCGTGGAATGCCTTGATATCAGCATATGCTCAGAACGGAGATGGTAATGCCACTCGGAGGTCCTTTGAAGAGATGGTGGAATCAGGTCTTCATCCCGATCATGTTAGCTTTCTTAGTGTTCTCACTTCATGCAGCCACTCGGGGGATGTTGATGAAGCACTAGAGTATTTCAATTCCATGTCTCAGACTTACAAACTTATTCCGAGGAAAGAACACTATGCATCTTTGGTTGATGTGCTCTGCAGAAGGGGTCGATTCAACGAAGCAGAGTCATTGATGGCTCAGATGCCAGTTGAGCCAGACGAAATCATGTGGTCATCAATTTTAAACTCATGCAGAATTTATAAAAATCAAGAATTTGCCAAGAAAGCTGCTGATGAACTTTTTAAGCTCGAAGTTCTCAGAGATGCTGCTGCCTATGTTACTATGTCTAATATTTACGCTGAGGCAGGCGACTGGGAACACATGGCGAAGGTAAAGAAGGCCATGAGAGAACGTGGAGTTCGAAAAGTGCCTGCTTATAGCTGGGTTGAAATTCAACGAAAAGTTCATGTCTTCACTGCCAATGATCGGACTCATCCACTTAACGAGGAGATAAGAAGAAAGATAGACGATTTGGCAGAGTGGATGGAAGATGAAGGCTATACACCCGACATCAGTTGTGCCCTTCAAAATGTGAACAATGGATTGAAAGCCGAATCACTTAAATATCACAGTGAAAGGTTGGCGATTGCGTTCGCTCTTTTACATACTCCAGAGGGAGCACCTATACTGGTAATGAAAAACTTAAGAGCTTGCATAGATTGCCATGCTGCAATAAAGGTGATTTCAAAAATTGTTCAAAGGGAAATTACAGTGAGAGATTCTAGTAGGTTTCATCATTTTAAAGATGGGGCTTGTTCATGTGGGGATTTCTGGTGATATGTTCATCTACATGTGAATCCTTGCACACTAAACGGGTTTGATTCAACCTCAAATCCAACGAGTATGAAAGCTTCCTACTTGAGAAAGCATGATTACACAAGGTGGGATCAATGGGAAACCAGAGTTTCTTGTACATTCATGCGCCTTCGTGGCGTTCAGGTTACTTCGTCTTCCTCTTTTTTCAACTGTCATAACTCATCCATTTTCATTAGAGATGGGAATACGAATCATATTATGATGATGCCAAGTACATGTGACCATGTAGACAAAATTTTTGAACACCATTCATCTCATTGAGAAGTATATATGAAAAGGGCAGAATGTGTTGGGTAGTATAAATCAAAAGGAAGTAAAACTATGGAACCATAGTTTGAACCTTCACTAGTGAGAGAATTCAATGTATATATGAACTTAGATTAATTATAGTTGCTCTGCCAATCATCCATTAGTTTATCTATCTGTTCATCTTTGCTATTGTTGTTCTTTGCAACATACACTAGGTTGGTCACTGCTTAGATTAATTTTTTTAAAGCATCTGCTCTATTTTCTCTTAATTTCTGCAATGGAGTTTCTGAGTTTAATGTTAAATTTATGTGGTCTGTGTATATACTGGATAGTGATGAGTTTTTTGGATTTTTAAAACCAAGATTCTTTTCTTTGAATGCAATAAATGTAATAATTATTACTGTCAGAACAGATCAATAATCTTTGAATGTAGATCACATGATCTTGGATCTTGATCTCAATGGATGTCTAGTTCCCATATTTCAAACCAAAGTCCAAAATTTCATTAGTCTTCAATAGTGATAGATTGCTAAGCCTAGTGGTTCACATATAATCTACTTATTTACAATATGTGAAAGTAGGGATGGCAAAAAACAAAAAGAGTATGGCAAGAATAAAACAAGGTCACAACTAGCCAAAATTGTATGACATGTCAAATTTCATTACTTTAAAACAAAAATATATCTCATCGCATCCACCAAAATTGGCCCCAAATTATAGCTAGGAGTATGAGTCTCGTGAGACATTGTTGCGATCAATCCACACGAAATTATACTAGTGAAATTGTCTCTTATATAAGTTTTGTATATTATAAAATATTCTGAATAAGAAACTGAGCCGGGCTATCCACACCCCATCCTTTACTTTACACACCCCACAATTTTTATGTTTTTACTTGAAAATACCGAAAATTTAGGTATAGGATATATCGATACATATTAAAATACCGAAAATATTAATATTAATTAAAAAATATTATATAGTTTGGTATAATAGTATCTTTGAGCTATCGAAGTTTCGGCATATATTTTTAATTGGTATATTGATATTTTTATTGATATCGAATTTTGGATATATTAATAATATACATTTTTGCATACCAAACCACCCCTATATATATTTTGGTTGTGTGTAGTGGTGCTGGTCTCATGTATGGTCTTAAACAAATCTTCATTGTGCAATTCTAGAGGTTGAGTTACGAAAAACAAAAAAACTATCTTAAAATAATTCTGCATTTAGGGTTTTCTTTGTATCTAACGATGTTGATTATGGACACAATGGGCTTTTTCCAGGCCCACCATAATAAAAATGAGTGCCCCATTCACCACTATAGGAGCTTTGAATGTTGTAGCAATTTGGGTTTTCAGCTAAGGATGTTATGTCTTGGGCCGAGATGAGCCCATTATCTGAGTCCACGATTTCTAGGTTTCTAAAATAGCTTGCTTTTCCAAACCCATCTTCTGCAAAATGGCCCGAGCCCATTTGGGTCGATGTGTGCTGGTAATTGGGCCGAGAATTCACAACCTCACCTCCCCACTCCACCATTGTGGCCCGATCCGCTAAGTGAGTGAACAGCTCATTGGGCCAATAGCCTACTAATGTGTCGTCGCCAAAGCCCAACCACCAATTTCCCAGCTTCGGATCCTGTATTATTCAGAATCATGCATATTAGGAAATAATATTTGTGACAAATTAATTACTAGCGTAAAATAATGGGAATTACTCTTTGTTATGTGGTAATATTTTTTATCTTTAAAAAGAAATAATTTTTCATAAACTTAATAGTGAATAGGGATGTATATGAGGAGACACCTACAAATTATGAGGAGATGCAATTTATTCATTATATCTTTTAACTGATTAACTTTTAATGAACATAAGATTAAAATTTCGTACCTTCCAAATGAGAATGGTGATGTCATATTGATTTCCGGCGACGGAAGAGACCGGAGAAATGGCGGCTCCGATGGCTATGCGACTATTTGTTTGCACGAATCCGGAGCATAGAAGATTGTAGCATCCAGTCGCTTGATAAGCATCACTCTGCATTTTCACTCATAAAAATAAATAAAATTACACACATAATTATAAATTGGTTGGGTTGGATTGTAGAATTATTGATTCGAAATATGGTTGGGTTGGCTTGATCCAACCCGACAACACTCTTTGGCCCAATGGACTTGATTAGGTTCGATTGGACAGCCCAAACTGTCACATCTGATCAGTTATGGACACACTAACACACATTTACGATGAATATGTAAATATTTTTGTATATATTTAGTTAATTTAAAATAAATAAATAGTTAAAAGTGATAAAATAAAGAGAATGAACTCACCGTCCAATAAGTGAATAATCTTGGTCGACTGTCTCCATACAGCTCAGGACTAACCTGACTAGTACAACCATCAATTCTTCAGAAATTCTACTTCAAATTCATTACATACAATTTAATTTAAATTTTATTGAAAAAGAAAAAAGTTCAGAGAAATTGTAATTTTATCATAACTTTTCAAACTTTATCAAAAAATTCTTCTACCCTTTACATTGTCTCGAACATTAGAAAAAAGATGCATCAATTGTTAAAATTCAACTCGAGTCTTTTGGCGGAGATTTGATGATAATGATTCAAATTGCAAAACTATGCAAAATTCATGATTTTTTTTTTTTTTATTACATTTGAAAATTCGTGTTAAAATTGCAGTTTTATGAAATTTGATGATTTTGTTTACATAATTGTACATGATGTTTTTAGAGAGAGGAAGAGATTAAAAGAAGTGTACCTGCCAACCAGCTTCGATGCTATTGAGATCCGTCCCGTCAAAGGATCCGGACAGAACCCAAATTTGAGATAAGCTAAACTCGCTTAATTCTTGCACTGATGGATCCCATACGTTAATTGACGCTTTTGCCCCGTATATATCATCTGATGATGTCGTGTACGCTATAGCGTGCTACCAAATTTAAAAAAACACTAACTTATAGAATAACTTGTCATAATAAGCAAAATAATTGCACAATCATCTTTTAATGTTTTTGGTTAATACATAAATTAACTTCATTGTTAAAAAAACATTATATACATACACATATATACTATTTATCACGATTTTTAAAATTCCAAAATTCAAAGTTAGGATTTATCGACCTACCTAAATCTCAAAAGAAACGCACCTAAACTATGTCAACTATTTCATGAAAATCAAAGTAAACATACCTCATGGCCATTGCCGTCGGAAATATCCGGTGCAGCGGCATTGGGGCGGTGGCGGCTTCCGGTGGCGGTGATGGGCAATGATAACTTTGTTTTCTTGCCAAAATCGTACAAGGATTTAGCTCTTAGCACATCATGCACTGTGCTACGCCTAATGGGAACAGTCTCTTTTGGACATAATTGCCCCTTTTGATGCCACATTTGCCACACCCCTTTGAATCCATCCACACTTCGACTCATGTTTGTTTTACTTATTTTCACTCCTTTTGGCATTTTTGGTCGAGATCTCTGATATAAATAAAGAATGATTAGATTATATGTAACTTTATATTAATTAATTAATCAGAATTTAGAATAAGCTGAATTGTAGAATCATTGTGAAGCATATCATCTTGGGATAATAATTGAAAAGGCTCAAGAATAATGAGTTGAAAGTGACTATATGTTTCATGACATTACTTTGTTAGATTTTGTTTTATGTTTCATGACAATCATCACATATTGTAAGATTGAAATTATTTTTCGTCTCATAACTATGATGTCTTTCGATTTGGTTCATAATTATCACTATTTTCGATTGACTTCCACAATTTAACAATTTGTTTCGATTTCAGTCTAATTTTGCTGAAAATTGGGCCGGACTTTCTGGTGACCTAGAAATGATGTGGTGCGCTTATATTAAGTTCTTATTGATGGACACGTATCGCCACGTCAATTCTAGGTCACCAGAAAATTCCAATTTAGGGGCGATCATGTGCATCACTCATGGCAATTTTCGGACGAAATTTGAATTTTTCAACCACAATTAGAATGAAATCGCTCAAATAGTGATGAGATTAAATTGAAAATCATGATACTTATGAAATTAATATCAGAAAACACTATATATAGTTATAAGACGAAAAATGATTTTAATCCTATACTATATTTAATTATTAAACAACATGAATATATAATTAATTAAAGATAATGAAAAAAGAGAGAAAATATGAGAGAGATGGACCTGGATTTTGTGGTTCTTAAGAAGAGGATGATCTAGAGCTGGTTGTCTTTTTTTATGTACACAATCTATGAAATCTCCATCTGGGCTCTTCAAAAGAATTATATAGCAGATAAAGGTTAGTAGCACATCAAGAAACAATTCATACATAAAAAATAAAAAAGATTAATAATATAAAAATATATATACCTGAATAGTGATGAGAGGAGGTTTGTTAATCTTGTCCAAATGCCTCTGAATCCTGGCTAGTCTCAAGCTGCTTACTTGTCTGTATTTTGTGTAGTTTAATGAACTAATTGAAATGGCAAATGATTTTCTTGACAATATTATAATAATAAAAAGAGTAATTACAAACCCTCCTAATAATCTCCTAATTGCACCCATAACTCTCAAAACACACACTATTAATTACACCATTTTTGTCTTAATTAATTAATCTCTCCCTCTCTCTCCTCTCTCTCCAGCAGCTGGCTTCATATATCTTGTATGGAATTTATGATTTTTACAATGACTGAAATACTACTCTCCCTCTCTCTCTAGATCTCTCTCTCTCTCTCTCTCTCCACCAAAACAATCTTGCCCATTAATTCTCCTCCAAACACATCACGTACCCTTTTTCTATCTTTCTTTCTTTTCTTCTCAGTCACTCCTTAATTAGTTAATACAGTTTCTTTATTTTCTTTACAGTTATATATATATACACACACATAACAATAACGAGTAACATTTCTGTACAACTGGTGCATAGAAGTAAATTCGTGCAATCCACACCTTTATGTTATAAATTTAACACCTTTATGTTATAAATGTAATATCTTTATGCATGTTCATTTTAAAAGGTGCGGATATTTGTACATAAAGGTGCTACATTTATAACATAAAGATTTTTATGCAACTGGTGCAACTGGTGTACAGAAGTTTTTGTGAACAATAACTTAACGAAAATACTTTTTTTATATATAGTTTACATTATAAACCGTGATAGAGAGAGTTTTTTGAAGCTGACTAGAATATTTTGTAAAATAAAGAATATTACTACATTTAATTCTTTGCTGTACATTTATGTTTTTTTTTTAAATATTTTATCTTCATGTCGAATTCACGTTTGGCCTTATATTATGTCACGAAAAGGACGTAAAGAAATATATGAAATGGATATGTATGTAATATATATATACATATATATATATATATATATATATATATATATATACACTAGTATAAGTTTCGTGCAATGCATGAACATATAAATTTTACAGTTTATAAATTTAGATAAGAAAATGTATTATATGAAAAATAATAAATTTTTTGGAAGAATTCCGGTCTAATTTAATACTTGGGGAAAATTGGTAAAAATACCCTGTATATATACCCTAATTATGATCTTATCCTTTAATTTTTTGGGTTTTTGAAAATACCCCGTATGTTGGCGCTTCTTGTCGAAAATACTCCGTCACCTGCTGTAAAAGGTAACTGACCGGTCACATGCTGACGTGGCAAGTAAATAAACATGTGTAATTATTTTTTCGAATTTTTTTTATTCTTTTTTCCATGTGAATTGAGAAAGGTGGAAAATCCAACTATTTACCCCCAAATCCTGTTTCCATGGACGACCTAATCTCCGCCCTCCAATCCCAGTCCCCTACCGGCGTCATCCACCTCTCCGACGCCCTCCTCCGCCGCATCCTCGCCACCCCTACCCCCCGTCCCTTCCACTCCCTCATCTTCTTCGACGCCCAACAGCTCCACTCCAAAACGAGCTCGCTCTCCCCACTCTCAAGACCGAATTCTCCCTCGTCTCCTCCTCTTTCAAATCCTATAACCCTAGAAAAAGTTCCCAACTCTTCTTCTTCGCTATCGAATTCGAGGAATCCCAATCCTCCTTCGCCCTTTTCGGCGTCAATTCCCTCCCCCACATCCACCTGATCCCCCCACCGCATCCGATCTCAAAACCGATTCGGTTTCCATGGACGCCTCCGATTATTCCAGATTAGCTGAATCAATGGCCGAATTCATCCAATCCCGAACCAAGCTCTCCGTGGGACCCATTGCTTGCCCCCCCGGCTATTTCGAAGAAGCAAATGTTGTTCATAGTCGCCGTGGTGCTGATTTGGACTCCGTTTTTCATTAAGAAATTGATTTCTGGCAACACGATTTTTCACGATAAGAATGTGTGGATGGCTGGGGCGATTTTCGTCTACTTCTTCAGTGTTTCGGGGGCGATGTTTAACATAATCAGGAAAATGCCGATGTTCATCGCTGATGGGCAAGATCCGTCGAAGTTGGTGTTCTTTTACCAGGGATCGGGGATGCAGTTGGTGTTCTTTTATCATTAGATATAATATTAATTAAAAAATTTTCAGATTAATATTAATATTCAGATTTTTTAAAATGAAATTAAGTTTTTTAATATTTATTATAATTATATTAATTAATATTATTGGATAATAATATTAATTAAAATATTTTTTAATATTTTAAAAATAATTTTGACTTGTGAAAAAAAAAACAAATGAGAAATAAAATCCACATGTGAAATGACTTGGCACTCATTGTTTGACTTGGTAAAAAAAATAAATAAGAAATAAAATCCACGTGTGAAATAACCGGCCACGTCAGTAAGTTACCTTCTACAGCAGGTGACGGGGTATTTTCGACAAGAAGCGCCAACATACGGGGTATTTTCAAAAACCCAAAAAATTAAAGGATAAGATCATAATTAGGGTATATATACGGGGTATTTTTACTAATTTTCCCTTAATACTTGTGTGATGTACGACCATTAAATTGAAATATTTTGATTTGATGTGAAAACTTTAATTTATGAAAATAAATAAGTTCTCGATCATACAATCTCATTTTGCATCTGTATACGTATGGACAAATATATTCAAGTGTCAATAAATTTTCAATAATATTCAACCTCATTTGTTACCTGTGTGATGTAGCAAATAAGTTTCAAGTGTTAGTAATTTTTTGATATAAAAATGGTGATCATAAAAAAAAAGAATACAGTTCTTTTAAAATATTTCTATTTAATCTACTACTCATATAATTTAACAATTTTGAATATTTCTTATTTTCATCATAATTTGTTTGGCTATTTTACTATTTGTTTTTGTCACAATTGACCTGGAAAAAAAAACTTATGCAAACATATGTTCAATAACTTATTTATAATGAGTGTAAAAATAATGATATTATTGTATATAATTTTTTTTTCCAAATGCTCTAAAATTAAAATTTATCTCTTAAAAAAATCATTTTTGATGATAGACTTTCAAAATCTAATAAATCTAAAACCATGAAACTATATAACAACAGAAAGTAAAATATTTTATCATTGTTCATATAATTAGAAATTTCATGCTATCATTATAATGAAATTTCAGATTTACAATTCTTTTTTAATCATGGATGAAACATTATTTATTCTTAAATTTAAGGAGATATATTTTTTGCTAATTTTTTTTTGAATATATATGATGATTTAAATTTGGGTATAAATTGTTATTCACAATTTTTATGAACGTTTAGCATGCTATTAGTACATTATTTACACAAATCATGATAAATTTATAACATATCAAATATGATCATCTCTCTCTCTCTCTCTCAATCTCTCTTCATGTGTATACAAAATGATTTTCATACCACAAAATGATTTATGGATATACATAAATTATGCAAAATCGAATATTTATAATTTATAAATTATAAAATAATAAATATTTGTATTTCTAGTTTAGAAAATGGAAATAAGATTAGTTGGTTTTATATAGATGACAATGAAATTTCATAATTAAAAATTCATAATATTTAAAAGATATATGAAAAAAAATCATTGACATATTATCACTTATAAATAGCAATGACTTTCTATTCTTGAAGATTAATATTGAAGATTTATTTATATAATCCGGAAAATGGACATAAAAAGTGAGTTTTATTAATTTTTTATAAATATAATGATATAATTTTATATAATTTTTTTATAAATGATATTTTCATATATTAAAATTGTAGATTTTAATAGAAAATATATAAGTTCATAAGTTTTATACTTCCTATTTATAATATTAATTGTATGCAATAATGTATCATATTATATATATATATTTATTATATTCAAGATATATATATATATATATATATATTAAAAATCTTTATACAATAAATAATTTTTATGATTTTTAAAAAAGAATTGGTATAGCATAGATAAGGTGAATGCTTCAAAGTTATCATCATTTTTATTATTATATTATGTTTATAAAATTATAAAATAATTTTCTATTTAATATAATTAAACTATGTAAACATTATGTCATATTATTAGTATTGTTATATGGAAGATACTAAACTGGAGTATTATAAATGACATATTTGTCAAATAAAAATTATGTGATTTTTATTATAGTTTTTCAACATATTTGGAATATAGTTATAGAAGTAGATAATTTATGTTATGTTATTTATGCTAAGTAATTTGATTATTATATATTAATTGAGGTGATAATATATATATATATATATATATATATATATATATTGAACAAAACAATATCGCATAATTACCTTTTGGTCTTTGAAGACGTTCTCATAACTATAAACATCTTTTTTTATTTATGTATGGAATAATGTCATGTGATCTAACGAAACAAAATTTTAGTGTTCACAAAATTACGGAATGTATTGATACCATTGACAACATAAAAAACATGAGTCATATTTGTCAAAATAATGGTTATTGTAGCAAAAAACAAAATGATCATTTATCTTGAAAAGGCGAAGTGAAGTAAATGATGTACCAACTTATAGTTGACATGTATTTATAGATGAATAATAATCAAGACCACATATAAAAAAAAATCATATATATATATATATATATATATAGATCAAAATTATGAATTTTATAAATCTATTTATAATTACATATATAATAAAAATTATAAAATTATTTGAATCACATTTTTACATATTGGTGAAATTATAGTAAGTCAACGTAGATTTGAATATATATATATTTTTTGCTTTTTTTATGAATCTCCTTCTATATATATATATATATATATATATAGACAAATTATAGGGAGTTAGAACATTAACAATAAATTTTTATATATTTTTTTACTTTGGTGGTTTAGAATTCTCTTGAAATTCATTCATTTGTATTATTTTAGTTTATTCAACATATATGTGTGTGTATATCGTTAATCTTTATTATAGCAATAATTAAGCATTTGTTAGATGAGATCATATTAACATCCATATATCATAAATAGCTTATAATTTCTAAGATTATGTCAATTCATAGATGATATTATTATCATATATATAATCATGTTTAATACAATAAATTTTTTAATTATAAATTATGAAATAATAAATATTAATGCATTTCTACTTTGGGAGGTGGAAATGAGTGAGAAAATATTATCATTTCTATTTTGAGGGGTAATTGTTATTATATATATATCTGTATGTATATGTATAGTAGAAATCTCAAATTTTCATCTATAACTAACGTCATATTACTTTTTTTAACATTAATTTTATATATTTAATTTCAATTTTAATCATTTAATAATCAAATTTTATTTTCAACTTTGGTCCTAATTTGTTTATAATGTCAATTTCTACTTATATAATCATTGGAATTGGAAAGTCCACTTAGACAAATATTGAAAGTTGGACAAAATTGAAAATAATGATAGTTAGAAAAATTAAATTTAGAGTAGATATATAAATAAAATCTGCGGTAAAAAAAAAAAAAGAATAAAACCTAATAAACAAAGTATGTTTAATCATCATTGCTGTCCAGATATCACATTATCTTGGCGAACCAGACATCACATTGATATATCTAGTATGCCTAACATATATTATTATTGAAATACTTTATATAATTTTATTAACTAATTAGTGGTTTTATAAATTGTATGTTCTTGATGAGGAAGAAAGTTATGAATTAATAATGTGTTGGTCAAGAATTGTTTGTTAATTTGATTGGTGTTAGATTTTTAAGCTGCGAGGTATTAGAGAATT
Source organism: Scutellaria galericulata (assembly GCA_946896805.1). Classification (NCBI taxonomy): domain Eukaryota; kingdom Viridiplantae; phylum Streptophyta; class Magnoliopsida; order Lamiales; family Lamiaceae; genus Scutellaria; species Scutellaria galericulata. The sequence goes on from OX335789.1 coordinate 12,003,254, forward strand.
AATATTGTTCATTCCTCACTACAACATATTCGGCCTTTTCATTTCTTATTTGAATTGTTTTATTCCTTTTTTTGATTTTATATGAACCTATAAGTCTAACAATAGGTGAATATCTTAATGTAAACTATCCACAAATCTGTCTATTTTCTTCTTTCAACTGTAACCAATGGTGTTCATGGATTGATTCAACTGTCGAATAAGAGTGAAACAGTAAAGTGGAAATTAGTGAATAATTTAGATTAAAAATCTAATCAACCGATATATTTATATTGTATTGAGTCATATTTTGTAGGCCTACAATAAATGAAGCATAATTAAATAATTAAATATTTTAACCCTTGATTATTTAAATTAAATTACGTGAGTTTCAGAAAAAACGATATAAAGCATGTTAATTAATTTATCGAACGTGCAGTTTAATGATAAAGCATATGTTATAATTTTATACGATATGACTGTAATTAAAAATTGAAAATATATAAATGATCGTAATTGAAAATCGGAAAGATAGAAACGAAAATGAAGTCAATCGGAGAATCGTAGCTCGTTTTGCGAAGAAAACAACGGATGCGAAAAATTGGAAATCGAGATATTTTCGATGAATAGTAAAATTGAGATATTTTGGTGAATAGTAAAAATTTTCAAAAACGAATATATATAAAACGAAACGAAATAATTCGAAACAAATAGTAAAAATGTAATATTTCGAACAAAAAATCGAGAAAAGGTAAATTTCTCTCTCTTCTCTCTCCTCTAATATTTTCCGGCCACCACCGCCGCCATTGGCTGCTGTCGCCGGAAAATATTTTTTTGTCCCGATTTCGACCGATCTTCTCTTAGGTTATAATTTTCGACGAGTCGGTTCCATTTCCTCGCTCGGTTTTCCGATCCGGCGATTGGTTCGCCTGAAAACGCTGGTCAAAGTTACTGCTGCTCTCTTTCTCTCTCCCCTCCCTCTCTTTCTCTTTCCCCATTCTTCCCCCTCCCTCACTGTTTTCTCACTTTTCTTCTTGCTGGGGTTTGTTGGGTTGTTGGGGAAGGGTTTAAGGGTGGTTAGATGGTGTGGTCGGCAACGGGAGGTCACCGGCCGGAGCTGTTTTTGTGCGCGTGTGTGTGTTTGAGTGTGGGCAGTTTGGGGCGGTTTCGGGTGGTTTTCCGGTGTGTGCAGGTGGTTGTCGGCGCTAGTAAGCGCCGACGAGGTCGCTGGGGGTGGTGGAAGGTCGTTGGCGACGGGCTGTATCAGTTGTGTGTGTGTGTTCGCATATGTGTGTGTGTGTTTAGATGGAATTCTGGACGATGCTAGGCAGCGCCGCCGTGGTCGCCGGTGGCCGGAAGGGAGCGGCCAGAGGTGGGGAAGGTCAGGGGGGTGGCCGGTCGGAGCAGGTTTTGCAGCAGGCGCGCAGGGTGATGCCGGGTGGAAACGCGAGCGCGCGGGGTCGGGTTTGGGCGACGGGCAGGCGCGCCGAGCCCGTCGTCGTGTCCGTGTTCGTTTTTCACGTGTGTTTTCGTCCGTTTTTCGTCAAGTCGCAGATAACAGATTTTTTTGTCGGTCGAGAGTCGAGTCGTCGGGGGTATTCCCGGTCAAAATCAACATTTTTCCAAAAATTACGAGAATGCCGCTATACCTTAAAACACTCCGTTTGAGCTCGTTTTTTTTCGTCCGATTGATCCCATTCTTTTTCCATTCAAACCCTAATCTTTCCCTCTTCGACTTGAGATCACTTGATTGACCTTTCAAACTCGTTCCTTCTTTTTATAATTTTTCGAGCTTCCTTTCCATTTCGTTTCTGTTTCTTTCAACTTGCTTTTTCCTATCGCTTTCTCTTCGAGAGTTTTTCCTCTTTTTATTTTTATGTATTTAATATTATAATCAATCTAAATAATATTCTTTTAATACGTGTAGACTTACAATCAGATCGGTACCCTTTGAACTTGATACTTTAAACAACTCACGTGGCATATCACCAAACAAGGTGGGGGTAACTTCTGATCTCTATATGTTTATTGTTTTCCATAATTGTTCGTTATGAATTTGATATATTTTATGTGCTGTGATTAAATGCTGTGAATACTGTGTGCATACTTATAACTGTGAAAAGACTGATGTCCACATTAATTCATGCCTCGAAGGGACTGGTTGTCCGTAAAAATCACCAACGGTACAAAAACCGTATTGTAGGGTAAGACGAAATACCCGCACCTATTGGAATATTTGGTATTTACATGCTTTACATTTTATGTGCCGTGTCTAAGTGCCGATTTATATCAGTTTGATTTATTCATCTGTCTAATAAATGATAATATACGGATTATATCCCCATGAGTGTATTCAACGCACTCACCCCCATCTGTACTCACAATACAGGAAATGATGAGAATCGCGATGCATAGAGAGGGTGTTGCCAAGCTGTCTCTTTTTAATTCCATGTTGTGTTGGAAAAATAATACTCTTATATTTATAATTCGAAAAACTATGTCGTATTTTCTATCCCTTTTGTGAATGATGTAAGTTGTCTTTCACTGTTCAGAACTTAAAATATTTTGTACCGGATGGGGCCGAGGTTTTAAAATATGTATATATTTCTGGTTTTTCTTTTCTCTTCTTCTTTTCTTTCTCTGCATGCTTGTTTATGCAAACTCAAAAAAAAAAAAAAAATTGGTTATAAAAATGGTGTGTGAGATATTTGCAAGCTAGGATACTCTTTACTATTTAAAATAATATTATATTAATGAAATTGATATTGCTACCAACATTAATACTTCAATAACTAATTAATATTAATTTTGTCAAGCATTTTTCCACACGTTCTGTATATATGCAAGTTAGGAAATAATTACCCGAACTCTATTCTGGAATTTTTTTTCCTTTAACTTACAATAATTGATGAATAATCTCTTAGGATTTTTTTTAACATTAATCTTCTTTAATTTATATAAAATAATATATTCTCATGTTCATGTTCATATATAGATATATTTTGTTTCCAATTATTAAGTTCAGGATAATTAAGAGCCATTATTTTTCACTTATTATCATTCAATAAATGTTATTAAAAAAAAGCACTATAAATAGCCAACAAGTATTTAGTTTTCATTCAATAGAAGATAAAGTATTAGCATCAATCTATTTTTTGTATTTTTAGGTGATATGGATGAAAAGAATTCTGACGTTTAGTTGGCTTCTCACTTGACTCGCTAGTATAAGTCACTGACTCTCTCTTTTGCTTCTGAAAATCTGTTTGTCTTTCTTTTGACAAAGTTTCGGCCCTAACTGCTGCAGTATATAAATCTGTGTAAGTATGGAGATCCCAAGGTGTAATCTTGTTTCGAATATCATATGAAAATCCCTCCTCAAAACGTCTGCATTTATCTCGCTCAGTAGCAACCATCGCAGCCGCATAATGTGATAATTGAGTAAATTTAATTTCATACTCGGCAACTGATATATTCCCTTATTTAAGATCTAGAAATTCCTTTTGTTTGTTATCCCAGTATACCTCTGGCATATACCTGTCTCTGAACATGGTGAGAAATTCATCCCAAGTAAGGATTGGTGGCTGTACTGTAGCATGTGGATTTGTCTCCCACCAATCATATGCATCCCCTTGTAAAAGTGACGCTGCAAAATCAAATCGTTCCTCTACAGTGCATCTCATCATGACAAAAACTCTCTTTATTCTTTTGAGCCATGTCTCAGCTTCAGCAGGATCAATAGTCCCATAAAAGTCAACTGCTCCTAATTTACGGAGCTCCTTGAAATTTTTACTTTTGGAACCTGTACCTGGCCCCTGTACATCTTGTTTTGCCCGTCTAGATGAATGTTGTGCAGACTCATGTGATGCATGTAATGTATGAGATGCCTCTATCGATTGAAGTGGCGCGACTGAACCTTCTCTCTTCAATGAATCATGCTCAGGAATGTCCATGTTCCTATTTATTTAAATGCAATATCAATGTCAATTATATATAATGTGTGATGCTTATGAATGTATACCGATCATAAGGTATCATATCCCCGCTCTGATACCACTTCTAAACTGTAACAACTTATACCCCTATGACGTATACTTAACGATAAAATACATATCATGTAGACAGATCATACTGACATTTCATTTATCCATATAAGTATAAAAACATTATTTAATATCTCGTATCATATAAAATTAAAACACACAATCAATATCTCAGTATACGTCATATTAAATACAAGTCATGATACATGTCTAAAATGCAAAATGAGAAGGAGGAGAAGGTTGCACGAGGCATCAGCCGGCCGACCTGGTAAAGCGTGGCGTCTATATATACAATCCACGTCAAAAGAGCTATTGAACCTAAACAAAAATATATGTGCGATTTTTATAGTCGCAACTCAGTAAATATAGACCATTACTTTAATTAAATAACAAGCAAATAACAATTATTAACATTAATCATAAATATATTTAAACATATGAAAATGCCACTATGTCCGGTTTATTATTTTGTGAACTGCTCAAACTTGAATCTGTTCTGTGATTTCCAATATGCCACTGTGTATATAAACTCGTAGGTCTCCAATATAATTATGACCCGAAGGTCTCTACTGTGTATATAGACCCGTAGGTCTCCAATATGAATTTGACCCGAAAGTCTCCATTTTGTATACAAATCCATAGCAAGACAGTCACATGCCTTTTAATTTCATGCAGTTTGTAATGCAACATATCAATAATTTGAACATATAATCACGTATACATTTACCAATATATCATTTGATCCAATGACATTTTCATACAAATACATATTTCTTATATAACACATATAACACACATTGATATAAATCACATATATGATATATACTCACCCGACTATGATAAGTAATCCGTTCGTCGCTCTGGTTCCTCTTCCCATTCTACAGCCCTTGCTCCTATATGATTCAATGCAATTTAGCCTAATGATCCCCTTAGAAATTATTTCTATTATGCAATGCATGTATGCTTAATTAACCATGTTCAATATTTTATCTATAACTTGAGTTATAAAATTTCGAGTTGAGCAGGGTAAAATTCTGTAGAAACTTAACATATAACTCTACAACTTTCATGTTTACCATTTTTTATAATTCAGTCTCCAACCTGCATAGAATTAGGTTACAAACACAACATAAATAATAGTTTTCAAACTGGATTATTATAGACCAAGCCCTGTAATTTTGACATTATCTCACTCAATATTTAACCGAGTTATCCACGGTTTTCTTTTGAGTTTAGCTAAGAGATAGGACTATAAGTTTCATGTTTTAAGGTTTTCCTAATTCAGCCTATAAAGTTACCAAAACATCTGATGAATTACGATAACTTGAATTATATCTAATTCACTAATTTCTTTGTACCTTTTTGGGAAAATTTTGAAAATTCACTCCGATCAAATCAAAGAACATGACACCACGAGCTCCCCCTCAAAATTTGAAATAAAAAGGTGAAAAAACAAACCCAAAATTCATAAACCCTTCTTTCTTTTGCTCCTATGTTTTTTTCCTCTTTCCTCTCTGTTTTTTCTCTGTTTCTGTTTTCGCTATGCTTCCTTTTCTTTATTTACTTTCCTCTTTCCACCACCTCAGCCGCTTCCTTTATACGTTTTTTTTATTTGCTGTTATTATTATTTTCTTTTTTTTATTATATATATTATAATATTAATTAAATCTTATTACCCATTTCATATATAACACATGTATGTATAAATTTAAATTCTAACATTATTATAATTTTAACCAATTATGATAGGATTTTCTCAACACCAATTATGTGAGAACATATAGATAATATTTAAAAGAAATTAACATCATGCATAATCCCAATTAACGCGTAAATAATACGAAATGCATATGATGCATGAAATGAATGTCAAATGACGTGTATGTTTTGGTCGAGGATGTTACAGATACTACTTATACATTTATATCAACATAGTCATACCTTTATGCAATATATAAATGTACAACTAACATAATTAAAAGATATATCTAATATAACTAAAATGTATGATTATTATAACTAAAATGAATAAAAGGTTAATATGTTTGTCTAAAAAATAATGCTAAGGTGCTGTTAGCCTTATGATGGTCCCAAGTGGTCAGAGGTTCAGAGAGGGGGTGAATGAACCTCTATCGATTTTTCAAACTTTTAAAACTTATGGTGAACAGTTTTCTAATTTTACAAAGAATGCAGAAACCTGACTCGAAATCAGTAACCTGACAGTATGCTTGATCAGTTTCCTGACTCGGTTTTCACAGTATTTGCATAGCGAAATAGACTTGATAGAGTTTCCTTTTGGTAAACAGTTTTCTCTTTTCAAAATATAGTTTTCTCAAAGTCTTTTGGACAATATGCTTATGATATATATGCAACAGATAGATATGTAATAACACTTAGGCAAATATATCAAAAACAGTAAACACACAAAGGTTTATAGGGTTCGAAGATGGTGTAATCCTTCTACGTCCACTCTACAATTACACAAGGAGAAACTTCGTTAGGTAAGTTTGGATCAAGCCGTGCTTTACAAACTTCACCTCAACAAATTATCACCTACTAGAATTCCGAATTCCTAGGTCACCCACACAGGGTTCAACTCCCACACAGGGTACAACTCTCATACAGGGAATAACCTACATAAGACTATAAATTTAGTAAGGATCAAATCCTATCAACTAAGTACACCGATTAAAACAACTAGCACACACAACACTTATGGTTAAAAGTTACACGATTCTTCAACTGGTGTGAACTCGAAGTCAGTCTTGAACATGAAGACTCTAACACTATGATTGACTACTTCTTTAAGGTTGAGTGGCTAAACTTAGATAAGTTTAAGAAAACTTTGGAGTATATCTGATTTTCCTAGCAAGTCTAGCTGGTTCAGCAAGTTCCTTGGTTATTCACACCTTCTGTTTATATTAGTTGGAAAATACCCGTTGAAGAGAGGCATCGTTATTTTCTTCGTTTGGAATGATCTTCAATGTCTCTGCATTTAATGCAATTGGAAAGGTCTGCATGTAGGTCATGTGCTATTTCTGATCCGTATTAAATGCACCATACTCGGCCCACGTGACATCTTCTGATAGGACTGATACTCACTACTATCTACTAGTAACTTTGAGATATAAATTGTTCATCGTACCTGACCAGTATTCTCCTCGTACAGCAATGAATAAGTAAGACATCTTAAATGCTTACCCTTCTTGCGCTAGCTTCCTGTTTCAGAACATCTCTCTATTCTTGAAACCTACAGGTCAATTTTGAGCCAGCTTCATCCTTCAGAATCCTGCGTCCTAATTCCGAACAGCTTTCTGTTCCAGAATCCCGTTGTTAGCTTCTAGATCTTCTTCCTATTGTCTGCTAGTTGCTTCGTCTTCCTGCTTCCTGATTTTGAACAACTTCCTGTTTCACAATCCTGTGTCTTGAATATATCTTCCTATATCTTTTAAGGATGATTATCCTTATAATTTGGAAAACCATTACATGATCTTTACAAGTAAGTACATTCAGGATCACGTAAATAGTATGGAAAATAGGTACTTCAAACCTAACCAACAAACTGTTTTTGTCTTCATCAAAACTCAACAGAAATATCCCAACACCTTAAAAAATGTATGACTAACATAATTAAAATGTATTACAAACACTACTAAAATATATAATTAACATAACATAAAGGTCTAGCACCTGAAAGCATGTTTGGACGGATTTTGTCCGCAACCTGATGGCCCGTGCGGGCACGTGCGTGTGTGTACGAATGCATGACGAGTCGAGTTGATCCGAATGCACAAACTTAGGATACGTGCACCAGGTGTACAAAATTTTTTGTCTTTGTCCGTGAGTTTTTTTGCCATTGGTTGAGTATTTATTTTCTTACTTAATCTTCCTCTATACACTATTTTAAGCACAAATTTTGCATTATTATTTTGTTGATTTAACTGAATTTTGTTTTGCTTTTGTTGTTAGATCGATTTCATCAATTTATTTATTATGTTTCTTGTCAACAATATATTGTTGAGTATTAAGGGTTTTTGTTTTACTTTATTTGAAAATTCAATGATTTATGATATTTTCTTTAAGTTTGATAGGGTTTTTGTGAGAATATTTGATTCAGAAAATACACATTTACGTTCCTCTTCTTTTTCTTTTCTTTTCACAAAGCCCACACAAATCTAATTCTAAGGATTCCTTTTACATTCTCCTTATTTATGTATTTCTCAAATCATTCTTTATCTAATTTCAATATATATTTATGTTAGCAATGAAAATATTATGTGCCAATTTAGAAATAAGAAAAATATAAGAGAAATTGTGTAATGTATGTATTTAGTTTATTTATTTATATTACGTTGACGTTGTCATGTTGAAATGTAATTACGTTACTAATTTGAATGTTACTATAATTTTATAAGTAATATTAACTCTATCAAAATTGTGATAATTTTATACTTTTAGTTTAAAGTTATTGTATTTTTTTTATTTGTCAACTTGGACTATTAATTGGATTGAAATCCCGGGTCCGTCCAGCACTTATGTATAATTACTAGTATTAACCTTGTGTGATACACGAAATTTCTCAAAATAAATATTTTTAAGAAAATGAATATAAAAATGTAATACATTTTTAATAAGAAATTTAATAATTTGGAGAATATGGTAATTAAAAATGTTTTTCGTGAATATTATTTTAAGATTTTATTAAAGATATTTTTTTAGCGTAATTTGTAATACATATATGTAGTTTATAATCTAAATTCATATAATAATAAGACATAAAATACAATATATTTAGAAATTATGAAAGTACTAAAATGCCATCTAAATATTGAAGAACGATGAGGCGATGGTATATAGTAGACTGAATTTAAAGGAAATCTTAAAAGAGAAAACGAGAAAAGGTATAATCTTGGTTGGTTAAAAACCAAACAACATTAATCAGCAGTCAGCACAACACGTTTAACCAACCAACATTAATCAGCAGTCAGCACAACACTATCTTCTCCTTACCTGATTCCTTCAACTGATCTTATTCTTCTCCTGTCATGGCGTTTGAATATCTTATCAAGAATCTCATCAATTTTGCAGAAATACATTTCCCTGAAACTGATGCAACCAAACAACACCCACACAAAACTTCCTAAGCCCACCACGTATCCAAGCACTACAGACACATATTCCCATTCTATCTCCATCTTTTCACGTGGTTCAATATTTCCAAAGATTGGTGGTGATGATGCATCAGTGTTCTTGCAGCATATGTTGGTAGGCTTACCACATAGCCCTCTATTTCCTTCAAAGAAATCTGCTGAAAATGTCTGAAATTGAGGACCGTTTGGGATCTCTCCAACCAGCTTATTATACGACAGATTCATGACCTGAAGGAATGTAAGTCCTGCAAGCTCCATTGGTATCACCCCTGTTAGCTCGTTTTCTGATAGGTCCAATGATTCAAGCTCCCTCAACTTACCCAATGACTTTGGGATTGCTCCAATGAGAGCATTGTGGGATAAGTTTAGAAGATAAAGTGAGGTGAGATCACCTATTGCATCAGGTATCTCCCCTTTGAAATTATTGTAAGAGAAATCGATGGATGTGAAGTCTGGCCAAATCTTGACAAGTTTCAACTGTAACCCTTTGATTGTTAATGTCACCTCATTTTGGTAGTAGTAGCTCGATCTTAGAACCTCAAAGTCTGAACGGTTGTGTCGCGATAGTGTATCACCGACTGCCACCATTCCTCTCCAAGTTGAGAAGCTTTTCGGATGCAGATTCCCACTGAAATTATTGGAAGCTATGTCGATGATTTGAAGATTTGGCCAAGTATTGTTGCATCCCACCTCTCCATAGAATCTGTTGGAGCGCATCACAAGGATACGCAAGCTCGACCACAACATGCATGGGAAAGTATCATTGATGTTGTTTCCCACATTCAGGACCTTCAAGAATTTGCAATTTCCCAGTGATCTTGGAATATTCCCTCCTAAATAGTTGTCACTAAGCTCCAAAGTTTTGAGGCCACACTTGACAGAGAACTTATCCGGGATTTCACCGCTGATATTGTTTCTCCCCAGATTGAGAACTTGAAGAGACTCCATGTTCTCAAGTAGGCAAGAAGGTATATTACCAGTCAATTTATTGATAGACAAGTCATGAACTTGAAGAGAAACAAAATTGCAAAGGGAAGGAGGCATAGTACCGGTCAATTTATTGAGAGACAATTGAAGATATCGTAGAGAAGGAGAATCGCCAAGGCAAGCAGGTATAGTACCGGTCAATTTATTGAGAGACAAGTCAAGAACTTCTAGAGAAAGAGAATTGCAAAGGGAAGGAGGAATTGAACCACTTAAACTATTATTTTTAAGAGAGAAGAAATAGAAAAATGATGTGAAGTTTCCGATATTAGGTGGAATGGGGCCGTCAAAGTTATTATTAGAAAAATCAACATATCCAGCAAACTCACCTGGTAGAAAGGGCAGTGGCAACTCACCTTGGAGTTGGTTTGAGTGTAAGTCTAGACTCAATAAAGAAGTAGGAGTTTTGAATGGCTTTTGAAAGTCCACGAGGAGATTACAAGAAAGGTTCAAATCAGAAAGTGTTCCATTTCCAATATCCCAAATCCAACTAGGAATTTCCCATGCAGCCCGGTTGTTTGAGAGGTCCAAAGCAGTCAAGGTCGTTGACTGTTTTAGAAAATCTGGAAAATAGTTGAGGTTGCAGGAAGATAGATATAAATATTGTAGCGGTGGATAGATGGACACACTTGAATTGGTGCTGCTTGCATCAACTGTCAAGTACTTGTTGTGAGAAAGTTCTAAGTGTACAAGATTGGGAAGCCTTTGAATTTTTTCCAATTGAAAAGTGCCATTGAATAAATTGTCAGACAAGATGAGAACTTGAATGCTTTCAAGTTGGAAGAAAGACTCAGGAATAGGTCCCTCCAATCTATTACTACCCAAATCTAGACATTCGATGTTAGACAAATTCAAAGCTGGAAATTCATGGACTTGGCCACTAAATTGGTTATTGGAAAGATCAAGTGACACCAGAGAACCTTTCAAAGAGCAGTTATGGAGACTCAAGTAAGTCAAACTCGAGAAATTAACAAAGAAGTTTGGAACTACTGTCGACAAATTGTTTCCATCAAGTAAAAGATTAGTGAGGGAATGAAATTGTAAAAGAGATGGATCAGAAGGGGTTGACAGACCACAGTAACTCAAACTCAAACTCCTTAAGTTTGGTAAAGATGAAGATATAATGTCGTACCACTCACTCTTCTCACCCGAAATATCAACTTGATCAAGATAGAGTTCTTTGAGTCCCGTTAGATTCCTTAGCACCATCTTCAAATTGGGGTACTTAAGTTTTAGTGCATAATTAGATAGACGAAGACTAACCAATCTCGTCAAGAGTGAAAGTTCGATCGGAATCTGCCCACCAAAACCAGCATTTGACAAATCCAAGTGTGTCAAATATGTGAGATTGCCGATCGCTCTCGGAATCTGATGTCCATTAAATCCACTCCCGCCCAAGTCAAGCTTCTTCAGATATCTAAGCTTGAAAAGACTTGATGAACTCTCAAGTCTACCATAAATGTTCTCCCAACGACGCTGCAAACCGATGACATGTCCGGCACCATCGCATTCGACGCCTTTCCACCCACAACAGTTGTCTGTTTGATTCCAGTGCACCAGTTTCTCTGAATCAGAAGAATTGAATTTCAATTCTTTTTTCAAGTCAAGTAACAAAGTTTTCTGATCATGCATACATTCTGCATGACTGAAATTTGTAGTGCAAATTAGAAATAGAGAGATGAAGAATAAATGTGAAAATAAAAAATTTGACATTTTGAAGAGGATGATTGTACATAAACAAGAGGCCATACTATCATCTATAAAACCTTAAGAATATCATGTATAAATAAATATCATCTATAAAACTTTAAGAATATCATGTATAAATAAATTCTATTATTTATATATTATTTTAAATATATACTTTTTAAATGTTATACATGATATTTTTGTTTACACATATACTTGTTAAATTTAAATCTTACATAATAAAAGAATTAATGCAAAAAGAATCAAATAATAAAAAATGAATGCTCTGATGGAAATTCAAAAAAAAATTAATGCAAATTTGCCAAAAGAATTAATAAAAATATCATAATGAAAGTCATATTGCAGTTACACTTAAATCTTGCAAATCTATGATCATGCAATCATGCAAAAACTACAATCAAATGATATTTTTATTCTCGTATTAAATGTTATTTTTAAAGATAATCTATTATTATATATGTAAGTGTTTTTTTATTATAAATATATATTATTGAAAGAATTAACTTTTAATAATTACATCATGTTTTTTAATAACCACAATATTATTTGATTTATATCATGTATAAAATTTCAAAAATATCATATATAAATAAATGCTACTATTTATATTTTAAAATGTAATTCAAATTTATAATACATTCTCAAATTATGCTAAAAAGAAATTTTCTTATTAAGTGTCTTTTTATCTCTTTTTTTTTTTTTTTTGCCACTACTATTATTATATGTAAGTTTTTTTTCTTTATTAAAAATATATAGTATTGAAGGAATACACTTTTAACAATTACAACTTTCATTTTTAATAACAATAATATTATCTAAAAAATATCATCTATAAATATAAAAAATATCATCTATAAAACTTTTAAAATATCATGTATAAATAAATTCTATTATTTATATATTGGTATACATATATACTTTATAAATAAATATACTTTTTAAATGTTATACATGATATTTTTGTTTACATATATACTTTTTAAATTTAAATCTTACATAGTAAAAGAATTAATGCAAAAAAGAATTAATAAAAATATCATCATTAAAGTCATATTGCAGTTACACTTAAATCTTGCAAATCTATGATCATGCAATCATGCAAAAAACTACAATCATGCAAATGGCGGTTATTTTACATATGCCTTATTTGAGAACTTCAATTTTATTTTTCAGTATAAATCTCAACCTCTAAAATTAATATATCTAATTTATTCTTGATAGTAAATATAACTAAATAATTTAAGAATTTTTTAATAAAATTGTTAAAATAGCATATGCTAGACTTCAAATACAAAAATCATTTATATATTTGAAATTTGTTAGTTTTAAAATTTATAGAGAAAATATAAAAAGAAAAAAATTGAAATAAAAGTTGGTTAATTAAAAATGATTATTCAAAATATTCAATCTTATGAGAATTATTAAATTATGTAATTGAATAATTTTTGCGAATATGTATTTTAAAATATACTATGGATTTTATTGTTTTACAGAAATTTTGATTTTGATTTTTTCATCATTTTATTCAAAATGGAAATTTAAGGTTATTATAAACCTTAACAATTAAAACCTTAAAAATTAAAATCAAACTAAAAGTGGTGTAAATGTTGAATAATATAATATACATTACATTACATATTTTTTGAAAATAATAAATAAAAGTTAATCATATTACTTTACAAATGGAACATATATTTAAAAATTTAGGTAATATATTAATTTGACATTATTAGATTTAATGCTAAATTAAGTTATGTATTGCATAAAACAATAAATATATTTTTGCTTATATAAATTTATTTTAAAATTTTCTAATTTTTATTATATTTAATGTTATTAATTTTTAAACCCGTATATTACACGGGTCTTATACTAGTATGTCTTTATATCTGTCAATAAAAGTACCAATTAATGCAGGGTTGACTTGAGGTCTTCTTCCTCTAAATGTTAAAGATTCAACAATTGATAAGTCTGGTTGGTATTTTTTTCTTTTACCCTATAAGTCTGTGGGCCTATATATATTTTTGGATACAGTAATGTTATATTATCCTAAAATACAACTTTAGATCCAACATTTAATGTTTTGTTGAAAAGTATGGTTAGCAACGAAAAGTTTTCGTGGCTAAATAATGTTTGTGTCGAAATTGGTAATATTGTTTCAATCAATTGATGGCGAAAGTTAACTGAATTCATTTTGAAAATTCCCTTCATTTTCGTGGCTAAATAATGTTTGTGATGAAATTGGTAATATTGCTTCACAGGATTCATTTTGAAAATTCCCTTCACTTTAAAGACTTTTTTTTAGATATGATTTTGATGGTGATATCAATTGATCAAATTTTAAATCTACGTTAGTTTTAGCTATTTTTTAAATATAACTATAGAAATTTAACACCAATTTTCTACAAAGAAATTCAATTTCAATGTAAAATATTAATATTTTGCTATTTTTCATTTTTCATTTTTTCTTACGACACAAAGTCTTAGTACTTTATGTTGAAATTGAGACCATAAGAAAATAAATTAGATTTCTACATCCAAACTATGTATAAACTCACACAATAAGAACGTAATAATGTTTCTATGGTACAAATTATATAAAAATCTGTGAAAAAATCAGTGAAATATTATGGAAATATCGATAAGTATCGATGGAATGTCGGAAAAATATGGATAAATATGGTTAAATATAATATCTACGAAATATTGATAAATATATATCTACAAAATATTGATAAATATCAGTATTGATTTCGATATCAGTGGTTTCATGATACATATATGAAAATCCGTCAAATATCATGGAAATATCGATGAAATGTCAGAGAAATATCAATAAATATATAGTTGAATATCGAATAAATATTGATAAATTTATGTATCGATATTTCCAATATTTTCGTAAAACTAAGATATAGATATTTCTATCGAAAGCGATACCACTATTTCCATAATAAATATATAGTTGAATATCGGAAAAATATGATAAATTTATGTATCGATATTTCCAATATTTTCTATCGAAAGCGATACCAATATTTCCATAATAAATATATAGTTGAATATCGGAAAAATATGATAAATTTATGTATCGATATTTCCAATATTTCCAGTAAAACTAAGATATAGATATAGATATTTCTATCAAAAGTAATACCAATATTTCCATAATATTTATCTAAAAATAAAATATCAATATTTTTATCGAAATCGAAATTTTCATCATTGATACTACTCCAAGAAAAACCCTAACAGGTTCTAAACAAGAAGATTATTTCATATTGTTTGAAGCTGAATTAAAAACAAAAAAATAAAAAATAAAAAGAAACGACTTCGATTAAATTTGAAGGTAAAACATAATATAACAAAATAAAACTACTCAATACTCATAATAATTAGATCTAATCTATGATCTAATCTAAGGGGGTGTATTGGTTGTGGAGTTTGTAGGATTTTTTTAGACTTTCAAAGTTTGGGGTATTCAATCCGAATTTTCAAAAGTCTTTAAAAATCTTGAGGTATTCAATATGGATTTTAAAAAGACTTAAAAATTCTTTAGGCTCTATGGATTTTCTTTGATTCTCTTCAAAAAAATATAAATATATTTCACTCTCCAAAATCTCTTCTAACAACCACAGATTTCTACGTATTCTCTTTGATTCTCTTCAAAAAAATATAAATATATTTCACTCTCCAAAATCTCTTCTAACAACCACAGATTTCTACGTATTCTCTCAGAGAACTCTGAAGACAAAAGGTCAGAAGAAAAGAACCTTCGTTGTTCTACGTATTCTCTCAGAGAACTCTGAAGACGAAGGTCAGAAGAAAAAAACCTTCGTTGTTCTTCTAACAAAGGTACTACACAAATCTTTTGTTGCTCTTTGTTTTGGATATTGGTTGAAGCTATTTGCTATTATTTTGGTATTACTTTGTTGGATTATGTGTATAGATAGTTTGCTTTGAGGTTATGTGTATGGATAGTTTGCTTTGAGATTTTTGTGTAGATTATGTGTATAGATAGTTTGCTTTGAGGTTATGTGTATGGATAGTTTGCTTTGAGATTTTTGTGTATGAACGAGTATTGCTAATGCTATTTGGGAAATGAGGCCGAGGCCGAGGTATAACGGTGATGGAAATGAAGATGACGAGAATGAAGATGAGAATAATAATGATGAATAATAATGTATTTTTTTGGAACTAATGTATTTTTTGTATTTTTTCTAACACCAAAACTCATGTGAGACGGTGTTACGGATATTATCCGTGAGACGGAGCCCATCATCCACAGAAATGGGTTGACCTGTCTCACGCAATACTATAAAAATCCGTGAGACGGTCTCACAAGAGACTCCCTCTCTTTCTAAATAATTTGGATAACTTTTTTTTATGTACAAGTGTGTTCCATATACATTTGCATCCGGAGTTTATGGAAATCCATGTAAGAGTTTATGGAAATCCATGTAAATCAATAAAAAAATGTATTTTACAATCATGTCAAATCTATGAAAATCCATGTAAATCAATAAAAAAGGTCAGTCAAACTCTCCATTGAGTCTATGGATTTTCTAAATCCACATACTTTTTAAAATCCAAAAAAATCCAATAGAATCCCAATTGAATACATCCCTCTAATTATCTAAAAAGTCCATGGTACTAAAAAATAATCATCGACCCAAACTCTATTATTCTACACGATGTGGTACTGGCCAAAGTTCTCCGATGGATATTCCGGTCAGCTCAAGCTTTGCCCTGATTCTCGTCGAGCAGCGTCGAATATATTGATTCTTGTCGAGCAGCGTCGAAGCTGTTGGAATATCCTGATTCTCGTAGAAGCTGTTGGAATGTCGAAGCTGTTGGAGCAGCGTCGAAGCTGTTGGAATATCCTGATTCTCGTCGAAGCTATTAGAATGTCGAAGCTGTTGGAATATTCGAGCAACGTCGGAGCTGCTAGAATATTGCACATGCACTTGTCTTCATCGACAACAGAACTCTCCTAATAAGTAGGAACCTGTCTTCATCGACAACAGAACTCTCCTAATAAGTAGGAACCGCCAGAAGAAAACTCTACCGCCGGCACCGGCATATATAGTCTCCTCCGGTGCCGGAGTCGGGTAGGTTGAGCTTAGCACAGGCGCGCGACATCATCGTAGGCACGCGCACCCTCAACAAGGTGTTGAAGGTGCTGAGATAAACCCTAGTGGCATGGCTCGGCTCACAGATCTCGACCTTGCGCCAGGTCCACCCCACGATACAATCATTCCGGGCGCAGTCCACCCCACGATACAACCATTCCAGGAGCAGCGCAAGGCGGTGGGTGGCTTCTCTGGTGAGGGGTTTGGTTGGGGGTGCTCATGGATCAGGCATGCACACCCTCAACAAGGTGTTGAAGGTGCCGAGCCAAACCCTAGTGGCATGGCTCGGCTCACGAATCTCGACCACCCACTTGCGCCAGGTCCACCCCACGATAGGTGCCGCCCCGCTTTTATCGCGCATACAACCATTCCGGGAGCAGCGCAAGGCGGCGGGCGGCTTCTCTGGTGAGGGGTTTGGTTGGGGTGCTCATGGATCAGGGAAGTTGGGGTGTTTTGGTAAATTTACTTCACAGATATTTACTGACTTCTGGGAAATTTATATAAAGGGACTTGTGGTAAATTTACTTCACAGATATTTGCTGACTTCTGGGAAATGTATATAAAGGGAGGAAATGTACATAAAAGGGTTGCAGACATAAAAGGGTTATAGAGGGATGGAAAGGAAATGACGTGTAAGAATGAGGAAGGGTTATAGAGGGATGGAAAGGAAATGACGTGTAAGAATGAGGAAGAATGAGCAACAAGTTTAATAGTGTCAACTCTCATCCTCTTTGCCTATTGAGACGATATATCTCTCTCATCATCTCCTTTTTGCTTACAATTCTGGATATTAAGACTCTTATCATCTGTCATTTGATTAGGTTATATTTAAGACGTTATTTTTCGAAGGTCCTTTGATTAGGTTATATTTAAGATGCTATTTTTCCAAGGATCTCTCTCATCATTTGTCCTTTGATTAGATTATATTTAAAATGCTATTTTTCAAAGGTTTCTATAATTGAACCACTCGTTTCATTTGATTAAAAAGAGTCACAAACATAAAAGAAATTATAATTTTAATATAATATGCCTTTTTCATTAAATTTAGTAAAAAGAGAGATTATAAATACTTCTGATTTATTTTGCAAATCTGTTGTCATCTTTTATTTAAAGAAAATTTGAGGCAAGAGAACTTATGTAGAATTTAGTTTACCAAAAAATTGATGATAATTCGATTTGAAAATTTATATAAAGTTCATGTACTTATATAATCACTAATTTTTTAATTTATAATCTTATTTTTTATGAGACAGATTACAAGTTTCCAACAAATTAACCTGCTTTTGAACTAGCGAACCGAACATTATTATTAAGCTTGATATGAATATGATCATATGTTTATTTAAGTAAGTACTCTAATCAATCAAATGACACACACATATATATATATATATATATATCATAATATATCATAATAAAGTTTGTTTTTGTCTTTGTATATAAAACTAGCTAAAACCAACACAAAAGGTGACTAGATTTAAAAAAAAAAACAATAAATTAAGATAGCAAGAGATGAAAAAAATCAATAAATTTGGATATTTTTGAAAACATTAGAAAAATAAAGGAGTAATAAATACAACTATATGGAAACAGTAATGTATAATATAAATATATTTGGGCTTGCAAAAATTAATGCTAACAGGTAAAAAGAATATATCTAAACACAAATGAAATATCCAATAAAAATCAAATTAAATTTTACATTGTGCAACTTGCACTGATCCGTGCACAACAATCCGGATTATTGTTTCCCCGTGCACAACAATCCGGATTACTGTTTCCCCCACTCACATCAGGAGGCGCACTTAACACGCGCCATCAATTAAAAAAAAATTACTTCACTGTTCATCGTCTAACAAGCGCCATCAATTAAAAAAAATTACTTCACTGTTCATCGTCTTCTCCAGCCACTTGGGGGAAAAACTACGACAGCCATTGATCGAATCACGAAGGTAAGCTCTTCTTTGACCATGAAAACAGACTAATACTCTAATTTAATTTCGATCCATTGACATAACGTCCAACATTGATCAAAGTTCAACCTTAAACACATAAATATTGTTTCTGAAAAAATAAAATTCTGTCATTGATGAAGGTTTGAAGATGAGACAGTGATTGATGAAGGTTTAAAGTTGATACAGTGTTCAAATACCCATTGATTTAAGGTTTTAGTGTTTGAATTGAAGATTGAAGGACAAATCTCAAAAAAATTTGGGAGAACTGCGACATCGATTAACGAAATTGCGAAGGAAAAATTTCCGCCATTGATACAGTGTTATGTATAAATTATATAGTACTGTTATATAAATTTATGTAGTACTGTTGTGTTATTTTAGTCATACGGTTGTGTTTATAAATTATATAGTACTGTTATATAAATTTATGTAGTACTGTTGTGTTATTTTAGTCATACGGTTGTGTTTATTGAGTGGTACTGTTATGTATAAGTTAGTAGTACTGTTATGTATAAATTATATAGAACTGTTATATTAATTTATGTAATACTGTTGTGTTATTTTAGTGATACAATTGTGTTTATTGAGTGGTACTGTTATGTATAAGTTAGTTGTACTGTTATGTATAAATTATATAGAATTGTTATATTAATTTATGAAATACTGTTGTGTTATTTTAGTCATACGGTTGTGTTTATTGAGTGGTACTGTTATGTATAAGTTAGTAGTACTGTTATGTATAAATTATATAGAATTGTTATATTAATTTATGCACTCAACAACAGAGGCACGGAATTTGTAAAAAATAAGAAAAAAAAAACAGAGAACACGAAATTGAAAAATAAATCACGAAAAATAAAATAAAAATCATGAAAATGAAATTTTGAATGTCAAATAGAAGAACACGATTACAAATTCGAACTAGGTTTGGGAAGAGAAGAAGACGATTACTGAAATTTACAATGTGAGAGAAGAAGCGCTGAAGAAAATGAGTTTGTACTGAAATTTTGAGAACTTGAGTTTTTCTTCTCTTTGTACTGAAATTTTGAGAACTTGAATTTTTCTTCTGAGGGAGAAGAAAACGCTGAAGAAGGAGAGAGAAGAATATGCTGAAGAAGACGAGTTTGTACTGAAATTTTGAGAACTTGAGTTTTTCTTTTGAGAGAGAAGAAGACGCTGAAGAAGACGAGTTTATACTCAGTATCTAAAAAATCGGTAGAGCCAAGGATTTAAAAAAAATTTGCAGAAAATATAGATTTTCCACCAACAGATTAATCAGATATATTGGTGGTATTGCCGATTTCTCGTGATATATTGACAAGCTTAACTACTCAGAACTCGAAATGAATATATCGGCGATAAATCGTGGAAATGAAATGAATTTGTTTGTTGGTGGATTTCAGTATCGGTCAGCCCATTCCAGCGATTTTTCGCCCACAAATCAGCGATTTCCACCGACTTTTCAAACCTTGATTATAAGTGGATTTTGCATAATTTCGAAATTGCCTATTAGTGCTCTTTTCATATTTGTTTATTTATTTATGAAATTTTCCTCATGCTAAGAATCTGATTTTACTCTGGTAAATTTAATGAGCCTACTTATTCCAATTTTCATATATTTTAAACCAAGCGAAAATCATAAATGCCATTAGTTTCCTAAACCAATCGGAAAAATAATTCAATTATAAATAGCACTGTAAACAAACAAAATGAAATTACAAAGAACTCATATATCATTCTCCCAAAAAGACAATTATGTCCACTCATTAAAAGTTTTTAAATGATAAATCAAATAGATTTATTCACAATTTATTTTAACAATCATAAATTAATATACTATTAATTAAGTTTCCATTAATAAGGATACCATGGTAATTCACAAATTGGGTGAATTAATGGTTGAAATAGGGATATTTTTTATTAGTTTAGGTATTTTATTTATATAAAATCTAATGGTATGGAACAATCATTATTATTTTTTTATTTAATTAATATAAAATCTAAAAGTAAATAACATTCCAGAAATTCAAAATTTTAATTGGACTAACAGAATTAAATGGTGATTAATTCCAACCCCGTTTTGTTCACTATAAATAGGCAGTAGCAAAAAAGAGACATGAATAGTAATTAGAGTATCTATGAATATGAATTATCCCAATATTATGAAGCTTATTTTATTATCTTTGATCCTAAATATTTCTTCAAATTTGCAGGCATCAGCATGCAAGATCCCCTTCTTCTATGAGTTTGAAATTATAATCTCTAATTATCTTCCTTCAAATTCGGAATCATTAGTATCTCATTGCGCATCTAAAGACGATGATCTTGGAACTCGTACACTTGGACCAAATCAAAGCTATAATTGGTGTTGGGCCCTCAATATTAGGCCGCCCACGCATGGATCGAGTTCGGACCCGAACTAAAGACCATCTGACCCAATGCACCGAGGAGGACCGGCCCCATCACCTGATAGCCCAGTCCAGTCACCCTGTTCGGCCCGGCCTGACCCCGCTCGAACTGATATGACCGTTCCGCAGCCGTGACCGGTCTTCCAGCCCGGCTCGGTTATTTCGCCGACCTACGTTTCGGACGAATTAGAGGGATGGTATGGCCGAGCCGAGCAGAAAATGGCCGTCCAGGAACCCCTTAACCGACCTGTTGATACTTCAATGAAACCAGCTTCCTAGAACTCAAAATGGAGGGAGAGCTCGAATCAAGTCTTCCTAAGCACCGACGTGAGCAAAAGCCGACCTTCTTTGACCGGCTCGGCCAGAACGACCGACCTTCCGCATCCCATCAGAGGCAAAGCCGACCTGACCTAACCGACCTGATTTTCAGCTCGGACAGCGGTTGATAGAATCTCCATACCTAGGAATATGTCTAAAAATTAGAATATAAAAAGAGCTCGGCTCGGTTTGTAATAGTATGTGACAGGGAGCATCTAGCCCTGGCCCTATAGGGACAAGATGCCCTGACTCGGGGAATGCTGTCCAGGTGAAGGGTCTATAAATAAGACCCTTCAAACATTTGGAAAGGGATCGATTTTTGGAAGGAAAAAAGACAAGTGTTCTACATTTTCTTGAACTTCCTCTCTCATTTGACCTAGCTCTTTTAACTCGACTAATTAGGTTGGGCTAAAAGAACTATTAATTCGAGTGTTTGACTGAGATTACGAACCAGCCGTAAATCGACGTCAACAATTGGGAATTTTGTATAAAACCTTGGAGTACTTTGTACTTTTGTCGATTTACATGGGGGAAGAAGACAGAGTCTTTTGTTGTTTTTAATGCAATCTTTATTATCCTATCTTTCTTTTGGTTTGTTACCAAACGGGAGATCCGGGAAGCTTTCTTCTTTTTTATGATTTTTTTAGATGATGAATCTCCATCTTTTTCTTTACACGATCTATCTGGGGCCACTTTTGTTGATTAAAGAAAAAGATGGAGATTCATCATCTAAAAAAATCATAAAAAAGAAGAAAGCTTCTCGCATCTCCCGTTTGGTAACAAACCAAAAGAAAGATAGGATAATAAAGATTGCATTAAAAACAACAAAAGACTCTGTCTTCTTCCCCATGTAAATCGACAAAAGTACAAAGTACTCCAAGGTTTTATACAAAATTCCCAATTATAGCTTTGATTTGGTCCAAGTGTACGAGTTCCAAGATCATCGTCTTTAGATGCGCAATGAGATACTAATGATTCCGAATTTGAAGGAAGATAATTAGAGATTATAATTTCAAACTCATAGAAGAAGGGGATCTTGCATGCTGATGCCTGCAAATTTGAAGAAATATTTAGGATCAAAGATAATAAAATAAGCTTCATAATATTGGGATAATTCATATTCATAGATACTCTAATTACTATTCATGTCTCTTTTTTGCTACTGCCTATTTATAGTGAACAAAACGGGGTTGGAATTAATCACCATTTAATTCTGTTAGTCCAATTAAAATTTTGAATTTCTGGAATGTTATTTACTTTTAGATTTTATATTAATTAAATAACAAAATAATAATGATTGTTCCATGCCATTAGATTTTATATAAATAAAATACCTAAACTAATAAAAAATATCCCTATTTCAACCATTAATTCACCCAATTTGTGAATTACCATGGTATCCTTATTAATGGAAACTTAATTAATAGTATATTAATTTATGATTGTTAAAATAAATTGTAAATAAATCTATTTGATTTATCATTTAAAAACTTTTAATGAGTGGACATAATTCTCTTTTTGGGAGAATGATATATGAGTTCTTTGTAATTTCATTTTGTTTGTTTACAGTGTTATTTATAATTGAATTATTGATTGGTTTAGGAAACTAACGGTGATTTATCTACAACCCAATCTTCTTCTTCTCCGATGAAAAGATGGAATTCTCCGATTGAAACACCTGCAAAACAAAGAACACCGGGGGTTTTCCCGGTGAAGGGACTCCGACGCTCAAATCAGTGAAAAGATTTGTAATCTTCTTGAATATATGTTTGTGTGTGGATTTTTTTGCAATATCACTGTGTGTCAAAGAATGAAAAGAAAATGAATTTAAACTCCCTGGAAAAACGTGACAGTTGGACCTCACCGAAATAAGTGGAAAATGGGCGATTTAGGCGTAAGTGGACGGTTACTTGAATTCAAACTTAGTTCGCGTCATGCATTCAATATAAGTTCGTCTTCTTTATATAAAAGCCCGGTTAGTTCGCCCTTATCCCTATAGTCAATATGAACTCTAATAAAATAAAACGTAGCTTCGCATCTGCTTTCTCAAGTTCAAGCTCGCTCATTAAAAAAAATGTCTATTCGTCATTCACCGAACTGTTCAGGTCAATCAGTTTTCATCCTAACTCGGCTCACTTTTAGAATAGCTCGAAAAACAACTCGACTCATGTAGTTCAACCATATCAAGTACTCCCCCCCTTTTTAGTGCGTGTTTACACGTATTAATATAGTTCGACAATTATGCATATTAGAATATTTGGGACCCGTTTCCCTATGTAAAACATCCCATCCATGCCGCCTCTGTCCCATCCAAACAATGTTTGTGAAAGAAGCTTTCTTTGAACCAATCGGCGCTTCGTCTTCTGACCGTTGGATTTCCTCTCATCTGACGGTTTAGAATCCATGATCGTTTGATATTCTTTCCCCCCAAAAAATACATCACCATCAACCTATAAATACCTCCTCATTCTTCCAAAAAATACTTCTGCAAAATTCACTGTTCATTCTTCAGCAAGCAAGACTTTCTACAATTTCTGAGACTTCTCATTCTATTCCAGGTACCAACTTATTTCCTTAATTTCTGATTTCCATGGCTTCTTCAAATTCTTTGGTACATCTGCGAGACGAGAGTGAATCAGAGGAAGGGTTCAACCAAATTCCTCTCCGTTCTTTCTCGCAAAACCCTAGACCATCTTCTTCAACCCATCGAAAACCCTCTAATCTTCCTAAAAAATCAATAAAGAAAACCATCGATGATGTTTTTTCTGCTACTAAGGCCACTCAAACCCATGTCGTTCTATTGAGTTCGTTCTTGGTAGACGGCTATTCAGTAATTATTCCCAATTCGGAAGACCGACCTCATCGGGCTCCGGATGGTTGTCAAACCTGGTTCTTGAAGCATATATCTCTAGGTCTAGTCCCTTCTATTCATCTTTTTTTCTATACCATTGGTTCGGCCTTCGGGATCTGCCCGAACTAACTCCATCCCAATTCAATTAGCTATATAGTTTCTTTCTATATGGTTTGTAAGTGGATGGGTGTTGAACCAACTGCTTATAGATTCCAATCTTGCTTTGTGTTGAAACGAACTAACCCTTTTCGATTTTATCTGAGTCCTCGTAGTGGAGATAGACGAGCTCAGTTTTTATCCCCCGGAGATGAGAAAATCCCTAATTGGGAAAAATTCTATATTTTTATTCGCGCTCCAGCGAACCGACATTTTGGCTTACTTCCTTGGGTCGATCATCCCCCATACAAGTTCTGCTTCTCCGGGAGATTCCCAGATTAGGCTTTTGAACTCAATATTCCGAAAGGGATGGTTCGACACCGTATAATTGAGCTCATGTGAGTCTCTGCTCGCTTTCTGGGGGTTTTACCCGAGCAGCCAAATCCCCTCCAGATTCGACCTAGGTTAAAGAGATTTATATATATATATATATATTATGGAGTAGTACCTTGATTGAAACCTCTTTTTTCTGTAGATAGCACCATGACAATGTTTTTCAACTTTGCGGATGAGGTCACCGAAGAGGAGCGAACTCCTAAGGAGCGAGCTTCAGACTTCCGAACATCTGAGGAAAGGCAACTCGCCGAATTGGCCAGACGAGCTCCGAGACCAACTGAGGAGATTGCACAACAAGGAGGGAGCGAACTCCCTGAGGGTTCCGATCTTCCTATCCCTCCTGCTAGCATCTCTATGTCACCTCCCCCCACAACAACAGTTCCCACGCTTCGGCCCACCAAACCTGTCGACCTAACCAAAGAGGCAGATGAGGGAACTCCAGAAGTGACCATCCCTCAAAAAAAAAAAAGGGGATCTTCCAGTTTACTCAGGGCTCCGGGCAAAAAACGCCGCACTGTGGAGGAGCCACGAACTGATGTAGAAAACCCTCAGGAGGCAACTGTGGGGAAGATTACCGTATAGGAGCTGGATACTGAGGAGAGGGATCTGATCCTGAATATTACTCGAGCTGAGAAGTTGACAAATTATCTGAAAAACTTCGGCAGGACAGCGTTACGCCGACGAGCTCAAATTCGGAAGCAGCGCGATCAGCTGAAGGAAGTGGATGAGAAGAAAAGAACTCTGATGTCAGATGTGCACGCTAACGCCGGCAAAGCCGAAACTTTAGCTACCATGCTAGATGAATGCGAGTTGCAACTGGGGTACACCAGATCTGAAGTGGCGAGGAAAGAAGAATTGTTTCTCGCCAAGGAAAGGGAAGCAGTGGAAAAACAGAAAGCTTTGAAGGCAGCAGAAGCGAACGCGATCTTCTGGAAGACAAAGTTTGAGCGGGAAAGGGATTCTCGAGCTCAGTTTGGTGAAGCCAAACGGAGTGAGGGCTTCAATGAGGGCTTCTATCAATTTGTTCGGAGTCCAGAAATGGGACTTATAGTGGAGGGGTTTCGCGAGAGATTCGTCCATCAACTGTGGGACGTCCTCTTTCTCTCCAAGGCAGCCCCCATGGCCGAAGCATATTTTAAAGAAGGGGTTCGCTTGTGTCAAGAGGAGTTGAAAGAGGCTTTGTCTAACTCTAAACTCCGCTTTAGCCTTCCTGCTTTGGGCAAGAAACTCCAAAAATCCTTCCCTTTTCCTCCGGACTGGAAGAGGAATTTGAATGAAGGAGTGAATGCTGAATGGTGGTCTGGATATTTGGAAAGAGCAATACATGAAGTGATGAACCCAAAATTTCTTCCAAGCACCAGTTCGACCATACCTCCCCCTCTTATTCCTTTGGTAGCTCCTGATTCAGCTATGGATCTGCCGGAAGAAATGTTCGCTCTGTTGCCATCTCCTTCCGCCACTGAGCCAATCTCTGATCCAGCTCCCTCTGTTAATCCTTCAGATCCTTATTAGCATAGTTAGTACATGTGTAATAGCCACTGAATAGTTTTTTGGAGTAAATTTTTTGAACATAATTCAATGTTTTTACCTACTCCTATTTCACTTCTTTATGTTCGCCTGATTATGTATGTTCAAAATTTTGAACATAATTCAATGCTCTTCAATTTTCTTAATTATTGAGTTCCGAAGGAACTCCTTCAATTCGCTTAATCATTGAGTTTCGTGGGAACTCTTCAGTTTGCTTGGTCATGAGTTCCGAGAGAACTCTTCAGTTCGCTTAATCATAAGTTCCGAGGGAACTCTTCAGTTCGCTTAATCATAAGTTCCGAGGGAACTCTTCAGTTCGCTTAATCATTGAGTGAAATATGCGCATAGATTAACAAAAAGAAATAACACAAGGATTTAACGTGGTTCGGTCAATTCGACCTACATCCACGGAGAGGGCAAATACTTATCATTTCATAATATCAACAAGAATTAAAAAGAGGAAGAAGTAACGTATAGAAGCAATATTTCAAACATAAAACTTCTTCAAATGGGTTACGTGCCATGGCCTTGGCAGCATCTTACCATTCCGATCTGTTAATTCATATGATCCACCGGGTAAAATGTTCGAAATAATGTAGGGTCCTTCCCAAATGGCATCCAACTTCCCAATCTCTACTAAGGCATCAGATTGCTTTAATACCATATCTCCAACTTGGAATTCCCTTTTTCGGATCTTTTTATTAAAAGCTGCTTGGATCCGTCTCTTGTAAAGTTCGTGACGAACTCTGGCTTCATCTCTGATTTCTTCCAAAAATAACAGATCGGTTTTGATCAACTCTTCATTCTCTTGGGGTTCGAAGTTAGTAATTCTCAAGGCTTTTCCTTGAATTTCTGCAGGAACTACTGCCTCCATTCCAAACGCTAAACTGAAAGATGACTCTCTAGTAGTCGATCTGGAAGTAGTTCGATATGCCCATAACACTGATGGCAGTTCATCAACCCAATTGGACTTTTCGAACTCAAGTCGTTTTTTTAATCCGTCCACAAGGATACGATTGACAACCTCAACTTGACCATTCGCCTAAGGATGAGCTACATGAGTGAATATCTACAATATCTACATTTCTTTACACCATTCTGTGATCTTTTTTCCCCGGAATTGAGCTCCATTGTCCGATACTAGAATCCTTGGTAAGCCGAACCGACAACAGATGTTTTTCCATATGAAATGAATCATATCACCTTCCGTAATTTTGACCAAGGGTTCGGCTTCCACCCACTTAATGAAATAATCAACAGCTACCACTAGAAACTGCTTATTTCCCATTGTCTTGACGAATGGACCTATTATATCAATTCCTCATCTAGCAAACGGGCAGGGCGAACATACAGTAAGCATATTTGTGGCTGGTGTGTGAATTCACCATCCATGTCTTTGGCAAGCCTCATATCTCTGAACTAAATCCTCAACATCCTTTTTCATTGTTGGCCAATAAAAACCAGCTCGTCCAACTTTTCGAGCTAGTGCCCTTGTTCCCGCATGTTCGGCGCATCCTCCTTCATGTGCCTCCTTTAGAACCTTTATCCCTTCTTCTTGAGGTAGACATCTCGCATCTGTTGGTAAAAAAGTTTTTCTATATAAGATTCCATCAATGACATAATAGAATCGGACCTGCTTCTCCAATTTCTCAAGTTCTTTCGGCGTTCCCTCATTTTTTCCTCTGAGAAATTTCAGTAAGGGAGTTCGCAAATCGGACTCTACCTCGTCAATATTCATCACCTCCTCCTCCTTTCCTACTCCCATAACAGTAATGCTTCTTCTCGAACAATCTTGTAGTGAGCTTCCTATCTTCGCTAGAAAGTCTGTTTTCTGATTTTCACTCCGAGGGATCTGCTCAATCCGGAGCTTTTCAAACTTTTTCTCCATATCTTTCACCTTCTGTACATAAGAAACCATGCGCTCCTCTTTGACTTCACATTGATTTTGAAGCTGCTGGGTCACCAACTGCGAATCAGACTTAATGATTACACTGCGAGCTCCAATTTGCTCAGCTATTCTCAATCCCTGTAAAAAAGCTTCATATTCAGCCTCATTGTTAAATGCTCGGAATTGAAACTTTAAAGTGAACTCCAACTCATCCTTCTGAGGACTAATCAACAATATTCCAGCTCCCGCTCCTTGACGAGATGACGATCCATCAACATATAATTCCCACTCTTTCTTTTCTTGCATTCTGGTTGTTTCTTGAATAAAGTCCGCTAGGGCTTGCCCTTTAATAGTTGTGCGCGGTTCATACTTGATGTCGAACTGTCCTAGCTCAATAGCCCACTTTATTAACCTTCCTGATGCCTCTGGTTTTCCCAAAACTACACTTAATGGATGATCAGTTCGTACTGTCACGGTATATCCTAAGAAATAGGGCCTCAACCTTCTTGTCATAGTAACTAAGACATATGCTACTTTTTCTACTTCAGTATATCGAACTTCTGCCCCATGAAGGATTCTACTAACAAAATACACCGGGAACTGATCCTTGTCTTCTTCTCGAACTAAGACTGAACTGACCGATTCCTTGCCAACTGCTAAGTATGCTATCAACGTACCTCCTTTGACCGACTGCTTCAACAAAGGAAGTGATAATAAAAATGTTTTCAAATCTTCAAACACCCTCTGGTACTCCGCATCCTAACCAAATCGACCATTCTTTCGTAGAATCTTGAAGAAAGGTAATCATTTATCTGCCAACCTTGATATAAACCTGCTTAAAGCAACAATACGACCAGTCAGCATTTGTACCTCTTTTATAGTGCGAGGAGGTGACATCTCTTGTATAGCTTGGACTTTGTTGGGGTTGACTTCAATCCCCCTTTCTGTGACCATATACCCTAAGAACTTTCCTGCTTTCACTCCAAACGAACACTTAGCCGGGTTTAGACGCATCCCATGCTTTCGGATGGTTGCCATAGTCTCCTTCAAGTCATTTACATGCATGTTCGCTTGTCTGCTTTTCACTAGCATATCATCCACATACACTTTCATGTTACGACCTAACTGGTCCTTGAACATCTCATCCACCATTCTTTGATAAGTAGCCCTTGCATTCTTTAACCCAAACGGCATTACTGTGTAACAATATGTACCTGAAGAAGTGATAAAAGCCACATTAGGTTTATCTTCTGGATGTAGCAAGATCTGATGATATCCTTGCGCCGCATCCATCATACTGAGGAGTTCGCATCCTGCAGTCGAATCCACCAACTTGTCAATCCGGGGAAGTGGATAGTAATCCTTGGGACAGGCTTTATTCAAATTCCGAAAATCAATGCACATTCGCCATTTATTCACTGGCTTCGGTACTAACACAACGTTTGCCAACCATCTAGGATATTAGATCCTCTCGATATGCCCTATCTCCAACAACTTCATCACTTCTCCCTCGATGATCTCGTTCTGTTGATCTCTGAAGTGCCTCAATTTTTGCTTAACTGGCCGAACATCAGGTTTGATGTTTAATCTGTGAACCGCCAGTTCTGGGTTTATGCCCTTCATGTCTTCCGGCTTCCATGCAAATAGGTCTACGTTCTCCCTCAAAACCTTCACCAAATCATCCCTAATCTGCCCAGGTAGTTGACTTCCTAAACGAACTGAATGTCCGGGTTGCTCGGGGATCAGCTCGATACTCATAAGTTCTCCTTATTCAAACTCAGCTGTGTTTGCTTCCCTTCCCTTCTTCTTACTTTGATCCATCTCTCGATCAACCCCCTCTTTCTGCTCACTACGGCGTTTTCGAGACTCAGAATGACGGACAGCTGCCACATAGCATCGTCGAGCTGTTTGCTGATCACCACGAACTACTCCTACTCCAACAGTTCGCCCTTCTTCATTCTCAACAGGAAATTTCATCATCAAATGTGCGGGTGAGATAACCGCAGCATAAGTACTCAAAGATGGACGACCTAGAATGACATTGTACTGAGAAGGAGTATCTACTAGTAGAAAAGTCATTGTTCTATTCTGTCTTCATTCTTCTTCTCCCAAAACCATGGGCAGCTGTATTTTGCCGAACACTGTCACTGACTCTCCTGCAAAACCATAAAGAGAAGTTTCTATAGATTTTACCTCCACTGAAGACTTCATTTTCTTGAAACAGTCCATGAACATGATGTCTACCGAACTGCCTGTATCAACAAATACTCGTTCCACATTGAAGCCTCATATCTCAGCCGTTATCACCATGACATCGAACCGTGGACTCTGGATGGCAACTCTATCACGAGTTCCAAATTCCACCATCACTTCATCAAAAATTGTCTGGACCTCTCCTCCTTTTTGTCGAACTGAATTCAATCTCACCTTATGAGCTCTATTTGAATCCCCATCTGTGGGCCCACCCATGATCATGTGGATAGTAGGCCTTTCCTCCCTCTCAGGTCTATTCCGTGGCGGGAGAGGCGGAGGTGGAGGTAACTCAGGTTGCTCTTGTCTTCTTTCCCTTCTTGGCTCTTCTCGAACATTTCTCTGTTCTCTGTCGTTTTGCTGAGACCGACGAACATATCATGCTAACCTGTTCTCCCTAATCAACCGTTCAAGTTCGTCTCTCAAATGTAGGCACTCATCAGTCCCGTGCCCGTATTCATTATGAAATCGGCAAAGCTTGCCATTGCCAAATGTAGGTGGCTTCTTCGGATTGGGACTCCAGGTCGATGGCCACTTTAATTGAGGTAAGTCCAAATCTCTATCAACACTTGTCCTGGAGGCATTGTCAATGGCGTATATTGGTCGTATCTCCGACTTGTCCTGTTGTCTCGTAGTGATGGGGGCGCATATTTTGTTCGGGGCTCTCCTACTTCCCTCTTCTTGATAACATCACTTTCCTGCAGCCTACTCATTCG
The DNA here is from genome assembly GCA_946896805.1 of Scutellaria galericulata. Lineage (NCBI taxonomy): Eukaryota > Viridiplantae > Streptophyta > Magnoliopsida > Lamiales > Lamiaceae > Scutellaria > Scutellaria galericulata. Next base: position 12,034,651 of record OX335789.1, read on the forward strand.
ACTGGAACCTTCACCTTTCTTAATCCGAACTGCCTCCTCTAGATTAATATACTTAGTTGATCGCTGCAACAAATCGTCAAAACTCTGGGGTGTTTTCTTGACCAGAGAAGTGTGAAGATCGCCTTCTTTTAAGCCCTGAATGAAGGCACTGACTATCAAGTCATCCGAAGCCTCGGGAGCTTCTAAGGTGGCAGCCGTAAATCTCTTAACATAATCCCTCAATGTTTCTTCCACCTTTTGTTTTATCCCAAACAAAGTCTGGGTAGATCGTCTTTGCCTCCTCGAACTGGCGAACTGATGTAAAAACAGTTCTGACAATTGCTCAAAACAATAAATCATCCCGTCATTCAATTGGCTGAACCACGTCTGAGCAGCCTTGGTGAGAGTGGTAGCGAACACTCTACACTTAATACCATCCGTATATCGATGTAGGAGGACGGTATTTTCAAATCGACACAGGTGATCCCACGGATCTGAAGAGCCATCATAATCAAAGTTCACCGGTCGAAAAGAAGCCAGCAACTCATCCTCCATAACTTCCTCAGAAAAAGGATTCCCTCTCGAACTTCTCGAAACCCATCGAACAGTCCTCTGAACCTCCCGTAATTCCCTTCTCAAATCATCCACCTTCTCAGATAGTTCCACATGCTCTCGCTTCTGACCACGAGGGTGGTCGGACTGACTCTCAATTTCATCAGTATGAGACTTGGCTTCCCTCTGCCCTCGTTGCACATGAATACCTGTATTCTCTTGATGTGATTCCACCATTTGTTTGCCCAAAGCTTTCTGGACTGCCACTTCCATCAAGTTTGAAAGTTCCTACGGCGTTAAAGTGATAGTGCCAGGAGGATTCACTGGTGTAAAATTCCGATTATCTTCACCATCCTCTTGCCTTCTCGATGTTTCTCCTACTTCCAATCTTCTTCGAGATCCTCTAGTATTTACCATCTTGAATGCTCTCAACGTCTTAAAAACTCGGATAAAGTTTCCCACAGACGGCGCCAATTGATTTATCTGCAACCCAATCTTCTTCTTCTCCGATGAAAAGACGGAATTCTCCGATTGAAACATTTGCAAAACAAAGAACACCGGGGGTTTTCCCGGTAAAGGGACTCCGACGCTCAAATCAGTGAAAAGATTTGTAATCTTCTTGAATATATGTTTGTGTGTGGATTTTTTTGCAATATCACTGTGTGTCAAAGAATGAAAAGAAAATGAATTTAAACTCCCTGAAAAACGTGACAGTTGGACCTCACCGAAATAAGTGGAAAATGGGCGATTTAGGCGTAAGTGGGCGGTTACTTGAATTCAAACTTAGTTCGCATCATGCATTCAATATAAGTTCGTTTTCTTTATATAAAAGCCCGGTTAGTTCGCCCTTATCCCTATAGTCAATACGAACTCTAATCAAATAAAACATAGCTTCGCATCTGCTTTCACAAGTTCAAGCTCGCTCATTAAAAAGGATGTATGTTCGTCATTCACCGAACTGTTCAGGTCGATCAGTTTTCATCCTAACCCGGCTCACTTTTAGAATAGCTCGAAAAACAACTCGACTCACGTAATTCGACCATATCAAATGCCATTTATGATTTTCGCTTGGTTTAAAATATATGAAAATTGGAATAAGTAGGCTCATTAAATTTACCAGAGTAAAATCAGATTCTTAGCATGAGGAAAATTTCATAAATAAATAAACAAATATGAAAAGAGCACTAATAGGCAATTTCGAAATTATGCAAAATCCACTTATAATCAAGGTTTGAAAAGTCGGTGGAAATCCCTGATTTGTGGGCGAAAAATCGCTGGAATGGGCTGACCGATACTGAAATCCACCAACAAACAAATTCATCTTCATTTCGACGATTTATCGCCGATATATTCATTTCGAGTTCTGAGTAGTTAAGCTTGTCAATATATCGCGAGAAATCGGCAATACCACCAATATATCTGATTAATCTGTCGGTGGAAAATTTATATTTTCTGTAATTTTTTTTTTTTAAATCCTTGGCTCTACCGATTTTTTAGACACTGTTTGTACTGAAATTTTGAGAACTTGAGTTTTTCTTTTGAAAGAGAAGAAGACACTGAAGAAGATGTTGAACTTGAGTTTTTCTTTTGAAAGAGAAGAAGACACTGAAGAAGATGTTGTCCGCCTCTGTGTGTGTGAAAGAGAGAAAATAAATTGTGGTGGGCTGCATCATATAAGTTTAGGCCTGAATTTATATATATGATGGGACAGTTGGGTTGGATACCAAATTGTGGTGCACGGAAATCAATTTTCATAAATTAATCTTTATTTGATGTGTTATGTATTTATGGATCGATCGATTTAATAAAATTAGATTTATGAGACAGTAATTTGATAATTTCAAATGAAGAAAAAGATGTGAATAGAAAAAAAATGTAAAACAAAATAATGTGTGTTTTTCCTCTAATTACGAAACCAAGTAAAAAAGGTGTTATGTCTGAAAAATATGAGTTAAAACGCATATTTTTGGAATATATAAATTAATAATTAATTTGGGGTTCTTATTTGAATTGTTTTATTCCTTTTTTTTTTTTTTTTTATATATGAACCTATAAGTCGAACAATAGGTGAATATCTTAATGTAAACTATGCACAAATCTGTCTATTTCTTCCTTCAACTGTAACTAATGGTGTACATGGATTGATTCAACTATCGAATAAGAGTGAAACAGTCAAGTGGAAATTAGTGAATAATTTAGATTTAAAAATCGAATCAACCGAAAAGTACAAATGTACAATATATTTATATTGTGTTGAGTCATATTTGCAAGCTAGGATACTCCTTACTATTTAAAATAATATTATATTAATGAAATTGATATTGTTACCAACATTAATACTTCAATAACTAATTAATATTAACGTTGTCAAGCATTTTTCCACACGTTCTATATATATGCAAGTTAGGAAATAATTACCCGAACTCTATTCTGGAATTTTTTTTTCCTTAACTTACAATAATTGATGAATAATCTCTTAGGATATTTTTTAACATTAATCTTCTTTAATTTATATAAAATCTTGATTCTTTTATAGTTCCTTTCCTTTAATAAAATATCGACCAACGATAAATCGTCTCCATATATATCCTGACAATTAAAAAGTTCTGAAAATTTAATAATATATTCTCATGTTAAGATTCGAGATTATGTTCATATATAGATATATTTTATTTCCAATTATTAAGTTCAGGATAATTAAGAGCCATTATTTTTAACTTATTATCATTCAATAAATGTTATTAAAAAAAAGGCACTATAAATAGCCAACAAGTATTTAGTTTTCATTCAATAGAAGATAAAGTATTAGCATCAATCTATTTTTTGTATTTTTAGGTGAAATGGATAAAAAGAATTCTCTATTCATTGGCCTAATTTTCATGGCTTTGATCCTAATTAATTCAGGTAATTAACTTTTATCTCTGCATCATTCACTAATAAATATTTTATTTCTTCATATACTAAATCAATAACTCAATTTTCTCTCGATGATTTTGATATGTTAGATCTGATGATGGAATATCGAGCCTATGTATGAAAATTAAAGATGAGATTTTTACGATATACCATAATCAGATATATAGTGTCTCGAAACTATTAATAGAATTTTAAATTTTTGACTCGATAATAATTTTTTTTTTTTTTCAATTTCAGTGAAGGGTCAAGGTGAAGGAGGGGACCCACGTAAGTATTTAGCTCAAGGGCCATGTTCTAATTTTCCAGATTGCAACAAATATTGCTTAGATAATAAATATCCAAAAGGTGGAATGTGTTTCTATGAAACACCAGATCATGATATTAAATATTATGTTTGTGTTTGCATTCTAGAATGATTACTATTGTAAAAAAATTAAATGTCTGAAAATTAATATCCTATAATAATAAAAGAATTAATATATATTTTGAACATGCATTTCCTATTAATTCCATATCTTGCATTTATATATAATTTACATTTGACGTTCCACTATATATATATATATATATATATATATATATATATATATATTGTGGATTTATATAGTATTAGTTGTGGAAATGCTCTTGATTGATTGTTGTATAGCATCAAGTACTTATTGAAATTAGCTCATTTTAAATTAATGGAATAAGTAAAATTATTTATTTAGGGATCCTCCAAAACGAGTGAAATGTAAGAAAAATAAATAAAAATTAATTATTTATTATAAATATACATGACAACTTAATGGCTTACTTGAAATAAATAAAAAAATTGGCAACAAAATAAACGTACTTTCTATTCAAAATTTAAAGTTCACCTTTACAAATAAATATTTATTTTTGCACAATATATATTCACAAAATTTAAATCCAGAATGGCGATAATTCCAATTAATATAATTACATGGATAATTTTAGGCATCAATTTTTCTGATTTTTCATTTTGAAATTACTATATTTCAGAGACAAATTAGTGACAATTGGACCTCAAATATGATGGAGTAATAATATCAAAAGATGTGAAATTTTGTAAAGACAAATAAAGCTTATATTATTTAAAAGAAGTAATGAGTTAATGCGTTATTTAAAGAAGCATATATTTACATAATTAATTAAACCTACAAATTGAATTACAGTATATTTTTTTATTAAGTAATTAAACACTTGTACCCATAGGTTTATCATAATGGTAGGTACATCTTTTAACCCGTGTATTGTTTCGGGTCGGACTCGAACCCCACCCTAGTTGTAACTAAAAAAGTAATTAAACACTTATTCTCATTAAGTACTTCAACTAGTAATTATTTAGAAATAATGGCTCTTTATCCTCATGGGCATGTCTTAATATGTTACTGTTGATGTGTAAAGATCTCACCCTTTTTAAATATTGTGATTTAAAATTAAAGATTGTATTGGATTTGTAACACATCAACGATGGAAACATTAAGATGTATCTGCAGTGTGTAGGATAACATGTCTGAATTATTTGGATTATATTAAATCATGTAAAGATTGGAGATATATTTTTATTTTTTAGACATATATTAGTATAGGGTCTGTGCAATATACGGGTTAAAAAAAACTTAAACATATAAATTAATTTTTTTTAAAATATTATTATATAGAACAAAATATTTATAATTTGTGCTCTATCTATATTGTAGTTTACATCATCGATGATATAATTTGATTAATCTATTATTTAATTATATACGATGCATTTATAAATGAACATGAATAATTTTATTTATTATATTGAAAAAAATTAATGTTGTTGTCTATAATATAATTCAACGTCCTTCCATCATTTTTCTAGTTTATTATTATTTCTTTTATATAATTTTAAATACTAAAATTTAGAAAGATTTTCAAAATTTCTTTTCAATTATACAATAAAAAACTTAAAATCAAAAAAAAAATTTTGCCCAATGATTTTTATAGTTTATTCAAATATTATTCAGTTCATTAATATATATACGTTTGGACATTTCACTAATCTTTTAAATCACCCCACATTTACTTTAGTTTCTTAATATACTTTTCTTTTTTTTAAAAATTAAAATAAATTTATAATATAAAAATGATTTTGAAGATTTTATGACTGTCATACGTGCCAGAGCAATTGTACTTACATATATGTGTGTAAAATATGTTATATAGTTTTTGTACAATTATGATCAAATTATATTATTATTGTTGTTGTTGTTATTATTATTTAGTTTATATATTTTAGTTGATTTTTTTTTAATTTAATTTTTTAAGTCACATGAATTCACTTTACAAAAAATTCGCATATAACTATTAAGTATTAAATAATAAATATTTAATATATCAGTAAGGAATATTAATAATTTTATTTAAATAATACAGTGATAGAAATATATAGTTATTGTTTTATACCGTAAATATGTTAATAATATTTGCTGAAATAGTATATGCTTAAATAAAGAATTTAATTGTAATCTTCAAACTCCTAATTAATAATTATTAATAAAAAAGTTCTTAACCATATTTAACTAAATTGGTAGCAAAGTGATTTATACTATTTTCCTAAAATATAATTGATAGCAATAAAAATAAGTAAAAAAAAATACCATTTAAAGTTTAGGAGGGAAGACTTTCATTTTTAGAGTGACACGTGACACAATGATTCTTTCTTTATATAATAGAGGATATAAATTATTATATTTTATTTCCAATATTAAATTTAGGGAAAGAGATTAATATTTCTCAACTACCATGCAATTAATAAATGTTACAGAAAAATCATTATAAAAAGGACTTTCGTTTTCATTCAACAACATCAATCTCGTTCCTTAATTGTTTGGTGAAAATGGATAAAAAAGTTTCTCTTTTATTTGGTCTAATTTTCATGGCCTCTCTCCTAATTTCAGGTAACTTTTCTATTTCTGCAATATTTAATTCTTTGATAATATTCTAAGTCAAAAAACTTGATTTTTTTTTTCAATTTCAGTGAAGGGTCAAGGTGGAGGGGGCCCACATAGGTATATACCTCAAGGACCATGCTCTAATTTTCCAGATTGCAACAAATATTGCTTAGACAATCAATATCCAAAAGGTGGAATGTGTTTCTATGAAACACCAGATCATGATCCTAAATATTATATGTGTGTTTGCATTATAGACTGATTACTATTGTAAGATATTTTAATGTCTTAAATTTCCTATGTAATAAAATATTCGGAATATACATCTGTATTTTTCTCTTTAACATTTATTATTCACTTTATTTATAGACGTTCATAGAATATGCATTGAATTATAAGTAATGGATAATGAATATCATAATGTCGTGGTGGAACATACAAAAACTCACGATATATCGTCTCCAATTGTTTATTGATGAAATAGACCATTAAATAGGCCATTACAAACACATTGAAACCAATAACAAAGCACAAATATGTAGAGGGGCAATATTGTGATGAAGAAGAAGACAATATTTGTAGCAAAAAGGTTAATGGACTTGGGCTTCAACTTTGTGGGCCGAGTTTTGGGCAATCTTCTTTAAATGGGCCTCAAACATTTGAATCCGGATAGCTCTATTCATAATCTAAATATTTTTTTTATTACAACCACTTTCTATTTAAAATTTCAGTTATACCCTTAAATTTACAGCCCCAAGTTTAGGGTTTTTTCTTTTTCTTATCATCACAGTTGTGCTCCACCATCTTCCATCTCTTGATTTTTTTCTCTTCTCCATCATCATCTTTTTAATTCATAAATTAAATCCTTCATTCCTTTTCTTAATAAAAACTCTTCAATTTTTATTGATAATAGACATATATGAAAATTGAAAAATAACCGAAATACTTAACGAGGACATCATATAAATGATTGAAAAAAAATTTAATTATTGATTTATGAATTGATATTTGAAAATTTCGTATTGGTCTATCAAGAACTTATTATGGTTTCATTGTTATTCTTCTCATATCCCTATTATTGCCTAAGAGATTATTGATTGTTTAATTAATATATTTTTCTTTCATGCCACCAATTCACAAGTTTTTAGGTAAAAAATGTAGGCTTCAAATATATATGAATTAGGAAGATGATAGTTGAAAGAAAAAATAAAATGAAAGATGGTGGTGGTTGTGAAAGAAAAAAAAAAATTAAATATAAAATTAGACTGTGGGTATAAATTCTATAGATAAAATAAATATTTTATAAATAAAATGACTGATAAGATTATATAGCTGTGAATAGAATTATCCTTTCAATCCGTAGTCATAATTGTGCTAAAGTTTATTGGGTACATGTAAGGTCAAGATCCGGTCAAGAAATGGGTCCCATAACACATACAAATTCCTGTCTGGGCTCAAATTTGATAGTGGGTGCAAAGGCCCAGCCCATTGTATGGGCCTTGTCCTCAACAAGCTATCTTTGAGGTTTTGAATCCGGCCCAAATGAATATGCAATTATTACAACACCAAATCTATCAAACTATATATAGTACAAGACTTGGACCAAAGGGTCCCACTTAGTCAACAGTTATAAGAGGGAACAGAGGAAAATATAAAAATTGATCTCACAAGTATATCTGTGACAAAATTTATTTAATTCTGTTTAAAATTTACAACTTAGTTCGAAATCTTTTCATTTTTTGCGAATTTAGTCACAGAACCCAGGATTTATGTAGAAATTATTACATGCAAGGCATATGGCAATGATGATTTGAATTTTTTGTTAATGTTGGTCAATATTGATTGCTTCTTCAGACAATATATAATACCCATATTAAGATTGTCGAAAGTCACAAAGTCCAACTAGGTTATCGGACTGAATTCATCGAAAATTGAAAGATGTTAGAGTGGATTACTAATTTCATAACAAACAACAAAAATACGCAACATCCATTTTGTATAAATCCAATTTTTGCATTTAAAGAAACAATAAACATCGATGAAATTTTGTATTTACATAAAGGTTTTACTTTATTTACATAAATGTATCATCTCATTTAAATGAAATACAGCGTAAGGATATTACTTGTATCATGTAAAAGTATTAATATATGATGTAAAAGTGTTGATCCTTCTACTTAAAGGTATTGTCTGATTTTACTTAAAAAATGATTTATATTATTTTTCAAAAAATATATTAGTGTAGATATACCACCTAAAGGCATTAGTTGTATCTAATATGATAGTACTACTCACATAACATAAAATAAGCACTATAGTTATCATTTTATACCATTCAAATATGTTAATAATAATTGCTAAAATTGCATATAATAAAATAGATAATTTAATTGTAATCTTCATATTCATAATTAATAAGAATTGATTAAAAAAAATTCTTTCACACATTCATTATTAATATATTAACTAAATTGGTAGCAAATTGATTTATCTAATATTTTCCAAAAATATAATTGATAACATTAAAAATAATTAAATAAAATACCATTTAAAGTTTAGGAAGGAAGACTTTCATCTTAGAGACTAGAGTGACATGTGGCACAATGGTTTTTTCTTTATATATAACTAGTATAGGGCCCGTGTAATATACGAGATTTAATAAAAAAATATTAAACTTAGTGAAATTAAAAAAAATTTAAATATCATTTACACAATAAAATTTAAATTTATGATTTGTGCAATATATATATCGTCTAATTTAACATTAAATATAATCAAATAATTATTTAATTGTGTGTTGAATTTGTAGATGATCATTAAAAAATTATTATTATTTTGAAAAAAAATATACATTGCTATACCTATTATAGTATTCAACCCACCCTACACCATATCTTTTAGTTGGCTTTTTATTGTTTACATTTGTAACAACCCTAAACTTTTATTTTCAATTAAATGAGACAAAATGAAAGTCAAAATTTCACAAATAAATTTCATACTTTATTTTAAAGCATATATTCAAAAAATTATTTGATTTCAATAATTATTAAGTTTGAATAATAATTTTCAAGCTGCCCACTTTTATTTTAGTTTTTTTTTTCTTTTGTATCTATTTGTATTTTTAAATTTAACAAATTTCAAATATATAATAATTCCTATCATTGAATTTTAGCATATGTTAATTAGATAAATATAATCAATATTTCTATATTAGTTATTATTTAGTAATAATAATATTTCTTATCAACATTAAATTTGTAGCAATTAATTAGCATATTTAATATGAAATCATTGTAGGCTTGACATGTGGCACACATTGGTCTTACTTTTATATATATAAAGATAGAGGATATACACTATTTATATTTTATTTCCAATATTAAATTTATGGAAAAGAGATATTATTTCTCAACTACCACGCAATTAATAAATTTTACAGAAAAATCATTATAAAAAGGACTTCCGTTTTCATTCAATAGCATCAATCTCGTTTCTTGTTTGGTGAAAATGGACAAAAAAACTTCTCTTTTCTTTGGTCTAATTTTCATGGCCTTTCTCCTAATTTCAGGTAATTTTTTCTATTTCTGCAATATATTTCAGATATAATGTCTCAAAAATGCTTTCTATTTGAATTTTTTTTTTCTTTTTTTCTTTTTTCAATTTCAGTGAAGGGTCAAGGTGAAGGATGGGACCCACATAAGTATATATCTCAAGGACTATGCATTAAATTTCCAGATTGCAACAAACATTGCTTAGCCAAAAATTATCCAAAAGGTGGAATGTGTATCTATGAAACACCAGATCATGATCGTAGACATTATGTTTGTGCTTGCATTCTAGAATGATTACTATTGTAAGATATCTTAATGTTTTAAATTTCCTATATAATAATAAAATATTCTGAACATGAAATACATTATTGTTCACCATTTATTATTCATTTTACATATAGACGTTTAATTATAAGTAATAAGTAATAAATAATAAACACAATCATATATGTCGAGGTGGAATATACGAAAACTCGCGATATAACATCTCCAATTGTTTATTGATATTGAAATAGACCAATTAGGCCATTACAAAGACATTGACACCAATAACAAAACACAAATATGAAATTGAAATGCAACATGATGAAGAAGGAGACACAATTTGTAGCAGAAGGTAAATGGATTTGGGCTTCAACTTTGTGGGCCGATTTTTTGGGCCAGCTTCTTGAAATGGGCCTCAAACATTTGAATCCATAGCCATAATTGTGCTAAGGTTCATTGGGTGCATGTAAGTTCTGGATCCAGTCAAGATTTGTTGGACTATCAATCTGTTGGCCTTTTCAGATGGATGAAATGGGTCCCAAAACACATACAAATTCCTATCTGGGCACAAGTTTGATAGTGGGGTGCAAAGGCCCAGCCCATTGTATGGGCCTTGTCCACAACAAGCTATCTTTGAGGTTTTGAATCCTGCCGAAACGAACATACAATTACAACACCAAATCTATCAAACTACATATAATACAATACTTGGGCCAAAGGATCCTACATAGCCAACAATTAAGAACGGAATTCAGGAAAATGTAAAATTGATCTCATAACTATATAGTGGGATAAAATTCGTCTAATTTTATTTAAAATTCACTATTCAGTCGGGTACGATTTAAAAAATTTGTTAGTTTTGGTCAATGTGAATTGCTTCTTCAGCCAAAACATGATACCCATATCAAGATTGTCGGAATTCACAAAGTCCAATTAGGGTATGAGACCGAATTTGTCAAAAATTGAAAGATACCAAACTAGATTTACTAATTTCAAAACAATCAGCACATCATGAAATACGCGACACCCCTATAGTTACGAATCCAATTTTATATTTAAAGAAACAACAAACACCGATGATAAATTGAAGATCGGAAACGAGAACGTACCGAAGTGTTGAGGGTTGGTGATGAAATCCATGTGCATTTGATTAGTATTAGCTGCAATGAAAACATCTTTACCAAGCTCATTGTTGAGTTCTCTAAGCATTTGAACTAGTTGAGGATTGTATAGTGAAGAAGCCTTCATAAGCTCTTGTGCACATTCACCACTCCTACTATGTTGTGCCAATTCTGCCGGCACGCACCCTAACGGCCCCGTCCCCGTCACCAAAACCCGACGAGCTCCCAAGTTATACAATCTCTGCATTGTTGATCGGTTATGATCAGTCGAAACATTCATACTTTTATTATAGTAATATATATAAGAATGTGTATGATACATAAGGTGAGTTTATTTACCCGCAAAACCTTCTTGTACTCAGAAATTACAAAGGGAACATAATTTTGGAGGGAATATTGTTGAGATCTTGCAGAATAAGGGACCAAATAATAATTATTGACAAAATCATTTCCTCCCAAAGTAATAAGAACAAGTGATTGTTTCACATGTTTCTGAGTTTGCCCTTTTCCAATCAGTGTCCTCACTCTTTGCTGATATTCCTCAAAATAATCCAACTGTTGATATATCCTAATTATATTAACCTGCAAAAATATAAAAATCAAATTAAGCTTTTAATCGTTTTCTTGAATTTTATTATTTATCTGTGAGACTGTCTCACCCAAAAATAATTTCCTCATAAAAAAATGTGTGAAATTTTCCAAAGAAAAATAAAGGATCAATAATATTTTTCTTAGAGTAGAAAAATGAATTATATCAATGCATTAATCTAAAAAAACAAAAAAAAAAAGCATTAATAATTAAACTTACAAATTGAACTCCAGTGTCATTAAGTACTCCAACACCAGCAGAAGCAAAGTTGGCTCCAACTAGTAGTTTTTGCCCTCTAAGCTCTGGACTTAGGTATGGCAATGTGGGCTCCCATCCCATTTTTTCACCTAATTATTATACAAAAAATAAAATAAAAAATTTAAAAATTTCTTCATACATATACTAAAAGAATATTTAATAATGGATGAGAAACATACTTATAATATCGGGGATGTTAAGACCATTAGAGAAACGGCCGGTGGGACGATGAGTAGGGTAGTCGATCCCATATGGTGGAGCGTCGGCCCTGGCGGTGGTGGCCAAATAATTGTTATTTCCGTTGTCCACCAATGAATCCCCGAACACAAAGAATGCCTTAGCTTTAGCAAAAGTGATCAAATTTCCCAACATTAAAATCGATGATAAAACAATTAAGTAACTCGAAATATTCATTGGCTTGGTCATTTTCACCAAAGAGAAAAGACAAATTAAAGTTTGATACAATTAATTCTAAGAAGTACTTCTCTTTGGGAATTTGTGTTTATGCTTCAAGTGTTGAGATGCCTTTATTTATATATAGGTGCATTTGAACTAATGGTTTGGTGTAATTAGTGCTTAAAGACAAGAATTGTGTCTCAAACCCCTAGAAAAAATAAATGAGTAGCTTGGGATTCAAAGATTTGGTGCAATGTGGTCAAAATGTAGGCTAGGGTTTAATGATTCAGTTGATAATTATTTATCACCTATAATTTAATTCATTATCCACCTTGTTATTATTTCTAATTGTTACATTTGACCAACTGAATACAAAATGATCATCTTTGTTTCTTTTTTTTTTTTTTGTATTTTGTCCCTTTCTAAATAATATAAAACATAAAAATTATATTAAATCGTCTACTGGATTAATTTCACAACATTTTTGTTAAAAAAATAAAAAAACTGGTTCATTTATGAGGAATTAATTAATAATATATTTTATATAATTAGGGAGGTAAAGTGTTATTAATTCTTAACATAATTAAGTAATAAGCAGTTCAACTTCATTAGACAGCTACTATATTAGTGTATAAGTACTTTCAACCACTTAATTTGGCTATATATAAGTTCCTTTTTAATTATAGTGCCGCTATTTATGATCACGTGATTCTTTATTTATTTATTTTATTATGTACATTGCAAAAATAAATAAATTAATTCTATTATCCTCTTAGAAAAAATTCAAATAACAAATCATGCTCCTCTAATATAATATTTATCCTGGCATAAAATTTTATATGTTTATCGAAAAAAGCCATAAAGATAGATGAGTTGGAGTCTTTAACTCGACTTTCTATCTCCCATCTTAACCCATAACCCATTTAATATTTTAATTCATTTAATGTAAAATCGTTAGGATTTTAATATATTTAATTTTGTAAAACAAATCAATACACACGAAGTTTTGAGTCACATATATGTTTATTAAATTGAGTTTGGTTTCTAAATGGTAGAATTCTTTCTCACAAATTTGTATATCTGTTAAATTCTCTCATATAAAATTTTATGCCAGGATAAATATTATTAGACAATCAAGACTTTTATCAATATTTTTTTTTTCCAAATATTAGGTTATAAATTCAGTTGGCATCTATCAGAAATCCCAAAAGAAAACAACCTAATTTAACTGCGTGTCTATAAAACACTTCTGTTGACTAGCATTATTTATTTATTTAAGAACCCACTTTGTTGACCAAATAATACAGTCATTAAAGCCAATTTATAATATAATTAATTAAGGACCATGTAAATGGGCTGGACCTGAGGCCCACTATTTTATTTTCCCACCTTTCAGCCCATAAATTCTGGACCAATATCTCTCTTGGATTTTGGTAATACTTCTTCTCTCTCTATCTCTTATTGTTCTTTTTATTCAACAACCAATTTAAAATCAAAACTCTAGTATTTTACGATGTCCTAATAGGTTAATTATCAAATTATCAACGATTTTATATATAAATTACTAAAAGTTTTCTTTCTACACCGATATAAAAATTATAAGGATTTGGCATTTAAATCACGATCATCTTTTAATGAATTTTGGCACGTGACTTGCACGTGACATATTTTTAAGGATTTTTTTATCCAAATATTGGAGTCGTTGTATTAAATAAATCCCTTAAGTATGTAACAAGAATTAAATGATTCAATTGTTTGGACAACATTCCTTAAAAATATGTCACGTGACAAAATTCGATGAAAAATAACCGAAAATTTTAATTAATTGGATGCTTTATTGTTAAATCTGCATTGTTTATATATATATATATATATATATATATATATATATATACTATAAAAAAAAGTTTGATGGTTTATGTGTAAAATCATTGATAGTTTGATGGGTTGTTGCAATTAAGCCAAATTATTAATATCCTAGGGGCTGGTGTTTAAAAAATATTGTATTTTAGACTATTTATAAAATACAATTGGTAAAATTATTAATTTCAAATGAGGACTCAATACTAAAATTTTAGATAACTAAATTTTAGGCAAAGAAAAGTTGAAGGAATCAAATCATTTTTAAATATCATACAAGGCATAATAATGAAAAGAAAAACACAAAAACTCATGTGAGACAGAGCCCATTATCCTTAAATAACATATGAATTATAGGGTTTTGGTTTTGGATGATTGGATTGTGGGTTGACCCATTTAACACAATACAATAAAAATTGTAAAACGCTCTCACAAAAATACTCACTCAAAACAAAATATGGATGACCAAAATCCGATTACACCTTTTTAGTCCTCTCATTTAATCTGGACATTATGTATGCCTAAACAATTTTCTATTTCTAATTTGTTTTTTATTGTATGTTTTAGTCACTTGCATAATAATGAAGTTACATTATCATCAATATGTATAATGTGCTTTAATGAGGTCACCTGCACTATGCATCTTCCCGTTACTATATATAAATAAGTATATATTATACACACGAATAATTGAACCACAATATGAATAAAAATATAATTTTAGTTAGAATAATAAAAGTCTTGTAAGCTTTATTTTATATACGAAAAGTGGATATGACTGTTAATTAGTCATATTAGTTTCGCCCCACTCTTTTGGAGTGAGATTCGATCTTTTGCTTTAAATACTAATTATAGCCATTCTTCTATACAAATGATATTTCTATTTTTTTTTGTTTAGAATAAAATATTTTAAACAAAAACTTATATATACTGTAGCATATGATTTCGTAACCAATTCCACATGTTGAACTTTATTTAATTACGAGACATGATTTCATGAATCAAATTTTCTATAATCCGAACCAATTTCACAAATTGAACTCTATTCAATTATGAGCTATAAATTGTAAATTCACAATCATATATATACACTCAATATTTTAGTTGACTTTAAGGATGTGTGGTTGACTTTAAGGATGTGCTATTATCTACTTTCCTTTTATTCAAGAAATACAATTTTACTATACCTCAATATTATCATATACCAAATAAAGTAAACAAATTAATAAAAAAAGTCCAACCATCAAAGTTCTTGACACTCCCAAATAAAATATCTACGTACATAATAATATGTATCACAAAACCCTAAAAAACTAGGGGGAAAAGTAAATAAATTAAATAAAAAAAATTACTTCAGAATTCAGATTATATTTATTCAAAAAAAAAGTGGATAGTACTTGTATAGACTCCAACAAAAACGCTTGCAGGTTTCAAAACAAGAAGACTATTTCATATTGTTTCAAGCTGAATTAAAAATAAAATAAAAATAAAACAAAAAGAAAAGACCAAGCTCCATTATGCTGCACAACAAGAAGACTATTTCATACTGTTTCAAGCTGAATTAAAAATAAAATAAAAATAAAACAAAAAGAAAAGACCAAGCTCCATTATTCTGCACAACGTCTTACTGGCTGAAATTCTCCGGCAGAAATTCCGGCCAGCGAATGCCGCCGGCATACAATAGTCTCCTCCGGCACCAGAGTCTTGTAGGTTGTCCTTCGGCGCCGGAGTCTTGTAGGTTGAGTTCAGCACAAGATCGTAGGCCAGCGCCGCCTTGATGGAGGTGTTGAAGGTGTCGAGCCAAACCCTAGCCACGACTCGGCTCACGGATCTCGGCCACCCACTTGCCTCAGTCCGCTGGCGGACCCCACGGTAGTTTAGCACAAGCGCCGTAGAGACGACGCGCTGCATTATCGCAGGCCAGCGCCGCCTCGATGGAGGTGTTGAAGGTGTCAGTCAAACCCTAGCGCCACAACTCGGCTCACGGATCTCGGCCACCCACTTGCCTCAGGTCCGCTGGCGAACCCCACGGTAGTTTAGCACAAGCGTCGTAGAGACGGCGCGCTGCATTATCGCAGGCCAGCGCCGCCTCGATGGAGGTGTTGAAGGTGCCGAGTCAAACCCTAGCGCCACGACTCGGCTCATGGATCTCGGCCACCCACTTACCTCAGGTCCGCTGGCGGACCCCACGGTAGTTTAGCACAAGCACTGTAGAGACGGCGCGCTGCATTATCGCAGGCCAGCGCCGCCTCGATGGAGGTGTTGAAGGTGCCGAGTCAAACCCTAGCGCCACGACTCGGCTCATGGATCTCGGCCACCACTTGCCTCAGGACTGTAGGGGGCGTTCTCCGTCCGGCCCGCCTTTGCCGCGCATGCAACTCTTACGTGAGCGGCGGGCCGCTTCTATGGCGAGTGGTTTGGTCGGACGGCTTCTATGGTGAGCGGTAGTTTAGCACAAGCGTCGTAGAGACGGCGCGCTGCATTATCGCAGGCCAGCGCCGCCTCGATGGAGGTGTTGAAGGTGCCGAGTCAACCCTAGCGCCACGACTCGGCTCATGGATCTCGGCCACCCACTTGCCTCAGGTCCGCTGGCGGACCCCACGGTAGTTTAGCACAAGCGCTGTAGAGACGGCGCGCTGCATTATCGCAGGCCAGCGCCGCCTCGATGGAGGTGTTGAAGGTGCCGAGTCAAACCCTAGCGCCACGACTCGGCTCATGGATCTCGGCCACCACTTGCCTCAGGACTGTAGGGGGCGTTCTCCGTCCGGCCCGCCTTTGCCGCGCATGCAGCTCTTACGTGAGCGGCGGCCGCTTCTATGGCGAGTGGTTTGGTCGGACGGCTTCTATGGTGAGGGGTTTGGTCGGGGTGTTCATGGATTAGGGGAGGCTTTTTTGGTAAATTTACGTGGACAGATTTTGCTGACTTATTGGAAATGGGGTGAGGAAATGTATATAAAGGGTTGTAAAGGGGTGGAAAGGAGAGGACGTGTAAGAATGAGGAACAAGTTGAAACGTGTCAACTCGTGTGAACTCTCTCCCTCCACTTTGCTTATTGCCTACAATTCTGGATATTGAGACTAGATACAACTCTCTCTCATCACCTCTTCTTTGATTATCTTATATTTAAGATGCTATTTTTGGAAGGTTTTTATAATTGAGCCACTCGTTTTATTTGATTAAAAAGAGACAAACATACAAAAAATTATAATTTTAATATAATATGTCTTTTGTCATTAAATTTAGTAAAAAGAGAGATTATAAATACTTCTGATTTATAGGAAAATAGGTGAAATATCAGGGAAGTGAAATATCTATTTCAATATCGATGACTTCATGATACAATTTGTAGGAAAATAAGTGAAATATCAGGGAAATATCGAAATATCGATTTCAATTTGTAGGAAAATAAGTGAAATATCAGGAAAATATTGACTTCATCCTACAATTTGTAGGAAAATATTGACTTCATCCTACAATTTGTATGCCGGTGACTTCATCCTACAATTTGTAGGAAAATAAGTGAAATATCAGGAAAATATTGACTTCATCCTACAATTTGTATGCCGGTGACTTCATCCTACAATTTGTAGGAAAATAGGTGAAATATCAGGGAAGTGAAATATCTATTTCAATATCGATGACTTCATGATACAATTTGTAGGAAAATAAGTGAAATATCAGGGAAATATCGAAATATCGATTTCAATTTGTAGGAAAATAAGTGAAATATCAGGAAAATATCGAAATATCGATTTCAATTTGTAGGAAAATAAGTGAAATATCAGGAAAATATTGACAAAATATCGATGACTTCATGGTACAATGATTTCAATATTGATGACTTCATGGTAAAATTTGTAGGAAAATAAGTGAAATTATCATGGAAATATCGACGAAATATCGATTTCAATATGATGACTTCATCCTACAATTTGTAGGAAAATAAGTGAAATGTTAGGAAAATATCAGTGAAATATCAATTTCAATATCGATGACTTCATCCTACAATTTGTAGGAAAATAAGTGAAATATTAGGGAAATATCGACGAAATATATCGGTATCAATTTCGATATCGGTGGTTTCATGATACAAATTATATGAAATCCGTGAAATATCATGGAAATTTTGGTAAATATTGGTGGAATATCGGGGAAATATTGTTAAATCGATATTTCCACCGATACTAATATTTCCACGATATTTTCGTAAAACCAAAATACCGATATTTTTATCGAAATCGAAATTTTCATCGTTAGATTATATTGATATGAATTCTATCATTTCACAGTTTAAGGTTTCATTAGACGGTGACATTGCTTGCAACAAGACCTGCTATAAGGTTTCATTCATTAGACGGTGACGTTGCTTACAACAAGAGCTGCCACATGATCAATCTATCATTTCACAGTTTAAGGTTTCATTAGACACATGATCAATTCTATCATTTCAGACGTTGCTTGCAACAAGACCTACCATAAGCTTTCATTCATTAAACGGTGACGTTGCTTGCAACAAGACCTGCCACATGTTGATCACTACGTACGGAATACATGAATCTTAACACTGAATTTTAGACGGTGACATTGCTTGCAACAAAACCTGATCACTACGTACACTTAGGAATACATGAATCTTAACACTGAATTTTTTCAATTGGCCAAGAAAAAAAGATATTCCCATATTCCATTTGGTATTTCGTTTTATATTTTATTAATATTCTTGATATAAGACATTTGATTTTACATGTATTAATTTTGATTTTATGAATATTGTAAAAGATAAGATTGATGAAATATAAAATATAATCTCAGATTAAACATGCAAAACCAAATCAGGCATAATTGCAAAAACAAAAACATTAAATATAACCTTAGATTAAACATGCAAAACCAAATGAGGCATAATTGCAAAAACAAAAGAGTAACACTTCCGTGCAACTGGTGCACAGAGTTGTTGGGAAGACCTTTATGTTATAAATGTAGTACCTTTATGTACAAATATTTGTACCTTTTAAAATGAACATGCATAAAGGTATTACATTTATAATATAAAGATACTACATTTATAACATAAATGTGCGGATTGCACGGTGCACCAGTTGCACGGAAGTTTTTGCCAAAACAAAAACATTAAACTTTATTCTCAAATTGCAACTTTTAACACAATTTTTCTAATTTAATAAATATAAGTACATGAACTTTATATAAATTTTCAATTCTAATTATCATCAATTTTTTGGTAAACTAAATTCTACATAAGTTGTCATCGTATCTCAAATTTTCTTTAAATAAAAGATGACAACAGATATGCAAAATAAATCAAAAGTATTTATAATCTCTCTTTTTACTAAATTTAATGAGAAAGACATGTTATATTAAAATTATAATTTTTTGTATGTTTGTCTCTTTTTAATCAAATGAAACTAGTGGCTCAATTATAGAAACCTTCCAAAAATAGCATCTTAAAACCTAATCAAAGAGAGATGATGAGAGAGAGTGAGAGTTGTGTTCCAAAAATATCATCTTAAATATAACCTAATCAAAGGAGAGATGAGAGAGAGAGGGAGAGTTGTATCTAGTCTCAATATCCAGAATGGTAGGCAATGAACAGGTGAATGAGAGAGTTAGACAGTGACGAGAGAGTTGACACGTTTCAAACGTTCCTCATTCTTACACGTCCACTCATCTCCATCCCTCTACGACCCTTTTTATATACATTTCCTCACCACATTTCCAACAAGTCAGCAAAATCTATCCAAGTAAATTTACTAAAACACCATCCCCAACTTCCCTAATCCATGAACACCCTCGACCAAACCCCCTCACCAGAGAAGCCGCGGGCCACCGCGCGCCGCTCCCGGAAGGGCTGCATGCGCGGCAAAGGCGGGCCGGAAAACGCCCTCTGCACCTACCGTGGGGTTCGCCAGCGGACCTGGGGCAAGTGGGTGGCCGAGATCCGTGAGCCGAGTCGTGGCGTTAGGGTTTGGCTCGGCACCTTCAACACCTCCATCGAGGCGGCGCGGGCCTACGATGATGCAGCGCGCTACCTCTACGGCGCTTGTGCTAAACTCAACCTACAAGACTCCGGCGCTGAAGGAGACAACCTACAAGACTCCAGCGCCGGAGGAGACTATTGTATGCCAGCGACGGCAGCGTTCCCTCCCGGTGGCAACGTGGCGGTTCCTAGTTACAACGAGAGCTCTGTTGTCGATGAAGCCAAGTGCATGTGGGATATTCCGGCAGCTCCGACGCTGCTCGACGAGAAGCAGAGCCTGAGCTGGCCGGAATTTCCGCCGGAAAACTTCGGCCATGTACGACGTTGTGCAGAATAATGGAGCTTGGGCGGTTGATTTTCAAGTGTCATGGACTTTTTAGATAATTAGATTAGATTAGTTTTATTTTGTTATATTATGTTTTACCTTCAAATTGAATCGAAGTCTTTTCTTTTTGTTTTATTTTTATTTTATTTTTAATTCAGCTTGAAACAATATGAAATAGTCTTCTTGTTTTCAAACCTGCAAGGGTTTTTCTTGGAGTCTATTCAAGTAGTATCCACTTTTTTTTTTTTTGAAGAAATATAATCTGAATTCTGAAGTAATTTTTTTGTTTAATTTATTTACTTTTCCCCATAGTTTTTTAGGGTTTTGTGATACATATTATTATGTACGTAGATATTTTATTTGGAAGTGTTAAGAACTTTGGAAGTGTCAAGAAGTTGGACTTTTTTTTATTAATTTGTTTATTTTATTTGGTATATTTTTTTATTAATTTGTTTATTTTATTTGGTATATGATAATATTGAGGGTATAGTAAAATTGTATTTCTTGAATAAAAGGATCGTAGCTAGTAGCACATCCTTAAAGTCAACTAAAATATTGAGTGTATATATATGATTGTGAAATCCTTAAAATCAACTAAAATATTGGGTGTATATATATGATTGTGAATTTACAATTTATAGCTCATAATTGAATAAAGTTCAATTTGTGAAATTGGTTCGGATTATAAAAAATTCGATTCATGAAATCATGTGTCACGACCACATTTCTAACATAGTTAGACGTAATAAATTTTCATATTAAAACACTTGTAGGTGAGTGACCTATTTTTTTTCAAAACATAATAACATAAATAACTTTTCTTGCACCCGAAAATAGATAAGAAAGTATATAGCATGCTCCGTAGTATGTACCATAAAGTCAAGTTACACCCACTTCTATATTTTACATATTTATATACATCAGATGATCAAACAACAGAACTCCAAGTACTTTATCAAAATATTATTTAAAGCAAAATAAACTCATAGCGTAGCCCAACAGGTCGTCATCCATGGACACCATCTCTGAACCCGTAGGAACTCAACAACGCAGTCAGTAAGTCCATGAGCTTATACATCAGCAGACTCACCTACAATGCATGAACTATAATAGCTAATAAGCTCAGTAAGAAAAAATTATGCACATGACACTAATGATATGAAATGATGTCAATGATGCATACTAATGAATGAAAACCCTTCCTTACAAAATCATTTTTCTTTCATTAGGCCCTTGACCACCTTGCTACTAAGCACCAGATAGAGCTCAATATAACATCATTCATCACTATAACCATATTCATGTCTCACATGCCACCAGCTGAACGAATTAAGCCGTATTTATGTCTCATATGCCACCGGCTAAGCATATAGTAATGGTAGTCATATCCATGTCTCACATGCCACTGGCTGAGCGAATCAAGCCATATTCATGTCTCACATGTCCCCGGCTACCTATATAATATATCGTAAGCATGATTACATGCCTCGGTGCTAGTGGTGGTCAATAAAAATACTTTTCATCTTGAAATCTTGTCTTGCTTGCAAAATGCAATAACTTTCATCATTTATGTATACACGTGTTGATGCTCGTAATTGACATTCGTATTGCATTACATATATTTCCCCATAGCATCACTCAAACACGTCATTCTCAAGAAAATATAAAATCACATAATATCACTTAATCAATATACATATTATCATGAAATATTATGTTCATACATTATAGTTGCAAATGAATTTCTACTTACCTAAATTACCAAGGATTTTAGGTGTGTAACCTCCTAATTTACCTCTCAGTCTTTTCTTCTATATTCCCCTTTTTTTTTCTTTTCTAACTCCGTCTCCCCCTGTCCCTTCTCTGTTCAACCCTTTTTTCTCTATTTTTTTTTATTAATGGTGATATATGTATATTATAAACACCACCGCCTCTCGAAAGCTTCCTAGGTAAGCTTTAGTTCTTTTATTATTATTAAAATTATCATATCATTAGCTTATCTTATACACATGCATATACACGTGTATGCCTTAATAGAAAGGATATTGTATATATAATATATACATAAACATATATTATAATATTCACGAAAATTTATACATGCATAAACATATACACGGCTAGCTACTATAATGTTCACTCAAGTCTTGATTCATTCATCTATATACATATGCTACTTATATATATTATAATAATAATCAAGCTTCATTTATATAATATGCACACACGGCCATTACTTGCATATATATATATATATATATATATATATATATATATATATAATATATATATATACTGTAACCAATCAATTGTTAAATTATTTGTTTTTATCTATTTTTATTAATTAATTTCCTTTTTATAATTTACATCATCAATAATTTATTTATTTATATTGTGCACTCGAATATCACTAGACTCACTCAATTATGATAGGGTTTTTTCGACACCAATTATGTAAGAGCATATAAGTAATTCAATGTTTAAAAACAAAATATAATCATGAAAGTTTGCAAGTAGCACATAAATAACAAGATGTGCATGTGATGCATGAGACGTATTGGTCAAAGAGTAACGAGGGGTTCGGGTCTCACATCATGTCTTGTAGTTAAATAAAGTTCGACCTGTGGAATTGGTTACGAAATCATATGCTACGGTGTATATAAGTTTTTGTTTAAAATTTTTTATTCTAAACAAAAAAAAATTTGAAATATCATTTCGTAGAAGCAAGGATTGAAAATTTTGATAGAAATATCGGTATTTTAGTTTTACGAAAATATTGTGGAAATATCAGTATATAAATTTATCGATATTTTTTCGAAATTTAATGATATTTAACGATATTTCCCCGACATTTCACCATATTTACCAATATTTCCATGATATTTCACGGATTTTCATATATAATTTGTATCAAGAAACCATCGATATCGAAATTGATCCAGATATTTATCGATATTTCCTTCATATTCCACTTATTTTCCTATAAATTGTAGAATGGAGTCATCGATATTGAAATTGATATTTCACCGATATTTCCCTAATATTTCACCGATATTTCCTTAATATTTCACTTATTTGAAATCGGAGATATTTTTGGATATTTGTGTATATAAAACTAGCTAAAACCAACACAATAAAAAAAGAAAAAAAAACAATAAATTAAGATAGCAAGAGATGAAAAAAATCAATAAATTAGGATATTTAAAGGAGTATTAAATACAGCTCTATGGAAACGGTAATGCCTAATATAAATATATTTGGGCTTGCATAAATTAATGCTAATAGGTAAAAAGAATATCTAAACACAAATGAAATATCTAATAAAAATCAAATTACATTTTGAATACACAGATTTTAAAAACATATATAACCTAGGACAATCTCACACATATAAGACGAAGTCTCATCGTTCAAAACTTAAATCAATTTTTATAAATTAATCTTTATTTGATGTGTTACGAATTTATGGATCGATCGATTTAATAAAATTAGATTTATGAAACAGTAGTTTGATAATTTCGAATGAAGAAAAAGATGTGAATAGACAAAAATGTAAAACAAAATAATGCGTGTTTTCCTCTAATTAAGGAAACCAAATAAAAGAGGTTTTATGTCTGAAAATATGAGTTAAAGTAAAAACGCATATTTTTTGAATATATAAATTAATAATTAATGTGGGGTTTTAAATTTGCCAACAGACAGACAGCGGTGTTTGTTGTGTTGTTGGAATATATAAATTAATAATTAACTTCTAGATTTGCCAAACAGACGGTGGTATAAATTAATAATTAACCGTGTTTGCAATTAGAGAATTATGTGTCAGCTATTAGCAATTTCATCTACCACGAGTCTTACGCAAAGCAAAGCAGCCAACTTTGTATCTCTTAGTAAAATGACGCCGTTTTGTCTAAGATTATTCTTTTTTCTTTTTCTTTTTTCCCTCTTTTCTCCCTCTTATTTATTTATTATTTTTTTATTCAATTCTCTTCTAGGTTTGTCTCAGAAACTAATATAATACACCACGGATACAATTGACCTTCAGTCGCCGTCCACCTCTATCGAACAATCTTGAAACTAAATAGTTGGTCATCGAAGGGAAGTAGGCACAAGACTCCTTGAAACCAGTATATCTTCCCCTGTTTTGATGTACTTCACTTTGATCCCCGAGTTTCACTCTCCAACTCTCATATTCTCCTTCCCTGATGAGATTTAATAATCTGTATACTTGAACATAAGGAAGTCATGGATGAGGGCCGCACATCCTCCACCCCATTCAATGGGAAGCATCAGCATCGCGACTTTATTAGAGTTGGTTTCTGCAATTAATAGCAGGAATTCTTGTTTTTAACCTTTTTACCAATGCTGTTAAAATTTATATTCTTGCAATTCTGCAGCCATTTCTTCAATTAATTGTAAGAAATCTTGCTTTTATACCTTTCTTATCATTAATATTGTTGCAAGAATTATAATTTGATGTTTTCATTTTTGATTCAATTATTTACTTTTAATTGGAAGAAATACATATAAAAAAACATTGGAGTTTTTAGTGTGTTGTGTGTTGGTGGATTACATGTCAAGCTATCAGTGTGTTGGTAGACGTATCAATGTGTTGTGTGTTGGTAGATCACGTGTCAAGCTATCACTGTGTTGGTGGATTACGTATTAGTGTGTTGGTGGATTACGTATTACGTGTCAAGCTATCAGTGTGTTGGTGGATTACGTGTCAAGCTATCAGTGTGTTGGTTGTGTCAAGCTATCAGTGGATTACATGTCAAGCTATCAGTGTGTTGGTGGATTACGTATCAAGCTATCAGTGTGTTGGTGGATTAAGTATCAGTGTTGGTGGATTACGTGTCAAGCTATCAGTGTGTTGGTTGTATCAAGCTATCAGTGGATTACATGTCAAGCTATCAGCATGTTGGTGGATTACGTGTCAAGCGTGTTGGATTACGTATCAGTGTGTTGTGTTGGTGGATTACGTGTCAAGCTATCAGTGTGTTGGTGGATATCAGTGTGTTGATGGATTACATATTAGTGTGTTGGTTAGTGTGTTGGTGGATTACGTATTAGTGTGTTGGTGGATTACGTGTGTCAAGCTATCAGTGCCATCTGCACTTTATCCTTACGTACGAGCCCTTACGTTAGGTGGGTTTATATAAGGTGGGTATGGTGATAGCTACGTAAGCTATCAGTGTGTTGGTGGATTGCGTGTCAAGTTATCAGTGTGTTGGTGGATTATGTATCAGTGTGTTGGTGGATTGCGTGTCAAGTTACAATATGTTAGTGGATTATGTATCAAGTGGATTACATGTCAAGTTATCAGTGTGTTGGTGGATTACGTGTCAAGCTAATGTGTTGGTAGATTACATATCAGTGTGTTGGTGGATTATGTGTCAAGCTATCAACAATTCCATCTGCCACGAGTCCTTACGTGTGTTGTGGATTACGTGTCAAGCTATTCATTAGGTGGGTTTATATAAGGTGGGTATGGTGATAGCTACATAAGTGTGTTGTGGATTACGTGTCAAGCTAGTGTGTTGGTAGATTACATATCAGTATGTTGGTGGATTATGTGTCAAGCTATCAACAATTCCATCTGTCACGAGTCCTTACATGTGGATTACGTGTCAAGCTATTACGTGTCAAGCTATCAACAATTCCATCTGCCACGAGTCCTTACGTGAGTCCTTACGTGTGTTGTGGATTACATGTCAAGCTATCAATAATTCCATCTGCCACGAGTCCTTACGTGTGTTGTGGATTATGTGTCAAGCTATCCGTGTGACGTGAGTCCTTACGTGTGTTGTGGATTACATGTCAAGCTATCAATAATTCCATCTGCCACGAGTCCTTACGTGTGTTGTGGATTATGTGTCAAGCTATTCGTGTGTTGCAATTCCATCTGCCACGAGTCCTTACGTGTGTTGTGGACCATGAGTCCTTGTGGTCCTTACGTGTGTTGTGGACCATGAGTCCTTACGTGTGTTGTGGATTACGTGTCAAGTTATCAACAATTCCATCAGCCATACGTGTCAAGTTATCAACAATTCCATCAGCCATGAGTCATTACGTGTGTTGTGGATTACGTGTCAAGCATCCGTGTGTTGCAATTCCATCTGCCACGAGTCCTTACGTGTGTTGTGGACCATGAGTCCTTACGTGTGTTGTGGATTACGTATCAAGTTATCAACAATTCCATCAGCCATTACGTGTGTTGTGGATTACGTGTCAAGCTATCAGTGTGTTGCAATTCCATCTGCCATCAACAATTCCATCTACCATGAGTCCTTACTTGTGTTGTGGATTACGTGTCAAGCTATCAGTGTGTTGCAATTCCATCAAGCTATCAGTGTGTTGCAATTTCATCTGCCACGAGTCCTTACGTGTGTTGTGGATTATCAGTGTGTTGCAATTTCATCTGCCACGAGTCCTTACGTGTGTTGTGGATTACCTGTCAAGCTTCCATCTGCCACGAGTCCTTACGTGTGTTGTGGATTACGTGTCAAGCTATCAGTGTGTTGGTGGATTACGTATCAAGCTATCAGCAATTCCATCTATGGATTATGTGTCAAGCTATCAGTGTGTTGGATTACGTGTCAAGCTATCAGTGTGTTGGTGGATTACGTATCAAGCTATCAGCAATTCCATCTATGGATTATGTGTCAAGCTATCAGTGTGTTGGATTACGTGTCAAGCTATCAGTGTGTTGGTGGATTACGTATCAAGCTATCAGCAATTCCATCTATGGATTATGTGTCAAGCTATCAGTTTGGTGGATTATGTATCAAGCTATCAGCAATTCCATCTGTCACGAGTCCTTACATGTGTCCATCTGTCACGAGTCCTTACATGTGTTGTGGATTATGTGTCAAGCTATCAATGTATTAGTGGATTACGTATCAAGCTATCAATGTGTTAGTGGATTACGTATCAAGCTATCAGCAATTCCATCTACCACAAGTTCCTTACGTAAAGTGATAGTTATTCCATCAGCCACGAGTCCTTACGTACGTAAAGTTTACGTAAGGTGAGTGTGGTGATAGTTATTCCATCTGACACAAGTCCTTACGTATAAGTCCTTATACGTAAGGTGGGTGTGGTAAAGTTTACGTGAGTGTGGTGATAGCTATTCCATCTGCCACGAGTCCATGAATCCTTATACGTAAGGTGGGTGTGGTAAAGTTTACGTAAGATCCTTATACGTAAGGTGGGTGTGGTAAAGTTTACGTAAGGTGAGTGTGGTGATAGTTATTCCATCTGTCACGAGTCCTTACGTATGAGTCCTTATACGTAAGGTAGGTGTGGTGATAGCTATTACATCTGCCATGAGTCCTTATGTACGAGTCCTTACGTAAACCCACTTACGTACGAGTCCTTACATGGGTTTACGGTGGGCATGGATGAAAATATTCGAAAATAACTTCGATATTTTCTCAATATTTTCATTTTTTCACGTGATCGATACAAATATATAAATTAACGTAGAGTGATAGCTATTCCATCTGCCACGTAGTATCAGTGTATCAGTGTGTATTCCATCTGCCACGTAGTATTCCATCTAACACTTAGTATCAGTGTGTATTTCATCTGCCACGTAGTATCAGTGTGTTGGTGGATTACGTAAGCTATCAGCAATTCCATCTGCCACGAATCCTTACGTAAAGTGATAGCTATTCCATCCCATCCGCCTTACGTACAGTAGCAGACTCGGGATTTCTACTCAAGGGCCCAAGTCAACTAATAAAACAAAATTATACGAGACGGTATTACGAATAGTTACAATGAGACAAATTTTTATTACCCACAAAAAACTCATTTTCATAAATATAGATGTGAAGGCATGTCTTACGTAATTAGATTCTTGAGATAGTTCCCACATAAGACACAGTCTAAAAAAAATATAACAATTCTAAATTAACAACATAAATTTGTCACAACTTCGATAAAAACAATATATTACAATATAAAGTAATAACATTCTAAATAGTAACTTAATTATATCTCTATTTTACAACATCAATGTAAAAAAATAAATAACTTAACACATGAATTACAACATTTGTCTTTTATTTTTCATATTTTAAAATTGATGCATAATAATATCTTTATTGCTAACAATAAATCAACAATAATAATAAAAAAAATTAAGTAAAGAAATAATATAAACACAACATTTTACCTTAAATTTAGACGGAAAATGAATTGAGAAAGAAAAAAAAAGGAGGATTTTTATATGTTGGCTTAAAAAAGAAAAAAAGAATAAATTTGCATATATAAAAGACACGTTGTTGGGTTTGTGTCATACTCATAACAATTTTTTTTATTTTTTAAATTAAAATATGAAATTACATAGTGCCCCTTGGCCCTAGTATAGGTCCGTCATTGCTTACGTACGAGTCCTTACGTAAAATGGGTTTACGTAAGGTGGGTGTGGTGGGAAAATATCCGGCAATATTTTCGATATTTCATCAATATTTCCATTTTTTCACGTGATCGATGCAAATATATAAATTAAACTATTCCATCTATGTAAAGTGCTAGCTATTCCATCTGCCACGTGGTGGGCATGGATGAAAATATCTGGAAACACAATATTTCCTCGATATTTTCATTTTTTCACGTGATCGATACAAAAAATAGGGTGCAATCAATATATCTCCGATATTAAAATATCGGCGAAATATCGATTTCAATATCGGTGACTTCATTCTACAATGTGTAGGAAAATAGGTGAAATATTAGGGAAATATCAATTTCAATATCGATGACTTCATCCTACAATTTGTAAGAAAATAGGTGAAATATCGGGGAAATATAGATGAAATATCGATAAATATCGGTATTGATTTCAATATCGGAGGTTTCATGGTATAAATTATATGAACATTCGTAAAATATCATGGAAATATCGATAAATATGGTGGAATGTCGGGGAAATATCGGTAAATATCGTTGAATATCGAAAAAATATATTTTCACCGATACCGATATTTCCAAGATATTTCTGTAAAAACTAAGATATTTTTGAATATCGGAAAAATATCTATAAATTTATGTATGGATATTTCCATCGATACCAATATTTTCATGATGGCAAACACTCATGTGCACTAGGTGCACTAAGATCCGTGCAATCCGGGTCGATCCGACCCGGATCCACGAGTTTTTATTTTTTAATTTTTTTTTCCAAATTTTTGTCCTGACCTTTATGTTATAAATGTATGACATTTACGTTATAAACGTGTGACCTTTATGTACATCTATCTCTACCTTTATGCACTGTAACTTAGGAAAAAAATGAAGATTTTTAACACAATTTGCACTATGTACGTTTATGTGATATCAATGCGACATTTATGTTATATTATGTCACCTTTATGTACAAATATTCTGACCTTTATGCATCTTTATATATTATATATTATATTATATAAAGGTCAGAATATTATATATTATAATATATCTTTCTGACATTTATATATTATATAAAGGTCAGAATATTTGTACATAAAGGTGACATAATATAACATAAAAGGTCACATTAATATCATATAAAGGTGTAAAGTTCAAATTATATTGAAAATCTTCATTTCTTTTCTAAGTTACAGTCTCTAAAGGTCGTGATAGTTGTACATAAAGGTCATACATTTATAACATAAAGGTCACACATTTACAACATAAAGGTCACAACCTGAAGCAAAAAAAAAAGGAAAATTCAAAAACACGCGGATCCGGGTCAAAAACCGGGTCGACCCGGATTGCATGTACACCAAGTGCACACAAGACCAACTCTTTCATGATATTTCTGTAAAACTAAGATATCGATATTTCCATCGAAACTGAAATTTACATCATTAGTGGTGGGTGCTTTTTGCATGCCAATATATTAAGAGCTACACTTGTGTGCCCCCAACCTGCCCCGACCCGCCTAGGCCCGCATATATATATATATATATATATTTTTTTTTTTCGCGCATATACTGTTGAGGTATTACAGATTTATTCTATAGGTATTACAAATATGAACTAAAGGTATTGATACCTGAAAAGTATATGTGTGATATCTTTAGACTTGTGGGCGCATGGGCGCGCGGTGTGGGCGCGCAATAGGGGCGTGTGCGGTTTTGAGGTATCACACATTTGTTCTATAGGCATTACACATATGTGATACCTGAAGAGTATATGTGTGATACCTTTAAACTTGTGAGGTGCGCGCGCGGTGGGTGTGGGCGCATGGGCGCGCGGCGTGAGCGCGCAGTGTGGGCGAGCGGTCTTGAGGTATTACACATTTGTTCTATAGGTATTACAGATATGTAATACCTGAAGAGTATATGTGTGATACCTTTAGAACAAATGTGTGATATCAATAGGTACGCGCGCATGGACACACAACAAGGGCGTGTGGGCGCGCGTGGAAGCGGCCCACGCGCCGAGTCGGATTGGGGGCACAGATCTTCCGTGCCCCTGGGGCATAGAATTT
Source organism: Scutellaria galericulata (assembly GCA_946896805.1). Taxonomy (NCBI): domain Eukaryota; kingdom Viridiplantae; phylum Streptophyta; class Magnoliopsida; order Lamiales; family Lamiaceae; genus Scutellaria; species Scutellaria galericulata. The sequence goes on from OX335789.1 coordinate 12,065,867, forward strand.
TTTGTGATATATTAATACTTGTAATATGTTAGTTAATTTATTTTTTATCTTTATATGGTTTTGAATATTATATCTAATATTAAATAAGATATATATTCAATTAAATTTTAAATAAAGAAAAAATAATACACATTTAATTGGAATAAATTGTCATATATTGCTATGCACCAACCATTTTATTTTGATGATCAACATTGGATGGTACAAGACCACCTTAGAAGATAAAGTTGTGTTTTTTTAAATGTTAAAAAGTTGATGTGGTAAATTTAGAAAGCTTCGCGTGTTAATATTTGAGAGTCCAATCCAAACTTTTATATGTATAGATTAATAATCGAATCATGAATAATCAATTAGATTTATTATTTCATCATATATACGATCATTTTATCAAATCCTTTCTATTGTTAGGACTCTAAAAGATAGAAATGAATATTATCACTTTACCAAAAAAAATATTATATGAAGATTATAAAAATGATGTTTGGTTTAATTTCGATCGGTTATGTTGAAAGGTGGTCGTCGCGAATTCAAGATTTTCTTCATAAAGATCACAATACCTTATTATTGCCAATTAGCAAATATTTTAGAACTTCCCAGTAAAATAATATTTCCCCTTTTTTATTATTTAAACAAAAACAACAAAATATAATTTTAAGTGATTTATATAAAATTATAGTTTCGTTTTTTTACATAATAAGATTCATCTTATATAGACGTTTTCTTGGGATCGTGGAGTTCTTTTTGAAGAACACACAAGAATGTGGGCTTAGCCCATAAACAATTGTAATCCTAAACCCAAATAATAAAGTCCAATAGAACCATTTTACATTTATTTATTTTACTGTCAAAGCCCATTGAGTGGCCCAATAAAGAGATGGTCGATTGTTTTGTTTCCAATACAGTGTTGGAATAATTCCACATGACTCACTCAGGTCTTTTTCTTTTTAATTGTAAAATTAGTTTTATAACTAATGGGTTAGTTTTATGAATTGTATTAATTATATTATATTTTATATATATATATATATATATATATATATATATATATATATATATAAATTAGTACAAGTCTAATGAAAGTCGTTTCAAAATTTTACTAACTTGTTATAATTTATTTTAAATATTAATACATATTGAAATATTAATAAATCTATGAATATAAATAACAGAAAAAAAAAATGAAATTTTGTCAAAAATTGATAACTCAATCTAAATTTCAAGTTTTAAATTAAAAAAAAAAGATTAAATTGAGCCCCTTATTGAGAAACTTTAAAAATTGGGTTTATAATTGAGAACGGTAATATATCTATGATTACTATGTGTATCATAAACGATTCTTGTTATGAAATTTATCCGATTCTTAATTAACTAAATTAATGTTATAGTATAGCATAGACTAGCATGCAGGATGCAGCATATAAAATGTCTTTGTATAGTTTGTTAGTGAGTGAAGTGGTTAGCTGAGTTAGTTATACATGCAGCAGGTGCCCACGGTTTGGAAAAAACCGGAACCAGCCGGTTCGAAACCGGGGGTCAACGGTTTGGGGAACCGTTGACCGGTTTCGGTTCCAAACCGGAACTGTGAACCGGTTTCATCCGGTTCGGTTCCGGTTCCGTATATTGGAGAACCGTGAATCGACGGTTCAAACCGCCGGTTTTCTGATTTTTATTTTATTTTATTTTTTTGAAAAATTGTGAAAATGACACGTGTCGCCGGACTCCGGCAAAAACTAACCATTGTGGCCGGAACCGGCAGTTCGCGCGAATTTTTTTTTTAAAATGCCACGTGTTAGGCCCGGATCGCTCGATCGGATAAACCGGCGGTTCGAACCGCTGGTTACGGTTTAACCGCCGGTTACAAACCGGAATCGTAACCGAACATACCCCGGTTCGGTTCCGGTTAGCCCCTTTCCGGTTGGCCAAACTGGCGGTTCGGAACCGAAACCGGCGGTTCGGTTAAACCGGGCACCACTAGTAGCTCCTATGCAGCATCATCACATGAAATGATAAGTTGAATTTACAACGCATTTATCCTCTTCTTAGTTTTTTAACAATTAAAATCATATAATTAACTAAGCAATTAAACGAAATAAAATAATAAAAGTTAAAAATTAACTACCAACTGAATAAATAAAATAAAGGCTGAATTGAAAAAAAAATCCAAAGTTTAACAATATTTTTTCCATTTTAGCAAATTGTTTTAAAATTATCAAATTTAACCATGAATTTGTCAATTGATTTCAATTTTAGTCAATTCATATTTTGGTCAAAATTAGATTTTGGATGTGATGATGTGGATGTCACATAAATATTGTGTAAATCATACACCACTTTAAGTTAACCAATCTTAATTAATCATAAAATGGAAACAAATTATAAAGCTTTGGATTTTTTTTGCAATTAACCCTAAAATAAATAGAAAATAAAAATCAATTTTACAAAATTTTGATACAAGGTTACTAACATTCAATTGTATCATTGGTCATATATAATTGCACACTCAAACTTTTTGATCAACTTTTGATTGCACTATATATATATATATATATATATATATATATATATATATATATATATATTTATATTTATTTATTTATTTATTTATTTATTTATTTATTTTTTTGAGAGGATTGCACTAACATATGATTAACATTTTTATATACTCTTCTTTTATGTACTACTTACACTAGTACTTTCAGAATCTATTTTGTATTAATTGAAACATGTCTTTTCATTTTAATTCCAGCATGATGGTCCCAAGTGGTCAGGGGTGAATGAACCTCTATCGATTTTTCGATTTTAAAACTATCAGAGATGCAGGTTACTGATTCTTGAGAGAAGCAGCAACCTGAGTTGGTCAGAAACCTGGCAATATGCTGATTCAGGTTTCTGACACAACTTTCTCAGTATGCAGTGGAATAAACAACGATAGGATTTCTTTTGGAAAAACAGTTTTCTTTTACAAGTATGCTCTTTTCAAAATCTTTTATACAGGATGCTTATGGTATGTACTGCAAGATAGATATGACAAAGTAAATACAATGCAGTAAGAAAATCAAAGCAATAAACACACAAGGGTTTATAGTAGTTCGAAGGTGGTATAAGTCTTCTACATCCACTATACTCCTTCACAAGGAGGAACTTCGTTAGGTCAGTTCGATTTACAAGCCACGCTTTACAAACCTCTTCCTAACAAGCTACGCCTACTAAAATCCCGAATTATATAGTTCAAGGCCACAACCCACAAAGGGTACAATCCCACAAAGGGCAACTAGTCTACTTCTCTAGACTACACACTTAGCAAGGATAAAATTCTCTCAACTAAGTACATCTAAAACAACCTAGGCACACAACACAAATGGTTAAAAGATAAAAAAAAAGTTTTCTTCGATTGGTGCGAAGCAGCCTTAATCTCCGAAAACTTCAATGTTGTGGTAGACTGCTCCTGGAAGGTTGAGTGGCTGAATAGTGGTAAGCTTAGAAAGCTTTGGAGTATTCTTGAATTTCCACTTGGCTCTGTTCAGCAAGGAGTTCAGTCACTCACACATTCTATTTATAAATCTTGAGAATATATCTGTTGTAGGAAAGTATCCGTTGAAGGGGAACACTTTTCCATTTTGAATTCACACTTTAATCTCCCAAAATCTTCTCTATGGCCGCATTAAGTGCATCTGAGTTGATCTTGACATGAACATTTAATGCGCCTATTATTTGGCTTCTAGACCTCTCTGACATGCTTGCTGACATGACAAGTTGGTATGGGTCCATAGCTGAAGTTCATGCAGTGGTTGATTTGTCAGATAGCTTTGCTCTTCCTCATACTGCATGTTCTTCCTCGCGCTGCTTCCAGCTTGCTGCTTTTCTCAGCTTGCTGTTGGCTACTGGTAGCTCCCTACTTCCAGCTTCCTTCTGTGCAGCTTCCAGCATGATATTTCCTACAGCTTGTTGTCTCCTTCTTGCAGCATCCTATTTGCTCCAAATGCAGATACTTCCTTCAACTTGCTGTTTCCTATAGTTTGCTGACTCTTAGAAGATGTCTTCATATATCTTCTAAAGTTGGTTTTCCTTAACACTTGGAAAACCATTACATGATCTTTTAACTTAAGATCATGTAGACAATATGGAAACTAGGTACTGACATTCCTAAGCAAAATATTTTTGTCTCGTCAATATAACCACTGAAATATCCCAACACAACATGTATCTGTTGTACCACATATGAACAAAACCAAGCGTTATGGTTACATCAACATATATCTTCCCAAATTTGAAATAAGAGGACATGATATAAATATGTAAAATACGTGAAACTCTAGTCTTTATGAAATTCTACATATTCCCCTTCTGTTAAAAAAAGAAAAAAATATTTGGTTTTTTTTACACATTTTACGAATCAAAGTTAAAGTATCATTAATATTTGTTGTTATTGATTTAGTTTATTAATTAGTTAATTTGATATTGTTGTTGATAAATAAATGTATGTGTTTTTCCACGTGTGAAATTTATTGATTTTGAGATAAATGTGTATTAAATTCTTTTTTAAGTTGTTTTGGATTGTCATTGTAGCTGTGGGTGACGAAATAATGCAATTTGATTGGTCATTTGTGTTTTTATAACATTTCTTGAATTATTGAAAATTGTAATTTTACTACAAAAATTGTTGATCTAAATATTGCTAAAAAAACACTTGAAAATATTTGGTTGGTTGATAAAGTATATAATTATTAAAATATTGGTTGTTTAACTATTTAACGAAAACAATTTATTTGCCTACATTCACTAATTATTTAATAATATGAAATCTTTATGCCCACATCAACACCTTCTTAGTATATTGATCCATCAACATAAATATATTATTAATGGAATCATAAAGTGTTGTGATGATATAACTTGACCATATTAAAGTGGTCGAGGAACTAATTATGATTAATTTTGATGCTAATTATAGGATAAATGTAATATCACTATGATAAAATTAAGAACTAATAATTATAGTGTAATTCTTATTTAATACTTTGATACGATTAATTTCAAAAATGAAGTATAATATTTTTGCAATTTGTTATCTAAATATGTTTTTTTGATTGCATCGCAATGATCAAGAATTTTTCAAACGACAACTTAGTTCAATTTTCAAACAAAATTTTCCACCAAAATTGCAAATTTTGTTTAATTTTTTCTCAAACTGATCTTAAATCATATCGAATGAAATCAGAAAAGTGACGTTGAGGTTTCCTTTGATTGAAATGCATAGTGTTTTAGCAAAGGTTTTATGTATTTTCTTAAAAAAAATTAGGACATCATGTTTTGATTTTGACAGGAGAATTGTTCTAAATTTGCAAAGTGAAAAATTCATAAACTTTATGTTGGGATATTTCATTAGTTATCTTGATAAGACAAAACATAACAACACAGCAAGATAAGAACAGTTTGCTTAAGGTATTGATACCTAATTTCCACATTACATGATCACAAGCTTATCGCTTCTAAAGGAAAAGATCATGTAGTGGTTTTCCAAAGGCCAAGGAAAACCAACCTTAGAAGAAGTAGTATACTTCTAAGGATCAGCATGTTGTAGGGAACAGCAAGCTAGAAGAAGTATCCTTAAAGGGAGAAAGGATATTGAAGGGAGAAGACGGCAGGTTACAGCAGCAAAAGATATTCTGAAAGAAGAACTCAGTAAGCAAGTAACTGCTGCAAGAAACCAACAGTAGCTACAAGAATCCATTCTTGCAGAGACTGTCTAGGTTACAGGACTGGCCGAGGAGACAGTGTCCTTTCTGAAGACCTCAGGTGAGGCTGTTGTTCAGACAACACTATCTGAGGATTAGAAGACCTCTGAAGGGGCGGCTGGTGGGACAGTACCCTTAGAGGATGCTCGAGGAGAAGATGAGAAAACCACTAAGCAGCTAGAGACACCTCATGAGGAGGTTGATGTTGTTGCTGCTGCAAGCTCAAAAGAACCTATCCAGGTTACAGCAGCAAAGATTACTGAGGAAGCTGAGTATGCTGTAAGTAAAGATACATCAGAAGTATACGAAGCTACTGCAAGAAGGTCTAAGTTACAGCAGCGCTGCATAGAACATACAGCTGCAAGCAGACCTAGGATACAGTGCTAAGCTTTCCACTCAAGCAAGACAATTGAAGGAGTATCCTGCAATCCAGAAAAGAATAAATGCAGTACGGGGAACGAAGATCCAAGCAAGAACAAATAGAGCCGTTCCAGAGAAAATCAAGTGGCAGACACGGAGCCAATGGCAAGACGCCACGTGGACTGACGCGCCGCAGAAAGCTGCGAGACGCAACCATCGCATTAAATGCCCCAAAAAGGGAAAGTCTAGTCGCATTTAATGCAAAGTCATGTCGTTGATCAAGTACACTTTAATTCTTGAGAGATCGTAGTTCACATTCAAAATGAGAAGTGTCTTCCTTCAACGGATACTTTCCCCAACGGATATACTCTCAAGATGTATAAATAGAAGGAGTGGCTGATTGAGGAAATTGCTGAACAAAGTTGAGAGGAAAATCACATATCATCCAAAGCTTTTAAGCTTGCACATGTTCAGCCACTCAACCTTTTAGGAGTAGTCTACAACAACAATAGAGCTACCCAAGACCAAGACTGCTTCTCACCAGTTGAAGATTTGTTTTTCTTTTAACCTTTGTCCTGTGTGGTTAGGTTGTTTAGGTGTCGAACAGTTGATATGAGAAATCCTTGTTGTTTGTATAGTTGTCTAAGTGTTAGACAACTTCCCTGTGTGGGAGTGTGAACCCTGTGTGGGTTAGCCTTTAGAGTTCGCAGGAGCTGTGTGAACACTGGACTCTAGTAGGTGGTTAACTTTGTAAGTTGATAGATTGTTAGGAGGGTCCTAAAAATCAATCTTGCTTAACGAAGTTCCTGCTCGAGGTAGCAGTAGAGTGGACGTAGAAGGCTTACACCACCTTCGAACCACTATAAGCCATAAGTGTTTTATCGTTTTCTTATCTACGTTTTATATTTCGTATCTATCTCTATCATTAGCATAAAACGTTTTATAAAGGAGCATATTTGAGAAAACCAGTCTTGTGTCACAATATCGTATTTTCCACTGCGCATAAAACTCTAAAGTTACAGCGTGTAGCACTGCATCCTAGTGCTGTAAGCAGTAACTGACTGGAGCTGTAAGTTCAGGTAACTTACAGAACAATTAAGTTTTAACAGATTTTCAAAATCGACCAAGGTTCATTCACCCCCCTCTGAACCTCGGACACCACTTGGGACCCAACACTTTAGGATGTAATTGGAGAAAAAAAAAATTAAGTTGTAAGTTGAAAATAATGTCATCTTTTATGTTGGTGTTTTATTTTAGAAAAAATGCCCCGAAATACAACAATTCATAAAGGATTACATTTTTACCACGTAAGATAATTTTGTTACTTTTTTACCACTATATAGGAAATTTGATAAACTTATCCCTTTCGATAAAAAGAAAATAGGATTAGTTTTATTGTGGATTTATATTATATGATTTTTGTTCGTTCCTCATCAAATGACTAATTGGTCATAATATCAACAAACCTTCATTAAATCTTTCTCATCTCTAAAAATTAAAAAACTATGTGACGCATATTAAGTCTTCTATATAATTCTAGTCTTTCATATAATTCTAGTCTTTCATTTTTGTATGTTAGATTTCCACCATCTTTATTACTCAAATGAGACTATAACAATTGATCTGCATAATAAAAACAAATACTTGTATGTGATGCATATTAAGTCTAATTCTAAGTCTTTCATTTTTGTATGTTAGTTTTCCACCACCTTTATCACTCAAATGAGACTATAACAAATACGTGTAGGGTAGATCTTTGAAATTTTATAGTTCTTTTTTAAAATCTTTCTTTAGAAAAAAAAATTGTAATAGATTCCTTTGATATTATCTAATAGACTGAATTCTGAGCAGGTCCATAAGTTTAGACGTACTGATGGGTTAATTAGGGAATAGAAAAAACAAACAAAGACAAGTCAACTCTAGTTAATGAAATTATTAATATATAATAGAGTGAATCTCTTGTACAACTGTTGCATGGATTGATTAGATAAGCTTCGTGTAATTGATACTTGATTCGAATTCCTACAGTTTATACATTATTTATTTATTTATTGTCGATGAAACCTTGTTACATAAAATGTATCACAAAAACTTATATGCCCCCAACTTGATCCGGCATGTAAGCCGCTCCCACGTGCGACCACACCATAGTTGGTGTGCACCGTGCGCACCTGATTGTATATAGTGTATCATGTGAAGGTATCACACATTTACTTTTCAGGTATCACACAATTACTCTTCAGACCACTTTTCAAGTATCACACATTTACTCTTAAAGTATTATGCAGAAATAATGTTGTTTTCTTATTCTTCCTCTTTTTTCTCCTTCTTCTTCTTAATCTATTTTCTTATCATTTTATTATTTTTCTTAATTGTTATGTACATTCTTCTTCTTCTTCTTCTTCTCTATATTCTTGTTCTTATTCTTCTTCAAATTATCATGAAAGTCATTTATTTGTTCTATTATCTATTAGAGAAGCCCAAACAGTTCTGAAAATCGAAATTAGGTCAGTTCGAACCGGCGGTCAACGGTTCGGGGGAACCGTTGACCCAGTTTTGGTTCTGAATTTTCCAAACCGGCTAACCGACGATTCCAACCGCCGGTTTTCGTATATTTTTTTTATTAAATTGAAGATGCCACGTGTACGGCTGTGTTTGAATCGAAGATAGCCATTGGAAATGAACGGCCACGATTAAATGGTCGTTGGAAATCGGACAAACCGCGGCGGTTTTGATCAATTTTCGATCCAACAGCCGAGATCAAGTGGCCGTTGGAGATGGACGACTAAGATGATCCGAACCGGCGGTTCGAACCGAAGCGTCGGATTTTTCTTTTCTTTTGTTTTGTTTTTTTTTTTTGAATTTTTTAGATTTATAAATAGGGGTTCAAATTATGTATTTGCTCACACCAATTCTCTTGCTCTCTCTCTCTCTCAATTCTTGCATTCTAGCTCACTTTAATATTTCAAGTTCAAAACCTCTCAAATTCTTGTTATATTTCAATTTCTAGTTCTTATATCATCTACTTCTAATTCTACTTCTACTTCTATTCTTTCTATTTTACATTCATCATGTTTAGAAGAGGTTCAAAATGGGTATGTTTGAATTCAAAATGACAAATAAATTGATTTGAAGAGTGTAAATAAATCAATCGTATCAAAGAATTACTATTTAAGTTTAAGTTTAAAGTTTTATTTCAATTATTTGATTTTCAATCTAATGAAGCAAAATCATTTTCAAATACAATTCAAGTACGATTAAAAATTTATACATTATCATATGCATAATCATTTTCAAATTTATTTGTTTTATCTATATATATATATATATATATATGTGTGTGTGTTTTTATTGAATCATATAGTGGTCAACTTTAAATCAATATAATTTTTTATTTGTTCAAAAAAAAAAATCCATCTTAAATTTAGAAATATAGATTTTCAAAGGCATAAGATGCAATAAACTATATTGTCACTACATAAATATAAAACTTATTCCAACCTCAAATCATTCCATTCAAACATATCAAATTATTTATATGATAGTAATTTAGAGGGATCAAATTATTATCCTTAAATTAGTTAACATAAGTGTGATGATAATGCATGCATATATATATATCCTGAATATTAGAAAAAAAAAAAAGAAAAAAAAAAGAAGAAAAACGGGAATCAGTTTTTGGCTAAGTTTAGCTAAAAACGCAAGTCACTTAAAAAGGCGTGTTTTCAAAACACGATTTCAATCTGTTAAAAACGGTTATTTGCAAAGCTGTGTTCTTGAGTTTTGTTTTGCAGGTTTGATCGAGCGGTTTTGCGGGCGGGAAATCTCGAGCTATACTCAATGGATTCTCATGCGGTTTGAAGCTGTGGATTCACTATAAAGCCTAGTTCATTTCTTATTCACATAGTTAGTTTCTTTGAGCGTTGTATAGAGAGCTTATCACCTGCAAAGTTACTAGCGCAGATCAGGGTTTAGTTTTGTTATCTCATGTGTTGAACTCTGTAATTCTTTGATCGATTAATAGTGGATTGTTTCTGTCACAGTGGATGTAGGGATTATCCACCCGAACCACTTAATTCCTGGTGTTCTTGTTTCAGTGTATTTTTTCGTTCTCCATTTCTTATTTTAGCGATTTCTTAAGTGAGGTTGTTGTGTGGCTTGAAGTGTTATTGGATTTCTTGATTGGATATTGAGAATTGGCACCATTTGTGAGAACTCTAAAGATTAAGAGATGGGATCAGTCAAGTTTGATGTGGAAAAAAATTGATGGATCAAGTGACTTTGGCCTATGGAGACTAAAGATGAAGACATTACTGGTGCAACATAGTGCTGCTGCAGCCTTGCAGGGAATTGAAGTTTTTCCTGAAGGAATAAGAGCTGATCAAAAGGCAACTCTCATGGAGAAAGCACACATCATGATAATACTCAGCCTAGATAACAAGGTTTTGTATGAGGTGGCTAAGATTGAGTCAGCCTATACATGGTAAAGTCCTTAGCCAACCGCTTGTTTCTGAAGAAGAAGTTATATGCTTTCAAATTTGTTGAAGATAGACGTCTGATGAGTCAATTGGAGGAGTTTAACAAGATATTGGATGATCTTGAAAACATGAATGTCAAACTAGAAGAAGAGGACAAGGCTTTGATATTACTAAGCTCTCTTCCCAAAAGTTTTGAAAATTTTTGTGACTCAATACTATATAGCAGACAACTATCTCTCAAATTAGAGGAAGTAGTAGCTGCCTTGAAGACTAAGGAATTGACAAAAAAAATCAGATGTTAAAGCTCAGAGTGGAGGAGAAAGTTTGATGGCTAAACAAGCTGGAACCAAGAAGAAACCATTCAAGAAAGGGAATAAGAAGCCTCTCATTTTGAATCAAGATTCAAAGGAAGATATTGAAGGTAATAGATACTTTCATTGTCATAAGCCTGGCCACTACAAAAAGGATTGCTTCAAGTTGAAAGGAAACAAGAAAGGGAAGCCAAACCAATCAGAAAAGCAAGCAAATCCAACAACAGATGCAGCAAACTCCAACACTGGATATGAATCTGCTGAGGTATTAGCAATTACTTCAAATGACACAAATGAAGAATGAATTCTTGACTCATGGTGTTCTTTCCACATAAGTCCTCATAAAGAGTGGTTTAAGGATCTCATCTTGAAAGAGGAGGGAGCTGTTATGCTTGGAAATAACAAGACTTGCAGGATCAAGGGTGTTGGTACTGTTTCATTGAAGATGGGAGATGGATCAGTGAAAATCTTATCTAAGCTATCTGCTGAATGTGAAGTCATGCAAGTAATCAAGGATTCCAGAATTGTCATGGAGGGTTTCAAGAAGCATGACTTATATTACTTGAATGGAAGTACTGTTATTGGTGGATCATACTCAACCAAAGAGATGGATATAACTCTAATATGGCATAAGAGATTAGCCCATATCAGTCTTTAAAGCCTGCAAGAACTTCAGAAACAAGATGCTTTTGGAAAAGATAAAATCACTGAGCTTGATTTTTGTCACCACTGCATAATGGGAAAAGCTAAAAGGTTGAGGTTTGGTTCCAGTGTACATACCACAAAAGAAAGGTTAGATTATGTACATTCAGATCTCTGGGGTCCTACAAAGGCAACTACAAAGAATGGAGGTAGATATTTCTTATCAATAATTGATGATTTCTCAAGGAAAGTCTGGGTATTTGTGCTCAAAACCAAGGATGGGGCATTTCAGAAATTCAAGGAATGGCTGATTCAGGTGGAGAATCAAACTGATAAGAAGTTAAAATACTTGAGAACTGACAATGGCTTAGAATTTGTATCAAATGTTTTCAACTCATTTTGTAAAGAGAAAAGAATTACTATGCACAAGACCACTCCATATACACCACAACAGAATGGGCTTGCAGAGAGGATGAATCAAACCCTATTAGAAAGAGTAAGGTGTATACTGCTAAGTTCAGGTTTAGACAAGAGTTTCTAGGGTGAGGCAGTCACCACTGCAGCATATCTAATCAATAGATCTTCATCCAGTGCAATTGGGTTCAAAACTCCAGAAGAGAAATGGAATGGAAGGCCTGCTGACTACTCCAAGCTAAAAGTGTTTGGATGTCTAGCCTATGTCCATATCAAACAAGATAAGTTAGAAGCAAGAGCACTTAAGTGTGTGTTCTTGGGATATCCAGAAGGAGTCAAGGGATATAAGCTATGGTGTTTAAAGAAAGGAAATCAGAAGTGCATTGTGTCTAGAGATGTGTCATTTGATGAGACTTGCATGGCCCTAAATAAAGAGGAAACTAAAGAGTAAACCAAGACTGATAATGATGAAGCTCAGCTTGAGGTGGAGCCATTACACATGAGTTCCAATGATCATAATCAACAGAGTGAAAATGATGAAGAATCTCAGGGAGACAATCAACAGGAAACAAGCCAACAAGAACATCAACTGATCAATTATCAACTCACCAGAGATAGATCAAGAAGGTTAGTTAAACCACCTATTAGATTTGATCAATCTAATTCCATTTCCTTTGCTTTCCTTGCAGCTGAAGACATTGTGTATCAAGAGCCTAGTAGTTATATTGAAGCTACTACCTGCAAAGAAAATGTGAAGTGGAAATCAGCTATACAAGATGAATTAAGTTCACTAGCCAGAAATGGCACTTGGATCATTGTTGATAAGCCAAGAAATCAGAAGCTTATAGGTTGCAAATGGATTTTTAAGAAGAAAATTGAAGTTACACAAAATAACAAAGTGAGGTTTAAAGCAAGGCTTGTGGCTAGGGGGTTCACTCAGAAAGAGGGTGTTGATTACACAGAGATCTTCTCTCCAGTGGTTAAACATTGTTCCATTAGAATATTTCTTGCAATAGTGGCTCAATTTGACTTGGAGCTACATCAAATGGATGTCACAACAACTTTCTTACATGGTGAATTGAAGGAGAAGATATATATGAAAGTTCCAGAAGGCTTGGAGATTCCAAACAGTGAAAAGAAGGCTTGCTTACTCAGAAAATCACTATATGGTTTAAAGCAATCTCCAAGGCAATGGTATCTCAGGTTTGATCAATTTATGAAAAGAATTCATTTCACTAAGAGTATGTATGATAGTTGTGTGTATTTCAGATTTGATTTCAATGCATCATTCATATATTTGTTATTGTATGTTGATGATATGCTTATTGCAAGTGATTCTATGTAAAGTTTGAATAAAGTTAAATGCTTACTTAACACTGAGTTTGAGATAAAGGATCTTGGTGAAGCAAAAAGAATCTTAGGGATGGACATCTCAAGACAAAGATCAGAAAATAAAGTGATACTTGATCTCAACAACTATCTGAAGAAAGTTCTGGTCAGATACCAAATGAATCAATGCAAGAGTGTTTCTATTCCAATTGGACAACATGTAAAGCTATCTAAAGATCAGTGTCCAAAGACTAAGGAAGAGGAATACAGGATGAGCAAGATACCATACTCTAATGTTGTAGGAAGCATGATGTATGCTATGGTATGTTGCAGGCCAGATTTAGCATATTCCATGAGTTTAATCAGTAGGTATATGTCTGATCCAGGACCTTTACATTGGGAAGCAGTGAAGTATGTGCTTAGATACATAAATGGTTCAGTTAGGATTGACGTTCAAGAAAACTACAACTTCAAGTACTTCTTTAGTTGGTTTTGTGGATGCAGATTATGCAGGGAACATGGATACAAGAAAGTCTCTTACAGGCTATGTTTTCACCTTGTTTGGCATTGCAGTAAGCTGGAAATCAACTCAGCAATCTGTAGTAGCCTTATCCACAACTGAGGCTGAATTTATTGCACTAACATAAGCAATTAAGGAAGCACTTTGGCTCAAAGGCATACTTTCAGAGTTTGGTGTTGATCAGAAATGTGTGGAAGTTTATTGTGATAATAACAGTGTTATCCACCTATCTAAACATCAAGGTTTTCATGAAAGAACCAAGCATATTGATGTCAAGCTATATTACATAAGGGACATCATAGAGAAGGAAGAGATCAAGGTTAGCAAAGTGGCTAGTGAAGAAAATCCAGCTGATGGATTAACTAAAGCATTGCCTACAGCCAAGTTCCTACTATGTCTGGAGTTGATTGGATTAAAAGGGAATTATTCTACAAGCGTAACCTGATTCTCTATCAGGTTGATCAAAGCAAGGATATAACATGCATTAAGGTGGATATTTGTGATGATAATGCATGCATATATATATCCTGAATATTAGAAAAGAAAAGAAAAAAAGAAAAAGAAAAACGGGAATCAATTTTTGGCTAAGTTTAGCTAAAAACGCAAGTCACTTAAAAAAGCGTGTTTTCAAAACACGATTTCAATCTGTTAAAAAAGGTTATTTGCAAAGCTGTGTTCTTAAGTTTTGTTTTGCAGGTTTGATCGATCGGTTTTGCGGGCGGGAAATCTCGAGCTATACTCAACGGATTCTCATGCGGTTTGAAGCTGTGGATTCACTATAATGCCTAGTTCATTTCTTATTCACATAGTTAGTTTCTTTGAGCGTTGTATAGAGAGCTTATCACCTGCAAAGTTACTAGCGCAGATCGGGATTTAGTTTTGTTATCTCATGTGTTAAACTCTGTAATTTTTTGATCGATTCATAGTGGATTGTTTCTGTCACAGTGGATGTAGGGATTATCAACCCGAACCACTTAATTCCTGGTGTTCTTGTTTCAGTGTATTTTTTCGTTCTCCATTTCTTGTTTTAGCGTTTTCTTGAGTGAGGTTGTTGTGTGGCTTGAAGTGTTATTGGATTTCTTGATCGGATATTGAGAATAAGTTTGAGATTGATTTATATATATATATATATATATATAAGATCTTATGGATTGATTACCATCATAAGGTTAGATAATTGAGACAAGATTGATCACCAAACATTTCATTTTCAAATTGGTCACATATGAATGCATCAATTTTGTCAGCACTAACCAATTCTGATTTTTGAATATCAAAAATTCAATAAATAAATCAATAAATCAAATGTGGAGAATGTCTTTGTCTACAAGTAAATCTAATGGAATCTCTTTAAGCTTTGTCCAATGAAAATCTCATAAATTTCTTTTTTGTTCTTTCCCAAAAATCATATACTAATATTTTTCAATGACCACTACTTCTATAAAATAAACAAATAAATAATAGTATTTTTCAATGTCGGCAAATGGAATTATGGATTAGTAGTTTTCAATATAAAATCAATATTGCAATTAATACCTACCACTAATTAGAATCTCCTTTATCCCTCCTATATTACATATGGATTAAAACATACAGTGGTCCAATTTTTGAATTAATCTTTTGAAGTTTTTAAAATATAAACTCAATAGTTGTCCATGAAAAGATAGTAATTATTTATGATAAAAGAAGAAACTAAAGCATCAAAAGTATGATACAACAGCCACTCAGAAACCAAATTCCCTCAATTTTTCCCTTTGAATGAGTAATTTAGCTAAGAAAAAATTTCTTTGTTATCTAGAAATTGATAAAAATGTTGAAAAATGGAGGAAAAAAGAGTGTTGTAGAGCTGAAGAAAGAACTGGAAACAGTGATGGAAGCCATTATGAAGGATGATGATGATGATGATGATGGTGATTGCAATTTGGATTTAACTGATATTGCAATTCAAACTCTTTCTGCCCTAAAAGAGCTGAATCTGAAACAGATTGATCGAAAAACTTTCAATAATGATTGTTTGCAAGTACCTCAGGAATTCAAATGCCCGATTTCGGGGATTTTGATGGAGGATCCTGTTGTCGCAGCTTCGGGTCGGGTTAGATTTGAATCCCTTCTATTGCATTCTGATTATTCTGATTTGTGTAATTGCAGTTTAGGGATTTGAATTGATGATCATGCGAGTGGAATTAGGTTTTACAATATACGAATTTATGATCTTAGAATGCCCTAATTTGTTGCAAATAGGTGAATTACGGAATGGATTTCGATTTTTATGATTATAATCTGCGCGAAATTGTTCGATGTTTGCATCCTTGAATTTTGCAGACATATGAGGAGGCTTCGATTCGAAAATGGCTGAAAGATGGTAATGGGAGATGTCCACAGAGTGATGAACTATTGCCTCATACTGTCTTGATCCCGAATCATTCGATCAAGAATCTGATTATGAATTGGTGTAAATCAAACGGAGTTGATATCCCGAGAAGTGGATTCATGAGTGATGAGGAATTTGGATTAAACGACAACGAAGAACATTTGGTCGAGCTTCTTGAAAGACTGTCATCTTCATCCGTTTTTGATCAATTATCAGCTCTGAAAGAGCTCCGTTTGCTCACTGCTTGTTTGCCCTCAATCCGGGCTCGTTTCGGAGAGATTAAGGAAGCTATCCCTCGACTATTCACTCCACTCTTGATCGAGAGGTCCTATTCTGATCCCACCCTGCACGATGATTTACTTGTCACGGTTTTGAACATCTCGACTCACGAGAGCAACAAGAGGAAGATTGTATCAGCGAGCCCGTTAGCTGTTTCCTTTCTTGCTGACTCGTTGAGTGCGAAATGCATTGAAATGAGAAGCCATGCTGCTGCTGCCTTGTCAGCATTATCAGCCCTCGACTCAAATAAGTCCACTATAGGAAGATCAGGGGCTATTAGGGCTCTCATACGTCTCATTGAAGACGGGCATCCATTGGCCTTGAAAGATGCTGCTTTGGCTGTCTTGAATCTGTGCAGTGTGATTGAGAATAGAGAAAGGGCTGTGTTTGAAGGGGCGGTTATGGCTGTCATGGACAAGATCGTAGCTCGTGTACTCGTTGATGAAATGCTGGAAATTCTTGCGATGCTTTGCAGCCATGAAAGGGCGATCGAGGAGATGGAAGAGCATAGCATGATGTTCTGTCTCTTTGATGTACTAAGAGAGGATGTTAGTGAAGAGGGCAAGGAGCATTGTGTTGCCATTGTTTACGCTATGTGTTTCAGTGATCGAATGAAGCTAAGGAAGATAAACGAGGTGGAGAACGCATACGAAACTCTGTGTTGTGTTGCGAGTAGTGGGACTTCAAGGGCTAAGAGGAAAGCTACTGGCCTTCTTCAGAGGCTTAATAGGTTTGCTTTCATTTCACACACTGCTTAGAAGTAGAGGGCATTGTTGGCAAAAATTGTTGAGAATATGTAAAAGTGTTGTAATAAGAGTGTTGTTGTTCTAGTAAATATACGTACAAGGTTTTTGGGTTTGTGTTGTTTAAGCCTTAAGGTTAGTGCATTCTCCATTTTATATATCAATCTTTTAACTTTGATGTTTTTCTTTTCTTGTAAAAAAGAAAAAGAAACTTCCATGAAAAATTCAAATGTGCCCATGTAATGATTATTTAAATAGAAAAAAATTTGGAAAAGAAAAATAATAAAATATTTGTACTGTACACTTTATATGCAACAAAATGCAAAATAAAATATGATATTGTAGGAAATCTAATATTTCTTTGAATTTAATTCTTGTGAGATTGTTTGAAGGTCCAATTCTATAAAATTAATTATTATTTTATGAAACAGTTTTATATAAATTTTTATATTCTTATCTCGATATTTACGTAAAGTTTTTCTTGAGAGATAATAGTATTTAATGAAACGTAAATCATATAACATTACGCAATTAGAAAAATATTTCAAAATTAAATAATTGAAATAGGTTGATTAATAAAAATATTAATAATTAATAAATTATTATGTTCAGGCTTCAATACATGATAATAATATGAAATCCCTAGTTGAATTATATTTTAGGATATATGAAATTAACTAAATTTATGTGCATAATTTTTTTTTTTTGATTTACTAATAATATGAAATCCCTAGTTGAATTATATTTTAGGATATATGAAATTAATTAAATATATGTGCATAATTTTTTTTTTTAGAGTTGGTCTTGTGTGCACTTGGTGCACATGCAATCCAGGGTCGACCCAATTTTGACTAGAATCTGCGTGTTTTTAATTTTGACTTTTTTTTTTTGCTTCAGGTTGTTACCTGTATGTTGTATTAGTGTGACATGTATGTATAAATGTGTATCTTTATATATAAATATCATGACCTTTATGTACTGTAATTTTAAAAAAAAATGAAGATTTTCAACACAATTTATACTGTATACTTTTATGTGATATCAATGTGACATTTATGTTATATTATGTCAATATTCTGACATTTATGTAATATATAGAAATGTATAAATGTCAGAATATTTGTATATAAAAGTACATAAATGTCAGAATATTTGTACATAAAGGTGACATAATATAAAATAAATGTTACATTAATATCACATAAAGATATACAGTACAAAATATGTTGAAAATCTTCATTTTTTTTTTTTTAAGTTACAGTACTTAAAGGTAAAGATCATGCACCAGGTGCATAGGAGAATTTGTGTTTTTTTTTTTTTTTTTGAGTTACAATAGAAGTGAGGAGATTCAAACCCAAAGCCGTATTCCGGTGAGAGATGTACCTAACATTAGACTAAGTCTATTGGTACAATAGTCAATATATGTGCCTAATAAAACACAAGAAAAGTTTAATAATCTTTAACTAAAAAAATAAAGAGGCACATAATTGCCATTTGCTTCAATATTTTGGTGCAATGGCATATATACCACCACATAAACGGCAATCAAAGGGCGGCGCCGCGTCATCTCCGCCGTCTCCTCATTTAGGTGCAATGGCATATGTATACGAAACCATTATATAAGCAGCTCTGTTTCTGGAGGAACGAAAAAGGTTGCATGTTGCCCCATAATTCGCGATCTATATAATCAAGTAAGCATTTGAAGTCTTGTATATTATTGTGCTTGTAGGAACCGTTTCAAATCTGCTGAATCGATGAAAAGAAGCTCTATTCCACAATGGTGGAAGTCTTTTTACACAAATACGTCACCTCATCTGTTTCTCAGACACAACATTTTGAATATAAGATTCAAATGTTTGTTTCATTCAAGGGTTTACGACTGCTTTCTGTGTTGAATTAATTACTAATTCGACACGATTTGCATCGATTAATTTGCAGGACGAAACGATCGATACTGAGCTTGCAATTGAAATGCTTAAAGAGAACTTAAAGCTGATATGGAGCCACTTTTTATTTTAGTCTTGCAAATTTGCAATGTAATTAGTGTACCCTTTTAAATGTATTTTTAGTATAAATTGTAAGCCTTCACATGACTTATATATCTTTGAATAAAACTTTCTCTATATTATTGTGGTCATTAAAATTCTAAATCTATGCATTATATGTATTTCATCTTGATTATATTATAAATAATAATCAATGTATTAGACCAAATATTATCATACATATTGTTCATTTTTATTAGACCATCAGCTGACTCCATCAAACCCCCAACTAACATCTATTCGTTTGCAGAAATATTGATTGAAATGTCTAAAATTCAAATATCTCTAGGGATGACAATTTCCGACATGACAAGACATCCCGACACAAACCTAGCACGAAAATAGTGGGTTAGGATTGTCTTTTCGTGGATTCGGGTTGGGCTCGTCCGACACGAAAACTAATGGGTTCGAGTTGATTAGGGCAGTTCGCCAGTTCCTACTAATCTATTTATTTTTTTATTTTTTTTAATTCATATAGTGTATTTAAGGTTAAATTTGTATATTAAGTATTCAATGGATTGAATAATGGTAATTGTTTGAGGGTTATTGTGATTTTCTAAAATTATTACCCATGTTTCATCACTATTTTGGAAAGATATCTTAATTTAAGGTGTTATTGCATCTTTGAAAATATAAAAGAAAAAATATTTTTGTATCTAAATTCAAATAAATCGAGTCATGTCAACTCATGAAATTTCAGTTTGTGTTCAGGTCAAAAATTTTGACACGAAATGAAAACGGATTCAAGTTCGCGTTAAAGCTATTATTATTATGTCTCAACCTGAAACCCAATTTGATTGCCACCCGGCCCACCCCTAAAGATCTCCAAAATTGTGATAAAAATTTAATTTTGAAATAAGATGGGATTACATACACTCCAATTATTAAAGACACAAGCCTTAAAATGATTTAATGCTACCAAATTCTTAAACACATCTCACTACTTTACCATCCTACATTTTCAATTATATAATATATATTTATTTTAAATTTGATATGTTTAGTAATGAGCGTGGTTTGCATGGCCCATTTTTTGAAATAAACTAAAATAGAAAAATAATAATTGCAATGAAAATTATTATAGAAGAAGAGAGAGAAAGAGAGAGGAGGGTAAAAAGGGAAAAGAGAAAAAAAGAGTGTCAATGAGCATCCCATTGAAATCTCCCCATAATTTTCTGCGGTGTGTAAAGAGAGGAAACCATAAACAGACTATTTTCTCATCTTCTGCAAATGATTTTGTTTCCTCCTCTAGGTTTCCACCATTTCTTGAAATCATCACATTTCTTTGAGGGTCCTTCATTCTCCTGGAGGACCCTACCCCACCCACCCCCCTCTTCTCTTTTCTTGTTGTGTTGATTCATTGATGACCAAGAATTTTGTGGGTTCTCTGCGAGGAGGAAAATCAAAGCAAAGCATTCTGTTTTCATGTTGGTTGTTTGTGTGAAGGAGCCATTTTTCGATCTTTAACTTATTTGTTTTGAGAGTCGGTTTTCGAGGAATTTGAAGACATGAATTGCTTCCCATGTTTTCAAAATAAGCAAGAAAGCAAGAGTGAGGAGGAGAAGAAGAATGATCTGCCCATTGCTCAGCCTAAAGAAATCCCTCCTACAACTGCTTCTCCTCCTCCTCCTCCTGGTACAAAATTTATTTTGATTTTCCATGATCAAAGTTGACAAATTGTTGTGTTTGGATTTATGCATTGTGTTGATTTGGATCAAGAATTGAAGATAGTAAATGATGTTTGTTGTTTACAGTAAATAATAATCATGGGGCGGAAGATCCGTTAGACGATGCGAGAAATGCAGCAGAAAGCGAAGATAGCACGGTGAGATCTTTCACGTTCCGTGAACTCGCCACTGCGACTAAGAATTTCCGTCAAGAAACTCTGTTGGGTGAAGGTGGATTCGGAAAAGTATTTAAAGGCACACTTCCAGGAAGTGGAAAGGTACTTGTTCTTTCTTTCATGCTTTCTTCATAAGACCAAGCAAATGATGATCTTGTTGCCTTTTTCCCACATAGATTGTTGCCGTTAGGCAACTAGACAGAAACGGAACCCAAGGGGGCAAAGACTTCGTCTTTGAAGTCTCCAATTTGAGTCTTCTTCATCACCCTAACATAGTCAAGATGGTTGGATATTGTGCTGATGGGGAGCAAAGGCTTTTGGTCTATGAATACTTGCCTTCTGGCTCTTTGGACACCCATCTTTTCGGTACCTACTTTCCTATCCACATCTTTCCCTGCATTCTCTATACGCCTTCTTCAACTCTCGTCTCTCTGTTTTGACAGACCTCCCAGCAGAGAAGAGCCCACTGGATTGGACAACCAGAATGAAGATTGCTTTAGGCATTGCAGAAGGGATGGAATACTTGCACGAGAAAGCCGATCCGCACATCATATACCGTGATCTGAAATCCTCCAATGTCCTTCTCAACGAATCCAAGAGCCCCAAACTCGCTGATTGTGGCCTTGCCAACATCATCCAGAGTGGCCAAAAGATGCATGTGTCTGTCATGGCTGGCTACAACGGATACTGTGCGCCAGAGTACGAAAGAAACGGGGATTTGACAATAAAATCGGATGTATATAGCTTCGGTGTAGTCCTACTAGAGCTTATCACGGGCCGTAGAGCCTTGGACACATCAAGGCCAGCTGAGGAGCAAAGTTTAGTTAGTTGGGTGAGTCTTTCTTCCTTCAATTCTTGTTCTAATATTTCGGGATATTTGGTGAATGTGTGTTATGTTATATCGAACAGGCACAACCGATATTCAAGGATCCATCGAGGTTTCCAGACATGGCAGATCCACTACTTAGAAAGGGATTCGCAGTAACAAGCTTGAACCAAGCAGTGGGAGTTGCAGCTATGTGCCTGCAAGAAGAACCATCGGCTCGTCCCTTCATAAGCGACATATCGGCCGCGCTTAGTTTCCTGGCGATGGCCCCACCTGAGGCTCCTATTCCTGATCGCCTCGTGCCTATATTATCCAGAGCTCCAACAGCTAGACAAGGTGAAAACAGCAACAATAACAACAACACCAACACCAACAATAACAACTCTGGTGATCTTAAACAACAACATGATCACGAGGATGATGATGAGGATGATGTCACTTCAGTTAGTGATGACGAAGACGACGATCAAACCCGTGCTAGCGACGAGGATGATGACGATGGCAATTCCAGCTCCGAATACGAGTATGGTGACAGCTCAGATGGTTCCGATTATGAGGACATGAGCAGGGTCGAAAGCCGGAAAGAGCCCAGCCCGGACCCGGCCCGTTGCAAATCCACTAAGTCTAAAAAGCTCGGCTCGAGCTCGAAACGTAAGAGCAAGAAGCAATCCATCAAAGTCCCTTCAAGAAGTAGGCATAGCAGGAAAAACTCGGGCTCGATAGCCGTGATCCCTCCAACCAAACCCGGCCCGGTCAACACTCAAAAGTCTCGTGATGGATCTGATAATAGTTCGAGTAGTGACGAAGAACGCTGGAACGACTCGCAAGACACAAGAAGCTATGGTATAAATTCAAGAAGTGAAAGCACTAAAGATGATTATGGAAGCTATAGTTCCAGCTCTGAAGAAGACAACTAATAGCCAAGCCAATGCACTCAAGATTTCATTTGCTTCTTTCATTCATCCATGGAGGTTATGGTTATCTATTTATTTACAGTTTACACACACACATATGTATAGGAAAAATGAGGTTTGCTCTAATGAACAGAATTTTTTTTTTTTTTTTTTTCACTCTTTTTCTTCTTCTCTACACAACTTTTTCTAGGCATTTTGCAAGAACTACCATATAACCCCTTTTTATCTAGTATTTTGTTTGATTCCATTACCATGTGAATCAATTTTGTTCGATTCAGTAGCTCTGTATGTACTGATGATGTCATTTTTATAAATACGACGTTTATTGATTAAAAACTATATTCATTATTTGTTATTTATTTGAAATGTGCTCGTGTATTTGAGAGAGACTATTTATTGATTAGTCCAACTCTAATAACTTTGACAATAAAAAATTTAAAAAAAAAAAAATATATATATATATATATATATTTTTTTTTTTTTTTTTTTTTATTAATTTGGTCTCAAGTTTTGGTCAATTTTTGTATTGCCTATTGCTATGTATATTATTTAAGGGTAATATTCTAATTGTAACAAACCTTTTTAAAACAGATTTCTATTTTAACTAAGCCATAAAAAGTAAAAAATAAAATTGAGAGTAATAGTGTTTTGGAGTTTAAAATTTTTAAATTGCATTGGAAAAATAATAGTGGGTTTAACTTACATAATTGTTTGTACTATAAATTATTGCGCAACTCTCTTTGATCTTTAGCCATTACTAATAAAAAGTTGTAGTAGGAAACTCCACAGAGAAGGGGAAGAAATAAGCCACAAATTAAATGGAGAAAAGAAAGGGGGTTGAACAGAATACTTTCAAGGGTGTTTTTGTATTTTAATTCGAGGTTTTAAAAGAAATAATTAGTAGTGCTTTCTAAAATAAAATAAAATTAATGGGTTAATTGAGTGTGTTTATCCCATTATATTGATCCGATTGACCAACATGTTCATTGAATGTTAACCAATCCATATAAAGATTTATCTCACAAATTACATTTATAGCGTCTCACACACATTCATTAAAAATTAAAAGAGAGAGAGAAAAGAACATGTGTCACATGCAAAATAAAAGCACAAACGTAGTCCCCATATATTGCAAATGATACAGTCAAATTTAAAAATGAAGTGTAACAAGACCTAACAATCCTGAAAATGTTCAAAAATAGAAAAAGAAAAGGAATAAAGAAACTAAGTGAAAATTGCAAAATAAAATAATATGGGTCGATTGAGTGTGTTTAGCTGAAGACTGACCATGTTGATTTACGTTAATGACATGTTGACTAAGTCTTGATTGATTGATCCATATGAAAATTCATCTAATAAATTAGGAATTGTAAGACAACGTCGAAGAAGTTTTTACCAAAAATAAAATAAAGTAAACAAAACCAAATAATAAATACATATAAAAATATGAAAAAAAAAAAAAAAAAAAGGCAACGTGGAATGCACATGCACTATAAAAGCACAAACATAAATCATATATTGCAATGATATAATCAAATTTTGAAATGAAGTTTAAGAAGGTCTAAAATATGCCAAAAATATAAAAACAACAAGTCTGAAAGTTATGAAATAAAATAAATTGTTCAAACATAGTTTATTCAGATAAATTATGAATAAGATGATGGGAGCAATTTTAAGTTGCACGATGATCATCCTGTAATGGGTTTTCTTCACCGTTGCCTGACATCAAATATATTATTAAATTTACAAAATTTAAATATGTCCATTATTATTTCTATAATAAAAGAGAAATAATTACTAAGTGAAAGAAATATTATTAAAATGTAATTTACCATTTTTATAAAGGAACAAGTGTACCCAAACCTCTTTGTGTTCGACCACCAGTTGAACACACCTTTTTGCGTTCGACAAACCAAGGTCGAATGGGTCCCAAATTTGTTGTTATTTTTTCGTTCTTTTTACACGATTTCACACGATTATTATATAGTTTGTTAAATCACAAAATGATTTTTCATACGTTATCCCCTTATAAATTTAAAGTTTGATGAATGAAAGAAATAAAAAAGGGAGAAGAAGGCAGACAGGCGAGAAGAAATTTGGAGCAATTTTCAGTTTTTTTTTTAATTCATAAGGGTAAAATTGAAATTTTACTATTTTTTATATTTTTTCAATTTTGTTTTTTAAATGGGGTGTGTTTTGAAATTTTTGAGGTGCGGATAACCGGGCCCTATAATAAATTATTAGAAAATTTGTATATAGTCATTCTAAGTGTATAAATATTTATGGACCAAAATATTATATGTTATATATATATATATATATATATATATATATATATATAAACATATATTAATTATATATATAATTAATTTCAAACGTACCCCAAACTACTGTAATTGGTTGAGCCCATTAATCCTCGATCAAAAGAGTAGGAGCTTCTGAAATTCACAGCTACATCTTCTTCCTATTTAGTTACCAACAAAGATATACATGAAAATTACTTAGATGAAACGAATCAATAATATTAAAAATAAATGTTAAAGATGTAATATACCAAAATTAAAATTTATGCATTACTATTTACTTTGGAAATTCCCAAATATACTTTATCAAATAAATCTACAATATTCATAGGTTTCAAATGAGTATTTTATAGGGACTCATTTGCGGAATAATTCAATATTTGGTAAACGACATTTATTAGGACGGACGCTCCTAAATATAAGAAAGGAAAAATAGCATTAAATAATATATAACAATAAATTTGATACCCTTTTAAAATAATATTGGATGTCAGCCTTTGGTAAACTACATTTATTAAGATGGGCGTTCCCAAATATTAAAAAGGAAAATAGCACTAAATAATAACAATAAATTTTATATCCTTTTAAAATAATATTGGCTTTCCTTTATATGATTTGTTTTGTAAATAGGGCTGCACATACTATAAGGCGAATGAGTCGATCACTCGAGCCCTAAATAATATGCATGTTTAGGGGCCTAAACATTATTCTATATAACTATGTCTGTATTGGTAAAATATAATTACAAAAGATAATAGACGTGTCAATGCACATCGATTGGATGGGCAGACCATAGTCCACCATTTGGCGGTTGGTGGGTCTTCATTGTAGTGGGCCACCAAAATTCCAATCCATTGGTGGGTTGCGAGTTAAGTGGGCCGGCCGGCCACCAATATTTTTTAATTAATTAAATTTTTTATATGAAATAAATAATAATGCAATATCTTATATATTTTACTAGAATATATATGCATTTAATTACATATAAAGTACAAGATAAGGCATGATCCACTTTCTTATGACCAGAGGATGGAAGCTGGGATGTTTTTACAAGGGGCCGAAATATTTTTTTTTTTTTATATTTATCAAGTTTTTGAAAATTGAGAATGGCAAGGTCCATGTTTTTAACTAAAATTACATTTTATATGTATATATATATAGAGAGAGAGAAATTCGGTCGGAAAATTTAAGGAGGTATCATGGTTGGACTAATTAATCTAATCGAATCTGGTAGGAAAATTTAAGGAGGTATCATGGTTGGACTAATTAATCTAATCGAATCTGGTAAGTCATGGTCCGTATTTGACAAAACTTTATCAACTCAGAAACTATGCTTGTGTGTCGGACCAACTTGATCAGATCATGATGGTAACACAACACTCATTCTTTGAGTACTAAAAGATAATATTTCCCATTAAAAAAATAGGTTTTTTTAATAATAAATAAACCTAGTACAGAAAAATAAAACAAGTACAAAATTATAAGTAAAAAAAATTAACTTTTCTCGATAGTTAAAATACGATAGATAAATTTAAACAGATTCTATTTGTTTTGCAATACTAATTTTCAAATTGAGGATTTTTATTTCTTTTTTGAGAAACTTCAACTATAATTTAGGTAGTACTGTCAAGACGGGCTGGCGGGGCGGGCTGGCCCATAACCCGCCAAAAAACCACAATTGGCGGGGCGGGGCGGGGCGGGGCGGGGCGGGCCGGCCCGCCATTTTGGCGGGCCTAAAAAATCCCAGCCCAGCCCAACCCACCGCGGGTCGCGGGCCAGGCGGGCCAACCCGCCAATTTTTTTTTTTAATCTATGATTTTTTATTTGAATTGCTAGTTATGATTACATTAATTTATAAACTTGACAACTTTCTAAACATTTGATATCTAAAATATTTATTAGTTTCTTGGATATTTCTAAAATATTTATGTTGTTTTTTGGATAATTCTAAAATATTTATTAGTTTCTTGGATATTTCTAAAATATTTATGTAGTTTCTAAGATAATAGGGCATTTGGGATTGTTTTAGAAGAAATGTTTATACCATATTTTGGATAATAGGGCCTAGGCTATGTATAAATTATTTAATTAATATTTACATATTTAATTATTAGGCGGGCTAGCCCGCTCCGCCTCAGCCCGTTTAGGCCGTCTTTTAACGAGCTGTTAAATCTCTGGCCCAACCCACCTTTAATGCACGGCGGGGCGGGCTGACCCAACGGGCTCGGTCCATTTTGACGACTCTAAATTTAGGATGTACTAAAATCGAAACAAATATATTTTAATGAGATAAATAAATAATATAAATATTTATCTATTAAGATGGTCGGCACAATGTTGGGTTTCAAAACTGCAATTTTCATTTCTTACGGATCTCAGAATCTTGAGCTGGTCAAAATCAAGAAAATTGCAAAAGGGAAAGTTTGAAGGTGACGGTGAGATCATGGTGCTTTTTGCAATCAACATGTCTCACCCCTTTTTTAATTGACCGAAATTATCAAAAGTAGAGAGAGAAAGAGAGCGCGAGAGTCGGAGAGAGCACGATCGATATATGAATGAGAAATTCACCCACTCTTCTCTCACTCGCAATTGACTCTGCTGTTATTAATTTCTCTCGAATTTCCGATCTCTCCTTCGTCCCCGAGCACATTCTTCTCGAGCTCTTCCTGGTATGTGTGTATGTTGTTATGTATGTATAATCGATTAATCTCAACCCGACCCAAATCCAATTTGTGTTTTTTCTGTGGAAAAATTGTGTCTTTAGGGATTAATTGATGTGGGTTTTGATGGTTGTGAAATGGGTTTGTTTTGGATGTGACTTTGGAGTGTCAGTTTTCGTACTTTTTTTCTTTTCTTTTAGGGTTGTGATTATGTGTTTCTGGTTGCATATGGATCACCGATTTGTTATCAGCCATTGTTGAAATTTTGTGTTGTGTTCTTTGATGAATTGGTATAATAGTGGTTTTAGGCTAGTTCTTGAATCGTTTTCAGTTCTGGTTTCCTTCAACATTTTGGAGTGGATTTGAAATAAGATTGTTTGGAATCATATTCATTGGTTACTGATTGTGTAGATATATCTGTAATTTGAGTGAACTTTCTGAAAAAATTCGACATGAAAGTTGAAAGTTTAGACTAAGGATGCATTAAACCGGTGTTGTTTTTCTTGATGGTATTTATAGCAATAGCCATCTGATTGTTCTAAAAGGAAAACTAAATTAGCAATTCGTAATGAAAGTAATATGAAGATGCCAAGTTTTTAACACTCCTATCTAATGTTAGCATTCACGATAACTTTTTTTTGGTTGGTTCAATGAGTAAACACACTATGTGGTTTGATGACATTGAATAGGTGGAAATATAGAAGCTGTAATTGCAAAACAGACAAATCCTAAAAATGGTTAGTTTTTATTTTTTTCCTTAAAGAAATTCGGATATTTAAACAGTTAGGTTTAAGATCGAATTATGTTATATACTTTAGGTTGTTCCTTAAATTTACCAACTTTTTGGCTATAAAGTGAGATTTCTTTGCAATTAACTAGATCTCATCAAGTGTATTTATTAATTCATGATGAGTGAATTATGAGCTTCATTGAGTTTAGTGATATCCTGGTGATTTTATTGAAGATTGCATGAACGACTGTTGTTTATTCACCGCTAGTGATACGATTAGTTGGGAAACTATTGGGATCTTGTTAAATATTTTATTTGAACATTCTTCTGTGAACTTATTTGATTGGTAGAGAACATTAAAAGCTGGGAAACTGAATGAGAAGATTTTGAAGTTATTCATAGCAACTGGGAAAGAAGAAATCCTTTCTGTCATTGATTCACTTAATATCCAACAAAATCTGGTTCCTGTCCTTCCTACTCGTAAGTTATTTTGTCATTAAACCATGCTACTTTGAATACAATTCGTCACTTCATTTTTCTCCTTATTCTTGACAGGATGCTCTGAAAAATTCTGATGCTGTTTGACTAAAGCTGAAATATCCAATCGTTAATCTGTTAGAATCTTGAAAAAAATGTCCCCGGTTATCATTAACAATGATGAGGTGGACATTGTCATCGGTGCCCTTCAGTCTGATCTCACGACATTCATGGAAGAATGGCGGCCAGTGTTTTCCCGTTTCCACCTTATAATCGTCAAAGATCCTGAACTCAAAGAGGAACTCAAAATCCCACAAGGGTTCAACATGAACCTCTACACAAAGTCTGACATAGATAAAGTATTGGGCTCGTCACGAAGCACTATTTCTTTCTCCGGCTACTCTTGCCGGTACTTTGGCTATCTCATGTCACGTAAGAAATACATCATCTCCATCGACGATGATTGCACCCCCACCAAAGACACCAATGGAGACTTGATCGATGCTGTGTCTCGGCATATCGTCAATCTCACGACCCCAGCTACGCCTTTTTTCTTTAACACTCTCTATGATCCTTACTGTAAGGGCTCAGATTTCGTTCGAGGCTACCCGTTTAGCTTACGAACCGGGGTCGATTGTGGTCTTTCATGTGGACTATGGCTTAACCTAGCCGACTATGACGCGCCCACACAAGCTCTCAAGCCAGCATTGAGGAACACTAGGTATGTCGATGCGGTTCTTACAGTACCGGCAAGGGCCATGCTACCCGTGAGCGGGATCAACATAGGGTTCAATAACGAGCTGGTGGGACCAGCTTTGGTCCCGGCTTTTAGGCTGGCGAAGGAAGGAAACGTGAGGTGGGAAACGGTCGAGGATATATGGACCGGGATGTGTGTTAAGGTCGTCTGTGATCACCTGAGACTCGGCGTGAAAAGTGGGCTCCCGTATGTGTGGAGGCAGGAACGAGGCGACGCGATCGAGAGTTTGAAGAAAGAGTGGGAAGGCGTCAAGCTTATGGAGGAAGTCGTCCCGTTTTTCCAATCGGTTCGACTTTCTGAAACAGCCGTCACGGCGGAGGACTGTGTGGCGGAGATTGCCGCGTTGGTGAAGGAGCGGTTGGGGTCTGTAAATCCTGTCTTTTCCGGGGCCGCGGATACGATGGTCGAGTGGATCAAGCTGTGGAAACGCATCAGAACTCAGTAAGTAGATCACTGTTGGAATTTGCTTTATGGTAATTATTGTTCCATGTTAAACCCTAAATTGCTCTCTCGTTTTATTCCTTTGTAATGAATGAACTTGCTAAAGAGCTGTTGCAATACTGTTCTTGCTTTTAGTGATATCCATATTTTGGAGTGAAACTTGCATATTTTTCTGGTTGTTTTTAATCTTTGATGTGATTAAGTTTTCTTTTTGGATTCCATGTGTATCAAATAACATTACGCCAGTGAAAATGGTAGTAATCGATGAGGTCAATAAAAGGGTTTGACCAATTGGAGAAAGAAAAAAGAAAAGGAATAATTAATAATTCATAAAAGGTTACATTGCAAGATAAACAACTTAAGACTTATTAATTATAACAAACACCTAACGAAATTTGCAATATAAAACACTATTTCCTTGTGAGATAATTGGAGTAAAAAAAACAATATAAACAATGTACATGAGAGGAAATCTGTACTTCTTAGTACATCTTCAGATTTACAAGCTCCGATTCTCCGTTTCGTTTCACAGTTGAGAAAAGAAAATTGCCTATGATGGCAGTTTTGATTATAGGATGATTAGCTCGAGCAATTTAGGTTAGAATCTGGAACAACCGAAGCAGCGTCTAAAAGAAAACGAGCTGGAAGAAGGGCCTGACTTTTCAGGCTCCGATTTGAGACTTTGACGAGGAAAATGTTTGTAAAAAGCTTGGACTGCGCCTCTAACACCATCCTCGTTTTCCATTGCTCTCGAAAGTTCTACTGCTCGCTCTTTTACCTGTTTTTAGTGACGCACATTAGCCATTACTCCGATATCAAGTATGTTTCTCCGATTTTCTCGTTTATTCCTGATACAACTAACACATTCTATGCTTCACTTTCCCAACAAGATTCAATGTCAAACCAAGTCATAGAAGGAAGGAAGTTTGCACTTTTGTTCAAAAAAATACGGTTAATGATCAAGAATGGTCGTTTTTGAGGTGTAGCCTAGTGTGATTATCCATTTCGATCATCCCAGTTTAATAAATTAGCAAGAATTATGTTTGGTACCTTAGGATCTTGCATGAATCGAATGGCATCGACCAATTTCCCAAGGGAGAATTCGTCGACGGGGATGGGTGCAGGACCTACTCCCCTAGCATGCACCTGCTCTCCCCAAAACGGTTGGTCTCCAAAGAAAGGTACAATCGTTGTTGGGCACTATAAATGCGGTAAGGATTGATATAAAAAATGAAAGTTCATCAAAATCCATAGTCTCAAAGATGTTGATGAGATAAGCGATAATTACCGCGGCTTTAAGACCTGCGGCTGTTGTTCCAGCACCTCCATGATGAACCTTCGAAAATGCAGCAAAAGTTGAGGTCAGCTATAATCAAAGTCGACACACGGGTTGGTGAGTCGATTACATTTTCAAATGGGAACACGGATAATAGAATTATGCAACGATGTAAACACATTCGGATTATGTTTAATTTGAAGGATTTGAAGTACGAGATTTGAACTGAATGAATTTCAAATCCATCGGAATTGCTTAAAATTTTAGTTCAGAATGAAAGTGATGAATTTCAAATTCATATCAATTAAATCCCTCGATCCAAACACAACCGCAGATAAGTAAACGAGACAGGTGACTTACAACGGCTGCGCATTGAGTAAACAACCAATCATGGGGGCAGTTATCGAGCAAGTATATGAAGTCTTTTGGCTCTGCCACTGAGGAAAGAATGATGTACGAGATAAGTGCCTAATCGTTTATGAATTTTGAATGTAGATACAACATTTTCTATTTTGACACGAAAATCATAATGCAAAGAGAATGTACGATTTCCCAAGCCGCCCCAGCCTTTATTGATGATACCACGTTGTCCCGTAATTACAAGAGCTCGAACAATTGTCTCAGTCATCTTTTCAGGATCTTCGACTGGCTGACACACAAGTACCAATGACAACCACAAGATTATTAAGAAGATACGAGTACGACATAACGTTTCTTTAAACAATTTTTAATCAAAATATAATCGGAGAAAACCAGAGTAAGATACTCACAAGACTTCCAAAGCCAATGTAAATAGGCTTTTTATCTTTACTTAGCCACTCCACGAGCGAATCCGGTGGTACGTATTTTGAAGCAAGGTCCAAGAAACAAAACCCGACCACATCAATTTTCGGTCCCCAATCTGCAGCATCCAAAAAATCAGCACCGTATACGAATAATTTTATACAAGCATCACTGGTCGAACCTCCATGTTATTGGTTAAAATTATTTTTGGTCTCATAATTATGGTGTCTTCCAATTTTGGTCCCATAATTATCACAATTTTCAATTTAATCCCACAATTTAAGAATTTGTCCAATTTCAGTCCAATTTTGGTGAATTTCGTCGGAAACTGTTACGTGTCAAATTCTTATTGGTGGAATGTCAAAATCAAAACCCCAATAGGAATTTGACAACATTTCCCTGGTAAAATTGGATTGAAATTGGACAGATTCTTATATTATATTACGGGACTACATTGAAAATCGTGATAATTATTGGATCAAAATCGAAAGACATCATAATTGACCAAAAATGATTTTAACCATGTTATTTCATCAAAAGAGAACTTACCTTTAGGTTTAGGAACAAGGTGAGGACTCCAAATATATGCATAAGGAATGTCCAACGGAGAGCTATATGAACCACTTAAATATGTGACGGGCCTTATTTTTAATATTTTCTTCCTGAACTCGTTTATCATATCACGTATTCCCAACCAGATCAGACCGTCGACAATTTGATAAGACAACTACAATAAAAAATAACTTAATTCAATTTACCAGAGCCCGTTTTAGATCAGTATAAATAAGTTTAAGTAATGTACTACTCACTCTATATGCAACTTGTTGCTTCACACGAGAAAGAGGATGAGGAAATTCACTCGTAGGTCTGCATGCAGAAGAAAGCAGTGCTATTAAAATTCTCGTAATTAAAACAAAAGTGTGACATAATTGTCTGAAAATGGACAAATGAAAAACATACTTACGTCCAAGGCATAGTGAAAATAATGTGAAGTGGTACTTTTAACGCCTCAGCAACATGTGTATGCCCTGAAAAAGGAATCATAGAATTTTAGAGTGGCCATTGCAATAAACTATTTTCGGCCTATTGAAGCTAATTAATCGAGTCGACTTTTTTTTTTTTTTGAAAATAAACCGGAGAGATAGACATGTCTTACCATATGCAGGGGGATTGGCGATTATTGCGTCGACCTTGAATGGAACTTTCGTATCGGGATCTGGATCTCTACATGCTGGATATAGGGAGAAAATAATCTCTTTTATTTGGCTTCGTTGAATTTGTATTTCAGAAGGTCCTGAAGGCAAGAATCCTTTATTCTTGACCATATCTGCAGAAAATAATACGTCCACATAATTACTTCTATTAGTTGATTAAAAGTAGCTAGACTAACTCATCTAATTCGGGTTAAATGAAAATATTGAGGCTTCCTATGTCAATGCAAATGTACTCACCAAGTCAAAATCGAAAAATTCTCGAGCATTTGGATGACGACTATAAGTTCAAACAATTAAGACAAAAGGGTATTATTTTTAATATAGTACTCACAAGCAGCGAGGATTTTCGGGTCTCCACCGAGAGGAAAGAATTCGAGCCCAGCAGACATAACGAATTCTTTGAAATTCGAGTGAGTGGCTAGTCGAACCCTGTGACCATCTGCCTGCCAAATAATCGAGCATGAATAATTCGAACACAGATGTTACAAGAACGAAACTGAAAGAACAAACATAACACTAGAACTTTTTGTGTACCTGTAGACATTTTCCAATGGCAACAAATGGCTGCACGTCTCCCCTCGTTCCAACGATTAGCATCACGATTTGAAGTGGAGGCAACAACACAGCATCTTCTGCAGTTATATCTTCATCTCCATCATTTACTACACTTGTACCAGAATCGAGGGTCTCGTCTCTAATATCTCCTGGAACGTCGAATTTTACTGTTCCATCGTCTTGAATGGAGGCAAATCGGTTCAACCATTTAAGCTGTCAAAATGCAGGGCTCATTAAATCATGCAGACAATGAGAAAAAACGTAACACACATCTCGATTTGCAGCTGACCTTCTTTTTCAGAGGGACTTTTTCGTCCAAAAACTTTTTTGGCAGCTGTACTCTAGAGTGGCTCGGTTTCTTTTTCCCGATTCCGTTAAGCTCATCGGAACCAGGTGCTGAATTATCTTCTGCTGACCTCTCCATGCACCTAGATTTCCGATCGACGAGATTCCTGTCAACAGATCCTAAGCAATGCAGATCAGACTTAACCAAAATGGCAAACACTAAGAAAACAAATAGGACCAAATTAGAAGGATAAAGAAACTAAAGAAAACCGTGAGGACTACCTCGTTTCTCTTATAATTTTCAAAGCCTAAAACGGACCAAATCGATAGCAAAAAAGTTATCTATATATATTTTCCGTACAGTAGCTACTAATAGGATGGACAAAGTAAAATTGCCTGAACAAGCCATGTGGATTCTTTAAAGAGGAAAAGTCCTCTGGTTGGTTAAAAAGTTTTCAATGAAAATAATCTGCAACTAATTCAACGGCATTGATGACTTGCTGATATTACCTTCAGCACTAATAGCCATTAGGTTCATAATATCGATAGCATTTAGAAAAACTCATGGCAATTTTGTAGGCCGGTAAAATAAATTTTCGATTTGATGATTTGGGACTATATTTTTTTCTGAGTCTGATATT
The DNA here is from genome assembly GCA_946896805.1 of Scutellaria galericulata. Taxonomy (NCBI): domain Eukaryota; kingdom Viridiplantae; phylum Streptophyta; class Magnoliopsida; order Lamiales; family Lamiaceae; genus Scutellaria; species Scutellaria galericulata. The sequence continues at coordinate 12,100,799 of OX335789.1, forward strand.
GCTTGATTAATGTATGTATCTGCAGCATCTAATATTCATGACTTCAACCATACTATCATGATTTCATTTTACGATTCATAAGAAGCTAATTTCATTTTATGATTCATAAGCTTCATCATCTTAAGAGTAAGGCCACAGCTCAAAACACCTTATAGCCTTAGAACTCAGGGTATATTTTCTTCTTAAACACTAACTAAAGCATCCAAAATATTCTTGATTTTGGGATTTTTCTGCATCATTTTTTCTGCTTAATCACTCTCTTATTATTTACTAAAATAACACATTTCCTAAAAAGGGTCAACAAATTCACACACACACACACAGAGCAGCAATACTTATACTCAACAGAAATTGTACCCTAAGCATCCGTAGTTTGTACCCCAAGAGAACACTTAAAAGTTAAAACAGATCAAAACCAAGAATTTGTACCTGAAGGGCTACAACTGGTCTCTTCTTGTGAAATCCCAATAATACCCTCACTGGCTTTGGATTCATCAGCAGCAACACAACCCTTCTCATCTCCATTTTCACTCTCTATCTCCACCAGAAATTCCACAGGAACCTCAGCCATTACAACAATGGATGAAATTCAAAAAAAAAAAGTGCAACGAATAATTAAAGAGCTAAAAAAAGGAGAAATGGGCTGTCACTTTTTTCTTCTTTCATCAAGAAAATGATGCGTTTGTAGCATTTTCATGCATGCAATTGTTCTGTTTTTGGTCCTGAAAGCAAAAGTGATTCATTCTCCTTTTTCAAGAATTACTAAAAAAATGTAAAGGGGTTTGAGAAATGGTTTGTGAGTAAATTTGATTCTGATTCTGGTTTTCCTTTTTTGTTTGGGTTTGATTCTTGTTCTGGAATTGAAGGAATCGGTGTAGATATTGGCCACCTGTTGTTTACCAACTCTATTGCACGTGTAAGCATTTCCTCTCTCCCCTCTATCACTTTTCTATGACTATTAAATGATGAAATGATACTTGGTATAAATCTTATAGCCATATGTATATTTACACACCTGCCATATATATAAACTATTTAATTACTTGTGTATTTTCACGAATTTGATCATAATTTCTAATGTTTTCAATGTAAAAATTATTATATATTTGGTTATTTGATATAATTATCGACTTATCAGATTCCCATGAAAATTATATAAGAAGTTTGTTACTCAATCACAAATTTTAAGAACATAAAGAGTTTAAAATTCAAAATTGGCTGAGTTACATTATGAGAATTAATAGTTAATAATTTGATTAAATATAAAATGAATGTTGATCATGTTAGCACTGCATGGTCCTAATGAATATTAGTATATATAACAGACAGATAATACAAATTTAAGGTAGCATTTGAAAAAGGTGCTGGATAAAGAAATAATAACTTTTAAATCAATTTGGAGGGATTTGATGGTGTTTGATGGAGAAATATCATTGATGATAACATTATTAAAACAAAATATTTAAGACAAAAAATTTTATACACCTATTGCACATTTTTGAAATTGTGCATTCGGCTTCCATGCGCCCGCATACGTCTGAAGATCGTGCATAAATTCGCCCAAATTTGATCCCCAAATGTTATACCTTTATATAATATTAAGTATACCTTTATGCTATATTAGTCATACATTTTGGATTTTTATATGTACCTTAACATATTTTCAGACAACTATTAATACCTTTCATACATTTTAGTTATATTAGTTATACATTTAGTTATGTTAGTCATACATTTTAGTTATGTAAGTTATACTTTTAATTATGTTAGTTGTACCTTCATATATTATATAAATGTATGTTTATGTTGATATAAAAGTATAAATAATATCACATAAATGTATGAGTAATATCACATAAAGGTAAAATGTACAACTTGTGCCGATATTAATTTTTTTTTCTTTTTCTTTTTGAGTTAAAGTATTACATAAATGTATGTTATTTGTATATAAATGTATGATTAATATAACATAAATGTATGACAAGATAGTACGAAGGTCAATGAGTTTTTTTTTTAAAGTTAAAGTATTGCAGTAAGAGGATGAAATCTGAATATAAAAATATGACTAATATAACATAAATGTATGACTAATATAAAATAAAGATTAGGGAAAAAAAATGAGCGGATCGCCCAATGCGACTAGAGTGCATGGATCCACGCACCAATTGCACATGAGACCTACTCAACATTTAATGATAAATATGATTTGGAATTATATAAGTTTTTATCGTTTTTTCATGTGCTTTGATATTTACAGAAAAATGTTTCTTTTCCTTAAATTTTAATAAACTATCACAAAAAATTCTATGCCCTAGGGGCACGGATCTTAGATCCGTGCCCCCAACCCGACCCGGCGCGTGGGCCGCTCCCACGCGCGCCCACGCGCCCTTGCTGTGTGTCCACGCGCGTGTATGTGTTGGTATCAAACATTTGTTCTAAAGGTATCACATATATACTCTTCAGGTATCACATATGTGTAATACCTATAGAACAAATGTATAATACCTCAAGACCGCGCGCCCATGTTGCGCGCGCCGCACCGCGCACTCACGCCGCGCGCCCATGCGCCCACACCCGCCGCGTGCGCACCTCACAAGTCTAAAGGTATCACACATATACTCTTTAGGTATCACACATATACTCTTCAGGTATCACATATGTGTAATACCTATAGAACAAATGTGTGATACCTCAAAACCGCGCACGCCCATATTGCGCGCCCACACCGCGCGCTCTTGCCGCGCGCCTATGTGCTCACGCCGCGCGCCCATGCGCCCACAAGTCTAAAGGTATCACACATATACTCTTCAGGTATCAATACCTTTAGTTCATGTTTGTAATACCTATAGATCAAATCTGTAATACCTCAACAGTATATACCTAAAAAATAAAATAAAAAATAAATATATATGTTTGTGGGTCTGGGCGGGTCGGGGCGGGTGGGGGGCACGGATCCTAGATCCGTGCCCCAGGGGCACACAAGTGTAGCCCATAAACTATAATCATTACTTTTATTGACCGAAACTTTTAAAATCAATTATCATATATATGAACAATGAAATTGTTAAGAGTTTTAATCCATAGAAAGAAATATTTCAGATGTAATTTGGTTGTCCCGTCTAGCAACAACTCTTTGACTTCTATATAATTCATATTGAAACTTGCAATTAATTTGATTTCTCGTACTCTAATTAGAATCGAATCTCATATACTATAAAAATCAGTAAAATAGAGGAACTCATTATAATTAACTTTTTTTAAGTAATTATTTTTAATTGTCAGATTCTCAATTTCTTGAATATAATATATATTATATATATGCGGTAAAAGAAAAAAGAAAAAAAAAATAGCAAAGCCTTCTCACAGAAAAAATAAAAAAAATAAAAAAAGCAACTTTGTTTCAACATTACGCCATTTAACACAAAAAGCGCGTTTGTGGTATAAAGATATCTCCCCCCCCCCCCCCCCGTGTCTGTGTGTGTGTGTTAATTCTTCCATGGCAGATCTCTGATTTATCGAAGATTTTCAAACAATCTCCATTTCGTGAAAAGACCAGGTTAAATCAAATTGTTGCCACTATTTCTCTTCAGTTTATTATTTGAAGTCCAAGATCTCAAATCGATTTAACAATTATCGTAGCTCTCTTCTCTTGATCCAGTTGATCTCACTGGAAAAAAATGATAATAGTTTTTCCCGTTTTCTGGCAGGAGATTGAGTTGAACTGAGCTGAGGAGAAGAAATGGCGGGGAGTGCGGCAGGAGGATTTGTGACACGAGCATTTGAGTTGATGCTCAAAGAGTGTGCTAACAAGAAGTACACTGCTCTGCAATCAGCTATTCAGAGTTATTTAGGTACATTTCTGTGTAAGACTTAGATCCTGAGTTCAAATGTAATGTTATTTTTTGTTTATTATTTGGATTGCAAGTCCAGAGGTGACAGCTTGAGATGCTCGATTGACTGATTGTAGTGGCCTTTGTTGCTTGGGTTCTCTGATTACTCGTATTATAAAATTTGTTTTCGTGCTTGATAAAAATGTTAATTATAAACCAGAGGGTGTGTGAAATTTTGAAATGTACCAAGTTCTGCACCATTTAAGTTACTTCATTCACGTAAGAAGCCTTAATTCCACCCAAATCAGGAAAGGTTAACTCTTCAATCTCTGCAACATGGCAAATACTGATCAAATGACTTGGTGAAGAACCTGTAACCTCTAATTTTGGTGGTGATTTGATTCATCATGGTGAAAAACTAATAGTAGCTTACTGGCTTGGCCACTCTATTTGTCAATATCTATATGATTGATATGCTGATTAAGTGTTTCCTACAGTTCAAAATAAGCAAACATGACTGGTGGAGGCTAAAGGGATTGAGCTATCAGTAAGGTTATTAGTGTGTGGAGCCTATATAGCTTTACATAGTTTTACAATTTTACAGATGTTTATAATCACGTGAATGCTAGACAGATGCTTTCTATAGAGATGCATTTTTAACTTTAGGACCTGGTTTACATATGTACGCAAAATAGGAGAGATTTGCAACATAGCTGCGACGATTACTTAGTTCGAGCCTCTAGTGAGAATCGAATTCTCTATTTAAAGCTTGGACTTGATCAAAGTTTAGCCAAATGCAAAGAGCCTACTGGAAAAACCTTAAAGAGGGATATGTGATTCTTGATTAGTTGAGAAAAGATACTTAATTTTTCATAGGCATGCTAGTGAGGATAAATGCAAGTGATGGACATGTGCCTTTGATAATGTGATAAAAAAATGTTCTGCAGAGAACCAGATATGAAGATCCGACAGATTACTTGAAATGTTAGAGTTTCATAATGTGTGGAAGTAAGAACAATTTAGTTGCAGGAGGGACAATAACTTATATTTTTCGTTTCCCCTTCTTCGGTTTCCTATGTCAAGTTGGGTTGACATTGGGTGCTCTCCCAACCATTGTTGTCTATAGTATTTTCTGTTATTTGATTGCCATTTCTATAATGCATTGCCTTTTAGTGTTTTACCTGCCAGTAAATGCTATTTTGTTTTTTGGTGGATGGTTGGCTAGTAAAGAGAAGGTAGAGAATAGTTCAGACAGGAAAGTTTGTTTGTAGTGATTCTTTCATCAATATTTATTTGTAGTTGAGTTATGTTTAAATTTGCTGCTGAAGATGAAATATCCTTGCCTCTTGTTGATATGAATTACCACCTCTAGATGTAATGGACCATTTTTAATGTGCTTTGACTTATCAGACAGTGGAAAGGACTTCAATCAGCAGTCGAACATCAGTGAGAGCAAGAAATCTTTATCAGAAGCTTCAAATAAAAGGTGCTTCTAACAATAGTGAGAAATACAAGTCTTTATTCTCCTTTCTTATGTTAAAGTATGCAAATCTTGTTTCTTAGATTGAAAAGAGATATCTATATAAAGGAACTAAGTGATCAATTGACAATGTGGTGGCTGGATCAGATTTGGAGTGAAAGAGAGATGGAAAAATCATGATATGTTAGAGATGCCAAAGCATGCATAAAGTGAACTATGAATAATTATAGATCTATGAAACAAATGAAGTTGTACTTAAAAACTATGTAGCTAATGATAAAGATTCAAGCTGGTACTTTATTTACAACTGCTTGTCGTTTGTTTCTTTTTACGTTTGGAAAACCATTGGGTGTCTTAAAATCTCTCATCTAGATGCAACCCTTTTGATCTAACAATGTTTTAGTGTTGTCTAATGGATCCTAAGACTGCAATTATTGACTTTATTTCACTTCATTGAAAGAGAACTAATATGCCTGATAAACAAGTCTTATCGATTACAGTATTCATGTTTCTTCATCCCTGCTTACTCATGACTTTGATTATTTGCAACAAATTCTTTGAATAGTTCATCTGAGCCTGATGTTGGTGCTGAAGAAACTGAGACGGGCGCTGATCCTTCCATTAGAGCTCCATCTGCTATTGAGGAGGCAGAACCTGTTGGCAGGCTTACAAGCAGTAGTGGATCAATCATGATGGCCTTGTCAAATGCTGGCCATACTTTATGGGGAGCGGAGGCTGAGCTTGTTCTGAATCCTCTAATGCGTGCCTTTGAAACCAAAAACATAAAAGTTGTAGAGCTTGCATTGGATTGCCTTCATGTAGGTGCTCAGTTTTTGTAAAGTGTTGTGTTTTATTAATTCTCATTTCTGCTATGGTGTATTGCCAATATGAAAGTTGATATTTTGGTGGTGATGTGGGTTCCAAATATTGTCTTTTCTATGTGTATTGAGAACCTTTCTTTATTTCCAGTATTGGTCCGTGTTATATGGCATTATATATATTTACTTCCAAAATATGAACAAGAAAAGAAGTGGTTCTCTTTCTAGATCCCATCTGCTTGAATCATGAACATCACGTTCCATGCACGCCAGAAAACATTCTTAAGCAGCTTGAAATTTCGCATGGATGAATCTCAAATATCCTGGGTCCTAATTTAATCTTTACTTTCCCTTGTTTTCTCTTCTTCTCAAATGCAGAAACTCATTGAATACAATCATCTAGAGGGTGATCCTGGTCTTGATGCTAGCAAAGAGGCACAATTATTGACAGTTATCCTCAGTACGGTCTGCAGTTCTGTGGATAATTCCTCACCTGACAGGTATATTTGTTGGCAGATTCAAACTGATGCTTTTCTGCATTTTTGGTATCACCAAGTGTAACCTCCGATGAAATGAAATGCAGTACTACTCTTCAAGTATTGAAAGTGCTTCTTACTGCCGTAGCATCAACCAAGATGCGAGGTATGTCAGTCCAATTGTCTCCCTCGTCTATAGTTTCCTCTGTTGATATCATCTTACATTGTTTAATTACATATTCTGAAGAATTGGGCATGACCTGAGTATTACTAATTTTCCTTGTGTGTGTGTGTGTATATATATATATTGATTTTGTTTTCAGATTTGTGTGCGCCTCACCTTTTCTTTCAACAACCAGTTTACTATGTTCTCATTATTTCCAAGATTTTGTTAGTGTTTGTGCTTTTAATGTCCACTTAGCCTGAATCCTTCTTTTCTACTATTAAGAGGATTTCTTGGATCTTAAGGTTGGAGTTTTGGCAGAGGAAAGCTGAGGATTCAAACCACTTTTGAACCCTATAATTTTTTATGGAGGATGCCACGTAGTTATTGAAGCTCATACCAAAATTTTCTTTGATAAGCTCCTCTATTTTGTAAAATAAAATAAATTGGAACATTTTGCTCAAGCCTTACTTAAAAAGAGGAATGATATTTACCATTGGCCAATTCTTTCACCTTAAAAAGTTCATCACTTCCGTGAATGGTATTAGTAAAGTGGACAATAGCCATCAATTTAATAGATATTCTAGTAAAGTGGACAATAGCCATCAATTTAATAGATATTCCAGAGCACTTGGTGTATATATTGAATTTGACATGTAAAAGTTGCTAGTTGTTCCTTTACAATATTATCATGGCTTTCCTATTAGCTTCACCATCCACATATTTGTTCCAAGACCTTGAAGCTTGATCCTACATTTATCATCTCTAGGATAGGGAATTTATAGTCCCTTTGTTCATCACTCAACGAATGGCCCATCTTTATTTCCCAAGTTTGACCTTCAATAAAAGGATCCCTACTTGATGAAAGCTTCATCTACTGTTAAAAAATATTGTTTACATATGTTTATTTGTAACCATTTGATCTATTATTATGCAGTTCATGGTGAATTATTGCTGGCAGTCATCAGGGTTTGCTATAATATTGGTCTTAATAGGTAAGCTTTCAAATGGTGTCATTATCAATTTGATTGATATATAATCTATTAATTATAATAAAATTTTCAATGTACAGCAAGAGTCCTATAAACCAAGCAACAGCAAAAGCCATGCTGACGCAGATGCTTAGTATAATTTTCAGACGTATGGAAACAGATGGGGTATGCAGTTGAAGTTTCTTCTGAATCTTTGTTTTTTGCATGATGGAAGAGAGTATTTGAATACTGTTAATAACTACTCCATGGTGATTCAGGTCTCATCTAATCTTAAGTCAACAGTAGCTTCCTCTGAGGATGTGCCAAGCCCAATGGTTGAAGAAGTGTCATCCAGTGATCATAATGAGTCAACTGTGACTTTGGGTGCAACACTTTCCATGAAAGAGATAAATAGCACATCTCTTGCTTCTGTCAAAGAAATGCAGTCTCTTGCGGGTGGTACTGATATAAAGGTACAATCATATTTGCCGACGAATGCCAACATGAGCGTTCACTTTGCTTCTCACTTTCCTTCTTGCATGAAATATGGTTCCTGTCTCTGAGGTTTTATACGATTGATCTGTTTAATGCCTGATAATCGAGTTAAAATTCTTTCTTGGATAGGGTTTAGAGGCTGTTCTCGAGAAGGCTGTGAATCTTGAAGATGGTGGAAAGGTCACCAGGTATGGCTACAATATCAAAGTTGATATTTTGTGGTTTAATGTGTTATGTAACTATATGATTCACACACTCTGTGCATATACTCAAACAGGGAGTGCAGTGAGCAACCTTTAGTCATTTATCTTCATCTTCTGAGCTATTGTACTTAGCATATCTCATTCTATTACTAGTGTTTTATTTAAAATAAGACTTCTGTACCTTAAATTGCCAATTGTTTTAGAGGGATGGGTCTAGAGAGCATGAGCCTTGGACAGCGTGATGCTTTACTTCTTTTCCGTACTCTCTGTAAGGTTTGTATTTCTGTCGTCTTCATTAGATCGTAGTTCAAAATTTTCTTCACCACCAGATCAATCAAATTATAATATGTGTTTGCAGATGAGTATGAAGGAGGATAATGATGAAGTCACTACCAAAACACGCATTCTATCTTTGGAGCTCCTGCAGGTTGGTTTTGTTGTCTTCCTCTATATCGAAGTAGCTGGTGGTTAGAAGAAAGGAAAAACTCTTACTTTCACTTTATTTCAATGATTAGGATATGTGATGATGTTAACACTGTTAGAAACAATTTGTTTGAGCATCTGCTAAGCTTTTGTCCTGGTTCATTGTTTATCAGATCAAGCATATGATTTAATTTTTCTTTAAGGAATAAATTAACATGGTGCATTTCAATGGGTAAAATCATAACTTTATTTTTTTGGATGGAATAGTGCTTTCGATTTTGTTTTTATTATTTTACTCGTGTTTTTGCTGTACAAGGTTTCTGGTGTGTATTCCATTTACGATCTTTTCTTGGATAATGACTCCGCTCAATTGAATTTTGTTTCTGTGTTTTGAATGCTTGTTCTCAAGATTTTAGCACCACCAATATATTTGCCCTCTGCCTCCATCCATGTACCTACAGGTAGCAGTTTGTTGCAGTTGCTAGGCACCCTTCCTCTTTTTATACACCGTAACTACTTAAAGAAGTAATCGTGCTCCATTTTTGTACCTTTGTTGTCCTTCATGGACCCTATCTTTATTTATTTGTCATTCTTTTGTCCGCCCACACCAAGCTTACTTTCTCGTACAGCATTTTGCTTCCTTTATTTGAGACATCGCATCCTTTGATATGTCCAATGGGTCTGATATAGCTTTTAACTTCTGGAGATTAGTTTCCTACATGCATTGAAAGTCGTTAATTGAGTAAGATGGTTTCTTATAATAACTACATTCAATATAGTTAGTGCATTAAAGAAATTATTGATCTTAAAAACTAATGTGTTGATTTTGATTGATTCGGATGCTATGGTTGGAGGATTTCTTGATATTACATAACAATTGAATTTCTATGTTGTCTTGTATGTGTTTTTGTGAATTCTATTACTAATACTGTGATGCATACTTGCATGTTGAACTTTGGCTGCATAAATCAAATTTAAGCAACATGGATATTTTGTGCTCTGATAATTTCTGCAGTGAAAAGCAGAGTACTAATGGTTTAATGAAGTAAAGATGATATATCACTTTTATTTACAACAAATGCAGGGTTTATTGGAAGGCGTTAGTTATTCATTCTCAAGGAACTTTCAATTTATTGACTCAATCAGAGCTCACCTTTCATATACATTGTTACGAGCATCAATGTCGCGGTCTCCTGTAATATTTCAGGTAGTATAATTATCTCTCTTTTGATTTATTCTTTTAGATATGTCTGAAAAATCTATAGCAGTAATAGTTCTAATAGATTTGTTTCTATCCCTTTGCAGTATGCAACAGGAATATTTGCAGTTCTTTTGTTGCAGTTTAGGGATAGTCTCAAGGTATGATTGGGCTTCAGAAAATTGTTTTGTCTATTTTGTAAGATGAGATAAAAAGTAAGGTAAATTGCAAAACCCATACCTGAGGTTGACCTATTTTCAAAAGGACCCGAATATGTTTTGAAATTGCAAATATCCCCTTGAGGCACTACGAATACCTCCTTGAGGTTTTTATCTTCCTTACAAAGTACTCCCCTTAATAGGTATAATTTGTAAAATGGAAGCATATGTCAAGGAAGGTGTTTGTAATTTACAAACTTTATTGGTTTTGATCTTTTATTTTTTTAAACCTAAGTAGGTCAAACCTCAATGTTAGATTTTGTAATTATCCCTAAAAAATTAAAAGGATCAATTGAATTTAACCTGCATCTCGAAGCTGACGCTTAAATTTTTTCAGGCTGAAATTGGAGTTTTCTTTCCTGTGATTATACGACCTTTGGATGGCTCAGATCTTAACCAAAAATTAAGTGTTCTTCGGTATGCTGTTTTCCTTTTATACAATGTTAGTGTTTATTTTCCATTTTGAGCTTAATTTGTATAAAGGTAGTTAGAATTTTATCCTTAAGTTGCCGTCCTGACCTGAAATATTGATCTGTTTGACTGTGGAACAAATTATCTGTCGCTCTACCAGCTCATGTTGATCTTTAAAAATTCTAACTGTATTAACTGTCATTTTTCATACATTCTAAATTGGTAGGATGCTGGAGAAAGTATGTAAGGATTCTCAGATGCTTGTTGACCTTTATGTAAACTATGACTGCGATCTTGAAGCACCTAACTTGTTTGAAAGAACGGTATGTTTCTTAAAATTAAAATATTTATTGTATTTTGTGCCTAAAACTTCCTCATTCTGTGATCTGTCCTTGTTTAGATTTCCACCTTATCCAAAATTGCTCAAGGTACTCAAAATGTGGATCCAAAGTCTGCTACCACACCCCAGATAGGATCTATTAAAACATCTTCTCTTCAGGTATGGTTTAGTGCTTGCCAGCTTGCCTATCATATCAGAACCTCATGAATCTTTTCTTTAATGGTGAACTATGTCTGCATTATCACCTAATCAAGTTGGCTGATTGACATGGTTGACATTTTCAGGGTCTCTTGAATGTGCTTAAATCATTAGTGTTTTGGGAGAAGGCTTACAGAAAATCAGAAAAGCAGAATAAGAGCAACGAAGACTTTGAGGAAGAAGTTTCATCCAGAGAATTTGATGATTCTAAAAGTAGGGAAGATTCATCAAGCAACTTTGAAAAGTTGAAGGCTCATAAATCCACCATTGAAGCTATTGTCTCTGAGGTGTGTGATTATGCTATTCTTTTGTTTCTGTATGATGAGTCCCTTTTTTGAATTTAGATATTTGTGGCTATATGATTTTGTTGAGTATCTTTTTGAGATCTTATAGTGGCTCTAACTTCTAGTTTAAAAAATCCATAGTTCAATCGGCAACCAGGAAAAGCCATACAACATTTAATATCAAGTGGGTTGGTGCAGAAAACTCCTGCTGCAGTTGCTCAGTTTCTACGAAGTACTCCCAATTTAGACAAGGTACTAATTATTTCCTCATGGATTTAAAGTTTTGTGGGTTATAGTTTGAAGAGAGGGTATCTTACTGATTTAGATTTCCAGGCTATGCTTGGGGATTATTTAGGCCAGCATGAGGAGTTCCCCCTTGCTGTTATGCATGCATACGTGGATTCCATGAAATTTTCTGGAATGAAATTTGACGTTGCAATTCGTGAATTCCTTAAAGGGTTCCGACTTCCAGGGGAAGCTCAGAAGATAGATCGCATAATGGAAAAATTTGCTGAGCGGTATGTACTTTGTACTGATAATCTGATATGTTGTTTAGTCTATTTATTTCATACTTTACCCCCCTGTATTTACAGGCAGCAGGAGGTGATTTATGGCCACTTTCTTCTCAATAGTCCCTTACAATGTCCAAATCATTTTAATTTATATCTTTGGCTATATAACATTCCTACTTACTTTAGCACCAATCTCAGTTTATGCCTATTTTCTCATTTTGGCTCTTAAAATTATATCGTAATACTGCCACCCTTAAATTGTTGCTGAAGTTAGACACATTTAAATGTTAAAATGGATGCTTGACTGGAATCCGGAGTATTACTATGACAAATTGTAGCAGGAGATTGTGTTCATGCTGTCTAATGTTCTGAAGGCAAACTCCCAAAAGTTTGGAAAAGGTTAAACATAACTATTTGGGAGTTACATTACTAGAAGTTAGGTGGTGAAGGTGATTGGGTTACACCTGAGATATTTTTAGATGATTTATGCTGAGTGTCTTCAACTCTTTCCAGAGCAAATGAAATTACATATGTAGCACTTGGTCATATCATTATTTAGATAGAAGGTGCACTTATAGGTTGAGGCTGCGAACATGTGTAACCATACCATCCTCTAGTAATTACGTTGAATGCTTCTTCTCTCTACAGTAGCAAGGGTTATTTAATCTGTGAACTAGGTCTAAGTAATACTAGTTTTATGTCCCTCAGCTCTTGGACTGTCATGTACATATATGCTCAAAAGCCTTTCTTTACTGCATAATTTTTTGATTATTGGCTGTAATGCTTGCTATTAACAGCGATTGAAATGAACTAGAATTGCTCATTTAGATTGAAACTTAAAAACTTTCAATGAGTGATAGATAATATGGCTAAAGTCAGTAAACCAAGTAGTGGTTGGAGATGGTTCTCTGATGCAGATAATGCAGATAAGTGAAAAGTGTGCTGCATCTGCCAGTATTGATTCAATCAAACCTGTGTTAACTAAGAGCTATTATTTATTTATACTGACATTGCATTATTATGCTGCAGCTATTGTGCAGACAACCCTGGTCTATTCAAGAATGCAGATACAGCATATGTCCTAGCTTATGCAGTTATAATGTTGAATACTGATGCTCATAATCCAATGGTGTGGCCAAAAATGTCCAAAAGTGATTTTGTACGCATGAACACCACGAATGATGCTGAAGAATCCGCTTCTCAGGAACTCTTGGAGGAGATATATGATTCTATTGTTAAGGAGGAGATAAAAATGAAAGATGATCCTGCTGGAATTCTGAAAAATAGTAAGCAAGTTGAGGAGAGAGGTCTCATCAATATTCTCAATCTGGCTGTCCCCAAAAGGAGCTCTTCAACAGACTCCAAGCCTGAGAACGAGGCAATTGTCAAGCAAATTCAGGCCATAATAAAAGATCATGGGGGAAAAAGGGGTGTCTTTTACACTTCGCACAGAATTGAACTAGTACGTCTGATGGTTGAAGCTGTAGGATGGCCATTACTTGCAACTTTTGCTGTTACCATGGGTGAAATAGATAACAAGCCCAGGATTGGTCTTTGCATGGAAGGATTCAAAGAAGGTATACACATAACATATGTTCTTGGAATGGACACCATGCGCTATGCCTTTTTGACATCCTTGATAAGGTAATTCTCATTTTACTAGTTATATTGTATCTGATGATTGGTAATGCCTCAGTTTCTGTTTTTATCATTTATTCAGTGATGTCAATGTTCTTGGCTTTCTTATGAATCTGCCCTCATTGTGCATTGTTTCTATTATAAAATTTTCCTCTTAGCTTCTATTTTTCTAGACAATATTAGCATGAGTTCAACATTAAAAACATTGTGATTCTTTGATAGAAACTGAATAAATCTAACCAAGAGATCATTAAATACTTCAGCGAAATTGACCAATTCATAAAACAAGAACAAGCAGATCTTGAGTATTTGGTCTTGGATTTATTCTACTATTACATAAGAGAGATTCTGTAGTTTGGTAAGTTGTTGAATAGTTTTATTGTAAGAAACTGCTTGAAAATTTGGCATGACCTTATACTATATATTCATAAGTTACTCTATGTCCTGGCAGCTCTGCATCCATGACATTTCTCTGTAATACACTTTGAATGTAAGAAATGTTTGTTAAGCTTGATCTGATGCTTCTGAAAACGAATTGCAGGTATACTTTCCTGCATGCACCAAGAGATATGCGTGGAAAAAATGTTGAGGCACTTCGCACACTACTTACTTTATGTGATACTGAGATCTACGCCTTTCAAGACTCTTGGTTTGCTATTCTTGAATGCATTTCTCGCCTTGAATATGCAGTATCATGGCCTGCTATGACTGCAACTGTCATGCAAGGATCAAATCAAATCTCTCGAGATGCTATTATTCAATCTCTGAGAGAGCTGGCTGGCAAACCATCTGAGCAGGTTTTTGTAAATAGTGTCAAGTTGCCCAGTGAAACAGTGGTGGAGTTTTTTACTGCTTTGTGCAGTGTGTCATCAGAAGAATTAAAACAGGTTCCTGCTCGTGTTTTTGGCTTGCAAAAGGTTGTTGAAATCAGCTATTACAATATGGCCCGTATACGAATGGTAATTTCTTCACCTGCCAAACTTCGTACTTGTTTTATTCTTTTAGTTGCTATGGTCTTGGGTGCTTGTAAGAAGACTAAAATAACCTCGATAGCTTGATATTTTAATACTTCCTCTTATTCAGTCATATCTCCAGAATTTGGATGATGTACATCAAAATGCATTGCTCTCTTACCACACGACAATATGATGTCGCTCTAACCAGATAATGTGATCACTTGCCAATGTCTGTTCATTGAAAGCCAGAAAAATTAGAAGCACAATCATTTGTGTTTTATGCATTTGTAACGATCATCTTTCACATTGTCTGCTCAACTAAATACTATGTTGCAATATTCTTTTGCATGTCAGATGTGTAGATTAACTTTTCCCTGTTTTATCAAGGCACTGCCTAGAGAAAAACTTCTTGGATTTCTAATGCTACTTTCACCACTATCTGTGCTTGGTTCATCCTGTAGCCCATGTTAGATATGAGTGAATTGTCAAAGGTGGTTCTCCTCAATTTTATGAATTGTTTTCACCAACTTAGGACTATACCCATGTCTAATTACATCTCTTATGGTTCCACATTGCATCTTAAATCATCTCCTTAACTAAGCCCTATTTATTAAGATGCTTTTACTGCCCAAAATCTGTGTTTCACATATCATTATTTTTACATTGGTATCTCTTACCTTTTGACATGGATATGCACATCCATTCTGTGCATGACATGTGAATTCTATGAGTGCATGTTTTCCAGGAAATTCTAATTTACTTTATCTATTCAGGTTTGGGCTAGAATATGGTCTGTCTTGGCCCATCATTTTATCTTTGCTGGGAGCCATCCTGATGAAAAAGTTGCTATGTATGCCATAGATTCTCTACGGCAACTTGCCATGAAATATTTGGAGCGTGCTGAACTTGCAAACTTCACTTTCCAGAATGATATTTTAAAACCATTTGTTGTTCTCATTCGAAGCAGCAGAAGTGATTCTATACGAAGGCTTATTGTTGATTGCATTGTTCAAGTATGGAGGCCTATTCTTTCCTATTTCTTTTTAGCTTTATTGCTGTTTTATATCAACATTTGAGTGGTGTAACAGATGATAAAATCTAAAGTTGGAAGCATAAAGTCTGGCTGGCGGAGTGTGTTCATGATTTTCACTGCTGCTTCAGATGATGACTCGGAGCCCATAGTTGAAAGTGCATTTGAAAATATAGAACAGGGTTGGAACCTACTTTTTTCCATGTCTATCTTTCTTGTGAAATTATTTTAACTGTTTAAGAACTTTGTTAAAAAAGTCATCTGACTCAGAGGCATGGTGCAGTTATACTAGAACACTTCGATCAAGTTGTCGGGGATTGCTTTATGGATTGCGTTAACTGCCTAATTGGATTTGCCAATAATAAAAGTTCTCACCGCATAAGTTTGAAGGCCATTGCTCTCCTCCGCATCTGTGAAGATCGTCTTGCAGAGGTTAATATCAAATTTCTTCACTTATATGTATAGTAATAGATATAGAACCCAATATTGGGTTCTATATTGGGTTCTCACCGCATATTGGGTTCTATATGGATCCAAACTTAACACAAGTTATTAGTAATTTGTATCAGATTACTTGTGATGTGTGAGTTTGACTCCATAAGAAACCCATTGTTGTGTCTATATCATTACCCTCTCTCTCTATGTATATGTGTGTGTATGTATATATATATATATATATATAATAATAATAATAATAATAATAATAATAATAATAATATACATATATATGAGCATCTCCATTATTTCTTGCTCTAGTTTCTTCACATATAGTAAAGTTTTAGCATTGCTAAAACTGTGGAAGCATGAGTCGGACTTTTGTGAAGTTCTGCATTTTCATAGTCATATTATGGGATGAGATAAGTTCCATATTCTGAATGTTATTTTGTCAATATTTCCAGAATTTATCTGCTTTATGTATAATGGAGATTCTCACCTCTGTTAAATTGTGATTTTGTACCTGGTCTTATTTGCTATTATCACTTTCCGAGTAAATAAGTTCAGGCAGTTCACATTTTCTGAACCCTTTTCTCAAATTCTTTAAAAAAAGTTAAAGAAAAGTTTATAATCATAACTAGCAGATTTTCTTATGAATTCCAATAGAAAAAATTAAAAACGTTCTGTAATGACTTCTCTCCTGTAAAAGGAAATTGTAAATAAATGTGGAACACGATCTTAAATGCATATCCAATTTCTACTTAATTTTTTTGTGTGAAATTATGTATAACTCTTTCTGCGTGTTATTTTTCAAGTCTCAATACTATTTGCAATCCTCTTTAGAATTGACTCCTGAATTAAGTTGGCAATCCTCAATATTTCTACTGAGATATACATGCATTAATTAGATTTTATTTTCTTGTACCAGGGCCTTATACCTGGTGGTGCTCTAAAACCTATTGACACAACTGCAGATGAAACTTCTGATGTTACTGAGCATTACTGGTTCCCTATGCTGGCTGGTCTTTCTGATCTGACTTCAGATCCAAGACCAGAGGTCAGAAGTTGTGCACTAGAGGTCTTGTTTGATTTGCTGAATGAAAGAGGAAGCAAATTCTCATCTTCATTTTGGGAGAATATTTTTCATCGGGTCTTGTTTCCTATCTTTGATAATGTGAGACACACAGGAAAAGAGAGCTTTTCGTCGTCTGGGGATGAAGGGCTTCGTGAAAGCAGCATTCATTCACTACAGTTGTTGTGCAACCTTTTCAACACCTTTTACAAGGTAACCCATGTTGATGAAATACAATCAGCTGTTAACAATTTGGTTTGTATCCAGCTGTATATAGACTTTGTGTATTCTGACAGACCCAAATTTCTGCTCATTTAACTGACAATTCAAGTATTTAATCCGTAACTTCCCTGGTTGGGTAATTACTGGTTGCTATGAGAAACAGAATTAACATAAATCAACATATTCTTATTGTTGAAATTTCACCAGTGAAATTAAGACACTAAATTTATGTTTTTAACCACTATATTGTATGCCTGAAGTTTTTCATTCCTAAATTTTGATTTCGTAACTTTGATTCCTTTGAACCATTCTGGCTTCCGAGTGGATTCATTTGTGGTTTCTTTCTCATGTGGGCTGTCCTAACTCCTATGTAGAAGTTACTTGTAAATTTACTTTTTTTATAAATACATCTTTGAAAAAGTGAGAAAGGTCGCTGTACATACTACATACTGATTTGTTGGTGCTCCTTGTTGTGGTCGCAAGGAGTTGCTTCTGCTTTTTTATAAGCGACTGTTTAGATTTCTCTGCCTCCACGATTCTGGAATAATAAAAGGAATTGTGTACCTTTCATCCTCTGTTTGGACTAGACACATGCTGCTGATTTCACCTTCCCTATTTGTGCTCAAAGACATTTAAGATATTTTGTAATAAATGCTGTCTTGTTTATGTAGGATGTGTGTTTCATGCTGCCTCCACTTCTTGGCTTGCTGTTGGATTGTGCCAAGAAAACAGATCAATCAGTAGTCTCAATATCTTTGGGAGCATTGGTGCATCTTGTTGAAGTTGGAGGACACCAGTTCAGTGACAATGACTGGGATACTTTGTTAAAAAGTATAAGGTACACTACAGTCTATCTTCCTCACATGTAACACACTCTATCTATCTCACACACGTAACCCTCTCTCTCTCTCTCTCACACACACAAAAATTTAGTCACACGGAATGTGAGTATTCTGTTTTAATTTTTCTTGCATTGGTTAATTAATTGGAGCATTCCTTTAACTGCTGATGTGATTTTGGCCAGGGATGCTACATACACAACCCAACCCCTTGAACTTCTCAATAATTTGGGTTTTGAGGACCCCAAGCATCATACAGTATTGACGAGAGACTTGGACAACCCTTCACGAGCACCCACTGGTAGTGATTTGGCTTATAACCATCATGATACTGTCTATGGAAAT
This sequence comes from Scutellaria galericulata, assembly GCA_946896805.1. NCBI lineage: Eukaryota > Viridiplantae > Streptophyta > Magnoliopsida > Lamiales > Lamiaceae > Scutellaria > Scutellaria galericulata. The sequence goes on from OX335789.1 coordinate 12,119,356, forward strand.
GGGAATACAGAAGGAATGGATGCCAGTCTTGATGGAACGCTGGACAACAATCTAGAAATAGGGCGCCCAGTGGATACAGAGGGATCTGAAGGTTTGCTACATGAATACTGCTTGGGGCAACTACTTGCAAATTGACATAGTTACTATGTCAGAAACTTTTAACTTTGACATGTCTTTCTGTAGGCACACCATCACCATCTGGACGAGGAGGCCTTCAACGTAATCAAACATTAGGACAAAAAATCATGGGAAATATGATGGATAACCTGTTTGTGAGAAGTTTTACCTCAAGACCAAAAAATCAGACATCTGACTTATTGCTACCATCTTCTCCATCCAAGGTTGGTATTGCATCAGTAGTTTTGATGATTAATAATTATGCCTTGTCTCTCATAGTTGTGCATTTAGTAGATCTTTGTTATTCTTATTTATTCAATGTCAATGTGCTAACAATTTTCTAATATGGAGAATGCTCTCGCTACTTTGTAAGTTGTAACTGCAGGCATTTTGATCTTAACAAGCTAGTTATCTCTATTATCTTTCTGCACTAATGCTATATGCTTGGACCTTGTATTTTAGTAGACCAAGAAAAGTATTGAAACATAAACACAAGATTGTATCCTTTTGATTGAGAAAAACAATTTCCTTGGAGTTTTCTTAACCATAGTGATATAAATATGCAAACTTTGATGTATACACAAGCTTGGGATGGATGTATTTCCAGAATACTCAAGAAAACTAGTTCTTACATTCCTTTGAAGGAGTCATGCTCATGATCACATAAATAAACTTTGTGGTTGACTTACCTGATAGGGGTTCAGTGAGCTTATTGGATTCCAGGATGCCTTTTTCAATAATCAGCAGAAGTTTGAAAGGATCACAGCATACTGATACAAATGGAACAGAACATTTTCTGTTTTCTTTCCCAAAATCAAGGGTTACAAACTATATGATTTGCAAACTCTTCTGAATGGAACAAAATATCACTGGTTGATGATCATAGATGAACTCTAACAGCCTAGAATGCAGTTTAAACTTGATTGCTTATCTTGAAGCAATTTACGTACTAAATCTTAGACAGACAGAAATATATCATGATTTAATGTGACTAAATCTATAAAATTGAATAATAATGCGTGAGGTTTTGGGGATGAAACATGGCTTTCCTTGCCAATCTCTCTGGGAAACATACTGGAAGGTGTATATCAGTTTCTGCAAATTACCAAGGGTGCGGCTATCCGCACCCCAAGGAATACTAAACACACCCCAATTGTGTTGTTACTGTTCACATGTGATGTGAACAGTAACAACACAATTGGGGTGTGTTTAGTATTCCTTGGGGTGCGGATAGCCGCACCCAATTACCAAATCTGTTTCTCTTTGGGTGTGATTTGTGATTATAAAAAAAAAAAGCTTGGTTGCTGGGTACTGATAATCACAAAGATAATTTTATTGCAGTAAAACTCTGATGTCACTTTCTTGATTGTATTAGCTATCAGAATATTCAAATTGCATTATATAACTAATCAGTCCTTTTGATATCTTGGGATTAAATATATTAAAAACTGGGATTGACTTTTCCTTTTGTTTGATCTCTAGGTGCCCGATACTGTTGTGGAGTCTATTTCCAGAGATGAGGAAGAAAGTCCAATCATGGGAACCATTAGGAGTAAATGTGTCACACAGTTGTTACTGATAGGTGCCATAGATAATATTCAGGTACTATATACTCCCTCCGTCCCACAACACTTTGCACACTTTCAGTGTAAATTACACTGAAAGTGTGCAAAGTGTTGTGGGACGGAGGGAGTAGTAAGTTTATTTAGTAAGTTCATTGAGCATCTTGTTTTATATCAAGTGTTTTTATTCACAGTTTCTATTTGATTTGTCTTATTTTAATTTCTAATAATGACTTCACAATTCTTTTACCTCGGATTGTCAATATCCACCAGGCTTACTTGTCTCAAATATTTAAGACTATGCCTTCCAGTAGACCTGCAAAATTGTTTAATATACAAGACTTAACTCTTTATTCAATTAATTTTATTCAGAGTTGTATGAAGTTTAGAAACTTTCCTGACCGGTTTTGCCCGTTTGGCATTACTTATACTAGCATACTGACTAAGGAAAACGACTTTAAGTTGCTAAGATGCTCTGAAGATATCTTTTATTTATTGTCTTTGACATGTTTAACCTTGCAGAAAAAGTTCTGGAACAAGTTGAATGCACAGCAGAAGATCACAATTATGGAGATTTTGTTCTCTATCCTTGAGTTTGCCGCCTCTTACAACTCTTTTAGTAATCTCAGATTGCGAATGCACCAAATTCCAGAAGAAAGGTTGGCTCATATGTACTTCAACTTAAAATTCACAAACTTTTCAATGCTTAGATTTTTACTTCCACGAGACAGAACATTTTGGTAACTTGTGATTTTTTCCTGAATAGACCACCGCTGAATCTTCTCCGTCAAGAGTTGGCTGGAACTTGTATCTATTTGGATATCCTACAGAAGACCACAGAAACAGTTGATATTCAGAAAGAGAAAGATGTCAAGGAAGAGAAACTTGAAGGAATTGCTGGAGAAAAGCTTGCATCTTTTTGTGAGCAGGTGCTTAGAGAGGCATCCGATTTCCAGTCTAGCATGGATGAGACAACCAATATGGATATTCATCGAGTTATAGAACTTCGATCTCCAATTATTATCAAGGTACGAGTATGTCATCACCTTGTGTTTTATTTTGTTCTTTTGAATGAGAGGAAGCAGGACAAAAAAATTCTCCTAGGGCAAACCACCTGGGTTGTGATCTTCATTCTCCCTTATTTTTAAGTGATTTTGTGAATGTATTTATGATTAAATTTTCATCTACATCTTATGGGTCATCATTTAATTAGGGTGATATTAGGATGTTAATAAAGATGGTAGGAAGGCTTAGCTTTTCGTGGTTTTGAAGATTTATTTTATTTTCTTCGCAGTGTTGAGTTTTTGAATTGAAAGTTAATAAGCTTGATTTGGTGTATTCCAGGTGCTGAAAGGCATGTGCAACATGAATGCCCAAATTTTCAGAAGTCATCTCAGGGACTTCTATCCTTTGATCACGAAACTCGTCTGCTGTGACCAGGTAAACCCTCCTATTCCAACATGACTTTTGCAAGTTCGACTAATTCTTAAAAAAATTGTCAATTTAGCTGTGATTTAACTAAATTGGTGCAATTATTCTACCCTAATGAATACGTAGAGTGCAGTATCTTTCGTTCATCTATACATAATACATGGATGGTTATGTTTGTGAGTTCATTGATAATGGATACTATATTGAAATTTGAATGTAATTCATGTGATGAGCATGTTAAAACTCCCCTGTACCGACAAAATCAAACTTATGTATCTTCCGCATCATTTAATTTTGTCCCATTGGCTAAATTGCACCAAATCATGGCTGAATCAACAATTTTAAAATTGGCCAAAATTACGAAATTTTCTATTTGTGGCGTTCTAATGAGAGATTCTTATTTCAGATGGAAGTTCGTGGTGCCATTACCGATCTTTTCAGGATGCAGTTGAAAACACTTTTACCATAGATAGGATATCTTTTTACCAGATGGTATAGGTGAGAGAGTCATTTAGTCTCTAATGAATTTTACTTTAAAGGCTTTTTGTGCTTCCACACTATGGCTATGAAATTCATTAATATAGATTTTGAAGAAATGGTATCTCATATGTGTGCACTAAAATGGCCCTGTTTTGAATGTCTTATCAATTTTGACATCTCTTTTGTAAAATTTTGTAAAATGATGAAGTAGCATCTCTCTCTCTCTCTCTCTGTATGTGTTCCAAAATCTTGAATTATAGTGTGTATGACTCATTACAACCTCTCTCTCTCTCTCTCATAGTTCCAAAAATCTCGAATTACAGTGTATGACTCTCTCTCTCTCTCTCTCATAGTTCCAAAAATCTTGAATTACAGTGTGTATGACTCATTACAACTCCGGTTTTAGTGAAATGAATGAAAAATACATCGAAGAGAAACAAATGCTCGTATTTTATTTAGAGAAATTCAATGTACCACTTGCTAATTCGTAAAATAGAATGAGAAATTACAACCCATCGCAAAGATTAAGGATTTTAAAATTCGAGATTTAGATATTATTTAGAATTATGTCCGAAGAATTTAACAAAAAATTGCAGAAATTTTTATCTTCACAATATATATTGATACAAGTAATCTATTATTTTAATTAAAAAATCTATTATGTGGGAAAAAAATGTCTAGATTATCCACGAGAATTATGCCATCTAATGTAATTGTATATTTTCTTTAAAGTAATATAAAAATAATTTAGTATAATATTATCTTATTTAAATGTGAATCATAGCCAATAATAAATTGTTTAATTAATAAAAATTAGAAGAAAAAAATGGTTAATGTGCTTAGGAAAAAGAGTGCACAACTACTTAACCAAACTACTAGTAGAGATATAAATAATCGAAGACACTCATGACTTATATAGAGCTCAATTCGATAAATATTTATTTAAGGTTTATAATGACACCTGTTTACATAAATAAATAGGCGCAAACTCAGATATCTGTGAGATAATTTGTAAAATATGACTATCTTTTAAAAAAAAAAAGTTTACTTGTATTAAATATAAAAAAAAAAACTAATTATAGTTACCTTTTAGAATAATGTTACAAATTTTAGGTGATATATTATACTACCTCCGTCCCGCTCAAATTTGCACATTTTCCATTTTCGTCCGTCCCATTCAGATTTGCACACTCCAAAAATGGCAAAGAAAATGTATAAAATTGTCCTTTACTATTCAACATTCACCTCAAAAAACAGTTTTTTCTTAACCTTCGTGCCCAAAAGTAGTTTTTTCTTAACCTCCGTGTCCGTCCCTACTTGCAAATCTGAGCGGGACGGAGGGAGTATCTTTTTAGAATACATAATTTATTTTGTTAATAAATTGATAATTAATTTGTTAGAATTCAATTAAACTCGTGAATTATGAATGCATTCAATAAATTAAATTCGAGATCAGCTTGATCATAAACATACAAAACTCAAACTATTAATATGTTTGTTGGACTCGGTTATATTACATCCTATCTATAAGAAAATAAACAAAAAAATTAAAACTAAACTCCATACAAAATGAGGGTTGAAACTATCATTGCTAGTGTTCTCTCCCCCTCTCATTTGTACATTGTTATAGTTCTAATACCTCTCTATGTAAATTCTTGAATTTCCCCATTTCTCTTTTCAATCATCAAAGACTCCAACTTTGAATGAATTCAAGAATTGAAGGGTGGTGGGGGTGGCAAATCTTTAACCATTCCACAGGTTAATTGAGTTGGAGGCAAATTGTATTCATCTCGAAGAGAACGAGCTGGAGATAGCACACTGATATAGAGCTCTTCTCCCAAATAGTGTCTCTCTAAGTTGACTGATCTCAGATTCCACATCCCTGCGTTGTCCAGCGTCGTCATGACTGCTGCCCAGCTATTGGGATACACATGGATTGTGTGTTTGCTCACTGCATCTATCAGGTTGTAATTCTGTCTTTTATCTGGGGCCCACCTCCCGGGTTCAATCCTGTTGCAAGAATCTTTGAGTTTATGGTCTAGTTTGCGCTTGTGTGGTAGCTTTGCTATGATAATGGAAGATTGAACGCACTTGTGTGTGTTTTTGCTGTTAGATTATTGTGCATGTCAAGTGTATGATGAAATGACTGGATGAAGTTGTGTGTGTGTGACTATGCGTGCATTGCAAAATTCTTGAATTTTGGGAATAATTTGTGCTTGTGTAGTAGCTTTGCTATGAGGAAATTTCATTTCTTGTGTGTGCTGATGGATGGTAATGGAAGATTGAATGGACTTGTGTGTGTTTGTGCTGGTGGATGATTGTGCATGTCAACTATATGATGAAATGCTTGAATGAAGCTGTGTGTGTGACTATGTATGCATTGCAGGAATGAAATCAGTTGTTTATAAATGATGATGTAGATATATGGTTACTTACGCGACAGCGAAGAAAGAGTAGCCAGACAGGTGCCAGGATTGAATACTCTTGTCATGGTTCTCGAATATGAACTCAACAAAGTTACGAAAAGTAGCATTGATGACATTAGGAGTAACCACGACTTCGCTAACTGTCGGGGCCGGTTCATCCCCCATGACATTGTACTTGAAAACCCTGTCCCCAATCTCATAGTACTCAGCCAACTTCAATGGCGTCTCGGGATTGATATGCGAGACACCATTAACTGCATACCTAGGCCGGCCTGCTACCGTAACAGCTGGGCTCGTCACAATCTTGATTGTTCGTGTCACGTTGATCTGACGATAATGATATGATCCCTGAGGATTAGGCCTAGCTGCACTGGCAGTCAAATTCCACCGGAAAGATCTGAACTGGTTGATCGACCAGGGCAGGCCCACCGGGGCTGGCGGCAGGGGCAGCTGGGCGGGCCCGCTGCCACCCTCGTAACCGATGGTGGCAGCGCAAACGAGCTCATGCCGTGTGAATCTTGTAGAGGCCACTAAGTAATAGTCCTTAGGAATTTGATCAGCATTGACCAAAACCGAGTAGCATTGGCCTAAATGTACATCAAGAGAATCGTAAATATTCTGCATAGTGTGTGAGCCCTCGATCTCCACCACCTTCATAGTGTGACCTTGAACCCGAACATTAATGGAGTTCTTCATCCCCACATTACAGAATCTGTATCTATACGTCTTCCCCGGTTTCATCACAAACATGGGATTAGGATCATCGCTGCCATCTCCCTTACCGTATTTGCCATTGATCAACACACCATCGGGCCTGCCAAGCAAACTCCCATGCTCCAACTTAACCTTCAAAGTAGTATGGTTCTTGGCGTACCAATCGCCAACGAACACCTCATACTCGTCCTCGGGCCTGTCAAACGGGACGGGGATCAGGTCTCGGCTGTGGACAGCTAAGAGCCCGAACCCGCCAGAGGCCCGGTGGAGGGACGTGGTGGGGTAGTAATAGTAGCTGCCGATCTGATCCTTCACCTGGAACTTGAACGTATAGTTCGTGCCAGGCTGGATCGGACAGTTTGTTCCCAAAGTACCCTCCTGCCAAGAATTCTTCCTCTGCTGAATCCCATTCCAGGTAAACAAGAGTGGCTCATCAAGATTGTTGAACACATTTATGACTATATTGTTGTTGGAAGTGCAGTTGATTTTAGGGCCTGGAAATTGTCCATTTATTGTGATTATTTGTTGAGGAATACCTAAAGGAGATTTAATAGCATAGCTAACATCCCATGTTTGAAATATGTATGGATCTTCACTAAAACATGTGGGAATATATGTAATTATGATTGACAAAACAAGAAATGTCACCTTCTCCATGTGTTTTTTTTTTTAACTTTCTTGAAAACTAGAAAGAAACTTGTGGGACTTATTTATTATTATTATTATTTTTTTGGGAAAATTAGATCATTTTCATTGTTTGAGTTAGGAATATAGAAAATTGCAATGTTTTATATGTGAGTGTGTGTGGAGAAAGAGTGATGACCGCAAATGGTGGAGAATTTTTATCTTATTACATTTTTTTCCTGTAATTTCTATGGTTGCGACACTTTTTGAAATAGAGGATCTCCTATTTTCGATCATTGTCTTAATATGGTTTATTACCATCCAATTTTTAGGAAATCTGAATTTTTATGTTATTCTCTCTCCATACATCTATGGATGCAATTTATTTACTAAAAGTATTTAACTGGATTTTACATCAACTATCCTTCATGTTTGATGGTCAACTTAATTTATAAATTTTCACACTTTTACTTATGTTAAGCACTATATGCAATCCTCGTGAAATTGCACTCACCCAAAAGAAAATATATATATTATATATCCTTGTTCGGTAAATAGATATCTCAACTTAACAAATATCGAGTTCTCATTTTCTAATTAAAACAAATAATACATACATAATCTTTATTTTATGACAATTTTAATATCATTAAGTCAACCAACAACTAATATGTATAAATGTGTGTGTGTGTGTATCTGAATACTTTTCAGTTATTTAAAATATCTAATTTGTTTATTATGTTTAAAAATAATTAAGCTGACTGAATTATTTCAGGCCTGATAAGGCCCAATATGGCCACATAGCTGAGTTAATAAGACTAAGCTCATACATTGGGGCCCTACAAGAAAACCAAAAAGCAAGTCCAGGCCCACCCCAATTAATAAGTAACAAATATACTATAGACTTAAGTTACATGAGAAAAACGTATGTCATAACTAATAGTGTGTATTGGGTTAAAAAAAAAAAAAAACAAAAAAAAAAAACTAATAGTGTGTATTGAATTGACTTGCTAGTACGAGTTAGTTTAATTGTATATTTAAATCAATTATTTCATTTTTTAAATAGTGCAACTAAAATGAAAATAAATTGGTCTTAGCAAAACTTTAAGCTCATTGCTTCGTTGGAGCATCTACTGTCATGCGTTGAATTAATAATATTTTAAGATTTTTTCACTTCAAAATGTGGTAAACGTTCGCATTAAATTATTTTAACTGTGAATTTTGTGTTGGATCTAAAATAGATCATTAAATCTTTTTTTTTCTTTTTTTTCTTATAATATTAATAAAAAAAATATTACGGATTATTCGATTGTAATTTTTTTTCTTTTCTTTTATTCATTTTCTTATAATAATAAGGAATATTATGAAATAGCCATAGGGGCATCATCGAGTTGGTAAGACCAACGGTGATATGGGGCGAAATCCTTCTGCAATACAGGTTCAAATCTCGTGTGAGATAAATTTCCATTGAAATATTATTGAGGTTTGTCCTAAAGTTTAAATCATGTTAGTCCTCTCCCACACGAGGGACCTACGATTGAGTGAGGGAGTTCTTCATCTCTTCATAATAAAAAGAAGTTATGGAATATTCATTTTCAATGTAAAATATAGAGCAGATTACTGAAGACGAGTGACCATTAATATATTTAAATAATGTAAGAGTAGGTCTCCTGTGTTCCAGGGACACCGTATCACCAGCCCATCCCGTGGCCCCACATTAATTTTTAATTTTTATTTTTTCGCTTAGGTTTTTTTTTTTTTTTCATGCATACAAAAAAAGGTATCACATCTATTTCAGATGAAGATACGCACGACATGGGTGCGCGGCTTGTAAGGTGCGCACAAGTATCCATGGCGTAGGTGCATGGTATCCACATGGATACCTTGAAGGTATCCATGGAATACCTTTCAGGTATCACATGTATACCTTGGTGGTCTCCACATGTATACCTTAAATGTATGCATGGAATATATTTTTTCAAACATCACATGTATCCACATGTATACCTTAAATGTATCCATGAAATACATTTTTTTAAACATCACATGTATCCACATGTATACCTTCAAGTTTTCATGGAACGTCTTTTAGGTATTCATGAAATACTTTCAAGGTATCTAGATAAGGAAGGTATCCACATATATACATTCAAGGTATACAGAGAAGGAAAATATCACATGTATACCTTCAAGGTATACACGGAATACCTTCAAGGTATCCAAATGAAGATGTGCGCGCGGCGTGGGCGCATGGCACGCGCGGTGTGCGCGCGGCGCGTGTTCAAGGTGCATGGGGCGCGCGTGAACCCGTTTTCTGAGCCGGCCAGGTCGGGTTGGGTCGGTTGGGGACATGAGTTTTTTCGATAATTAATGTAAAACCTTTGGTATTTTTGTGTGTTTGAGATGCCCTACAAAAACACTTGATGATTGAATTTCAAGTACAATTGCTCAAATTAGTTCAGATAGAATTTACGTACTTTATCTTCTCAAAAAATAGTTTTAATAATTTACGTCTTTTAAACCTTTGATGAGATGTATATTAAAGACTTAAATTATAATGTGAAAGACATGTTTCATCAACTGCCAACTGGTAATTAACGTGTATTAAGTTGACTTGCCAAGAATAGTTTAAAAAATATTGAAATCCGTTATTGAAAATTTATTGAAATTCGTTTTATTGAAAATTTATTGAAATCCGATATTGCATTATTTTATACAAGTGAAATGAAAATGACTTGGTCTTAGCAATTCAAACTTGGTGATTCATTAAGTCCTTGTAAATATATATATATATATAGTGTTAATATAGGGCATACACATTTTAGATAAAGATATAGTAGAATTAATGTTAGAAATTTGGTTTTGAAAAGAGTTGGAAACTTTACTTTTATCAATATTTTGGTCGCTATAAATTTAATTATTGAGAAATTAAATGTGAAAAGATTATAATAAAGATATTTGGAATATCTCAAAATTGAAAATTTCAAATTCTGTTGAGCGAGAAATTAATCATTGAAGTTGACCTTGACTGAGATAATTAATATAATAAATGCGGAAAAGTGAAAACTCATTAATCCCAAATTGAAAGTTTAACACATTAAAAGCAAGTATAAATATAGTTTCCGCAAGCTATATGGGCTTGTTAAATAAGTTCGTGAACCACAAACGTGCGCACTTGACCCTGGCGTGGGCATGTGTCTTGGTTTTAGACAATTGGATTTTGGGCTGGATTTGAGCGGATTGAGTCTAAACTTGGCTAAAAGTCCCGTTTAACTTTTTACGACTCCAAAACGAGCTCGAGTACTTGAGTCCAAGTCATACGGTGCATTGACTGTTGCGTGTCCGAGCCGTGCAAGGTATTTTTTTTATCTGACTAACATTGAACTTGGTAAAATGAAATGGTTGAATAATTGAAAATTAGAGTATTCAGGAATAAACATTTTTAAGACGCCTAGTGAATGCCTATTTGTAAGTCATAGTTAGAGCAGCTAGTCGCTACCTATTCAAATTCGAGATGGGCCGTTTCGCTTGAAATGGTGTGGGCTGTTACAACCTCATTAACCCCGTAGTGGAATGCTTATAAATAGCTACGTCATGCATGCATTCCACACACTTGTAAAATCTCTCATATCTCAAAACGATTTTTCAGGGTGTCATAGTGGTTTAGTTTCCCCGATACCAAAAGTTCGTCAAAGCTTGCAAGTACGAGGTGCTACCACTTGCAAGACAAAATTGTTTCATTTTTGGAAGCAACACGTTGATCCGATAAGCATTACCTGAACGTGAATTGTCATAAGAAGGGAGGACCTCTTGACTCGACTACTTTATTTTGTTCGTTTATAATTTGAACGAGAAAGACGCTTACTTTCTTGTGATCATTGTAATAGACTAGAAAAGGTAAAAGTATTGGTCACTTTTTTATTTTTTATTTTCATTTCATTGACATAGTGTGGGATTTTACTAAAAAATTCATCATCCATATTGCCCTATAGCTTAGGGGCTCTGGCAGTTTTGGACATTCACCTTTTGGGCTGGCAATTTAGAATAATTTTTTTTGAAAATTCTGAGATTATGCCCAATTTAAGCTCGAATGGCGCAATTTAACTCAAATCACACTTGAAATGCACGTAGAACCCTAGTTTCAGGCTTTTTAGGCCCGGTTCGTTGATAATCTTACATGTGACGGTCACATATAAATTTATTATACATTTATGGTCTTTAAAACAAAAGATTACATTAATCAAAGAAATTTGAGTTTTTTTCCAAGAAAAAAAATTCATATTCCAAATAATAGTGTGATTTGAGACCAATTAGACAATTCGAGCTAAAATTAAACAAAATTTTCGAAATTTAAAATTATAATCTTAAATTGCTAGCATGAAAATTTATTGTCCGAAAGTATCACACCCCCTTGGTATATTGGACAAAATGGATTATCTAAACTAGAAAAAAAATTTCGAACAATTAATAAGAACGGAAAACACGTGTTTCGATTAATATGTGTAACATGCATTAAGTTATTATTACGGGTTAGTTTAATAATTACAGACTAATATATATATATATATATATATATATATATATATATATATACACAAAATTTATTTAATTTGACAAATTAATAGGGAAATAAAATTAATCGAAAATCAATATATAACTATTTTGGGTTATTGTTGTAGATCTAAAATATAATCCAGATTTTCACCATCTAAATCAAGACAATTCAACTTATAAAATATATACTAGTACTAAATATGATAAATAATTAATTCAATGAGGTCTTGTGTATTTTATTAAGTAAGTTGAATTTAATGCAATTTTAACAAAGCAATTAAGGTAATAAAACTTGCTTTTACGGAAAGAAATTTTGTACTACAGATGTTGACTTGATTATGTGACACTGTTTTTGGACATTTTCAATTAAGAAAAATATCAAAATCTTTAAACTAATCGACATATGCATTTATTAAATTTGATTATTATATTCCAATAATTTTAAATTAAATTTTTTTGTCATTATAGCAATTTTGATTTATTTTATTATCATAAAACAATTGTACCGAGGACTTTCTCCATAGTCAAAAATTAAATATTAGGGAAAAAAAATTAAAGTGATCGTTGCTCGTAGGGCCATCACTATATATGGATAAATAGTGTTTATATATATTTGCTCGTAGGGTCATTACTATATATGGATAAATAGTGCTTATATATATGGATAAATAGTGTTTATATATATGTATGTGTGTGTGTGTGTTTATATTATTGAATCTTGATATTTGAAGGCAAAGAACTAAACATTTTAATTTTTATATATACTATTTAATAAAAAAAAATAAAGTACAAGGTTTTAGTGATTGGGATAGACATATATATATGTCACATTAGTATTTTAAAATGATTTTAAATACTATACGCAAAATAAAAATGATAGAATCTATATGTATGTATGTTGTGTAGCAAAAAGAAAAGAGAGAAGCTAGAAACCCTAAGATTTGATAGGTGGGCTAAGCATCAAATTTGACTACCATAAATAGCCAATTAGGGATAGGGCAGATGACTCTAACTCAAGGGCAGATACACAAAACAAAAGGGCAACATCCCACAATATATTTACTCCACATATATATTTCTAACATGAAAAAAGAGAATTAAAAAAATAAAAAGGAAAGGTCATGTCACGACACTAGACAACTCGCTCTCAAATCTCTGCACTCTGAAATATGTAAGATAGTCATAGTGATTATACTTGTACCCCCCACCCCACCCACCCCCCCATATCTTCATAACAATAATTCACTTCCAATACCTTCTTCCTTCAAGAAACACGCACCCACACGCTACACTGTGTGAGAGAGAGAGAGAGATTTCCTTGGCTATAAGTTCTACTTTCTACCCATATTATTTTTTCACTTTCTGCTTTTTTCTCCCCCATTTCCATAGCCTCTGCTCTTGGGGGGATTTCCTCTCTCTCTCTCTCTCATCACTCTCTCTCTCTCTTCCTGGTGTTACGCAGCACCATCTTTATATGAAAAAAAGATAGGACCTCAAAGCAAAGAAAGGCTCTTTTGCATGATTCTTGAAATCTCGGAACAAAAATAAAATCAAAAAGATTGTCATCATCATATCATTCTCTCTCTAAAGATCCAAGCTTGGGTTTGATCTCTGCTTCTTCGTCAAACTGCACGGCAGCCAACGAGGCCAACTGTAGAGTGAAAGGGAAAAAAGTTACATTTGACCGCAGAATTCGAGGCACGTTTAATTTGTCAAGGGAAAGGAGGAGCAAAGAGAATTACATTACACCCTTTTTAACCACTTTTATTCTCTCTAGGTATAATATCTCCTTTTTTTTCTTTTTTTTTTTTTTCTAATTTTAATTTCTTGTGTTTTTTATTTTAATTTTAATTTTGTGATCCCAGTAGAGTAAAACAACTGGGCTATCTCAAAAGTCTCATTTTCACAGGTATAGCACTCTTCAAGTAATCTCTCTCTCTCTACATCTTTCCCTCTCTAGATGTGTGTATATATATGTGTGTATATAAAATAGCTATATTCACTCACTCACTCACATGTGAGAATGGATGAATTTTAAGCAAGATCTGGTTAAAAAGACTAACTTTGATTGATTTCAGTATTATTATAATATGAAACAAAAACAAAACCTCTCACTTTCACGAAATCCAATTCCAAAATCTTCCTTTCTTTCACTTCACACACACACACAAAACCTCTCTCTCTCTCCTCTTTCTCTCTCTAGAATAATGTTTAGGGTTCATGAATGGATTTTATTTTTTTTACTAATTATTCAGATATAATAATAAAAAAAAAACTTGTAAATATATGTATATGAATTAGAGAATTGACAGATGGTACGTGGGTGTATATATTTCTAAAACATTCAATTTCCAGATATGGGCTCAGAATCTTTTATTTTGTGTAATTTCCATCTTTATTTCAATCATCTTTATGGATTTTGTTTCTTAAAAGCTGTCAATGATTTGCTTGTCTAGCTAATTTTATGTCTTAAATTTAAAGCTGCCCTCTTTCAATCATGCCCCTGAAAAAATTTCTCATTTAATTCATTAATTTTCCCAGACCACATTTCATTCATTGCTTCCTTTCACCTTTATTTATTTTTATTTAATTCACAATCCATCGTCATCACCATTCGCAAGTCTAGGTTTTCTAAAATCAATTAATTCTCCACAATCTTCCTTCCCCAGGGTCAAAACCGTCATTTCACATCCCCACCAGATCAGAAAAGCATCAATGGCGTCGTCGTCTTCGACCAGCCCTTGCGCGGCGTGCAAGTTCCTGCGGCGGAAGTGCCTGCCGGAGTGCGTGTTCGCGCCGTACTTCCCGCCGGACCAGCCGCAGAAGTTCGCCAACGTGCACAAGGTGTTCGGCGCCAGCAACGTCACCAAGCTGCTCAACGAGCTGCAGCCGAGCCAGCGCGAGGACGCCGTCAACTCGCTGGCTTACGAAGCCGACATGCGGCTGCGCGACCCCGTCTACGGCTGCGTCGGCGTTATCTCACTCCTCCAGCACCAGCTCCGCCAGCTCCAGATGGATCTCAGCTGCGCCAAGTCCGAGCTCTCCAAGTACCAGAACCTCGGCCTCATCACCCACCACAACATCCTCGGCGCCGCCCGCGACCACCACCACCACTTCCACCACCAGCTCTTTCCGGTCACCCAGCAGGCGCAGGTCATCCGCGCCTTCGACGGCGGCGCCGGCTACGACGCCAGTAGCCTCCTCGCCATGAACATGGCCGGACAGCTCAGCGGCTTTCAGCCGTCCAGGGCGGCGGGGACGGCGGCGGATGGCCGCCGGACGCCGGTGGAACCCTCCTAGGGTTTTCAGAGTCTGATTTCAGAACTACCAGATTAATTATATGGGTAATTAAACAGTACTTTAAAAGAAACAGTTTGTTTTTAAATTGTTTAATTTTCTGTTGCTTTTTTTTTATTTTTTATTTTCAGTGCTTAATTATAACTTTATATTATTTGTCACATTTCTCTTGGGTTTAATTTATTTTATGATATTCCTTTTTAGTCTATATATTTTACAAAAGACGAAGTTCTGTCGATCATATACAAACAAAATCAATTTCTACAAATTCACTCAATAGAATTTTGTAGGTAATTCTTTTTTTTAAAATGGATTTTCTTAATTATGTGTAAAAATTCTAATAATTATACGGAAATGGAACATTATTTAGAATTTTGATTTACTATTCATTTGAATTAAACCTCTTACTATTTGATAATTACATAAATATATTGGTGACATATACATGCTATATATAGTTTGATTTGCTATAATTAATTAGAAGTCCTTTAATTATTTCTTATAAATAGTGTGATTTTTTATTCATATTTCCTTATTTTATATATATATATATATATATATATATATATATATATATATATATATATTGTAAAGTCACATCTAAGAAAGGAATGTCGTTTTATGACCCAACTAAAATTGGTATATGATTATAAATGGTATTTTATTTAAGTTGTTGCTATATATTTGATGTGCATGAAAATAATAGAATATAATTTTACTAAAAATTGTAATATGCACCCTTTCTTTACAGTACCGCTTTACTATCGGTTACATATAGAGTATGAAATTTATTTTTTGGGGAGAATAAAAAATGAAAATAAAAATTTAATTATACCAAGTTTTGCATAAAATAAAATAAAATTGTTCCATTAATATGGTTCAAAACATCCAATTTTTTTGTCTTGAAGCTGTTAGGAAATTAATGGTATTTTTCAGGAACCCTAGCTAGCACATCCAATCTGTCATTATGGGATCCTAACAACTAGACATGACTACAAACTGTAGAAATTTAATGCTATTCAATTATTGGAAATTAGATTTATATATCCTTTTTTTTTTTATTCAAAATCAGTTTTATTTAATTAAATGTAACTCTGTATGCATGTGCTATATACATACTTCGTCAAATCATTTCATAAATTTGATGGTAATTCTACAATAGATGGAAGAGTTAATAATTATTTTAACATTTAAATTTACATTGGGCTTAGATATGTATGTTTGTGACGAGTAATCTTCAAATTATTATAACTTATATAATTTGAAATCATAATAAAACATTCTTGAATCAACGTTATATTTTATGCATTGAACCTTGGTAGTTAGGATTTTTTCAAGAAACTTAAATGAGGTGTACTAATTTAGTACCAATATAAGTTTACAGAGGATGCCTGCAATAAAAGTATACATTAAAAATGTTCCGAGATGTTGCATCACAGAAAAAAAAACAAAATAAAATGCAATTTAATTTTCTTGCAAAAATTTTATTTTCCTTTTTTTGAACAATGTATTGTCGCAAAAAATTGATAATATAGGTGGACAATAAGTTGTCATAAAAAACAATTAAAAAAACTCTTTGCAATAACAACATTCTCGACAAAAAGACAATTACGAGAAAACTTTTGCAATAATAATTTATCAACAAATGTTGTTGTCAAATGTTTTTTGTGACAATATTTTGTTGTCGCTAATAAGTTTTTTTTTTGTTGTCGTGCATGCCACCCTAGCGCTTAAATAAAAAATTAAATTAAACAAGAATCATTTCAAAAAAACTAAGAAACTTTAAATCATTTATCCTTCAATAAAAATTAATTATACTTCAATTATAAAAACTCACAACGTTGTAAAAAAAAAAAAAAATATATCTTAAGATCATTTTCTTGTGCAAATAAGAGCAATAAAAATCTGTTACTGAAATTGTCCCTTGTGCTATCGGACCAACTTAACTCCATTCAAAATTATATTCAGAAAATTAAAACAATCAGTTTTCTTCTTACATTATTAAAAAAAAAAAAGTATTGCATTAGAGAAACAATAAATAAAACCCTTATGATTATCTTCTTCTGTCTCATATTACTATGAACTATGGCATTAGAAAAATTTACGAATTTATTAGACTTAAATTACATAACTAATTAATTTCCAATTTTTTTTTTCAAATATATATTTATAACAAAAAAAAAAGAAATATAAAATTGCATGGACAATGATGACGTACCCGTGTAATGATAGCCTCAACTTTAATTGCGTTAGACAGTGGGACTCTCTCTTTCTCTCTCTTCATTCTCTCTCTCTCTCCTCTATGCATGTACATCATCCACTGCTCAGGCTTCAACAATGGCCATATATACGCAAATCCTTCTTGTATTTATCTGTATATATAACTCCACCTCTCTCTACGTGCTACTGTGTGTTGTTTTGTACAATTATATATATATATATATAGAGAGAGAGAGAGAGAGAGAGAACACACACAAACACACGGTAGTGTGTGTTTGTATGTATGTGTGTTTATTGGTACACGAGTTTCGTTGATCTGATATATGATCAGAAGAGAGAATTAAAAGAGAACAAGCAGGAAGAGTCCATTTTGTATCATAGGGGGGGTGGGGTGGGGTGGGTACATGGTTGGTGTTATTATGTTTAAATGGTCAGCGAATGTCACTGGAGGGGGGAGAGAGAGAGAACATAGCTATAGTAGTTTTGGCAAATGGGTCCAATCTCTTTTTATTCCTAGTTATTACTCCTTTTTTTCTGTTTTTTCATTTTAATCATACATATTCCATTTTTCTAAATATAAAATAAGTCATTTTTAAAAAAGGTTTGATTGCAAGAAAGAAACAAAATGAATTTCACCAATAATTATGTTCTAATAATCCATTTTCTAACTGGTTTTTGCACTTTGAATGTCGTTCAATGAGGAAATTTTAGAAAAGGGACATCCAATACCGGATAAGATTTAGCTAACCATGTAGCAATATCTCGTTTTTGTTTTCCAATAAGCAATTTAAAGTTATAATCTTTTTTTACCCAACTAAATAGACATATACACAACCTTTTATAAGTGAGATCAAATGCTTTATTTGTTGGCTTAATTTATTCAATCACATTTAACTATATTTAGCATCTTTATCACAATTAGACTATAAAATTTATTTTGACTTTTTAAATATGATTTTAATTTTATAAGATAATAACACGACTGGATTTTTTTTTCCCCGATGGGCATTATTTTTTAGGAAGTTGGAACATGCTTTTTTACTCCAATTATTATAATTGTGGTTTTAATGTTTTTGGTGCAATTAATATTAATTTATATGTTATTATCCATGTACACATCATACAATAGTGAAATAACAGATAAATAGAAATAATATTTCTTAATCGAGGACCCATGTCAACTATTGTCTGAGGATGTCAAATCGACTTTTATTTTATTTTATTTTAATTTTTTTTAAGAATGTCAAATCGATATGCTTAGGTGAAGTAGATTTTCGTACTTATTCAGATACGGACATATGTAATAGACAAATCGATACAGTAATTAGTTCCCACTATTTCAAAAATAATATGTTTTGTTCGCAATAGTTTTAAATTTGTCATATATATATTATCTTATCACTAAAATCAATTATTGCATGGGATTGTCAAAAGAAGTTGTTACTATTAGTCAAGACTCAAGATGAAACTTGTAAGATTATCTCTCTAATTTGATTTTGTGAGACTATCTACCTAAAAAATACATATTTAATTATGAAAATGAATATGATCTTACACAATCCATATAAATTTTTGTGATCGGTGAATCTATAATTATAGTATACTAAAAATAGTTTTCGTTCAATTTCATAAGTGACTATCTTAAATAGTTGTAACAATAACTTTGATTTTCTATTAGTTCTACCAAAATAAATTGAGGCAAATATGTTGTGATGAAATCGATCGAGAGTGATGAAAATTTAAGTGCAATTAGTTAATAATAATAATAATAATAATAATAATAATAATAATAATAATAATAATAATAATAATAATAATAATTTATCGTCACTGAAATTAATAAGCCTCTCATAAAAAAATTATAATATTATTATTGAAGAACTTAATGAATAATAGACTACATATGAGTGAGACAATTGTAAGTGTGTGTATGAAAAAAAAAACTTCCACATGCATGTAAAAAACCATTAATAATAATAACAACAACAATAAGAGTTAATTGTCGCAAAAATTATATATATATTTTTCAAAATTTCAATTTATACATGATTTTCAGCTATTAGTAAATTTAACATGATTTTCAACGAGTAAATTTTGAGTATTTCAGAAATCCATAAATTTTCATAAATTATGAAGAAAACCCCACAATTGATGCTAAACTGCTACTACATGCATGTAATAAACATATATTAGTTGATCTATAAACATTAATTTATAGAGTTAAGAGATGTACAAAATCTACCCGTTAGTTACAAATGCACAAGACATCAAAAATCATGTTAAATTTGTTAATAACCAAAAAACATGTTAAAAATTCGTGATGGGATAAAATCACATTTGGTCCCATAACTATCATCTTTTTCGTAAATAGTTTCATAACTATTTGTTTTTTCAATTTAGTCCCGTAACTCAAATAATTGCTCGATTTTGGTCCTAATGTCCCCGGAAATTTCAAAATTGGCCGGAAAATTGTCACGTCATGAGTTGCACATGACATCCAATTTGAAGGTTTCCAACGATGACTAATGATGTGGCATGACTTGTAATTACTCTATTGATTGAAGTATTAAAACTAATTCTAATTACATGACACGTCATGTCATTAGTCGTCGTCGGAAACCCCAAATTTGATGTCACGTGCAACTCTCGTGAGAATAATAAAATTTCAATAATAGTAGTAGTACTACTACTAATAATAATAATAATAATAATAATAATAATAATAATTATTATTATTATTATTATTATTATTATTATTATTATTCAAAATTATGACTTGGGGTTTAGATGAACCATATATATTATAAACAAGGAAAATCCCAATAAATGACTGTATACAAATTTTATAGTTTTTAAGATTTGAATTACATGTTCATTTTACATGTGAGGACGTGACAATCTTTTTTAATTCTCTCTTATTATTACGTATCAAATTGAAATGTACATAGAAGGATTGTTGTCTTTATTACTCAATTGCATACAATACTCTAGATCCATCGTAATCGGACAAGACATATTTTTTTATCATAAAAAATATATTTAATCTTTTATATCAAATAAACTCACATTAAAACTGCATATATACTTTCACCAATATATGGTTACTGAACTAATAAAACTATAAAGGTATTTCTTAAAATGTACAATAATATTGTAATCCAGTAATAATTTGTAACATATCAAATACAATAGTATTTTCGTATTATAATTATTAATGTATTGGGTTAATTTCTATTTTAACCCTGTATGTAAGACCATTTTCATTTTTGTTCAATTTTAATCCTATGTGTTTCAATTTTTTCCAATTTCAGTCAATTTTTTCGATATTGGTCCTGCATATTTCAAATTTTTGCAATTTCAATTCAATTTTTGTCGGATGACCGTCGGGAAATCCCACGTGACATCGACGATTTTGGAAATTTCAACCAAAATTGAATTGAAATTGAAACATACAAGATCAAAATTAAAAAACTTGATTGAGATTGAAAAAAATTGAAACATACAGGACCAAAAAATTGAAACAAATAATGAAAATGGTCATATATATAAGATCAAAATTGAAATTAATTCTAATATAGAATATATATAATATGTTTTCCAATTTTAGAGAAATATATATTAGTCTTGCTACTCTACCAACCGTCGGCACGTTAAAATGTATCAACCGCTGATGTGTTAAAAATCTAGAACATCAATTAATTTTACTTTTCATATAATGAGTGGATGAGATCATTATACATTATCTATAAGTATATTAAGAGTTGCTCACGGTGGATATTTGAGCATGGAATCCATATATATATATATATATATATATATATATATATATAAAATATGTTTTTGTAATGAAAAAAGAAACAAAAAAAAAAAAGAAATAAAATAGAGAGAGAGAGAGAGAGAGAGGTGTAGATGAAGTGAAAGGGACGGTTTTAAAGGTAGGGGGATATCCCGACAGAAGCACGCCTTACGAAGCGTAATGCCAAAAGGAAAAGTAGCATTTATTTCGGGTTGTCCCTCTGACCCCCCCTCTCTCTCTCCTCCCCCCTTTCTCTCTCTACATCACCTATACATACACACATGTACATATAAACTTACAAGACAATACATTACATACCATGCAATGCAAACCAGCTAGTATTTACTTACATCCGTTTTGCCCTTCTCAGTCTGCATTTAATTGGACAGTGCCAACACTATCACCTTCCCCCACCCACCAATATACACATATATATTATATACATGGATCAAAATAATACTTTATACTACTATTTTTTTTATCTATAATATGAATATTAAATACAGGAAGAGAGAATGAATGATTGGGTTATATTTTATATCAAGATATTGTTTGATACATATAATGACAGGACCAATGATTTGTATTCAGATGGTCAGTTGATAAAAATATATAATAATTTTAAGAGAGAATGTGTAAAAAAAAAAAAAGGTTAGAATTTTGGTTGATTGTGAGAGTAAAATGAGGAACTTTGAAGTTAAGAAA
Source organism: Scutellaria galericulata (assembly GCA_946896805.1). Classification (NCBI taxonomy): domain Eukaryota; kingdom Viridiplantae; phylum Streptophyta; class Magnoliopsida; order Lamiales; family Lamiaceae; genus Scutellaria; species Scutellaria galericulata. Next base: position 12,141,282 of record OX335789.1, read on the forward strand.
ATGCCGAGTTCACAAATTTATTTTTTTAATTAAAATACGAAATTAATTCAAGGGTTCCTGAATACATATATATTGATAATATCATATTATACATATTGTGTATATTTCTTAATTAGGGTTGGTCGAAATCATTTAATCACGAGCCTTGGCTTAAGATTGGACTCGTAATTTTGAAAAACATTTTCCTTTTAATATCAATGATCAGTTAATTATTGAGAATATGAAGTAATTTGGTTAAATCATTCAACTAATTTTCACGTAGTCGAGTCTCTAACAAAGATCACACGTAAAATCATTGATAAAATTGAACACGTGATGTTTACTATAAATATTAGGAAAAAGAAAAAAAAAAGACCCTTTTTGTAATACATACGATTGATTGGTATGACAATTGATGATCCCTCCATTTCAATTTAATATGAGTACAAAATGAATACATTACCATCTATTTGAAATTGTTTAATTAATCTACTCCAAAAAAAAAAAGATTCATTACCAAAAGAACATATATAATGTACTAAAAATAACTAATAATTTGAAAATTAAGCAACATTTATTTAAGAAGTGACCAAGCATGCATTTTCTTTTCTTTTTTTCCCCAAATTTCTAGAAAATGCAAATATTGCAGGCTTCCTTGACTATAATTTCTTTCCATTCCTAATTCAATTCTTGGAGTTTGACAATAGTACACATTTTCCTACAAATTTTGGTGCAAATAAGAGGAATACATACATATACATACATGTTTCTTACACATGACTAACTTTTACTCTTCTCTTTCATCCTTAATTAATTACAACTACTACTACATGCCTTTTGTCTCCCTCTCTTTCAAAGCATTGCACCAACTATCCTGTGGACTACTTTTGTTGCTTATGATGCTATGACTATTTGTGTGTACTATGTGCTTTGTCTTTGCTACCACACACAGTTTCCTCTCTCTCTCTCTCTAAGTCAATATTACTGCATGGTCAAACATATATACACACATGTGTGTTCATATATATATATATATATAGAACAATCACATGGTTGATTATATCGTGTAACCCTCTAACATGATATATCATGTAAATTCTGATAGTTCATTATTATTATTATTTTTTTTACTTTTTATTAGAAGGATAATTTTATCAATTTCTTCATCATTTATTTATGGTAAAAAAATATTTCATTGTTTGATTTTGTGGTATTTGAAGGTATTTCACCTATATTTGTTCATATATATGTAATTATTGGAAATTGGAAAATTCATTCTCACTACTATTAGTTAGATATTGTCCAAAGATAGTCATACTAAGTTGAAATATCAATTTTAGTCCTAACTTCTTTAAAATTCAAGTTGCACTCTTTTTTTTTTTTTAACTAAAATAAAATTCATCGTAAATTGACACATGACTTGTAAATGGTTTTATGACATTTACGTGGTTGGAAATCCAAATTTCTATTCACGTCCCAATTTCCGACAAATTTTATAATTTCATATATATATATATATATATATATATATATTAATTATATATATATGAAATTATATATATATATATATTAATTATATGTATATAATTTCATATATATATATATATATTATTGGAGGAAAAATTGCAGTAATCAAAGGTTAGTAAAACTAGCAAAATTAAAATATTTTTAATTCAAATTTATGCTTTTGGCAACACCGAATGAACTTTCAATATATATATATATACACACACACACACATATATGTATATTCCAAAATAAATATTAAATTTTAAATAATATATATATATATATATATATATACATATACATAACATGTGTATATAAATAAATTTTAAAATTTATTATTAATTTATATACGAAATATTTTATATGGATTAATGAGTGTCCCCTGTACAACTACAATGCTCTTATTGGGCCTAAAATTACCCATCTCATTTCACAATTTGGAGCCCAAATGCCTATGTTTGACCCAATCAGTTGACACAGCCCAACTCAACCCAACTCATAAAATAAACCATGGGCCCTAATACTAGAAAGTGACCCTTTTTAATTGAAAAATGAAATAAAACAGGTTAGTGATATTTATGTTTAGTCTATATATTATTGAAAATTAAACTATTTTTCTGATCCTCAATCGTTAATTTTTTTATCGACTAGTGCTTACTTTAGTCCAAACTACATCTAAAGTATATTTCAAGCAAGATAATAAGATAATTGTCTGATTTAACTTAAACTATTTGATGTTAATTTATCATCTTAAGTAATTTGAGTCCGATTAGATTTAGAAGGTAAAAAATTACCGATTATAACAGGTTGAAAACCAAAACAACTATTTTTTAAAATATAATGAGTATAAAAGTATTTTCTCACAAACTTGAGGACCAAAAAATCAATTTAGAAAACATAGCTAAAACTTTGAAATCTCTCATGAATCATCAATGCCTAGTTTGCTTACCAAACTCCCACCTAGAAGTACAAACTCCTATATATATAAATATATATCTTGCATACTACTTAATTATCAATAATACTTAGGTTTAAAGTGAGAGCAAAAGGTGAAGATGAAACTTAGGGATATGTTGTGTGGATTGATTCCTACAACCATTGTGTTTTCTTGCTTAGTTGTAGGTAACCTAGCTCAAGTGCAACAACAACAACAATGTATGAATGAGCTTCGATTTTGCATAAAACACCTCAACAATACCAAGCAGCCTTTAGACGATTGTTGCCAACCTTTGGACTATATCGCCAAATCAATACCAGAGTGTTTTTGTAGCTTGATGAGCATTTTTTGGGTTAATCGAGTCGAGCAAACAAGCATCAATGTCTCCAAAGCTCAAACACTGCCAGACCGATGCGGCCAACGAGTTAACCCATTGAGGTGCATTACAGGTCCGTACAACACATTTTCATCAAAATAAGTTGTTCATCTAACAAATGAAATAAGGTTTTATCAAAAAATTAACCTTCATTTATATGATTTAGCTCAATTTTTTTTTTGTTTATATTTATTTTTATAATTATTGAAGGATTAATTGATTTTATGAAAATTTATTTGTTTCAGGTTCAACAAATGCAGAATCAAATAACTCGATTCCAAATTCTGCCAGCTCCAATTTCTGGTGTTCAAGCATGGCCATTAATGTTTTATTTTCAATAATTGTAATGTTAATATAGGCATTGTGATTTTTTATTTATAATTATTTTATTTTATTTTTCTGTGTACTTATGCATGTATCATAATAGTGTAAAAATTAATATTGAAGAAAAATATTTTCTTTTGTTCATCAAAATTGTGAACTAATCGATATGACTATTGGCTCTGCCATAGATTAATTAAATTGGACTTATAATTATTACATTAGACTCAAATTCTATGATTATAACTTTTTTTGTATGGTTATAAATTAAATGAAATATAGAATTATGGTCCTAGCACGTGGTAGAATAAGACTCATCAAGTTTTAGATCACTACACAAAGTCGAAATTTTAAGTATTTTTTCAATAATTTCGATTGTATATATCCAAGAAAAAATAAATTATTAGTGTGTGGAAATAATACATCAACTATATATTATGCAACAATAATGCAATAGAACAGTGATAGATGGCCCAACATAGTTTTTTCCTAAAGAATAAAATGTAATTTACATTTTTCGAATAAATAATTGTAATTGCTAAAATTTGAAATATATGATGATTTAATACATATATAAACTATTATTTTAAAGATCCAACATAAAACTAAAAGTAAAAAAAAAAAAAAAGGAAAAAGAAGTAGATAACTAAAATTATAACTCAATATTATGGATGTGACTTGTTATATTATTTTATCCATCACGGAATGCTTCTCTAATAAAAACACGTAATGATTATAGTTTTAATTATAATAATATTTCCGAATTTCAGTCAATACAATTTCATTCGTTAACGAATTAAATATAATATCATATACCTAATACTATCTACATTAGGGAGTTGAAAATGACCAATATCCCTATGTCATGCTTGACAAGTAATACATATTCCCCCGATTAAAACTATTGTTTCTTGATTTTTCTTTTTAAATTATATCACAAATAAATCTAATTTTGTGAGACAATCCAGATCATACTTCAGCAGCTAATTAAGGGGAAGGGACTACGTAGGTCGACTAGAAGCAGTTCGACTAATCGACTAAAAGGCGAGGAGCGGTTAAACTCCATGATATTCAATTATTTGAGATTATGTTGTAATTTACTCATGGGTAGGACTATCCACACCCCAACACTTTCCATTCATACCCCATTATTTCCTAAATACCAAGAATACCCCCAAACTAAATTCCAAATCATTCCTTACTTATTTTGTCTTTTTCCTCAATTCCAAATATCTTTTTAATTTTTCTTTTTCTTTTCATTCTTCCACTCCAAATAGTAATTATATCCGGTAAAACTTAAACTGATCAATATCAGGTCCAACATGCTTTCGTAAAATTAATTAATCCCTTAAAATTCATATCTTTCTTTGACCGCAACAACACCGGTGAGATGGTTTGCAAAGCCACCAGCTGGAAAATCACTGCCCCAGACCTTTTTACGAACAGCTCCTCGCTGTCCAACTTCAACCCTCAGGGAAGATGATCTGCAAGTTATCCAACTCCTTCAGCAACTGTACATCACAACCTTGATTCGTTTCCTACACCAGGTGTATAAGATATTCCTTCTAAGGGATCAATCAACCAAACTAAGAACACATTGAAACAAAAGTCTTCCTTTTATTAAGAACTTAAACGAAATATTTAATACATATGTAATCTCCTTTTGAGAGGAGAATACTTGTTTAGCCTCTTATATATGAGGGCTTATACTCGAAATACATAAACTTAAAACACTCAAAACTATTACAAGAATTTATTTGTAAGAAAACTAAGGGGAATGGTCGATGTCCTCAACTTCCTTCAACTCCTGCTATATATAGGCAATGAATCCGGACTTGAAGTGCGGATTCCAAATCTTGTTTAACACCAGCTGGCCTACTCCATTAGTGCTCTCATGTGATGTAGTTGGGGAGTCTATTTCGGCTTTAGTTGGTGCTCTTCCTCTTAATGCCCCGTGACTCAGCTCATGTTAGGTCTGTCGGGGAATCATTTACTTTTGACTCAGCCTCCCATGCTTTGTTGGTTGGAGAGTCACTTTCTCGTGACCTATCCCATTTTATTTTGTCGGGGGAATCTCTAAAAGTTTGGTTGTCGTGGTCCCCGGGGATAGCGTTTCTTTTATGCTGGACCCTTATCTTTGTTAGACCCAAATTCCTATCGGTCGGGTTTGGGTCGGAATCCTTTCCCAAACTCGGGCTCCTTCTGATCCGGGCATGCTTGACAGATCCTATCAATCCATCTTCCCACATGCGTTATATTACAGAACTTTCGGTATGTTTCTTTGCTTACTGGAACCTTGTTTTCCCAGAGGTTTCTTCTTTTCGTCTTAAAAAGTTCCTCTTCAAATCCTGTTGTTGATCCAGTCATGGAATTCAGTAGGAATGATCCATTTGTTGAATTCTGGAAAAACTTAAATGGATATTTGACTTTGTCCATTTCTGTTAGACAAACCCAAAGTCCCCACGCTCGCCTTGTAGAAGCTTCGTCTTCAAAAATTGCTCCTACCAATAAAGGAATTTATTCCGGTGAAGCTGCCTTTATATATTTTAAGGCATTTCCATCCAGTCTCCTTAGCTTGATGAAATGAAAAGCTTTATGGAAGCCTTTCTTTGCTGGTTCTGGGGCTGCACTGATAAAATAGAGCTCCAGAATCTCACCTCTGGACAAATGTTGATTATTTACCCAAGTCTTGTAAACGGCTTCCCCAATCCATTTCGGTAGTTTTGAAATTTCGAGGAATCCTGATGAAACGGTATAGATTGAAGCTAACGCTCCAAAAGTATACCATTCTTGTACCTCGTTGGGATGACTTTCTGGTTTCATCCACACTCTTGGGTACTTTCCTGAAATATCAACCATTGTTTTGTGTGGGTTGATACATTTTCTCGTAATTAACTTCTCTCATTGATGCTGGTAAACCTGCATAGGAGAAACTTTAAACTCATCAGTTTGAACCTTAGTCTTGTCTGTCTGCGGCCTAAGGTTCAACTCTCTATCTTTTACCCCAAAGGTGCTGGGTTGACTTGAAAACTCGGGCTGTGACACCGGAGCTTCAACATTCGTTGCAGGTTGTACATCCTCAAGGAATGCATCACCTGTAACACTCGTAGGCATGGTATTTGAATCCACGGCTTTGGGTTAGAGTCCCGATCTCTAATCTCTCTTTTTTGCACCGTGGGAGATGCAACCTGGAGGAGAGGCTTATGCAATGCTTGAAACAGTTGTCCCTGAGCATTTTGGCATGCTCGTATTAGAACATAAATGGATTCCTGATCAACTCGTTGAAGTTGTCCAACGACTTCGGCATTGAGACATAACGTCCCAAATTCTCGTTCAAGACTCTTCAGATTTTCCCTGAGATGTCTTACTCGTTTAAGGACCTCGTCAGCAACACGTCCTTTCATCTCGTGTTAGAAAATTTGCAAGAACATTCTCATGAGATTTTACAATGACAATATCATAATCATAATATTGACATTCAGCTTGCCATCTAAAGTTTCCTAGCATTTTCTGGTTTTGATTCAATTTTATTTTTCAGAAATGCTTTGACACTTGAATTATCAAATTTTAAGGTAAACTTCTTAGCCAGTAAAAAGAGAGGCCATTTTTTGAAAGCCTTTTTGACTGCAAAGAATTCATTCTCGTTGATATGTCATCGAATTGTTTCTCCATCTGTAAACAGACCACTGCAATATCTACATGACATTTCTTCATTTGGTGCGGCTTTCATAAGAACTGCTGCCCACCAAAAATCACTGACATCTGTGTAAAGAACCAGTTCATCCTCGTCCTAAGGTATAACAAGTTTTGGAAGTTTGCTACAGACTTCCTTAAGTTGTTTAATCTTTTTTCGATGTTCATCTTCCCATTTGAATATAACATCTTTCTTGAGTAATGGGCTGAACACCTTCCTGTGATGTGCCAGATTGTTAATGAATATTCCAGCAAAATTAACAACTCCAAGAAAACTTTGAAGTTGTTTCTTGTCTTTGAGATCATTTGGAAATCCTTGTATTTTTTCCACAATGTGGCTTTGTAGGATGATCCCAAACTCATCGATTTCAATTCCGAGGAATTCAATCTGTCTTGTAGCAATTACTATCTTCTTTTCAGAAAGCACTAATCCTTCTTTGTGACAAACATCTGAAAATATCTCCAAATGTTTTAGATGCTCATTCATATTCTTTGATGCGAAGAGAATATCATTGATGTATACGAACATGAAGTTGAAATAATCTTTGAACAGATTATCCATCTTTCTCTGATATATCTGGGGTGCATTTGTAAATCCCATAGGCATCACGTTCCAGACATAGTGTCCTTGTGGTGTGGAGAAAACTGTGAACTTCTTACTTTCTTCCTCCATCTTAATCTGGTAAAATCCAGACTTGCAATCGAACTTTGAGAATATCTTGACACATTTGATACAGTTAACCAAGTGTTCTCTACTCGGGATGTAATATCCATCAAACTCCAAAATGTTATTAATCCCTTTGTAATTAATAACAAGTCTAGGTTTACCTCTTTTGATTTCTCTATGATTCCTAACCAGGAATCCCGGGCTGCAATATGGAGAAACTCCTGGTGAAATCAACTTAAGGTCTAGATGTTCCTTAAGTATCTTTTGCATATCCTCACGATCATTTTGATTCATCAGGATTGGTTTGAGTCTCACGAACTCATGTTCCTTTCCAGGTTTAACCTTTAAGGATGCTTTGAGCTCGTTCCTATCCCACCATGCTAAAGGATCTTCGTTGTAATTTCTTTGGATCATTTTCTTGAAATCCTCGAGTGATATTTGTTCTTCAATGGTAACATCACTCTGCGGATTCTCCAATAGGGCTTTTCGCAATTCTGCAATAGCCTTTAGAGGAACTCGTTCTTCTCCTTGTATTCTGAATGAATACAAATTGTTATCCCATCTTTTGGTATCTTTATGTTTTGAACCAAATTGCCGAAAGGATAATAGGGCATCACCAAATCTTCTTTTATCCGCCATCTTTGGATGTCGAAGTTTGGCTTCATCATCATATTTGCTGTGAAAATTAATAGACATTTTTCTGTAGAATGCCTCACGTAGTCTCTGGATAATAATCTTATGATCACATAATGTTGTGAAAATAAGCCTTCTTGTCTCATTTTCCTGTGTGAATCGTTTAAATGTTTGTAGGAAATTATTTCCTAGCAAAACATCTGCTCATGTATCATAAAAATAGATTGGTGGCGTCTTCACCTTATACCATGGGATATCACCTGCGCCTCCTATCATAATTTCTGCTTGTTTGATTCCTCTGTTAAGGATGAGAATCTTTTTGGAGAAATCTCGTCCTGTAATGGCTGGTAGATCTTCTCCTAATTCTTTAGGAAAGACCCATTGTTTTGCAGTACAAATCCATGCTCCTGAGTCAACATAGGCCGCGAAATACTCAGCCTTGTACTCACCATATATCATTCCGATAGAAATGTATATGGAGAATGGATTAGTGGTCATCTGATTCTGTATCTTTTATTAGCCACTATAAACTCCATTCCATCTTGTAATCTTTCCCAAGACTTATGATCCTCAAGAAAGTCAATACCCAATACTAATTGTTCTGGGACTCTCCCTGCAACTCCCGTGATAGTCATTTCAATTTCACTCATTTTTAGGCTTCCTTGAAATTTTCCAACTATCGGTTGCTGAAGATAATATAAAACATCATAAGGAAAAATATTATTCTTTTGGGTGATGTCGAATATTATTTCAATCTCTCTCAAGCCTTCTGGACATTTCAGCTCTCCTTGTGTTTTGAATACACCAGGGATTCGCTGAACTGTACTAGGCCTTCTTTCTTCCCAACGACTACTACTCATCAGTCTGTCTTGTTGGAAAGACATTCTTCTTGTCTCCATTCTGAGACTTTGACTCTTGTTGAATTGATCTTGTATTCTCATACGATATCTCCTTTATAGTTAGAGATTCGATGAGTTCTGGTAGAACTACTCTGGCGAAATCCTCAAAGATTCTTGGGACTTCGATAAATTCATTTCTCAAGAATACATCTGAATGATGTGTATTTGAGAGAGCATAAGAAATCTTGTAGGTGATCGAGAGGGTCTGTTTCCTTCTTTCATCAAGTCGTCTCGTTTGAAGTCCTGATGAAGAGTAAGCACTCTATTGAAATCTCGATCTCCCAAATTGTATGCAATTCTAGGATAGACATTAAATGCCAGTTTCCCTGCACACAAGTTTCATGTAACCGCTCCAAGACATGAATCCTTGAGATTGGAGATTCGCTTGTCAAAAATCGCAAGATTTAGTGGCGAATCAATTCATTCATTAAAGGTTGCTTTAATTACAACTCTTATAGCTCCGATATGAATCCATGAGAGTGTATTTGCAACTTCTCTTTTGACTTTGCTTCTGATCTCCTCTACTTCTTTGTAAGGAATCAACCACATCTCGATCAAGTTACTAATGAATTCCATTGGGATGATAAATTCTCCAATAGTAACTCTATGAATAATTTGGTGTTTTCTGTTACGAAACCCAAACCTATCCAATGTCTTTTCCATAGCTCCGATGGTAAACCCATCAGACATTTGAAGCTTTAAATCCTCTTTCATAATCCTCATTAGAGTTTTATGAGAGACTGTTGTGTGAAAGAAAGCCTGACATATCCTCTCTCGTTGTTTGAAGAATTTCTTCTTCACTCCGATTCTGATGTGGATTCGCTTCCATCATCCGAATAGATCTCTTCTTCATAGATGCTTTCATCTGAGGGTACATCCTCAAATTGATACACCTGTATAAGATCTTGATAATAGACAGCTTCTTCGAATTCTGGTGTTGATTCGAACTGTCTTAGACCTCTCTTTTGGTTTCCTGGGCAATCTGTTGAGATATGCCCTCTTACTCCTCAAGTCCAGCAATTACAGTCTTTGAAACTTTCATTAGCTCTGGTTTGAGCTCGTCTGAAAGTTCTCCTTCCTGAAGTTCTGCTGGAACTTCCTTGGTTAAAACCCGATGAATAGGTTCTACTCTTGCTTAGTGCTGGTCTTTGCCCTGATTTATAACTTCGGGCCTTTTGTTTTGACCACTCTTCTAGGTCTCTATGAAGACCTACGATTTCCTCTTTGGTTGCTATCTCCACGGCGGTATGGATGGCTTCTCAGCTTTCTCCTTTTATGCCTCTGTGGTTGACCTCCCACGACTGTTGGGATGTCATTATCTTCGCAACATAAGAGAACCATTTTATTGATTTCTCAGAGTCTCTTGTAGTTTTTGTAGAGTGCTGCCTGGTGGCACCATTCAGCTAATTTGGCCTTCAAGAAAGACATTCTTCTAGCCACAGTATCCAAATCGTTTGCACTTTTGTATTCCCTAGTAAACATCTCTCTCCAGGGACTTGATATCTTCGCAAAGAAAAGTTGCGAAGCTTCTTTATCATCCACTTTCGACTTCCATCGGTATTCGGTGAATAACTTGATGTATTCGTCAATATGACAAATATCACATAACTCGAGGTAGTAGAGGGCTTGTTTATATCTTTTTCTTTTTTCCTCTTCTATTCCCTCGAAATAACCTATGCCGATAAAATGGATTTTGAATAATTTTACCATATTATCGACAATTTTTTTTAATGACTCACCAGTCGTAACATCGTTTCTCATTTCTGGTGTCGTCATTTCCCACGTGATCTTTGCAGATCCTTCAAGACTCATCTCTAGAAGTAAGATGAATCCTTCTTTTGTAAGGTCAAGGGTTCCTGCTGCAACCCTCATTCCTGATGCCCATTCATCAATAAGGACTTCTCGATTATTGAAATTTGGAATATCCAGATTTAGCATCAACCCATACGGATGTATTAGTTCAAGCTGTGACTTTCCATAAGGTGTATTCATGAGATTTGGTCTTCTGGAGCGTTGTCGAGTTCCTGAAACAATAGGATTTCCTCTTGTTGTGAAATCTCCAGCGTGCGGTATTGGTTCATCCATATGATGTGAACCCGAGCTTTCTGCAACATTGGGATCTACAGGTGGATGTGGTCTTTGGTGTTGGTCACGTGTAACCAAAGCTGAACCATCTCATCTGTTCATATTTAGATCCACGATACCTAATCATACGAAAGACTCAGCAAGTTCGTGTAGATCTTCAAGATTGATCTTTTCCATATCCATCACTTATTAATTTGTGATGGATTTTCCTTTGATGATAGCGATGAGTTTTTCATCTCTGGTCATTGGACGTATGACTTCAGTAGGTTTCTTTTTTTGATGTAAATAGGGTATTGTTCCGAAATCAATACGTTTTCTTCCTCCGGCAAGACTTGGTCTGTCCTCCAGAGTTTTTACTCGTGTTTGAATATCATGAAGGATTTCAATGGTCTCCTTCTGATATTTTATCATCGTCTCCATCTGGTTCTGGATCTGATGGACTTGTGTTGGTAGATGATTATGGTGGTTGCCATAATTCTGCACCGTCTTCTGGATTTCTCTAAGATCTTGAGAGAGCTTAGATGTATCCGGAAATATCTCGCTTCATCCAGGTTCTCCTTCAGTTCGGTATATAACATCAGGTTTATCGAATGAAAACCCCTGTGATATTCCGCTTGTCTACTGCATTGCCTTAAGGTTTCCCTGTCGGCTCTTACATTTTCTTGTTCAACATATTGATTCTGCCAATAATTGACATTATCTCTATGTTCTTGTTCATACATCGCCAAAATTTGACGATATCTCCTATATGGTAAACATCTTGGACATTCGTCCAGATCCATATTTTTCGTGAGAAATTCTCCTCACCAATAGTTAATTACATAACAGTAATAAATATAAACGTAAAAGTTCTTAATAAACCTAGACTCTGATACCATTTTCGGGCGATCAGTTTCTTAAACATTTTATACCAATTTTCCGAAGGAATTCGTACGTGGCATTGTTACTCATTCCAGACCACTGTTTTTTAGACAATATTGACACGAGGAAAGTATTCCAGCCTATATACTTATTTCGGGAGAAAATCAATTTTTTGAAAGATCCGGATCCGATCAATATTTGGAATGGAAAAATGTATAAATGAATATATATTGGAATTAGCAAAAAGGTGCTTGGAAATAGCCAAAATGATTTAAAAGGAAGATCAGGGGTATAATTGGAAAATTTTGAGAAATCAAAAAATATTGGAGTGTGCTTAAAAATCATTGGGGTGTGGATAGTCCTACCCTTTACTCAATTACATTAACTCACATTTAATTAATTATAGGATTAATATAAGAAATCAACATGAAGTATCATATCTTTTACAATTTGCAATATAATTTTTTTTTCACTATAAAATTTGCCATTTTTTCAAATAGCAACTTTTGTCATTTTCTAGACATTTTTTCCGGTTTAAATTGCAATTGATTTCTCAAAAATTTTAACCAAAATACATGAAATATACGTCAAAAGACTCTACATTTCAAACCAAATGAAAACGTCAAATCAATTTTTCAATTTTCATTTGATTTAAAGCTCAACTTGAATAAGAATTAAATGAAATTTCAATTTTGACTAGAAATAAGACCTGAAAAGGGCTCTAAATTGCACAATTTGAAAATACGGTAAATTAAAAAAAAAAATCATACTTCATAGTGATTTTTTATATAATCTTAGTTTGATAACTTAACTATAATTTTTAAAATAAAGTGGAATACATTGTATTTGGATAGATGGACAATTGAAGGCATCATTATCAAATTAATTGAGTTCATTGTTTGGTAAATAGTTGACAAAATACACATGGCCGGCCCATGGTAGTTGCCGCTCTTTCAGTTTGGCGGGTCTCTCTACCCCTGTTACGACGTCGTTTTCTCCTGTTATAGAAGTCTCCATAATATTATATTGGTGAAATGTTACTTATTTAAAAACAAACATAAATTATTTAATTACCCGAAATTTATTATTTTATGAGCACTTTGACCTCTGAAGAATCCTTTGGCCCATTATTAAAAAATATCACCACCAAAATTTGAACTTAAATTATTATATAATATTTGTTTCCCTTAAATATCAACAAACATTGAATTAAAGAAATTTTAGGAGTTCAACTTGATTTATTAGCATTGTTATCTAATATTAACTTTAATCCAGTCAAACAGTGGACTGTATTAAGGAAATTTTAGGAGTTCAACTCGATTTTTTAATAATGAATAATTTACGAAAAATAGATAAATTTCATCTATGAAATTATGTATCGATCAATTTAGATTTTTTGTGAATATTATTTCACGTCCATGTCATTATCAATTATCGTTCCAAATTTTGCTAAACTACACTTAATTCTTTAAAGCGTGACATAATTAACAAATTTTAAAGTTTTGGGGGTCATTTGTCAAGAAGCGTAAAGTTTGAGGGGTGAAATGATATTTATTTTCCATCTGATATATTTATATAATAATGTAAAATAAAAATAATAATAAAAAATAATGATATCAGAATTCACACTCCATTCAAGATTAATGGATGAAAATTGGAAATATCGGTATTTTAATTTCACGGAAATATCTTGGAAATATCAATATTCATAGAAATATCGTATTTATCGATATTTTCCGATATTCCATCGATATTTATTAATACTTCCCTGATATTTCACCAATTTTTCTATAATTTGTACCCTGAAACCATTGATATCGAAATCGATACTATTAATATTTATCGATATTTTATACATATTTATTGATATTTTCCTTATATTTCACCTATTTTTCTATAATTCGTATTATAAAACCATTGATATCGAAATTAATATCGATATTTTGACAAAATTTCTGATTTTTATGTGAAAAAATGAAAACATCGGAGATATATCCAATTTTATATCATCACATGAAGATATTTCTGGTTTCATCCTTGCTCTACAGTCTCCTCTAAATCTCTTCTGGTGATCTCTTCTTGTCGGAAAAGGAATCCCGTTTCCATGGACGACCAAAACGACGACGCTTTACTCGGTCGCTCCAATTTCCACTCTTACTCGGAGATGTTCGCGGTCCATTCCGACTCCGACGAGGACTCCGGCGCCGCCGCTAGGAACTTGAGCTTCGACGATGCTTCGACGAATTACCAAAAAACCCCCAGGGTTTTCGACCGTTTCTACAACTCCTCATCGTCGGAAAACGAAGAAGATGAAGCCAGCAGCTCTTCCAATTACCAACGGAGGCTCGATTACATGCTCCAATTCCTCGATCGAAAGCTCTCCAGTTCTTCGTCCACCGACCAGCCGCTGCCGGAGTTTTGTGGTTCCGGTGGTGGGATCGGGGTTTTCAGGCCACCGGTTCGGGCGCCGGTCCATCCGAACCGGCCGGCGAGCATTGAGATTAGGCCACACCCGTTGAGGGAAACTCAGGTAGGGCGGTTTCTTAGGAAGATTGTTTGTGTGGATGATGATAATGGGCCGCAATTGTGGGCCGGGTCGGAGTGTGGGATTAGGGTGTGGGATTTGAAGAATGATATGTATGGTGGGGCAAATGAGGGGGAAGAGGAGGGGACAGTGAGGTACTGGGAGTCCGCGCAGGTGGCGTCTGCCGCCTTGTGTGTGGTGGGGGATGGAGGGAATAGGGTGGTGTGGAGTGGGCATAAGGAGGGGAGAATTATGTGTTGGAAGATGCTGGATTTTTCAATTAAAGTGAATGGAAGAGGGCATGATGGTAGTAGGAATGGATTTCAGGAGGTGTTCTCGTGGCAGGCGCATCGAGGGCCCGTCCAATCCATGGTTGTGAGTTCTTATGGTAATCTTGATTTTATGTTAAGACGCTTATTTAAATTGCTTCTGTTAAGCTTGATATATGTGTTAGAACGTTTAAATGACTGCATTTGTGGCGTTTTGGGCAAAAGAAACTGGTTTGTTTAGAGTGTCTGTTGTTTCGTTTATTTTACATTAGAAATATTATCATAAGCATGTGAAAACCAAGAGGGAAATTGTCCAAATCTTCATATGGAATTTAGAAATCGGCGAAATGATAAGAGAATGTAAAACAATGATAATAAGTAAAGGTCCACTGAATCTGGACCAATGGAATCTGCTGTTGGTATGTTTCTGGGACTATTGACACCAGAGTAAACCATCAATTCAAAGTGAGGAAGTAGTCTTTTGAGATTCTAGATGGGTAGTTTTCATTGTAATCAATGATTATTGATGCCTCCTAGCCACACTTTTCAGTATATGACCTGTTGTTTGGGTCTTTCTTCCTACTCATAGTCATTGTTGTACCATTTGCTTTCTTGACTTTGTTTTGAGAATTTGTGGGCAGCTATTTCATCTTGAGTTTCATATTCCACAATTTTCTTAAGATTGTGCAGATAATTTATTGGGGTTCAGCAATTATGATATGTAGTTAATTGTTGATATCTATCATTTTCTTCTCTGGATGGATACAGGGGATATATGGTCAGGGTCCGAGGGTGGTGCAATGAAGATCTGGCCATGGGAAGCTATTGAAAAGTCTCTTTCCCTTACAACTGGAGAAAGACACATGGCTTCCTTACTGGTAGAGAGATCGTATATTGACCTGAGGAGCCAAGTCACACAGAACGGCGTCTGCTGTAACATATTTACTTCAGATGTCAAGTATATGTTATCAGATCACGTCGGGGCAAAAGTTTGGACTGCTAGTTATCAGTCATTCGCTATGTGGTAAGTAATTATCAGAATTAAACATCTGTTTTATTGAGCTGATGTAAGTTGTCCACTAGTTTAACCATAACTTGGTGGTTGGGTGCAATTGATCTGATGTGGAGTTTTGTGCAATTCCTGTATTTTTGGAAACTTTCACATGAAGTGAAATGGACACCTGCTTTTGCTACTATATATTTCTTTCTTTTTGGTTTTGACTTTTCCTTTATACAGGGATGCTCGGACCAAAGAGTTACTGAAAGTGTTTAACATTGACGGTCAGATTGAGAACATGTCGGGTGATTCTTTGATGGAGGATGAGATGAAGATGAAGTTTGTATCTGGTTCAAAGGAAAAACCACAGAATTCTTTTAATTTCTTTCAACGTTCACGTAATGCTATACTGGGTGCAGCAGATGCTGTTCGTCGAGCTGCAGTCAAAGGGGGTTCTGGTGATGACAATCGGCGAATGGAAGCACTAATTGCGACAACTGATGGAATGATTTGGGTCGGATGTGCAAATGGGTTACTTGTGCAATGGGATGGGATTGGCAATCGAATGCGGGAGTTTCATTACCATCCTTTTGCTGTTCAAAGCCTCTGCACAATTGGTTCTCGTATATGGGTAGGTTACATAAGTGGCACCGTGCAGGTTTTGGACCTTGGAGGTGATTTGCTTGGACAATGGATGGCTCATAAAAGCCCCGTGATAGATTTAGCTGTTGGGTTTGGCTATATTTTTACCTTGGCTAATCATGGTGGCATTCGTGGATGGAGCATCAGTTCTCCTGGACCACTTGACAATATATTCCGTGCAGAGTTGGCTGGAAAGGAATTTCTGTACACAAGCCTAGAGAATGTGAAAATTTTGGCTGGAACATGGAATGTTGCACAAGGAAGAGCAACCCCTGATTCCCTTATATCATGGCTTGGGTCGGCTGCTACAGACGTTGATATCGTTGTCGTTGGGTTGCAAGAGGTGGAAATGGGAGCCGGTTTTCTCGCCATGTCTGCTGCTAAAGAAACAGTATAATACATCTCCTATTTAGTTTTGTTGCTCTTGTTCCTTTTTTGTTTTTCTTTTTTCTCCCCTTCCTCTTTTTTTTTTTTTAGGCAAATAGATCATTATAATCTGCAATGCTGCATAGTCATGAGTCGAGGGACACATTGCGTTCCGCATGTGGGCCGTTTGAATTTACAAGTTTTTTTTAATGAGTGTGGGAGAGTGGAAGGGAGGGGAACAATAAGAACTAGAAAACTTGTGTCACCCGGGTTCGAACCTGGGTCATCACAATCTACACCTTTATAAAGGTGGGATACCACCTGAGCTACAAATCATATTTGGGCTAACTCTGGAAAGTTATGAATCCACACTATGTGCCCAATATTGGATAAGCTGATCATTGGGTACTATGTTTTCAACATGCAAAATAAGTTACTTGCCATCAGCTGATAGAGCCTTCCCTATATCTAGAAATCTTTTGCTAGCTGAACATAGTTGATGAGTAATGCTGGCTTATCTGCTCTCTCTGTATGCAAGGAGTAGAAGTTTATGGTAATGTACATTGTGAGGTGTGGCAAGAAGACAATCATGAAATCTTCAGACATACATGCTGAACATTGTCATAAACTTTCCTTAAGGATTTGTCATATAACTGAAGATCTCAAGGGTTATGAGATATTGACTACATTTTATTAGAAAATCCTTTCACCCTGTCAAGACACGCCTCTAATTGAAAGTCCTATTTTATAACTTTCTTTCACTATTGTCTTAATATTCATCCAGCCTAATCTACTAGGATGTCATTCATACTGTTCAAATACTGCTCAAAATATCAATTAGCAAATTGAGCCTTAATATAACCCAAACAAATGTGTAGTGGCACACATCATTTATATTCGTGGATATAAAATCTACACCCCCTCCCCACCAAAAATAAGAAAAAGAAAATGATAAACTTCCACCTTTTATTACTTTAGATTTGGTGTGAATGTTCTATTAGAGTCAAATACTTCTTTGTTCTCCTATCCTTCTCTCCAAGGATAATTCTTTAAAAAAAAAAAGAAAAAAAAATCAGACATATTAATATCTGCTTTTGCATTGCTTGTAGATGGGCCTTGAGGGTAGTTCTGCAGGACAATGGTGGCTAGATATGATTGGAAAAACGTTGGATGAGGGATCTACCTTTTCACGTATTGGCTCCAGACAGTTGGCGGGTTTGCTTATCTCTGTGTGGTTAGTGTTTTTTCCATTATTATGATTATAAGTTTTCTTGTGAGTCTTACTCCTGGGTGTTTAATCTGGAAAAAAGTTGTTTTGTCTTGTACCGTGTTCCCCTTTACATGTGAACTTGTTATAAGTACTTAGTACTCCATCAATGACTTCCATTTTTATAATATGTATTCCATTTTCCTCTAGAACACATGCACTAGTTATCTATTCTTCTTCAGTTACATTTCATGTTCTGTCCCATCCCGCACCAATTAGCTATTTGGTTTTTGCAGGGTAAGAAATAGCATCAAAGGTCATGTTGGGGATGCTGATGTTGCTGCAGTTCCTTGTGGTCTGGGTCGGACAATTGGAAACAAGGTATCATTCCTTTTCCCATTCAGCTAATTTTTTGAAGTCAATTATAAATTGTTAGCTTCTTTTTTCTCTTTGTGGGACTTTGACAGGCATATGAAGCAAAATAAATTGTTTAACTACAATATTTAGTTATTAGCTACTCTTACCAATGAATCTTTGTTTTTCTGTATCACATTGAAACGGAAAAATTACTTAACTTTATAGTATTGACATTTGATATAGTTAAACAATGCACACTTTGTTTTAGGTGGTACTTGTGGTTGAAATGTTGGACAATCCTTGCCATTTGAAGTATTGACTATGTCTTGTCAAGTTCTGAAGCCTCTTATTTTTGTTGTCAATTACATTGATATTGAAAATTGGTTTAGTTTATTTACTTTTCGATAATGTCTTTTAGGGATCCCCAGCCTTTTTCATTAGAATATACAATTTTGAGCAGGGATCCGCGATTTCTTGATTGATAAGCTCAAATTTAGTTTTGCGTTGATGCTCAATTCTCTTTTATGAACTTTCTTGACAGGGAGCTGTTGGGTTGAGAATGAGAGTGTATGGCCGAATGATGTGCTTTGTGAATTGCCATTTTGCCGCACACTTAGAGGCCGTTAATCGCCGAAATGCTGATTTTGATCATGTGTACCAAACCATGGTTTTTAGTCGGCCATCCAACATTTTAAATGCTGCTGCTGGTATACTGCTGCATTTAGTCTTATATTGCTTGCTTGCCTGCTCACTGTTATTGCTATCATTTCTTTACCGTTCAAGCTTGCCGTTGGTCCTTTTTATTGCAGCAGGTGTCTCTTCTGCAGTTCAAGTGATTCGCACTACAAATGTATGTAACTAGCTAGCGGGATATTGCTGCAATTGAGTTTCTTGATTTTCTTGGTAATAGTGCTTTCATGCTTGTACAGGCAATGGGTATTAACCCTGTGGAAGGTATGCCTGAGCTTTCTGAGGCAGACATGGTTGTATTTCTGGGGGACTTCAATTATCGACTCGATGGCATATCATACGACGAAGCAAGGGATTTTGTTTCGCAAAGATGCTTCGACTGGCTTAGAGAAAGGGATCAGTTGCAAGCAGAAATGAAAGCTGGAAATGTCTTCCAAGGAATGCGAGAAGCTGTTATTCGCTTCCCTCCAACCTACAAATTTGAAAAGTACCAACCTGGTTTAGCAGGTATTGTGCAATTGAAATTCTATTACATTAAACGTTCTTAGGACATTTTCGTACTAGGAGGATCTTATTTGGATTTGGTTATAATTTGATTTATCAGGCTATGATTCTGGAGAAAAGAAACGAATCCCTGCCTGGTGTGACAGAATATTGTATCGTGATAGCCGTTCAGCTTCAGTGTCTACCTGCAGCTTAGACTGCCCCGTTGTCTCGTCAGTAATGCAGTAAGTTACTTGAAACATATGTGCTTTTGGTGTGCAACAACATATGACTTATCTTGCGGTTTCTCATTTCGTTTGGCTATTTGTTTTGTCTTCCTTTTTAATTTTCTATATCCATCTCAGAATTACTATTATTTCATTGGGTTTTAATTGCGGACAAAATCACATCCTTTTATTAAATTGCAGTTTTAACCAACATGACCTTTTAGGTGCAATTTTGACATCAGACAATTTTCCAAATTGTTTTCTTCTATGATTAAACTGTCATACGGTCCCCAGGGTCATTCCTAAATAAAGGAAAACTGCACCTTGGAGTTGTGTAACAATTTAATCACAAAACTTTTGCAATAGAGGTCGTGTTATTTTGCAATAGCATAGCAAAAGGTTTGGTTAAAATTGCAATTCAGGAAAAGGTTGTGATTTCATCGGCAGTCACCCTATTTTATTTCATACACACAGAGTAACGCATTATTCAACCCACTAATAATACACCATAAACACAACTTTTTCCTGTCCTATGTCTTGCTGATTTTTAGCATGTTTAGATTATCCTTTTTCCTTCTCTTCTTAGTTCTACACATCTTTGACAGGTACGAAGCTTGCATGGATGTAACTGACAGCGACCACAAACCTGTTCGTTGCATTTTCTCCGTGGAGGTAGCTCGTGTAGATGAGTCGGTAAGAAGACAGGAGTTTGGAGAGATCATCAGATCAAACGAGAAAGTAAAGCGTCTTCTCGAAGAACAAGCCAAAGTCCCAGAATCATTCGTGAATACCAATAACATAATCCTTCAGAATCAGGACACATCCATATTGCGGATCACGAACAAATCCAAGAAAGACAGAGCTATTTACGACATATATTGTGAAGGCCTGTCCACCATTAACGAAGATGGGCACGCATCTGATCATCGCCCGAGGGGAACTTATGGCTTCCCTATATGGCTTCAGGTAATCAATTTTCTCGTTTATATTTGGCGTAATCAGGGCAGTAAAAGTACTTTAACTTGGTTTAATGTTTAAACAGGTTAATCCTGCTGCTGGAATTATTGAAGCAGATCAAACTGCTGAAATATCAATCCGCCATGAAGAATTCCAAACGTTGGAAGAGTTCGTCGATGGGGTCCCACAAAACTTTTGGTGTGAAGATGCTAGGGACAAGGAAGTTATGCTAGCTGTAAGAGTACGAGGTAGTTGCACTACCGAGGCCAAAAGTCATCGCGTACGTGTGCGTTTTAGCATCACAGGAAAACGGACAGCTATGAATCGTAAGGCCAATTCCAACCCCGTCCATCTAAATATCCTACATCGCTCCGATTTTAAGATAAGTGGTTCGTGTGATGTGGTTGACCATTTACGACATCTAAACACTCCTTGATGATTGGCACCGAACGTATATTAGATGTACATACGATCTTCACTATCACCGTTCACGTTGCTCGAGTGTTCGGGTTTTCGGAGAAAAACACGATTAAACAGAGTGATGCAATTGGAGCAATCCAACTGGTTGCATACACATTTTGGGAGACATTGTATTGGTAAAACTTGTATAGTATTTATTCATCAAAAAGTTATATTTTGGGAAGAGAAGTGTTTTAGTTTTTCTCTGCCCCTTTGTGTTTTGGTTTGTTTGTATCACATGTTCGACAATCACCAATCCCTATTTTCCTCAGTACATATGTTATGCTAATTGTAAGAGTTTATTGAAACCCAGATTACTTTAATGAAGATATTTCAAGATTGATTTCATGTTCAGATTTCTTGATATATATATATTTGTTGAATTTGATATAGATTGAAGATTTAAATCACAATTAAACATGGAGCCCTTATTTATTGTATTCCACTGAATAAAAGTCTAGTACTTAAAACAAGATAGGGGCAGAATTGGAAATACGAAATTAATACATTTAACATGCACTGATAAAATGAAATAAGCTTCATTCATGAGCTACGCAAACAAGCTGTTTGCCAACATTTTTGCCAGAAAAGAGAGCAGCAAATGCAGCAGGGCCACTCTCCAATCCTTGATTCATGTCTTCCAAATATGTTATCTTCCCTTCCTTGTAAAGCCTACTAACATCTTCGATAAACCTCGAAAACAAATGCAAGAAATCACTCTGCAAGAATCCCTCCATCCGTATGCGCTTTGTCATAAGAGTGAACAAGTTACGAATACCTCGTCAGTCTGACATGCTAGTCATAGACATCATCCCACACACAGCGATCCTCCCGTGAGCCCTCATGTTGAGGAGCACTGCGTCAAGCATGGCTCCTCCTACGTTCTCAAAGTATATGTCGATGCCTTCAGGGAAGTATCTGGATGTGTAAAAAAGACGAGTAAACCTTAACTAGGTATTTAATCTGTATAATTTTCCGGTGTGGCTTCATTTATTCTCACTTGTAGAACAAAAAGTTCTCTTTTAGCCAAAATTTGATGGTTTTACCCTTCTAACCCGTACCGTATACATTAGTCCGGACCATCAAAATTGAGATCGTATCACTAGTGTGTACCATTCAAAACACAAGTCGTTCCATTTTTATTAGTCCGCACCATCCAAATTTTGACCGTACCACTCTATCCCGTGTCAAGGGTACAATGGACCAAAATAGCCGAAAAAAGTAAAGAAGGCAACAAAAAAAGAAGTAATTTTCTTGAGAATTTAACTAACCTTTTAAGAGCTGCATTAAGACTTGGTTCTTGTTTATAGTTGAAAGCTTCATCAAATCCGAACTTATTCTTCAGAATGTCAACCTTGATCATAATCACAAAAGTCGGAATTAGTAGAGTTTGAAGCACAAAACATGGCGAAGAAATGTTGATTTCTGATAGTTGTTAGGCCTATAAGGTAGGGAAGCGATGTGGGATATCTCACTTTCTGGCTCGTTCCTGCGCCTCCAACGACATAGCATCTGTGTAACTTAGCAAGCTGACCAACGAGCTGCCCGACTGCCCCAGAAGCAGCTGACACGAACACATACTCGTCTTTCTTAGGAGCACAAACCTCGTAGAATCCAGCATAAGCTGCGAAACCTGGCATGCCTGTATGAAGTTCTTGATCAACATAAACGAAGCACTTAGCTAACAACACATTTCAGCATTCGGAGATAGATTGGAAATTATACCGAGGAGGCCTATATGATAAGAGAGTGGGAAATCATCGGACTCGACTTTTCTCAACTGCTCCGTTTTGTGAAGTAAGCTGTATTCTTTCCCAACCTGTGAAACCCGAAACCATATCTCCTGGTTTGAAGTTCGGGTGATCAGAGTCGACTACTTTGGACACTCCGAATCCCTCCACCACCTTCGCCAAAAGACACGTGTAATTGAGCCTTAGGTAAAACTTCAAGAATTTACAAACTACTATGTTTTGTGTAAGAAATGGACACAGCTCAAGATTTCCTGTTCCCTTCCATCATTGATTCGATGAAAATAGAGCATTTGATCCACATATATACACTCTACCAGCCTAATATAATTGCAAGGTGGGACTAATCCAACTTCATATGAATGAAATACTAACTATAGACCCTAAAACTACAATATAACAACATGCAACACAACTATGAACTTCAAGAAAGATTCTTTAAAAAATTAAGGGTTAAATGCAAAAATCAACCTGACCGTTTTTCAAAGTGCAACCTAAACTTTTTTCCGACAAAATGCACAACACGTAGTTTTCATAAGGATATGGTTTTCATTTTAAAAAAGTTTAGGTTTCAAATTGTAAATTGAAAAACTATTATACTTCAAGTTGTTTCACATATAAGTCACATGACATGCATTTCGCCGGAAAAAAAAGGTTAGGTTGCAGTTTGAGAAACTCTCGAACAAGATAAAACAATACAGAAGAAAATAGAAGGTTAAAAAGAGAAACTTACAGAGCCAGGGGTAAAAGGGGGAATGTAGGAGCCATGGAAATCGCGCATTCGACCTCGCATGTATGGATCACAAGAGAGATAAAGATTCTTGAAAAAATTGAAGCAGATCCTTTTGGAGCCTCAACCTTAATCTCTCCAAACTTCAACTCCATGTCTGTTTCCTCTGGAGTTGTGTCTGTGTATCCCTTCAATATATCTGCTTGTTTCCCACTGTTTTCCCTAATAATTCACCCATTATTCTTGCCCTATTTTCCTTGTTTTGAAATGAACTTGAAGTGATCAACTTTGCACCACACTTTATACTCTCACTCACTCCATTCAAAATGTGGGGTTTATCCTTTGAGTAGTACAAGTTAGGTAGTTAACTTCCAGTCTTGCTTACCTCCATTACTCTTATAACTATCCTAGCTACCAACTATCATTACTTTTACAAATAACTATATTTAAACCCGTGCATTGCACGGGCTTCATTTAACAT
Organism: Scutellaria galericulata; assembly: GCA_946896805.1. Lineage (NCBI taxonomy): Eukaryota > Viridiplantae > Streptophyta > Magnoliopsida > Lamiales > Lamiaceae > Scutellaria > Scutellaria galericulata. The sequence goes on from OX335789.1 coordinate 12,165,379, forward strand.
TTATCTAATTTTTATTTTATAAGTATTATTATTTCATATGTGTTTGTTGATTTACATGTATGATATTTTTTTTCTATATCCTTAAAATAATATTTCTCATTGTTTTTAGTTCTTTATTTTTTTCATTTGATCTTTAGTACAAAATTGTTAATAGCTAGTTCTTTATAAGTGTTTTAATTGTTGGATTAAATATTTTCATATCTTTCTTTAAAAAGTATAGAATAAATCTCATTTTTATCGCTCAAAAACACCTGTTTTGTTCCGATTTTGCCTTTGAGTGCTCTTTTTTATTAGGTTTACATAATGATTTCATTTGTAAATATCATTTGTAAAATAATAGAACATCATCTATTTTTTCTACAATTTCCAATATGATCCACTTTCAAACTTGCAAATCTATCTACGTCTCAATGTAAACATATCCTAAATTTTTTTTAGTACCTATTTTTTGTTAATGTCATTACTTTTGCAAGAGCATTATTGTTTACTTTTTTTTTTTTATTATTTGAAATGTTGGACAAAAACAATTGTTAAAGTTTGGAACCAAATATTTCATATAGAAAAAGGCAATACAACTTCCAAACATTTGTAATTTACATATTTAGTTTTTTCAAAGCACTTATTTTGTGTAGAGTAGTGGGGTATGTATTTAATTGGTATTAATTTTTTGATATTTCATAAATAAAATGTTTTTTAAGAAAGACACTTGACAATATTGTAGAGCTCCAAGTGTCATTACTTGAGAGAACCAAACCACGCTTTCAAATATGAAGAATAAGGATTTAGTACAAATTGCGAATAAACCCCAAAGCATAAATTTAGAATTATAAATTAAAATATCACCATCTATGCAAAGGATAATTTTAGAATTATAAATTAAAATATCAACATCTATACCTTCTTCCAGCTTGGCTTGCACTTGTTTGGAGTGCACATGAGATTATACCATCAAATATAAAATCATCAACAAAGTTAATCTCTCCATAAAACCTTCAATTTATCAATTCTCAGGCATGCTTTTAGTATAATGATGCTTTCCATCCAATTACAAATGAGTGTAAATAAATATATGAAGGAAAAAACAAAAATATGATGAATGCATGTCACTTAGATAGATGATCATGAGTACATAATGCATCATTTACGAATTTGCTTAAAATATAAACATGTATATTAAGGCACCATATATACTTACAAAAATAAGCTCTCACATAATCATATAAAAACACACCAAAAAAAAAAAAAGAGAAATCTATAGAATAAAAAGCAATTTTTTTATAAAATTGGATATAAAATGGTTACTTTCTACCAAGAAATTGATCCATGCAAACTTCACATCTATCACATTTATGAAATCTTACTTTTATAGGTCGATCATCAGGTAAAATTTTGGCACCATACTCCTTACTTCCTCATATGCCACATGAAACTTGGACGTTGGCAGACCCTTCAAAAACTTATTGAAGAAACCAAAAAAGAAAGTGGAAGAAATTAGAATCATGCCTCAACATGAAACCAACAGCTCAACATTATCCTATAAAATTTTCTATTTTCTTCATTCCCACTTCCAAGATTTTAATGTATTTTGATAGAGTTCAATTCGGTAAAAGATCAACAAAAGAGAACTAAATCATAAGGTATGCTAAAAAGCTAGAGCTACGACAAAACTTGAAAGATATATATGTATATCTAGAGCAATATAAAAACAAACATATAAACAGGCTAACCTTAGTATCTTGATGTGAAGTGAGACAATCAAAACATAACTCCAAGAAAACAATACGCCCATAGAACATAAGATTGAGCATTGAGACATTCCAGAATAAAAAAAAAAAAGGGGGAGAAAATAATAACACAAACTACAACCTAAAGAGTAACAGCATATTACAGTCTTATCTATCTATCAAGCATGATTGGACTTTGTAAAGAGAATTGCCAGTGGTTTCAGGAAACCTATCATAGGTTTAACTTCTTGGCAATATTTCTACAAATGAGAGAACAACAAATTAAGAAAAATACAACCCGTCTATTCCACCACATACCAAATCCATAATCTTCGATATGATAAATCTCAAACGTTGAGATTTTATACCTATATTACTCGCCTACAAACTAGGGGTGAGCCAAAAAACCGAAAAACCCGAAACGAAACCGAAAACCCGAAAAAATCGGGCCGAAAAAAAACGAACTGAAACCGAAAGACCAGTACGATTTGCTATTTTAAAAGAACCGATTTTTTTGGTACGTGTTCGGTTTCTTGGCTACATACCGTGCCGAAAAAACCGAACCGAATTATATTATATATATATATTTATTTATTTATTTATTTATTTGAGATAAATTATATTATATATATATATTTAAAAAAATAAGTTATGTTTCTAACTATCTAACATTTTGATATATATATATATATATATATTTTTTTTTTTTTTTTTTTTGTTGATATTTTCCCAATTCCCAATTCCCATTACCCACCCAAGTTTTTCCCAATTCCCACCCAATTTCTAACCTAACGTGAGAGACTGAGAAATGAGCTCATTTTGTCTCTATTCTCTAACCTAAACATGAGACCTTGAAGATGGTGTGATTGAAGACGATTGTTTCTTCATTTTCATGTTGATGTACGTTCTCTAGTAACAATCATGTTAATGGTAAGGATTAATGTCTCAATTTTCAATGACAATTGATTATAATTTTGAATGTTGAGTGGCCCAATTTTTTGTTTAATATCTTGATTGATGATAAATTTCAAATTTATTTACTAGTATGATACACAAAGCGAAAATCCGAAAAACCGAATATGAAAACCGAAAAACCAAACCGTCTAAAACCAAACAGGTACGGTTTGTGAAAATCGAAAAACCGATTAATTCGGTTCGATTTCGGTTTTGGCTTAAAACCGAGCCGAACCGAGCCGTGCTCACCCCTACTACAAACTTTGAGTTCTTAATTAGAAATGTTGGGATCAAAATTGGTAAAATCTTCTTTCCCATTACATTTGATGGCTGCTTTATCATAAGTCTGGTAGCATTATAGCAAAAAATAATTCTTACCCATTAAAATGTAAATATTAAAATTTTGCTCAAAAGAAATGAGACAATATCACCTCTACCAACTTACCTATCACTATCAGCTTCAATTTCAGAGTTAAATAGACTCAATTAAATTTTCCCATATCAATAAACCAAAAGGAAATACAAAATATTTTCATGAATTCAATCACAGAGTTGAGAGCAAATAAATAGAAACATATAAACACATTTATCTTATATGACAATAGTAAGAAATTTTAGTAGACGACGACGTCTTCAAGGGGGCCGAGTAAACCTCGGTTTCTAGCTAATAATGTGGAGCAAACAAAGTCCAGCACACAGATGTCTGTGCAGATGCCTACCACCAACAACTGCAATCCCCAATTTACATTTACATACATGCATGCCTTGAAGAAACAAAAATAATATACTACTCACAGTTGGTATCTTGTTCTTTTTCACCCAATCAACAAATAGATTGGAACCATCCTCCTGAATCGACCCAACAAATCCGTCATAACAATCTTTGCACCTAATCGTTACGTTTGGCTCTTCTTCAATCCAACTCAGGGCTACACGTACACAAAGCAAGCAAATGTAAAAGTCTAATTCTGCTTGCAAGTTATAAATAAAATGTATTGAAGGAGATTAAATATTGGCCGTTTCATTTTCTGGAATATGAGAGGACAGACATGTGGCGGCTGTAAGGGGTAGACACGTGGTGAATGCAGGTTTCTCCAAAATGATGAGGTGGCAAGCTTTGGGAGAGCCAAAGTCTCATTTTATATATATAGATTTTTATTTTCTAAAAAAAATTACATTTAATTGATATTATAATAGATCACGAGGGTAGTGATAGATCACAAGGGTAGCCATAGATCACGAGAGTAGATGCTAAGCAATAATGATGGAAATGTTAGATAATGAGGGTAAATGTTTAGATCACAAGGGTAGGCATAGATCATGATGGTAGATGCATAATAACGATGAAAATTTTAGATAATGTTAAACACCCTCGTGATCTAAGTTAAGCATCGTGATCTAAGTCTGAGCATTGTGATCTGTTCCTGGTATACATTTTTGGGTTTTTTGTGATTTTTTTGGTTTTCTAAGCTCCACATCCAAAAATATATATCTAAATTCAAAAATTATAAACTACATTATACTACACTTGAAAATAATGTTTATCTTACCTCTTTTGAGCAACAATAAAGAGATGAAATTTCACTACATTTCTTGATTTTAGAAATAGTTGGAAGATTTGAAATAGATGAAAAAGATGAATTTTTCAACTTACATATGAGAGGGGATAAGATGATAAATGTGTTGGGTGAAATCATTAAAGGGGTGGGTAAGAACATTTATGACTTTTTATCTTCATTTTGGATAAAAAAAACATGTTTTCTTATAAAATAAGTATTTTTCATTTTTGTTATACATATTGGATAAAAAGACCTATTTCCACTTCTTTGAAACCCACGTTACTTTAATGAAGTTATTTTTAAGATTGATTTCATGTTCAGATTTCTTGATTAATGATTTTTTTTTTTTTAATTTGTTGAATTGATAGTCTAAATTCACCATGGATTTTACTTGTATAAGTATACTAGCATATGACTTGTGTAATATACAGGATTTAGAAAAAATTAAATTGAATTAGTAAAATAAATATTTTTTATTAATTATATTCATATGTTATCAAAATTTTCATGTCTAGAGTTTTAGATTAATTTGATAAATAATTTATTTTTAAATGATTGTGATGCATTCTTGTTGTTAAAATAAAGCGTCATCATTTTTAGGAAAGTGAGTAATTACAAACAACATTGATAAGAAATTTTTTGATTTATTAGTATTGAACACATGTGTTGTATGTGGAGGCTTGTTTTTTTCTTTTTTCTTTTTTTAAATCTTTTCGAAGTATTAATTTAATCTTGTAGTCATTTTTCTGTTGTTTTTTTCCTTTATTATTTGTTGGCCTTTAGTTTTTTTGTTGAACTATTTTTTAAATTATCTAATATTTGATTAATATAAGTTAACTTTTTTAATTAAATGTAGACATTAAGAAAACTCAAAAAAATAATTTGAAATATGAAGTTCATGCTCGTGTTACTATTTTTAATAAGAAATTAAATATCTTTAAATCAAGGAAGATAAAAACTAATTAACAATATGCAACAAAAAACAAGTCATTAAATCAACTAACAATAAAAACATAGGTGATTATAAGTAATCTTTAAAATATTATGAAATTTGTAAAAAGAACTCAATTAAATTGTATAGACAAAATTTATAAAATAGAAAATAAAAGATTGGAAAAACCTCCATTGATAAAAGATAGGTCATCATTATAGATGCAACATATAAGAGTTGGAATGAAATCTTAATAATTCAGAGATTATCCATATACAATTTTCTTAATATTAAATTAAAGTACTAATAAAATTATAATTACATTAGATATTAGAGATATAGAGTTTTCTTTAATTAAAATTCTAATTAAATTAAAGGGTTAAGATGCAAAAATACATCTAACGTTTTTGTTGAGGAGCAAATATATCATCATTCTTTTTTTGAGTGCAAATATACTCCCAACATTTCAATTTGAGAGCAAATTAACTATATTCTTCTTTGTATGGATATTTTATTCACATTCTTCTAGTGCAAGTTTATTATTATTTTTTTATTATGTACTATATCATGTGAAATAATTAATCATTTGTATGAAATATTATAAATTAATTTTAAACTTTATTGATGAATTTTACTATAGAAAGAAATTTGAAAATTAAATAGATCTACATTTTATAATAATGGAAAAACAAATATGACATTTTCCATAAAAAAACACTTATGTTTTTTTAAGTTTTAAACAATATATAAATTTAAAAAAATATGATAATATACATGAAAAAAAACATAATATTTTATTTCAAAATCAAAACAATCTCCTTTATAAGCATAGTAACATATGAGATTTTGATTTTCAAAATTATAAAGTTTAGTATAAAGTCCCACAAAAATTATATAACTTAAGAAAGATTAATACAATTTCTTATCATGATAAAAGTTATTTTTAAATTTTGAAATTGATTCAGGATTAGAAGTGTTTCAATACATATAATTTATTATTTAATAAATCAAATATTGAAAAAAAACTATGTAAGAAGGATGTTAGAATAAAAAATAAAAAGATGATTTGACAAAATTGCATCATAATATAAACATTAGGAGCATATTTGCACCTCAACTTAAATGTTAAGAGAGTAATTGCTCACAAAAAAATATTAAAAGTGTATTTGCATCTTCTTATAAATGTTAATGGTATATTTGTACATTTGTCCAAACTTAAATTTCTAAAATTTTAAAAAACTTTTGTAATAGTAGTAATATTATTCGTGTGTGTGTGTATATATATATATATATATATATATATAAAGATTTTGAAGAAAAAAAACATAAGAACACAATTTTATATAATATCATATTTTAATGAAAAATTTAAAAGTATTTCATATAATTTTCTTTATATATGCTTATAACATATGTTACATATCATTGGAAAACTTTCTAAATATATATTAATATGATCTAAGTTTAGTAAAAAAAAAATTCAAAATATTAAATAGTAGAAGAAGGAAAATCAAAGTATATAAAAAAACAAACTCTTCATTTTATAGTTAATAAAACATAAATAATTATTAAATTACTTTATTATCCTTAATATTTAATATTTGTAAGATTATTATAGACTTCACAAAAATTGACCGAACCTAAGGCATTTTATAATAGTATTAGAAGATTAAGTGAATTAATTAAAATTAAAAATTAAATAATAATTTTGAGCGGGAAGATGAATTTACCTTAGCGCTACACGGGTCTTCAAATGGTTATTCTGGTTTTTTTTTTTTTTTTTTTTTTAGTATATATGAAAGATTGAAGAGTTAAATCATAATTAAACATAGAGCCCTTACTAGGGGTGGAAATTGGAACGGAATATCCGATATTCGCCGAATCCGATCCGAAATTTTCTGATTTTGGAACGAATTTTTTTAATCCGAAATCCGAATCCGAAATTCCGACATCCGATTTTTCCGAAAATTTTCGGATGGAAATCGGATATAGTTTTAAAAGTTTCGGAAATTCCGAAATCCGATCCGAAATATTTCCGAAATGCAATTTTCGGAAATTCCGATTTCCGATCCGAAATTCTGATCCGATTTCCGATTTTCGAAATTATAAAATGTAAAGTGAGTAGAGACATTTGAGAATCGAACACGAGACCTCTCACACTCAAAACACAAAATTTACCATCAAACCAATAGTAATTGTTGTAAATAATTCAAACATTTTATACTATATACTACTTGCTATAGAAGAATACTATATAATATATTTCATATACATTTACTATATGTAAATATAAATATACATATTATAGTATACTTTATAATACTATATACTACTCCATATAATATATTTTATATACATTTACTATATGTAAATATAAATATACATATTATAGTATACTTTATAATACTATATACTATATAATATATTTTATATACTTTATACTATATGTATATAGTATAGTTTATACTATAGTTTTATTTTATACTATATACTATAGTTTATACTGTAGTTTTTTAGTATTATTTTATAATATATACTATATATTATAGTTTATAGTATAGTTTTTTAATTGTACTATATACTATATGCTATAGAATAATATTATATACTTTATGCTATATACTATATATATACTATATGTATATAGTACAGTTTATACTATAGTTTTATTTTATACTATATACTATAGTTTATACTGTAGTTTTTTAATTATACTATATTATATACTGCATAATATATACTACATACTATATATTACATACTATATACTATATACTTTATACTATATGCTATAGAAGAATACTATATACTATATATTATATGTTATATAAGAATACTATATACTATATATTATATAAAATAAAAAGTGAATATCTAATTTTAAAGGTAAATATATCATAAATTTCATTAAAAATGATAACAATTTATATAATAGGAATAATGACAAAGAAAATTATACAAATTATAAAACAAGTATTTTAAATATCGAAGGATTTCGAACAAAGCATTATCATAAATAATAATATAGATTTAAATATTCATTTTATTTGAGCTTCCTAAAAGAAAAATAACTTAATAAATATGAATTAATAAGTATAATTACTTACAAAATGATAAAATGTAGAGTTAGTAGAGGCATTTGAGAATCGAATACTATAATACTATATACTATATAATATATTTTATATACTTTATATTATGTGTAAATATAAATATACATATTATAATATACTTTATAATACTATATACTATATAATATATTTTATATACTTTATACTATATGATAGTATATAAATATATTATATACTATATGTATATAGTATAGTTTATACTATAGTTTTATTTTATACTATATAATATAGTCTATAGTTTATATTGTAGTTTTTTAGTATTATTTTATAATATATACTATATACTATAGTTTATATTGTAGTATCTGTAGTTGTTTAGTATTATTTTATAATATATACTATATATTATAGTTTATACTGTAGTTTTTTAATTATATTATATACTATATACTATATACTATATGCTATAGAAGAATACTATATACTATATATTATATACTTTATGCTATATATACTATATACTATATGTATATAGTTCATTTTATACTATAGTTTTATTTTATACTATATACTATAATTCATACTGTAGTTTTAGAATTATACTATATTATATATTGCATACTATATACTACATACTATATACTACATGCTATAAAAGAATACTTTATACTACATACCATATACCATATATTATATACTATATACTATATATTATATGCTATATAAGAACACTATATACTATATATTATATAAAATAAAAAGTGAATATCTAATTTCAAAGGTAAATATATCATAAATTTCATTAAAAATGATAACATTTTATATAATAGGAATAATGACAAAGAAAATTATACAAATTATAAAACAAGTATTTTAAATATCGAAGGATTTCGAACAAAGCATTATCATAAATCATAATATAAATTCAAATATTCATTTGATTTGAGCTTCCTAAAAGAAAAATAACTTAATAAATATGAATTAATAAGTATAATTACTTACAAAATGATAATAGTTTATAATATAGTTTTATAGTTTTATTTTATACTATATATTATATACTATTCATATAAATTTTATAATTTTATTTTATACTATATACTATATACTATTCATATAAATTTTATAGTTTTATTTTATACTATATACTATAGTATATATTAAATATAAAATATGACTCAAAAACTAAAGGTGAAAAAAGTAAAAAAAAATTAATATAGTATTGATATACTATTTATAATTTTATTTTATAACTATTTATTTTATAATTTTATTTTATAACTATTTATATACTATAGTACATCAGCAGTATAATTAATCTCTCATGTCTTTGGTAGATATTATATTGATGTTAAATGCTTGGAATATTAGATTCAAGGTCGTATTATTTCTTAGGATATTAGAAAAGGCTATATAGCTAATAGACCAACTAATTAATTCCGAAAATTTCTGAAAAAAATTCCGAAAATTTCCGAAAAAATTCCGAAAAAATTTCCGAAAATTCCGAAATTTCGGAATTCCGAAATTTCCGAAATTTCCGAAATCGGATTGGATTTCACATTTCCGAAAATTTTTGGATGGAAATTGGAATTGGTTTTTCATTTCCGAAATTTTTTGGAATTTTTCCGAAACACCTTATTTCCGATCCGATCCGTCCGATTTCCACCCCTAGCCCTTACTTATTGGTATTGCTCAATTTAATAGACATAATTAATGTATTCCACCAAATAAAATTCTAGTACAAAAAAAAAAAGATAAGGGCAGAATTGGAAATACGAAATTAATATGTTTATGGTACACTGATAGAATGAAATACGAGATCGAAAACCTTTCATTCATGAGCTACACAAATAACCTGTTTGCCAATATTTTTGCCAGAAAAGAGAGCAGCAAATGCAGCAGGGCCACTCTCCAATCTTTCATTCCTGTCTTCCAAATATGTTATTTTACCTTCCTTGTAAAGCCTACCAACATCTTCGATAAACCTCGGAAACAAATGCAAGAAATCGCTCTGCAAGAATCCCTCCATTCGTACACGCTTTGTTACAAGATTGAACAAGTTACGAGTACCTTGTTGGTCTGACATGCTAGTCATAGACACCATCCCACACACAGCAATCCTCCCGTGAACCCTCATGTTGAGGAGCACTGCTTCAAGCATGGCTCCTCCCACGTTCTCAAAGTATATGTCGATGCCTTCTGGGAAGTATCTGGTGCGTAAACGAGACGAGTATGTGAACAAGGATTCATCAGTTTTTAGCCACAAGTTAAAATTTGTTTTTAGGACATACCATTCTGTCCCGAATGAATACATTAGTCTATATCATCCAAAACTCAGAACGTATCATTCAAATTATAGGTCGTTCCATCCAAAATTTGGTTGTACTACTCTATCTCGTACCAAAGTATAATGGACCGAATAGCTAAAAAGGAACAAAAAGTAATGAATGCGATGAAACAGAACTTTTCTCACGGGAGTTGGTTGAGAACGACCAATTTTCTTGAGAGATTAACTAACCTTTTCAAAGCTGCATCAAGATCCGGTTCTTGTTTATAGTTGAAAGCTTCATCAAATCCTAACTTATTCTTCAGAATATCAACCTTGATCATCATAATCACAAAAGTTGGAATTAGAGTTTGAAGCACAAAACATGCGAAGAAATGCCGATTTCTGAATCTCTGATAACATACTCACTTTCTGGCTCGTTCCTGCACTTCCAACGACATAGCATCCGTGTAACTTAGCAAGCTGACCAACGAGCTGCCCGACTGCCCCAGAAGCAGCTGACACGAACACATACTCGTCTTTCTTAGGAGCACAAACCTCGTAGAATCCAGCATAAGCTGTGAAACCTGGCATGCCTGTATGAAGTTCTTGATCAACATAAATGAAGCACTTAGCTAACAACACATTTCAACATTCGGAGATAGATTGGAAATTATACCGAGGAGGCCTATATGATAAGAGAGTGGGAAATCATCGGACTCGACTTTTCTCAACTGCTCCGTTTTGTGAAGTAAGCTGTATTCTTCCCAACCTGTGAAACCCGAAACTATATCTCCTGGTTTGAAGTTCGGGTGATCAGAATCGACTACTTTGGAGACTCCGAATCCCTCTATCACCTTCACCAAAAAACACAAGTAATTGAGCCTTAGGTAAACAAAAAAACATCTTCAAGAATTTACACACTACCTAATGTTATGTGTAAGAAATGGACACAACTCAAGATTTTCTATTCCCTTCCATCATTGATTCGATGAAAAATAGGATTCGAGTCCCAAAAGCTATCTAAAAAATAGAGTTTTCGATCCACATATATACACTCTAAGGATGAAAATTTCAGTTTTGATGGAAATATAAGTATCTTAATTTTGCGGAAATAACGGTATGTACCTATATTCCACCGATATCGAAATCGATACCGATGTTTTACCGATATTTTGACAAAATTTCTCGTTTCTATACCGGTTATGTAAAAAAAGTAAAAATATCAGAGAAATATCGTTACAACCCGTTTTTGTAACGAAAAAATGGAAATATTAGGGAAGTATCAAAGATATTTTGGGATATTTTCATCCATAATCCAACTTCTTATGAGTGATGCTACAAATAGATTCTAAACTCAAGCACTAAAACTACAGTACAACATCAAGCAACACAACTAAACCTCAAACATAGAATTTCAAGAAATATTCTTGCAAAAATTAATGATCTATGAGAAAATTAGCCACTCAAAGCAAGACAAGATTTGCTAAAATCTCAATTTAAGATTCCAACTCAGCAATAGAAGAAGTACAAGACAAGAGAATGCAGAAGAAAATAAAAGCTTAAAAACAGAAAAAAGGAGAAACTTACAGAGCCAGGGGTAAAAGGGGGAATGTAGGAGCCATGGAAATCACGCATTCGACCTCGCATATATGGATCACAAGAGAGATAAAGATTCTTGACCAAAATTGAAGCAGACCCTTTTGGAGCCTCAACCTTAATCTTTCCAATCTTCAACTCCATGTCTGTTTCTTCTGGAGTTCTGTCTATGTAGCCCTTCAATATAATCTGCTTGTTTCCTACTGTTTTCCCTAATAATTCTGCCATTCTTGCCCTCTTTTCCTTGCTTTCAAATCAACTTGAAGTGATTAACTTTGAGCACTCACTCACTGTATAGGGGATTTATTGTTTGGGGTTTGAGTAGCAGAAGAGTTAGGTAGTTAACTTCCAATCATACTTACCTCCCAGCTACCAACTGTGTGTGAGAGAGAGAGAGAGAGAGAGATTTGGTTGTTTTAGGCTTTTAGGTAGCTTGTGGAAATTTTAAGTATTTAATTCAAAAGGAAAGAAAAATTACTTTAAAAAAATTAATATTGATTTTTTTGTATGATTTTAATTCAATATTGTATTCTATATGTCTAACGTCGTCTGAAACAACGTCATAAATCATGTAGATCAAATCTATTGGTATTTAAAAAGATGAATTTTATTTAAATTATACAGAACAGTGACTATTGGTAGATCAAATCAATGGAAATCAATTTTTTTTATTAATTATGTGGCATTAATGGTGACTATTTAGAAAGAAACATGGACTCAAAATAATTACAAAAAATCATGTAAAATATAGAAAAGATTTTATTTTGATGTAATAAACAGAAAATACATCTATATCTATATATATATAATAACAATTACCCCTCAAAATAGAAATGTTAAAAATTTTCCCGCCCATTTCCACCTCCCAAAAATAGAAATATATATTATTTCATAATTTATAAATTATAAATTATAAATTTTATTGTATTAAACATGATTTATATATATGGTAATAATATCATTTATAATATTGACAAAATCTTGGAAATTATTATCTATATATGGTATATGAATGTTAATATGATCTCATCTAATAACTTTTTTAATTATTGATATAATCAAAGATTAAAGATATGTTTTTTGAATAAATTAAAATAAAATAATGATTGGATTTCATGAACTATAGATCATCAAAATATTTTTTTTTTATCTCTAATGTTGTACCCCACATACACATAGATCACCTCAATAATATATCATTGCATTGATTGGGAGCGTTCGTAGTGACTGAGGGGGTCGAAGACCAAGAAATGAGTTATTAATCAAGTCAATCAACATATATAAAACAACGTAAATTAACTATTTTTATTTACTATATTCAAAATATTTATTGTAAAATTATTATAAATATCACACAATTTTATTTGACAAGTATGTTGTATACAATACTCCAATTTTATATATCTTCTATGTAACAATGTTAATAATTTAACAGAGTGTTTACATAATTTTATTTTATTATACTATATTAATTCTTATTAAAAATCATAAAGATTTGTAATATATCTTGAATATAATAAAAAATATACATATGATATATTGTTGCACACGATAACATTTAGGAAGTATAAAATTTATGAATTCATATAATTTATATTAAAAACTACAAATTAAGTATAAAAAATGATAAATATATATATATATATCATTTATACTTATACTTATAAAAAATAATAAAAAATATATTCTATTTCATAATGCTGAATTATATAAATATATCTTCATTATTAATCTTGAAAAATAGATAGTCGATGCTATTTATAAGAGTGATAATACATAGATGAAGAATTTTTACATATATATTTTAAATACTTTGAATTTTTTATTATGAAATTTCATTGTCATTTATATAAAAACCAACTAACCTCATTTCTACTTTTTAAAGTAGAAATACAAATATTTATTATTTTATAAATTTATAAATTGTAAATATTTAATTTTTCATAATGTATGCATATTCATTGTATAAAAATCATTTTGTATATATACGAAAATTAAGGAAAAAAATATGATCGTATTTGATATGTTATAAAGTTAGTATGATTTGTGTATATATGGTAATAATATCATGTCATGAAAAGTTGTAAATAAAAATTTGTACCTTAATCTAAATTATTTTATATATCCACGAAAAAATTAGCAAAAAAATTTATCATTTTTTTTTGTTGTAAGAATAAATAACGTTTCCTCCTTGATTAAAAAGTAAATAAAAATCTAAAATTTCACTATCATGGTAGCATGAAGTTCACATAACAATGATAAAATATATTTAGTTTATGTTGTAATATAGTTTCATGGTTTTAGATTTATCAGATTTTGAAATGTTTACCATCCAATATGATTTTTTCTAATAGATAAATTTTGATTTTAAGATATCTGAAAAAAATAATTGTACAGATTTTTTGATGGCATGTTAAATTTAGAAATTTTATTTTGGGGTAATATACAATAATATCAATATTTTAAGCTCATTATGAATAAGTTGTTGAACATATATTTGCACAAGTATTTTATAGGTCAATTGTGACAAAAACAAGTAGTAAAATAGTTAAACAACATATGATGAAAATAATAAATATTTAGATGAATTATATGAGTAGTAGATTAAATTGAAATAACTTTGAAGAACTATATGATTTTTCATGATCATCATTTTTATATCAAAAAATTACTAACACATGAAATTTATTCACTACATCACACGAATACCAAATGAGGTTGAAATATTATCAAGATTTGATCATAATGCTCAATAATATCAACATTTTATACTCATTATGAATAAATTATTGAACATAAATTTGCATAAAAAAATTTCAGGCTGATAATGACGACAACATATGATGAAAATAAAAAAATATTTAAATTCGTAAATTATATGGGTAGCAGATTAAATTGAAAACACTTTATAAACTTATATTATTTTTCATGAACAACATTTTTATATCAAAAATTTACTAACACTTCAAATTTATTTGTCCATACATCACACGGACACGGGTATACCAAATGAGATTGAAATATTATGAGAACTTAACTTTTTTTTTTAAATTAAAATTTTCACATCAAACTCGAAATATTTAGATTTTATGGTTGTGATCATAAGTAACACAAGTAATAAATAAGACTGAAATTCTCCAAAAAAAATTATTATTTTTGGTGTTCAACATTTTCATATTAAAATCTTGTGAAATTTATATGTCCGTGCATCGCATGGGACTTATACTAGTTCTCATAAAATCAACATGAAATCACCAAGAGTAGGTCTGTTGTGTCTGTCCTCAACCCGAGGGCCCCACATAAATTTAAAAAAAAAATTCGCTCAGTTTTTTTTTCCATGTATATATTGAAGGTATTCATGGGATACCTTCAAGGTATACATGAAATATCATTTCATGTATTCACATGTATACCTTGAATGTATCCATGGAATATCTTCAAGATATCCACATGTATACCTTCAAGGTATCTATGGCATGGACACCCACGGCATGGGTGCATGAGTGTGCGGTTTGTGAGGTGCGTACGCGGCATGAGCGCATGGTGCGCGCGCGGCTTGGTGACCAAGGTGCGCGCAGGTATCTACATGGATACCTTGAATGTATCCATGGAATATCTTCAAGATATCCACATGTATACCTTCAAGGTATCTATGGCATGGACACGCACGGCATGGGTGCATGAGTGTGCGGTTTGTGAGGTGCGTACGCGGCATGAGCGCACGGTGCGCGCGCGGCTTGGTGACCAAGGTGCGCGCAGGTATCCACATGGATACCTTCCATGGCGTGGACGCATGGGCGCGTAGTGTGTGCGCGGGGCGTGGTGAAATGCACGCAGATATCCACATGTATACCTTCAAGGTATCTCATGGATACCTTGAATGTGCACAGGCGGCATGGGCGCGCGGCATGGGCACACGATATGGAGGCGCGGTTTGTGAGGTGTGCACGCGGCGTGGGCGCATGGGTGTACAGTTTGTGAGGTGTGCACAGGTATCTTCATGGATACCTTTATCCATGTGACATTGGATCCATGGGATACATACCTTGAAGGTATCTCATGGATACCTATCAGGTGCGTATGCATGGGCACGCAGCAGGGGCCCACACACGTGCGTCCAGGGCACGTGGACGCACGTTGGGTGCGGGTCGAGTTGGGGACACAGATCTAGAGTTCCAGGGACATAAATTTTTGTGAATCACCAACTATATTTCTTCACAAGATTTTTTTGGAGGATAAGAGTTCGAATAATAAACACCTATCACTTTTTACGTCCCAATAACATGTGGGTCCAGTACAGGTGCTATTGGAATTGTTAAAAACACTTATACCTAGTTTCTTAGAGTTGATCCAATAAAGACGACAAAAAGACGAGGTGCCAAAAGATTTGTTTCGACGACAAAATTGGTATCCAAACTCTTGATTTGGAGCAAGTCTATGAAATCCAAGATCTTGATCGTTCGCATTACATTGCACCAGGGACAGTCCTACACTTGGACGAAGGGGGCATTGGACCCCCGAAATTTTGAAAAAATGTTAAGGGTATTTATGTAATTTCACATTTTTAGTTTAAAAAATAAAAATAAAAAGTTGTTATGAGTATGACATAAACCCAGCAGAGTGTTTTTTATATGTGCAAATTTATTCTTTTTTTTTCTTTTTGAAGCCAACATATAAAAATCCTCTTTTTTTTTTCTTTCTCAATTCCTTCTTATCTAAATTTAAGGTAAAATGTTGTGTTTATATTTTTTTTTACTTAATTTTTTTTATTATTGTTGATTTATTGTTAGCAATAAAGATATTATCATGCATCAATTTTTAAATATAAAAAATAAAAGACAAATGTTGTAATTCATGTGTTAAGTTATTTATTTTTTTACATTGATGTTGTGAAATAGAGATATAATTAAGTTACTAATTTAGAATGTTATTACTTTATATTGTAATATATTGTTTTTATCGAAGTTGTGACAAATTTATGCTGTTAATTTAGAATTGTTATATTGTTTTTAGATTGTGGCTTATGTGAGAACTATCTCACGAATATAATTACGTAAGACACGCCTTACAATTCACATATATATTTATGAAAATGAGTTTTTTTTTTGTGGGTAATAAAAATTTGTTTCACTGTAACTATTCGTAAGACCTTCTCGTATATATATATTTTTTTTTATTATATATTTTTTTACATTGATGTTGTGAAATAGAGATATACTTAAGTTACTAATTTAAAATGTTATTACTTTATATTGTAATATATTGTTTTTATCGAAGTTGTGACAAATTTATGTTGTTAATTTAGAATTGTTATATTTTTTTAAATTGTGTCTTATGTGAGAACTATCTCACGAATATAATTACGTAAGACACTCCTCACAATTCACATATATATTTATGAAAATGAGTTTTTTTTTGTGGGTAATAAAAATTCGTCTCACTATAACTATTCGTAAGACCGTCTCATATATATATTTTTTTATTAGTTGACTTGGGCCCCGCTGAATAGAAATCCCGGGTCCGTCACTGCATTGCACAATGAAATCGGACGGTGGGAGACTATTGTGAATACGAACGTCGTGGCATTCTTGTGAAGCCATGATTTTGACAAGTGTGGTTGAAAAGATGAGAAATGATAAGATTGATCTTGTCGACATGTTAAAGAGAGGAAATTTTTATTGTAGACTTCCATAGTTTTAGGACGAATTTATAGAATGTATTTGGTTTAAATATGGAAGCAATGTTTTGGTATATCTTATTTATTTATATTTAGAATTTGGCAATTCTTGATTGCATTAATAGAATTGAAAAGAATATTAGAAATAAAATCGGTATGTAAGTAAGTGAATATTGTTGAGATATTATGATTTAATTTTGATCAGATTTTCTCTTTATTTCGAAATTAAATCAAAATCTCTTATTTTATGGTCAAATATTATTTTAATAAAATTCTTGATCTTTAATTAACTACCAAAAGAGAAATTGCATCAAATAGGATGTCGAATATTAATTTGTATTAAAATTGGTAATAAACTTATATTTTTGTATCGAACTCGGTACTTAGACAAAGAAGAGCAATTGCTTGTCTTCAAAATCTGTCTGAAAATCACACAATTAACATGAAATTTTAATCGAAAAATCAAAAGATATTTTACCTAATTTGCTCAAAAAATTATAAACATGAAGAAGAAGAATGAAGAAGAAGATTGCATTATCTTCAAAACAAATGAAATTAACAAACAAGTAACATTTAGTAGTTAAGTATCATCCCAGCTTTGATATACTAAGATCATATATGTCATGTTGAATCAGCAATACAACAACACTAACATTTCGAAACGAACATCTAATTCAGATCGAGCACAAGCACACGAGGCGCGCTCTCTTGCTGGCGCGTTAGCTCTATAGTACATACATAAGCTTTTCTGCTTGCAGAAGTTAAACGAGTGACAGAAGAACGAACGAGGAGAGAATGGTAATACCCGAATTTTTTTGTCATCAGATAATGAATGCTACAAGGGAATAGAATATCCCCTCAGGTATTTGGAATCTACGCCTGATTCACGCGCCATTGCTACCCTTCCTGTCCTTGCCACCTATACAAGTACAACATCACAAACGTAATGAATAATTTGTAAAATGGTACAACATCAGAAACGTGATAAAATGGTAAATATTTTCGAATCTCAATATTCTTAACATCAGAAACCCACCTCACAAATACCAAAAGGCTCCAACAAGTTTTGGAGTGCTACCATTTTAGTGAGATCTCCAGTCACCTAGAAGAGATGAAATGAAAAATTGCGCAAAATGATTAAGAATGATAAAAACTCGGGAAAAAGATTAGCTAGAAGTTAATTTCTTTGTATAGATTGGTATCTATAAGTAGCTTATTTATGAGGGTCCTACTTGTTTCTAGTTTTATGTTACGATGGCATTTCAAGGCTGAAAAAGGTGTAATCTTGAAATATTTGAGCTCAAAAGTGACGATGATTATTAAGACTTGATGATCATAAAGGACATACACATTACTAATAAGATTTCACATTGCACCAGAAATTGCTAAATTAATGGTTAAATTAGACTGATAAAGATACTACTAAACGAAGAGCGAAATTCCAGAAAAGGAGGTACCTCTAATGTTATTGTATGATCAGAGACATCAACAGGTTTAGCCCGGAAAATGTTGGCAATGTCAAGAACGTCCCTTCTTGCATCAGCATTTGCAGCGATCTTAATAAGCATGAGTTCACGCTCAGCGAATGGCAAGTGTGTCAAATCCTCAACCTGAAGAACTCACCAGAATATCTTCTATCAGTCATCTCATCTCTCTATGAAAGGTATTAAAAAAAAAAAAAACACCCTAAAAAACACTTATCGTTGTAAATTCCACCATTGGCCAGCCAAATGAAAGTGAGTTTAGTTTTTTCCAGAAAAAATCTCTTTTGCAATATAAAATATAGAATACAGTATTAATCGTAAGGCATAAAAATAAGGAAAGAAATTGATGCTGGAATCAGTTTCCATCACCTCGTGAACATCGACCAACTTATAGAACTGTTGAACCAATTTGCCAATACTTTCATCTGTCCCAGGAATAACGGTTGTTATGCGTGAAACCCCTTCCCTTTCTGCTGTACCTACAGCAAGACTCTGAACAGAAAATTTAGAGAAATAGATTAGGTCACAATCAAAAACCATCATGAAGTGAAGCACAGTATATAACATATTATAACGTTGAACTATGTTACCTGAATGTTATAACCTCTTCGAGATATGACCCCAGTGATCAAGTTCAGAACTCCTGGAACATTGTTGACAAGCATGGATAAAGTGTGTGATTGAAGCCCACTAGACTGCAGCAGTGAGATAAGCGAAAAAAATTTAATGCTCAAGGAAGGTCGGTTGGAAGTGGGATTTCATCGTTTAGGTGTGAGTGGGTTTATTTTCAAGTTTTATGCAGGCTATGCCTTCACAGTGTTTCTGTAGAGCATAAAAATTCTAAAGGACAAAGACCCATGCAAAAGTTTCTTACATCTTCATCGTAAAGAACTCCCCAGTGGGCATCAAGAACTTGATTATAGAAGCCATCATCAGATTCCACAGGATAAACATCACCCTTCAATCAAAAAAACGTACTTAATCCACACAAAAAACTCAAATTCAAAATAAAGATGTAAGCCATGTGGAAAATAGGCACAAACATTTTCATCACTTAGTACACTCATTACAAGGACAACTTCTGGTCCAGAATAATAAATATAAAAAAAAATCTATATACCAAGATAGTGAATTGGATAACTAGGTAAAATTAGTGTGAAACTATAGTATAAACATGGTTACTGGCCAAATGCAGGAAAAATAACAAAAAATGGACTCAAAATATGGTACTGATAAGCACACATATGAGTCCCTTCTTCCTCTCGATCAGGTTGGAAAGATACGTTACCTTGCTAAATACAAAAATGTCATGAGATCAAGGAAGTAGTTTGGGATTGCAGAAAGAAGGCTACCCCAATTAGCAAATATAACAATTGTGGAATACAATCAAAACAGATTCATCAATGAAGAGAAAATTCCATACTCAGAAAATCCAATTAGATGACAATGTGGCCACCATGAACACAAATAAGTGCATGGATGATACCAATTGACGTTAACCGAATGCATGCCTAAATATTGAAATCAATTTACAAGCACTGATTATTTAGAGAATATTAACAAGAGAAATGCAGAAAAACTACAACATGAGAAGATTTCAGCATATCTACCCCTGAGTCAGCAATAAGGCTGCCATTGATGTGCTTTTCAATGATTTTCTTACTAGAACTGTCATCCTCAATGGGAATAGTTCCTTGCAGATCTGGATATGAAGCTGCAGAAAACCTCCAAAAAGGTGCTGTCTCGCCCATCTTTTCCCTTCTCAATGCAATCTGAGTGTCGTTATTTCAGAAGTTATATAAAGATTGAGAAGGAAAATAAAACTTAAAGACCTTCAACCATCAAATTGGACTCAAGTAGAATATGTTCTTTGTTGTATGTGTAATATGTGGATGACAGAATTGTATAGGTTACGCATATAGAAAGATGCAATCCTTGAAGGTATCAATTCCTCACAAAAAGTTGCAAATGGTTCTTGAGGAATTAACCTTCCAGGATACAAATCTTATTCACAATAGTTCAAAAGTTGCACTGTTATGAACTATGTTACATTGATCATAAGGTAGGACTAATGCAAATGTATAGATGCATGACATTCAGCCCAAGTGACACACTCAACCACCATTAGAAAATAAATCATATATGAAACAGAGACATTCTCATCCATACAATCATTAAATTTAATCAGATATGAATTGACCCCTTGTAAGCTCATACATTCATTGAATTAATGCAGCATCGTCACGTAAATAATATTACCTTCCCAGTTCTAGCTAGCTCTTTGATACCAAACTTACTGAGATTTCTCAAGACAGCTGCCATCTTGCCTGGGTCTCCAGTGACCTATGTCATAGGTAAGAAAAGAAGCTTTAAATATAGCATATTGAGGACTTGAAGGTGATTGGGCACAAGATAAATTCATTATAGACAAACTTGGCTAGAAGACGTCATCCATAGAGGCTATTTTCAAATTGTCATAGTATGCGAATCATGGTAATGAAAACAAGTTTATATGCATGAAATACATAATGATGGAGCCTTACATGCATTCATATGATAAAACAACTTTCAACTTGATTGTATTTCAAGTGATATCGCTATCAAAACTATAGACATTATTTTGGAGGAAAGTGCCGTCTCCCATCAGAAGTTAGACATGCCAATTAATATGGCCAGAGTATTTAATAAACCAAATTATTTAACACTTAATCGGAGCACAAAACCTTTTCAGCTTCTAGGTTTTCAGATGACATGTTATGGCAAAATCTAAAAGGTAAACTTACAAACATCTTAATTTTTCAGCATTTAGTTTTCTAACTTCTGACATTTTAATTCGAAAATAAAATATTGAGGAACTTAAATGACATTTCATAGTGTGAAAAGAAAACCCAACCTCCACCGTCAAAGTGTGTTCTGATGTGTCCACAACATTTCCCCTGAAGGTGTCTACTAACCACATAATCTGAAAATCATTGGAAAACATTTAAAAAAACAGCTGCAGTTAGACAAGCTACTTAGTTATGTTAAACGCATTCCAGGCATGGGGTCATTATGATAATGTCAGGGAACTCTTTAACAAGTCCTTGAAAAGTTTGTAAATTTAGTGGATAGTATATGAAAAAGGAGAATCGAAAGAGCAGACAAACACTTTGGCTGTCCAAAGGCAGTATATTCATGCTTACCACATTTAAATCCAGTAAACGAAATTTTGTATCTGGATAGGTTATCCCAACAGAAACCATATTATGGTCCTTTGTCAACAATGGATTTAATTTCAAATGAATGGTATCTAGGTCAAACATGGGCCTAGAGGTCAAATAGGTCAACATCATTAGATATATGGGTACTCTGTACCTTTCACAGTCCATTTGTAAAGGTGCCAGATCCTGAATGAGATAAATATTAACAAAACAAATAATTTGGACCCAACCTTTTTTGGAGAATGACTCGACTCTATGACATGTCATACGAGTCCCAACTTCTACTCTGCAGCTACAACATAAAACTAAAGTAACAAAATGGTCTTCTCTCACGTAATCTTTATGTTACTAAGGATATGTCTCCCAAGTTGGTCTAGTTCACTTTTCACAGAAGTTTAAAAGCAGATCATCTGCACTATAAAATTGAATTTTCCTTTATCTATTTCAAAACTGTTTCTCTTATTGGATATAGCTCGAGTAAATATTGATGCATTTATGCATCTAAGGGAACACCATTGTGATTATGTGATGAATCTGTAATGACCCAGAAAATCAATACAGGAAGCTATATAAACAGAGATCAATTGAAAATATCTTGAACCACCTAATGTAGCTGATACTGTCGTGCATGAAATTTTCCAAACCTGAGTCCAAAACGCCATCTTAAAAATGGAAAACTTGCATTACAGCTTTAGACCATGTGACTAACTAACATATCCAAGACCAAGCAGTCTCAAACATATATGCTTATTCAAGAGAAAAACAAGGGAGTGGCCAATTTGGAAAAGAAAAGGGAAGAAAGGGAAATAAAAACTTCCACATACTTCGCCTTTAGTGTTGGAATCGGCATTAAGCTTTATGAGCATCAGTTCACGTTCTACTTGAGGTATCTTCGACAAATCTTCTACCTGACACAAAAAGGGTAATACTATAGTAGAAAGGACACACAACATTAATATCTTAACACCAATCGAATGTTACAGAAAGACAAGCAGAAAAATACAATATAGAATCATATTTTCGATTCACACATAGAGATAACATACCTTCAAGACATTCACCAGTTTGTTGAGTTGTTCTACAACTTGTTGCAGAATTTTTTCTGTTCCAGAGACAACTATGGTGAAGAGAGCCCTATCCTTGTTCAGCCCAACAGCAAGAGACTCAATATTGTAGCCTCGACGAGCAAACACACCAGCTATACGGTTTATTATACCACTTTCATCCCCAACAAACACTGAGATGGTATGCCGTTTTGCTCTGAAACAATTCAATTACAATGTCACAATTCGATTGAACTTACCCCAAATGAAAAAAGGAAAACACACATATACACACAATAAATCCTAAAATCCAACCAACATTTATTAAAAAAAAAAATGAAAAAAATGCATATTATTCCCATTCAAAGGCAAATCTTCTCTAAAGCTTCCCTCAGTCAAAGCAACTAGTCATAGAACACCAAAGCATAAACAGAAACAGAAAATAAAAATAAAAAAGCAAGAAACCAATGAACAGTCCAAATCCTTAATTAATAAAAAAACAACCACTTGGAGTAACAAACAAGCACATCTTATACTAATTTAAACACTTCAAATAATAAATAACAATCAAATTTCAACATCATTTCCATATTCACATAACAGAATCCCAACAACCCCATCCACAAAGCATGAATCTATTCTAACCATGCATGCTAGTAAGTAGTACCACACGCACAAATGAATGTACCTAGTAGAGGTGGCGACAGTGAGCGGCGAATGAGAAGAAGAGGAGTTTCTGGTGACGGTAACAGCACCATTATTATCCGAGCTACCGCCATTAACAGCAGCATGGGGTAACTGTAATTGCTTCTGTGGCCTCAAATTAATGCTTCCAAATTGCACTCTGCTGCTGAAAGTGGTCAAATGTGGTTGGTTTTTCTGCGCCGCCGCGCCGGTGATTGCGCACTGTGACACCGCCGTTGTCGCCATAGCTAGCTCGCTTTCTCTCTCTTCTTTCTCTCTCACAGTACAGAGGATAGAGAAAGATGAAGGCAGAGAGGCTGAGGCTAAATGGAAGATTATAACATCACTCAAGGTAGCATAAAAACTAAGTTTGGAGACCACTTATATTATACATCTAAAAAAAATTAAAAAATTTATATATATATTCATTTATTATAATGGAAAAATGTACCATTTTACCACATACTATTATTATTGTTGCTAATATTATTATTATTATTATTATTATTATTATTATTACTATATTTTCATTATTTATATAATAATAATGGACAAACAAAACAATAGTAATGTAAAATTAACGATGTAAATCTTTTTGTAATAACAATACATTCACTTGTTCTAAATTTTATAACATCAACTTCGAATTTAGAAGTGAAATGTAAAACATAATATAGATATATGTGAATTTTAATTTATAAAATGACATATATATTCTTCTAAAAAAAAGATATATATATTGATAATTTGATTTAAATATGTTAGAAGTAAGATTTTACACTCCCTCTGTCCCGAATAATGAGCACTTATCAAATATATATATATATATATATATATATATATATATATAATGATAATAATTAAAATAAAGGTACATTTTTTTATATACTATCAATTCTCATTTATTTCTCTTTATTTATTCAAAAAAATATAACAATTATTGTTAAACATTTGTATGTGATCATTTAATCAATAACTACTTCTAACTTTTGAAATATAAGCATTTTTAATCAAATTTATCTTAAAAACACAATTCTTTTTTTGAATGGAGAGTGTATCAATCATTTTGATAATTTTAGCTGAAAACACAATATAAATAATCCAAAGATTGAAAAATGTTGACATTATTATAAGTGAAAAGTTGGTGCACTTGCGGGTGAAATTATCATATTATGCTAATAAAAGTGGCGGTGTGAGATTGTAAAAGTTTCAATCCACTAACTAAAAGAAATAAAATATTATATATATATATATATATATATATATATATATATATATATATAAGTTGATTAATCTTTTTTGCAAACGAATTAAATATGTTCTTTAAAGAAATATAGACTATTTTAGGATCTAATTCTTTTAATTAGGTAAAGTCTAGGTAATTTTTATTTAGGTGAAGCTTAATTTAATTCACAAGTAGTGGAATTTAATTGGATTTAATTATGTGGTTATAGAGTCTTATATAGGGCTGCTTATTTGAAAAAAATAGGATAAGTTGTAAGAATTAATTTCTAATATTATATAAGTATTAATTGGTCCATATCTCAAAGAAAAAAAAGTATTAATTGGTCCCCTCCATATTTATTACTTCGTCACATTTTTCCCACTCCAGTTTTGAGATTTTTTTTACAAATATAAAAATTAAAATAAATTAAAAGACAGATAGAGTTGAATTTCGCACTTGTCTTATTATGACAGGTTGGTGTCATTAAAATAAAAGCCTTTTTAGTATTATATTGTTGTATCGCAATTAATTTTATTTATTTATTTATGGCTGATAATTGATTATGGGTAACAATGATATAAATATTATTCAAACAAGATAAAATTTTGCATCTTTGTATTTGGATTATAACCTAATTGACGGTCTCTATACATATGATATATGGGCCCGACTATTCGCACCCTCAATTCTTCCAAACACACCCCAATTTTTTTTTTTTTATTTAAAAAATTTTAAAAATAACAAAATTACAATATTACCCTTATGCAAAGAAGTATGTTCGACTGGTGTTCGAACACAGAGAGGTGTGTTCGACCATGTGTGTTCGAACACCAATCGAACACAAAGAGGTGTGTTCGAACACCAGTCGAAGACATCTCTTTGCGTTCGACAAACCAGGGTCGAACGGGTCCCAGATTTGTTGTTTTTTTTTTAATTCTTTTTATACGATTTTACACTATTATTATATAGTTTGTTAACTCATAGATTGATTTTTCATACGTTATCCCCTTACAATTTTAAGGTTGAGTAATGAAAGAAAGAAAGAAAAAAAAAAGAAGGGAAGAAGAAGAAGGGAAAAGCAAGCAGACAGATTTGGGGAAGAAATGAGAGAAAAAATTTCAGATTTTTTTATTGATAAGGGTAAAATTGGAATTTTGGTTTTTTTTTGAATTTTTTAAATTATTTTTTTTAAAACTAGGGTGTGTTTAGAAGAATTGGGGTGCGGATAGCCGGGCCCATGATATATATCACTTCAAAAACAAAAGGATATATACAATAAAAATGCACTATAAATACATCTCGAATGGTGAAAATGTTATTTAAAAAAAATTGATACATAAGATAGGGTGGTTTAATAAGATGGGAAATTAGATGAAACTATTTAAAATAAATGATTTCGTATAGTCTTTTTCTTTTACCATTTAGAAACTTACAAATAACACTGATAAATTCCAATTTTTGTAAGGTGTATCTTGATCTAATTCACAAACAAGGAATTAAATTGGAATGATTTGTATTAATACTCTTAATAATTAATAAAAAACTCTCTTTGAACTAAATAGATGAAATGAATATTAATTTGGAATCATATTATATAATGTTTAAATAGAATTCCAAAATTTCAATATCATAAGTGATCATGATCAAATTTGAATTCTCTATTTCATATCATATCCTAATTTTACATATTGTTTCGTTTACTACATATCATGTATACAAGAAAACTTGACTTCATCTCTACTAAAAACTCTTCAAAGAAGTGATTTTTTTTTTTTTAATTTAATAGGAAAAAATCTACCAAATATATGTATGTAAAATAGTCCCATATCACTTAGGCTCAACTTTAGCTTGAAGTGTATATCCACTATAATCAAAAGCATCATTGTAAGGATGTCTAAGTGCAGCTTTATTAGCAGCTCCAAACTCAGTTGCAGATGATGAAGCTGAGGTTGAGTTTGTGTTCAGACCATCATTCTGTAATATACTTTCCAGTGTCTTAACAACTTCACTCATCGTGGGCCGATCCGAGGCCGATTCTTCCACACATTGCAATGCCAACTCGACAAACCTTTGAAACCCTGTAAGAACTGGGCTGCTTCTTATTGCAGGATCCATCATGGCCCTCAATCCATAATGTGTCTCGTCATTCTTGTCCATCACTAGTCTGACTTCTCGTACAATGTACTTTCCCTTCTCGATTGGCTGCTTGGCGGTTATGAGTTCAAGCATCACCACTCCAAAGCTGTAAACGTCGCTCTTTTCTGTTAACTGTTGTGTCATGTAGTATTCAGGGTCGAGGTAGCCCTGCAACGACAAAGATGTTGGCTATTGAATGATGACGATGATGAAAATTTTGGTTTCGATAGAAATATCGGTATCGGTGAAAATATCAGCAAAATTTAGAAATTTGACACAACTTTGTAAAAAAGGGGAAATTGGACATAATATTCATTATAAAATAAACCATTTATTTAAAAAAATGTTTTTCTTACCCAAATATATATTTATCGATATTTACTAATATTTTCTCAACATCGCACCGATATTAGCACGATATTTCATCGATTTTCCAACAATTTGTATTATGAAGTCATTGATATCGAAATCAAGACCGATATTTATCGATATTTTAACGAAATTTCTCGTTTCTATGTGAAAAAATAAAATATTGGGGAAATATTGATACATCCCGTTTTTGTATTGGTCATGTGAAAAAATGGAAATATCGGTGATATTTCGGGATATTTTCATTGTCCGAGTGTGGTGTTTGTGTAGGAGGGCTTACCAGAGTGCCTTTTACTTGAGTCGAGACATGCCCTTTTGAGCTGTCTGAGACGAGCTTAGACAAGCCGAAATCTGCTACTTTGGCTGTGAGATTGTCATCCAATAAGATGTTGGTGGATTTGATGTCTCTGTGGATTATCGGAGGATTGGCGAGTTCATGTAGGTACGCTAATCCTCTAGCTGAACCGAGAGTGACACGTACTCGTCTTTTCCAGTCGAGATGAACTCCACTTCTTCCTGTGAAAAGACATAAGGACATATCAATGATGACAACATTATTAGCTTCTGCTAAGTCTTGCAAGATTGAGAGTTGAGTTAAATAACCTAGTAGGCTTTCTCTTAGTGTTCCATTAGCCATAAACTCATATACCAGCATCTGCTGTCCTTGTTCGAAGCTGAATCCAATGAGGCCGAGTAGATTCTTGTGATGAACTCTTGAAAGCAGCTCGATTTCAGTTTTGAACTCGAGCCCACCTTGCATGGAACCAAATTGAGCTCGTTTTATCGCCACAACCTGCCCGTTGGAGAGCACTCCTCTGTATACCTGAGGAAAACGAGAACAGGTAAGCATACAAAATGATTGGTTTCTCACAAGTTTGTTTCCATCCATCAATGGCTTAGCCAGAAACCTTGCCATAACCTCCCGAGCCAATCTGATTGCTTTCGGAGAAGTTATTCGTGCATTTCTTGAGCTCGTCGTAAGAGAACCATCTTGCTCCTTTTAGCTGTGGGGCCCCTCCACTGTCTTGGCCGCTCGAAGCCCAAGATGCTGAACAAAAGAAATCAAGTCCATGAAATATATAATGCTACGCTAGCAACTAAAGTATAATTACCAAATGGTTTGCTGAGAGATATAGCTTGTTCAGCGCGTCGTTTCTGTCTAAAAGCATAAGCCCCTAATACTGCTAACACCAGGACCAGAAATGCACATCCAGTAGCTATACCAGCAGTCAAGCCTCTGCTCATGTGAGCTCCCTCGTGCTCGTCTGAGAATATATATGATGTATTCTTTTAGTTCTAGCCCATGATGAAAATTTCAGCTTTGATGAAAATATCAGTATCATAATTTTATAGAAATATCGATTGAAATATCAACAAAATTTAGAAAATTGACATAACTTTGAAAAAAATGGGAAACTGGATATAATATTCATTATAAAATAAACCATTTATTTAAAAAAAAAAATGTTTCTTACTGAAATTTATATTTATCAATATTTACCAATATTTTCCCGATATCCCACCAATATTTTCCCGATATTTGCACAATATTTCATCGATTTTCCAACTTGTACTATTTATTGACATTTTACTGAAATTTTGATGAAATTTCTCGTTTCTATGTGAAAAAACGAAAATATCAAAGAAATATCTTTACAATCCGTTTTTGTATCGTTCATGTAAAAATAATGGAAATATCAGGAAAATATTGGTGATATTTCGGGATATTTCCATCCATGTGTACTTCTAGCAATATATGAGTTGATAATCAATAGTTCGTTTGAACACAAAACACAAACCACAAACAGTTTTACCTCCAAAAATGTAGAGTGATGCAATGAAGTAATACGGTCCAAACTCCTTAGGCGGCTTGTAAGTTTGGTTGGTTAGTGAAAATCCAATCCTCTGAACATCAGATCTATTGAAGTACTTAGCATTGGAGGGGAAAAGTCCAAGCTGCACCTGAAGATAGTCGTCGACGTTAAAGAACGGATTCTGCAGAGAAACCGAGCCAGGAGACAGGCTGAGCTTCACCCAAAGGCTCATTTCTAGAGAATGGAACAAACTAGCATTGGACAGATCTCTGAAGAAGGGTGCTCTAAAGTAAAACGTTCCCTCGTACGGATAAGCACAGTCGCAGCTTTGTGGGTTCAGTTTTTGATCAGATGTACATATTTGGCTTCCACAATTTGCGAGGCTGGTAGAATAAGGTTTAGCCGATTGCTGAATCTGACAGTAGACCGTGTTTTCCAACGAAGCTGAGCAAACCGGGTTCCCAATCAACCTGTTTGGACAAGAAATTTGTAGGGTCAAGTGTACGCAAGGATGAAAATTTTCAGTTTTGATGGAAATGTCAGTATCTTAATTTTACAGAAATATCAATAGAAATATCTGGCAAAATTTAGAAAATTGACGAAACTTTGTAAAAAAGGGAAATTTGGATATAATATTCATTATAAAATAAACCATTTATTCTGATACCGATATTTATCGATATTTTACTGATATTTTGACGAAATTTCTCGTTTCTATGTGAAAAAACAAAAACATCGGAGAAATATCGTTACAGCCCGTTTTTGTATCGTTCATGTGAAATAATGGAAATATCGATGATATTTCGGGATATTTCATCCATGAGTGTACGTGTTTCTTAACTCTGATGAGCTTAAAAGATGAAGGGTTCTCTTACAACAACGTGCTTTTGTATTCAGAGCCGATTGTTACTGATGATATGTCATTGTTCTGCAAATCAATGAGTTGGAGTTGCTGACTCATGTTGCCACTCATGTCTAACTTGGCACCAAAAGCATTGTTCCTCAATTTCCTGTGAAGAATTTATTCACATGATTAATAATATGTCAATGTTCTTGAATATATAAGTTGATCAATCTGTGTTTGTGTTAGTGTAAGCTTTTAGACTCACACTTGCTGAATCTGAGGTAAGCTGAAAATCTCTGGTGGTACCGATCCTTCTAATGGTCCATATTCAATCATTCTGAGCACCAAAACATAGTCATAACATAAGACCTTTTCTCTAGCTCGCTATTTTAGGTAAAGATCGATACTCACAAAGTAGTCAGTGATGGTAAAGTCGAGAACCAATCCGGTGCCTCTGTTTGTTTGAAAGAGTTGTTGCTCATGTCACTGCAAAATGATGGATGAGTTAAACAAACAGGGAGAAGAGAATGAACAAGAATAATTTTTTACCAACGAAACATCTATTTCTTACACGTAATTGAGGGAGTCCATTCCGGTTAAATTAGGTAATGGCCCGGACAACATATTATGAGCCAAATTCCTGCAATGAAAACATGCTAGTGATTAGCTAAATGCAAATGAAATCACCATGATGTAATAGAGAAGAAAATACCCACAATTCTATGATGTTTGTGAGGTTGTTGAGATTTGACGGCACACTTCCTTTCAAGGAGTTTCGATCAAGCCGACTGAACACAGACCACAGCGATGAGTAACTCCAAAAGAACAACGTTAAGTTTTTCGTTGCAAATGGTGAAAGTGATAATGGTAAGTTTACTCACAGAACCTCAAGTGTCTGTACTAATCCTATTGTGGATGGAATGCTCCCTTCCAATCGATTCCCATCGAAAAGACTGCCAAAATTTCACGATCAACAAAAAAAAAACTTTCAACACTGAGAGCAAGTTTGTTCGGATTCTTGACTTACACGTGTATCAACGACAAGTCTGAGTTGAAAAGCTGGCTCGGGATTTCCCCTGAAAGCTGGTTTTTGTTGAAATGGCTGCAAAGACAACACATCAGAAACGAATCGTACAAGAAGAGATGAACCAAATAGAGACAGAAGCTGAGTTCACTCACAAGTGCTTCGCCTTTTTAAGCTGGTCGAGCCCTGGACCAAAAGCCGATGAAACGGGGATTTCTCCTCTCAGCTGATTCTCTGCCAGATCGAGCCAATATAGCTTCGATAGATTGCCCAACGAAGGCGGTATCTCACCGGTTAAGTTGTTCGAATTCAGTGCTCTGTCAACGAAAATTTCATTAGAATCCTATGGGAATTCAGCTAAGAAGAATTTGATACAATCTTCTTACAGAAAAGTAAGTTCTGATAGATTTCCCAGTTCACTTGGTATGCTGTTAGTAAAACCACATCCAGCAAGAATCCTGAACAAAATCGAGCAAATTTCTTTACGAAAAGAATTGCATTGTGAACTTTAAGGATTACGAGTTTCTATAAGATCATACAATATGGTCAGCTTTTGAAGATCTCCCAGACGAGGAGAAAGCGAGCCACTGAGGCCAGGGTTGAACGACAAGTCCCTGCAATCGATAGCTTCAAATCTCAGACCAAAACTACAATTTTTTTACCAGACGAAACATATATAGTTCTATATGAAAGAACTCACAGAGAAACCAACTCAGTGAGTCCACCAATGTCACCGCTCAGTTTACCAGTTAGTCCCATTGTCGATAATCCACTGCAGAATCCATACGTTTTTTCGTAAACTCATGAAGATCACAAGCACAAATTCTTACAAAACGAAGCAAACTCGATATGCTTACAGAGAAGTGACCCTTGAGTTATTACAAGCAACTCCTTCCCATGTTATGCAAGGATCATCTGACTTGTCCCAACTCGGCGGTGTGCTTCGCCATTGATCTTTCAGTGATCGAAGCACCGCAGCTGCATTTTATCAAACACATTATGTGCATTCAAAACTATTGCAAACACCAACTTGCTATCAATGAATTGCAACATACAGCACTAAAACAGATTGATTGTAAGAACATTACCATCCTGTGGATTTGTCATGGAATCAATAACATGAATGGATAAGCAGAAAACAAGAACATGGCAGAAGAGCAGCCTCCACATGGCTGGTTCACTCTTTCTCTCTCAAAAAGTGATGAATTGAGGAGAAGCCCTTGTCTTAAAACAAGTTTATCAATGGAGAAAACAGAATCCCAGAAAGATATTTCCATCCTGGATTAGTAATGATTGCTTGGAACAGAATCTAACTACCACCACTTTTGCTGCAAGTGCTCAGGTTTTAATGATGAACTCTTGTCTTAGAAGACAATTCAACCAATTATTCATCATTGAATTGTTTAGCACTCTTCAATCATCAACTCTGACAATTTTACTATCATGTCTGCAACATGCATTTTCTTTAATCAATCTATGTTTTTCACTTTCTAGTGGCGGTTATATAATTTTTACAATAATATATAAATTATAAAATGGCTAATATATGAACTAATTAACTCTTATTTATAGAAAATGTTATTATACTCGTATATAAAATATTTTAATTGGACTTTAGCAGCCAATGTGACATATTATAGTTCATTATATTTTATCAGATGTTGGAATTTTTTTGCTGAGAGAAAACCCATTTTGCCCACACATAAAATACATAAATTCCATTTGGAAATTGGAAAAAATATATTTATGGTATAAAAATTAATAGACAATACAAAAATTCGGATGCAAAATATATATATACACATGCACATATATAGTCTTTAAAAAAATTGAAATCTCTCTAAAGAGGATCATTTCCGTAATTATGGCAGTTTGATTTGATTTGAAGATAATCATTCAAGGAAAATTATTAAAATAGCCTCACAAAATTATGATTTTGTTGTTTTAGAAGCATCCATTATGATGAAATCATTCTCTCTTTTGCGTGTAAACTAATTAGGATGCAGATTTCTTAAACAAGTCATACAAATTATTATTTATTACCTCAACAAAAACATAATTTCTACTTATTTTATTACTATATAAAATTTTCTAAATTTATTGAAATATTTCGACTCTCTTTGAAGAAAATTACAAGACAAGAATAACTAGTGCTACATTATAATTAGGGTTAATTGTCATAAAAATCAAGAACATTATAAAAATTATAATTTTAACTAATTTTTTGTTATTAACAAATATAATATGACTTTCAAAGTTTCTTGCATCCATAATAAACATGAGATTTGGAGCATTGTTGGCTAACATAATATGTGTTTTTTTTAGTATTATTTCCATCACATTAATATCAAAATGAACAATCATTAAAACAAAAAAAGTGAATATGAGTTGTTAAAATATGTTTGTTGGATATAAATGCATAGAACATTGAAAATCATATTATATTTGCTAATAATTAAATGATTAGTTAAAATTATAATTTTTGGAAAGTTAAATAATGAATCTTTATTATTATTGCAGCAATTAATTTATTAATTTATTATTACTAATTTTAAACGGGCTTAAGCCCATAAGATTGACTATAAAACTCTTCATAAGTGAAGCCCAAGTCCACTGATCATGGAAAACGCCAAAGCCCATATACTGAAGAAGAAGAAGATACACTGAGCTGTAAACCGTCGGAGCAGGTGCCGCCGCCGCCGCCGCCTCCGGCATTAACGAGGGCTTCTCAGTTGGTATATAAAGGAAATAACTGCAAAAACCTAATCGCTCTTCGTCTGAGTAACTTAGAATGAGTGAGTTAGCTGAATAGAAGCCACTGTATCTGTACAAGGATAATGCGCCATGGCCAGAAAAGAATGGCTCTTCTTCATCATTCTGTTGCTTTTCTCCGACCCTTCTGCGCGAGATTTGAGTCCACAACAGCAGCGAAAGCTGCTGCTGCTGCATCGGAACTTGGTGACATTGTGGTTGTTGCCGCCATAGCCAAAACTCTGTCGAAGCCGGGAGGAATTTACTCTCTGGAGAGAGATGGAGACGCCATCCCATTGTCGGAAGATCTCGTTCTGCGAGTGCTCCGTCGTGGCTCTCTCGATTCGTCGGAAAAGCTGGACTTTTTCCGGTGGTGCTCTCTCAGGCAAAACTACAAACACTCGGCGTGCACCTACGCGCAGATGTTTAAAGTCGTCTGCTGCTTACCCCATCAGCACCACGACGACGTTCTTGAGCTGATTGCTTCGATGAAACGTGATGGGGTGGTGCTTGATTCGTCAACGTTGAAGATGATCCTTCAGAAGTTCATTACAGATGGTAAGTATGATTCTGCTTTGGAAGTTCTAGACTATGTTGAGAGAGACTTGATAAGTATAAGCTGTCTAAGTCCTGATATATACAGCCCTGTTCTTGTTGCTCTTGTTAGGAAGAATCAGATCACAATAGCTTTGTCTGTTTTCCTCAAGCTTTTAGACTCATCTCTCTCCTCTGCAACTGGAAATGACATTGTAATCCCTGATGCATTTGCATGTAATGAGCTGCTTGTTGGTCTTAGGAAAGCAGATATGAAACACGAATTCGAACAAGTGTTCACTAAACTGCATCAAACTAAGCTTTATCCAATGGATTTAATTGGTTATAACATATGCATTCATGCATTGGGATGTTGGGGTGATTTGAGTACTTCTTTGAGCCTGTTTAAAGAAATGAAGGAAAAAAACGGCCCGTTTGATCCGGATTTATGTACGTATAACAGCCTCATACACGTCCTTTGCTTTCGTGGGAAGGTGAAGGATGCACTTGTCGTGTGGGAGGAGCTAAAGGGCTCGTCAGGCCACGAGCCAGATGCATTCACTTATCGAATTCTGATTCAAGGTTGTTGTAAGTCGTATAGGATCAACGATGCAATGCAGATATTTAGTGAGATGCAGTATAATGGCATACGAGGAGAGACTGTTGTTTACAACTCACTTCTTGATGGTATGATGAAGTCAAGAAAGCTCGTTGAAGCGTGCAATCTATTCGAGAAAATGGTTGATGATGATGGGATCAGGGCCTCGTGCTGGACTTACAACATACTCATCGATGGATTGTACAAAAACGGGAGGCCAGAGGCTGCTTATACGATGTTCTTGGACTTGAAGAGAAAAGGCAACAACTTTGTAGATGGTGTTACTTATAGTATTGTGGTTTTGCATCTTTGTAAAGAGGATCAGTTAGAGGAAGCACTGAAGTTGGTGGGAGAGATGGAGGGTCGAGGCTTTGTAGTCGATTTGGTGACTATAACGTCGCTGTTGATTGCTATATACAGACGAGGTGAGTGGGATTGGACGGAGTGGCTTATGAAGCTCGTTCGAGATGGGAATTTGGTGCCTTCTGTTCTTAGGTGGAAATCAGCCATGGAAGGTTCGATGAGAAGCCCACAGAGCAAGAAGAGGGACTTTGCGCCTATGTTTCCATCCATAAACGACGTTTCTCAGATTTTGAATCTCACGAGTGTAGAAGATGCTAAGGAGTTCGATTATGAAGCTGATGAGTGGTCGTCTTCACCATATATGGATATGCTGGCAAATAAGTTCTCGTCTCAGAGTCATCGTTCTTCACGGACTTTCTCAGTGTCGAGGGGGGTCCGAGTTAAGGCCAAAGGCGACGATTCTTTTGACATTGATATGGTGAATACGTTTTTGTCGATTTTCTTGGCTAAGGGGAAGTTGAGTTTAGCTTGCAAGTTATTCGAGATCTTCACCAATATGGGTGTGAACCCGGTTAGCTACACGTACAATTCGATCATGAGTTCGTTTATCAAGAAAGGGTACTTCAGGGAAGCTTGGGGGGTTCTCGATGCCATGGGGGAGACGATTAATCCAGCTGACATTGCGACGTACAATGTGATAATCCAAGGGTTAGGAAAGATGGGACGAGCAGATCTTGCAAATGCTGTTCTTGAGAAGTTGAATAAAGAAGGTGGTTATCTTGATATTGTGATGTATAACACGCTGATCAACGCCCTCGGAAAAGCTGGTCAGATTGAGGAAGCAGTGGAGCTGTTTCGACAGATGAAGAGTAGTGGAATAAACCCCGATGTGTTCACTTACAACACGCTTATTGAAGTGCATAGCAAGGCGGGCCATTTGAAGGATGCGTACAAGTTCTTGAAGATGATGTTGGATGCTGGATGTGCACCAAACCATGTCACTGATACGACTCTTGATTTTCTCGAAAAGGAGATTGAGAAACAGAGATATCAAAAGGCGTCCATTGTGCGTTCTAGCGCTGATGATCTCTAGGCTAGCCAGATTATTCACTGCCACTTTAAATGGAATGATGGTTCTCTGTTATTTATGAAAGTAGATGTAACAAGTTAACAAGCATTCATCTAAATGTAAATAAACAAGAATTTTGAATTCATCTGAGTGGAGAGAACATAAATGATGTCCTAGAAAAATGTTACAACAGATTGTCAAAAATGAAAGAAATGTGGAGAATTGTTATTACAGAACACAATACACAACATCGAAAGTTCATTGGATGCTTCAAGGCGAAACGAAACAGGATGGGACGGTCTCAAAGTGGTTCCTATATGAGACCTAAACTTGAAGGCGTGTAATTAAGCAACTCGACTAATCCCAGGCACCCACTAACAAAGAAAAACATTGAAAATATAAGTGAAAAGGATACAAAGAAAATGCAGGTTGTCGAGCAATCCTCACATGAGCAACACACGCAACACAATATATACACTCCCAATTCCTAGCGTCTTAGTCCCTTTCGACACCAATAAGCCATTGTGCAAGATGAGTCAGGTACGGTTCTGCATGGGAACTACTGCTCAAAATTGGTCCTAGACTCTGAAGATCCGCAGAAAATTCTCTCTCAAACTTCCTGCAAATCATGTATATCAACAAAATTGTGAATAGATGCTGAAACACACTCCTAGAGAGAGAAAATTGGAGAGGAGAGGGGATTGTGAAAGTGGGAAGTGTTCGAACGTACAAGATAGATTCAACAACTGTTGCGTTTTCAGATGCTACTTTCCGCTTCTGGGATGGTGTTCTTAGTTTCAACTGTTTGTATTTATCCACATCCAGACTGTCAGAATTGGGGGTATCGGAAGAATAAGTAACCAACCAATGAGCTGCTGCTGCATACTGGAGGCATATCGATTTCATTTTCTCCAGCTTCTGTATTGGAAGAAGTTACCAATGAGCAAAAGGGAAGTAGGATCTTACTAAATTGAAATTTATACTTCAAGGCGTATTTACACAGAGCGTGCTTTATGTTGGCTCCTAGTGTAAACGCAGAAATATACATGCAATCTCAAATGGTCCAATTCAGGCCTGAGTTGTAGCATGTTTGCAAATTAAACAAGTTTTAAAGACTCAGAATGAATCCATGAAATGCATGTACCCAAAAATACTATTTTTACTTAAAAAATGACATACTTAACAAGAACAAAATTTCCTATAGCCTGTGAGCATACCATACTAAAACAGAGATAAGACCATGGATAAGGATACTGGACGATATATTGTACATGAACAAAACATAAAGATTGCATAAATGAGAATGTTGAGATGGATACGAGGACACACTAGATAATATAGAATAAGTAATGGGTTCATCAAAAAAGAAAGAGGGGGTGGCCCCAATTAATGAGAAAATTCAAAGAAATATACTTGAAATGGATTGAACATATGCAGAGGTGACTTTAGAATGCTCCAATGTCGCTTGTAGAAGATTAACTCAAATTAAAAGGAGAAGGGCCAGAACTAAGGATACTAAACTAGACTTGGAAAAATACTAAATAAATATGTTATACTTAAATATAGATGAGAACATGCATTTCAACCAAACACATTTGCGAGAGAGGATTTATTTTGTTGTTTAGCAAGAATGAAATTGTTCGGCAGAAAGACTTCCATATGCTGCACATAAAACACAAAGTTTTTATGTTCCTATCGACTAGTGATCATACAAAAGTAGCAGACAACACAACATACCTTGAGAAGAACAGGTGAAACTAGCAAACATTCCCTCAAACACTTGTCAAGAAAAAATTCATGGTATTGTAAAACCTGCATCATGGAATTAGTAGTGATGGAAATGTATCGATAGTAGTCTAAAATTTCCCAAAGGGCGATAAGGAGTGAAGGAATGTTCCTTTTCAGCTTTTGTTCCTGGAGAGAGATTAGGAATTCAAAGAAACAATTATGATGAACAGTGTATCATCCTACCTCATCAATACTTTTTGCAGTCTGAAGCCTATTATGCATGACATGCCAGTTCGGCTCAAGAACCTGAAAGCAAGAGTGGAATCATTTAGGAAAATTAGCAACACCCTTTTTCAGCAACATATTGGGAAGAAAAGGGTAAACCGATCAAGAAAGATAAGCAAAATCATCAAGTAATTGGAACTGGGAAAATAAATTTCTCTCTCAGTTCCCAATTTCTAAATTTTTAGAATTATCATTTTTATATTCCAAAACTCCCAAAAACAGTTCTCCCAATTCCTAAACATTAAAGTTTTCCCCAATTCAACAACATAAATTGCAATCCTAAAGCAGCTGGCATCACAAGTCCATGCCACCCCAGCCATGCATAGACAAATGAGGAAAATAGAGATCAGAAGACCTGCCTCGAAAGTCAGATAATGTAGAAGGCTATTGATAAATCTGAGCATATTTCGGCACAGCAAAGATGAGAGAGAAATTGCTATTCCTTGCATATCAAGTCTCCGAAGACCCTATATTGTGCATCTCAGGTAAGCATCACAAGGAGAAATAAAAATTAAGGAAGATTAAAAATAATTGGTGCATCATACCTGATGAAGCTGCCATGCAGCACAAAGTTGTCGATTCACATACTTACAGTGAAACAGACACTGGAATATTAACTGATACTTTGTCAAAGCTTTTCTTGAGATCACAAGCGATAATGGCCATCTGACCTGATATTTAAAAGATTCATCTTTGTCACATGATTTTCCGACTTAATAGTAATGGAATTATCATGAGAGAGAGAGAGAGAGAGAGCAAAAGGGTTATTACAATTTTGACCTGCAAATGCCCACTATTTCATTTCGGTAAGAAAACCTATGATTTACTTTCTAAGTTCGTATGGTGCACGAAAGAAGTTTGAAACCATCAAACCAGTAACAAACTAAAGGATTACCAAACGAACTATACAATGAATACTGTTCCTTTTTGAACACTTTGAAACCTACATAACATGACTATCGCCCTATGGGGTACAAAGGCAACATAAAAAAGATTAACAATCGATTCAGAACACTAGAACTATAACTAATAGAATCTTCATAACTCTCACTTACAATTATTATTGTGAAGAAATTGAGAATATGACAACTGAGGAGAAGATAACTAACACTAATGGCAACAACAATCTGTCTAGTGGCACAATAGCTTGTTACCTCTGAGTACATTCATTCACACACGTAACCATGCAAAGGTTTTGGCATATAAGATAAAACTTAAAAATAGAATTACTTTACCTTGTACCTAAGGCTGAGTACAAAGAAATAAAGTATAAGGAAGGATTTATTACAAACCTTGAAACTCAAAGAAAATGTTTCCAAGCCTGTAATGTTTAAAGGCTCTTCTAGATCACTATTGCTCGAAACTATCTGGCTGATTTGAAGATCTTTGAGTTTACTCAACCTTTTCAACAGAGTGGTCTTTTCCTGAAAGCAAGATAGTAAATTTTTTTGAGCAGGTGGCCCAGTACAGTCCTATCATATGATATGTAACCATATAATAATTAAGTACTAACCACGCAACAAGTTAAGTCTTCATGATATGGATCTGCTACAGCAGCTGTGGAACGCAATGCAAGGTCCAGGAGAGACTATACAAAAGAAGAAATTTATATAAATAGTACCTGGCACGACAATTATTTTGCTCAACTAGGCAATTATGAGAAACTACAGAACAAGCATAATTTCTCCCTGCATATATATAAAGACACACCTGCAGCTTCTCAACTGAAATTTCATCTGGCTTTTTCATGAGCTCCTCCCGAGCTATATCCATAAAGTGAACTAAAAAATCACCCTGGAATATAAAATTAACAGAAACAAGGAAAATAACTTACAAACAGTCTCTCCAAATAATTGTAATGAGCCTCTATAGTTAAACAAAAAACCCCAGGAAAAATCAGTATATAAAATGTGGTGCCCAGAAACCATAAATGGACCTCCAAACAAAAAGATTTATTATCTAGTAGTTCAGGCAAAACCAACATCAAAAGTCAACCTACACCAAATAACAACTGGAGAATGATGTAGAACCCAGTTAGAGAAATAAAAAGCTTCATAATGCTGGCCCGAGAAGATAGGCAAATACTTTCAACACAACTACCTATAAAAATTCACGATAACTATAAATGGATGAGAGTTCTACTTTCAAGATGATAGCATCCTCACTGTAATTTTTTTAGTGGAGAATTTAACAATAAGCAGGTTATTTATCTATCACTCAAACAGATAATTTTCAAGAGCTCGTAAATTTTACACTTAAGACTTTGGAATATCACATCTATACAATAAAATGCAGTATACACTAGCCATACCTGATCAAGAAGCAGATAGTGCTTGATTGACCTCAGTTTTCCCATCAAGTCATACTGCCAGTAAGATAATGGAGTTTCACCAAAAGAAATGAGAAATGGAAGCAGTGAACAAGAATTAAATATTTTTCTTGGACCATACCTTTTCTTTAATGAGATTCAGTAATTCACCACTAGCAAAATCATAGGCAGCTTTGATGCACTCAAGGTAACGATGATTAGACCCAACCGTTGTCAACTTCGAATTTTCTGCTACAGGAACCTGCTTAAAACAATTTAATCATAATTGGATTCTAGATTATTCAAGTCAAAGAAACAATGGAACCGCAAAAGTGACGAACTAAACCTGAATATTGTGCCCACATTCTCTCATGACATTTAAGTATTTTCCAGTGGTCAAAATTGTTTCAGCAGCATTTGCAAGGAAACCAGGGATGTCATCTTTGAGGCTGTAACGCTGTTGCCAGTACTTTGCATCATAATCTTGTGTGAGACTTTCCTGCCAAAAGAAAGATGAGGTCAGCTCCTACAGCGTATGTTGGAAGTTGTACTTATAAAAAAAAAAGACCATACCTTTTGAAGAGACTTGTTCTCAGCAATAAAAAATTCCCCATAAGGATCATCAATCACTCCCTCGTAAACCCATCTGTGATTAAAATATATTTCTCTTCAGCACTAATAAAACTAAAGTAAACAAAGTATTAACTTCAAAGGCAAGATATCCTCAACCGCACGTGTGCATAGTACCGAATTTTTGTTCTACAAAAAGGCACATCCCTTGGTATTGTACAACTAATTTTCCTCCATGATGTTGTTTATCAATTAAAGGCATTTAAAATCCGAAGTGCTAAAGATTATTCAACACAAGTTTGTTAGTCAACATAGGTGATTTTTAAGTCACAATATGAATATTAAAAGTTATGCTATCCCCCTGAGCAGAAGCTTATTTTCCCAGTTGAATGCCAAATGCACTTTTCCAGACTCTCCATCATCTGCTGGTTCTTATTTCCAACAGCAACCTTACCAATCAATGTAAATAGCCACTCTGACATCACTAAACTACTAAAAATACTAACTGATGCAACAATACGAGTATCAGCTGCAATAATTACTCTCATTTAATCTGAGTAAAAATTACAGAAATGAAAAGGAGCAATAATACCTCTCTAGTATTCCAAGATATGATTGGCTTGCACATTGTGACATCCTCTCCAGCAAAGACCTCACTACATGGTCACCTGCCATGGCCTTGGCCTGGAATTGGTAAAAAATAAATGATTGGCAGGGTATATCACAAAACTGCTATACTTAATATGGCTAAAACTTCCAAGAATGCTAATGAGCTGTAGCCACACCTGGCTTTGCAAGAGGTTAAGAACTACAGAGCCAATAAAATTACTAGCCGAAGCCTTCTTAATCACTATGGACAAGGCTTGCATTGACCCCATCATTGGCTGCAAGAAATGATGAAAGCAAACTGGTATAAACCTCAATATAAAGGGCAGAATACAAATAAGATGGGTTATAGCAGCAAAACCTGGCAATAAAACCATAATCCTGGAACAGAAAGTTTTCCCAAACGAAATTGATGTTCAAGCTGAGCCACCATGGCTTGGTAGTCCTAAGATGCAAGTTTATTTGGAAGATATTAGTTCTCTTCCTTCAATAATCCATGAAGGAATATATAGGCTGCAGTAGTCATATTTCATACTAGCTGAGCACGAGAAGGGAGAGGAGTAAACTAGCTTACATCGTTTCTACACAATAGCATTAACCAAGTCCACATTCAAAACAAAAGGTGGGAAAACAAAAACCAATATTTCTTTTTCTTGGTGGTAAATGATACTCCTCTCCAACTAAAAGCTTTTTAGTATTTAAACTGGTTAGAGCCATTGAGTACAACAACTGAGAGAGAGGAACCTACAAGAAGCAATGTTCTAAGTGCAGCTGCAAAAGCATGGTTGACAAGTCCACTCTTAAACTGGGACCTTGATTCAACAAACTGATTAATTAGTAGGTAGCTCTCGCAAAGTGGAAATACCCGCTTCGCAGATTCCTGCAATTATTGGGAAATATAATTGGATTGGATCAAATAAGTCCTAATCACAACACATGAGAACGTATCTTTTGCAGAAAGTGCATAACATTCATCCAGTTTACTCTAAAAGTAGCTATGCATAAGCTCTCTTGCCTGAAGTGCCAAATCCATAGATGCATCAACTTGGAATGAAGCAGTATCATCCTTCCCATGGACTCTACGAATTGAAATATATCGTCCTTCAATCCCAACCAACGCTGACAAGAGATCGTCAATAACAATCAATTCCTGCACATATAAACAATGATCATAATTGTTGAAAGGCCAAGCAGGTTGGAACAAACAAAAGGGGTCAACTTATAGAGGACAGGGACAAGCCTCAACATCCACAATGGATTCTGCCTTTTTTTTTTCCTATACCACATCATCCGGATATGCCAATTTTAGTTTCAAATAAGTTGCCAGAGTACACATTGAGCGTTTATAAATATTGACTGTAGTGTGGATGACAATGCAGTTTAACTGCAAAAGGTTACCTGAATTGCTGCATGGTAACAACCTATGGGCTTGTCAACTTCAGGACTGCATCACAGAGAATAAAAATGGTGATGGACTCAACGTATCATAGACGATAATAAATTTGCCCAAGAGCAATAACAAAAAACAGTGAACACAACTACACAAAAAATATTCCAAGAAACAATAACAAAAACTACTATCCGCTGAAAATCTTATACAAAAAAAGTCAGTAGTTAAATAGCAAATTAACACTCTGAATTTCCAAATTTAAAAATTCACGAAAAATAAACATTACCCAAATAAATCCGTGGAAAACCCCTTCGATTCAGCAATTCCAGATGCAGGCTTTGTTTCCTACACAAACAATTTCATCACTCCAAGAATCCAAATGGGAAAGAATAGCGAATTGAGACCGTATACTGTAGAAACCTGGTGAAATCGGCCAGTGAGGAAAGGGCGATCCGCATTCCATTTCGGAGTGGAAGGGCTTGCCATAGTTGAATCCAGCGAGTTCCTTCAATAAAAATTCAAAACCCTAACAACATTTAGCTACAATTTCTTTAATGGAAAATCACAATTAACACTGAAAATTAAC
Source organism: Scutellaria galericulata (assembly GCA_946896805.1). NCBI lineage: Eukaryota > Viridiplantae > Streptophyta > Magnoliopsida > Lamiales > Lamiaceae > Scutellaria > Scutellaria galericulata. Next base: position 12,209,711 of record OX335789.1, read on the forward strand.
GAATTAATTCACTCTGATTTAGGAAGTTTGTTTTTCTGCATCAGTGTGCAGTGTGTGTGAAGATTCAAGAGTGATTTAAGCTTTTGGAGAAGAAAAATGTATGCAGCTGCCGCGCGATTATTTTCAAATACTCATTATTTATGCTTTGGTGAAGATTATATCTTCATTTTATTATCACTACTCCTTTTAAAGTTAATTTCACATATATTTATCATCAAAACTCTTGTTCAATTGGTGTATGAATCACTCCGTCAGAGTCGGAACCATCTTAGGGCCAAGGGGGCACTGGCCCCTGAAATTTTGAAAAATAGATAGGGATATTTTAGTAATTTCATCATTTTATTTAAAAAAATAAAAGAAATAGGATAACAAGCTCTTTCTTTCTTGTCTTCCACCCACCATAAATCACTCAGGCCTCAACTTTGTTTTTTGATTTTTTTTCTTTCTCTCAATGTCTTTCTATCTAATTTTAACATAAAATATTATTTGTATATAATTTTTATGGTTTAATTTTTCTTTATTATTGTAGATTTATTATATCTTAAATTGTATATGTGATATAATAATTAGATGCAAAAGATTGATGAATGATTTTGTATTTTATTTACAAATTCTTTATCCATACTTATAATTATGGAAAAAAAAAATTATGGTAGGTAATTGTCAAAATATTCTTTAAAATTTGTAGTTTTTGTATTCTAATAGTGATAAACGATATTTAAGTTTAAGTGAAGTTATAAATAGAATTTATCAAGCATTGAGTGAATGAGGAAAGTGAGATAAAATTTTGTAATTCAAGTGTTAAATATAATTAAGTTACTGATTTTGGGTTTTATTATTTTATAATGTAATATATTAACTTTGTCGAAATCATGATAAATTTATGTGCTTAGTTTAAAATTATAGTTTTTTTTTTATAAGTTGATGTGGGCCCCCCTAAATCGAAATCCTGGGTCCGTCACTGACTTCGGTCGATTCAACCCGCCACACACCGTCAGATCCGCACACAAACTCGTCAAATATGCTCACAGGTGTCTTACATTTATGTTATGTTAGTCATACATTTTAAAGTTTTAGTCATACGTTTTAGTTATGTTAGTTATATTTTTAGTAATGTTAGTTGTACTTTAACATTTTTTCTATATAAACGTATTAACCTTTCGTACCTTTTAACTATATTGGTTATACATTTTAGTTATGTTTATTGTACCTTTATATATATTACATAAATGTATGACTATCTTGTTATACATGTATATGTAAATACCACGTGAAGAAATGAATAATATCACATAAAGACATATATGTACACATTATGTCGAAATTGTTTTTTTTTTTTTTTTAAGTTGAAGTATTATATAAAGGTTATGATATTTGTGTATAAATGTATAACTAATATAACATAAATGTATGATTAACATGTAATAAAGGTAAGTGCAAATTTTTTTTTATGATATTTGTACATAAATAAATGATTAATATAACATAAAAATATGACTAATATAGTATAAATGTAAAAAAAAAAGGCGCTAATCTGAATCAGCTCGAACCCAACCAGAGTGTACCATGCATCAAGTACACAAGAGACCAACTATATTTATATATGTTTCGAAATAACTCTCCTTTTATAAAATAGTGGTATAATGTTTCAATTTATCCATGCTTTTTTCTTTATCATAATAATTAATTTATCTGTATTTTCATTTATTATAAATTATTGTGTCTTTTCTTGAAAATTCCATCTTGTTGATCTGTTAGAATGGATGATTGTTGATAATTTATACACATCTTTATAATCATCAAAGTTTTCTTAACATATGCATGGAAAGGCCTTAAACGACAATAAATTGAAATGGAGTGAGTAATTAAGTATGTTGGGTTATGAGTTATTAAAAATCACATTGTTTATACAAATTGTAATTAACAAGTATCACAGAATTTTTAATTTAATTTTATTAGTTAAATTATTATTTGAGAACTAAAGAATACATTGTACTTATTTATATTTTCTTGAAAACTATATACATATATATTTAATTTTATCACATTATTATGTAATTTATATATATATTTTTTGAAAATATTATGTAATTCATCATATTTTCATTTACATATAATTTTCAAAATTTTCAATATTTTTTTGCTAAAAATATCAATGTTTTGAAAATTTTATATAGAAAATTCATTTTGGACCGTTCGGCGTTCCCTTGCTTTCTTCCGTTGGGCCCAAAACTAAGCCCACATTAAGCCCAATATCTCAATCTGTTAACCCGAAAAACTCGACCCATAGCAGCCCGTTCTTCTTCAATTATTATTATTATTATATTATTATCTGTATAATAATTTCAATTTGATTAGATTTCTGCTGATCACTCTCTCTCCCCCTCTCTCTCTCCCTCTCTCTTTCTAGAGTCAGACTTTCTCTCTCTGGATTTCGATCTGTCGCAAACAATTGTCGATTACTCATTCACGATTCTCTCCAATGACTATGGATCAAGCCGAGCTATCCACCGACCAGGTATGTGTGCGTATAGACATGTAATATGTGTGTGTGTGTATACGTGTGTATGTATAGGCGCAGTTGCTGGCACAATCAATTGGTGTTCCCGTTCGCATTATTAAATTTTGGCATTTTCAAGCTGAATTTTGAATGGTTCCGAGTTCAAATCTTTATACTGTTTAGGAGCCGATGATTTGTTTGAGAAAAGTTTGTTTTATTGGGGATGCTTGATTAAATTGTTAGGGGTTTTGTGAATTAATTTAGAGTTTTGATGATATTGGGTTGTTTTGAAGGTTTTGAGCAGGGATATTCCATGGGAAACTTATATGACTACTAAGCTGATCACGGGGACAGGGCTTCAGCTGTTGCGGCGCTATGATAAGAAACCGGAGAATTACAAGGCTCAGTTGCTTGATGATGTAAACGTCTTACTGCTTTTTAGTTTGTTGAAGCTTTTGAGGCATTGCTACTGAATACATAGATGCTTGTTAACAAAAAGTTGGTGCTTTTATACGGGTGAAATATGTGACTTGTTATAAATAATTAATTCAGGCTTAGTTTTAAACTACACATCCTTCATTGGGCTTCTGGAATCTCTTTAACTCGATGGATTATACCATATTGCAGCCTTTAAGTCAGTCAGTGAGTCATGATGTTCACTCCATTAGCACCATGAAATATGAGTAACTTATGATGCTGTTAAAGAAATTACATTTTGCATACTTTGCATGTGAAATCTGGTGATTTTTAGTATTAGTAGTTTGTTGGCAGCATGTTTGATGTGGTGGTCAGGTGGTGTGTGAAGATGTCTTTTTAAAGGTGCAAATGACTGTAGTTTCTTATTATTTTTTCTAGCAACATAACGAGAAATGGGGTAGGATTCATTACAGGCTTTGACTACGATTGCCAATTTTTTCAGGATGGTCCAGCTTATATTCATGTTTTTGTTAGCATTTTGAGAGACATATTCAAAGAAGAAACTGTAGAGTATGTTTTAGCTCTGATTGATGAAATGCTTTCTGGTAAGTGACAGTGTTCATAGGCTATTTACCTATCTTTTAAAGTATATGTAACCGATATCTTCTCCTTGTTTTCATTTTCTACATGGCAGCAAACCCCAAAAGAGCAAGATTATTTCATGATAAATCTCTGGCCGATGAGGATACATATGAGCCTTTCCTGAGGCAAGACCTGTACTTTCCAATTGTTGTATGCTATAGTTATTGTTGTTTATTTGGCTTTTTAGTGGAGTCTTGTTTTTTGTTCTCCCAAAATATCTTATGTGAAAACAACATTCTGGCCCATTCAAGGTAATCTTGAAAAATATAAAATAAGCAGACTTTGTAATTGCCCTAAGAGTTGAAATTAACTGATGTTGCGAGTTAAGAGAAGCTGTACCTTATGTTGCTATATATTGGATGGTACCTCTCTCGCTCCTAAGTTCTGTAACACAATTTTTAATTAACCATATGGTCCATACCATATTTTGTGATGGAGTTTTTCCATCTCTTTAGAATGACCTGCAGCTGAATAATCACTCTTTTTTTTTTTTTTTTTTCAGATTGCTTTGGAAAGGTAACTGGTTTATACAGGAGAAGAGCTGTAAGATACTTTCTTTGATAGTAAGGTGCGAACCACTCTTATATCTTGGCATAAGACAGGATGCCTTTTCTTTTCCGTAACTTTACTACTCTTTTTAAATCCAGCGGAAGGCCAAAATCTCATGATAGTGCCACTGGTAATGGGGCCTCAAATTCAAAGAAGGAGATTACTACTATAAATGATGTTTTGAAGGGACTGGTTGAGTGGCTTTGTGCACAGGTTTGCTTTTCCATGCCTTGTTTCATTAGGTTTCTTTGAGGGTAACCGAAATAAGTAAATTCATGTAAGCATTGTTTTAGAAGGACATAAGTTGCTCAAAATGAAATCCAATAAATAAACTTTTATCATGTCAAGCATATAAGTTGAATAGCACTGTTGCAGAAGTAAAATATTAAAAAGTAAATATCAAAATGTTACAATCATCTAAGAGATCCCTGGTCTTATATCTTAATTCACTCTCAGGAATAGATTTATGAGACTTTCAATATCTCTTCCAAATCAAGGAAACAATACAATGTCACTATATAAACCAGCAATCCTTGACTTATACTTGTCTACTTGTACAGCTGAAGAAGCCTTCTCACCCTACCCGTGGCATTCCCACGGCTATTAATTGTCTTGCAACTTTACTGAAAGAACCTGTGGTGCGATCTTCATTTGTTCAAGCAGATGGAGTGAAGTTGCTTGTTCCTCTAATTTCTCCAGCATCCACTCAGCAATCTATTCAGGTAGCAGAATTTCAGAATAAACGAATGGAGAACATTTACTTTATATTCCCAAATTCTACATATCAAAATCTATTTGTTGTTTTACTGGTTCTGAATCTTATCATATATTCATGTGAAGTTGGTTTAGGCTTTCTAACTGTGATATCTTATTTTTATATGCGTTTAGCTTGATAACCATTACTTATTACTTTTTAAACAGCTCCTCTATGAAACCTGTCTTTGTGTATGGCTCCTCTCATACTATGAACCTGCAATAGAGTACTTGGCCTCTTCTAGATCCTTGCCACGATTAATTGACGTTGTTAAAGGGTCCACAAAGGAAAAGGTAAGTTCCCTCTTCTAAAATTTGTTGAGATCATCTATACAACCTTTCAGATGCCTGCCCATCTTTGCTGGAGTTATTTCAGTGATTGCATTCGCAATATTTTACAATAGTTCATATGCTGCATCTTCAGTTTACTTTATATTGTGCTTCATCTATAGGGATTTCTTTTGAGCCCAGACATCCTTCTGATGAATTGTTTCTATTAACTTATGCAGGTTGTCAGGGTAGTTATCTTGACCCTCAGGAATTTGCTACACAAAGGAACATTTGGTGCTCAGATGGTAGACCTGGGATTGCCGCAGCTGGTTCAAAGTTTAAAAGCTCAAGCATGGAGTGATGAGGTTGGAGAATATTGATTCCTTATATCAGTTATTTATGTGTTCTGTAAATGAGATAAATGTAAACAGAACATCTCAATTAGGGTAGGCTATTTCACTAATTATTTACAATCATAAAAAAGGCTTTTCTATATTCTCATTCTGCACACTCAATTTACACATGAATCTTGCCTTGGAGTCGCTATCTCTTGGATATGCGCCATGATGTATTTTGAGTTCACATTATACATCAGTTTTTCCCTTTACAGTTCTCTTTGATTCATATATTTCCCCCTAGTTTTTCAATGTGCTATGCAGAACAATATCATTATGAGTTAGCTATAGCTTACTCATAAGGGGAAAAAATCTTGTTTCTTCTAATATGTGCTTGGTTTTAAACTTGTATAGCATTGCAGCTGTAAGTTTACTCAATTGCTTTCAGTGTCCTTTATGCCTACATGGCCCCTGATATTCAACTGCTAAAGTTATCATTTTTCTTCACAGGATCTACTAGAAGCTTTGAATCAGCTGGAAGAAGGACTGAAAGATAACATCAAGAAGCTAAGTTCATTTGATATATATAAGCAGGAAGTTCTGCTTGGGCATCTTGATTGGTCTCCTGTGCATAAAGATGCTACATTCTGGCGGGAAAACATAACGAGCTTTGAAGAACACGATTTTCAGGTAAAAAAATTCCATTTTCATCAGTAATCATGTGATTGTAATAGTGTACTCATGATGTCTTGCTGGAGCACTTTCATGTATATGCTCATTGCATGCATTCACAAACGAGCCAATATATTCACATGGGGACAAAATCTTCAATATTTTGTTTGCTAAAGTATATTTTTCCGAATCATTTAAGTGGAAGATGTTTATCCACCAGTGAAATAATTATTGATCACAAACTGCTTCTTCAAGACCATAAGTTGCCTATTATAGTAGAACAGTTTTCTGATGGAACTTTCAGTTTTATCTTAGCTGGAAAAAAACTCATAAATAAGCTGCTTATCTCTTCTAGTTGCAAAACTAACAGTTTTCACACGTCCTTGCAGATTCTACGTGTCCTGATCACAATTTTGGACACGTCATCCGACCCTAGAACACTCGCTGTTGCTTGTTACGATCTCTCACAGTTCATTCAGTGCCATCCTGCTGGGCGTATCATTGTGACCGACCTCAAAGCGAAGGATCAGGTGATGAAGTTGATGAACCATGAGAATCCAGAGGTCACTAAAAATGCTCTGCTCTGCATCCAGAGGCTATTCCTAGGTGCTAAATATGCAAGCTTTTTGCAGTAAATGTTGTTTATAGTCAATTTTCGAGGCTTTATTTGCGAAAGCGTTGTTCAACAATGGTTTGTGTGTATTCTTTATTTATTTCTGATCGGAGCATTTCCATTGGTTCTTCATATCAATATGTGAGCAGTTGTATTTTCTCTTACACTACCCAATAAGTTGACATTATTTGTAGACCAATTTATCAGCTTAACATTTTATTCATGTATTTAATAATAATGACTCTTTTTTCCCTAAATTTTGCTACATATTCCTGGCTGAATCTTACACAATTATTTTCCTTTGGTCCCATGTGGACAAATTTTCTCACATTTGTTACAAAGTATTCTATTAGCTTTTTGTGATTATGGTTGTAATTTGTAATGTACTTTATATTTATAAAATCACCAGAAAAAACATAATAAACCATAGAGTTACAGCATTAATAATTTTCAAACTGCTGGCCTTGGTCAATTACATTACAACAGTCCAAGTTCATGAAAAACGGGGAGAGTTTCTTGAGCAGAGCAAAGCAGCAACAATCAACCATGATTTCACGAACAGAAAATGGCTACCAAGTGAACGAGGGAAGAACGTATGTCGGATAAGCCTCGTATTTGGTGGCGAGCGAACTAACGGAAGAATCAGAAGCAGTTTCTCCAAATTTACCGAGTCCAAGTTCAGTTGCATGGATACCACCAGTGATGAAAATCGAAGACATCCCAGCTATGTTTGCACCTTTTATATCGTGGTGGAGAGAATCTCCAACGGCAACACAATCAGCAGCATCCACACCAGCCATTGCCATGGCTGATTTATATATGATCTAGTTGTCAAAAAAAAAAAGAATAAAAAAAAGATGGAAGTGAAATAATGGTAATGAAATCCAGAGAGAAATCTTCACAATAAGTATATAGAAGAGAACATTAGTACTCAAGCAATTATAGAAAAGACAAACTGTCTTTAATAGTCCAAAAAAGCATGCAAATTAGACAAGATGTGTTCAAAATGTTCATTTACAGGCTTTCCCGGTTTTAGTAGAGTTACCTCGCCGGGCTTGCCCATCCACTTCACCTCGCCACCAAGCTTCTCATACGTAGCCGCCAACGTTCCTGTTGAAATAAAAATGACTGAGAACAATTTCATCGTAAAGAAGACGTACAGAAGGAGGTCCTATCAGTAACCAAGAGATTTATTTTCCATCATCAACATCAGATGAGGCAAGACATTTTATAGTTTAGTCTCTACCAGGCATCACCCTTAGAGCTCTAGCTTCTACAGTAACAAAATCTGGATTTGCTACGACCATAGGAATCTTTTTAGCAGCACATCGCACCAAAACTTTGTCAAGTTCTTCAAGTGTCATAGGAAGTGCATCCCCAGATGAACGTCCCAAAGCTTCAGTACCATGAGCCAAAATAAACTCAGCTTCTTCGACATTATCCACTACTTGGAGCCCTAGGCCCTGAAGCAAGACATTTAAACACAAAAAATAGTTAAAGAAAACGTAGGATTTGGTAAGAAAATTTCAAACAACTATAATACAATTACATGGATGTTACTACTGAAAGTTTGGAATAGAAAATTTCATACTCAATCTTTGTGAAATATGTAGCTGCTATCGTTGGTTTCCATACAATATTATTGATAAACAAAATGCTTGATAGAAATAAAAGATCAAAGTACTTAGCAGCGTCTAGAACATTGAAGATTTGAATCTTACATATTGAGTTGTAGTTTCTGTTTCTCTTAAACGTACATTTTCCACTATCTAACCTTTTACCAATTAACCAATTCATGTAGTTTGCCATTTACAAGTCAAACTTTTCAGATGACTTGTGTGCAGAATTTATGAACCGTCCCAATTTACAGGGAGACACCCAATCACATTTTGATTGAAAAACATAATTAATAAAAAAAAACATTTCTTTTTAAAATTAAATTAGTTGAAATAGCTTTAGTTTATACCTCAAGGGATATAGCACCTCGATCGCTCCAAGTCATGTGAATGCAGGAGCTTCCTAGAGCAGCAAACCAAGGGTCATCTCTCCTATTCAAGAAAAGTTTCATGGAACCAATCATAACCAAAAGAAACTTCTAAATTTCTAACATGATGATACTTAAGACGAAAAATTAAACCTCAGAAGGTACTGATGTGTTAACTCCCCACTGGTAATGGCTCCCAGAAAGAGTGCAGGATTGAATCCAAGGCTACTTAGCTTTTCAATGGTCGTTGATGCACGCCTTGACGAATTACTTATGACCACCATCTTTGCACCACAAGTTGCCAACTTTTCTACTATTCCAATGCATATATGAAACATCCACAAACACATAACTATCACTATTTTAAATGAAGTTACACAGAATATTTATCGACATAAAACAAACAACCTTACCAGAATGCCTAAGCTTAGAGTTGAGAACATACATGTAGAGATGGCACCCGGATATGGCTGTTTCCCATCGTGTAGAACTCCAAACTGATCCAAGAACCATGCCTGATCCCACATGATTGTAAGTAAGTTGAAATAAAAACAATCGAATGAGTGTAACTGAATTATAACTTCTAAGTAATCCAAATGCACACTCAGTTGACATCACAAATTATGAAGAATGTTGCAACTACCACGTGATAATATCTATTGAGTAACGAAAGCAAAATCAAGAAACCCTAAAACAATTACATTGTATTGTATGCACTTTAACTTACTTGACATTCTAGCAATGTTATGATTCTGATGCAACTTCGACTATCAAATCGAATTTCATATACATTTTCCGAAGCTGAAATTAGCATTGGAACCATACTCAATCAATTGGAGTCCCAAAATCATGTGAATATAGAAATTTACCACTATTTCACATCTAATGAATAATCTACCCTCACTCATTCCCTGTCCTGTGGCGATCAAACACGAGGCATTAGAACCCATCGAACTGGATTGTGAATTGCAGGATTTCAAGATAAATCACGGAAATCAAAACGAGATATCAAAATGAGCATTATTCAAAACATGACAAATTGTAGGATTTTTACGATCAAAACTAAGCAATACCTTAAAGCTACGAGCTTCAGCGAGCTGCTGCAATCCGTTGATTGTCTGAAACGACTTCAATTCACTTGGATTTAACGACGAACAACATCTTCCCATCATCTTCGATTGTTTCTGCGTGTGTTTAAATGTGAATTAGTGTGTGTATGTTTGAGTGTACGTATTCGATTACTCGTCGGAGAGTTGAGCTCCCTCTCTCTCTCTCTCTCCCCACATACATATATATAGATAGTAATTTATCTTTTGGCCCTCAAACTATGGAGTTATATCATTTGGATGCTACAGTTTTGGAGAAATATCAAAATGGTCCTTTCTTGCCGGTTTAGTGACAGTTCTATCATTTTGTGTTTGTATAATTGATTATTATCATTATATAAAGGAATTAATCATTATATAAATGAATTATTTCTTTTGTTCATGTATGAGGAAAAAAAATCAAAGCTAAGTATGTTTTATAATGAAACCAACAATTACATACATATTTTCTCAAAATATTCGCGAACAACTGAGTACTTAAAATATATATGGTAAAAATAAAGTAGTTTAATTAATTAGAAATTATGATAGTTGTCGGTAGCTGCTATTAATTAATTTATTTGTGTGTTCGTATGTTAATCAACTTTTTATTTCTTTTTTGAACAAAATATTCCTCAAATCTAATTCAAATGATGTTGTCGTGTAATTCTCTCAATCGAATATACAATGTCATTACAGCCTTACAAATGATGTAATTGGATGACAATAAATATATACTATTAAAAATCTTATCAAGGAAACAAAACTTAGTGAGAAAAAAAAAATTGACGAACAAGTGAAAATAGTATACAACTCGAATTAAAAGCATATGCATTGATTGTCTTGTAAAAAAACTTATTTTGATTTTTTTATAAAAGTCAAACATAATGAAAGAGGAATATAAACTTTTAAACAATTTAATTATTAAATAAATTATATAAATGAAGCTAAAAAAATAGGCTATATATCACTATTATTGTTCGTTCATAATCATTATTGTATCCTTACTATATAATTATATATCGATTCCCAAGTAGAGATATTGAAAAAAATATAAAATCATGAGCAAGATTGTGACAGGAGCGAATATGTTGAATATCTTTCTTCATTTAATTTAAATCCCACATGTACGAAATTTTTCGAGGAAATACATACTCGACTGTATCGTCCATTTATGTATCATCCAACCACTCATTCTATGTGAAGTGGAAACCACATTTTATTTAAAATAATAGCAAATTTTTGTATGTAATTGATTATAACTTGGCATGAATTTCACATATGCATGACTTTGTTCCAATTTTTGGTTGGGGCAGTTGGAACAGAATTTATTTAATAGGGGCAAAAAAGATATATTCCAAAAACCAAAGGACTCAATATTAAATAGTCCCCATCGCTTATCATCGTTCGGTTGTCCAATAAAGTTCAAAATCTGTACTTTCAATCTCAATACCCAACAATGAATCCCAGCCGTTCATTTCCTGCACGCGATTGACTTTCCCGAGTTCTAAACCATAGGGCGCTTTCCTTTTTAAACAACAAAATTCAGAGAGCAACAAGTTTTGCTCACCCACTCAACAATCAAGATTCATCTTAATTTTCCACGAGATAGCTGCAAGTTTCCTTCTTTTAACTCGGGTTCTCAGTCTAGCTCTAGATATATGCACAGATCAGTGTATGTATAGGTCTCTGAGTTCGAAGCAGCGGTGCCGTTGTTGTGGCTTCGATCTTTGCTGGAATTGAAGCTCTGTTCTGGGTTTCTCGGATTTGTTGAGTTGATAATTGCTGTCGGTTGAGGAATGTTTTGAATTTGGGAGTTTGTTGGGTGTTTTTTGTGGGTTTAATTGAAAGGTGTAGCTGTTTATGCACAATCTAGGGTTTTGCTTTCTGGGCTATGTGAGAATGGGAAAAGGACGAGGGTTGTGCTGGGTTTTACATGTGAGTCCTGATTGAAGTGGAAAGTTTGAATTTTTTTTCTTTCTTGGTTAGTTCAGTTGGGATTTAGTTTAGATTCTGTGGGGGTTTTGGTTGTGTGTATAATACGAAGTAAAAAAATATTTTTTTTTGTTGTTCTTCTGTATTAGAGTAAATCTTTGGTTAGAATAGAGATTGAAAGAGAGGTGTTGGAAAAATGTTTTATTCCCAATTTATACTGGCCAAAAAGGGGCCTTTGGGGACTATTTGGATAGCAGCGCATTTAGAACGGAAGCTTCGCAAGAATCAGGTTGCTGATACTGATATTGGAGTATCCGTAGGTAAAGTTCTAGTCTTTTTATTATTTATGTCATTGTTCATGTTTAATCTATTGATTTGTTAAACTGCTGTGGTTTTCTCCTGTACTCACGTGTCTACAATAGTGTTAAAGTTGGAAGTGGAGCATTTATAGATCTATACTTCAAATTAGGTAAGAAATCTGTAGTGGGAGATAAAATGGAGTGATTGTTACTGACATTAGGTGCTTATGAATCTCTTCATTGTCACTATTCATGGCAGCTTTGAAGTAAAGAAGTATTAGTAGTTCGCATTTGTAGAGTAACTTATACTTGACAGAATTTGAAGAAATATGTAAAATCAAGGTTCGTGTACTTGAGAAACTGATTGATAATCATGGTTTCTAAATATGTGTGCTGACCTCTTCGAAAAGTGAAACATCTAATTCTTCAAATTATTGAGATTCTGTGCAACCTATGACCTCTCCCAGAGCTCAGTCAAGATGCTTATCGGATATTACATAAGGTGGCTACTCTATGATGTCCAATCATAGCTGTTAAAGACTGTGCCTGAGGTATGAGATGCCAGGAGCAAAAGCTTTAGATTCTCTACAGGCAAGAGGTGGGCGCTGGGGGGGGGGGGGCATGCACCTTTCAGCACCCCCACCCCATGCCTTCTTCTAGTCTCTTGAACAAATGAACACAGGCTTCCGTAAAACCCACCCAAACATGTTTTATCTTGTCCTTTTGGGGGGGGGGGGGAGAGGACAACACATGAACAGTCACAACGTCATTTGAGATGGAAAAACCACTTTGGAACTTAGGGTCTACACATTAGCGGGCACACAGGAAAAAAAATCAGATCTGCTGCTTGACTTTGATATTGATCTTTATTATGCTGTATGAGCTAGTAGTTTAATAAAGATAGTTTTATGTTTCTGTAATTGTAAATTTTCTGGCCTTCTGTATTTGTGTTCAAGAGGCTCGGGCCTCAGGTGCAAGGCCAACCTTTGTGCCTCCACTCACCTCGAACAGCTATATGTCCAATGCAGGTGGTTCTTCCTTTCTGTTAATAGATTTAAGGATGGTTGCTGTAGTTAGACACATAATAATAGAAAGAAGGCATAAACTGAATTATAGGAGGTGGATATTAAATTGTGGTGAACATAACGAGACTGCAGACTGCAGTAGCTTGACATTGACTAGAGGTTGGAATTTTAGAAAGGAAAGGGGCTATGTTTTAGATTTGTATTGGGTCTATCATCATGGTTATTTGGGAGCGTTTTTTCTTAGGAGGTGTATTGGAATATCTGATGCGCTATTAGAGAATGTAGTTGGAATCAAAGTTTGATCCAAGGAAAATGACATAGCAATCTCTGATTCACTCTCTTTCCTTGAGCAAAAGGCGCATACAAAAGAACTTATTGTAATTTTCGTGTTTTGCATTCTAAATCTATCTTTGATGGCTCTCATCATCATTTTCTTAACTTTATTTCTGATAATCTATAAAGAGTGCAACCTTTTGTTGGTCATTTTTGATAAGAGCGAGTAAATATCTTAATTATTTCTTAATAAGCTGCTTATCTTGTACAGACTCAATTCTTTGTCCGGATGTGCCTATTGCACTTCGGTTGTCCAGCCATCTTCTCCTTGGTGTGGTGAGAATATATTCCCGAAAGGTGAACTACCTCTTTGACGATTGCAGTGACACCTTACTCAAGATTAAGCAAGCGTTTCGCTCTGCTGCCGTGGATCTGCCTCCAGAAGAGTCAAAGGCACCATATCACTCCATCACCTTGCCAGAAACATTTGACCTTGATGATTTTGAGCTGCCAGATAATGACATTTTTCAAGGGTTAGTCTGAAAATATTTAATTTCTACCAAAAGTATTCTTTTAGTGATTGTGCTTTTGATTTTTGTTGTGCAATATAGAATAGGAGTGCTGGTAAGACTTTATGGTTTTAGACTTCAGATATGCTAGTTTTATATTTGTGTAAAATGCATGCGAAGAGATCAAGCAGCTGACTGGATGAACATGTAATAAATTGTAATTACTAAATGGTAGAATATGCTTTTATGTCCGTAAACAAATCAGCTTGGTATCATTTATGTCTTTCCGTAGGAACTTTGGAAGATATTATGCAATAACTATTATGTCTTTTTAACATGTCTGTTGCAATTTCTGCAGTAACTTTGTGGATCATCATATTAGTTCAAGAGAACAAATAACACTTCAAGACTCCATGGAGGGTGTGGCGTACTCCACGTCAAAGTTTGGCCTGGATGGTTAGTGCTATTCCCCTCATTTATGGAATATCGAAACTGATATATCCTCTAGGACTGTATGCTGAAAAGCAGCGAAGCAACTCATAAGAAAAATAGTGTTGGGATTCTACTGTTTACGTAGGTGATGTATTTTTCTTCCTAATGTTGCTTGTTTTGTTCTCAGAGAGGTTTGGCGATGGCGATGCTTCTGGTTTGGATCTTGATGAGGTACATCTCGCTATTGCGCTGCCATTATGTATTATGTTACTCTGGATTTATATATTCAATTACTTATAGTAAGTTTTGCAATTGTTCCTATTGTTATAACACATCAAATCTAGTAATAGTTCCTATAGCAACACTATTATTCTATTTCTGGTCAAATTTTACAAAAATACTCTCTGGTAGAATTCAGTCAGAGAATAAAGCTACAACATTTGAGCCTCATTGTCTTTTGTGCTACTGAAACTGGAAATGAGGAAAAGATTGAGCACATTTTTAGCTTAATGAATATTGACTAAATCATTTTCTTTTCTCATTTGATTAATGCATGCAGGAATTATTTTTGGACAAGATTGGCACTGAAGGACATGCCAATGAGAGGTGAGATTCACATTTTGAAGTGTTTCCTCTGGTTTCTTGTCTTGTATGCGGTGTTTAGAATGCCAGTGGCTTTAAAATATTAATTCTTTGGCACCCATGTTTCATTATTTCTCAATATCCATGTGTGATTCCTTAAAGTAGCATATACATGCTGTAAGTATTTCAATATGATCCTTTTCAAGATCTGAAGTCAGGATGCACTGTAGGCTACCTACATTTTAGATTATATATGGTGTTCGTTTTTGTTTCATGCTAGCATGGCAATATTGAGTCATTTAATTTCTGGTTGGCTAGGCTGATGGTGTGTGTTTAATAATTAATAAGTTACAGTAATTTATGCGTTGCTTTCCAAAAGGTAAAAAGGAAGAGAGAATTGATGTGCAATAATGCTTCTCGTCACTACTTTATGTGCACTCTTATCTTGATGATGTTTTGATAGAGTTATTGCTATATCTGATATAAGATTTATGTTTTTAAGTGGGCTTTGTGTCCTCTTGCAACCCAGACTCATGCTGCTACGTGTATTTATCAGGATATGTGCTCTACTCGATCTTGAAATTATCTGGATTATGATCTCTATCTTCTTTGCAATGTCAGGTCTGATCCTCAAGCTTCTGTTGGACCAATGACCCCTCTCAAGCAAGACGAGCATCCTGAAACAAGGACTGTCGATTCAAGAGCCAGGGTAGTTCCTTTGGGCTCTAAAATATTTAATGTTTCATCATAGTTATATTTGTGGTGCAATATTTAGAGCTTATCTGACAAAGATTATCTTCTTTGCACGCAGGTTGATGGTGTTGATGAATATGCGGATCTTATGGACTACGCACAGGCTCCATGTACCCCTGGACTGGTGGAAGAGCCAAACTTATCCAATGTCCAAGAGGTTTCAGCATGTGATGAACATCTAGAATCAGAATATCATTTAGGGGAATCTACCATGATCGACAATGTTAAAAACAATATTTATGGGGTTAAGCAAGAGGTTAATTGGTCTTCAAACAATAATACAAACTCCGATGTGGTGCTACCTGAGGAGAATGGGCATCAACCAGATGGTTTGCATTCTAATCTCTCAAAGCCACATGAAGAATCTCCTATTGGAGCTAACATGGAACATGTTCAGGAGGAGTCAACATCAGGTTCTAAACCTCCAACTGATTTAT
This sequence comes from Scutellaria galericulata, assembly GCA_946896805.1. Lineage (NCBI taxonomy): Eukaryota > Viridiplantae > Streptophyta > Magnoliopsida > Lamiales > Lamiaceae > Scutellaria > Scutellaria galericulata. Next base: position 12,225,776 of record OX335789.1, read on the forward strand.
TAAGTCAAGTTAAACCTGCAGACCCTGCATCTGAAACCTTCTGCATGGAAGATTTACAAAATGAAGATGCCAGCAAAGATAATAACTCTACTCTCCCTGTTGACAAACCTAGTGATCATCATCAAAGTCCCAATGAAATCTCAAATGATTGGGAGAAATCGCTTCCTGATGCATCAGATTTACCTCTCAAAAGCCATGATGGGTCTTCTCCCCAATATCTTGATGTGCATGAAAAGGCTGCATCTTCTGAAACTCTTTTTCTCAGGCCATGTAATTCCAACATCGAACCACCAGATTTAACTTCTGGTGGTGGTGTCAGGCCGACTGAGGCTGATATACAATCTGATATTACTGCCTTGGCAACTTCTGAAAGGGAGGAGACGGTAATGATAGGTTTGTCTGTCAAGCTTAAACTTGCTGATCTAATGTGTTGTGGAAATTTAAAATATGCCCTAATTTGTCTCATTAGAGGTCTAATCTTGATAAATTTCACTTTGTTTTAGTACTTCTTTAATAAGGTTTTACCATCTAAGATGCAACATTTTCTTTGCTTCTTGCCCTTGGTTTTACTAGATGACTATAGCCTTCTTGGTTTTGTTTATGCTGTCTCTGCTTCAAGTAATTTCTTTTTTTCCTTTGATATATTTCAAGTTCGATTTATCATTTACAATCTGTAGAAATACCATTAAGATTAATTGGACTCTACTTTGATATGATCAGGCTAAAATCGATTGTTGAAACAAGATAGGAGTTGATGGAAACTATATAAGTTATGAGGTTGTAAGAGAATATATGGTATAAATATGCTATCGGTATTATAGGACTTCCTGTCAAATTGATTCTTGGAGGTAGAAGTTGCAGTGTAAGGAAATGCCTCTTTATGTTTAGATATAATTGTTTGATAATGAAAATCTCTGTTTTTATCAGGTAAAGGTTGCTCTGGAATTGTTAACTCAGAAGAAACATCAAAGCAAAATCACATGTTACAAGAAGACATTCATGTGGCTTCCACTGAACCTGATACTCAAGTAATGAATGCCAGTGCACATGATAAGCTGATGGAAAATCAAAATAATGTTGATATGCCTGCTCCTGAAAAACTGTTGTCAGTACCAGAACTTGCGGATCAACATAAAAACATGCTAACAGAGGCTAGCCCTGTGGGGCTTGATGAAGGTGATGCTGGGAGCAAAATCATTTCTGGGAAGAAGCGTAGTTTTACTGAAAGTACTCTGACAGAGCAGAGTCTGAATTCAGTTGAATCTTCAAGACTGGTCCGTTTTAAAAGAACAGTTGAATCCGTGCCTGATGATGATGATTTATTATCTTCTATTTTAGGTAGTTAGATACTTATATATATATATATTTTGTACAGAAACTCAGTTTTCATTGAATGATTTCTGATTTCATGCCAAATGTTTCCTCAGTTGGAAGATCTTCAGTTTTGAAAGTAAAACCAACACCTCGTCTTTCTGAGGCGACATCTACAAAACGTACTCGTTCTGCTCCTCGTACTGGTGCTCCCAAAAGAAAAGTACTTATGGACGACACTATGGTTTTGCATGGCGAGTATGTTGCTATCTTCTGCACTTATTTTATGCATCTTTTGATGCAATAATTATGACAACTATGTTTTAACTTTTAACCTAATCAAGAAGTAGTTTGTGATTGGTATGTTATTTATCTCTTTTAATGGTTAAAAGTCATCTGTTTGGTTGAACCATTATAACTTTCTCAATTCTGTTATTTCAATTTCACCCAACAATTTTATCTATATATGCTTGGGCTTGGCTGTTTATTTCTTAATTCATGTGATGTAAGAGAATTTAATGGATCAATTGTTTATAATGTACTATCTATCACTACCTTTTACACTGTGCTATCAGACACTCGGGTTAGGTAGTCTTTTACTGGCTTGTCCTCATTATTCTTTTACTTATTCTGTTTTTTTGCTGCTTGACAGTAAGATACGGCAGCAGCTGACAAGCACGGAAGACATACGTCGTGTGAGAAAGAAAGCTCCCTGCACACGTGCTGAGATTTCTATGCTTCAGAAAGAATATTTGGATGATGACATTTTTCTGGACCCACTCTTTACTGGTGAGATTCTTCTGTGGATATGCTACCTGCTTCTGTTGATTTATTTTGGTTTATATATCCATTCATGATTGATGAGATGTTCGATGGGAGTTGATTCTCTTCTTAATGCTTCATCTTTTACTTGACTATCTAGTTGTACTTGTATTGGAACTACTTCAGTTTCTGACGCTGTTACATCGTTTTTTCCCCTAGGCATGTCAATTGAATTGATATCTTTGCACGGCCAAATGCGTGATTTGAGTGGTATCACAGTCTACAAGAGTGATCTAACTGGTGCTTCTCTTGAAATCGATGCTGATTCGAGGCTACCTTCTGAAAATGTTCCGTCTACAAATGGCAAAGATATTTCCTTAGAAGAGACTGTGGCTGGACCAGAGTTAAGTTCCAACGATCTACACAATGACGGTACTCTAACAAGTGATGCTGAACCACATTTAACGTCCCAAAATATTGAAAATGCCGAGAGCCTGGACATAGCAAGTGATAAGGTTTCTGGAAACCCTAATGTTGCAGAAAACAGTGAAGTGGGGATAACCGATCTGCTTTCGTTAGACAGAGATAGTGAGGTAGCCAAGTCCAACGAGAGTCCTCTGCCGAGTATTAATAGGACAAATGAAGTCGAGGAGATAAATGTAGGAATCGATAACTATGAAGAGCAGACTAAGCCTACTAGTGACAAAAACGACGATGCTTCAAGTCCTTCAATTGGTGAGGTTCATATGAATCCAATAACCGAGACGAACACTTCCGTGAATGATGATACATTAGCTGGTCTTCCTGATCAAGAGAAGGACGCGCTGTTAGATTATGCAGTTATGGATGGTGATGGCCAAGCTATTAATAGGGATGATCTGATGGCAAAGGATGGTGACATTGATGATGTGTTTGAAACTGAAACTCTAGTAAGGGACGATGTTCTCTCTGAGATGGCCCGAGATAGTGCCGGTTTTGAGCAGGCACATTTGGGTTATGACGAACATAATGAAATCCATGGTGATATTTTGGGGGAAAATATCGTGGATTCTTTGTATCCAGCACAAGTCGGTCTGCGAGAGGATGGTTTTATGGATCATGGTGGAAGTCCAGGGCAGGCAGAAGCTTATCAACGCTACATGATGGAAGAAGATCATTCTTATTTTGATCTGCACGATCGAGAGGTAAGTACTTCACCCAGCATGGAATTTTCAATATAATTTACACTTCCGGTGCCATTGTGACAACTTATAAATTTCTTATGCCCTTTTTAAAAAGTTAAAAATAACAAATGCACGGAGTCAGTGACGAAGCCAGAAATTTCGTTGAGGAGGCCCACTATTGGACTATTCCTATGCAATTGGGGAAGTTTATATATGTTTGTAACATTTTATAGAAAGACCAAATTTTTAGAAAAGATGTACCTTAGGCATCCTTCAAGATTTCTAGAACTATTGAGATGAGAAGTGATAGTCAGAAGATGCATTGAATAGAACCTATCATTGAATACTATAAATAGATGGGTTAAAAAAGAAACTAAGTTCTTTAAGGAGATATGTTGGGTGAAGGAGATTGTAGATGAGATCTGAGTGTGGCTTCATATTTATATGTTTTTTATCTAATATATTCGAGAATATTTCCGTGTTTTTTATCTAATATATACAAGGTGAATGAGATCTGATATGTGATTCCTGTTATTTATGTATTTTTACCTACTATATACAAAATACTATTTCACCCTTAAAAAAAATTTGATTTGAGATTTGAGGGGGACAGTGACCCATGTAGTTACGATCCATTGTGACAAGGCAGTGATACCAATATCACATTATCGTGCAATAATATATCACATATTTGTTGAGTTTTCTTAGTAACTTGGTGTGGTTACGATGCAGGAATTGCAGTATGCTGGTGGTGGAAACGACACAGGTTTACTCCTATCCTACTAATCAGATTTAGCCTCTTGGCAGCATTTTCGAAAGGGGCAAGAAAAAGATTTATACACAAGATTTGCACTTATAGAAAACGAGTCGTATTAAATTCTAAACTTGGTTTTCATTTGCCTAACCCATTCCTCTTTGAGCTTTCAGAGTTTCTAAACGATGACGATGATGATATAACTGAAATGGCCGATGATCATATTCCTGATGATGGAGAGGCACAATTCGTCGAGAACACTGGCTGGTCTTCACGTACAAGGTATATTCCTCCTCGATGAACTATTCAATTAACCATATGCAGAATTTTATTTTTCCTCGACAATTTGGGATATTGTTATTCTGGTATTGTGCCTGTTTGTTTTGAGGTTGTAATAATACTGAAAATAATATTATATGTTAATCTCCGTATTTTGCAGGGCTGTTTCCAAGTATCTTCAAACGTTGTTCGTTAAAGAGGCAGATTGTGGAAGGAAATCACTTTCCATGGACAAACTTTTGGTTGGTAAATCACGCAAGGAAGCATCGAGGATGTTTTTTGAAGCATTGGTAATATTCTAAGTAAAATAAGTGATCAAGTATGTGTTTTTCTTCGTATCTATCCATCGTTCATCGTTTTAGTTTGGACACAAATATGTTGCAGGTTCTTAAAACGAGAGACTACATTCATGTAGAGCAGCCGAACCCGTTCGATGAAATTGCCATAAAACCTCGAACGAGGCTGATGAAATCGGACTTCTGATGTGTGTAGCTTAAGCTCTCTGAAAGTGTGTAGGTGTTTACTTGTAACTGCTGCTCAAAGTAGTACAAATATCTGATGTAGTAGTATCTATCTGTAATAATAATAATGATGAATAATAATGCACATTCCTTATTTGTAGTTTATGTATATATTATTGCCATCTTATTTAGCAATTGGAGATGTTTCTTTTTCTTGTAAATTGGTTCATGAATTAGGAAAATAACTTTGCTTTTGATGTTATGTTTTCCAAGGAAATGCTTAATTACAAAAATCTGGAATGCCTAAGCAGACATGTTTTTTTTTTCTTTTTCGCATTGTTTGATTTGGTTTCATATGGTTTTATTTGGTATTAAATGAACATTTTTAGTAATGATAAAGCAACTCATGTACTTTTAGAGCTAATTACTGTAAAAATCACGTAATATAAGAGATTATTAGTGACTTTTAGAGGTAATTGCTGTAAAATCGATTATTTTTCTATCAAATGATATTTTCTTGTTCTTTTATAACAAATTAGGAAAATAGATAAAATTGCCACTCTAATTAAAGTAAAAAAAAAGTCGGGTTTTTATTCAATTTACACGATGTGTTTTGTATAGGGTAACACGTAGGACTCTTACTTTTAATCTCTAAATTCAACTTATTAAAGAAGAAAAAAAGATTCTTTAAGGGAATGATTTTTTCAATTATTATAACAAAATAATCCTTTGTTCATGCTATCGTTTACCCTTGTTCTTTTCTTTTATTTTATTCTGAAAATTTTCAATTGATTCTTTATTTGTCTAACAATTCCTTTTTTCTGTTTCATATATTTCCAAAATTTGTACTATTTTTCAAATAAAATAAGATTAATATGTATCAATTTCAATTATATTAAATAGGAATAACAAAAAACAAAAGGGCAGGTGGATTTAAATTTAAAAAAAAAAAGAATTTCTCATATTCCCGTTGCCACCCTCTCCTTTTCAAATCCACCCCCAAACAATATGACCGTTGCAGCCACCCCTATATATTATAACCCTCATCATCTCTCTCCTCACTCCTCTCTCTCTTTCTCTCTCTCTCTCTCTCTCTAAAAATGGGGTTATCGATTGACACCAGCTCCGGCGGCGAAACCACGCACACACACCGAGTCTTCCTACTGAGCAATTACATCCTCCTCGGCGCCGCCTCGAGCTGCATTTTCCTAACCATCTCTCTCCGCCTCATTCCCTCCGTCGTCGGCTCTCTCCTCATCCTCCTCCACATCATCACCATCGCCGGCGCGATTGCCGGCTGCGCCGCAGCCTCGCACGGCGGATCGAAGTTCTACGGCGCTCACATGGTCGCCACCGTCCTCACCGCCATCTTCCAGGGCTCCGTCTCCGTCCTAATCTTCACCCGCCCCTCCGATTTCCTCAGCCACCTCAAATCCTACGTCAGAGAAGACGACGGCGTTTTGATTCTGAAACTCGCCGGCGGCTTGTGCGTGCTCATCTTCTGCTTGGAGTGGGTGGTGCTGACGTTGGCGTTTTTTTTGAATTATTATGCTTACGTGGAGAGGAAGGGCAATGTTGGGAATTCACATGGGATGAGAAGTGGAAAGATTCAAGATCACGATGATGAGGACTTGAAGAGCTATCCATGGCCATTCCAAGTCTGATTTTATTTCATTTCGATTTCTACAAAATTTTGGATTGTTTATTTTATTATTTGTATATTTATTTTGTGATGATGATGGAATATTGTTCCATCTGTGTTTTTATGTATTTTTCTATTTCCATAAAATAATTATTTAATGAGGCTTTGAGCTAAATTTACTCTTAATTTTTAAGATTACTGATTATTTCTATTAATATTGTATGAGTTGGTCTTGTGTGCACTTGGTGCACATGCAATCCGGGTCGACCCGATTTTTGATCCGGATCCGCGTGTTTTTGAATTTTTTTTTTTTTTTTGCTTCAGGTTTTATGTTGTAAATGTGTGACCTTTATGTTATAAATGTATGACCTTTATGTACAACTATCATGACCTTTAGGGATTGTAACTTAGAAAAAAAATGAAGATTTTCAATATAATTTGAACTTTACACCTTTATGTGATATCAATGCGACCTTTATGTTATATTATGTCACCTTTATGTACAAATATTCTGACCTTTATAAAGGTGACATAATATAACATAAAAGGTCACATTAATATCACATAAAGGTATATAGTACAAATTGTGTTAAAAATTTTCATTTTTTTCCTAAGTTACAGTGCATAAAGGTAGAGACAGTTGTACATAAAAGTCACACATTTATAACGTAAAGGTCATACATTTATAACATAAAGGTCAGGACAAAAATTTGAAAAAAAAATAAAAAATAAAAAATAAAAACTCGCGGATCCGGGTCGGATCGACCCGGATTGCACGGATCTTAGATCCGTGCACCTGTTGCACAGGAGTGTTTGCCATATTGTATTATAATGAATGTTTGGAGTGAACAAAATCGAACCGGAATCGAAAAAAACAACTGAATCGGAATTGAGAAACCAAACCGAATCGGTTTGGTTTTAGAAAGATACAAATTTTAAATTTTGATTTATTTCAATTCAATTCGGTTTTAGGTCGAAGCGGGAATGAGTGCTCCACCCCTAATTGGCATTATAACAAAATTGACACAAACAAGAAAATTTTGCCATTTTTCTGACATGGGGTGGCTAGCTTAAAGTTAAACATAATGTAAACTATATCGTGAAATTTATTTGAATTTGAAATTTAAAAATTCACCTTTACAAAATTATAATTTAAAACCTTAATTAAGAAATCATCCCTTTAAATATTATAATTTAAAACATTATTTGCAATTTACAATTATAATTAGATAGTTTGTTAATACTTAATAGAGAGCAAATTGCAAAAGTATCCTTCAAATTTGACATTTTTACAAAAAAATCCTACAAGGTTTGAAAATTACGAGTGTTTTCTTTACAAATTCACCCACAATGGGGTCTAGTTAGTAACATACAACAAATGACAATGTTAGTATATGCAAATTTCAAACCCGATAATATCGCTATCGTGCTTGAAAACAAAACACGATATCAGAATACGATATGAAATAGAGAATCTTGTATAATAAAAGACTAAAGAGTAAAAAGATGATAAAATCATAGTGGTGAAAACAAAAGGAAACACACTAACTGAACAAAGATTGTCATTTTTCCCTCAACATCTCAAGCCTTTATTTACTCGAAAAACAGCATACTTACACTACCACTATGACGAACACGGCAACTTCATCTATCAAACACAAACGAAAAACGAGAAGAGACGACATCTTCACCTCACATTCAGCTTGCTTTCTTCCACTCAAAGTTGGATTTCCCTCCCGAAAATCCAGCTGCACGGAACAGGCAATGGGGCCCGCTTTTTCGCATGCGCTCTCTCCTCCAATCGCCTGATTCTCGGAGGCAAACCACACACGTAGTCCTGTGCTTTACGTCCCTCGCCTGAAAGACCGGTCAACTTCTCCACCTCCCATCTCGATACTAAGAATTCCAAGATATCCGCATAGTCTTTGGCTGTGTAGACTCCAAGCCTCTGTGCCACGGCCGAGAAGTGGTCGAACAGATTATCGTCCCGCCCATCGTACATCAGGTGAGCTGGCATCGTGATCTTTTTCTTCATCATGTTGGCTAGAGCCATCACCGTGTCATCAGGGTCGACCTCGAAGAGCTTCTCCACGATTTTGGTATAGGCCGTCTCGTGACGCTTCTCGTCCGCGGCTATGGTGCCACATATCTGAGCGAGCTTAAGGTCGCCACGCTCCTTAGCTAGCCGGGCCGTGTTTCCATGCGAAATGAACGTTGCCCTTTCTTGAAATGATGTGTAGATGAATCCTAGGTAGGGGTTGTTCTCCGTACGGGGATCCTGTTAATTCACAAGCATGACAATGTAAGTGATTATTTTGGAATATCAGATGCAACATGGAATAGAAAATCTTGTTTGGATTGAAACACAACTATAAATCGAGTTTAAGTGAAGGTCTATATGTACCATCCCGGAACCGATCAAGTATTGCATTGTTTTCTCGATTTGCTTCATGTCGACACGTCCTGAAAGATAAAGATACTTATTAAGAAGATCACCGTGTCGATTTTCTTCGGCAGTCCACGCTCGAGTCCAAATAGCCCACGGGGTGAGGCTAGCACCCGTGTCATCGCGGACCCCGTCTAGAGTGTTTATCATAGTCTGATAAGTCGGAAGGGCTTCCTCCGTGATCATATCTCCGACCAAAACCACGAAACAGTCGTCCGGGATATCCTTGCATCTTTTCCTTAGCTCCATCACCTGCTCATGGAACCCTTCCGATGAAGAATCCGGCAAGAAGTCCGCCGGTTGCCAAGACTTCTCGACACTCTTAAGAATCACCAAGATGTTCTTGGTGGCCCAATCATGAAGTGAATTGAATATCTCGATTTTCTCGGGTGGCATAGAATGGGTCACTTGATCGTTTACTTCTCGTGGTGGAGCAAACGGCTTTTTAACATTTCCAACGTCTCTACATTCGACAAAATTAGGCTCTCATACATGCAATAAAGCAATCAAGAAACTATCATATGCAATCTATTGCATTTTTTAAAACACAATCAACTATCAATCTACCATAGACTTTTTCATTTTGTGGTAAACACACCTAAGAGATTAAATATGAATGTGATCTAGATTTGTCACAAATATCTAACACAAGAATAACTAATCAAGATCCACGACTAGCAACCTCGCCATGGAAGAAAATCGAGGAACTAAGAGCAAACAAGGTGATAGTACTAGTGGAGTAAATATGATAATAATCAAGAATCAAATATGTGCATTAAGACAAGATATACCAACTACCACCACATTTTCCATTAAACCAATAATACGAGGTTTTAGGTACACCGTACGATGCTGATTCCTAGTTATTGAAGAGACAATTATCATAACCAACATCTTAATGTCATGGTACGTAAGTAATTTGAGCTAAAGATAATAAATACATGGAAACTGTGACATCTATTGCATCACAAAACATAGGTGATTCAATACAAAGATTCCACCTAATTTCTATCAATAAAAAGAGGAGCAAGAAATAAGACAATATACATATAAATCTATATATAATTCAAGTTAAAATCAGCAATTGAACTATCCTGCATCAGACAAATCCTCACTGCATATTTTAACATAAAACTGCAATAATAAATATTAATTCTATTAGTCAATAAAAAAGTCCCAATTTTATGATCTAATCATCTTTAGAGAGAGTCGCAAAAGGACAAAACATCCAACCAACTCCAACAACAGAGAAAATGGGAACAAAAGAAATAATATCAGTAAGAAAAAATATACACAAAGCTAACTGTGTAGACATCAAATGAAAAGGATGTGCATGCATCAATATACTTGAAAATAATTTTATGAAAAAAAAAAAAAAAGGCCACTTCCATCCATGAAGCAATCTATAAAAAGAAGAAATTCTGTCAAATTAGTATCAGAATTTCAAGAATCATAACACAATGGCAAGAAATCCTCAAATGGAGATATACATAAGATCAAAACCATGCAACTTGTTCAGCATTCAGAGTAACAAACATCACACATGCCCAATTTATTCTAGAGAGAGAGAGAGAGAGAGTAGAAAAGCAAATGGGTTAAGTAAAAAGAAATGGAAACTGACATGGAGGGAGAGTGGAGAGTTGAAGCCATGGAAACCCTGTGAGATCTGAGCTCAGAACCAGGAAAAGCTGGGATCTTGGTGGGAATGAAGCTAGCCCTCAATGCCATTTTCGAAAAGAACAAAACTTTTAACTTTCAGAGAGAGAGAGAGAGAGATGCAGAGAGAAAGGGAGAGAGATGGAGTGTCTTAAATGCAAGAGTGGGAAAGTGAAGTAGGATAGAAAGAGGACAAATGCAAAGCTGAAAGAAAAGAAAAACGTTGGCTTCCAAATTCAACAAATGCCCATAGTTTTCATTTCTCCCACTTGACATTTTCCTTTGTGCTGGCGATGCTTTCTATGATTTCTTCACATTCACTCTCTTCTCTCTCACTCTATACATATACACATGGGGACTTTCCAGTAAAGTACAATGCTCTGATGCAGGGAGGATCTTTTTTGATGCGTGGTTGTACTTTTGGATGAATTTTTTTTAATAATAAAAAAAAAAACTAGTAAATAATTAAATTAGCCTTATTATTATATGTTAAAGCTAAGTAAATCATAGGATCCAATGAAATAATGAGTGTCATTAATGGATAATTTTTAAATTATAATTTGTCATCCATTAAAACTATAGGTAAATAGCTATTTATACCATAAAATTAAATAAATTTAACTTTTCTATCTCAACATATAAGAGCATCCACAACAGTTTGCACTAGTGGTGCCCGGTTCGTATAAACCGCCGGTTCCGGTTCCGAACCGGCGGTTCGGAAAACCGGCAGGGGTCGAACCGGAACCGAACCGGGGTATGTTCGGTTCCGGTTCCGGTTTGTAACCGGCGGTTCAACCGCCGGTTTCGGTTCGAACCGCCGGTTTTTCCGGTTTTTTTTTTTACTAAACAATGTATTTATATGTTAAAAAATATACAACTTCAAAAGTATAAAACACTAAGTTTGAATTAAAAAAAAATTATTACAACTTACAAACAACAAACTTCTAAGTTTGAATTTAAAAAAATTACAACTTACAAACATAAAAAATAATTACAACTTACAAATTGAAAGAGGAAAAAAATGAAATAGCTTGAGTTTCATTCTAAGTTTGATATAGAATAAAATTGCCTACGTATCCCTAAATTGAATTAGAGAATCAAAGCCCACGTAGTTCTTAGTTCTTACTTCTCTTAATTGTAATGAGCAAAGAATGTTGTGTGGTAGATGATATGTCTCAAAGAAAGGAGGACATAATAAGACGTGCATCTAAGACACATCTTATTATCTCCTCCTTTCTTTGAGACACATCATCTACCACACAACATTCTTTGCTCATTACAATTAAGAGAAGTAAAAAAAAAAAAAATGAAAGAGCTTGAGTTTCATTCTAAGTTTGAAAGTGAATATCAAAGTTAGAATGAAATTGCCTACGTATCCCTAAATTGAATTAGGGAATCAAAACTCACGTAGTTCTCTTACCTCAAACTTACCCATTAGTTCCGGTGGAGGAGGATGTGTTGGAATCGTAGCCATACTCGTCGGGGCCATCGTCATCAAAGACAGATAAATCTAGATGTTGTTGACGTTTCTTTGCTCGAAGCCAATCTTCAAGTAGAGTAATGTTTTGAACATTCTCTACGGTCAATCTTGCCCTTTTTGGATTCAACATATGTCGTCCTTTGGAGAAGGCGCACTCGACGGAAACGTTGGAGGCGGGACTTGCAAAAATCTCCTTCGCAATATGACTTAAAATAGGATAAGTGTTGATCCTCTTTGACCACCACTTCAAAAGATCCACAGAGTTTTCAAAAGAAATAAATTCAAATGTACAACTTAAATATTGGTGGGAATCGAAACCAACAAATAATTAAACCTACTAAAATACTACTTGCGATAGTGGTAAGTAGGATCGTATCCACAGAGACCGGTAAAACAGATTAACTTAGCGCAAATTATGAAACAAAAGGGGGGAAAGATAGAATTTTGCTCTTAAACTAAATCTGCAGCAGATTAAAAATGAAGTGATTTGATGAAATAAAATATCTAGCCAAGACAATCTTCGAGATGATTCAACTCATAGGCTCACGGATGCAAGGATGACTCTTTCACTTTAACATCAAATTGGTTATAGTTGTTGGTACCACCTAACAACCTAATCTTTCCATAATTAGTCGATAATTAGGATACCATCTCTAATTATTTCCCTAGCCAAATAAACAACCCTAGATACCATCGTAGGATTTAATTTACCGACTGCATTCAACCTAGAAAGACCCAATTCTAGCCAACAAACACACATGTAGATTCATTTAGACTAGGTTGCATATCCCCTATAGCAATAATCGAAAGTGGGGTGCGATCAATTATGCTACTTGCCACAATTATTAGAAACAATTAAACAATTACAGATTTAATGATCTAATTGGCACATATCATTTTCACAAATTGATTAAGTGATCAAGTTAAACAATCCGCCAAACAATATAATTGAGCACAGAGATAATACAAATGATGGAAAAATGAAATAGTGGAAAAACTAGTTAGATCTCACATATTGCGTTGAACCATGCCTCCAATTATCCGGCTAGACAAACGATTTAGCAATCCATAATAATACGTAAATCAAAGCAAAGATAATTCTCCATGGGAGTTTTTTTCTTTTCTTCTTTTTTCTAAAAAACTAAAAACTAGAGAAAAACTAAAGATAAACGTGTCTCCCCCAAAAATAAGTTCATGGGGATAATGGTTCCTAAAATATAGGAGGAAATTAGATTTGAATGTGAGAGGTGAGATTTGGGCGCCAAAGTTAAGTTTTTTCGTCTGGATCCTTAGGCGTGCCCACGCCTTAACAAAGGATTCGCCTTTGTATCTTTTCTTCACTTCAGGATTTCTACCAACAGTTAGGCGTGACCACGCCTTATGGAGAATTCACTCTTCTGTCCATTTTCTTGAAGTTCCAAATCAACATCTTCAAAAATCATTCCAAATGGTCCATTGCATCAATTAAATCCTTCTCATATCTGAAACATATAAGACTTGATCAAAACAAACATTTAAGGATTAATTGACATCCAAACATGGGAAAATTATGACCTTAAAGTGTGACATTTTTGCAACTTATCAAATTCCCCCACACTTAGACATTGCTTGTCCTCAAGCATGCTAAAATTTAAATTCATTATCTCAATTCATTCTTCTACTCTCATCCTCATTTGCTCATCCCAAAACAATTTTCATGCAATAGAAAGAGATTTTCAACAGGAATTCTCATCCACCAATGCTTATGCAAGCCACATCAACAATTGAATCAAATTCAAAACACATAAGATCTAAACACCTCACCAAGGATTCACTCATACGCTCAAGGTGTTTAGGCTCATAATCAAAACACTGGATCACTCAAGTCAATGCATGAAAGACCTTTACCATAAGCTTGCACATATATCACATCCTCTCCATCAATGAATGAATCAAAATGCAAGAATCTAAGGATTAAAAATGGGTATGTATTGATGAGGTTTAGGTAAAAGAAGTGGATAGAAGGTTTTCTTGGCAAAGAGAATTGAAGAGATCATTTTAACTTTCATGTAATGCTCAACCAAGTGATGACATAGCTGATAGCTCCACATAATTACAAAAATTCCAAACATGCAAGACCACATTCTCTCTCTTTTTTTTTTGTTTTTTTTTTGCGTTTTTTTTTTGTTTTTTGTTTTTTGTTTTTTTTTTTTGCAACTATGAATGAACATTGTTCAAGGTGGCTTGCTTTCTTTACAACGACATGTGGAGCTTCACTTGAGCAAACAAACGTTAATAACCAAAAAGCTGCCAAAAAAATGACTCTTCAATTCAAAAGTTCAAGGATGGTTTGAAAGTATGATTGTAAAGGCTTGTAATGTGATTATTTGTTCAAGGAAAAAAAAAAAACTTCAAGGCTCAAACTTGGTTCACTAAGGGAAAATGGATTATGGTATAACAAAAAACAAGGTTAATCCTAATATCCTTTTGTGATTCCAACATCTGACTTATCAATGAGGATTAACATAGACATGTATAACGGTGCAAGTTCTAGAAAAATCAACCAAGCATGACAACACACAACAACAAAAATCAGAACTTAAAATGATGTTGCTCTTAAGGCTCAAAGCTCACAAACAATAAGGGGTCATTTGTGTGTCGATCCAAGCATTTATCATTCAATCAACCATCAATAGCAACTTGCACAGCACAGCTAACGAGAATTCAAAACATTTTAACATGCACAAAAACCATCAATTTTTCTAAGGGTGAGCATTGGAGAATTCAAGTTCTCAAAAGAAGAGAGACAACAAATACTAAACCAGCAATTTCAAGAACAAAGCAAAACAAAACTCTCAACAAACCATCAAAATGTACACTAAAAGCACCACAAGAATATCAGCATAATCCCTCCCCCACACTTAAATGAAGCATTGCCCTCAATGCCTCCAAAATTAAATAGATGCCCAGAAACAAAAAGACCAAAGGAAATAAAATACTTCCCTGAAAAATGCTGAGCATCTATTTGCAGCAGTAGCTATTGGGGAGGTGGAGGTGGGAATGGTGGTCTGAGCCCCACATGGTTATATAGTGCCATCCAATTTTGTTCCGACCTCATCATCTGTTTCTTCATTTCATTCATATCTCTTCCCATCTGCTCCAATGTTTCGCTATTCTTTTGCACCTGTTCATACAAAGAGGCTATATTGGCTTCCAATGTAGCTACCCACGGAGGAACACCACTCGAATGGGAGCTAGTTGGATCACCTCTAGTGCCGGGATTAACTTCAGGGCTAGATGAGAAATGGTTAGTAGGAACTTTACTCAAAAGTGATCCCACAGGGCAAAAAGAATAAACACCATTTGACTTGCTTATTAGATGCATTTTTTTCCAGAGAGACCAAATCCAAAGGGGATGTAAAACATGCAATATGCAAATCATTGTTTTCAGGGTCAAACTTATTCAAATTCACAGCCAACATAGTGATAAGCGATCCTAAAATCAGATTTTTATTATCTATAATCACCCTAGAGATCTGGGTAGCAATCCAATAACCAAAATTCACACTTTTATTTTCCTTCATACACCACAAGAAAAACAACTCAGCCTTGGACAATATGGCAGCAGAATCCTTCCTACCTGAGAACGAAAAGGCTAACAACCGATGAATGTACAGTAAAGCTCTATCATACAAGTGTATATCCCTAGATTTGCTAGGATCATAAGATGACTGTGAAGTCCAATGTCGATACACATCTAACGGAATAAAATCATCAGGATACCCACAACACATAGCCAAATATTCATCAGTCTCAGCAAATTGCTCAGTAATAAGTCCTAGTGCAACATTAAACTGTGTCACTGAAAGTTTAAATGTCTTGCCTAACAAGCGGAAAGAAATTGCTTTTGCATGCCTATTACTTTCAATTTCAGCAGGCTTAAAGGCAAAAGTGGTGTAGAATTCTCGTACAAGTTCAACAAAAATAGGAAAATGGTTTTCAAAGAAAGGCACCCATACAGAATTTGAAATAAGAGTATTCACATCATCTTCAATACCCAATGCACGCAATGTATCAGGATGTAGAAATTTGCAAGGGACAATGCTCTTTCCACAAATTACTCTATACCTCCCCTTCTCACTCTTCGTAGTGAAATTTAAGTGGCCCTTCAAGTCAGAATCGGAGAATGGAAGGAGGGGTAATCACATACCTGTACGGGCGCGTTTTCGCGGTGGAGGAGATGGGTATTCCGACGCTGGTCGATCCGGCGGAAGAGGGGCGGTAGTCGTCGGTGCTTTGGACTTCTTTTGCAACTGCGTGGATTGAGAGTCCGATTTTGTGCGACCCATCTGGAAAGATGGCAACCCTCGGTTAGTGACAATGGAGAGAAATCTATTAAGGGAAGTGGAAACTAGAAGGGTGGTTTGGAGAAGAGAAAGCGGGAATCATCTTAAAAAGGGGAAATTTTTTATATATATATATATATATATATTTTTTTTTTTTAGCATGAAAGATACAGAGAGTGGTCATCTCCTTAGGCGTGCCCACGCCTTATTGGAATTTCCATTCTGCAGCAAAAACACACAAAAACGAAAATAAGCACCAAAATACTAAACGAAGAATTAATAAACTAAACGTCGGGTTGCCTCCCGCAAGCGCCTTTCTTTATTGTCTTTGGCTAGACTGTACACTTCTTTCAATCACGATAATCTGGACAATCCAAGATATGATTGTCAACATTGCTCACTTGAAATCCTTCGTAGAAAGGTTTCAAACGATGCCCATTCACCTTAAAGACCTTACCGGAATCCGGATTTTGAATCTCTACTGCACCATAAGGAAATACATGAGTAACAATAAAAGGACCTAGCCATCTAGAACGTAATTTTCCAGGAAATATTTTAAGTTTCGAATGGAAGAGAATCACTTTCTGACCAACTCTAAATTCTTTCCTGGAAATCATTCGATCATGGAAGGCTTTTGTCTTTTCTTTGTAAATCCTCGAGCTCTCGTATGCATCATTCCGGATTTCTTCAAGTTCCTGCAGTTGCAATTTCCTCATCTCACCCGCTTCATCCATGTTCATGTTGCAATGCTTGATGGCCCAATAAGCTTTGTGTTCTAGTTCAACTGGAAGATGACATGGCTTACCAAAGACCAAGCGATAAGGGGACATACCAATCGGGGTCTTGAAAGCAGTTCGATAAGCCCAAAGTGAATCATCAAGTCTGGAACTCCAATCTTTCCTATTCGGATTAACTGTTTTCTCAAGAATCGACTTGATTTCTCGATTAGATACCTCGGCCTGACCATTTGTTTGTGGGTGGTAAGCAGTAGAAACTCGATGTGTGACATTGTACTTCTTCATCAAAGTTTCCACCATTCTATTGCAGAAATGAGTTCCGCGATCACTTATCATAGCTCTTGGCGTACCGTACCTAACAAAAATGTGAGATTTGACAAAATCTACAACAACTTTAGCATCGTTAGTACGGGTAGCCTTAGCTTCCACCCATTTCGAAACGTAATCCACAGCAAGAAGAATGTAAACATTATTATTGGAAGATGGAAAAGGACCCATAAAATCTATGCCCCACACGTCAAATATTTCACAGACAAGAATTGAATGCAGTGGCATTTGATCTCGACGTCCTAAATTCCCAACTTTCTGACACTTTTCACAAGTTTTGCAAAACATATATGAATCACGAAACAAGTTAGGCCAAAATAATCCACATTCCAAAATTTTACGAGCAGTTTTCTTGGGACCAAAATGACCACCACAGGCATATGTATGGCAAAACTTAAGTATAGAATGAACCTCATTTTCAGAAACACATCTACGAATAATCTGATCAGAGCAATATTTCCATAAATAAGGCTCATCCCAAGCATAATATTTTGCATCTCTTTTTAACTTATCCTTTTGAGCTCTAGACAAATCTTTTGGCAAAGTTTTAGTAACTAAGAAATTGGCAATATCAGCGTACCAAGGATTTATCTTGTGAATGGAAAAAAGAAACTCATCTGGAAACTCATCTTTCAATGACGAAGGTTCTTCACAAGTAGTTAGACGACTGAGGTGGTCTGCAACCAAATTCTCCGAGCCTTTCTTATCTCGAATTTCGAGATCAAATTCTTGAATTAAGAGTATCCAGCGGATGAGTCGGGGCTTTGCCTCTTTCTTTGACATCAGGTACTTTAAAGCTGCATGGTCAGAATAAACAATCACTTTAGCACAAAGCAAATATGAACGAAATTTTTCTAAGGCAAAAACAATTGCTAAAAGCTCTTTTTCAGTGGTGGAATAATTCATCTGTGCACTATCAAGGGTTCTTGAAGCATAGTAGATGACATGGTGTGTTCTGCCATTTTTCTGTCCAAGAACAGCACCCACTGCAAAATTGCTTGCATCACACATGATCTCAAATGGAAGGTCCCAGTTTGGTGATTGAATAATTGGTGCAGAGGTTAGCATGTCCTTCAACTTTTCGAATGCTGCTTTGCAAGCTGTATCAAACTCAAAAATTGCATCTTTTTGTAACAGGTTACATAAAGGACGAGTAATCTTTGAAAAATCCTTGATAAAGCGTCGATAAAAACCTGCATGTCCTAAGAAAGAACGAACTTCCCGAACACTATTTGGGTAAGGTAAAGTTTTAATAACATCAATCTTAGCTTTATCAACTTCAATTCCATGTGATGATACAACATGACCCAAAATAATGCCTTGATCGACCATAAAATGACACTTTTCATAATTCAAGACAAGGTTCGTTTCTATGCATCGTTTCAAGATTTTTGAGAGGTTAGCTAAACATGAATCAAAAGAGTCACCATAGACGGTAAAGTCATCCATGAATACCTCAATGATGTTTTCTATGTAATCTGAAAATATGCTAACCATACACCTTTGAAACGTCGCGGGTGCATTGCAAAGGCCAAACGGCATCCGTACATAAGCAAAAGTACCAAACGGACATGTGAATGTCGTTTTTTCTTGATCTTCAGGTGCAACAAGAATTTGATGGAAACCTGAATAGCCATCAAGACAACAATAGTGAGATCGACCAGCTAAACGTTCAAGCATTTGATCAATAAATGGAAGTGGAAAATGATCTTTTCTAGTTAATGCATTCAAAGCTCGGTAATCTATACAAACACGCCAACCATTCTGAATACGAGATGCTACCAACTCACCAACAGAATTTTCTACAACTGTTATACCTGTTTTCTTTGGAACCACTTGAGTTGGACTTACCCATTCACTGTCAGAGATTGGAAAAATCATACCATGAGCAAGAAGCTTTAAAATTTCTGCTTTCACCACTTCCATCATAAGTGGATTCAATCTGCGTTGAGCTTGTCGAGAAGGCTTACTTCCTTCCTCCAAAAGGATCTTATGCGTACAAATATGAGGGCTTATTCCTTTGATATCAGCAATAGTCCATCCAATGGCTTCTTTGCACTCCCTTAAAACTCGAATGAGTTTTTCTTCTTCCACAACGGAAAGTTTACTTGAAATTATAACAGGAAGCGTTTCATTTTCCCCCAAAAACATGTACTTCAGATGACTTGGAAGGGTTTTCAGCTCCAATTTTGGTGCCTGCACAATTGAAGGAATTAACTTAGTATAAGATGGGGGCAGTTCAATATAAGAAACATTATGCTTGAGGGGCGGTAATGTTTCTAACTCTTGAATTGAATCTTTCAAAACATAAGTCAATTCAAATTTATCCAAAATTTCCTCTGAATTTTTAAGAGTAAGACTCTCATTCAATGCAACTTTCAATGTATCATCCTCATACAATGCAAAAACATTCTCAGTAGTAGGCTCACTAATATCCAAGGCAAAAATTGAAGACACATCATTAGGATATTTCATGGCTTCATAAATATTAAAATTTATAATTTCACCATCAAATTCCATTGTAAGTATACTTGTATGCACATCAATTTTTGTCCTAGATGTTTTCAGAAAAGGCCTTCCTAACAAAATTAATGAATGAGATGAATCATTATCCTCCATATTAAGCACATAGAAATCAACAGGAAAAATTAAACCATTAACTTGCACCAAAACATCCTCCAAAACACCCTCGGGGTAAACGTTAGATCTATCGGCAAGTTGAATAATCACACCAGTCTTTTTCAAAGGGCCAACATTCAAGGATGAATAAATAGAAAATGGCATGACATTGATTGAAGCACCTAGATCCAACATTGCTTTCTCAACTCTTGTGTTACCAACTTTGCAAGGGATAGTAAACATACCTGGGTCATCACATTTAGGAGGTAATTTCTTTTGAAGTACGGCTGAAACATTTTCTCCCATACTTACAAATTCATTACCTTTTAGTTTCCTTTTGTTGGTGCAAAGCTCTTTCAAAAACTTAGCATATCGAGGTACTTGCTTGATTACATCAAGTAATGGTATATTTACCTCAACTTTGCGAAAAGTTTCAAAAATTTCTTTTTCTACTTCCTCTTTCTTAGATTGATGAAACCTGGAGGGAAAAGGAGCATGTAGCGGCACCTCATTTAATGAATCTTTCGTGACTTTCTTTTCTTCCTTAGTTTGATCGGGTTGAGAAACCTCAATTTCCTTCTCTTTTTCTTGATCACATCCTTTCGGTTCCCTCAATACCTTACCACTCCTTAAGGTAATTGCATTCGCGTTTTGTTTCGGATTGACAACCGTTTGCGATGGCAATTTTCCTTGAGTTTCCAATCTACTCATAGAAGATGTCAATTGGCCCACTTGATCTTCCAACCTCTTGATACTTGTTTGTGTCTCCTGCTGAAATTTTTGAGTGTTAAATGCAAGTGCTTTGACAATATCTTCAAGTGACGTACCTGAGCTCGAAGAGTGATTGTGTTGCTGCTTCTGCAAAAATTGTGGCTGAGATTGAGGTTGAGGATTTTGATATTGAGGTCCTCCCCATCGACAGTTTTGATGATCCCTCCAACCTGGATTATAAGTGTTGGAGTAAGGATCATATTTTCTTTGAGGTGGTCCCGGAAATCCTCCAATGGCATTAGCTTGTTCCACATCATCTTGAAGCGTCGGGCACATATCGGTTGGATGTCCCGTAGAAGCACAAATTCCACATGACTTTGCTTGTTGCATGTTTCCTGCAGCCATGTTTTGAACAAGAGAAGACAAATTAGTAATACGATCCTCAAGAGACGAAATTGTTACCTCATTCACTCTTTTGTTGGATGTATCTTGTCTACTTCCAAATTGCTGTGAGTTTGCTGCCATAGTAGTGATCAAGTCTCGCGCCTCACGAGGAGTTTTGTTCACTATTGCACCTCCACTAGCAGCGTCCATCATCCTTCTTTCCATTGGGAGCATACCTTCATAGAAGTATTGAATGAGCAGCTGCTCGGAAATACCATGTTGAGGGCAGCTTGAGCATAATTGCTTAAATCTCTCCCAATACTCATGAAGTGATTCCGAATCCATTTGCTTTATTCCACATATTTCCCGTCTCATTGTTGCAGCCTTAGAAGCAGGGAAATACTTGTCAAGAAACAGTCTTACCATGCCCATCCATGTGGTTACCGAACCCGAAGGTAAGTAGAATAACCAATCCTTTGCTCGTCCCTCCAACGAAAACGGGAAAGCATGCAACTTAATCTTCTCTTCGGAAACTCCATGTGGTTTTAGGCTAGAACAAACAACATGAAACTCCTTCAAGTGCTTGTGTGGATCCTCATTTTCCAGCCCATGAAACCTAGGCAACAAATGAATCAATCCAGATTTTAGCTCGAAATTTGCCTCCATATCAGGGTATTGAATGCATAACAGGGGTTGTTGATCAAGATCTGGAGCTGTCAACTCTTTCAGAGTCCTTTCCCTTTGTGCCATGTCTGTCTCTTCCTCTGTAAAATCAACTTTACTAGATGTACTTTTTGAATCAAGAAACGAGAGTAAGTTAGGGGATGAAGTAGATGCTTCCTTTTTCAACTTTGCTTCTTTCCTTAGCTGACGAGCTGTCTTTTCAATTTCCGGATCAAAATCAAGTTCACCTATATGAAAAGAACGAAGCATCAAAATAAAAAATAAAAAAAACAAAATAAAAATGAAATAATAAAATACAAAAAGAAAATCTGTTTTGACACCAATCCCCGGCAACGGCGCCAAAAATTTGGTGGGAATCGAAACCAACAAATAATTAAACCTACTAAAATACTACTTGCGATAGTGGTAAGTAGGATCGTATCCACAGAGACCGGTAAAACAGATTAACTTAGCGCAAATTATGAAACAAAAGGGGGGAAAGATAGAATTTTGCTCTTAAACTAAATCTGCAGCAGATTAAAAATGAAGTGATTTGATGAAATAAAATATCTAGCCAAGACAATCTTCGAGATGATTCAACTCATAGGCTCACGGATGCAAGGATGACTCTTTCACTTTAACATCAAATTGGTTATAGTTGTTGGTACCACCTAACAACCTAATCTTTCCATAATTAGTCGATAATTAGGATACCATCTCTAATTATTTCCCTAGCCAAATAAACAACCCTAGATACCATCGTAGGATTTAATTTACCGACTGCATTCAACCTAGAAAGACCCAATTCTAGCCAACAAACACACATGTAGATTCATTTAGACTAGGTTGCATATCCCCTATAGCAATAATCGAAAGTGGGGTGCGATCAATTATGCTACTTGCCACAATTATTAGAAACAATTAAACAATTACAGATTTAATGATCTAATTGGCACATATCATTTTCACAAATTGATTAAGTGATCAAGTTAAACAATCCGCCAAACAATATAATTGAGCACAGAGATAATACAAATGATGGAAAAATGAAATAGTGGAAAAACTAGTTAGATCTCACATATTGCGTTGAACCATGCCTCCAATTATCCGGCTAGACAAACGATTTAGCAATCCATAATAATACGTAAATCAAAGCAAAGATAATTCTCCATGGGAGTTTTTTTCTTTTCTTCTTTTTTCTAAAAAACTAAAAACTAGAGAAAAACTAAAGATAAACGTGTCTCCCCCAAAAATAAGTTCATGGGGATAATGGTTCCTAAAATATAGGAGGAAATTAGATTTGAATGTGAGAGGTGAGATTTGGGCGCCAAAGTTAAGTTTTTTCGTCTGGATCCTTAGGCGTGCCCACGCCTTAACAAAGGATTCGCCTTTGTATCTTTTCTTCACTTCAGGATTTCTACCAACAGTTAGGCGTGACCACGCCTTATGGAGAATTCACTCTTCTGTCCATTTTCTTGAAGTTCCAAATCAACATCTTCAAAAATCATTCCAAATGGTCCATTGCATCAATTAAATCCTTCTCATATCTGAAACATATAAGACTTGATCAAAACAAACATTTAAGGATTAATTGACATCCAAACATGGGAAAATTATGACCTTAAAGTGTGACATTTTTGCAACTTATCAAATATCTATCTAATTCTTGTGTGGGATTAGACCCCCTAGCGCGTTTTTGTGTTCGGTTATCATAAAAATCATAAAATGCATTAAGACCACTAACATTATATGGATTATGTGAAGAACTACTACTACCACCTACATTTTGAGCACCTAAATTATCCCCACAATCATCCCCTAATGAGGTTTTATATTCTTTAAATAAATCATACAAATAGTTTTTTGCTCTAGCTGCAACTTCTACATAATTTGGAACATAGTCAACCGCATCATAATCGGATAACAAAAATTGGGGGAACAAAGCACTATAATACATGCGTAATAATTCGATTAGACCATCTTCTCTAATCCTAGGATCTAATAATTTAGCTATTAAAAATATATCGGGAAGTTCGTGAAAATATTTTAACCATTTTGCTTTAATTGCTATAATAGTGTCACCTATAATAGGACATGCACAATATTCATTCAAAATTAAAGCAATTTTAACACAATTATCTAAGGCTAATGGAGAAGTAGGATAATAAGTGCCACTTAATTCTCTAGTGGCTTCTTCAAAAATTTTTAAAAGAGCTATTAAATTAATGCATGCATCCCAAGAGTTGCTATTCAAATATATCAATTCATGTGGGTTTTCTTTATAAAATTCAATTAGCAATTCTTTATAATTATAAGAATCTTGAAGCATATAATAAGTTGAATTCCATCTATGTTTTACGTCCAATATAAATTTTTTAACTTCCATTCCATTATTTTTACAAAATCTTGCCCATTTTTTATGCCATTGTGTTGATTTAGCAATTTCATGAATTGCATCCGTAATAGGTGAGATTTTATCATGCAAAGCGGTTAATCCATCTTGTACACACAAATTCAAACAATGGGGTACACAACGAATATGAAAAAGTCTACCATCTATTGGAGGCCTAAAAAATTCCATTAATGTGGGTGTATCGGTGTTAGGAGCGGCATTATCATAACCAATCGAAAATATTTTTGTAACTATATCAAAATCATTAACAATTTTTATTATTTTTCTAGCAATTGCTACGGAACTATGTTTTTCATCAAATTCGACATAGGCAATTAATCGTTTTTGCACGTTCCATGCATCATCTATCCAATGGCATGTTACTCCTAAATAATCATGGTTTCCGTAAGGATCTTTCCACACATCACAACAAATAGATACTCGTTGTGTTAAATTTTTTAGTTCTCCAATTAAAGCATATTTATATTCACCTACAATTTTTTCTATGTCACGTGTGACGGTATTCCTAGATATTCTTCTACTAGCGGGTTGAAAAACTTCACAAGTAAATTCTTCATAATCATCGTCAGTTGGAAATTGAAAAGGAAGATGTTTTTAGCAATCAATTCGGCCATTCCTTTCCTATGAGTTAATTGACTAAATTTATGAAGGAAGTTAGGGTCGTTACCTCCGGTTCCCCCACTGGAACCGGCATTTTGTCGAGGAAGATGGGTTTGAGAGCGGTCATTACCCATCTTATCCGGATGTTTCTTGATGATGTGGTTGTTGAACGTTCCGTAGCCCCCTCCGGCCTTGAACTTGTAGCTCTTTCCACAGTAGTTGCACGTCACCGTGAAGTCCACGTTCGAATTTGATACTTTCTCCTTTTTAAAATGTATGGAGAAAATATCACTTCGAAGTGTCGAAGTGGTTCGGCTACGTGTGTCACTCTCTTGAGTTGGACGGGCCTCCGGTTGCTCCTGCTCTTCCTCCACTTCGGCAAAGTCGGTGGCGGTCGAAGGTCCGAGAGCCTCCTCCAAATTGGCGTACTCCTCACTCCAATGAGAGTGGGGAGTGTATTGATCGATAAGATCATCGACTTCAACATCTCGTGGTGGAGGCATCGGTGCCTTTCCTCGGTGAGAAGAACCGGCGGAAGAAGAACCTCTTCGAGACATTTTCGAATGAATCGTAAATTGAGAATTGAAAAAAAAAACTTGAGAATTGAAACTTTAGAATTGAGAATTGAATTTCAACTTTCGAATTGAGAGAGAAGTGTTGGAATGGTGTGAGGATTGAATGGGGGGAAGAGGGTATTTATAGAAATTTAAAAAAAAAAAAAAAATTCGCCGGAACCGGCGGTTCGAACCGCCGGTTTACAACGGTTCTTAAATCTCGACCGTTGATCTCCAACGGTCGAGTGATCCTGGCGTGACACGTGTCCCAACGGTAACTTTTAAAAAAAAAAAAAACCCGCGCCGGTTCGAACCGGCTTCGAACCGCCGGTTCCGGCGGCAACGGCTCTTTTTCGCCGGAATCCGGCGACAACGGCTACTTTTCGCCGGAGCTCCGACGGACACGTGGCGCTAACCCATTCGTCTGAAAATGAAAAAAAAAAAAATTAACCGGAACCGCCGGTTAAACCGCCGGTTCACGATTTTGCAAAACTCGAACCGAAACCGAACCGGATGAATCCGGTTTACGGTTCCGGTTTGGAATCGGAACCGGGTCAACGGTTCCCCGAACCGTTGACCGCCGGTTTCGAACCGGCCGGTTCCGGTTTCCGGCGAACCGTGGGCACCACTAGTTTGCACTACTTTAATGTAGATTCTACACTAAAATAGTGTCGAAACAGTATTTTATCTCCAACAGTCTCCACTAAATTTTACACAAAAAATGAATATTTCATATTATTTCTAATTATTAATTTATTTAATCATATTTTTAAACTTTTATTATAATTGATTTACATATTTACACAACCAAACATGATATAATATAGTTTTTACTTTTTATATTTTAAATTTAATAAGTAAATAAAATCGTACGACTAATTGAATGAAACTTAATGTAAAATGAAAAAAAAACAATAACTTATTTTTATTACAAGGAAAATAGATGTTATATAGTGATAATTTCTAATTTTTTGAATTAGAATAGTCTTCCAAAAAATGATCGATTGTAATCTATTTTCATTAATTTTATGTTTTATTTTCATGCATTTTAATCTATTTTCAATAATTTTATGTAATTGTTTCAGATTCTCATATTTTTACTATACATGTTGAAAAATGATCACTCGTATTAATTTTAAAACTTTATATTATCATCAACGTCATTCGAATTACCACTCTTGTTATTTTTCATTTTTTATATTATCATCCATGTTGAAAAATTAATATTTGTACTATCTTAAATTTTTATTTAAAATTAACAAACATTAAAAAAAAAAAAGAGTAGCGCACAAACAGTTCGGCGTTGAACCTAGCGCCAAGCTGTTGATAATTATATTCTGGCGCAGCAAATAGTGCCTTGCAGGAGAAGAGATTGTGGCGGTGGGCGCTATTGTGGCGTGTTGCTGCGCATGCTCTAAATTGTTGTTTTTCTATTACAATTTGAATGAAAAATCTAAAATAACTTTTACCTCACATGTACATAATGTAAGGCTGTTACTTATCAACAAGGATACAATTGTTTTTTCCTATATTTATGGTTAAAAATATATATATTTCATGAAAAAGTAATTCATAATTCTAATTGGCTTTTTCCCTATATTTGTAGTAAAAAGGTATGGGCCCGGCTATCCACACCCCAATTTTTACTAAACACACCCATTTATAATTTTAATTATTTAAATTTTTTTGAAAAAGGACAAAATGACAATTTTGCCCTTCTTAATTAAAAAAAAAACAAACTCCTCTCTCCCTCTCTCTTCTCCTCCCGTTTTCTGCTTCTCGTTCTTCCTTTTTTTTCTTTTTTCTTTTTTCATTCCTCAAACCTTAAATCCCCTTAGAAAAATCATTTTATGAATTAATAAAATATATAATAATCGTGTGAAATCGTGTAAAAAGAACGAAAAAATAACAACAAATCTGAGAACCCGTTCGACCCTGTTTTGTCGAACAAAAAGAGATGTGTTCGACTCCTGGTGGTCGAACACACCTTTGTGTTCGACAAACTAGGGTCGAATGGGTCCTCAGATTTGTTGTTATTTTTTCATTCTTTTTACATGATTTCACACGATTATTATATATTTTGTTAAATTATAAAATGATTTCTGTTAATAAATTCAAGGTTGGAGGAATGAAAGAAGAAAAAAAAAATATATATATATATATAAGAGGAGTCGACGGGAGGGAGAGGGAGGAGAGGAGAGAGAGGAGAAATTTTAAATTTTTTTTAATTAAGAAGGGCAAAATTATCTTTTTACTATTTCTTGAATTTTTTAAATCAAAAAGAAAATAATTGGGGTGCGGATAGCTGGGCCCAAAAGGTATATACTTTGTGGAAAAGTAATTTATTATTCTAATTGAAATAAAAAAAATGATGCTATCCCTAAAACTAAATATAAACAAATCTGACATAGCAACTTGTTATCGTGCAAAAATGATAATCCTACGTGGAAATGAAACATGAATTTATCATTAATCTTGTTTGGATAAACATGATATCAATGTCATTAATTTCATGATTTATTCAAAGATGGATTTCATGTGAGTTGGTCATTGATCCAAATAGCTGGGCTATATAGGAGGAAGAGACCCATTTTAGTCGATTCACACTCCTAGTGAATCATATATATAAAAGGGATACTAACCAAAACTACACAATAATAAATTCAAAATATTCAAAACTACACATTTTCCAAATTCTAATATCCCAAACTACACATTTTGCAAAACACCCACCCCCAATCACTATTTATGTTTGACTTTTTCCCAAATCATTACCATATAATTCTTTCACTTCAAATATTTAATTAGATCCGGATAAAACTTCTATTGATCAATATCAGGCCCAACATGCTTCCGTAAAATTAATTAATCCTCTAAAATTTATACATTGCTTTGACCGCAACAGCACTGAATGAAATGGTTTGCAAAGCCACCAGCTGGAAAATTACTGCCCCAAACCTTTTTACGAATAGCTCGTCACTGTCCAACTTCAACCCTCGGGGAAGATGATCTGCAAGTTATCCATCACATTCAGCAACTGTACAACACAACCTTGGTTCGTTTCCTACACCAAGTGTACAAAGTATTTTTTCCAGAGGACAAACTAACTGTACTAAGAACACATGTTGAAAGCAAAAACCTTTATTTTATTAAAAACTTGAATGAAATATTTAATACATATATAATATCCTTTTGGGAGGAGAATACTTGTTTAGTCTCTTATATGAGATGAGGTCTGCACTCGTAAACACATAAACTGAGAACACTCAAAATATTACAAAGATTTTATTGTAAGAAAACTAAGGGGAATGGTCGATGTCCTCAGCTTCCTTCAAATCCTGCTATATATAGGCATGAATCCGGACTTGAAGTGCGGATTCCAAATCTTGTTTGAACACCTGCTGGCCTACTCCATTAGTGCTCCCGTGTGACAGTAGTTGGGGAGTCCCTTTCAGCTTGGTTGGTGCTCTTCCTCTTAATGCCCCGTGACTCAGCCCATGTTAGGTCTGTCGGGGAATCATTTACTTTTGACTCAGCCTCCAATGCGTTGTTGGTTGGAGAGTCATTTTCTCGTGACCTATACCATTTTATTTTGTAGGGGAAATTTCTAAAAGTTTGGTTGTCGTGGTCCCCTAGGATAGCGTTTCTTTTCTGCTGGGCCCTTATCCTTGTTAGACCAATGTTCCTGTCGGTCGGGTTTGGGTTGGAATCCTTTCTCAAACTCAGGTTCTTTCTGATCCGAGCATGTTGGACAGATCCGATCAATCCATCTTCCTACATGCGTCATGTTACAGAACTTCCGGTAAGTTTCTTTGTTTCCCGGAATCTTGTTTTCCCACAGGTTTCTTCTTTTCGTTTCGAAGAGTTCTTCAGCAAATCCTGTCATTGAATTCAGTAAGAAGGATCCATTCGCTGAATTCTGGAAAAACTTGAAAGAGTATTTGATTTTATCCATTTTTGTGAGATAAACCCAAAGTCCACATGCTCGCCTTGTAGAAGCTTCATCTTCTGAGATCGCTCCTACCAGTAAAGGAATTTCTTCCGATGAAGTTGCATTTATATATTTTAAGGCATTTCCATCCGGTTTTCTTAGCTTGATGAAATGAAAAGCTTCATTGAAGCCTTTCTTTACCGGTTCTGGGGCTGCACTGATAAAATAAAGCTCTAGAATATCTCCTCTGGACAAATGTTGATTGTTTGTCCAAGTCTCGTAAACAGCTTCCCCAATCCATTTTGGTAGTTTTGAAATTTTTGGGAATCCTGGTGAAACGGTATAGATTGAAGCTAATGCTCCAAAAGTATACCATTCTTGTACCTCGTTGGGATGACTTCCTGGTTTCATCCACACTCTCAGGTACTTTCCTGAAATATCAACCATTGTTTTGTCTGGGTTGATACATTTTCTCATAATCAACTTCTCTCATTGTCGCTGGTAAACCTGCATAGAAGAAACTTTAAACTCGTCAGTTTGAACCTTAGTTTTACCGGTCTGTGGCCTTAAGTTCAACTCTCCCTCTTTTACCCCAGAGGTGCTCGGTTGATTTGAAGACTCGGGTTGTGACACCGGAGCTTCAACATTCGTTGCAGGTTGTACATCCTCGAGAAATGCATCACCTGTAACATTCGTAGACATGGTATTTGAATCCATGGCCTTCGGGTTAGAGTCCCGATCTCTAATCGCTCATTTTTGCACCGTGGGAGATGCAGCCTAGAGGAGAGGATTATGCAACGCTTGGAACAATTGTCCCTGAGCGTTTTGGCATGCTCGTATTAGACCAGAAACGGATTCCTGATCAACTCGTTGAAGTCGTCCAGTGACTTCGGCATTGAGACATAACGTCCCAAATTCTCATTATAGACTCTTTAGGTTTTCCCTGAGATGTCTAACTCGTTTAAGGACCTCGTCAGCAACGCATCCTTCCATCTCGTGTTAAGAAATCTGCAAGAACATTCTCATGAGATTTCACAATGACAATATCATAATCATAATATTGGCATTCAACTTGCCATCTAAGTAATCTAGCCTTTTCTGGTTTTGATTTTATTTTATTTTTCAGAAAAGCCTTGACACTCGAATTATCAATTTTCAAAGTAAACTTCTTAGCTAGAAGAAATAAAGGTCATTTCTTAAAAGTCTTTCTGACTGAGAAAAATTATTTCTCATTGATATGCCAACGAATTGCTTCTACGTCTGTAAACAGACCGCTGCAATATCTGTATGACACTTCTTCGTTTGGTGCGACTTTCATAAGAACTGCTGCCAACCAAAAATCGTTGGCATCTGTATACAGAACCAGTTCGTCATCATCTTAGGGTATAACAAGTTTTGGAAGCTTGCTACAGACTTCCTTAAGTCGCTTAATCCCTTCTCGATGTTTATCTTCCCATTTGAATATAACATCTTTCTTGAGTAATGGGCTAAACGCCTTCCTGTGATGTGCCAGATTGTTAAGGAACATTCTAGCAAAATTAACAACTCCAAGAAAACTCTGAAGTTGTTTCTTGTCTTTGAGATCATCTGGAAATTCCTGTATTTTTTCTACAATATGACTTTGTAGAATGATTCCAGACTCATCAATTTCAATTCCGAGGAATTCAATCTGTCTCATAGCGATTACTGTCTTCTTTTCTGAAAGCACTAATCCTTCTTTATGACAAACATCTAAAAATATTTTTAAATGTTTAAGATGTTCCTTCATGTTCTTCGATGCGATGAGAATATCATCTATGTAAACGAACATAAAGTTGAAATAATCCTTGAATAGATTATCCATCTTTCTTTGATATATCTGGGGTGCATTTGTCAATCCCGTAGGCATCACGTTTCAGACATAGTGTCCTTGTGGTGTAGAGAAAGCAGTGAACTTCTTACTTTCTTCATCCATCTTAATCTGATAAAATCCAGACTTGTAGTCGAACTTTGAGAATATCTTGGCACATTTGATACAGTTAACCAAGTGTTCTCTACTGGGGATATAATATCCATCGAATTCTAGAATGTTATTAATCCTTTTTATAATTAATAACAAGTCTAGGTTTACCTCTTTTGATTTCTCCATAATTCATTACAAGGAATCCCGGGCTGCTGTATGGAGAAACTCCTGGTGAGATTAACTTAAGGTCCAAATGTTCCTTAAGTATCTTCTGCATATCCTCACGATCATTTTGATTCATAAAGATTGGTTTGAGTCTTACGAACTCATGTTCCTTTCCAGTTTTCACCTTTAAGGATGTTTTCAGCTCGTTTCTGTCCCACCATGCCAAAGGATCTTCATTGTAATTCCTTTGGATCCTTTTCTTGAAATCCTCGAGTGATATTTGTTCTTCAATGGTAACATCACTCTGTGGATTCTCCAATAGGGCTTTTCATAATTTTGCAATAGCCTCTGGAGGAACTCGTTCTTCTTCTTGTATTCTGAATGAATACAAAGTATTATCCCATCTCTTGGTATCTTTATGCTTCGAACCAAATTGTCGAAATGATAGTAATGCATCCCCAAATCTTCTTTTATCCGCCATTTTTTTACGTTGAAGTTTGGTTTCATCACCACGCTTGCTGCGAAAATGAATAGGCATTCTTCTATAGAATGCTTCCCGTAGTCTCTGGACAATAATCTTATGATCACATAAGGTTGTGAAAATAAGTCTTCTTGTCTCATTCTCTTGTGTAAATCGCTTGAATGTTTGTAGGAAATTGTTTCCTAGCAAAACATCCGCACCTGTATCATGAAAATATATTGGTGGCGTCTTTACTTTGTACCATGGGGTACCGCCTGCGCCGCCGATCATGATTTCTGCTTGCCTGATTCCTCGATTAAGGATAAAAATCCTTTTGGAGAAATCTCATCCTGCAATGGCTGGTAAATCTTTTCCCAATTCTTTAGGAAAGACCCCTTGCTTTGCAGTATAAATTCCTGCTCCTGAATCAACATAGGCTGCAAAATATTCAGCCTTGTACTCATCATATATCATTCCAATAGAAATGTATATGGAGAATGGACTAGTGGTCATCGGATTCTATATCTTTTATCAGCCACTGTAAACTCCACTCCATCTTGTAATCTTTCCCAAGGCTTATGATCCTCGAGAAAATCGATACCCAATATTAATTGTTCTGGGATTCTTCTTGCAACTCCCGTGATAGTCAGTTCGATTTCACCCATTTTTAGGCTTCCTTGAAATTTTCCAACTATCGGTTGCTGAAGATAATATAGAACATCACAAGGAAAAATATTATCCTTTTGGGTGATGTCGAATATTACTTCAACTTCTCTCCAACCTTCTGGACATTTCAGCTCTCCTTGTGTTTTGAACACATCTGGGATTCGCTGAACTGTACTAGGCCTCCTTTCTTCCCAATGACTGCTATTTATCAGTCTGTCTTGTTGGAAAGACATTCTCCTTGGATCAACTCTAAGACTTCGAATTTTGTTGAAGACCGATCGATCTTGTATCTTCATATCGATCTCCTTAATAGTTGGAGATTCAATCAATTCTGGAAGAACTACTCTAGCGAAATCCTCAAAGATTTTTGGGATTTCAATAAATTCCTTCCTCAGGAATACATCTGAATGATGTGTATTCGAGAGAGCATAAGAAATCTTGTAGGTAATCGAGTAAGGTCTATTCCCTTCTTTCATCAAATCTTCTCTTTTGAAATCTTGATGAAGGGTTAAGACTCTATTAAAGTCTCGATCTCCAAAATTATACGCAATTCTAAGATAGACATTGAATGCCAATTTCTCTGCATACAAGTTTCCTGTGATCGCCCCAAGGCATGAATCCTTGAAATTTGAGATTAGCTTGTCAAATATCGCAAGATTGAGTGGCGAATCAATTCATTCTTTGAAGGTTGCTTTATTAATAACTTTTATGGCTCCGATATGAATCCATGAGAGTGTATTTGTAACTTCTCTCTTGACTTTGCTCTTGATCTCCTGAACTTCTCGGTAAGGGATCAGCTGCATCTCGATCAAGTTACTAGTGAATTCCATTGGGATGACAAATTCTCCAGTAGTAACTCTATGAATAATTTGGTGCTTTCTATTACGAAGCCCAAACTTATCCAAAGCCTTTTCCATAGCTCCGATGGTAAAATCATCATAAATCTGAAGCTTTGGATCTTCTTTCATAATCCTCATAAGAGTTTTATATGAGATCGTTGTGTGAGAGAGGAATCCTGACATATCCTCTCTCGAAGTTTGAAGAATTTCTTCTTTACTCTGATTCTGATTTAGATTCGTTTCCATCATCCGAATAGATCTCTTCTTCATAGATGCTTTCATCTGAAGGTACATCCTCAAATTGATATACCTGTATGAGATCTTGGTAATAGACAGCTTCTTCGAATTCTGGTGTTGATTCGAACTGTCTTAGACCTCTCTTTTGGTTGTCTAGGCAATCTGTTGAGATATGTCATCTTGCTCCGCAAGTCCAACAATTACAGTCTTTAAAACTTTCATTAGCCCTGGTTTGGGCTCGCCTGAAAGTTCTTCTTCCTGGAGTTCTGCTGGAACTTCCTTAGTTAGAACCCGATGAATAGGTTATACTCTTGCTTGGTGCTGGTCTTTGCCCTGATTTATAACTTCGGGCTTTTTGTTTTTACCACTCTTCTAGGTCTCCATGAAGACTTATGACTCCTTCTGTTGTTGTTGCTTCCTCGGCTAAAAGGATGGCTTCTTTGTTTCCTCATTTTATGCCTTCGTGGTTGACCTCCCACAACTGTTGGGATATCATTATATTCACAACATAGGGGAACCATTTTATTGATTCCTCGGAGTCTCTTGTAGTTTTTGTAGAGTAATGTCTGGTGGCACCATTCGACTAACTTGGCCTTTAAGAAAGACATTCTTCTGGCCACAGTATCCAAATCATCTGTACTCGTGTACTCCCTGATGAGCATTTCTTTCCAGGGACTTGGTATCTTTGCAAAGAAAAGTTGCGAAGCTTCTTTATCATCCACCTTGGACTTCCATCGGTACTCGGTGAATAACTTGATGTATTCGTCAATATGATAAATATCATGTAACTCGAGGCAGTAGAGGGCTTGTTTGTATCTTTTTCTTTTCTCATCTTCCACTCCCTCAAAATAGTCTATGCCGATAAAATGAATTTTGAATAATTTCGTCATATTATCGATAATTCTCTTTAATGACTCACTAGCCATTACGTTCCTAATTTCTGGTGCCGTCATATCCCACGTGATCTTTGCAGATCCTTCAAGACTCATCTCAAGAAGTAAGATGAATCCTTCCTTTGTAAGGTCAAGGGTACCTGCTGCAATCCTCATCGCCGATGCCCAATCATCGATAAGGACTTCTCGATTCTTGAAATCTGGAATATCCAGATTTAGCATCAATCCATACGGATGTATCGAATCAAGCTAGGATTTTCCATAAGGCGTATTCATAAGATTTGGCCTTCTAGAACGTTGTCGAGTTCCTGAAACAATAGGATCTCCTCTTGTTGTGAAATCTCTAGCGTGCGGTATTGGTTCATCCATATGATGTGAACCTGAGCTTCTGCAACGTTGGGATCTACTGGTGATTGTAGAGGTGGTCTTTGGTGTTGGTCACGAGTAACCAAAGCTGAACCATCTCCTGCATTCATCTTTAGATCCACAATACCTAATCCTGCGAAGGACTCGACCAGTTCATGTAGATCTTCAAGATTAATTTTCTCCATATCCATCACCTTTTAATTTGTGACGGACTTTTCTTTGATGATAGCAAGAAAATTTTCATCTCGGGTCATTGGTCGTATGACTTCAGTTAGTTTCCCTTTTTGGTGTAAATAGGGTACTGTTCCGAAATCGATACGCTTTCTTTCTCTGGGAAGACTTGGTTTGTCCTCTAGAATTTTAACTCGTTTCTGAATATCGTGAAGGATTTTAAGAGTTTCCTTCTGATATTCCACCATCGTCTCCATCTGGTTCTGGATCTGATGGACTTGAGTCGGTAGATGATTATGGCGGTTGTCATAATTCTACACCGTCTTCTGGATTTCCCTAAGATCTTGAGAGAGCTTAGATGTGTCCGAAAGTATCTCGCTCCATCCACATTCTCCTTCTGTCATCAATGATTTAGATTAACTATTTCCTGGAGGTTTATCAGTTCGGTATATAACATCAGGTTTACCGAATGGAAACCCTTGTGATATTCCGCTTGTCTACTGCACTGCCTTAAGGTTTCCCTGTTGGCTCCTGCATTCTCTTGTTCAACATATTGATTATGCCAATAATTGACATTATCTCTATGTTCTTGTTCATACGTCGCCAAAATTTGACGATATCTCCTGTATGGTAAACATCTTGGACATTCGTCCAAATCCATATTTTTCGCGAGAAATTCTCCTCACCAATAGTTAATTACATAACAGTAATAAATATAAACGTAAAAGTTCTTAATAAACCTAGACTCTGATACCATTTTACGGTCCGGATCTAACCAAATACTTAGAATGATATTTTCAGCATTTTCGGATTAAATTTTCCGAAGGAACTTATACGTGACATTGTTACTAATTCCAGACCACTATTTTTTAGACAGTATTAACACGAGAAAAGTATTCCAGCCTATATACTTATTCCAGAAGGTGATAAATTCTTTAATATTTGAAAAATATGGACATAATTTCATAAAAAGTACTTGGAAATATTAAATATATGAATAGTGGGTCAAAGTGTGTAGTTTTGGTATTTTTAAATTTTCAATGTGTAATTTTGATGTATTTGAATTCAAAAGTGTGTAGTAATAGCTATTTCCCCTATATAAAAGTGCGGTTTGCTCTCTCTAAGTATTGACAAGTGACACTTTTTCAAGTTTTCTAAAGAAAACACATGATTCTCTTTTTTCTTTCTCTCCCACTTAAAATTAGAAAACACATGTTTCTCCTTTCTCTTTCTCTCCTACTTAAAATAAATGTAACTGCAAGAAACGGAAGAAAACAACTTAAGGAAATGAAGAGACCTCCTTAATTTAGAGAGAGAAAAAAGAAATAAGAAGTAGTGGCAAGGAAATAGCTTAATTTTGAAGGCTTCTCCATTCAAGCAAAAAACTAAAATCAGAGAAAAAGAGTTTCTTTTATTTATTTATCTGGTTGAGAACTTCAAACCTCAGAAATTAAGGATTAAAATTATTAAAAAGTGTGAAAAAAAATTATTAAAATTAAGGATTGAAAAAATGTGAGATGAGATTAATAAATATAATGATAATTTTCTAATATACACAAAGAAAAATTGAAAAGAAATCCGTGTATCGCACGGGTTCCAAATGAAATCCGTGTATCGCACGGGTTCCAAATCTAGTTTGAATAATTGAATGGTTTATACATCTCAACGTTCATAGTTTTCTAACTAATTTCAAATAGAATTGTTACCTACGAATAACTCAAATTTAATTTGTGAAGGTTCAAATCTGATCAAATGAAAAGGAGTTTATTTCAAATTCATAGTTCTTTTATAAACAGAGCTCAAATGGATCAATCAAACTCAAGTTAAATATCAAATAGTTCCGATATTTTCGATACTTTTTTCCATTATATTATATACAACACAACTATCAGTCCATAAGTGTATGCTAATAGTAAGCTATTTGCTCTCAAAATTAGTCGGGTGAAACTTGATCGATTGATCATCATAAGAAACAAAAAACCATCTTAGAGGACACGATCAATCATAACCCATACCTTGCTATGACTATGTATCAGCAAAGGCGAACACCAAAAACACAACGTACGTTCAACCAATCCTGCTGTGGTTCGAATTTACATAAGTCAGACAAAGTATGCTCGTCACTTGCACTGCGAAGATGCCATCAAACTCCAAGGGCATTATCATCTCCAAAAAGTAGCAATGCAGAGAGCAGTTGCATAGGTGAATTCTATTTACACATGCAGTAAAGCAGAAACACAAGGCAAACCAAAATGCAGGTTTCTGAGATCACATTAGGGAAGTTTTAGCTAGTGCTCGTCTCAGATGGAGGGTGGCATCTTTTTTTCAAGAATGTAGCGATGCTATTTATCTTCAGACAGCTCTTTTCTGCAAATACACAGGAAAGAATCGGGATTCAATCACGTTTATGTTTTGGGATATTATTACTAGTCGAAGATGGAAAGCTCAGTGGCTGTGGTAACAAGGACTCGATACCTGGTGATATAGACAGGCCATGCTTGCTCAGAATTTCTTTCTTAACCTGAATGCAGGCATTTTAATCAGAAAATTAAAATTACTGGAAGAATGCAAC
Source organism: Scutellaria galericulata (assembly GCA_946896805.1). NCBI lineage: Eukaryota > Viridiplantae > Streptophyta > Magnoliopsida > Lamiales > Lamiaceae > Scutellaria > Scutellaria galericulata. The sequence goes on from OX335789.1 coordinate 12,263,305, forward strand.
CAAATTAAAGCTCGGAAATGCAAAATGTAAAAATCGATTAATAAGATGGAACTTAAGAACTTCCTTGAAATTGATGGTGTGGTGAGATCTAGAATTGGTTAAGGTTAATTACCTGCCAGCGATTGTTAGAGAACTCGGATATTTCCCTCACTTTATTCCTTAATTGGGATTTTGGGACGGCTGGAAACTTATCATGCAGTGTTTTCTCGATTTTTGCAATGCCATGTGGAGATGACTGAATGATGGATATCTGTCAAATTTAATCAAGGGGAAATAGATTAGAAATTTCTTTTCCTTTTAGTAATAGTCAAACACACACACACATACAGAGAGAACAGCATAGAGGCAGTGTGATTAGTCGGCTTATAATAACCACTCACAATCTGAGGCAAGTCTGAGTCAAGCAAAGCTGCAACCGATGCAAATGGGGTTGTATTTGACTTGCTAGAGGATGCTTGTTGATCCTCATCCACCACATCATTAGGGACTGATATTTCTATGCATGAGAAACCAGGCAAAGGGCGAAGAGAAAGAGTTTGCAACACTGTTCTTTCAAGCTTGGCTGTACCAGTGAGCTCTTCAGCTGATAATGTGTTTTTTTCATGCATAAGGTTCAATATGATCAAGGGCTGGTTCTTTTTAAGTGTGTGTTCTGTCAGACTGTTCAGATATTTCTGTTGCTGAAGCAAGGTACAGAATTCTTCATTCTGCACTTTCTGTTCAGAAGTAGGCAGATTTTGAACTTCAACCAAATCATGACCTTCCATGTCATCAACCATCACTCCCTGACTCAAAACAGAATAATTTTCTATGAAACGAATATACGTCTCAAGGAAGCCGAAGATGGTACAATAATAGATAAGAGTACCTCGTTGTCTGAGAGATATCCATCAGGAACAACAAATCCATCTTCACTTTCATCTTCATCTCCATCCTTTAGATGTCCTTCCATATTTTCATCTTCATCATCCTTATCACACTCTGACAGGCTTTCACCAGGTTCATCCTGCGAAACAAGATTTTTAGTTTCACATGTCATTATGAGAATAAACAGAAGTATAAACAGTAGTACATACCTCTGCCCACTCCTCATCGCTATCGACCTCATAGTTTATGTCTGAGTCCTTTGCAAATGGATGACAACCACCAACAACTTGACTGAAGAGACAGCAAACACATAATCAGAATGATAATACTATTTTCAGTAGTCGAGCTACATCATGCCGAAAAGTTGTTTGATCTCATTCTTTATTATCATGTATGAGCACAAAACTGTCAGTGGCCACAAAACATGCATGAGTAAGTGCATGCTCAACAAAAGACAAAATACTAGAAGGGGCATTCACATTATTTTTAGCGTTCAAATTCTACTTCATTCTTACTCACCACCAGCCCCAAAAGTTGCTAGATAAACAGATAGCAGGCTCAATGCCATGGCTGTAATAGTCCCTCTCATTTAGTGGACAATAACTATTCCTAAGTTGAAGGCATGCTGCAGTTTTTTCTCTAATACAAGAAAATACTCTTCCAACAACCTGTATATCACACAACTGCACAAGATAAAATTCAGTTATAAAGCTCACCTTTTCCTGGGCCAAACACCATAAAATGCAGGCCTATAACTCTTATCAAACTGCAGCAGCTGCTTTGCTGGAATTTGCTTCTTACCACAAGAAAGAGGACTATTATCGGTGTTAATCTGAGATATTCTTCTGTCGTTATTGGAGTCTTCCCATCCAACCGCAAGCTTCTCCATGTTCAAATCCTCATCACAAGTCAGTTCTTTGTTAGTAGTAAGCTTCAGTTCCTTGACCAGTTCGGTCTTGGGCTTCTGACGAATGCCCCAATGCCTTTTTCGGTTTGAATGTATTGAATGACGAATGGAATGCCATGCAGACAAGTGTGACCTGCAAAAGGTAACACAAAGGAAATGTTACACTTTGGATCACTGAGAAGTTCTATGAGATATCAACACAAAGAGAAGGTGAAGGAGCCCAACTTCCATATATCTTCCACCTCAATTCCATCATCTTGGGCCAGTACAGAATCCATTGCTAGAGTTACCGAATCAGGAGTTCTTGCAAGCATGTTGTAAGATGATCCGGATACAGTAGCTTTGCTCACAGAAGTGTCATTTTGAGAAGAATTAGTTTTGCTTCTTTTGAGGAAACGCTCCATGAGTGATGCTTGTTTCTGGAGTGCAAGATGCTTTTTCAGTTCAGCTTCTTCTTTCTCTCTGCGTCTTTGATCTTTCTCTGCTTCCTCTTGCTGCCTTTTCAGCTGTTTCTGAATGTCATTTTCTTCTTTCTCGTGTCTCCTCTCCTCCTTCACAGCCTCATCATGCAACCGCTTCAGTTCTTTTTCCTATAAGGATGTAAAACTTCAGTTAAAACACATACTTGTTAAAGTAACCTAACATACTAAATTCAAATTGACAATGAAGAAGAAGCATAATATATCATCCCTTGCATTTCAAAGAATCTGGATAATATAGAGGCCCAACCCAAAACACTAGTTAATGATATAATGGGCAGTCTGGGCTACAATTTAGAGCCTTCGCGAAGTTAATTCAATGAGCAATTTTAAATTAGAACAAAAAGGATTCAAGTAAAATAATTTAGATGGGACATACACTTTGCAACTTTTCCCTTTGGATTTCACGGTCCATCTTCTTCCTATGTTTTTCCATTTCTTTTTTCTTTTTTTCCATTTGCTTGATTAGTAGTTTTTCTTCTCTCTTGGCTTCCTTATCAGCCCTACACCATCAAAATACTGATTAAGCTAATGTTAAAAGCAGCTTGCCAAGAAACTATCCTGGAATACACACATTTCAGCACCATCTTTATACGACATGCTCTCCATTAACAGGCGGATATCTGCCTCATTTAAAACCTTACTGAGCTTTTCTGAAGCTTTCATCAGCTCTTGCTGCCTGTTTGGATGGTTTTCTGACTTTTCCAGTTCATTTATCATTGCTGAAATGTACAGGTTTGTCACTTAAAACGGAACATGAGCAAACCTCAAAGGATCCTACTAAAAATGACTCCACCAGAAAGCTTCAAAACCATTCGCAGAACTTCAATAATTAGAAAAATGACAAGGACAAATTAGGTTGGCTAGATGACATGATCCACAGGGAGAATAGGAAGGCACAAGGAACACAGAAGTGCATGAAAAAGACTGCAAACAGAACATATGATAATGACATCATACAAGCACAAGTATTTTTACTCACTAAAATATTCTAAGATTTTCCAACCTCTCAAGACAAAACATATGGATTTGCAAAACAGAGTTTGATTTGGCTAGTTTAAGAACAATGTGAATCATATCAAACTAACTATGGAAAAACATCGCAGTCATTTGATTGTTAATTATCTCATTTAAGCTGTCAACCAGATACACAACAGGAGTCTCTGAACTGAAGTTTTCATGATGAAAGCTCCTCCATTTTTACATCATATGCCACATAAGTGCAGATCTTCTGTCATAAATACAGAAATAGATGCTAAGTAAAATTTGTGAGCAAATGATGTAGAATTCGACTCAACTCCAATAGATAGAACAGTTGTATCAGTCATAACAAGAACCAGAACTTCACACACACACACACACATATATATAATATATACACACATCACTAAGATCTGTTAAAGAAAAGTGTGCATGTATATGCAACTCATCTCTAATTTCTACGTTAGTAATACTAAAGAAAAATTAATCCAGCTATAAATATCATAAGATGATGAAATCAATAAATGGCTGGTGGATCAATGTGAAAAGGTTCAATTTTTCCATGATTAGATTTTAATTCTGAAAAGAACTTCAATATTTTCAGGATTCATGCTCTGCCTGTTTTGAGACTTTGAGGAACAGCAACCAAATTACAAAAATGGACAGTTAAATCAACCATTGGTTATGCATTTCAGATGTGGGTCACGTAAAACACGGTAGTTGTTTGCTGGTAGCCATTCGATTCAACATAACCTATGAGAATCAAGTAGATAAATCAAAACTTACCAAAAACAGCAATAATCCTATCCTTGATCTTTTTCCGACAAGTCCGGCGAGCTTTCAGAGATACACAAGCTGATTTAGGCATCAATTTCAGATCTCTTGTCTGTAATCAGGAACAGTAGAGTAAGGCCGGACTATCCTCATCAAAACCAAAGGAGCACGAAGCCAAAATAATGGAAAAACTATTGTATAAACAAACCAGCTTGTCAAAGGAATAAGATAGAACATTAGAGTTTAGACAAAGAATTAGCTAATTGCTAGTACTATTTTTGATAGGAATGGAATGCTATCTTACATTTAATACGGCGCTCATCCGTGAGATGAATGTAACGCAACAACAAACACTCATGTATGCACAGGCTTGTAAATAAATGAACGAGTTGCCATTAATTCAATAGAATGTCAATTTAATTCTTCTACTGAAGGAAATATTCAAAATTCACTATGCACATTGCTTCAATCCAACAAAAGGATACTAAGCATGGCTTCATTTTCAATAACTGCTAAACCTCAACACTTATTACCAAGTCAGTCGCTATATATGTCCAACCCTAAAGCACTAAATGTAAACAACATTAATGAGACAAAAAGTTATACCATATAATCCCTTGAGCAATTTAGCATGATTACTGCTAAATTTAGAACCACATACAAGCTAGTACAATGCTAAACAACAAAAATAAATACAAAAATCCAGCATAAATGATTACAAAAACATTGAAATTCTTCGGCTTAGTGAAAATTTATACCTCCCAGCACCAAAGAGCACGCTCATCCTCATCTTCCAAAACATCAGCATCTGCACCAATCACACCATAATATGATCTCTGCCCAATCATAAGCACAGTACTCTTCACATTAGCCTTACTAACACCATCACCGTTTCCAAATCTGCCCTTAATTTTCTCAAGAATCTCGTCAACAAGCTTAGACAAAGGAAGATCGCTCTCTTCCATTAAGCATGCAATCACACCATTCAAAGAGGCAGAAGAATTCCCAATTTTCTCCACATTTTCCAACAACGCCCCTCTATTCCCCAACACTAAATTTCTACAATATTTGATAAGACTGTTGATTTCATCACGGAATCTAACAATTTTCGCGTGCTTTTCTTCAGGTTTCGGTGCGAATAAACATGGCTCCAACCTTTTCCTCTTCAGACCCTTCTTCTTCTGATCTGGGCCGTCGATTATCAGCTTCCTCTTCTCCGCACCGTCAATTCCCATCGGTACAACTTCCGCCATTGCCGCATGCAATGAAGCAGCTTCTTACTTCTCCCCGGAAAATGATTGGAAATGGTGAAACCAAAAAAACTCAAACCAAATTTCAAGGGTTAGCAAATGGGGGTTTTTCCGGAAATTTTTGAGATTCAAACCACTAGTATACTGCAAGTTTTACACAAAAATGCAGCCCCATTAGAGGAACAAGATTCTCTTCGTCGTCTCTGAATATTTTTTTCTCCGATTAAATTTGCGAAATGAAGAGATTAAAGAGTTGAAAGAAACCCTTTTTTTTTGGAACTCGAGTTTCTAATTTCCATTTGGGAGGGACTAAAGACACCGTTAAATTCTAAACACACCCCAATTTAAATTTAATGCAATTCAATAAAAATAATTAAAATATTAAGTAAATATCAATTTTACCCTTCAATCTTTTTTTTTTTTTTTTTTTTAACTCTATCCTCTCTTTTGCTATTATATTTTTCTCTTCTTTTTTTTTATTATTATTCTTTAATATTGTTTTTCTAAATTTTTTGATAAATTGAATGCTAAATTAATGACAGACATCTCACAAATTAGTCAAATATATGAAAATCATATGAAAATTGAATCGAAAAATGCAAAAAAAATCTTTGTTCGACCAACATGGTCGAACATTATTTTATTCATTACATAACACTTCACTTGTACGTAACATTTCACTTGACCATAATACTCAAATAGACTTACGTCATAGAGACAATTATCATATTTTATTTCTAAATTTTGGACTCATCGCCTTCTTCCACCGGTACCACTCTCTCTTTGACAATTAAAGTACACTGCAGCCACAGGGGATCCAAGATTGTAGAGTTCAGCAAATTCCCTAGTGTTGAAATTTTGGCGCCACCCTGGCGTATATACTGTCTGACGTCCCAATTGACGAAACAACACAAAAACGAAGCGGTGGATCCCCATCGACGGTCGTGGGTTCTCATAACACACGATCTCTTGGCCTACATCAGTGCATTATCATCATAAAACTTTCACTACAAGAACATATGGTCAGGGATGAAATTTAATGAGTAATAACGTATGTCGGTAAACAGTGACATATAATAGAGATAAATAGTGGCACAATTATCGAAAGCATGTCGTTTTTAAAGAGATGAGATTGAAAAATATAGAATATTTGTAAGGAGTAACACTATCAACAAATGAAGTAGGTTCTTGAACCTCCTGATGAAATGACATCAAGAAAATAGTGTTTTTTTTTTTTTTTTATCCATGTAAAACAAAAGTGATAAAAAAAAATTCAATATTCATTGCCAGCCAGCTAGTTTTGATGTCACAATATTGAAAATGATTCCAATTGAAAATGGGGTCTATTTAAAATTGACAAAAAGATCAACAAATGAATAGAATGATTTTGTTCAAAATTGAAAAGAAAAGAAAATGATGCTACCACTACAATAAAGAAGTGGATAGAAATACCTTCTCCACCAATATGAACTTATATGGAAATTGCCACTCTCCTTTTCACAATATCCAAACACATCATGTTTGGATCAAGAAAGGAAATAAATTGGGGAGAGAGAGATCGGGGGGGGGGGGGGGTATATATAAAAACACACACAAACATACAATGGGAAAAAAGGGATGTCTCCCATTGACTAACTAAGTCTTCATAAATAGTCCTATATTATTATCATCATGTGTTTGGAAATGTCATATATTTTTGTCAAATTTAACCTATTACATTTGAAATGAGTTTTATTTATATCAAGATTGAATGAATGTAAGTTATCTGTTCAATTAGTTTGTTGAAGTCAAAGATGATTGGTTAGAAGACAGATATTTTCAATATCATTAACATTATAAGTCAAATCATGATTTAATATCAAACATGGATTAATTTATCACATTATCTAGGGCTATTTATTTAAGAAGTTTGTTTAGGGTCTTATCAATCAATATAACATACTTACAAAATCTTACGTATGGACAGAAAAAAAAAAAAACTTCTATTAAAATGTAGCCTTTTGAGCAAAGATATGAATGATGATTTTTTGAAGTTGGTTTTTACATAATTATATAGGCCATGCAAGTTTTTGTGCTAAAATTAAACCACTTACCAAAGGTTGCTCCAGTTGTTGCAGGAATATCAGTCACCAGCCTACACAATAAAAATAGTGATATTATAATTGCATGATATATCTATATATATATTAAGTTATAATATATGAGATAAATGAGGATAATATAATTGCATGATATTTATAAAAATATTGTAACTTTTATATTGTAAAAGAATACAAAAACTTGGGTGAGATTGTATATCACATTATGTGAGTTAGACGGAGTCCCATTCAAACTATTTAAATTTGATATTAATTTAAAACATATTATCTACATTTAATATTACAAAAAAAATTTGTCTCAAGATTTTATAAAAAAGAAAAAAGTGTGTCATAAAAGAATATGACAATATGAGTAGGACCAAAAGACCGACAAATTAAAGAATCCTGTATAGGCTAGAGGTTCTTTTGTTGCTATGAAAGGTACGTACAAATCAATCAGTCAAAGAGAAAAACAAAATACCAAAAATATTAAATAATATTTTTCAACACTTTTTGGGGGAATAAATCAATTTTATTCTTGTACAGCAAATTTCACTGCCCAAGATTAGATTTTTCAGTCTTTCGAACGAAAACATGTTGGATAATAATCAACTTACCTACCAAACATAATTAATGATGAAAAAAGGCAAACTTTTTCACAAATAAGTATATATTTCTTGCAATTCAATTAATAAAATCTCATCTCATATTTTATAACAAAACTATATGACATGTATCATATATATATATATACAAAAATAATAATAACAACAACAAACAACGATTTAAAATATTCATAATGTACAAATAATTTGCATTGATGAGATAAAATAGTGAGGATTCTATCTGCATTTCATGCAACGCCAAGAATGGAATCATGAATGTAATCTCTTACCAGTGCAAATACTCTCTAAGATTGGGATCGCTAGGACTGGGTGCATCTGGATCCACCATAACCTAAAACGAAACATTATGAGAGAAGTCGTCGTTGTCTTGACTATGCTTCTAGAGAGAGAGAGAGAGAGGGGGAGGGAGGAGAGAGAAAGGGAGAGAGAACACGTTGTCGTTTTGATTGCATACCAGAGTGTAGAAAGTACGAAGATCATCTCCTCCAACTTCAACCCTAGGTTGGCTGACAATTTGGGAGGGCCTAAACTCACACCCATTGCTAACTTCTCTATTGCCATAAATGACTCTAAGTCCAATGGATCTTGTGAATCGATCCAAAACATCTCCTATAACTCTACCTACTACCAAAGGGTCTCTATCTCTTGGCATTGCGAATGTTTTCCTTGAGACGAGAACTAAAGAGAAACTAACCTTGTTGAATCTTGATAGCTAGCTAGAAAAAAGCATGGAATGTTAACATGCTTGTGTGGATTGCTTGCTCTTAATTTGTTTTCGTGCATGCAGTACTAAGGCTTCTTACAGGAGCTATTTATAGATTGTAGACCACACGCGTGTACCACCATGCACACATGAGTATCTCTGTCCTTTTCTTTGATGCATTTTGTCAGTTATCTTGCGTGCAGTATGTTCTAGCTAACTTATACACACATCATCATACTAGCTAACTTATACACACACATCATCATACTAACACATTCCACCTGACCCATCCTCTAATTTAAACCCCATGTTTCATCTCTTACTTCAATATATCGTTGTGTTTCAAAATTGAAATACATAACGACAATGATCCAAGAATCGAAATAAATGAACTGAATTACATTTTTCGAGGGTACCCATATTTTAAATTTGGCTCATAGCCTGGCCCGTTTCGATTCGTCCAATCAACTAGTGTAACATATAACTAACTAATGTCTTGAAAAAGTATAAATTTACTACTTTTCACCTACTTTTTGTCTCATTGACATTAACTTATTTTATTTACTTTTTGTCCTTCAAATATTTTAAATTCACTTGATAATACAAATTTCCTTACACACCGTCGTAATAAGTATAATGAGTTGTTCGTATACAGACATTCAAATCTATTTGGTCACACACCAAGTAAATTAAACAGTATGAGAATTTACCAACCATTTGAGCAGATAGAGTTTTACTAAATGTAAATATGTAGAGTTTATTATTAAATATAATATCTAGAAATTCTTCATATGTAATTGTTGAATGACTTTTGGAGAGAGAGAAGAAAGAGAGATTGGGACCTTAAAGGTATTGAGAGATTCATTCTAAATTGGTCAATGGTGAAATAGGAAAGGATAAGGGGGCCAAGAGCATCCATCATTCTTGAAAGTTGTAGTAGTACAGTATATGTTATTTGGTAGGATATTATTTTGCACCCCATAAACTAAAGGAATCTCAAATTCTAAGGATAATAACATATCAAAGTTTATGGCTCAATTTAAAAAAAAAAAAAAGAAAAAAAAAAAGGACAATTCTTGATAGTTTTTATTGGGTTGAAATTGATGGTATATAACATCACATGCACCAATGTCACATCGTAAGATGAGTCAGCTAAAAAAATGACAATTTGATTTACTTATGTGTTAACTTAAAGTAAGGGAGACTATTTGGTTTGATCCAATTAATTTGGGCAAGCTTGTTTAGTTTTTCTTTTGGGTTGATCAAATTGTAAACAAGTATATTTTTCGAAATATGTTAAAATTAATTGAAAAAAAATAGATTTTTAGTTGAATTTGTCCTATAGATTTATGACAAAGTTAGAACATTTGAATTGCCAGCTCGACTCTATACGAGAATGAGTAAAAAATGGTTACATATGATGCATGTAAATTTTCTTCATTATACTCATTCTCAAAAAAAAAAAAAAAATATATATATATATATATAATTAACAGAATAGTGGGTTTTGACCTTTAGGTTATAAATAAAAATAATATATAACAATTTTGGCATATAAGAAATACACAAATATTCCTTTAGCAAAATACTAAATTATGTCGCCCAATTTCCATGTGTTTTGAGATCTCTAGAATTACAAGACAGTGAATGTCTGAATTCTTTAGCCAGTTCAAATTTAAGTACACATATTTTTATTTTATTTTATAAAAATGATAATAATAATCTTTTCACTTAGACGCCAGGGAAAAATAGCCATCTCTCTGTAGGTAACTTTGTCCATTTTATTATATGTTAGAAACCATTAGTTTAAGGATTTAACAAATAAAACTATCTTTTAACTAATTGTAATATTAATGTTTGATTGACACCTTCCGATTCCTAATTATTTAAAAATATTTTTTAAATGATAATAGTTAAATATGATTGATGAGCTTCATATATATTAAAAAAATAAACATAATATTATAGTAGTATAATTTTTTATCATGATAATAAAACTAATTATACTTGAGGTTCAAATACGATATATTATAGTGGTTTTTAAGTGATAATTTCATCTTTCATGTTCTAAATTGATAGTTTTTATCTTTTAGATCCTAAATTGATAATTAATATATAATTCACCCTTAAAATCGATATATCCGATTTTAATCATTTTCTTTCTTTTTTTATTTCTTTCTAGTATCTTAAATTGTAAATGGTAGAGAAATTTGTATGTAGGCAAAAAAATGGAGAAATGAGTTCGTGTGGACCAGAATTGGTAGAGAATTCGAAAGTAGTTTCAATGGATGGATGATGAACTGTACATGTATTTCCGAATGTTCGACCCCAAAAGAAAAGAAGAAAAGGTCTCAGATATTTTTTATGAACACATAGTAAATTAATATAGAAGAGTTGATTATCTTATTTGTTTATATGATGATTTTTTAAAGAATGATAATTAATTCTTAGAAAGTTTGCCTTAGAATTAATATCAATTTGTTATTTGAACTATTGTATTTTTTTTAGTGATGTTTAAATTTAAGAAGTTTTTCGATTACTAGTTGGTCATTTTTTCGAATTTTTCCGATTGCTACCCAAACTTATTTTTTTAATACATTTTTCGGCCAAAAACAGTCATAGGAAAATTCTAAAGCGCAATCTTTACCTTCAAACATCAACCGAAATGCATGAGTCATACAATAAAATAACTCATCCTTTCGAAACCAAATTATAACCCTAAGTCAATTTAACAATTCTTGTTCAATTCGAATTTGAATCGAACACAAATTGTTCAAAATCCTATAATGATTTCTGTTTGATTCACACTCAGATCAGATGGGAATCATGAAATGGACTTGAGGTTATAATTTGACTTCGAATAAGGGTACATTTCGACGTATGACTCCAACATTTTTTATTGATATTTGAAGGTGAATTGTATTTTTGAGTTTTCCGGTGAATTTTGGACCGAATAATATGCCAAAAATTGAGTTTGAGTAGCAACCCAAAAATTTCAAAGAGAATGACTAGTGATCAGAAATATTTTTGAGTTCAAACATAGATCCACTAGAAAAAGTGCAATAGTTCAGGTAGCAAATAAATATTAGGGTAAATTACATAATAGAAGCCAAACTATGATCATTTTTTCACTTTGTTACTTGAACTTTCAAAGTTCATTGTAAAATAGCTCAACTTTGTTTTTTTACTAAACGGCCGCCAGGGGCCGGTCACCATCGGTGGAATATTCCGGGAATATTCCGTCCCAAACTTTCAAAATTAACTGTAAAACAACTTAACTTTGTGGATTTACCAAACGACTGCCATAATTAAATTAAATAAAAAATAACTAAAAAATACAAATCAAATTAAATTAAATAAAAAATACAAATTAAATTAAATAACTAAATTAAATCGGCTGATTTTGGGGGTCGATTTGGGGGTTTTAGTTATTTAACTTAATTTAATCAAATCAAATTAAATCGGCCGATTTGGGGGTTTTAGTTATTTAATTTATTTAATCAAATCTAATTAAATCGGTCAATTTGAGGGTTTTAGTTATTTAATTTAATTTAATCAAATCAAATTAAATCGGCTGATTTTGGGGTGCTGATTTGGGGGTTTTAGTTATTTAATTTAATCAAATCAAATTAAATCGGCCGATTTTGGAGTGCCGATTTTGGGGTTTTAGTTATTTAATTTAATTTAATCAAATCAAATTAAATCGGCTGATTTCGAAGTGCCGATTTGGGGGTTTTAGTTATTTAATTTAATCCAATCAAATTAAATCGACCAATTTTGGGGGGCCAATTTGGGGGTTTTAGTTATTTAATTTAATTTGTATTTTTTTAGTTATTTTTTATTTAATTTAATTCTGGCGGTTGTTTGGTAAATTCTCAAAGTTTAGTTATTTTACAGTTAATTTTAAAAGTTCGGGATGGAATATTCCCGGAATATTCCACTGGCGGTGACTTCTGGCGGCCGTTTAGTAAAAAAACAAAGTTGAGCTGTTTTACAGTGAACTTTGAAAGTTCGGGTAATAAAGTGGAAAAGTGGTCATATTTTGGCTTCTATTATGTAATTTACCCTAAATATTAACCCCTTGAACTATGATATTTTTTTTACAAGTTGGTGCCTAAATCTAAAAAATTATCTGATCAATAGCCATACTTTTTGAAATTTTCCAATTGCTATCCAAACTCAATTGTTGAAACATTTTTTGACAAAAAAAAACATTAGTTGGAGAATTTAAAAATCCAATCTACCTCTAAACATCAACCAAAATGCATGAGTCATACGTCAAAATGACCCATTTTCGAAGCCGAATTATAACCCTAAATCACTTTCACGATTCTCATCCAATTCGAACCTAAATCAAACAATAATCATTCAAAATCCTATAATGATTTTTGTTCAATTTGGGATCAGATCCAAATGGAATCATGAAATTGACTTAGGGTAGAAATTTGGCTTCAAGAGAATTTTGACATATGACTTGTGTATTTTGACTGATATTCAAAGGTTAATTGCATTTTTTGAGTTTTTTGACGACTATTTTGAGTTCATGTAGCAATTGAGAAAATTTTGTAAATGATGGCTAGTGATGGAATTTTTTTTATGATTTAGACAATTAATGGACAAAGTGATATAGTTCAAATTGTAAATTGATATTACTATATATGTTTTCTAGTTAGAATTAGAAAATACAAACAATTATTTGATATTTGATGTGAAGAAATTGTTCATTTAAAGGGTTTTTAACCTCAATTATTTAATAAATTAAACATTTAGGTAAGATCATACCTGATTTTATATTTTCTTATCTAAAGCTTAGTTTAATTCAAGCTTGGTATATAAGAATAAAATAAAAGGACAAATGTGGAAAATTAAAATTACTAAGCTCAACTCGACTAAATTCAAGTTAGACTACATTGATAGTCTAACAAGATCATAAATTTTAAAGTTCATTAACAATTCAAACAATATATTAACCTCGAATCTATCGATTTAAAGTCCTACATTGTATCATTACAAATTTTTGCTACATTCTTTATTCAAGCACATTTGAATCACATTGGTATATTGAATGTATGTCCATCAATTAAAAAAAAAAAAAAAAAGACGATTACCGGTCAAGAACTACAATTAATACATGATGTCATCGATATAAAAGTGAAAAAAATTAATAAAATCAAATATTTAATATTAATAAAAGTAGGAATATTGTTAACTATATATATACAAGTATTTATTTATTTAATAATAAAATCATTGTCACTAGGAGAATAGGACCAAACAAAGTTGATTGGTTCAGAAGAACCGACCTTAAAAAAAGTAACAACTTAACGCGATAATGTTTTTCCAATTGGTATATAAAAGCAATAAAGTAGTTGTTAAAGGAATCTTCAATATTTTCTTATAAAAATTAATTTATGTTGATATTTGTTTATTCTATACAAAAAATATCTTTCAGTCCTTGTAATAAAGGAAAAACATCATAGGACAACTTTTTCAGTGTTCATACACATATATGTAAACAGTCTGTCAGTCTCGATCATCTATTTCAATTAATTTATTTTTTTATTGTAATGTTATCAATATATATTGAAAAGAATATACTAATTAATAATGTTATTCTGAATTAATTAATTATCATAACTGAAAATTCGAAGTGTATAACGATTATTCTCATTTATGAGAGAGTTATGGTACGATATTTTTATAATTCTGATGAAAATCATTGAATAATAATTGAAGAAGTCATAACTGACACAATCAACTGGATGTAATATTTATAAAACCCTAACTTTAATAGAAAGAATATATTAATTATTATTTATGAAAGTAATTAGACTATCCAGAATTGTAGATTAATGACACCATTAAAAGATGATTTAGTAAATTAGATAATTATTGCAAAAAGAAAAGTAATACGTAAAAACTCATGTGAGACGGTCTCACCGATAGTTACCACAAGACGGAGTCCCATCACCTATAAACAATATGTGTATTGTAGGATTTGAGTTGTAGGTGATTGAGTTGTGGGTCGACCCATCTCACATAATGTAATAAAAATCCGTGAGACGGTCTCACAAGAGACTCACTCTAAGTAATATTTGACTAATCATCCACATGAAAGTGATAAGGTATTACTTTTTATCCAAAGAAACAAAAGAATAAATAGCTTTGATTGTTCTTATGAGTCACACTCTTGTAAAATCATGTTATAAAGTAATCTGATTATGTAAAATATGTTAATTACAATCTACAACTCATAATCCATTTCATACGACTTTGTGAAAACGAGTATGGTTAGTTACTCTTATAAATTGTAATGGAACTCATTTCATAGAATTATATCTATAAATTGTTTTATAATAATTTTGAATTCTTTTTTTTATGATGGATATTTTTAGGAGGTAGAAGACAGATAGAATGGCAATACTAAAATAGTAATTAAAGGAATGGTGAGAATGCAAAGTAGTACAATTAGAGTTTGAGCCTTTGAGGCCAGCTATAATAGTTTCCCCTAGTTATACTTAACTAGTAGTTGTCTCCGTGTATTGCACGATTTGTTATATAATATGTAGTAAATATCAATTATTTGATAATACAGTTTAACTAATTATAAGTATTCTGAGGATATAAAGTATTTAACAATTAAAAAAATATGAATTTAATTAACTATATATATATATATTAAATATCTATCTAATTCATAATAATCGTATTTATTATATATCTAATTGGACAATATGTAATTAATAACACTAAAAGTATCAAATTAAATTCAATTACTTAAATCAAAGATATATATATATATATATATATATATATATGTATTAGAAACAATACACTAAAAATAGAAATTTTACTTAAAAACTTGATGCAAACAATGTCAATCATGTATTTTCAATCTTCATTTTAAAATAAATTGAATTAAAAAAAATGACATTTTTAATATCGCTTAACATTAAAAATGACAGATAGCCAAATCATGTATTTTATACTTGAATACTTAATAATATTTTCATCATTAAAATATATCGGTAAAAGATATTAATATTTTCCGTACAATGTTGATGGTATTACATATTTGAATATATAAATATTAATCTAAAAAATATTTAGAATGACATATAATTCCAAACTACACACACACATATATATATATATATATATATATATATCTTTAACAATGTTACATTTATTTATTTATATTAAATAAGATATTAGATATCCCTAAATAAATTAATATTTGTTATGAAGTTTATTTTTGAACAATATCTATTATTGGGATTTATGAAATTATATTCAATAAAAATTAATTTAATTAAGATTAAGAAAATATAAATGAACTAATAAAATAATTATAATATTAAATCAAATTGACCAATTATATAAATTGAAAGATCTATATAATATTACAATTCCTAATACAATTAATTCATTTATGAAAAGCCTATTACATTTGATGGCCATGGTATATGAATCATCTTACAAAAAAACATGTTAATATTTATCAAACTCAGACCCCAAAATGATTTGTAAGATAAAGCAAAAATTTTCATAACATGAATTTATAATAATCTTAATTTTTTTATAAAACCAAAAATCATCTTACATAATGATTTTCCAAAAAATTATCCATTGTGGATCATGAAGTAAGAATCTTTATAAATTTAGTATATGGAAAAATAATTAAAATGCAAAATACAAAATAAATTTTTTGATATGACATTTTTAAGAGGGAAAATGGCAAAATTGTAAATATTACCAATTTCCTTGCTTTTATATAAGTATAGATTCTCCTATCACCTCACATGAACATGAGTTGTATAAAAAAAAAAAAAAAAAAGTTTTGAATTTTGTGGTAACAATTATTCTCTATACAAGTCATTTATAAGCAAAAGAAACAGAAAGTTTTGATTGTAGTCTCAATCCCATTAAATCACTATTTACACACCAATTGAATTTTTTCCTCCGTATAAATCGGTCTTATTCCATTACAACTTTTTATCGATAGAATAGGATCCCAAATTGACGGGTAGTGAAAGCTTACCAACATTGCCACCTCATCTTTAATTTACAACCTTTTTGTTTGACTAATTTTTTTATCAAATTAAAATAAAATATATTTTTTTCATTATTGATTTATCAACTTAGAAGATTTTACTATGTATGAACTTTACAAGTAAGATCTTGCTATATTAATTAATATATCATGTAAAAATATTTATATATCAATATACGGCCAAGATCTATACAAGTGGCATTAATTTATATACGACAAATATGCCAAGATATTAAATAGCATATATATATATATATATATATATTATATATTCGATGTGCATATGCACATGAAAACAGATTTTTTATGTTCCCTTTCTCTTTACAAAAAGATTTTTCCTATGTTTTTTTTTTTTAATTTTTACAAAAAGATTGATAACTTTACATTTGTATAAATCAAAGAAGAGATAAATGTTTAATAAAGATTCTCTTTTCTACTTTATACCAATTGGCAAAATCTTATCATGCACTTTTTAATATAAGGTTGATGCCACGACTCATTAAATTCCTCTTAGTCTTGGGAGTGATATCTACCACACAAGCTATAACTTCATATTTCCTTCTTTTTTGTTCTACTCATAAGCTAAAATAATAATAAATTGCTATTTAGGGATGTAAATGAATCAAACGATCTAAATATTTAGTTGAGCTATTCGAAGCGCAATTTAATAGAATTCTTTTATTCATTTGGATTGATGGATTTGAGAAGAGATTTGAAATCCATGGTAGCAAATCTATCGATGGTGTTTGGATGGACATGGATTTCAAATCCATCACTTTCATTTTGAACTAATTTTGGAGTCATTTTGATGAATTTCAAATTTACCCAAACTTGAATGGATTTAAATCCTAAAATTTAAATCACTCTATCCAAACACAACCTTAAGTTTATTCAATTATACTTGTTGAAAGAAATGAACCAAATCAAGTTCAGTAATATTTGACTCGTTATCTTGCGAGTAGCTTGTGCAAGCTCACATCAGTATAAAAGTAGTAATTTAATATTTAGTTTATAATTTTTACTATCTCCATTTCAAAATAAATATTGTTTTAACAAAATAAATTTGTTTCAAAATAAGTGTCATATTAGTATTTCAAGACATATTTACCAATAATCTACCAAAAATACTCTCATTCACTCCTACCAAATTAAAAAAGAGTTGTAAAGAGGAAAAACAAAAAGCTCATATAATAACTATACTTAAATATGGTAGATCAATCTTTATATGATCTTTCTTAATCTGTGTGATATCCTCTTTTTTAATCTGTGTGAAAACACCTAAAATGACATTTATTTAAGATGGAGATAGTATATTTTTACTTGTGATAGATATAGATATATAAAATTGAACTTATTTGTTTAAATAAAATCATAGAGTTCTTCAATAAATTAAATGATTTAGTCTGATTTATAATTTGTATTTATTGAACTTGTTTTGGCTTAATTAATCTGGTGTCATAGATAAATTACACTTATATTCATTCATCTATTAAACTCAAATTATCAATAGTCTAACTCTAATGGACAGACATTATCATCTAACCAAATCAAATTGCAATACTGAGAATCCCAACATAAAAACTGCAGTCAAAATCTATTTATGTTTAATCAACTGATGATAAAAAAAGAGAAAATAGCCCAAAATACCCAAAAGCATAAAACACTTTTACAAATATACCCACTAAACTTTAATATTATCCCCAAATACCCAAAAGTACATTTTTTCAGAAATGGTGCAGAGAATCTGTTAAGCGTCTGTACGGATTAGCAGACTTTAATATATACAATATATTGAAAATTTCGTTAAATCCTGAAAATTAAGGGTTTAACGAAAATAAACCATAATTTTCGTTAAACCCTTAATTTTTAGGGTATAACGAAGTTTATGGTATATTTTCGTTAAACCCTATTTTTTGGGGTTTAACAAATATTAATTCAATCCCGTTATATTAATCAAGTAATTAAATAATTATCAAGTACAATAATACTATATTTTCGTTAAACCTTTGTTTTTATGTGTTGAACGACAATTAATTATTTTTCGTTATACTATTAAATAATTTTCGTTATATTATTACAAAATATTCGTTAAATTATGACAATATTTTTGTTAAATTATCAATTAATTCAAAAAAATGAATAATTATGCAAGATATTATTAATTATTAATTATGAAAATGAATATACATTATTAATTATGAAAATGAATGCAAGTTTCATGAATATACATTATTAATTATGAAAATGAATGCAAGATATATATACACCGAAAATGAATAATCTTGATAATAAATAATTAATTAAAAAATAATGAAAAATTAATTAATTATGCATGAATATTTTTAATTATTTAACAAGGTTTAACGAACAATAGGTAATTGTTCGTGAAACCCTATAAAATCAAGGCTTAACGAACAATAGCCTATTGTTCGTTAAACCCTATTAAATTTTTTTAAAAAGGTATTTCATAAATCCGTGTCAATTAATGTTTAGAGTTTAATGAAAATATAGTTTTATTGTATTTGATAATTATTTAATTAATTTAATAATATAACGGGATTAAATTAATATTCGTTAAACCCAAAAAAAAAGGGTTTAACGAAAATATACCATAATTTTCGTTAAACCCTAAAAATTAAGGGTTTAACGAAAATTATGGTTTATTTTCGGTAAACCCTTAATTTTCAGGATTTAACGAAATTTTCAATATATTGTATATATTGTATATATTAAAGTCTGCTAATCCGTACCGACGCTTAACAGATTCACTGCACCATTTCTGAAAAAATGTACTTTTGGGTATTTGGGGATAATATTAAAGTTTAGTGGGTATATTTGTATAAGTGTTTTATGCTTTTGGGTATATTGGGCATGGGACTCATAAAAAAATGTATACAATATGACATCATTACTACGAAAAAGACATGTATCGTTGAAATGAATCATGGGAATGGAAAAACTACAATCACATATGCAAATTGCAACACGTTGACATAATTTTTTTTTTCTCTTCACCATTTTTTGAAAATGGCAAGATTTCCAAGTTGAAGTAGAAATAATACAGAGATAATCAGAGCAGAAAATGATGAACACTAATATGCACAAGATTTCATTTACCAAAGGCAGGTCACAAATCCCATATCAAGATTGAGTTAGTCCACACTATTCACTAAGTCTGACTCTAGATTTAAAAGTTTTGCAGATTTCATCAACTTGCTCAAGAAATAAAAGAATGTCTATTCTATTGGGCATCAAGAGATGATTTCGGATTTAACTTCGGCATTTTCAAGATTCACTCGTTTTGCAGCTCTTCTCTTGTGTTGGATTTGACGAACGTACTCTGCAACTATGACATGGAATTTGGGGGCAAGCTTACTCGTCGAAGAGACATTGAGACCAGACTTCTTGAGAGCACGGACCATATGTCTTTCAGCCTTTTGGAAATGGGCAGGGCAGTAAGAAGGAACGGTTGATCTCAGAATCGGTTTTCCACAGAGTATAGGTCCTGTAGTTGAACTGGACAAGCAATCACAAAGGAAAAAAGGGAAGAAACATCAACTTCAGCAAAGACAGAAAGAATCATAAACCATAAGTTTTAGCTGAGATCCCATGTGGATATTATTATTGTAACAATAAAGAGATCAATTGATGCAATGAATGTGTATGCAATCAGATTCTGATTATCCTACTGGATGTAAGCATTTATTTAATATAACAGTGTGAAAAGAGAAACCACTCACTCAAGGACGGATAGCACAGATGATAATAGTTACTTCACATGAAAGCAACAAAAAAAAACCTTAAAAACAAAAATATCCATCATTTAGATGATATTATTATGCCCAAATGCAATTAATGGCATATGCTAATGCAACGTGAGGAGCTGCTTAACTATGACATATACAGAAAATTTAAAACCAATAATCAACTCTCACATCTCCACCTAAAGCAAGGAGAAGAAAGAATCTATGAATTTATCTTCAGCAGAACCTTTTGCAGACATTGTTGTAAATTAAAAAGGAATAATAACACAGCAGCACTCTTTTCAGTAGTTTGTTTCATATTTTCTGCATGCCTATAGGTTGAATTGGAAATGAGTTCAACAAGTGATATTATTAAACTTGACTACTACAAACTGCACATGATTAGTTCAGTTACATTTAGATCTCCCAAGTTCAGTTACATTTATACAGAAGTCACACGAGTAGTATGATCATAACATATACTATTACCCAACCTATTTTCTATTTTAATTCTCAGCTTCTTCCTCTGGGCAACATGTCAAGGATCAAAAAGAACCAAAGGATATACATTACTCCCTCCATATCAAAAAAAAAAAAAAGGTTCCTACTTAAAACTTCTTTTGTCCCAAAAAGAGTCATATTTCACAAGGCAAAGTTAATTTTCAAGACAGTTCACCGACTTAAAAAAATTAAATCCGATTTAATTTATTTAGGCATGAGTGAGATTTGTTGCTTATATAAGATTATATCCTCATTTAGTTAGCCAAAAATGAAAAGATGTACTTCGTAGAATCATAACAATTTTTTGGGACCGAGGAATAGTAGCTAGATTGCCCAAACCTCATTAGGAATTTTTGCCACTTTGAATATCTCCAATCACAATGCTTAACCATTTCATGATTTTGATCAGCTAAATTTCGGAGGTTTTAAAAAAGTTTTTTGTTCTTTTTCTTTTTCTTTAATCAATGTTATGTAGAAAAGGAGTTGCATCAAGATCGTTTAACAAATTAATGAACTCAGAGAAGGCAAAACAAGAGAAACATATCCTGCAAAGTGGGATCTGACATTTATATGGACACTTTTTAGAAACAGGGAATCTATGCAGGCAATTAATAGGATTTTTCCTAGTTTCATCTACATAGCTTCCAGCAATTGATGTAAAGAATCAAATATTTCTTCTTATCCATCATACGATCACTCCACGTGCACAGGAGAATAGAGAACTATTGAAAGAGTGTTGTTCTGGGGATCTGAGAGAGTTCAAGTTCTGTTGCAACAGTAATAGCGGTATAACCTATAAAATAATTCTTTAAATTATGCTATATTGTGAATCGCTTGGAAACCATGAAAAGAACAATACCTTGATTTTTCAAAGAAGGGGTCAAAATTACCAATACTTGAAACATCTCTAAATTTAAAAGTCCAAGGAAAAGAAACACACACCAGAGGTCCAATCAGTTTGGACTTTAGCAATAAATTTTGGGTTAACGATTTTAAATGAAAATGCTGACGCCCTGGAAATCATCTCATTCATAGGTATATCTCAACAGGTTTTGCATATGAAATCTAGTTTAAAACATAGGTCACAAAATGGGTAGCATAAGATATAGTGCTTGGAAATTGCACATAACCATATGGGACAATCTTAGGATATATAATAGGTCTCATAAATCAATATTTTAGAAACAACACATCAGCAACTAATAGTAAAAAGTTGCTAAATAAATCTATCCCTGAAATAGATTCTTTCTTTTCCAATATTTCTTTGATAGACAACTAAAGAGGCATAGTCAATTATATGAATTCTAATCTTTAATGAAAAATACAGCATGTGTAGTCATGTACATGAAACACACTGGCTTGTTCTTTTTTTCTTTTTGAATGCATAACAATTCTTGTGCCTCGAAAAATATTTTTAAGTTTCTCTACCTTTCAACTCAAATTGAGATAATGAGGAAATTCCCTTTTTAGAAAAAAACATACTTCAAAGTTTTTGATTATATACTTTAAGTCAATAACGAACATTCTCTAGGACACAACTGGGTGGAAATTGTGTGTTCATGTTGTGTTCGTGTTTTGCTATTGTGAACGTATTTATGTTATTCAGTTTATTTGATTATATACATGAAAAATAAGTGTAATTTTGACAAAATTTGAGAACTCATGTTTTCATGTCGCATCTATCATGCCTTATCATGTACTTTGTCTCTGTAGTTCGTGTTTTCAATAGTTTCATGTCAGGGATTATCAAAACTAGATACAAGGCCAATATCTGAAAAATGTAACAAACACAGTCCATTCACTAAGTGAGTGACATGAAGCACTCACCAATCAATATTATTCCAGGTCGAAGTAGATGCTAGCCTAATAAGCCTTTAAATACAACCAAAGTACAATATACAAAGCAAAACTTCTCAAACATAAGCACACTTACTAGCTCCGTGAAACCTAATCTACGTCAAGCAAATAGGAAATGATATTTCCCATATAGTTTCAATCAGTACTAAACTATGCTACTTAAAACACTTTTACCACATGAATCATTTATACATATAATCAAGCAACATTGAACAGGGAATGCTGATAATAAGTACTAGCTAATTTTCTCCATGTGGCCACCTAAATGCAGTCTTCCTAGGATAAAACAAGTCTGGTACATTGTTGGATACGAAGAGACCAGATCAAGATAATAAAGAATATGTCTATTAGATGCAAGAAGCTTGATCGAGTAAATTCAACACTATGCCCCCTACAACATAAGCAACTAACAAGTGCAGAGCAACTATAACTTGCATACATGAGACAATTCGGTCAGATTTAGTTACGCCTACAATACATGACGATCGTAAAACAATGGCACCATTTCCATCATACAAAATGTTACTACTACGTGCAAACAAACTATACAGTTGTCCATAAGATGCATAAACTAAATCCTCATCTAAAACGCCCCAAAAATCCACACATAAGGATTAGCTGATATGTAAATAATTGTCTACAAATAGCTCTTTAAAGAGAAAACATAACAAAACAAACCTCTTTATGGTGAAAGTGCAAGCTTTGTAGAGCTTTTGCTTGGCATCGGACAGTATATGCATATGACAAAACCGCGTTAACGCCATTGCCTTCGCCTTGCAACCATGCACTCCACATCGACTGGACACATTACTAGTACCATTCGCACCATTAACCCCCAAATTCCCATTACCATTCTCTGCAGTGAAATCCACGCGACTCGAATTGATCTTCTCATTCTCCTCATCCTCAACAAAGGGGCTTTTTCCATACTCCCAATAATACTCCCTGTATTTCAATTTGAGCTCCTCCATTAACGCCCAATAATGGTCGCGATAAATTCGAGCGAGCTGTTTAACTCTACGGGCGCGTCGGCCGAGGACTTCGGGTCGGGTCAGGAACTCGGATTTTGATAGGGCAGCATCCTGTTCGAATCCATCGATGCGGATTGGGCCGGAGGAAGAAGATGGTGAGGGATCCACCATTTCGGTGGTGTGTAAAGGGAATGGCTTTGTTTCAGGTTTGAAATTGACGGGACCTGAGGAATGATGGTTTTGACGACCGGCGGCGGCGGCGGCGGCGGCGCTGAACATGAGAGAGAGAGAGAGAGAGAGAGAGAGAATTGAAGTATGTGCGTCTCTGTAAATTAGTTTGTGCGTACGGGATAATGATTTGATTAGGGTTTATATAAGGAGAGGGAGGTACAACAGCTGCTGCGGAATGTACCACTCTTTTGATTTATTGTAATGAATATAAACATATTTACATTTCTTAATATTTTAAAATAATGCATTGTTTTTAATAAATTTTTAAGATTTCTCTTTGTTTGGGGGTCCATTAATATAGTAGAACCCACAACATTATGAATATTATTAATAATATAAGGAGATTAAATAATAATGAATCAGACTAAATAAATTACATTTGACTGAAGTTAAAGTTTTTAAATTATTCATTTCACTGGTAGTAGCAAACACACATACTTATACATAGATATGCAAATATTTAATAGATGTTAAATATTTTATCAAATGTAACATCTAAAATATTATGATTGTTAGCATACAAATAAACTCAACTTGTATAATAAAAATATTAGGAAGATTTGGAAAAATATGAATGCGATTTTCTTATAATCATAACCCTCTAATATTTAGGCATGATATGTATATTTTAATGATCTTCGACTATTAATAATTAATATATAAATTTGATTTGAAATGATGATTAGTATGAATTCATCATATTTATTAGATGCGATAAATTATTTGGTAAGTCGACCAAATTGACAGCCATGATCGATTTCATTAGGATATAATGATCAATAGCCAACCAATTATTTTAGTTTATATAACCAGAAATGTGAATGAAATTATTCTCCAAAATCAAACAATTAGAAACAACAACAAAGATAAAGAATAATAATAACAATAAATAAATAAATAAGTTAACAAAATTCAAGAATCACAAATTTGGTAGATAAAAACATCCACATATTTTCCACCTCATCCAATATAACTAACCATAAATTCCCTAACTACCTAAAAAGAAAAAGAAAAAAAAGAAAACCACATAACAGCCACAGAAAAAATGCTTACTATCAAACTCTCAGTAGCTTCATCTTCTTCCACTCTGTTCTTGAATTCTCAGAACAGATTGAACCTCATTAAGAAAATCCCTTCTATTGCCAACCCATCTCTGTGCAATTCCATAATTGAATGGAGTTACAGTAAGAAGAATTCAAGAAGAAGAATGGATGCCTCTGTTTCTTCAAGAATTGTTTGCCCTCGTGCCTCTGCTCAGCAGCTCAAGGACCCTGATCAGCTCATCAACTCGGTCGAAACCTTCATTTTCGACTGCGATGGTATGGTCACTGATGACTGTTTACATGTGTTTTGTGTTTGCTTAGATGTGATGTTGTGTGTATGTAGACTGAGAATGTAATTGTTGGCACTGCCCACCTGTTTGAGGAAATGCTTCAATGATTGTTGGAAGTGTTAAGAGTATGAATAGAGGTTAGATTTGTTGTGAGAATTGGAGCTTCTTGAAATTGTGAATCGACGATGAGTCCATAAGATATTCAATTGTATAAATGAGAGTTTATTGGAATCAGCAGATTCTTCTTCGAATATGCTTAGAATTAGAACAGGAGATTTTGAACTGCATTTCCTTTTTCTGTGTTATTCTTTTCTTTGGATAATTTTAGAGCGATGGTGGGAAAGGAATTGAAAGAAATGCACTCTATTTATTTGTAGAGTATAATGGGTTATATATTGCACTACATTGCTGGAACGACCTTTTTCTATTGGTGACGGTATGAACTTGGAGTTGATTGTAATCCTAAGATGCAGTGACTCGTTCTTATATTATTAGTATTCTAATATATCAAGGACATGTTTGTGCTTAATGTTTTTCAGGAGTTATATGGAAGGGAGACAAACTGATAGATGGAGTCCCAGAAACTCTTGACATGCTTCGAGCAAAGGTCGAGACACCATACTTATTGAAGAATCTTAATCCTTTAGCTCCCCTTAGTTTCTTACCTTAGATTGCTCGTTAAAGATGAGGCATGGGAGAATCTTAGTTCACGAGATTGCCATGTCTATGATTTGTTTGTTGTTAGCCTAATGATTAGATCTGAATGCTTCCTTGTTTAGGGAAAAAGGTTGGTTTTTGTAACCAACAACTCAACAAAATCCAGGAAACAATACGGAAAAAAGTTTGAAACACTTGGTCTTAATGTCAGTGAGGTGGGTTCATTTCCATTTTGTTTTCTACTAGTCATATTTCTCCGAAAGCCATAGCTCTAACTGGTTTGATGTTTTAGGAGGAAATATTTGCTTCATCCTTTGCTGCCGCTGCTTACTTGAAGTCGATTGATTTCCCTAAAGATAAAAAGGTACATTCCAGGAAACTGGACAATGCTCTGCAAAACAAATTGTCCTTTTGTTGAAATCAGTTTCATCTTTAATCCAGAACAAGATGGTTTTGCCATAATATTTATTTGTGCTCCTAGATTCCTCCATTTTTTAGATCATCTAGCTTTTATACCATAGTTTGTGCAGAAGAAGTTTGGTTTCAATGAAATTAGATTTAATTGTTCTTTTTTTAATTTACAAAAAAAACTGAATTAATTGTAATCAATTGCTTGCCACCAGAACAATGCATCAGCCACAAGATTAGTGTGGCAGAATATTAAACTTGTGTGATACCACCACATATGAAATCTTTTCCCATTGACACGTAAAATTTTGCTGGCTTTATTGTTGTTCTTATTGTGAATTGCTTATATATCTTCATAGTGATGCAATCCTAATTTTCAACATATCATGGGTTGGTTCCCCTCTACATTGAGATTTTACTTCCATACCTTCAACAGATAACTAATCATTGTTTTGCCTATTTGAAGGTTTATGTTGTTGGTGAGGATGGCATTTTAAAGGAGCTAGAGCTGGCCGGGATTCAGTACCTTGGTGGTCCGGTATGTAGTAGATGGTACATAAACTGCATTTGAAGCTTAAGAAACTGTACACTATTGTTGGAATCTCAACCATTGTTTGAGTATACGAACATTTTGTGATCATTCATCTTGCTATTTAACATGGAAAAAATCAATATATTTTGAATCTCTTGTTACTGCTCAGTTGTGACTGCTAATATTAGCAACCAGCCAAGCAATTACTAGTATTTCCTTTGGATGCACCCGTACGGTGTTGAGGAAATAGAAAATCTTAGCTCAAATTGAAAGGGGAAAAGGAAGAGTTAAAATACTTGGTAAGAAACTGTTAAGAAACACATCATATAATAAAAACATGCTTTTTGATTGAACACGATTAAAAAATATGATCCATATGGAGCCCCCAGCTCAGTTGATAAAACCATAGTTTGTTATTATTGTTTTTGTTGTCATAACATAGACTCAGTGTATACAAATGGAACTGTTTATGAGACTGCTACAACTAGAATATTTTTTATTGCCTCATTTGACCATTTTCAATCTCTGATCTATTCGTGGACAGCTGACAAAATTGTGCTTTTTTGAATATTCATCCCTTGTACTATCGAGTAATATCTAAAGCTAAACATACAAGATCCTTCAATTTGCTTTTTGGATAACACGGTTTAGTTTGAGAACCAACTCAATGAACACCTTGTATATTTTTCAGGAAGATGGTGATAAAAAGATTGAACTAAAACCAGGTTTTATGATGGAACAAGACAAAGATGTAAGTATTCCTTCTTATGTGGCTCCATACTAGAAAGCAGCACAAGTAATTGTCTTAAATTCAACTATTATGATATTTTTGGTAGGTTGGAGCTGTTGTAGTCGGATTCGATCGTTACTTCAACTATTACAAAATTCAGTAAGTTATCCTGACAGTGCGCTGATATTATTTGCACATATTAAGTAACTCATCTAACTTTGAATTTCCAATTCTTTACGTATGAAGGTACGCAACGTTGTGCATCCGTGAAAATCCAGGCTGTCTTTTCATTGCAACAAACCGTGATGCTGTTACACATCTTACAGATGCTCAAGAATGGGCAGGTTACTTCCATCAGATTTTCTTTTTCTTTCATAACTTTTTATGCATAATAATAACTAGATTCATGAATTTAATGAACCAAAAAGGTTTGATCAGGTACAATGTGTATTATAGGCCAGAGAACTTATTGATCATTGGCCAAAGAAGCAAGTTTCCAAAATTGCATGATTATTGCTGATTTTCAGAAGAATTGCTTGATTAAGCAATATTCATCTTACTCTTTGTTGGTGTATGCTTTGAATTGGCTGTAAAAGTTGATATTCATATAGATATATTCTTCATAGTTGTTTCTGAGCATGATCCTAACTTTTCTGTTTGCAATCAGGTGGTGGTTCGATGGTAGGTGCCGTACGTGGATCCACAAACCGTGAGCCACTTGTCGTTGGAAAGCCCTCGACTTTCATGATGGACTATTTAGCAGACAAGTAAGAAAGTTTTACACTTTGAAATGCACAATAAGACTCTTTCACTCTAGCTGTCATTGTAATGTTTTTCCTTGTTAAAACCAAATAGATTTGGTATCTCCAAATCCCAGATATGCATGGTTGGAGACAGACTAGATACAGATATTGTTTTCGGACAGAATGGTGGTTGCAAGACCCTTCTTGTTCTCTCAGGTACGAGTCTCTCGTTCAAAGCTAAAACAGTATATCCGTTAATAAGCCAGCAACGTCTCATCTAAGTCCCCTTTTTTATTATCAGGCGTGACGTCTCTGTCAATGCTTCAAAGCCCCGATAACTCCACACAACCGGATTTCTACACCAACAAGATATCGGATTTCCTCTCTCTCAAGGCTGCAACCGTATGAGCAGCTTTTACAGAGTTTCCATTTAAAATATCATTTCATTCTTCAACATAATGACCTACACACATTTTTTTATCATTTCATCCTTCAACATAACAACCTACACAATATATTTATAGATATTATCTTCATGTTTGTTGTGTGACACTGTCACATTCTCAATCACATTGTGTGACAAACACTGGGTCAAGTAGGCTTTGGGTTGTTGAACAAAAAAAGAAGTAGCCACCACCAATTTCATTGATACAGAAAACTCAGATCACTATATGTGAAGAAAACACAATTAAAACCTAACCTAACAACCTACATGTTCCATTGGTAAGGAAACCTCAAATCATTGTATGTGAAGAAAAGACAATTTAACCTAACCTAACATTACCTTCATCATAAACCAACCCATTTCTTGAAAGCCAATGCTGCTTCTCTCTTCTTCAACTGTGATTCCGTCTGAAATTTTGGCGCCTTGCCCTTGTAGAGCGTCTTATGGTACTTAAGAAACAGCGCACGGTACTTATACTTGTCAACGAACATGTCACGTTTCTCCATCATCTCGACAACTTCATTGGCTCGAACAAAATATCCACCTCGGACAAATGTATAAAGAACAGAATCCAGCAGTTCTAGATCGAACTTCATTCCAGCTGTAAAAGCAAGGGACTTCATCTCACCCCATAGTTCAGTTACCTCGATATATTTTCCCCCAATTGCAGCATATCCGGTGACGAGAGAATGGAAAGTTTGTGCATTGGGGGTATGCCCCAAACTTATCATCTTCTTCAGAGCCTTCTCTGCATCTTGCATTAGCCTCTTCTTGCAGAAAAAGTGAATCACATTGTTCCAATCATGAACTCCACAATCCACTCTTTGCCCTTCCTTTATTTCCTCGAGTAGCTTTGACATTAAACGAGCATCTTTGCCCTCTTCGGAATGCTGATGGCCACCTCTGTGTATTTTAGCTTCTTTCATTTCCTTGAACAAATCAAGGGCCCCCGATGTGTCTTTTTCAAGCACTCGGGATTCAATCAACACTTGGTAAGAACTTCCATCCAATTGAATGCCAGCCTTACGAGCATCTCTTACTAATGATGATACTTCAGGGATCCGATTATCTTTATAATATGCTTTTAGGAGGGAATTATACAGAGACGAACTAGGTCTAATGCCGGCCAAGCGCATTTCATCAAGAAGATCATGTGCCTGATCTAACCAACCAAGGGAGATGCATGAATTGATGGTGTAAACAAGAACTGAATTATCAACAGAGACAGGGGAATCTTCTCTCTCTGCCTTGATTAGAAATTCTACCATTTCTTTCATTTTACCAGCATCCAAGAAAGCTTTGACTAATTTCACATAAGTTGTCTCAGTTGGCCTAAGAATACCCCTTTCAGTAGTGATCAATTCGACTTGCCCCTGTAACTGCACAACCAAGCTATCAAGTAATTCTTTAGTCTCATCTTCAAGTCTCGAAAACTTTCTGTCACGACAGAAGTCTTCATAGCATAACAGCTGCCTTTGAAGCATTGCTGAACTTTTGGGTCCATCAGATTTCACATCACTCAAATTCTTGACAGCAACACCTCGATCAGGTGATGTACTACCTCTTTTATCAGTCTCGAATATTAAATTAGCCACGCCAAGAGAATTCTGAGCTTTCTTAGCCTTGCAAAGCATTTCAAGAACCATGTGGGAAGCAGATTCTAGATCACCAAATTTCAAGTGACAGGAAAGTAAACAGTTGTAGAATTGACGAAACTGAATATCGGTTACATTATGACCTTCTTCAACATGTCTCCTAAGCTTCTTAAGTTCTTCCCTCCGACCATTTCTTTCATATATATGGGCCATGATGATTAGTGATGTGGCATCGGTTTTCATATTAAACCGAGGAATCATGTCAAGGAGCTGCTCTGCTTTCCTTGCAGTTCCAAACAGAAGGCACCCCACCAAAGCAATGTTAAAAGCAGTCGCATTAGGCTTCATAGAAATCAACGGTTCATTGCACTTTTTCCGAGGATCAACCCTCCCATCTTGGAACAAGTAACCTATTTCAAGAAACAACTCAGCTGCTAGGAATGCTCCACATGAGTTTTCTGTCATATAAGCTAGAATTGCAGACCAAACTGTCACAGAAGGGTAGAGCTCCATTTCGATGAGTTTTCTCAGAAGAGTAGACGCAGGAATAGGTAGTCCACATTTAGCAAGGCCCAAAGAGAGATACAGGAGAATCTCTCTATCAAATAGCATTTGCTTGTGTTCCTCAAACGCTTTCTCAACCAATCCATAAGCCTTTTCAATCCACTGAATATTCAAACTCTCTGTTAATCTCGCAATCAACTTGCACACAATAGATTTTCGAGCAAACCCTCCCAAACGCATGTGCTGTTTGTGCAAATCCCACGCATCATTAAGTCTACACTCATTAATTGCAGTCTCTAACTCCTCACTAAGTTTGCCTATGTCCCGAGCCTGGACCAAAACTGTCCCAACCATAGTTGTGAAGTTGTGTGAAAAAGGTTCGAATCCATGGCTAAATGGTGAGACACTATTTTGGCTGTATAAGCAAGTAAAAGACTCATTGGCCCTCAAAGCATCACAAAGACATCTGTTGGAAAATCTACCAAGAAAAGTCTGCAAAATGTGCTTAGCAGTTGCCCTACCACTCAGTTTTCTTACAAGAAACATTTGCTGAAAAACTATCATGGGCTTACAATCCTCATCTGCACATAGGTCGACAACATATTCAGCAATTCATTTAGGTACAATGCAATGAACACAGAGAAACGAAATACTTTGCAGCCAAGTAAGTTGAAATTAATTACGTAAATTTCATTATCAAATGGATTTTACAACATTATATAATCATGTTATAGCAACCTTGAATTAGAAGTTAACGAATTGGCAACATCACTTTCATTGAGGAATTTTATCGAACACCTGGCTCAAGACCACCAGCAAACGCATCAAGCATGGATTTCACACAGAACAGTTAGGAGAAATGGAAATACACAAGAAGCGCCATTGTAGCACCTGTGTGAAGGCAACGATGAAGCTGGAAGCCAACTGCGACGGAACCGGGTGGCGACTCGGCGGTGCTGGCGGTTGTTCTGGTTGTAAGATCTCTTCAATATTCTTTGGTAGATTTTGGGCCTTTTCTTTGTTCTTGGGCCCTAATAAATTTGGACTTTTGAAAGATTAAGGTGATGGGCTTTGTGTTTTTAATCTTGGACCCTTATTACCATGGGTTTAATTTCTTGATGGATCTATGGGGCCTTGCATACAATCTGGGCTTAAGTTTTCAATGTTGGGCCTTTAATTTTTTAGTTTTATGTAGGCCTCCGTTGAGGGCCTTACTTTAGGGATCTTCTTCATTCTATTGGCCACTTCTGTTAAAAAAAAGAAAAACAAAAAGACAATGGGCCCGAGACATCAACTTTTGCTCTTTTGGTTTCATCCCTTGTGATAAATAAAATTAAAAAAAAAAAATTCTTTGTTTTGCATAAATTTTTGAAATAAAATTACAAAAATCATTGTACAATTTTACTCTATATTCAAGGTTAAAATGAGCCAAATTTCCCAAAATCCATAGCCATAGATCATATAAAAGCATTCATGAATCCGCTAGTTCCTTTAAATTTCTAATAAAAGGGATCTAATTCCTTGCAAATATGGAGAGAGAAAAACATGAAGTGGTAATAGATTCTACTTTTTTCCATTTTCACTCACTAGTCTTTTTGCTCTCTCCTAATTTATAAGAAATTCACATAAGTGAAATGCGAACCCATTCTAGCTATACACATTACAAGTTAGTAGCCTCGTAACGAGACAATTCCGATAAGGCCATTGTTTCACCCGATATAATTCGAACCAACTCCATGAAAAACCCTAGCCACAAGATTTGGCACACCACTAGTAATCAAATCCAAATTATCACCACTCGAGATCACTCGATCATCATAAAAACTTCTACTATCATCAATCCACAATGATGATGATCCAAACACACCCTCATATCCACTGAGACCCGAGCATTGCTCCGGATCCAACTCTACATAACTCTGCAAGAAACTACTTCGATCATCACCTACTCGAACTTGGTCACCACGAACATCATAGAATCCATTAAAATCTCGATCTTGTTTGCACCACATTCGTTGATGACCGTCAAAACTAGAGCATAGGCTCATAGGATGAGCTTGATCAAATGCAACATTAGGCCATCCATGGACACTACTACTCATCATCCCAATACCGCCATTTGTGTCGTGCTCGTTTGCTCGTTGCATTTGAAGAGCCATATCCGTGTTTGCAACGTCCTTTAAGCGCTTAGCGCCAACTCCGATTGGCAAAGTACTGCTCTCCAAAATGGTCTTCACATCATATCGATTAATCTCAAAGTTGGTTACTGCATTTAGGCCTCGGAATTTGATTGCTGCTATGTCATAGGCTTCTGCTGCTTCCTCTTGTGTGCCTAATTAATATTCAATGTTTAGCCAACAAAATTAATTCAAGAAACAAAACATTAATTGTCAATCAGTGTACTAGCTAGTACTTCTAAAGACATCATTTTACAACACTTCCTTTCAATGTGGTCTTTTAACTTAGGCAAAATTTGAGATTCCGAACAAAAGGTTGAAAAGTTTCCTAAATTTTATATAGTAAGGCAAATAGATCTCTTATAAAACTAATGATACAAATGAAAATAAAAAATATTACATAAATTTAAAAGAACAATTCACACCCCCTAAATTCGTCATTGCTTGTTTATTATAAATATTTTTTAATTCGAAACTAACCTAATACAAATGGAAAAAATAATAATAATAACAAATTGAGGAAAGTTGCTTACTAAATGTTCCCAAATAAAGGTCTTTGTTTCCAGCAACTCTTCCAATTCTTGCTTGCCATCTTCCATGTTGGTGATGTCTGTAAATCATAATTTAGACACACATCAAACTTCAATTTGATAACAAAAATACAATAACTATAGAGTTAAGTTATGATCATAAAATATTAAATTTTATATATATATATATATATATATATATATTACCTTGTAACTCCTCGATAAATTGATGCACCTCGAGAAAATCCACTACTTTTTCTGGATTAATACAAAGTGTTCAGATGATTGCATAAAAGAATGCAACAAATAATTTCTTGATTTTCTCTGCTTTTTAAAATAAAGTTTAGTTTTATGTTACCTTCTTAATGATGCTACAAATTCTTGTCTTGTCATGTGCTTCATCTCCTCCAATTCTTTCTCATAGTTACTGATCTATAGAATTAAATTGGAAAAGAACATATATGAAATGGTGTCTGCAAGTGTGGAAATGAAATCTTTTTTTTTTTTTGTTGAAGAAAATAAATTTGTCAAAATTGAACAACTCACTGGAGAATTAGTAGTAGTGTTGGTTCCCCAATATTTCAATGAAGCTAAATCATAAGCTCTAGCTGCCTTTTCTTCCTTGTCATAACCTCCTACAATTTTATGAATATATATATATATATATATATATATATATATATATATATATAGACAGTTAATTATGAATATACACAATTTTAAAATTTTTGATGATAAATTAGAAAAAGGTGGAATAATAATTACTTACCCAAATAAACTGCAGTAAATTTGAATCATTCCCCAGAAAGGCAACATTCAAAAAAATAAAAATAAAAAAAAGAAAAGAAAAAGATACAAAGAGTTAAAAACCAAGAAATTAATTTCATTGATTTATATTAAAGTTAGTGATTAATGGGAGACAATATATAGTATTATACCCTGCCTTCCTTTTCGGGTTTGTCCCTCTCTTCTGCAACTATTGTCCCATAAATGTGCCTCATATCTCCCTGTCCATCTATGCCTATAGAGAGAGAAACATGAGAGAGAGAGAGAGAGAGAGAGAGAGAGGATTCATTCAAATGTAAAATGATAGTGAGAGAGAAAATAATGAATAAATTACCTTGTTACACCACGATATATGGATGTTCTTTGTCCAATTAATGTATCTACAGATTTGATTAATTTCTGATTATTATTATTATCAACTAATTCAGTGTGAAATTTGTCATGATCTAATGATGATTGTGAGCCTGTGCTCATAGAAAGTGATAGGGTTTGATGAGCACCACCACCTCCCTGCGGCGGCGGCGCCTCGTGGCTGGAGCTTCCATAATCAATACAGCCCCCATTAATGTTGTATTCTTCAACATGACCAAGAAAATTCTCCAGTTTTGGTGTTTCTTCATTAATCTGCTGTGTGCTGGTGCATGAGAATGAATTTGTACTCACATCCTCCATATTATTGTCCCAATCTGCATAACCATAAAGATGAAAATTAGTAAGTGTCGTTTTAGAAATTCAAGAAGGGCTAGCTCGTATATTTTGGAAGTATATAAGAATTATGTATATTTTGGAGTAATATTTATAATTAATTACCTTGAGAATGAGGGTTTGTGGTGAAAGATTGAAAAATGGGAATGGTTGAATGAGAAGTGAGATCAAAGCAGGTTTCATGATCTGAGTTAAATCCTAACTCATGAGGAATTGAGTTTTGTGAGTGATATTCTTGATCTTCTTGATGAGATGAAAGGGAGAATCCTAACCACTTATTATTGAAGGAACCCATTTTTGTACCAGTATATACTTCACATGCATGTGTGTGTATATATATATATATATATATATATATATATATATATATATATAGAGAGAGAGAGAGAGAGAGGAATTGGGGTAGAAGATATAGATGATATTGAGGAAAAGGGAAAGGTCCAAAAGATGAAAGTGAAGATTTATATTGAGAGAGAGAGAGAGGAATTGGGGTTGAAGATAGAGATGATATTGAGGAAGAGGGATGAAAGTCATAAAGAGATATATATATATATATATATATATATTTTTTTTTTTTTTTTTTTTTTGAGGATCCATGTAATATATGAGATTTTATTAAAAAAAATTAAATTTAATAAAATTAGAAAATTTTAAATTTATAATTTGTGCAATACATATTGCCCAATTTAATATTAAATATAACATAGTATGATTAAATAATTATTTAATTGTCGAGATATATGTTGCAGTTGTAGAGAATCATAATATTTTTTTTATTTGAAAAAAAAATATATATATATATATATATATTTTTTTTTTTTGTTATGACTATTATATTATTCAACTCATTCACCATTTATTTTAGTTTGCTTTTAATTTTTAACATTTATA
The DNA here is from genome assembly GCA_946896805.1 of Scutellaria galericulata. Classification (NCBI taxonomy): domain Eukaryota; kingdom Viridiplantae; phylum Streptophyta; class Magnoliopsida; order Lamiales; family Lamiaceae; genus Scutellaria; species Scutellaria galericulata. Next base: position 12,299,362 of record OX335789.1, read on the forward strand.
ACAACCCCAGATATTTCTTTTCAATTAATTGATAAAAAATGAAAATAAAATTTTATAAATAAATTTCATAGTTTATTTTAAAACTCATATTCAAAAAAATTATTCAATTTCATTGAATAATAAGTTCAAAAAGTTTGAACAATTCTTTTCAATTAGCCATGTTATTTTAGTTTATTTTTCTTTTTTATTTATTTATATTTTTTTCTCTAAATCTTTAAATTTGACAAATTTCAAATATGTAAATGGTTTGTATAACCATATATTACTTAGATAGATCTAGTTAATATTTCTATATTATTTAATAATATTTTTAACAACATAAAATTTGAAGTCATTAATTAACTATATTTAATGTTAAAATATTGAAACAAACTATATAATTAGGGTTGATGGGAGGCACATTTCTATTTTAATAATATAACTATCCCTTTGAAAAATAAAATTTGTTAAATTATATTATCATTTTGTAATTATCAAAAAGAGGTAATTTTACGCACTACTATCTTTGTATTTAATTTACTAGACTTTTATTTAATACGATTAAACCAATGACTGAATCGTACGTCTACTTGGCTTAATATTATTTCAAACAATTTATTGATTTTATTGAATTATTTTTTGACTTATATAAATAATTCTTTATTATTCTAGATCATTTTTAGGTTTCGTTATATTATCTTGATTTTATTTAAATAAGTTTTAGCTAGGTTTTTCTATAATATACATATTTTTACAAAATATTGTATCTGATTGTCACGTGTAAATGACAATTACATGGCGAACGATGTTGCATATAGTGCTACATGTTCTAGCGATTTCAGCCAAATAAAATGGCATGACTTAAATTATCCTCAGGTTGCGATTTGTTTTTTTAATTAGGTAATAAATTGTTAGATTGAAAACATGAAATCCTTATCTTTATTTAATAAATGTCTATAATTATTTACGAGGTAAAACAAATTTTCCCACAATACATTTTAGTCATTACAAACAAAACGTTGGTGCCTTTGTTTTGGACTTAATTTAATTTATTAATTCTGTATTTTATTTTACTAGCGTTGGTTTAACTCATAATATATCATCACTATAAGAATATATATATATATATATATATATATATATAATAGTTTACCCTCTAATTTACAATATTATGTAATAATAGTAAATAACACATGCAGTGTAAAAGCATGTGGTTTCGTAATCTTTAAACCATCCTTTGAACGTTCAAAGATTTCCCAGATTCTCTTAATCTTTAATTTAATTATATTAAATTAAATAGGGTATTGAACCTCAATAATAATTACATCACATATATGGTTTCCAATGCCTTTTGTCTTTCCAATCACCCTTATAATTATGAGCAGTATTAGAATTCTTATGAAATCGTATCACATAACATTAATTAATTTTGTGAAATAGATCAAATCATATATAACAAATGCTTCAGAAACTAGCTAGTTATAAATTGGGAAAATGAGATTATCCACCTCATGAATTTATATTTGTGATATAAGTTTAAATTTTATTAAATTATTTTAAGTCACACAAGAAAGTGCAATATACTACTCCCTCCGTCCCACAAAATAGGTTTGTATACTATTTTCGTCCGTCTCACAAAGATAAACTTGATACTATATTAGTATGGTTTTTAATTTGTAATTTCATATATGCCCTTACTTAAATGTATATTAAATCACCACACTTCAACTCCATATGCACTTTTTGAAACAAAAAAAAAAAGTTTCAGTCAATGTTATAATTAATAAAAGATAAAGATATAATTGGAACTTCAAATATTTTCTTAATTTGTGTGAAAATACAAGTAAGCCTATATTTGTGGGACGGAGGGAGTATATATTATGACGTTTCTATATTATTACATCAGTTCCTTTATTTAGTAAACATGTCTATTCAATTTATTAATTCAATCCTTTTAATCTTGAAAATGTGAAATCATCAATCATTCATTATTAATAAGCATATAGTATGATACTATATATATATATATATATGATAAATAATGTTGTATATTTGGTCATGTAAGATATTTCAGGTGGGGAGGCTCATTCTTAAAAAATGAAGAAAAAATTGTGTAAGATTTAATTGCTGCTTTAGATTGATTCAATTCAGTGCATTATAAATTGAGAAAAAAAAAAAAAAAAACATTCTTATGAAAACAGAAAACATAATGAATAATTTTTAAAATATTAGGAAAATGTGCCCCTATATGAGACATTAACCCCTGTCTTTAGGGTCTTTGCCCTAATTAATATTTATTTTCCCTCTATACAACTAATTAACCTATACTACTAATCTTTAGAACTAATACTTGATTTAAATAATAAAATATCTCCACTTATGTATTGTAATATATTTCCATCTCGAAGGTTGTAAAAAATGACAGCTAAGTTTGACCGTTGAAGAAGAGAAATAAAAGACAGTAAAAAAAATTGAACAGTTTGACCATGAATCATAATCGCAACCACTGCTCTAACCCTAACTTTATTCTATGTTTATAATTTCATCTCGTATATTTTAATATACATGATGTATAAATTAACAATCTTGATTGTAACGATCTAATACTTCTTATGAAATATAAAATAATATGAATTATGTATAGAATTATCAATGCTCTTTTATTCAACCTCAAATATATGTGTATTTAAAACAATTTCAAGGATACAATTTCGTAGGACATAATAGTACTATTTTCATAAATTAATTTATATTTTATATTTTATTAGAGCAAAGATATATGACAAGGATCATATTCTATCATAAATTAGACACTCTAAACACATTCTAATTTGATTTATATTTTTCGAATGGAGTGTACAGAATTGTTTGAGGTTTCATTTCGGAGACCAAATAATTGGTACGATACTTTGCATAACATTAGATATATTCATTGAATAAATAAATTGGTACACGTCACACTGCGAGGGACAAGAATTTGTGAAAAAATAAAAAGGTGGAAAGTGAAAAGTGCCACGTGTTGATGCTACATTAATTTTTAATATAGGCGTGACACTAATAATTGGTGGGACAAAAGAATTATTAAATAACCATCTGACATTTTTACAATTTTAATAAAATTAATTTGACATTTTCATTTATTAAAAACCCCAACAAGTGTGTGGAGTGTCACCTGATTTAAACCCAATTAGAAGTTATTGAAAGAAAATTGAACCCCACTCAACACAAACACAACTATCTTGATTTTATAATTTTCTTTTCTTTAAATGTAATGATTTTATAATCTATAAATAAATTTTGATAAAATTCAACTTGGGGGGGGGGGGGGGGTACGTGGGTGGAATATAAATATAATTAACCAATTACGAGACTAAGTGTGAAGTGTGTATTCACTACAAACCACAAGATATTAATAACTAAAGGACAGAAGAAATAATATTTTCAAAAAAAGGGACAGGAGTAATAATGGGGATAACAAAATTTAACAATTAAAAATGAGATAAAAGAGGAAGAAGAAACAAAACCCAGTTCTTGAACTTGTAAAAATCATATGCATTACATCAAAAGCAAAAGACTCTTGTTCTTGAAACTCTAATATCCATATAAATAAAGCCTAAAAAGCCTGTCTTTCTCATATGCATATACTTATACAACCATGATACATCCATGCAAAGTATGTGTGTGTGTGTGTGAGAGAGAGAGAGAGAGAGAGAGAGAGAGAGAGAGAGAGAGGGTTACTCCCACTTGCTTTAATCATAGTAAACAAAGACAACAAGACAACATGTATACCTAGTTATAGATAAATAAGTGGTAGGGTATGTGTTCATTCTTGTTCACAAATGGTGGATTCCAATGGGTGTAGTATACTAATATCTATCGTTTATTTTACACATACTTGTATAAGTGATTATACTACCCTTGGATACATGCATGCTTGTACGAAGAAGACGAGGATCAGCAAGATTGTTTGCAATAGTAGTGCATTTTAGCAGAGAAGAGAGATTATAATGTATAACGTATAAAGTAATAACAACCATCAACAAAGGATGAGCAATTCTCACATTAAAGCTTGACTCGAATATGAATCCATCACTTTAGAAGTCTGGTTGTTGGCCATTGGAGAAACTCCTAACCAGTTTTGCAGAAGCTGAAATACAGTCTTATCGGTTAGTAGTCCCCTGTGATTTGCACAAACCCCGACCCTTTCTACTGCATTGAAATTATCTGCCTGCACGGTGCATATTACGAGTCCATCATAAGGAAAGAGAGCAAGGTGTTTTTTTTAACTAATACCAACATTGTGTTGGTTGATATCTGAAGAAAACATACCATTGCTGATTCAGAGGGGACAGTACCATCGCCATCTACATAAGAATATTCCGGCTGAAATAGAAAAACGAGTATGAAAGGATTGCTACATGGAATCATATGCAATCATTACAAATTCACTTAAGTTGAGATAACTTGGGTTGCTTACCAACGTGTGACATATCTCGGATAGCTCATCAATGGGAGAAGACTCTGAACCATAGCTGAGAGAGGGGGGGGGGGGGTCAATGTGATTATGGTTCAATCATTTGGAACACATCTCAAATGTCATTCAAATACTTTGCTTGATTGCCTACGTCTAGATCAACATATACATTTCAAACTCTTTAAGAATATGTTAGTTCATGGTAATTCTTAGCCTTGAAGAGATTCAAATGGGAGATGTGATTAAGCTACCTAATATCAAAAGCGGTGTCACAAGATGTTCCATATATATTGTAGAAGGAAACGGCCTCGGGAAGCTGAGCTTTACTGAGAACTTCCCGAGTGCCAGCAGCCCATTTAAGAATCGCAAAGTTGAAAGGAAGAGCCACCGTTTTTCCACCAAAATTTAGCTGCAATGTAAAATTAAGAAATAACTTAAAAGCTATGATGTATCATGAAAAACACGAGTGTTAATAGGAAAAGGCGAGAACCTCATTGTTCCTTAGTGCTTCTTCAAAAAGAGTAACACATTCATTAGTGTCATAGGTTTCCAGTACGACCGAAGTTTCCTCATCCTTAGAATGCTTTCTCCATACTTGAATCTCAGGTTTTTTCTTCCAATTGAAATCAGGATGCGGCAGCATCTCATAAATAGATGGGCACTCTACCAGCTATAGCATAACCAACAAGGTTTAATTGAATGACAAAAGAGAAAACAGGAAAAAAAAAAACCCAGAAAGAAAGAACTACAACAATATTATTCACCTAAAGCATCTCTCTCAAATATTTTGCTTCACAATTTTTCATAGTAAAAGATTCCTCATTAAGGGAAATTGTATTTCCGAAGGCCAAGTGGCCAACTATGAAAACAATTATTTATGTAAATATCTCATTAAAAAAAAAAAAAAAAAACCCATCCTGAACAAGGTAGATTACCAGTTGGTGCATTGACCACCTTGATACGAAAAAAAAACTTTCAAAGCCATCAACAAACTGCATTCCAGTTAGTAAAGAATCATTGACACATCCTGGTGCACCTGTTCAAAATAAATTAAAACGAGTACTTAAGAAGTCTGTTCGAAAAGCAGAAGGAAAAAAGAAGCCCATGCTACACATATAAGATAACTGTAGCAATTAAGTCTTGTGTGTTTATATTTGTGTACTGCACAGGTTCTTTGCTGTGACGCTGTCCTTATTCAGATGGTAGCACAGTAGCATCGTGTAAGAATTATAACTCTTCAAATTAGTGAACAGAGGATCCAAAACGGGGGTGCAAGAAATATAACCTTGGAAAGGAGTGGCAATAGTAATCCACTTATTAACATATCTCACGAAAATCTGCAATTTGAAAGTTGAAGTACCTTGTTATGCCTTCATTTTAAAAGGACGAAAATAGTCAGATCATTGTAAACAGAATATGTTAGAAATACTATAAAGTGTCACGTTGATAGATAATGCAATAGATACATATAAGAATTTTTCAATGAAATATGTCTGACTACATTCAGTTGCCTTTCCAGTAGAAGAAAAGTTGAAGAATCATCCAAGCAGACTAACTCTAAAAAGGTTAGATAAGTTACTCTAAGAAAATGGTCAAGTAAAAAAATGCTATAATGATCTTGGTGATAAATAACTTGCTTCTTGATTTTTGCTTAAAGAATAGAAAAGATTTATTTTCGTTAGTATTTTTAGAACTCAAACTATGTGGAACTATGTGTTGGTATAGTCATGCAGAACAATTATTTGGACATTAACTTATTTTTACACGTGTGTGCGCGCGTGTGGTTATATGTGTGAGACATGCTTTTAAGTACACTTTCCTGAATTTCAGAGTGTTCTATAAAGAGAAAGTAAGTACTTTGGGGTAGCTCGTTAAGGCATAAAATACTTGCAAAAAAAGCAGTAATTTTAGTAGTATCGATGTCAATAAAGAGAATAATATTCCTTTTCAACACCAGAAAAACAAGCACACATTCAGTAAAAAAAATAGAAAAGAGAGAGTACAAAGCAATACCAAGGAACAAAGACAATAATCCTCATCAATTGAAGCAGAAAAGTAGAACACAGTAAGCAACAAAAGAACCAACATACTTCACGATGAAGAGATATGAAACACGAGACCAGCAATCCACCCATTGAGTGAGAGATAATATTGACTTTTCTTCCCCCTGAAGCTTTATATGCAGCCTCTAACTTCTCTTTTAGGCCATCTATTAACTGACCGATTCTGCAATATTATGATAGCAGTGACGGTCAATAGATTTTCCAAAAAATAAGAGGTTATGAACATAGAATATAAATTTGGCATGATAGTTATCTACTCACTCTGGTGTGTAAAAAAGATATTAAGTTCGAAAGCTTAAGAAGGGAAACTAAATACCTATTGCTTTGCCGAAAATCATAACCATATCCGAACAATGTTGTTCCTTTCTTATACCCGCATCCAACAAGCATGTCGATCATATCATGAAAATGGTATAAATCTGCCAAATGCAGAAGCTTTACAAACTGGCATAAAAAAAAGAGCAACATTAGACACAGTTCTAACAAGGGATAAAACAACGAAAACATAAAATGCAGAGCAAATAGAAATAACCTATTAACTACATAGAGTTAAAAAAGTTACACTCAAGCTTCAATTAGAGCATAAAAAACATAGCCAAATAGCTCGTTATAGCAATGATCAAGATTCACCTTCGATATCTTGCATTCAAACAATTTCTTAATTGAGAACGAGAAAGATGAATTCCATTCTACTCATTGACATCAATTCAAGTTATAGAACTCAAGATTTTCGATTCACAAGAACATTTATCAACCCATCTTCTATGAGCATTCAAAAAGCTTCAAAGTGATCACTCCAAGTTGAATATGTTGTTCTCAAGCAAATAAAAACGATATAATATATAATGAATTAGTCATCCACATTCAAATCCCAACTAAAAAAGAAATAAAATAAAATTCACAAATCAAGCAAATAACATTTCAAAATGTAGCTAAAATTTTCAGGAAAAAAAAAACAAGAGAGAGAGAGAGAGATTCTTACAAAAGAAGGATCCAATATATCAATGGCATAAAGCCCATGATCATCCTGAGGCACAATTATCTCAGTACTATCATCCAGTGGCTCTGTGTACCCTACAAAAACAACATCAAAATTCAAACACTTGAAAAATTTTCCATTAAACAAAACCCCAGAAGCTCAAAAAAAAAAAAAAAATTCCTAAAATAAAAAACCTGTATCAGGATTGTAAATGGACCAGAGCTTCTTCTTGAACTCCAAATCAGCTAACAAAATCCGAACCCAGACCCGGGTCTCAAACCCGGACTTCTTCTTCTTCGAATGGAGTATCGACCCGGCTATACCCGACACCAGTAGAACCGGGTCGCGGTCGGCGACGACGTCGTCTTGGTCACCACTGCTGGATTCAAAGCAGCAGCAGAAGTAATCCAGGAGCATTGTGATTGGATCCGGAAAACGATCCGGTTTATGAATTCGGGTTTGGGCTTTGCAGTTGGAGGTAGTTGGAACTTGAGTGTGCTTAGCTTGACGTCCATGGAGTCATGGTGTAGTACGAGAAAAGCAATTTGAGTTTTGCAAAAATTACATTTCGGCCCTCTAATTTTCAAAACATAACATTTCGACCACAAATTTTAACCGGTGATAAAAATTTCGTGAAATTTCGTCCAAATATTTCAGCAAAATTTAACTTTCCAAACAAACATTTCCGCATAAATTTCCGTAAAATTAAAATACCAAAATTTCGACAGAAATCGAAAAATCGTTGTTGACTGTAATCATCTGATTTGATTCAGATTAATTAATGTAGATTTGTTGTATTAAATAACTTGGGCTCAATCTGTATTAGTCAACAAAAGTAATGACTAGAGCAAGTTGGAACCATAAAAATACAATTTTTGCAAACATAGTGGACCAAATTGTGTTTCCAAAATCTTATGATTTAAATAAACTAAAAAAAAAGCACACAATTTTATGAAATATAGCGGATGTAAAAATATTTCTATGAAACTTGATGCCCAAAAAATAATAGGTTAACATAAAGAACCAAAAATAAAATTCTTTAAGATTGTGTTTGTAATGAGGAATTTGATATACAAGATTTGAATAAATAAATTCCAAATACCTATGCAAATATGTAAGCGTGGCAAATTGCGTATCTATCTATATCATACATTTTATGTAAAAATATAAATTCATGCCATTAATTTTATTATATAAGATAAAAAATATAATTTTAACTAAATTTGAAAAACTGGCTTCTAGTGTAATTTATATTTGTTATTCGTGTGTGTGTGTATATATATATCCGTCCTGTTGAAAATGAGGCCATTTAAGTCTATCGGATTATTGTGACAGCTCAACCATGACCCATTTCTTAAAAAATAAAAAGAAGACTACAATTACTTTACTATTGTTTTAATTTAGTATTCACTCACCTTTTGAACGTGGCTAAGACTATAATACCTCTAAATTGCCCTTTGCATGATCTCTATATAATCAATATTTTTTTATTCAATACCTAAAAATATAAATTTATTGAGGTTCAAAATAAAAATGAGACGAAACCCAATTTAGAAAATAAATATGACATGTTTTGACTTAATAATAATAAGATAAAATGAATTGAACAAAACTCCATCAAACAAAATATGTTCGTGAAACGTCTCATTCAACTTTCCGTCATCGTAAACTTGCAAGAGAAGAAAAGATTCAGCATCTAAACATAAATTAGCTAGCTTGGTGATCGATTCACCAGCATAAAAATATAAAGAAACAACAACAAAAAAATCCTAAAATTTATAAATTCAAGGGATTGAAGAACATCAAGAAGAATAACAAAGCAAAAGCACAATGACCCGTCTCTCGAATTCCCTACTACCAAAAGACTACGAGTAAGAGAAGTGCAATGCTTTCCATCTACAGGTCTTGAACGCTCAAACCTACAACAACATCATCGTATATTGCTAAATTCAGTAGTCCAAGACACAGAAGCAAATGGAAGGCATAGTGAACAAGATCATCTAATTTTCTTGCACAAGATCGAAAGATTTATAGCTTATATTATATACCACAAAAATAAATAAAAAATCAAGAACCAACATATCTTAACAACAATGCAGCATAGGCAACTGGGATTAGTGCATTAGAAGCTTACCAGGTGGGAGGGATTGCTTCAGCTTCTCAGCCTTCTCGGAGTCGAACACACAAAGGGTGTAAAGGTACTTTGAGCACCGAACCTTGAACTTCACCACATCCTTGCTCCTCTTGATTTTCACCGAACGTGCATCCTTCCTTCTTGCAGTAAGAAGGAAGTCCTTTATCTCGTGGATTTGTTTTGGCTGAACAACATCATAATATACACAAACTCGAAACTTAAACATTCATTCAAATGAATTCAGTAATATTCCACAGAGAAACCTCAAATCCCCAATAATAATCATGCACAACAATGCAATTTTCTAACTATATCTTGAATTCTTGATATAGCATCTCAATTTTGAGATGGATACAAAAACGAAGTCCGTTAACTTGAAAAGTCAGACTAAAACCACAGATCATATCAGCTAACTAAAAATGGATCATTTTCATATCGTCATCATCCACATAGTTCTGATTAAACAACCCTCCCATCAACACCAACCCACCAATTCATAAAATGCATATAAACATATTTTGAGCAGAAATTAAATCCCTTAAACAATATGGTAAATGCATTGGCAATAGCACGTTCAAATTCCACAAGCCACGTTGACTTCATACTTATCAAATCCCACTTCAACTTGATTTCATCAAAAAATTTCAATATTTCAAGCCACTTTGATAAATCAAACAAAACTACATTAGCGTAGCTCAATCACTTCACACAATAAATAAAAAATAAATAAATAATCCGTAACAACATAATTATATATTTGAATCTACGAAGTCTTCCACATCCTCTTTCAATGAATTGATCAAGTATATTACATAATATAAAGAGAGAGAAAAAGGAAAAATAATTGAAAAGAATACCAAGATTACCATGTTTTCTGCAGAGTAATGCGTCTCTATGGAACTGCAGAAAACCCTAGGTCGACTGCGTATTTTAATTTCAGATGTACCTCAAAACTGAATTGGGCTGGCTCATTTGAAAGAAGATGGGCTGATTTGGCCCAAGGCCCAAATCAGCCTATTTTATATGTTTCTATTAGGGAAATTACAAAATTGGTAGCATATCCATTGGGCTTTGGCAAATTCCTTATTTTTTTTCATTAAAATATCATAATTTAATTGTACAGTGGCAGAAAATTAAAATTATGATTGGATTAGTTTTCACTTTGTGTACATGTAAGCTATCTGAATCCACTTTCAGATCTTTTACAAATGATGTGGCGTTCAAGTGCTGGGTTGGGAATCACTAATCACATAGGATACAAGTTATATTATTTTATCATAATCATAACTTATAAAATATGCGACATGTAACATATTTTGAAAAAAATTAAAAACACTAATCATTTATTTTTATTTTTTTTCAAAATGTACCACTTATCACATATAATGTAATATTGTATTAGTTTTATTTCCAAACGAGACCATAATTTCACTTTGTAGAATTTTACCCATCCAACAAAGGATGTGTATTGATAATATTGATAGTAATTTCACAGAAATTATTTATAAATATGTATTGATAGTAATGAATAAAGTAGGTAGATTTACTTCTCTTTTCACTACTAACCAATTGTTTGCATTTAAATATTATACATGCAGTTTACTGGTTTAGAGTTTGCATGTTAAATACCATACCTTGACTTGTCAAGATTTCTAAATGCTAACCATTTTGAGTCAAAATTTTCAGATTCAACAAATGATATTGCATATCGAATAACTTCCTCAGCTACAAAAAAATATTATGGAATCATAAAAAATAGTTAAGGACCAAATCTTACATGAACCATGATGATCTTGTGAAGTTTTGTTCACAAAACCAAGAGATTAACTGCACTCTTGAGCAGTATCTTCAAAGGGTCCCACCTGGGTGTTTGTCGTCTGGCTAGCGTCTAACGCCTTTTAGAACATACTCTATGAGATCGTTGATCCATTCACGAAACCCCTAACTACATCCAAATCCTTGGCCAACTCAACCGCGGTCCCAACATAAGTATGAGGCGTCAAATTTAAGAGATTTTTCTTGGCTTCAATGGGAATATCGAGGCCTTCAATGAACTCTCTTATGCTCTCTCTTGTCACTGCTCGTCCTCTCGTTAGCTCCTTGAGCTTCTCGTATGGCTCAGGAACACCATATCTTCGCATTACCTGCAGAGAGGAGAGAATGAAATCTAAAAAATCTTTATCTGGTAAAATGATCGATTATTTACATCTGAAAGCACTAGTATGAAACCTCACTATCTATTCTAAAGAAAACGGTTCAAGTAAATTACAAGTAATGAAATGAAGAGATGAAAGTTGGGTCGAAACAGAAGTTACATACAGTTTGTATAGGCTCTGCAAGCACCTCCCATGACTTATCCAAGTCTGCAATCAAGGAAGCTTCATTGACCTGTAATGAAAAATAAAGGAAGATAGTCAAACTGCCGTTGTTTAAGATGCACGACAAAGAAAAGTACAAATTGTTAATGCTTCAAAACTGAAGTTCAACGAAATTTTACACGTCGCCCAAATTATATTTCTTTCCTGAAGCTTAGAAATTCCCTGTAACGCGCTTATGTAAGAGAGAAGAGAATGTCCGAATCCTACACCCATGTTCCTCAGAACAGTTGAATCAGTCAAGTCTCGCTGCAATAACAAACCATAACAAAGGTTACTAAGATTAGAAATTCATGGGATGGTTACATTTTTTAAGTCAAAAACAGAAAGAAAAATGATATGGAAGATATGCATGTCTTTCATACTTGATGCAATTTCGTAAAAAACTGTTTGAAACGTGAAGCTCAATTCTGCCTCATAATCTTAAACAACTTCAATTTCTTCGAGAAATGCATGTGTACCTGCCAGCGGGAAATAGGCAACTTTGAGCTTAAATGTGATAAGGCTCCATTTGCAATCCCACAATTGCCTTCACTATTTTCAAAGTCAATTGGATTAACTTTGTGGGGCATTGTCGAGGACCCAATCTCTCCAGCCTTAGTTATCTGATTATATTTGAGAATGCATCAAACTCCTCTTTCACAATAAAAAATAACGTATTAATACTACCAACTAATAATTGCTCTCACCTGCTTGAAGAAACCCAAAGAAACATATCCCCAAATATCTCTGTCAAAGTCCACCAAAATGTTGTTGAAGAGGACGATAGAATTAAAAATTCTAGCCATGTAGTCATGAGATTCGATCTGTATTAGTAGGGCAATAGATGAGAATAAATTATTTCAGACTTCATAAACGGAGTATTCTACATTCCCATTTAATATATAGAAAAGCACAAGCAAGGTTCACAGTTCTTGTGTAAATGACATTATTCTTATGACATGATCATTGAACGAATAACTGGATTTAGGAGGACACTTGGGAGATCTTGTTAGGTGAATCTGAGCTAATCATGAAACAACTAGAATCTGAAATTTATTTTTTTAACGACATACCTGAGTCACATACGGATTAAAACTTATTCCAAGAGATGTCACAAACTCCTCTGCGATGTGTGGCCAGTTAACATCAGGATATGCAGCTAGATGTGCATTGTAGTTTCCAACAGCTCCAGCAAACTTCCCTAAAATTTCAATTTCAGTTAATTTCTCCCGTTCTCTACTTAGTCTGTAAGCGAAGATTGCCATTTCCTTCCCTAGCGTTGTGGGTGAAGCTGGCTAAAAAGTATAATAACATCCCAAAAGTGGATTACAAAAATTGTCAACTATTCTTCAAAATAAGTTTCACATCAATTATCTATTTGAACTCGCAAGTCTGACCATTGAATACATCGCTGAACCATAAAAGCCAACATGACAGTATGAAGGATGGAGCATGATAGGCTCTGTTTTATACATTTCAGTAAGAGAGAAAAAGAGAGAGAGCATTTGATGTATGAAAATTATTTATTTATATTTTTGACTCCCAAAGATATATACCTGTCCATGAGTTCGTGAGAGCATGGGAATCAAAGCATTGGCAGTTGCAATGTTACATATAGCTGTGATCAATTTGTCCATGACAGGAAGTATGACTGTGTTGAGAGCTCCTTTCAGCATCAATGCATGCGCAAGATTGTTAATGTCCTCTGATGTGCATGCAAAATGGAAAAACTCGAGCACCTATATTGAAATGGATGGTAGTCAGTATATAGAAATAATATCATTAATGTGATGTAAAGTACCTATGAAAAAGGAAAAAAGGTCCTGGAAAATAAAGATAACCTCAGAAATATGCTTTATAGTCAGAGGTTATTTTCTAGTCTACCATGCCAAGAAAGACTATAGTACCAATTACCAAATACCTAAAATATTTTAACATCATAAAGTACTAAAAACTTATAGGCATATGTACCTTAGATATCTCTGGATGTGACTGGCACCTTTGTTTTAAGAAGTACTCGACCGCTTTCACATCATGGTTAGTCACTTTCTCGATTTTCTTCACTTCTGAAGCATCATCCATGTTAAATTGATCAATTATGTCTTGAAGATAAGACTCAGCTTCTCTAGAGAACCTTGGGACCTCAGGTACTCCAGAAATTTGAGAAAGCTTCAGCAACCACTTAATCTGATAAAAGGAATACATATAAAGTGATACGGAAATTGAAGAAGATTAACGTTGATGAAGATGACAAAAAAATCTGAAACATAACTTTTATGTAGTATATACATAGCATATTACAAGAATTAGCATATAGTTAAACCAGAGAAACAATGACCCGGAAGTACTTGATGCTGTATGTTGAGTGTTCTTACTGTGAATCAAACATCTACGTTACTCACATGATCAATCTTTTCATGCAACTGATACAAATGACTCATAAATAAAACCCAGACAAATTTTATAATAAGTATCAGTCACGAGATAAAAATATTTTCTTTTGTTTTGGTTTAGTTACTAACTCACTCAAAGAAAAAACTAATTAAGTGACTTCTTACAATGTACACTGTAAGAGTTATTTATGAGTCGCAAACATTCAGACAACGGATTCCATAACAAAGAACTAAGATTTCTTGAAACCATTCAAGACCCAAGTGTTGCACTTTGCATCCACAGGGAGGGGGAAAACAAGGTAGTTGGGTGAAATCTAGGTCTGTCCCAGATTGGATATCATTGAGCTTACCATGATCATGGTTCAATCGATTTCCTTTTACTCTTTGCTCAACTTTGAAATGCAAACTAAAACACTCATAGACTGTGATGCAGATTTGTGGCTGAGTGAAAGATGGAGTGCCTAAAGAATTGGCAGAACAAGGGGGACACAGTGGATTTCTAGGGGCAACTATTCAAATATTTGAACAAGTGTTTGTATTCACATCCAGTCTAGTGAATGGAGACAGACAAAAATACTGCTTCTTTAAAATAAAAATAAGAAAATTTCCCAGCACAATCTCTTTCTCCTCTTAAATAATAAGCTACACACACATCTAGTAAGAATGTATAATTTTCATCCTTCATTGTGTCATCAGTAATGATGCAACAATCAAGAGTTAGTGTGTAGAGAAAGAAATGTAAATTCAATGTGATAACAGAATCCCAACAAACTCACAATATCTCTTCTTTCTTTGTAATGGTAATCAAACAGCAAATAAACACTTTCATCCTGGATTTCCTCTTTTTAGTTGAGAAACAAAATATGAAAAAACTTAGAAACACAGAATGATATTATTGTGATTGCAGTCAACCCACTGATTCATAATAACACATCTTCCCTATATTTCTCTAAATCTAGATATAGAGTTACTATTAGCATCATTCAAATATGTGGTTCACATGTCACATCACCTAACGAAACATGAAATCTTTACTGCAGGCCCACAATCAACTTTAAATATCTGAAGCAAGAACCTTATTTCCTTCATCTAAATATTTAGTCAACCTTGTATGATAGATCACAAGAAAAGCCAATAAAGTCAATAATACACAAAAAAGATTGATCTATAATTACCTCGACTAAAACTCGATATTTAATAAGGCCAAATTCACTCATGAAAGGTGCCAAGTCCTTCACTTTGGCCCAATAACGGCCATCCAGTGGGCACAAAGCTGTCAAACTTGAGAGTTCAAAATCCAATGAATAATCAGCAGCAGCCATCATTTTTACCTGGGAAAGGATTCACAAGCAATCAAGTAATGCATAAACCTTTATTTATAGACATAAGAAATTAAGAATCTAAGAATACAAATGCGAACTTGGGACCAGCTTGTTCACACATTTGCACAGATTTTGCTCATGATCTGCTAAGACACATACTAAAGGGAAGGGATATATGTATATATATAATAAGAAATGGTGTTTTAGGACATGTCAGGTTGCAGCTGAAAAAAGGATAATTTTAATAAAATAAAATCCTAAAACTTCTCTAGTATATATATTTGAAAACATCAGATCAATAGTTAAGAAAGGTTAATATAATAAATTACGAGTAATTAATAAGCTGGAAATTAAAAATCACTTTTTGAAGTACAACAGCACAGAATAAACGATCAAACAATGAAGAATATCTGGGCACTGAAGATACAACACTCACTTTCTTATCCAATTATATACACATAACTCCGAGAGCTATTGAGCCAATATTAATTACTATTAAGTAATTGACAATCCAGTTTTCTACAAAGTAATCCATATTGTGTCATTACTTTCTCATAATATAGATCAATAACCCGTCCACATGCCCAACTCATGCTCAATCTTGTTTGAACTTTGAACCGAATCATATATCAACAAACTTCATATGCAACTTAATACTTAATACCATCACAAGGTTACTAAAGGCGTCTGCCACACCTAAGGCGCAAATGTTTCCTATGGACAGAGGCTCTAGGTGCAATAAGAGCGCCTGAGAAAAGTCGGATTTTTTCCTAATTTGTAATTTGTTCTAACAGAACTCATCTACATACACTAATAACCCTCCTAAAATCAAAATTTTGAAACAATTAAGCATTGGAACCTGGAAATGCACACAAATCAATATCTACAACTCTTGAGACCATATAAGCGTGGAATTGAACAAACAGATAAACAATTACCTTTGGTATGGATTCCGTGCTGCTGCTGCTGCTGCTCTCTTTGATAGATGCTTTCCATGTAGGACTCCGATGAGCGCGAGAGAACAATGTGGAGGCGCGGTTATTGTAAAAATTCCGAGATTTTATGGGGTTTAGTGGTGTGAGATACGGAGTCGTATGTTTCGAGTTCAAACTCCTGAGAGTAGCCCCCAATTCCATCTAGCGGCGGCGCTGGTGGCTGGTGGCGGCGCGCGGGGACTGTAAATTGATGTGATTGAAATGAATGGAAAGCAGAGTGCTCTTTTCAGCAAACTGGGGTTTATATTTTAGGTATTTTAGAGCATCCACATTGATGATTTTGTGGATGTTAATAACTTAAATAAAATTCTGTTAATTTAGTGTGTGTTTTATTTTTGCAGATGTTTTTTTGTGGTTTTTTTTTTTTTTTAATTTTAATGAAAACCTAAAAAACACGGGGAGAGAAGAGGGAGAGGGATAAAATAATTTTTTTTTAATGTTAATTGATGTAAGTATATGTTTAAAATGTGTAATTGTAAAAAGAATCATGATTTTTTAAGAAATTGTAAATTAATCCTCACTTTTCGAATTTTGCAAAAAAAAAAAAAATAATCATGACTTATATTCACCAATGTTCTAAAATTCGCTAGGCGCTAGTTAGGCACTTGACTGGCGTCCGACGCCTAATCGTCATATCTAAATTAAATAGATTTTTTTATTATTTTACCTATTTTTTTAATTTTTTATTCTTGCAAAATATTTCTAAAACTCTAATATTATTTTGTTTTTGATTTTATGTAGGAGGACAAGTAAAAACTTTATATCTCATTTATAAAATTATTTTTATTTGTATTTTTCAATTTGTGAAATTTTTATCTATATCTAATTAAATAATAATAATTTGATAGAAGGCTATAATACATTAATAATATCATCATTTTACTAAAA
Organism: Scutellaria galericulata; assembly: GCA_946896805.1. NCBI lineage: Eukaryota > Viridiplantae > Streptophyta > Magnoliopsida > Lamiales > Lamiaceae > Scutellaria > Scutellaria galericulata. The sequence goes on from OX335789.1 coordinate 12,316,946, forward strand.
AGTGAAAAAAAAAAAAAGTAAAAACAAAAGGTAAAGGAAAGAAATTTAAAAAAAAAAGTATTTGGCGCCTAGTGCCTAAAGTGACCGAACAGACAAAAATCGGTACGGCTAGGAGCATGTTCGACAAACATGTCACGTCACATGACACGTAATTCCCAACAAAAATAAATTTGAAGGTTAAATTGCAATAAAAATCACCAATTTTTCAAAAATTACAATTCAATCCTAACTTTTTGTATGATTAGCAAAAAAAAAACCACAACATTCATTCATTATTGTAATTTGAATCACGAGTTTATTATTTGGTGATCTAAATTCATATATCAAAAATAAAATAAAATAACTCGTGAGACGTCACGTAAGCCACACAATCTTAAAAACATAATTTATCTACATCAAATGCATTTTATAAACAATCTTCAAATGTGAAACAACATCATTTTAATGTAGATAAATTATTTTCTAATATTATGTGGCTTATATGACGTTTCAAATGTAAAATAAATATAAACAAATACTAATCATGAGTAATTGTCGACTGTTAATTTACAGTACTATATGAAGCAAATGTTGGAAATTTTGGATTAAAATTTCAGAAATTTTTCCTTGCTTTGGGCATTAATTGTAGGTGGGTCCCGAACCCGATTATGGCGAAGTAAAGTTGGAATGTGTTCATCTCCGTGTGAGGTTCGTGGAGAGATATTGTACGCCCAAAACGGATAAAGGGTGAATGAGAAATTGAATATCAAAGTTGCATATTTGGATCCTTGCTTAGGCGTGAAAATTGGGAATGTGGGTTGTTGTCCCATATTGGAAAACCAACACAAAATTGTCCACTATATATAATTTTTCACTATAGTGTGGGATTAGCAATGTTGGCAAAAGGCTCTCTCTCTCGCGTCGGGGGGTTGCAAATCAAATTCTAATTGAACTTCGGACCATGGAACTAGTGTGCACACGCGACCTGCGTACACGAGTGGCGGCCTCGCCCGGTTCCTTTTGCCACGGTTTTGCACCACCCATGACCTTTCATTTGCCAACATGTTTTTTGGTCTTCCAACTTCTTCCATCAATTGCAAGCAATAATTGTTGCAGTTTGAAAACTGTTCTCAAGTGGCTATAAAATAAACCTCCCTCCACATGATTTCCACAAAGTTTCAAATCGTTCTTTTCTGCTCCTATTTCCAGTCTTTCGTCCAGTTTTTCGAGTCATATTGATACCGATAAGGCGTTATTCCAGTTCGCCGTTTGCAAAGTGTTTGTGTTTGATACTGTTGCATGTTCGTCGTTGTATCCTGGGAAACGGACGTCCTTTGAGCACTCAAGCACTTCGGAGTGGGACCGATCTGTTTTAAGGAAACTGTGGTTACGCAGGCCTCGGTTTTCCCTTGCCAAATTCAATTTCCTTTCGGCTCTGTGTTCTTGCCATTTTCCAGTAACTTTGCAACAGTCTTAAAACAGACCTTTTTTGTTTACTTCTGAAAATGGCATCCAACAACACTGTTACCGTTACCCCTACTGGAGCTAACCCTACTGGACCTGCTGCACCTCCAACTCCAGTCAGCGTTCCAATCAATCACTTGGACAAGCCAGAGAAGTTTAATGGTTTGAACTTCAAGCGTTAGCAACAAAAAATGTTTTTTTATTTAACTATGTTGAACCTTGCTAGGTTCTTGACTGAGATGCTCCGGTTCTTGGTGAAAATCCGGATGCTCAAGCTGCTCATGCTCTTGATGCATGGAATCACTCCGACTACTTGTGTCGGAATTATGTGATGAATGGCTTGGCCGATGGATTATACAATGTGTATACTTCCATGAAAACTGCAAAAGAATTATGGGAATCCTTGGATAAAAAGTATAAGTCGGAGGACGCTGGAGCTAAGAAATTTATTGTTAGTAGATTTCTCGACTTCAAAATACTTGATTCCAAGACGGTTGTAAGCCAAGTACAAGAGATTCAAGTACTCTTGCATGAAATCCATTTCGAAGGTATGACTTTGAGTGAAACCTTTCAAGTGGCTACTATTATAGAGAAGTTGCTGCCGGGATGGAAAGACTTCAAAAATTATTTGAAGCACAAACGAAAAGAAATGAATGTTGAAGAGTTGATCGTGCGTCTTCGTATAGAAGAGGATAATCGTGGCTCTGAAAAGAGGTTGGTTAGCCCTGATGTGGCTAAAGCTAATGTGGTTGAGCATGGCTCAAAGAAGAATTTTAATAACAACAAGAAAGTCGGTCCACTCTCAAAGGTGCCCTGGGGCCGAAGAAAGAAAGCTTTGAGAGGAAGTTTACTGGAAATTGTTTTAATTGTGACAAACCGGGTCACAAGGTGGCTGAATGTAGAAAGTTGAAAAAAAAAGCATGAATCTAACGTGGTTGAAAACATCACTAAAGATGTCGATGATATGCACCTAGCTGCAGTGATTCCTGAAGTTAATTTGGTGAACTCAAATCCGCTTGAATGGTGGATCGATACTGGAGCCACTCGATACATTTGCTCGACCAAGGAGCTGTTTAATAAACTCGAAGAAATCGGGACCGAGGAAAAGCTTTACATGGGAAACTCTGCCACCTTTGATATGAAATGGCTTGGAAACGTGGTTTTGAAGATGACCTCTGGGAAGGAGTTAACGCTCAACAATGTGTTGTATGTGCCGGAGATTCGCAAGAATTTGGTGTCCGGTTCACTGCTGATTAAGCATGGTTTTTGCATTGTGTTTGAATCTGATAAAGTCATTTTGACTAAAAATGGAATGTTTGTAGGGAAATGGTATGTGGTTGATGGGATGTTTAAGCTCAATGTAATGGTTGTTAAACCAAACAAGAATATGAATAAAACTTCTACTTCTTCTGCTTATATGCTTGAGTCTTCGTTTGTTTGGCACGGTAGATTAGGACATGTCAATTATGATAGCCTGCGCAGGTTAATGAACATGAAAAGCATACCTACACTCCATTTTGATTCTAAACAAAAATGCGAGACTTGTCTTGAAGCGAAACTAACAAGGTCTTCCTTCCAATCTATTGAAAGAAATAGTGAAATACTAAGTCTTATTCACACAAACATATATGACTTGAAATCAGTGCAGTCTCGTGGTGGAAATAAATATTTCATCACATTTTTGGATGATTGCACTAAGTATTATTTTGTCTATCTTCTAAAAAGTAAAGATGAGGCAATAGAGAAGTTTATTCTCTACAAAAATGAGGTGGAAAATCAACTTAATAAGAAGATTAAGGTGCTAAGAAATGATAAAGGAGGTGAGTTCGTATCACCTTTCGCCAACTTCTGTGCTCAACATGGAATTAGGCATGAGACAACGACACCTTATTCACCTCAATAAAATGACGTTGCGGAACGTAAGAATCGTACTCTAAAGGAGATGATGAATGCAATGTTATTAAGTTCGGGCTTGCCTCCGAACATGTGGGGGGAAGCTGTGCTATTTGCCAACTATTTTTTGAATAAGGTGTCCTGAAAGAAGTTAGACAAGAATCCATATGAACTTTGGCATGGAAGAACACTATCCTATAAATACTTAAGAGTGTGGGGGTGTCTAGCAAAGGTTGGTGTACATCTTCCAAAACAATCGGCCCTAAGACTATTGACTGTGTATTTATTGGATATGCACAGAATAGTAGCGCATATCGGTTTCTTGTGCATGAGTCTCAAATAAATGACATACACAAGAACACGATAATTGAATCACGAAACGCTTCGTTTTTCGAACATGTTTTTCCACATAAAATGAAAATGGATGTTGCATCCGTTAATAGGGATGTGAAACCTATGGGAAAAGAACAAATTGAAGATAACGAGGTTGAGCTAAGACGTAGTAAAAAAACTAGAATTGAAAAATCATTTGGTGATGATTTCCTTACCTACATGCTCGAAAGTGAACCTCAAAGTTATTCAGAGGCTGTGAGTTCCTCTAAAGGACCTATTTGGAAAGAGGCAATCCAAAGTGAAATCGATTCAATCCTGCAAAATCATACTTCGGAATTAGTGGATCTTCCTCCGGGAAATAAACCACTAAGATACAAGTGGATCTTCAAAAGGAAAATGAAGGCAAATGGCACAATTGATAAGTACAAGACAAGACTTGTGATAAAAGGCTTTAAACAGAAACAAGGCTTTGACTATTTCGATACATATTCTCCCGTAACGAGAATAACATCCATTAGAATGGTGTTAGCCATCGCAGCTTTAAGAAAACTTGAAGTGCATCAAATGAATATCAAGACTGTGTTCTTAAATGGAGATCTCGAAGAGGAGATCTATATGGAACAACCAGAAGGTTACATAGCTCCTGGATATGAAAATAAGGTGTGCAAGTTAGTAAAGTCTTTGTATGGCTTGAAACAAGCACCAAAACAATGGCATGAAAAGTTTGATAATGCTATGTTGAGTAGTGGATTCAAAATTAATGAATGCGATAAATGTGTTTACGTAAAAAGCACTGAAATCGGCTATGTCATTCTATGTTTATACGTAGATGATATGCTCATCGTTGGGAGCAATGATAAAATTATCAAGTCCACTAAAGATATGTTGAATGCAAAATTTGACATGAAAGACATGGGTCTGGCCGATGTAATTCTTGGAATTAAAATCCATAGATCGCTAGAAGGACTTGTATTAAGTCAATCGCATTATGTTGATAAAATCCTAGAGAAATTTAACAAGGATGAATCAACATATGCTAGGACTCCGTTAGATCATAGTCAACATCTATCAAAAAATTGAGGAGACGGTGTATCTCAAGTTGAATACTCTCGAATAATTGGAAGTCTGATGTACTTAATGAGTTGTACACAACCTGACATTGCCTATGATGTTAGCAAGCTAAGCAGATATACAAGTAATCCTGATTCTGAACATTGGAAAGCTATTTTGAGAGTACTAAGATATTTAAGATACACTCGTGAGTATAGTCTGCACTATAGTAAATATCCAGTTGTAGTTGAAGGATATAGTGATGCAAATTGGATATCGGACATGAAAGATTCTAAGTCCACAAGTGGATATGTCTTCACTCTAGGTGGTGCAGCCGTGTCGTGGAAGTTTTCGAAACAAACGGTGATTGCAAGGTCCACCATGGAATCTGAGTTTATTGTTTTAGATATGTGTGGAGAAGAAGCGGAATGGCTTCGTCACTTTGTAAAAGATATTCCAATGTGGCTTAAACCTGTGCCCGTACTTAGTATACATTGTGATAGCCAATCGGCTATTGGGAGAGCACAAAGCCACATGTATAATGGTAAGTCTAGACACATTCGTCGAAGACATAATACTATTAGACAACTTTTCTCTACTAGGGTCATCTCAATTGATTATGTAAAATCGAAAGATAATTTGGCGGATCCATTAATCAAAAGGTTAAGTAGAGACTTAGTTGCAAGTTCATCGAGAGGGATCCCAAGGAAAGAGTTGAGACGAAGGAAAATCCAACCTAGTTAACTGGAGATCCCAAGATCTAGGTTCAAAGGGACAACCGACTCGTTAAAACTCTAGAATAACACTGTGGGGGATATTTTTATGTCTCTCGTAGCCCATCCTTAGAAGAGAAACAATTATGATGTTAGAGATTAGGATAAGCTTAAGGCTTTTAATGATTCGTACACTGATGAAGAATCATCTATGTGAGAAAGAAGTGGGGTCGCTTCAAAGGGAGTCGTTAAAAGGCTCGACTCTTAACAATTTTCACAGAACCAGAACGATGTTCATGGCCAAAACGAACATAACCATGAGAACTGGATAATGTTAGGGAGAGTCCTGTGTGTGGCGCATCATTGCTTACACCAATAACAGATTAGTTCAAGGACATCGCGTCTACTAATTAGCTAGTAAAATAAATGTGTTTACACAAGGGAAGGTTCAAAGGGTAACACCTACCTATCCTATGCAAGACTCAACTGTCGATCGGTATCTTTTCCTCTTTATATCAAATTTCATTCGTGTGGGGGATTGTTGGAAATTTTGGATTAAAATTCCAGAAATTTTGCCTTGTTTTGGGCATTAATTGCACGTGGGTCCCGAACCCAATTGTGGCAAAGTAAAGTTGGAATGTGTTCACCTACGTGTGAGGTTCGTGGTGAGATATTGTACGCCCAAAACAGATAAATGATGAATGAGAAATTGAATCTCAAAGTTGTATGTTTGGATCCTTTCTTAGGCTTGGAAATTGGGAATGTGGGTTGTTGTCCCACATTGGAAAACCAACACAAAATTTTCCACTAAATATAGTTTTTCACTATAGTGTGGGATTAGTAATGTTGGCAAAAGGCTCTCTCTCTCGCGTGCGGGGGGTGCAAATCAAATTCTAATTGAACTTCGGACCATGGAACTCGTGTGCACAAGAATGTCGGTCCGGAAAGTGGCGGCCTCGCCCGATTCCTTTTGCCACGGTTTTGCACCACCCATGACCTTTCATTTTCCAACATGTGACATGTCTTTTGGCCTTCCAACTCCTTGAATCAATTGCAAACAATAATTGTTACAGTTTTAAAACTGTTCTCAAGTGGTTATAAAATAAGCCTCCCTCCACATGATTTCCACGAAGTGTCAACTCCTTCTTTTCTGCTCCTGTTTCCAGTCATTCGTCCAATTTTCCGAGTCATATTGATACCGATAAGGCGTTATTCCAGTTCGTCGTTTGCAAAGTGTTTGTGCTTGACATTGTTGCGTGTTCGCCGTTATATCTTGGGAAACAGACGTCCTTTGAGCACTCGAGCACTTTGGAGTGGGACGAATCTGTTTTAAGGAAACTGTGGTTACACAGGCCTCGATTTTCCCTCGCCAAATTTAGTTTCCTTTCGGCTTTGTGTTCTTGCCATTTTCCAGTATTTTTCCAACAGTAAAAAGATAGTAAATAAAGCGTAGGTGGTAAAAGAGCCAACAAAAATAAAGTCCAATGGGCAAAAGATATAAATTGAAAATGCACAAGCTAAATTTTTCCAAAATGAAACAATTCTAGATTTTTTTTTTCTAATGAAAATACATACACAATCCAATAAGGACATGTTTGTTCCTGGATTCAATAGGTAAAACACATATCCAATTTTATACGATGTGTTTTTCATTATAGATATTAGTTAGTCTCCTATACATTAGTTGCATGGATTTAAATTCATGTAATTAGGTTGATTTGATTCGAATCCGCTTGCTTGTGGGTTTATTTTATGTGTTATCTTTATTTTATATTCATATGACATTTATGTCATATACAAATGTGATGCTTTGACCTTTCAGCTAAATGTCACATACAAATGCGATGCTCTAACCTCTGAGCTAAGCGGGCCCACATAATTAAAAAATTATATGCATAGGAATTCAATACATTCATGTTACTTTTACATACAAACATTATTACATTTATATACTGTAATTTAGGAAAATAAAGAAGAATTTCAGCATAATTTGTATATATATATATATATATACACATTTATATGATATTTATGTCAGCTTTATGTTATATTCATGTCACATTTATGTATAAATACCATTACCTTTATGTAATATATAAATGTGCAATTAACATAACTAAAAGGTATGAGTAATATCACATAAATGTATGTTGATCCAAAAAAACGTTGAAAATTTTCCATTTTTTTAATAAGATACAATACATAAATATTATTATATTAGTACATAAATGTCATACTAATTATAACATAAATGTCATACAAATATAATATAAAAATAACACATGAATAAAAAAAATAAAAAATTCGTGAATCCGAATCAGATCAACCCAATTACATGAATCTACACCCATGCAATTGGTGCACAAGAATTTTTGCTTAATAATATATATCTGAACATATTTTCGATTTTTACACGAAAATCAATAGGCATCCAAATTCAGACTTAAAGATATCAAGTTTTCAAAATCCCACTAAAAACAAATAAAACACAGGTTTGTTTACAAAGCATATGGGAAAGCACAATGCTACAAGAATAATTGTGGTCAATGGTTTCTTTCTTGGGCCTAATGCCTATCACTAATCTCAACTTGTGGAATATTATTGCGTAGCGTTATAATTGCTTTTGCTTTTTAATTTTTCAACTTTTTTTAGAGATTATGAAAAAGATCATCATTATTAAAATTAAAAATAGTATCTGAGAATAAAATTGTACTATTTTTTATATAAAACGGAGTAGAACAGTCGTGAAATAATCGCAAGTTGTGGAATATTATTGCTTCACTAGCATTATAATTGCTTTTGCTTTTTTTATTTTTCAGTTTTTTTTAGAGATTGTGAAAAGGATCATCATTATTAAAATTAAAAGTAGTATTTGAGAATAAAATTGTACTTTTTTTTTTAATAAAAATAGAGTACAACAGTCGTGAAATAATCTCATAAAACAGATCAACCATGTTCAATATATTAAAGTTTAATTAGTGAAAATTATTTTAAATTGTAGGAAGTGGCAAGTTTTGCCTAAAAGATTATTGGAAAGAGGTCAAAGGTTGCTTGTAGTTTTTGACCAAGAACCTTTTTCATTCTAAAGTATAGCAACAAAATTAAAAAGAAATAAATTGAAACTACAATAGCTTAGTTATGTTCAAATAAAAGTATATATAACCTTTTTTTTAAGTACAAATTCAATACGTAATTTTTTAAGTTTGCTACATTTATGACACTAAAAATCAAATGAAGGTCGAATGCTAGTTAGAGTCTGATATTTAATTTGTCTTTTAGCTATATCTTTATGTTTGAATACTCAATTTCTTAAAAAGTACATATAAAAACTCATTTAAATAAGGACAAGACTATACACGCTTAAAAATACTAAATACACTAAACAAATATATTTTTATATCTTTCATTTTTTTAAATACAGGGTATGTATAACCTCATTCTTTAAATAATTTGTGTTCTTGTCAGATAATTAAATAACCCAATAAAAATGATTTTCATTTTTACATCACAATAGTAAGAATTTTACACCATGGTATTCTAATGACAAAATTGCATACAAATGTCTGAAAAGAAGTAGCACTGTACTGTGTACCACCCTATAACATGCAGATTATTTTTATAAAATTACGAGATTGTACCTAATCATTTGAAAAAATTACGAGATTATACCTAATCATTTGAATCTGACAAATATCAGTCATTATGATTTAGACTTTTTGATAGATATGTGGTATTTATTGATGTACTATTCTTTTCATACAATGTATATGTCACGTATGTTAATATATTTTAAATTCAAATTCAAATTTTTTACCATTTTGTATAGCTATATATATATATATATATATATATATATATATATATATATATAAGAGCTTATGTCATTAAATTGTCAGAGATTGAGATACAATCAAACAAAATTGCATATCATCATTTAAAAAATCAATCATCTACATCATTTTTTTCTTTAAATTATATATATCATTCTTCTTTTGAAATTCAAATTCAATCCACCACTTATATAACTAATCAATTTTTCGTATATATTTTTAAAACTAAATTAAAAGCAAATTGTATAATTATATAGTTATTTATTTGTCTATAAAAAAATTTAAACAAATCAATCCTCTATATCAATTTTTTAAATTATGCATATTATTATTATTATTATTATTATTATTATTATTATATATTCTCTTGAAATTCAAATTCAATCCACCACGCATATAGCTATTAATTTTTTTTGTATATATTGTTGAAACTAAATAAAAGCAAATTGGATAATTAAATGTAAGGGTCACTCTAATTATGACATATATACAAAACCATAGTATTATATATTATAATATTAAAGTGGTTTATATGATATATATATACACACACAATATGGGTTAATTGTCAGAAAAATCACAAAAAATTATTCTAATTGTCATTTTAATCAAATTTTTCTCTATTGATCAATATATAACATAACTTTATATATGTAGCATGTCTTTTTTATGTCTCTTAGTTTTGAAAAAAAAAAAATTACACATATGATTAGAAAAAAAATTGATATTTTTGAAGTGGAACTCTGTCAAACTGTCGTGTTTGATAGTTGAGCCCGAAGTGTCCCGACAGATTGTCATGTGAGTAATATTTTTTTAAATTGATCGAGATGAAACAAACATACTACGTATATAAGGTTATGTTATTTTAATCAATAGTGGAAAATTTGACTAAAACAACAATTCGACTAAAATTGTAATTTTTCCAACAATTAATCCTAAATCTTTATATATACAAAAGTATGACCACATGTGCCACATGTCAACCATACAATTTTTCATATAGACTTCAAATATATAAATTATTTATAGATTTTAATTTTATTTATTTAAATTTTTTTAATGAAAAATATATATTAAAAAAATTAAAAATTTTATCATTTAATTGGAAAGAAATTTAGGATTACTCTAAACTTTAACAATAAAATAAACAAAAAGAAATTAGTAGGATGATTGAAGAATATAATACACATAACAATTCTTATCAGATCGTGTTATATTTCATACTAAATTAAAAGATGTGTATCGCACAAAATCATAAATATTTATTTACTTAATATTTATATTTTTCTAATTTGACTAAGTTTAATTTAGTTTTTTCATCCTGTGTATTACACGGGCTCTATGCTAGTAATATTATATTAAAATGCTCATTGGGCCCCTTCACCTACGCTATAAGACCCAATTTTTCTTTTCTTTTTTTTTCTGAAATCCCCGAAATAGACCAATATACTTAGGTGCCACCCAAAAGACTCAAAACGATAAGAGCATCCCCAATGGTGGAGAGATGCTTAAGAGGCATAGTTTGTTACCCAAATTTTTGTGTAGAAGATTATCGGTGATAGATGGGTAGAGGTAGAGGTAGAGTGGTGAGTAGAGAAAGCTCTACCAAGGGAGAAGAGGGGGAAGAAGGAAAAAAAGAGAGGAGGGAAGAGAAAGTGGTGGCACACGCAAAAAAAAAAAAAAAAAAAAAAAAAAAATATATATATATATATATATATATATATATATTCAAGCGCGTGATCTCTTCGCGGACGTAGGTGTGGGGTCCGTGCCTTTTACTCTTTTTTTTTCCCTTCTTCAAATAATTTGTTGCACTTATTTTCTGTTATAACCGTTTCCACCCATTTATAGCCGTTTTGAAACGCCTATTTTTCCAACAGCCAATATTCTTTTTTAAAAATTGAGAATACTTCGAGCCGACTTGATTGAGTATGTATGGGCACGATTCGACAATAATTAGCTAAATATCAATTTATCTTCCGACGAATATTTTGTTATTTTGTAATTTTTATAAATGTATTTTTTTTATTGTATTATTCCATTTATTTGTTTTCAATAAATTTAATAATATATTGTCTCTGATTTTATTTTATGTCTTACTAAATTAAATAAACAATTAAAATTAAAAAATTAATGACATCAACTGAAATATTATAAACTTTTATTTATTATAAAATAAAATAATAAATAGAGATGATAAATTAATAAAGATGTAAAAAATATATAAGTGATTTGATAGTGAGATAATGAATAGTTATTTTTTGGGTAGAATGATTGGTGAAATATTTATTTAAAGATAGATGTTTTTTTACTTTTAAAGTGACAGTGATGTGACACCAAAAAACCTAAAATTTAGATAGTCATCAAAGATACTCTAAGGTGATAGTGACAAGTGCCAACACATACGGTTTAGTTTTTAAAAAGTGGAACATATATATTTAAATAAATTCGATTTTGTAAAGTGGTAATTATTATAAATTAGAGAATAGTAAATAATAAAAGTAGTTTAATTTCATTAAATACTGTATTTGTAATGAAAGCGGAATATAATCCCAATAAGAAACGGGTGCATTAAAATCACATTAATAGTATAATTCGATTGCGCACGTTTCTTTTTACAAAACCTTAAATAAAATAAAAGACATATTTAATGAATGTTATCTTAAAATAGGAAAAATAATATTACAAGAAACAGTTTCTAAACATACGTTTCTCACATTTTAACCCATCTAACCCATGTTTGCCTTTTGTGTAGTGTCCCGAGTTTAATTAATCCCGTTTTTGTACGTAGGTTTCAATTAGATTAATGCACGTGTAAAACAAACCCTGTGCAATGGGTCTGAAAGGTCATCTTTGTCCCTGAATATCATTAGAAATTACCTAAATGCCCTAATTATTTCGAAAAATTACCAAGATATATCAAAACAGTTGAATGGGTGGGATTAAAGGCATCCCATCATTTTCTAAGCCTAACCCAATTAAAAAAATTCAAAAAATAAATAATACCAATTTTATTTTTAGGTTTTGCTCTATTAGTTTCGTTCGGTCATTATGATCGAATGTACTTCTCTGTGTTCGGCTAAGGTGGCCGAACACTCTTCTATGTGTCCGGCCAATCAGGGCCGAACGAAACTACTCGAGTTCGATTGTTTTTTTATGATTTTTCCTACGATTTTTACATGACTTTCACACATTTAATAAATCCGTGGATGTTCATCATTGTGTTGGCATTACATTCTTAAAAAAATATTAAAGATTTAACATAAAAAAAAACGTAAAAAAATCGATCAAACCTGACCATCTCCGTTCGGCCCTGGTTGGCCAAACACGCAGGAAAGTATTCGGCCAACCAGAACCGAACGGGGAAGGTTGGGTTTTAATCGATTTTCTTACGTTTTTTCGTTCAATTTTCATACGATTTCATACATTTATCTAATTTGTGAGATGTCCGTCATCAATTTTGCATTCAATTTCTCAAAAAAATTAGAGAAACAACGTCAAAGAATTTAAAAAAAAATGAAAAAAAAAAGTAGTTAAAGAGGAGATAGAATTTTAAAAAAAAAAACAATATGAGTATTTTTTTAGATATTTTTTAATATTTTAATTAAGAAATATTAAAATTGGGGTAGAAATTGATGGTGCCTTCTGGCCACGAAGGAAAGCGAGGGAGGTTTCATACACAAATGTAATGTTTTTTTTTTTTTTTCTTCTAAATTCAATTCAATTCAATTTCATACATTCGTTATCTTTCATCCCAAATTAAATTGATTTTTTTTTAATTCATTTCTTCTCCATTGCAAGTTGCCACAGAGCTCTCTCGTCAAGTTGTTGTTGCTGTGCACTGATTCACTGAAGAAGAAGGTGTGGATTTCATTCGAAAGAAAATATATTTTTTTTAATTTAAAGAAATTATTATATTACAATAACCGCATGAAAAATGATAAAAAAAAAAAAAAATTACACGTCACCAAAAATAAATAACGCATCAGGGGTATTAAAGACATTTTAATCTGCAAATTTATGAAAACGCTTGAACTTGTCAGCCACCCAACTTCCTGTCTTTTTCCAAAAGCACTCTCGAAATTCTTTGTGGGTCTTTTTCTGTGGAATTATTGTACTGATTTTCTTCGTATGCAAGGCTTCAGTGTTATTCTCTAGTTGGCGTTGTCGTTAGGCTTTGATCATTACCATCAAGGTATGTAATAATATCGTAGTTGGATTTAGATGGGTTTTTGCTTTTCAGTGTTTTTGGTCGGAATGGTGTTTGATGTAGTGATGTTGTCTGATCAATCTTATGTACTATTATCTGTTTATTTTGTTGTTATCTTGTTGTTAGAGAAGAAGATGTTAGTTTTGTGTTTGTTGATTTCTTTTTCCAAATGCCATTTGAATTACTGCATATATTATTGCTTTCAATAGTGTTTGTGTACCGTGTTAGAAATCAAGGTTTTCTTTTTTATTCGTTTGAACGATGATTGCTAGCTTGAGCTGAATCTGTAAAACAAGTAACGTTTTTGGTAGGGTGGATGTTGATCCTTAGTTCAATAAAAGTATGGCTTTGAAAAATAATTGTTAGGCTTGTTAAGTTCCTTTGATGCTTAAGTCAGATTGGAGTTGAAGTGGGAAATTAAGGTTGAAGTGAGCAATAAAAACAGTTGAAGTTGTAAAATGTGTGTAGTCGAAGAGGTGAAAAGGTTACTATAACTGTTGTTTGAGGAGCATTTATAGTGTTTTATGTCAAGAGCTACTTGCATGGTTCAATGGCTTTGTCCAACCTGCCCATATGGGTCATACCATAAACCACATAATGTGTGACATGTGGCACATTTTGAAATAATCATAAAACACTAATCATTGATTTTCTTAAATTGTGCCACGTCACACATCTTGTGGTGTGTGTGTGGGTAGGGTGGAATCATTGTTCAACCATGATTAGACCGAGTCCGACCCAATTGGGGTATCCAAATTGAGCCATTTTGAGTGTTTGCTAGGGTTAGAATGAGTTTCGTAGGTGTTAGTTTTTTATTTCAACTACTTCACAGACGTTCTGCTTTTTTGCGTTGTATGAGTGGTGTCTTGTAGACTCTGAGTAAATTCGTATTCAATTCTTTCTAAGGATATACTGACATTGATTGGATTTTCGTGGGTTGAAAGAAGAAAGAAAGAAGATTCATTGTTTGACAATCAATATGACTATAAATGGAGGATACCAGCAACTTGTGGCCAATTCCCTCCCATTTGCCAGAAGGTAACTGATTTATTCAAGAATTTCGATTGTTCAATTAAATTAAACAATTTGATATTCAAGAAGTTTCTTGTTTGATTGTAGATTTCTGAAAAAATTCCTTATGCATTTTTATATCTATATCTATGTATGTGTGTGTGTGTGTGTATAAATATATCCTGATCTTACATAGTATATTTCAATCTATGCACAACGCATGGTGCTGATTGGTGCAATTTTTGAGAGAGGGATTTGGCTGTCTAATTGAAGAAATTGCCTTATCAGTTTACATGCAAGATGCTCAAATTAGAGTTTATTCAAATTTTTTTTTGGTTAAGGCTTTTTTGTTGTTGTTGTTGTAGTTATCAGTTGGAAGCACTAGAAATGGCATTGAAACAGAACACAATTGTGTTCTTTGAAACTGGAACCGGGAAGACTTTGATTGCTATAATGCTTCTTCGCAGCTATGCCCATCTCTTGAGAAAGCCATCACCCTACATTGCTGTTTTTTTGGTCCCTGCTGTTGTGTTGGTCACTCAGGTATGCGGTAGTTTTAGTTTGTAATCAAGTTCTAATTTAGATGTAATTATTATTTTATTTTAAGTTTACTTTATGAGGTACATTGTATCTTTTGTCACCTGTTAACAATTTTTTTTATTTTAAAGTGTAATCCTTCTTCTATCCCCCGTTCTTTTTTCCTCTTCTGTTCAAACTTGAAATTCTTTAAGTATATGTTGCCTCCTATTATCAATATGCGTTGTTATAATGGCGTGTGTTGATCTTGAGGTCCGTTATTTTCATGGTTATCAGCAAGGTGAGGTTGTGAGGAGACACACAGACTTGACAGTGGGCCAGTATTATGGTGAGATGGGAGTTGACTACTGGGATGCTGCAACATGGAAGCGAGAGATGACTAAACATGAGGCATGCATGACTTATCTTCTTTTCATTTATTATAACTTTTTGCAGTTACTAAGAATATCAATAACTCACCCAGTAAGTGATTTCAATTAGTTCTTTGTGTTGGTTGACTTTTGCTTATGGAGTTTGGACTTTTGTTGGTACTTCTTAGTTGCTAAGTATGTGAAGGATTATAGTTATTCTTTGGTGTAATAGCCAGAAAATACGGTGGCTCACAAGATAATGATGCCTCATGTACTCAACAAAAAGGATGGTTCGTTATAATGATGCCAATGTTGTGACTTGAATTGAACTATTTTGCACTACAACCTGCACTCATTGTATGAAAGACTGTCCTAAATGATCAAATATATCTTTCTTTGTTCAAATGTATGATTCTCGTCATATTTATTGGGAATGTTTCCAAACACTTAAGATGTTTTTCAATTCCTTCCAATATTTTCCGTGCTTAATTTTAAAGAGGCTGCAGCAAATCACTTGTTAAGATGCTGCATTAGAAATTAATGAATAAATGGGGTTATTATTCTCTATTTGACTTAAAACATATTCTTGAAGTCTAGTGAAGTTGATTTTGTCCATCTTTTCCCAACAATAGTGTATGTATATTTATGAAGCGAAGTTCTAAATCTAATATTTATGAATATTTTAGAAAATGCTAAATGTTTCTGCATGATGTGTACTGCCTACGCTTATTGCTTGTTTTCTTGTGAATGTTTTTTCATCTCTTTTTTAAAAACCACCTGAAGTTTACCATCCAATAATTTCTGTATTCACAGCTTAGATTCCGTGCTTCATTTTCCAGGTGCTTGTAATGACTCCACAGATCTTGCTTGATGCTTTGAGGCACAGGTTTATGAGACTCGATCAGATAAAGGTTTTAATATTTGATGAATGCCATAATGCAAAAGGCAAGCATCAATATGCGTGCATCATGACGGTACAATAATTGCTTTGTTTATATATTAATGTGCCTAAGTTAGTGACGTTTTTGAGGTGGGGTTGGGGGGTTATACCTCAATAAGAGAGAAATGCACGTGTGATCAGTGTTGCATTCTTTCTTAGATTTCTAATCTATATATTCAGCATGTCAAGTTTATTTTATATTGGAGTCCTGCCCTTTCTTTGTAATATCCAAAGTTTATTTATCATTAAGGCATTTATTTCAATATACAAAAGAACATAATACTTGCAGGAATTCTATCATCGTGAACTAGAATACAACAGTCAGTTGCTTCCTAGAGTGTTTGGGATGACTGCTTCTCCTATAAAGGCTAAAGGTTAGTGCAGTAAAACAACTTGAAATATTGTTATTTTTGTTATAGATAGCTATTAATGACTTGTATCCCTTCTTTCATTCTCTTTACAGCTGCTGCTACAAGCGATGCCTACTGGAAACAGATCAGTGAACTTGAAAACCTTATGCATTCAAAGGTCTTATGATAATATACATAATGAATCAATAAATGTTGACATTATGTATTCATGTAAATGTGTTGGAACCCTATATACACAATATAAAGGTTATGACAACTTTTGTGCTCCGTTGAGTTCATGGGTAACTAATTTTCATTTTCTAACGAATGAAGGTCTTCACATGCGATTCAGATTCTGTTTTAACCCAATATGTTACATTCTCTACTCCAAAATTGAAGATGTACAATGATGTGTTTATACCTCATGAGAGAATTGAAATACTTGAAGACAGTTTGCGGGAGTTGGTTAAGAAGGTATGCATACGAGCATATCTTATAGCTAATGGATGCAAAAGTATTTGTCCCTCACTGTTATTGAAATTGTGCTTGTTTATCTTTATAGTTGAAAATCCTTCTTCATAAGTCAAATCTTGTGATATTGATGTACTCCAATAGGCGTTAATCTATTTATAGAATGGTTTCCCTCCTACTAAATAGGCTTCGTGATGTATTTCTTTATGTGGCATCTTTGAGACGAGGGGAATTGTGCACTTTTTGTTGTTTGAACTTGAAGAAATGGAACTATAAAGTTTTTGACTAATGGGCATTGTTTTTACATTTTGATCAAAACTACCATTTACCCTTTTATTTTTATCCTAATGTCATGGTACTAACTATATGAATATTTTTCACTAGCATGAACAATCTCTCAGATTATTGAGTATTTCAGAAGGTGTGAGAAGATCTACAACAGAAAAATTAAAGAAGGTTTTCTCAACCTACATGTTTTGTTTAACTGAGCTGGGGGTTTGGTTAGCTTCGAAGGTATATTAATTGGATGCACATGCTCAAAATTTCAATTATACTTGTGACTAAAAATTGTATGTTATGAAATAGGCTGCAGAAGTTTACTCCAAGGAAGGGGATAACATATTTATATGGGGTACTACTGATGTAACTGGCGATAGAGTCGTTAGAGATTTCAGTAGTGATGCAGCAAAGACATTTTCTTCACACCTTTCATGTGGTATGTCTATATTTTGGTTAGTGGAGCTATTCTTCTGCTTTTGTCCTAGATTTTTAAGGCCTGTTGTGTTTATGTGATTATTTTATTGGTGTTCTTGTAGATCCATGGTGGTCAATTCATAATGATTTAAGAGCAAACATGAGGGAAGGGTATCTTACCTCAAAAACCACGTGCCTTATTGAGACTCTTCTTGAGTACAGGTCAGCCAACTATTGTCCATACATGAAACTCATACAAAATATTATAGCCCTTATTGCTGCTTTCTAATAATTTCAATTGTATTATGTGCACTATTTGACCAACTCCAGCATTTTGCACTAAACAGCACTAAAGTAGTGAAGAATCTGCACTTCATTTCTGCAGTTTGTACTAAATACTACACTAAAAAGGAAATATACCTTGTCATTATATTCCGTAATATTTCATATTCAACGATTGTTTATTGTCATCCATTTATAACTATTTGATTGAGAATGTGATTTGGTGATATAATCACTCGCATTTCAATGCATTTTTCTTAGTTGAGAGAATGTTATGGGGGTTTTTCATTTTCTTATTTGCTTAAACAGAGAATTGAAGGACTTGAGGTGCATTGTGTTTGTTGAGAGAATTGTCACGGCTATTGTGATTCGTACTCTTCTTAATGAACTACTTTTGGAATCCATCGGGTGGAAAACGGAATACACAGCTGGGAACAATTCCAAATTCCAGTCTCAGAGTCGGAAAGAACAAAATGCAATTATTAATGAATTTCGCAATGGAACGGTGCTAGCCTATTTGAACTTCTGTTTGTGATTTGTCATTGCAATTTCAATTGTCCTGACCGTGTTGTCTTTCACTTGTTGACTTGAATTCTGTTGTTCTTGGAAATGGTATGCTTTTAGGTTAACATCATCGTTGCGACCTCTATGCTTGAAGAGGGTTTAGATGTCCAAAGCTGCAACCTCGTTATTAGATTTGATCCATCTGCCACCGTATGTAGTTTTATTCAGTCACGGGGTCGTGCTCGCATGCAGAACTCAGATTTTGTAATAATGGTGAAAAGGTCAGTTGCACTGTTTTTATGGTGTTTTATTATTAGTCAAGAAAAAGGGGATACATTTTTTAGGTTGTGGTGAGTAGTAGCAATAATATATTAATTGCTCCTTTTGGTGTATATTATAGTGATGATCATTCAGCCATTGCTCGTGTGAAAGACTATTTGGCTAGTGGACATATGATGCGAAAGGAATGTTTGAGCCATGGTGACCTTCCGTGTGAACCATTACATGATGAAATGTATGGCGAACCATGGTATGAAGTTGAAAGCACTGGAGCTATTGCTACTTTGAGTTCTAGCGTGGCCAAAATTCACTTTTATTGTTCGCGGCTGCCCTCTGATAGGTTTGTTCTCAACACTTGTATGTCATCATTTTTTTAAAACATCTTGTTTCTACCTGGTCAAGTTCTGTGAGAACTTTGTGCAGATGTAATGTAGTGCAGTTATCAATTTAAAAGGAGATCTTTAAAAGAATTGGAATGAAACATTGAGGACCAAATGCTATACTTAAATATAAATGAGAGCATGTGTCTTGATCAAAACAATGGTGATATATGATTCATTTAGTCGACACACATAGTAGGATAAATGTTAGTTTGATATTCTTGTTGTATACTTGATATAAAGAAAGAATTTAAAAGAAAATTCAATTTTTTTAACATGACAATAGATTTGCTATAATACATATGTAACTCAAGGATGTCATGTGCAATACACGTGTTTTGTTGTGCTAGTTACTTAAGAATGGTAAAAACTAGTTGAAACATTCATATTTCATTTCTTTCTTGTTCATTAATATCAGGTACTTTAAACCTTATCCTTGCTTCACCATTAATAAGGAGATTGGAACTTGCACGCTTCAACTTCCGTTTAGCTGCCCTATCCAAACTATTACTGTCAAAGGCCGCACCAAATTACTCAAGCAACTTGCATGCCTTGAAGCTTGTAAGAAACTCCATGAAGTTGGTGCCTTGACAGACCATCTTATCCCGGATATTGTGGAGGAAGAAGCTGAAGATCAAGAATGTGGTACCTTCTCATCCTTTGATAGATCGATTTATTTTGAACAAAGGAAATTGATAGTTGATGAAAACCAAGCTAAAACAACATGAACATGGGTGTAATAGCAATAATAAGATGAGATCTGTCTAGAACACTTTCTTAGCTAGCTCATTTAAAGTTGGAAACTGCTTCTCATTTTCAGAATTTCTTGTTCACTATGCCATGAACATTGTAATTTACACAAGGTATTCAACTCATTGTTTCATTTAATAATCGAAATTGAATACACAGGACATGAACCATATGTTGATGAGCATGCAAAATATATCTCACGAGAATTGGTTGGCTCTCGTGCCGACGAGTCTGAAACACGTTATTACTGTTATTCAATTGAGCTACAACCGGACTTCCAATATGATGTGAAGCCGCAAGGTATTATATTGGCTGTTCGTGAAAGACTAGACAGTGATCTGAAAAACTTGAACCTTGACCTGGAAGCCAATGGGGGAAAGGTTATTGTGAGTGTAAAAGATGTTGGATATGTTACAATGAGTCCCAAGCAGGTACGCTAATTCTTAAAGCTTGTATCATATGAACAACTTTTATGAGAAATTTGATTTTGTGCAATTAATTTGCTTTGTATACTTTACTTTTAGGTTGTCCTTTGTCAGAAATTCCAAGTGACTTTGTTTCGGATTCTTCTTAGACATGAGCTACGTGATGATGATGATAATTCTGAGAGAAATGGTTCTACTATGTTTAACTATCTTCTACTCCCATCTCTTTGTTTACGTGATCAAATGACAATTGATTGGGAATGCATTGATGCTGTTTCATTTGCAAAAAGTTTTTCCTCGACTAGACATACAAACCATTGTTCAAGTAAAGGTTGTGCAAATCGTGTGCACACAAAGAAAGGTTTGGTATGCAACTGTAATTTAGAGAATGCCTTGGTATGTACGCCACATAATGGCAACATGTATTGTATTAAAGGCATTGTGGATGGTATTGATGGCAATTCAAATTTCACTCCCAGAGATGGAGAATCTATTACTTACAAAAATTATTATTATCGGAGGTTTGTATTTTAATTTTTACATATGGCTTTATGTATTTAAGCTTAATTTAATCAATGAAATACTTCTTGCAGACATGGGATCAACTTGCAGTTTGAGTGGCAAACTCTTCTTTATGGGAAACACATCTTTACCGCACACAACTTCCTTTATCGATGTAGAATTGCAAGAACAAGAGGTTTCTTGACTATGAGCTTATATTATTCTAACAACATAATAGAATAATCTCTTTCAAGTTGCAAATTTCATGGCAATATAGAAACTTGTTAACATATAAATCAATGTTTTCTTTTTATGGACATCTAGCTAACTTTTTGGGAATTCTGAATAAGTTGGTTTTTATTATGTATTGTTAATTTGATGTCTTCTTTTTCTGACTGTGTTCTTTCTTTTGATGTAGAACGAAGTAATAGCTCGTGTGAATTACCTCCAGAACTTTGCTCGATCATCATGTCACCTATATCTATTTCTACCATCTATTCTTTCTCGTTTCTTCCATCTATTATGCATCGTATTGAGTCGCTGCTTCTAGCTTCCAACTTGAGAAGTGTACCTCTGATTCACTCAATGCAAAATGTTGCTATTCCAACAATGAAGGTATGTTTTCTACTTTTCTTGTTTTGCCATGAAAATTTTCATGGTGGACAGCTAAGTTGTTCAAGAGGGGTTAAAGGGGCAGCGGCCAAAGTAGGCATTGAGAATAAAAAGGACTTTAATAGCCAAACTATAACAAAAAGTCCCTCCCCCCCCCAAAAAAAAAACACACACACACAAACTGCACACAAACGAACCACAGATGCACACACACAAAATATCTTAAAGTTTGGGTAATTTGGTTCTTTTGTTATCCTCAGGGGTCACTTGTGGCCATTTTCTTTAAAATGTCATATTTTGTATCTCTTTAATGTGTGCGATCAGGTTTATTCTCTCTATAGGAGGGTGATTAGTTAATTAATGATTTGGTGTTTTTACAGGGTAGTGGAAATATATTCTTATTGTGTTCATGAAGTAAAGAGTTTCTGAAATTGAAGAATTTTTGGGTGGGAATTGTTATAGTTTGAATTAGCTCCCACCAAGTAATTACAATATTGTACTTTTCTTGAGTTTCTTATTTCTTTTATTTTAAATTGTGCGATTATCTTGGTGCGGACCTATTACATATGAGTTAGTTTTGTAAAGTATTTGTCACTGTCATTTTTGCCTACATCCTTTCATTATTCTGAAATAATGAGTTATCTGAAGTTGTCTTTGTGCTTCATACAATTTTATCACTCATTTTATATGACTTCACTTAGTTTTCGCTGTTCATTAGGTTTTGGAGGCAATCACTTCTAAAAATTGCCAAGAGACACTTCACTATGAATCTTTGGAGACACTTGGAGACTCATTTCTCAAATATGCCGCCAGTCAACAACTCTTCAAGACATATGAAAATCGGCACGAGGGACTTCTTAGTCTAAAGAGAGAAAGAATAATTTCCAATGCTGCATTGTGCAAACTTGGATGTGACTGCAAAATTCCGGTAATAAAATATTTAATCAGAAAAAAAAAACATTTTGGTTTCTCACCTGTTTCTTTTGTGGTAATGTAAATATTATGCAATTTCACAATATCACTCTATGACTGTTTTGGGCACTAAAATGGCACACGATTTATAATTTGATTGAAAGCAAGTAATGTGGAAAGAAACACTTGAAGCCTCACATTTACATGTTTTTTTCTTATCAATCTCAAAATATTTGTTTTTTCTCAATTTGGCAGAATTATTTCTTAATGAGACCATTTCTATATACCAGGGTTTTATCCGAAACGAACCATTTGATCTTAAGACATGGATTATACCTGGTTCGACTTCTCCGCATCATCTGTTAGAAGAAGAGCAGTTGACACCTTGTAAGAAAATCTACATTATGGGAAGCAGGAAAATGAAAAGTAAGACAATAGCCGATGTAGTCGAAGCATTAATTGGTGCGTTCCTTAGTGCTGGAGGTGAGATAGCAGCCTTGTCATTTCTGTCATGGCTTGGCATCAACGTTGACCTTGCCAACGTACCTTATAAGAGGACCTCCATTGTCAACCCAGAGAATTATGTCAACGTCTCGTCTATAGAGTCTCTGCTTAAATACAAATTTCAAGACACTTCTCTCTTGGTTGAAGCATTAACACACGGTTCTCACATGCGGCCTGAAGTTCCAGTGTGTTACCAGGTTAATGTTCTCATTCAACTCGTTGAGTCTCCACCATTGTTATCATGATCCTGCACTATTTCAGAACTAATTTTGCACTTTGTTTGTGGTTCAGCGTTTGGAATTTCTTGGGGACGCAGTGCTCGATTATCTGATCACATTGCACCTCTATCATAAATATCGCAGCCTATCTCCTGGCCTTCTTACTGATCTGAGATCAGCGTCTGTAAACAACGATTGTTATGCCCAATCTGCGATTAAGGCCAACCTTCACAAACACATTCTTCATCTTTCACCGGACCTTCATAGACATATATGCCAGATTCTCAGTGAAGTTGAGGAATCACAGTTGCTCGAAACTTTTGGTTGGGAATCTGAGACAGAGTTTCCAAAGGTAAGTCTTCTATGAATGCTATATATAGTCTTCTTAATTGGAAATATGATGTTAAAACTAGAATTTCTTTTGTGGGATTGATAGGTACTTGGTGACGTGATAGAGTCTTTAGCCGGGGCGATTTACATAGATTCGGGGTGTGACAAGGAGAAGGTTTTTCAATGTATGAGGCCTCTTCTTGAGCCTTTGGTCACACTCGAAACGTTAAGGCTCCACCCTAAAAGAGAGCTCGTTGAGCTCTGCCAAAAGATGCATTATGATATGAAGAATATCAAGAAGCCCGTTGTTTCCAGGAAAAATGGGGTGTCTTATGTGACTGTCGAAGTTGGAGCTGATGGGTTGGTGCACAGAGCAACACGATCTGCTAGTAATCAAAAGATGGCTAAAAGACTGGCCTGCAAAGAAGTGTTGAAGTCATTGAAAGAACGAACATCATCAGTACTCGATTGAGGCCTCGTATAATGACTCTTCGTTCCCAAAAACGACGAGGTTTTTGCAATTTTGAAACCTGCAGTTATAAGTGGTAGGCATATCTCTTTTAAGCATTGGTATTGTACAGTTATTTGTAGAGATGATTGCTGAATAGATATGCCTCAATTTTGCAGCACACTTGGGCTTTAAATTTAATCCCATTAATACATTAATTGTATAAATGAATAATTTAGTCAATTGATTTATTTTCCCTTGATTATAGAATGAAATACATGGAGAAGTAACATTGATAATATTAACAATTTAGAAACTAAAGTTCATGAAGAATGTATAAAATCCAGAAAATGTATGTATTGTTTTAGATTAATTCCAACAGTTGCACACTACTTTAATATAGATTTTGCAATCCTTTGGTATAGAAATCGTGCACAATCTATTTTAGTGCAAAAAAATGTTACAAAATTTGCACTCAATATCTAAGTCATTTGCAATAAATTTTACACTGACATCTATTTTAGTGCAGAAATGGTACAAAATCTGCACTCCATATCTAGTCATTTGCACTAAAAATCAATACTTCGTAATACAAGTGCTAGTAATAAGTATTTCATAAACTCTAAATTTATTATGTAATCTCATCTAATCTTTTCATATATAGATTAAATTATACTCCCTCCGTCCCGCTCAGATTTGCACGTAGGGACGGGCACGGAGGTTAAGAAAAAACTGTTTTTGGGCACGGATGTTAAGAAAAAACTGTTTTTTGAGTGTTAATGTTGAATAGTAAAGGGCAATTTTGTACATTTTATTTGCCATTTTTGGAGTGTGCAAATTTGAGCGGGACGGAGGTAGTAACATTTTTTTTGCTGTTCTTATGCTTTGCATCAGATCAAGAATCAGAGTTTCTGTCCTATGAAAGCAAGATATTTCAGAAGTTGATGATACAATAATCTGAATTGGATTCAATTTGAAATGAATCAAAGTGACAACACAATCTGCAAAAATGGCTGGTAAAAAATGGTCACATATATTTTTATTATAACTCAAGAAATCTGTAAATCATCAATTCTTGGTACCAAAAAATCTTTTTCCATCTCATGGAATTTACATCTGATCGATCTACTCAGCTAAACCTCATACCAACATATGGAGCTTCTTCTTGCGAATCTTGATCACACGAGACGATGAGTTCGTCTTTCCAAATCCATCTTCGTTCCGGCATTGCAAACTATTTCTTTCAAATCCTTGAGATTGGAACAAGCCACTCTCCCAATTCCCCTATCCTTCATAATTTCCTTCGTCTTAGCAACTTCCTCCCATCGACCTCCTGCTGCGTAGACATTAACCAGCAAATTGTAATGTGAGAAACTCTTTGGATCTTGCTCGATCAGCCCTTTAGCAATCCGTTCGCCTAAAATCACGTCCCCTTGGAAACGACACGACCCAAACAGCCCGGCCCACAGTGAGTATTCCGGAGGCGAATCCTCTTCAACTGGAATGTTCTTCAAAATACTCACAGCCTCCTCCATTAGACCAACATTAGCCATGAGATTTGCCATGCACCAATAATGAGCAAAATCGGGTTTTAAGTTAAACCTTTCTGTCATCTGAGTGAAGTAGTTTCGCCCCTCTTCCAACATTCCATTGCGTGCGCAAGCACACAATAGACCGATGAAGGTGAGTTCATTTGGGAGTGTACGATTTCCTTCATCGTTTAAAGATGAGTCGTCTTTTCGCCTGATTTTACCCACCATTTCCGAGTAGAGACTGTGCCCATCAATGGGATTTCCATGAATACAGTGTCCCAAGATCATTGTATTCCAAGAAACAGTGTTCTTGCTCGGCATTTTATCAAATATTAACCGGGCAATATCCACCTTCCCACATTTGCAATACATATCAATCATAGCAGTATCCATAATCAAACTCAATCTCGGAAATGATTTAACAAGAACCCCATGAACTGATCTTCCTTCCTTTAATCGATTAGACCTCCCACAAGCTGCAATCACTTGCACCATGGTCGTGCCGTTGCTCTCACAGCCACGGACCATCATTTCTCTGAACAACTTCAACGCATTCCCTGGGTTCCGAAAGTTCAAATACCCAGTGATCATAACATTCCAAGAAACCACATTCTTCTCAGGCATTGCATCGAACACCTTATGTGCAACTTCCATTTCACCAACTTTCCCCAAACCATCAATCATTGTATTCCAAGAAACCAAATCCTTCATCGGCATTTCAACAAACACTTTATACGCAGCATCCATGAGCCCACAACAAGCATAAAAATGAATCACAGAGTTCTGCACAGGCAAAACACTTTCCACCCCAAACTTCACAGCGTGCACATGGCACATCTGCCCCAAACTCAAACACCCCAATTTAGCGCAAGCACTAATCAATGGAGGGAAAGTGAATCCATTAGGATAAAAACGACCTTCCCTAAGCATCTCAACATAAAAAACCACAGCTTTAGCGTAATAATCGCTGCAAGAATACCTCTTTATAACAGTGTTGACGCAGAACGCATCAGGAAAATCGATACACCTGAAAATCAATAGCGTATACCGCAAATCATCGATTATGTTTGATGAGAGCTTCAAAAGGCGGCCGGCAAAAGATGGGTCTCGAAAAAGACCGGAAGTTATCAATTGGGCCTGGATTTGAAATAGATGGATTGAGTTTTTACAGCATTTTAGGAAGTAAAGAGCCCCGTCTGCGATGGGATTGGTGTAATGACAAGAATTCGTGTCTGAATACGAAGGAGAGAGAGATGAATAGAAGAATGGCTTCGATGGCTGCGAAAAGAGAAGGCTTCTAGAGCGTAAGAGTTTCGCCATTCATCGACTGTTATTGGATTGAGATGTAGCTGCTTCTGTTTCATTCCCGCCATTGGCGACCTTCATTTGGAGCAGAGTGAGCTCATTTAGAAGAAGGTCAAATTAGGTCAATATTATATAGTTATTTACTTATTCAGAAAAATTAAAATGTTCATAATTACATCATTTATTAAAGGGTGCGGCTATCCGCACCCCACATATTACTAAACACACTTCAATTGTGTTGTTGTTGTTCACATGTGACAATTGTGTTGTTGTTGTTCACATGTGATGTGAACAGTAACAATATAATTGGGGTGTGTTTAGTATTTTTTGGGGTGCGGATAGCCGCACCCTTTATTAAAATTACTAAAAATTTAAAAGGAATTACGTCATTTATTAAAAAAATATTCTTCAAGTTTTAATCAAGAGTTAGTTTCCTGTGCAACTGATGTATGGATCTTAAATCCATGCACTCGGATCGGGTCGAATCCGATATGGATCTGCGTTTTTTCCATTTTTTTTTTTGCCCTGATCTTTATGTTATGATAATCATAAATGATGTTATATTAGTTATACATTAATGTATATTAATGATACCATTATGTCCAAATTCATACCTTAGTGCAATACTTTAACTTTAAAAAAAAAAATCGCTGGTCTTCATAATATGTTAATCATATATTTATGTTATATTAGTCATACATTTATATACAAATATCATACATTTATGTAATACTTTAACCCTAAACCCTAATTTCGGCACAATAAACCCTAATTTCAGCACAAGTTGTAGATATTTACATTTATGTGATATTACTCATACATTTATATGATATTATTTATACATTTATATCAACATAAACATACATTTATGTAATATATATAAAGGTACAACTAACATAATTAAAATGTATGACTAATATAACTAAAATTTATGAAATGTATTAATAGTTGTTTGAAAATATGTTAAGGTACATGTAAAAATCTAAAAGGTATGACTAACATAATATAAATGTATGTTTAACACTACATAAAGAGGTATGTCTAATACTACATAAAGGTATCAACATAGTCATACATTTATGTAATATATAAAGGTACAACCAACATAATTAAAATGTATATTTAACATAACTAAAATGTATGACTGTTATAACTAAAATGAATGAAAGGTTAACATGTGTGTCTAAAAAAATGCTAAGGTACAACTAGTCTTACAAAATGTATGTCTAACATAACTAAAATGTATAGTTAACATAACATAAATGTCTGACACCTAGAAGCATGTTTGGGGGGATTTTGTCCACGACCTAAAGACGCGTGCGGACGCGTGGCGGGTCGGATTGACCTGAATGCATGGATTTAGGATCCGTGCACCAGGTGCACAAACATTTTTGTTTTAATCAATAATTTTTAGCTTGAGTTATATCTACCATTCTTGAGAATTTATCAAATTACGTTGTGAAAATTAAAATAGACCATAATATTCAATATATGACCTTCTTAAATTTTTTAAAATATGATAATATAATATGATAATCAGAAGAAGAAAAAAAAAGTGAATCTAATATGAATCAATTGAAGCTACGTGTGAGTTTTTTTAGTTTTTCTTAAGCTAAAAACGTATTTGTAATTTAAATAAGTCTTATGTGAGACCGTCCCACCTTCTCTTTCTAATTTAGAGTTAAGATCATGAGTTGTGATTCTCGAAAAAATGCACTTTTTTTTATGTCTCGTATCGTATTCTATGATAATATTACAGTTAACTCTCTACAGTCACTAGCACATCCTTGTTGAATCTAATCTTATGTGGGTCTTGCCGTTGAGTGTCCCCAACCATTAGAGAATAATGCTGCATCTTATCATCCATTTTAGGCCGGATTATGTGAGACGGATTAATCCATAATCCATACTTCACAATTTACATGTAAATTAATGGATATGAATTTTATTTATGGGTAAAAAGGATCCATCTTGAAAACTATTCGTGAGATCGTCTCACGTAAGTTTTTGTGTTATAATTTTCACAAACCTCAAAATCTATTTAATAAAGTAAAATTAATTCACTCCAAATTTGTGATTCAAACTCAAAGCATGAAAAAGACAAAATAAATGATTTTTTACTAACGAAAATTCAATAACAAAAAGCATGTAAATTCACTCTACTTATTATCTAAAATACATACACGTCTTTTTTTTTTTCCTTTTTTTCTTAATCAACAAAGTTTGGAAAATACTAACATAATTCAACTAAATAAAAAAATTGGTTAATTAGTTGATTTCTATTTTGAAAAAAAAAAAAGAAAGAAAGAAATTTTGTCAGAGAGGTTAAAATCGCTAATAGAAAGTAGCAACTTCAGTTGAGGTTTAAGAAGATAAAAGCAGCTTATCTGTTTCAGAGCTCTCTTTCATGCTACAACAATGGAGGGCGTTGCCAGTGCCCTGAGATACTCATCGCATCCCCCATTTTTCATTCAAAAATCTCTGAATTCAACTCCAATACATAAACTCTCTTGCACCATACCTCTCTTCTTATCAACCAACTCCGTTTATAATCGTTCGTTGCAGCTATCACACTTTCGGCTTTCACCAATTTCTTTACCAAATAGTAAGTTCGCTTTCTGTATTTCGAGATCGTATTTCGTGATTTCGTAGAGAAATTGAGCTTAGGTTTTGATTCGAAGATTATGTGATCTTTCAATTTTGGTGAATGATAGGCTGTTTTGTGGCTTATACTGGAAAAATTGTAGGGTTTCTTTTAGTTCTTTTTGCTGTTTCTTTTTATGGTTTGTTTGGTTTTAATATTAGAAAATGTGTGTTTCTTTTTATTGGTTAAATATATTTGTTGGAAATTCTCAATGAGAAGCTATAAAAACAGTGTTTCTTTCTTAGTAAGGTTATCTGTCTTGTGCTGTTTAATGACAGATATAATGTATATGTTTGTTGATTCTGAAGTTATTCGAATTATGCTCAAGATTGTACCTTAGTCTTCGAGTAGTGGTGGTGAATTCCTAGAAGTTCTACTTAGAGTGTTTGATTATGCCAGGCCGATTGTCTTTCGTATTTAGATCAATTTATCTTTTACTTTTTCTAACGCTATGATGTTTTGTTGGTTGTTCGTGTCTGTGAATTGTCAACTGAAGACAGCAAAGTTCTTTCAGCAACACCTGAGGTGGGAGTAAGTACAGAAACTAGTGAATGGGCAATGCAAGGTAATGCTTCAAGTGTGTATTTATTTGAGTTGACTTTGCTGAATTCTTGTTATGCGATTTTCCTTGTGAAGATAAGATTTTGGGAATCAGTGTGATGAATTGTATGGTTTTCACGAGTGAGTAATTGGATGTGAAATGTATGTTATTGCTCATCTAATTCTCTTCTTACTTCTAAACATAACTAGGGAGTTGCAGTTCAGATGTAGTGAAACTGTGAAACATGGAAAATGTTCTATTCAAGATGGATTTGGGTGGAATTGTTGTGCAGAAAAGATAGATGACAAAATAACTATCTGTTTTTGATGTTTAATCTCAACGAGTGTGTCAAAGTGATAGATGACAAAAGAATCAGCTTCAATGAATTGCCAAATTTAAGCTAATGGAAACGCCTCTTTGGATGCATTATCTATACACCAACGCCTCATGAATCTCGTGTTTACAGACTACAAAGTGACACTGTTTGTAATACTTTTGGCAGATTTCTATAGTTTAAGGAAAGAAGTGGAGACTTTGTCGGAGCGCGTTGAAGAGATTAGGGCTGCTGCTGGTATGGAACTGCTAGAAAAGAATCTTGCAGATTTGGAGGAAGCCTCGGGTGATAGTGCTCTATGGGATGATCGTGCCAAAGCTCAGCAGACACTTCAAGGTTTGACAGATGTCAAGGAAAAGATAAAACTTCTCAATGACTTCAAATCACAGGTCTCTACTTTCATCTTGTGAAACATGCATGTCAAACAAGGTTTATAAGACGAAGCCGTAATGCTTTCCTTAGAAATACCTAAAACTATCGAATGCAACAGGTTGAAGAAGCAGAAACAATAGTTAATCTTACAGAGGAGATGGACTCAATCGACGCAGGGTTCCTTCTAGAAGCTGCTGGTATCATCAAAGAATTGAGAAAGGCATTGGACCGATTTGAATTGACTCAACTTCTTTCCGGCCCTTATGATAAAGAAGGCGCTGTGGTTACCATCTCTGCTGGTGCTGGGGGTACTGATGCTCAGGTAATCCTAGTTCTGATTATGATCAAGAATGTGATGCATATTAATTGTTAAGAATGTGATATCATGCTAGGCTTTCCCAGGCATAGATGTTTCACATGGAGAAAATCAAGATTGATGTTTATCATGACAGTATATATATTGGCTTGCAAATCTCTGCATCATATATACTTTAAACTCTTTTGATAAATTCCAGTGCAGGATTGGGCTGACATGCTTCTCAGGATGTATGTAAGGTGGGGAGAGAAGCAGAGGTTCAAAACAAAAGTGGTTGAGAAGTCGATGGGAGAAGAGGCTGGTATCAAATCAGCCACTGTCGAAGTGGAGGGTCGTTATGCCTATGGTTACTTGTCCGGTGAAAAAGGGACCCACAGAATCGTGCGACAGTCCCCCTTCAATTCAAAGGGTCTTCGCCAGGTAACCAGAACATGGCTTTCTCGTCTTTGATTTCTCTCTGAACCAATCTGTACGGATAGAAAATCTCATCATGATGTTGCCTTGATTGATCTATGCAGACTAGTTTCTCGGGTGTTGAAGTTATGCCTCTTCTTCCCGAAGAATCATTGGATGTAGAAATACCCGAAGAAGATTTGGAGATCAGCTTTTCTCGAGCAGGAGGAAAAGGCGGCCAAAATGTTAATAAAGTTGAAACTGCAGTTCGGATTACACACATACCTACCGGTGTGACACTTCGTTGCACAGGTTAAGAAACATCCTTCTTTATTAGCCTGTAGATTGCTTATAATATTATAATCCAGAGAACATAACAAACATTCTGCTTTATTTTCTTTGATATTTCAGAAGAGCGATCCCAGCTGGCAAACAAGACCAAAGCTTTGAGCAGATTGAAAGCGAAATTATTAGTCATAGCCGTGGAGCAAAGGGCATCTGAGATCAAGCAAATTAAGGGTGATATTGTGAAGGCAGAGTGGGGCCAACAAATACGCAACTACGTCTTCCATCCGTACAAGTTAGTGAAGGATGTACGTACGGGGCATGAAACGTCAGATATCGCCTCTGTAATGGATGGTGAGTTGGAACCCTTCATAAAATCTTACCTTAAGTTCAAATACAGCACGTCGGTTTCTATGGGAGATTCATCGTAATAAAAGTGTAAATTTGCACCTCTTCTTCTTTAAGTTATCAACACATTTTGTGGAAAACAATTCTTGTTTAACATCATGTGTGGAGATCTGGAGGTGTGTTGTTAAGATCTCAATTCTTGAATGCTCTTGTTTGGAATGGCAGCAAATAGCCATGGCTATTTGTTGTTTTAGTCGATTCTTTTAAAATTGTTAATATGGCCATGATTTGGCTAATCGGGCACAATTTTGACCAGTTCTGTCGAGATGGTCAAAATTGGCAGATGTGTATATGATACTGCAAACACAAATCATCATTTGTTAGGTATGAGGGTTTTAACTCGAATGCAATCATATTTCCAGAAATGAAGCAAATTGTGTTATCTCAAACATTTGATGACAAATAGTAAGGACCTTAAGTATGAATAATAGGCAGGGAACATATAAAACTCAGACCTGTAGATTTCTAGATGTATACTTCCAAAACCAACAAAATCGAACACTGTTAGAACCGTAGATCTGGTGTTAACGTCTATCTTCATCCTGAAATTTAAGAGCTGGGTTCTTATTCTTCTTATATCTGACATTGTTTCATAATCTGCACTTTTATGATGCCTTATTTTTCCCAAAAAGCAAGTTCAACGAGTATGTGTTCCCCTTCTGAGCAGCAGCTGCGACTCGCTTTTCCCCAATCTGAAGCAATTTGCAACAAGAAAGCAGAAATGCTGAGCCATTAGAGTAACACAATAATATTTTCCAATATCTCAATCAAGAAGTGGGAAGGACATGATAATGATATGGTTTTCAATCTGTGATGTACTTAGGCCAGATAACGAGTACTTTATGTTCTAATAGTACATGTATACAGTTTTCATGATTCATCAATTCTTTTGCAAACACGAGAGCAGAAACAGAGAGTTAGGTTTCATGAAGTATGATTGAGAAGGTTGTGCATCAAGATATATACACAATTACAACTGCATGTAAAACTTTTAGTGATGGTAGCTAAACATGTTTAAGATGATAGACGGTAAAAATATAAATGCAAGGTAGGTAAATATACCTTATCCATGAGCCAATATCCAATTGTTGGCATATACTGCACTAGATACATGACAGCCAGAACGGGCTGCACCAGAAATAGAAATGGGATGAAAGGCGTAGTATAGTTAAGAATCAATGAGTGGTTTATAAGATGACGGAAAATTGAAAAGTCTTGTGTTGGTGAGCAAGAAAAGAAAGACGCTCCAAAGTGAATAGCAAACTGCTATGAGAATAGGAGCAATTAGCCAGACCAAAGAATCATGGCGCAAGTTAAAACGTTCATCAGTAATCCCACATATTTTATTGTATGGAAACTAGTCCATAAAGGACACAAGGAATTCTTTAGTAAACGAATATTATTGATGCCCCAATGAACAAACCTGATAGGATATCCATGCTTCCTTCAAACCATGGCTTGCAGCAATTATTGTGAGTTCTGCACACCTCTCTGACGACACACGCTTCTGGAAATTTGCGTATGAACATATTGGAATTTCATTAAGTCACTAGTTACGAGCAAAAAAGAGCAACAATAATAGGAGTTGTTAATTCCATCAAAATTCAATTCAGATAATATATTGAGTTTTTCTTTTTCTTTTTTTTTGGTTTCACTAAGGTGCCTAAACTCAGAACAATAGCCATTCAGGAATATACAAACCATATATGATTCCCATTGTGAAATGTTTTCAGAAAACTGAGACCTACCAATATTTTAATATTATCTGTAATTTTTACCTCAGAAGAACCTTTCTGTTCAGAGGAACCTGCTTCAGAGCTAGTTGAGGTCTTTACAGGTCCTGGACAAACAATAGTTACCTTGATCCCCCTTTTATTTAGCTGTTATCAGAGAGAAAAATCATCAATAACCAGAATGATAAAGATTTTCAATATCGTTGATCTAAAACCTGATAATTCTTCTCATATCGTAAAATTTGATACATAGTTTGCTCATATATATATATATATATATATATATATATATATTTTTTTTTTTTTTTTTTTATTTTTTTTTTTTTTTTTTTATTTTTTTATTTAGAAGATTGCTTATAATTGTTTTGAAGAGTTTTCGTTACGAAGCTTGATCAAACAAATTACCCTGAAACAAAATTCTCATCCTCATTTGTTATATTTGGAAGATAAGAAAAGAAGTCAAGCATTCACATGATGTACTGGAAATAGTTGTGCGCCCAAGGCCCCAAACACCACCAAATTGGGTTGATACTTGAGAGAGGATTTAGAGAGATAAGGGCAAGCCATACCTCAGATCGCAGGGAGTGAAAATAGCCATTCACAGAGAATTTGGAGGCAGAGTACACCGCCTGACCGGGTGCAGGAGTTTTTCCTGCAGCACTGCTCATCTACATACAGAAAGCAATCAGATGGAAGAATCTAAAAAGGAAAAAAAAGGTTATGAATTTGAATAATACTCTTAGAATGACAAAATCATCTATTCAGGCATATAATATGCTGGTCTGGGGAAAAACACAACAGTCTAAAATTTGGAGACATGAAGATATGTTTGGGTAAGATTCCTTTGAGAGTATTGTGATCGAGGCATTTCATGCATCAAAGAGAGTAACATACCACAACAAAATGTCCTCCACCTCGCTTCAGCATGTGGGGTGTCAGGAGTCGTGTCAGAGATATTGGCCCAAAAACGTTGACATCAAATGTTGCCTAAGCAGAAAGCAGATTATTTAAATGATTAATCTCCATAAGCTCTTTTGGTAAAACAGAAACAATGCTGTTCAAGTTCAAAATTGTCTAATTTAACAAAAAACTAAATGCAAGTTAAGAGAGTCATCATCATTACAGCAATCTTTCCCTCTATCAATTATGACAATATCAATTGACTTCTTTTAGCTCTCCTAAACTAACTCTCACTTTCCTTCTTAAAATGCAGAACAAAACTAAACTTTAGAGAATGATCCCTAAGCATGTGATACATCAACAGTAACAACTTCAACAAGAACAAAGCTAAAATCACTGGTAACAGATAGTTCATCAATGTGGACAAACAAATTGAAATAAACAAAACTGGATAACAGACTCAATGACTCTTTACCAGC
Organism: Scutellaria galericulata; assembly: GCA_946896805.1. Classification (NCBI taxonomy): domain Eukaryota; kingdom Viridiplantae; phylum Streptophyta; class Magnoliopsida; order Lamiales; family Lamiaceae; genus Scutellaria; species Scutellaria galericulata. Next base: position 12,352,157 of record OX335789.1, read on the forward strand.
AAATGATACCTTGAGACTTTCTTCTGTCACGTCTAATGCCACTGATTTCTGCAAGATGAACAAAGCCAAACAGCCAGCTCAAAACGAATCTTCATTAATGTAAATGTTTAATTGATCGCATCAGAAAAGAGAGCAAAACTGCAGAATGAACTCAGAGTTAAAGGAAAAACAAAGAAAGGAAACAAGGAAAATTTTCTGGTTCAGCCCATGTTCAACTTTTCATTACACTAGAATACATAGTTGTTAGCCATCTGTACGAGGAGGATAGTTTGCCAATTATTTTCTCAACTTGCATACCATCTAACCATATTTCGAACATTGATCCATTCTCCTTCATTGAGTTTTATTCAACTATTACCTAATATGTTGTCTACAAAAAAGTGCATTGACGTACAGGGCGCTCGTACGCTGCATTATGGAACATGTAATCCACTCCAGCACCCCCGAAAAAAGATTCTGCCTTCTGTACTGCTTCTGCCAGATATTCTTCCCCTCGAGCCAAATCCAAAGGCAAGATTACTACCTCATCCGGAGCATGTTTTCCTGTCTTAGCATCAAACAACCAAGTTAAGGAAAAGTTTAGTAAAATCATTTGTATCCATTCAATAGAAAGAAGATAGTGGACAGAGAATGACAAACCAGTCAACTGATTCTTGACACGTTGCAGTTCCACTTCATTTCGAGCAGAGATAATGAGCTTTGCTCCTAAACCAGCAAGTTGTTTAGCAAGCACTTCCCCTTATATCAAACAACATTGCAAGTTTCAAAATGTGCGCAACCGCAGCAGAAAGCTAAATAATATATGCACTCAGAAGATGGGATAACACAACTGTTCTCCATGTTTTACAGTGCAATAACTAAAATTCGATCCTCGAAGTGTTACTCTTAGAGTGGAAGAACAACATATAGATAATATACTACCAGTTTGAACAATTCAAGAAATAATCAACTAATAATTCAAAGAAAATGATACTGAAAAGAACATACCAATACCGCGGCTAGCTCCAGTTATCCAAATTACCTATAAAGTCATCCAAATCAATAACTTCAACTCGATTCCAGCAGTTCTAATTAAAAATACACAAATATATAAAAAAGTATTGAACGAACAATTTTCTACAAACCTTATCCTCAATTTCTTCACGCTTCACATGTTTTTTCGACAACAACGTGAAATCTCCTACACAAATTCCATCAGAAATAACACGTAACTGAAAATCTCATGAAATTCTCCAAAAAAAATTTAAAAAAAAAAACAGAAAATGAAGCACCGATCGATCACTCAACACCAAAAGCATTAAAAAAATATGACAAACGAAATGTACCTTCTGCTTTGAGAAATTGGATGAAGAACGCGACGAGAACAGCTAGTAACAGTGAAGAAATTACTAGAATCAGCATTTATGTTTCCTTTTTCTGCAACGATTTTCAGTTTCTGAGCAATAAGCTGTGAATTCCCGTGGAAAAATTGAGAATTTTTTTCCTCGATTTTATAGTGACAAATTGGGAAGAGAAGGAAGAATTTGAAAACGCGACTTATTGCGATGATTTCAAGAAGAAATCGCTTTTTATAAAACTATATTTATCCATGCCCAACCATACCCACACCCAACTAAAAAACAATTCATTTCTCTTTCATCCACGTACACATTTTACACTACACCCAAATCTCATATTTTTCATATTTTATCAATAATCACCCACAACCAACCTTTAATAAATTATTTCTTTTATAATTTAACAATTATATCTTTAATTAATTTTTATTATATTTTAAATATTTAAGAAATATATACAATTAATTAATATTAAAAAAAATCAAATAGTCAAAAAAATCCAAATTTTTTTTAGTTTTTGTTATTTTGGCCAATCTTTTTATTTTTGTCAATCATCCATGATTTTGAAAATTATTTGTTATTTTAGCCAAATCAAATTTTGAGTCAAAATTAACTTATATGGCTAATATGTGGCAGCTACGTAAACTTGTTTCTTCTCCACATCATCAAAACATTAACTAACTCTATAATTAACTATGCTTAATGTCATATTACTATATTTCTTAAACAATGTTCACAGTTAAAAAAAAAAAAAAAAACTCTCTTCCTTGTTCCTTCTTTACCAAAGAAAAGAGTTATCAGGCCTTTTCGTCATCCTCCTCAACCACCCACATAGTTCACCTGGGAGCAATAGCCTGAATCATCACCGCCACCAACGAGCTCCGCCGCTGACACACGATCGCCTCCGTCCTCCGGCATCGATTGTACCACCCCACCTCCTCATCCAGCGAGCACAACTCTTCCAGCATCCCCTCCAACTTCTCCTCTTTCAGCCTCTCTCCTCCACCATCCTTACTACCTCCTCCGGTGGGCCCCACAGTTGATGTACGCCATCAGGTCACCGGTGGAGGCGTCATGACAGCGGCGGCCACCGTCTCGTTGCAGCAGTAGAGCGTGAACAGGGATATCTCGCCGATGAGTGCGCCGCCGTCGTCGACCACCACCAAGGACGTCTGGTTGAGGAGACAGAGGGAGATGGCGCCGGCCATTAACGTGGCGGCGGAGTGGTAGTTGACGACGGGATAGTCGACGGTGATGAGGGCGAGGGTGTCGATGGAGAGGGTGGCTATGGGGAAGAAGAGGCGATGGTGCTTAGCAGGAATCGGGTCACGTCTTCTTGTGTTAACAACAGTATTCTTACCATTGTAGATCGATGATTTTGATTATTTAAGAAATATAGTCAAAAGGTATTAAAGAGTTAATACTTTGATTATGTGCAGGAGAAACAAGCTTCCGTAGCTGCCACATATTAGTCATATAAATTAATTTTGATTTAAAATTTAATTTGGCCAAAATAACAAATAATTTTCAAAATCATGGATGAATTGACAAAAATAAAAAGATTGGCCAAAATAACAAAAACTCGTAAAGGTTTGGATTTTTTTGGCTATTTGGCCATTAAAAAAATCGTACTTATAATAAAAAAAATTGGGAATACAGTTAAAATAAATTACAACATCCAATAAAAAAATTAAAATTACAAGAATTGAAATACAAAAGAAAATAAATAAATCGAGCTACAAATACATGCATAAATTACAACAATCCAAAAGATGCAAATTACATATTTAATTATAGAGTTAGAAGAGAAAAAAGAGTGTATGAGATTGTGATCCAAAAAATATCAATATTGATATCTATTTATAGAGAATTTTATTTTATGAATTTTGGTGTATAATTTTTTTTTTTAAGTGGATAAATCGAAATTTATAATTATCTAAATAAAATGCATTCGACGAATCATATGATGACACGTGTCATGTGGATTGAGTAACCAAAATCTCATAACCATGGTCATCCCACAAACTTAGTCATGGATTTCATTTACATTTTTCTTTTTTTTTTTTTGTCCTCTTGCTATGACCTGGGCGTCGACCTCCCCGATAAACATAGCCTAAAGGATCATCTGAGCTTGAGAGGAAGAGTTGGTAAAATTAATCGAGTTGGGTCTAATGTATTATTGTTCAAAACTAGTAGTACTCCCGCGCAATACGCGATTTATTATGTATTATGACAATATATACGATTTGCAATAATATAATTAAGTTGTTATATTAAAAAGTTATTCATGACATCTGATTATTTCAAAATTTGTAAAAATCCGTATTTTTTTTTATTGATAACATCAATATTCAACAATTAAACATGAAAATAAAATTGAATATAATATAATAACAGGTTTGTGTTTGTGAGATTTAATTTCTAAATAATTAAGAAGTGATTAATTATACTTACTAATATGTTTTGTTCATATTTTTGTTTATTTATATCTTATAATTATTTTTAGAATTTATAAAAAAAATTCTGCATTGTTTTTAGATGGATTTGTTCAAAAAACATTATATTTATTCCAAAAAATTTAGTTTATATTTATAAATTTAGGTTTCAAATTAATTTTAAAATTTAAAATAATTTTTCTTAGATTTTTGAACCATTTTTCAAATTTTTTTGGAACATATTATAGTTTTTTAAAACAATTTTCAGATTAATTATATCTATTTATTTGAAATAATTTTGAATAAATTTTATCAAAATGTTTTATTATTTTTATTAAAAAAAATTCAATTTAATGATTTTTATATCTTACACAATTAATATTACCTATATATATATTTGAATTAATTTTTAAATTTTATTTGTTGATTTAAGATTGTTAGACTTAATCTCACAACTTTATTATTATTATTATTATTATTATTATTATTATTATTATTATTATTATTATTATTATTATTATAACTATTATTATTATTATAGAATTTTATTATTATTTTAATATTTTTATAATAGTTTCAAACTTTTTAACATTTTACAACCCTTCATAAAACGAATTTTAGATTTTAAAATTATTTTCCACATTTATATATTAAAATTAAAAACTAATTTTCAAAATTTTTAATTTTTGACAATGTATAAATTTCATTATTTTCAAAATTTAATTATATCATTAAAATAAAATCATTTCATTTAAGATAGTTTATTTTGTTTCATCTCTACTCCTATATATAAATTATAAGATAGTTTATTGTGTAAGATATATATGAAACTTATTCTATAAGATACTTAAAAGTTATTTAGTTTTTTTTTTCTTTTTTATCTATTGGTTGATAGTTTGGGAGGGAAAATGGCAAATCTATAAAATTTGCCAACTTCTTTCATTTTATATATAGTACTAGTATAGTACTCCCGCGCGATGCGCGGTTTATTATGTATTATAACAATATATATGATTTACAATAATATAATGAAGTTGGTATATCAAAAGGTTATTTATGGCATCTTATTATTTCGAAGTTTGTAAAAATCAATATTTTTTATTGATAACATCAATATTCAACAATTAAATATGAAAATAAAATTGAACATAATATAATAATAGTTTTGTGATTATGAGTTTTAATTTCTGAATAATTAAGAAGTGATTAATTATACTTACTAATATGTTTTGTTCATATTTTTGTTTCTTTATATCTCATAATTATTTTTAGAATTTATAAATAATTTGCTGCATTGTTTTTAGATGAATTTGTCAAAAAGCATTATATTTATTCCAAAAAAATTTAGTTTATATTTATAAATTTAGGTTTCAAATTAATTTTAAATTTTAAAACAATATTTTTCAGATTTTTGAAACCATTTTTCAGATTTTTTTGGAACATATTATAGTTTTTTTTTTTAAAAAATTAGATTAATTATATCTATTTACTTGAAATAATTTAGAATAAATTTTATCAAATATTTTTATTATTTTTATTTAAAAAAATTATTCAATTTATTGATTTTTATATCTTACACAATTAATATTACATATATATTTGAATTAATTTTAAAATTTTATTTGTTGATTTAAGATTGTTAGTATTAATAAAATATGAAATTATTATTATTAATTTCAAATTTTATTATTATTTTAATATTTTTATAATAGTTTTAAACTTTTAAACATTTTACAACCCTTCATAAAATGAAATTTAGATTTTAAAACTATTTTCCACATTTATATATTAAAATTATAAACTAATTTTCAAAATTTTAATTTTTGACAATGTTTAAATTTCATTATTTTCAAAATTTAATTATATCATTAAAATATAATCATATCATTTAAGATAGTTTGTTTTGTTTCATATCTACTCCTATATATAAATTATAAGATAGTTTATTGTGTAAGATATATGAGAAGCTTGTTTTATAAGATACTTATAAATTATTTAGTTTTTTTTTCTTTTTTTCTATTGGTTGATAGTTTGTGAGGGAAAATGGCAAATCTGTAAAATTTGTCAACTTCTTTCATTTTATATATAGTATAGATAGATTATTTGAATTATTATTGAATTTTAGAATTCACAATTAAGTTTGTTTGTAATAAATATAATTAAATTGATTTGAGTCGAGTTTGAATAGATTGACCTTTTATATTAATTTTTTTTTAAGTTAACCCCAATTTTATGTTTTCTTCAACAAATATAAAAGGTTGTATAAATTTATTTCAAATCTTTATTGAAGCAAGTTCGGACCAACTAAAATGAATAGTTTTTAAATTTAAGTAATTAGTAATTTGGTTTGATTTTTAAGAAGCTATGGAAGAAATAGAATGGAACTAATGAATAGTTTATTGTCTGAATAGTAAAATGAATGGTTTTTAAATTTTAGTAATTAGTAACTTGGTTTGTATCTGCCCTCCCTCTTTTCTTTACTTTCTCTCTCTTTTTTCATCTTTCTTGCTTCTTTAATATTTATTATCTGTATTTTTTAAAAATGAAATATGAACATAACAAAAAATATTATACGGATAAGTTAAATATATTAAAATTGTGTGAAAATCGTATAACAACAAATAAAATTAGTCAAATCCAAATACCTCTGTTCGATCCTAATTGACCAAACACATGGCGGACAGAACTATTAGGATTGTAAAAATTTATTTCTTCTATTATTTTCTAATGGGTAAAATTAAACTTTATTTTAATCTTTAATTAATATTGATATAAAATGTACTTACTAATGATTGAGGTGTCTTTATTCCCATCATATAAATAGTTAGGCTCAAAAAAATAACATAAAACTCATGATAATCTATAACTCAGTCAAGCATAATTTTTTAACTCAAAATTTGATTTTAGAGCATCTTCAACAGTGCGCTGAATTTTTAAGATTTTATGATTTTTTTTCACTCTAATAGTGCTTTAAATATTCACACTATACTATCTCAACAACCTTACAATTGGATTCAACGCAACTCAATTCTTGCGTTAAATTTTTTTTCTCCTATTTTATGGAATATTATGAAATGACCGTCGGCTTTTACATAAAAATAATGCAAAATCTGCAGTATTTTTTTAGGGGTGTGCACGATTCAATTTGGTTCGAAGATTTGAAAATCCCCGGAACCGAACCAAACTTCGGAGAATTTCAAAATTAATTTTCCGAAATCAAACCAAAATAAAAAAAAATTCAAAACCAAACCGAACCAAATTTCAGTTCGATTCAATTCGAAACTTTGGGTCTACTAGTTTGAATCAGTTCGGGATGAATATTCAGATATTTGGAGATTTTTACAGAAATTAAAATAAAAAAATGAATAAGTTGAAATGCACCAAATTAAATTAGAAAAATAAATAACAAGAACTAATTTAGCATGTATTAACAAAGTTGCATTGACAACAAAAAAATTACATACTTCGTTTCAAAAGTTACAAAGTTTCATAATTTAAAAAGATATATGTTTTCTTGATAATAGTCATTAGAATGTAATTCATTATTATTAATTATTACGAAAATAAAAAATGTAAATTATTCATAGCATTTATAAATTATTAACTTAATCAAAATATGTATTATTTAATTATATCAAGATATAGAAAAATAAATGACATATATATATTAAAATCGGTTCTTCGATTCGATCCAATTTAGTTTGGTTCGGTCCCAATTCAGTTCAATTCTCGATTCGGATAATTGAAAAATATTCAGAACCAAACTGAAAAGAAATTCGGTTCAATTCTGTTTGGAGAAAGTATAAAAGTCAATGGAGATTTTCGGTTTGAAACTTTTTCGATCTGGGTTTCCGATCGAATTCAATAATCTCCGAGACCCGTGCACAACCCTAATATTTTTTTTACACTGGAGATGCCTTTACTCAATTAAATTACTTATATCTATACTATATATAAAATGAGAGAAGTTGGTAAAAATTATTAATTTGTCATTTTCCCTCCCAATCTATCAACCAATAGAATAAAAGAAGAAAAAATATAAGTTTAAGTATCTTATACAATAAACTTCACATATATCTTACATACAGTCATGTTACCTACCTACCGTGGGTATGTTAACATGTGTCCACTGTTGATGTGTCAAACATTTAAGATATCTATTAATTGGACTTTCCATGTAATGAGGGAATGACATCAATACACGTCAGCTGTGGGCATATTAAGAGTTGTCCACTCTACCTACCGTGGGCATGTTAACATGTGTCCACTGTTGATGCGTCAAACATTTAAGATATCTATTAATTGGACTTTCCATGTAATGAGGGAATGCGATCAATACACGTCAGCGGTGGACATATTAAGAGTTGCCCACAATGGACGTTTTATCATTTTCGATCTTACATCATAAGTCATCTTATAATTTATATATAGGAATACATATGAAAGAAAATAAGTTATCTTTAATGATATGATAAATTTTGAGAATAATGAGATTTAAACATTGTCAAAAAATAAAAATTTTGAAAATTAGTTTATAATTTTAATATATAAATGTGGAAATAGTTTTAAAATCTAAATTTCATTTTATGAAGGCTTGTAAAATGTTTAAAAATTTGAAGAATATTATAAAAGTATTAAAATAATAATGAAACATGGAAATAATAATAATAATAATAATGAAAAAATAAATAAGAAGGTTGTGAGATTAAGTCTAACTAGTGGTGCCCGGTTCGGTTAAACCGCCGATTTCAATTCTGAACCGGCGGTTCGGAAAACCGGCGGGGATCTAACCGGAACCGAACCGGGGTATGTTCGGTTCCGGTTCCGGTTTGTAACCGGTGGTTTAACCGTCGATTTCGGTTCGAACCGGCCGGTTTTCCGGTTTTTCGTATTTTTTTTAAAACAATGTATTTATATTAAAAAATATACAACTTTGTATAAATATCCAAAATTTACAACTTACAAAGTATAAACACTAAGTTTGAATTAAAAAAAATCACAACTTACAAATAACGAATAATCGGTGGTTGAATAAAAAAAAATTACAACTTACAAACAACAAACTTCTAAGTTTGAATTTAAAAAAATTACAACTTACAAACAATAAAAAAAATTACAACTTACAAATTACAAATTGAAAGAGGAAAAAAAAAACTTGAGTTTTATTCTAAGTTTAAAAGTGAATATCAAACTTAGAATACAATTGCCTACATATCCCTAAATTGAATTAGAGAATCAAAGCCCACGTAGTTCTTAGTTCTTAGTTCTCTTAATTGTAATAAGCAAAGAATGTTGTGTGGTAGATGATGTGTCTCAAAAAAAGGAGGACATAATAAGACGTGCATCTAAGACACATTTTATTATCTCCTCATTTCTTTGAGACACACCATCTATTACACAACATTCTTTGCTCATTACAAGTAAGAGAAGAAAAAAAAATGAAAGAGCTTGAGTTTCATCCTAAGTTTGAAAGTGAATATCAAACTTAGAATGAAATTGTCTACGTATCCCTAAATTAAATTAGGGAATCAAAGCTCACGTAGTTCTCTTACCTCAAACTTACCCATTAGTTCCGGTGGAGGAGGATGTGTTGGAATCGTAGCCATACTCGTCAGGGCCATCGTCATCAAAGACAGATAAATCTAGATGTTGTTGACGTTTCTTTACTCGAAGCCAATCTTCAAGTAGAGTAATGTTTTGAACATTCTCTACGGTCAATCTTGTCCTTTTTGGATTCAACATATGTCGTCCTTCGGAGAAGGCACATTCGACGGAAACGTTGGAGGCGGGACTTGCAAAAATCTCCTTTGCAATATGACTTAAAATAGGATAAATGTTGATCCTCTTTGACCATCACTTCAAAAGATCCACAGAGTTTTCAAAAGAAATAAATTCAAATGTACAACTTAAATATGTATCTAATTCTTGTGTGGGATTAGACCCCTAGCTCATTTTTGTGTTCGGTTATCATAAAAATCATAAAATGCACTAAGACCACTAACATTATATGGATTATGTGAAGAACTAATACTACCACCTACATTTTGAGCACCTAAATTATCCCCACAATCATCCCCTAATGAGGTTTTATATTCTTTAAATAAATCATACAAATAGTTTTTAGCTCTAGTGGCAACTTCTACATAATTTGGAACATAGTTAACTACATCATAATTGGATAACAAAAAATGGGGGAACAAAACACTATAATACATTTGTAATAATCTCATTAGACCATCTTCTCTAATCCTAGGATCTAATAATTTAGCTATTAAAAATAAATTGGGAAGTTCGTGAAAATATTTTAACCATTTTACTTTAATTGCTATAATAGTCTCACCTATAATAGGACATACACAATATCCATTCAAAATTAAAGCAATTTTAACACAATGATCTAAGGCTAATGGAGAAGTATGATAATAAGTGTCACTTAATTCTCTAGTGGCTTCTTCAAAAATTTTTAAAAGTTGAATTAAATTAATACATGCATCCCAAGAGTTGCTATTCAAATATATCAATTCATGTGGGTTTTCTTTATAAAATTCAATTAGCAATTCTTTATAATTATAAGAATCTTGAAGCATATAATAAGTTGAATTCCATCTATGTTTTACATCCATCACAAATTTCTTAACTTCCATTCCATTATTTTTACAAAATCTTGCCCATTTTTTATGTCATTGTGTTGATTTAGCAATTTCATGAATTGCATCCGTAATAGGTTTAATTTTATTATGCAAAGCGGTTAAACCATCTTGTACACACAAATTCAAACAATGAGGTACACAACAAATATGAAAAAGTTTATCACCTATTGGAGGCCTACAAAATTCCTTTAATGTGGGTATACTAGCGGTGTTAGGAGCGGCATTATCATAACCAATCGAAAATATTTTTGTAACTATATCATAATCATTAACAATTTTTATTATTTTTCTAGCAATTGCTACAGAATTATGTCTTTCATCAAATTCGACATAGGCAATTAATCGTTTTTGCACGTTCCATGCATCATCTATCCAATGGCACGTTACTCCTAAATAATCATGATTTCCGTAAGGATCTTTCCACACATCACAACAAATAGATACTCGTTGTGTTAAATTTTTTAATTCTTCAATTAAAACATATTTATATTCACCTACAATTTTTTCTGTCATGTGTAACGGTATTCCTAGATATTCTTCTATAACGGGTTGAAAAACTTGAGAAGTAAATTCTTCATAATCATCATCGGTTGGAAATTGAAAAGGAAGATGTTTTTTAGCAATTAATTCGGCTACTCCTCTCCTATGACTTAATTAACTAAATTTAAAAAGGAAGTTAGGGTCGTTACCTCCGGTTCCCCCACTGGAACCGGTATTTTGTCGAGGAAGATGGGTTTGAGAGCGGTCATTACCCATCTTATCCGGATGCTTCTTGATGATGTGGTTGTTGAACGTTCCGTAGCCCCCTCCGTGCTTGAATTTGTAGCTCTTTCCACAATAGTTGCACGTCACCGTGAAGTCCGCGTTCGAATTTGATACTTTCTCCTTTTTAAAATGTATGGAGAAAATATCACTTCGAAGTGTCGAAGTGGATCGGCAACGTGTGTCACTCTCTTGAGTTGGACGGGCCTCCGGCTGCTCCTGCTCCTCCACTTCGGCAAAGTCGGCGGCGGTCGAAGGTCCGAGCGCCTCCTCCAAATTGGTGTACTCCTCACTCCAATGAGAGTGGGGAGTGTATTGATCGATAAGATCATCGACTTCAACATCTCGTGATGGAGGTATCGGTGCCTTTCCTCGGTGAGAAGAACCGGCGGAAGAAGAACCTCTTCGAGACATTTTCGATTGAATCGGAACTTGCGAATTGAAAAAAAAACTTGAGAATTGAAATTTTAGAATTGAAAATTGAATTGCAACTTGAGAATTGAGAGAGGAAGTGTTTGAATGGTGTGAGGAATGAATGGGGGGAGGGGGTATTTATAGAAGATTAAAAAAAATTCGTCGGAATCGGCGGTTCGACCGCCGGTTCACAACGGTCCGCAAATCTCGACCGTCGATCTCTAACGGTCGAGTGATCCTAGCGTGACATGTGTCCAACGGTCAATTTTTTTTTTTTAAATACGGGCCGGTTCGGCCCGGTTTCAAACCGCCGGTTCCGATGGCAACGACTACTTTTCACCGGAGCTCCGGCGGACACGTGGCACTACCTCATTCGTAAAAAAAAAAACCGCGAACCGTCGGTTCACGATTTTAGAAAATACAAACTGAATCCGATTTACGGTTCCGGTTCCCCGAACCGTTGACCTCCGGTTTGAACCAGCCCGGTTCCGGTTTTTGTCGAACCGGGGGCACCACTAAGTCTAACAATCTAAAATCAACAAATAAAATTTTAAAATATGTAATATTAATTGTGTAAGATATAAAAATTAATAAATTGAATAATTTTTTTAATAAAAATATTTGGTAATTTATTAAAAAACAATCAGATAAATAGATATAATTAATCTAAAAATTGTTTTAAAAAACTATGATATGTTCTAAATAAATCTGAAAAATGGTTTCAAAAATCTAAGAAAATATTGTTTTAAAATGTAAAATTAATTTGAAACATAAATTATTTAAATATAAACTAAATTTTGGACTAAATATAATGGTTTTTGAACAAATTCATCTAAAAATAATGTAGAAAACTATCTAAAAATAATTCTAATATATAAAGGAACAAAAATATAAACAAAACATATTAGTAAGTATAATTAATCACTTTTTAATTATTTCGAAATTAAAACTCATAAACACAAAACTATTATTATTATTATTATTATATACTATGTTCAATTTTATTTTCAAATTTAATTATTAAATATTAATGTTTTATAAAATAAAAAAAAATAGATTTTTATAAATTTTAAAATAATAAAATATCATAAATAATTTTTTAATATAACATGTTGATTACATTATTGCAAATAATTTATATTGTCATAATAAATAATTCTACTGTTAAATAGTAAAATGAAAGAAGTTTGATTTACACTCTCACACTTCCACAGACGCAAAGAGAAAGAGAGAAATGGCGGCGAGAAATGCCCTGCTAAAGTACCTGAGGGTAAACGTAAATCCGGTGGCGCCGCTTCAATACCCCAGAGCAACCGCCGCCGGCTTGTCGCAGCTCTTCAGACGTTATTTCTCCGAAGAAGCTAGGGGCACTTTCCTCGACAAATCGGAGGTCGCCGATCGAGTAATTAATGTTGTCAAGAATTTCCAGAGAGTCGAGCCGTCCAAGGTACCCCTATCGTTCTCTGTTTCTCCATCTTGGTATGTGTGTCTTTTTCGGCGATTTTTGTGGTCTGAGAGCTAGATAGGTTGTTGGAAGTGATGCTGTTTATTAGGTTTTGTGGTGTCGTTCGATGATTTTGTGGATTGATGTGAAATTGGAACCGTAGGAATTGATTTTGTTGCTATTTTCGTGTTGTTTTATTTATGCCCTACATTGTGTTGTGGCAACAGAAATGGCTGTGTGGAGCTAAGGTAGATTGTTTGAAAAGAAAAATGGTAGATTAAGGTGGTTAGTGATGATGATGGTTCGATGTTTTTTGACGAGAGTAAGATTACTCGATTATGAGTAAGGTCTTGAGAAAGATCAGTTTCTTCGGTTTTGTCACATAGGTGAATGGTCGAAATCGAAATGCTAAATTGTGTGGAGGTATGGCAATGGCAACAGAAATGGCTAATCATGGTGCTAATTCAAGATGATTTTTTTGTGAAATGTTTTTGTTTTGGAATTTGGCTGAAAAAAGACTTTAGAAATGAATATTTCTGCAATTGTTGCACTTTAAAGACCATTGTACGTTATTGTTATATGCAGGCGTACAAATATGAACAAATAATTGGTCATTGTTATGCATTGTCTTAAAGTTAGATAATAAGATGAGTTTGTTGTACACTACCTTGTCCTCCGATTACATTAGTTGTGTTATCTTTTTGTGCGTCACTTTGGTGTGTGGCGTCGTTAGTTCTATTATCTTTTGTGAATATTGATCATGTGCATTTGATGCTACTTGGTTCTGCAAATAGCAATGTACAAATGATTGTTTGTTGTTCTACACTGTCTTAGAAGTTGTCTCCTTGTCCTCCGATTACATTAGCATTTGTATTATGGAAGATCTTTTCAATTGTCATACTAAACTTAAGAGTCCTTATCTTTGCTACGGTTCTCCTTAATATGCTCTACTCGGTTACATTATTCTTCCAATTATTTATCTTGCCTTGATGTCACTATAATAGTCGATCCCGATTTCATGGCAACAATAGGCAAATGGGCTCTTATTGAATCAAAACAAGTTACTTGATTGTCCTATATTACTTAAGAGTCATGTTCGGTAATTAGAGACGAAATATTTTGTAATGTTCTTACATTTTCTCAACCATGTACTATATCATGCTTACTTGCATATGCTTGACTACTAACTAACTATGCTTAATATTCGAATACGCTTTGTAGGTTACTCCAAGTGCTCACTTCCAAAATGATCTCGGGCTAGATAGTTTAGATGCTGTGGAAATTCTGATGGCTCTTGAAGAAGAGTTCGGCTTTGAAATTCCAGACAATGAAGCCGACAAAATCAACTCTGTCAGTCTCGCTGTTGACTTTATAGCATCTCACCCTCAGGCAAAATAGAGGAGCAATCGAGCCTGCTTCCTTTTTTCCTCCCTAGCTACACAGAGACTAGCTTTCAAATGTTTATCTCTATTTCGAGGGCAACTTATTTGCATGTTGACATGTCAAATCTTGCTTTCGTTGCAAATTTATCATGGATCTTTGTGCAAGTGTATCTTGCATTTGCAAGGTATGCTCTGCTATTCTGCATAATTCCTGATGATGGAAAGTACAAGTGAAGTTTACTCATTATGAGGTTGGCTTTATTTTTCTTATCTATTTTGTATCTTTAGATGATCACATTTTAGAGTTTTGTCTTCAATACTCGTATATGCGAAGAAAAAATGGCATCTCTGTTTTTTAGGCCTCTGAAATGAATACAGCTTATAGAATAATATAACTGTGGATAGTTTGTTTATTATGTACACAAAAATTCATGAAAAAAGCACGCATCTGTTGCACACTTCACACTAGGGTTCGGAAGCTTTGGTGATGATAACAGAGGCGTAGTTGGCTATGGTGGACTCTGGTGATTGCCGGAGCTGTGCTATTAGAGGAAACAGGTCGGACGAGCGAATGAAGTGCCTACATTGTGGATAAGCACACATCTTCACTAGTGAAAACAATGCAATCTTTATAGGCGACTCGTTTATGGCATCCCTCCGTGGGTTCAACGCCACCGTTGAACAATCCGCCACCACCTTTAGCAATGCCTGGAAAATGATGAGAAATATACCCGTTTTAGTTTTCGAAGCAGCAGAGGTTTTCATGAGAAACAGAGAGAAGTAACAAGTTGTAACCTGCATGGCTCCTTTGGAGACAATGTCATCACAAAGGCGGTTGGAGTTGCGAACAAGATTACTAAGAGCACCTGCAGCATTTGCTTTAGTTTTGTCTTCCTCTTCTGCAATCAGCAAATTTTTCAGCTGAGGAATGGCTCGTCTCAGTTCATCGTATAACGAGTCGTTATGATACGCTGCATTTCCCACCTGCAAAAACATTCTCACAATCAACACATGATAATGTGGCAAGGAAGAAATGGCTGGCTGACTATGGCTGTGTTTTATGAAACTTACAGCAAAACAAGCGAATTTCCTCGTCCGTTTGTCAGGATCAGCACATCGATCAACAAGGACACTGATGATTTGATGTTTTGCCTTCAAAAAATAAACATTCAAACTTGATGCAAGTTCAAAAGGACAACTTCACCGGAAAATAAAAAAGTTTCTAAGCATTTAATTTAAGGCATCGCAAAATGGGAATGACCTATTCAGCTACACGAAGATTGTCTTACTGTTCTTGACATGCATCTCAGAGCTTCTTAAGCTTTGCATACTCAAAAACTCGACTATTTTTTACTTTGTATTTTATAGAAAGAGTGGTGTTGTTTTTTTATGCCAAAATGACTATTCTTTTTTTTTTTTTTTTTAATAAGTGGTTATATCTCAATTTTTTCTATAACCAAAGGGTTTAAGAGACCTTTCGGAATGCAGAAGGGTGCATAATTTTATCACTAGAAGCAACAAAAAATAATGAAATGATTCTTGATATACCAGTAAATTATAGAAATAGGAGCTGTGGCGGCACATGTTTCCAATAGCACTGCAGGTCTTGGCACGGACATTTGGATCTTCATGGGTGAGAAAGTGCCTCAGATCCTCCAAGATGTCTGCTGCATTTATGTATTCATAAAAGAACTGCAAACGAATTTGTGATTAGAGATAACAATCATGCATAGCGTAAGAAGATAATTTTTTTTTAGGCTCAAATAGAAGTAGAGACAAAAGAAACGATGAAAAGATAAACGTTCCTTTTTCCTGTTAAAACTATAAAAAGCAACCACAATGTATAAATTTTAGATGAAAGTCTTAGCATCGGAACTAATAAAAAATCTGGATAAACTAGTGTCATAATTTATCTAATTCCAACCATGCTGATCTCATTTGCGCTTCTCTCAACTAAGTACTTTTCTTGCATTAAAAATGGGAATTATCAGCTATCAGTGTTTAATGCATAAATAAGTTAAAAATGTGTCGTAAAAGGCTAATCTCGTTCCTGGGTTTCTTCTAAAATATGTTTCAGACAAAAATAGGATGAGCAGCATATCATACAATGTTGTTATAGCAATGATAGACCTTCGTTGTTGGTTGAATTGATGTATAAGAGATCAGTATAAACCATTAAATTCCAAGATGTAATATCAATACGATGTTAGACCACACATAATAGTAGGATATATAAACACAATTGTGCAATTAGAAGTTCGTCATGTTACCTTGTTCATTCGAGCTAAATCTGAAATGATCATGAGAAAATCCATGGTGACTTCCCTAGGGCAGGGTGTGATAAGCAACCTTTTTGCTCTGGTTGGATCCAACAAGCCTTTGCTTACAAGTTGAACTGCAAGTGGTTGTTCAGTAGATATTTTGGCAATAAATGCAACAGGCCTTGCAATATCTTTCAGTTCCATATGGTCCAAGCAACGGAGAATGATAGTTGGCACTTCAACCTATAAATTCATAAACAACTACATCTAATAAGTTGAAAGTGTATCCTCAAAACTCCTTGAAGACCTATGGTGTTATCAGACAATTCTATCTAGTAGTAGGTGCAGCAAACAAGTCATCAAGTGTTGCTTGCTTTAAAAAATAAAAACACGGAATGTGGTCTAGGGAAAATACTATAAACCTTAAGCATGTGCCACTATAGACCATATTGTTTCTTTTTACAACACAATCTGCATTCAGAAAATACATCGCAAATAGGAGCTGAGATCTTTAGGGAAACTCCAATATGGCACTCTTACTACAATCTTTTGGGAGAACAGTATAGCATTCATATTCCCATTTATTCTAATGTCTAATAGGTCATAAAGTCAACAAATTTCCTAACTTCACACATGGGTTCGGATCACTTGCAATACATGGCTCTACGAAGGTGGGTTAGGTTTGGTGGACTGTACAATCGAATAAGAAATGTAAAGTGACTGCATGGTGCCCCACCATGCTGTGTAAAAAACAGTAAGACAGAATCTGTGAAAAGAAGGCCTTTAGCAATCAAAGAAAAAGAAAGACATCAACAGCAACTGACCTCCTCAAGAATTTGAATATACTTTTTCATGCTTGTCTGTATTGTTCTCATCATGTCTCTATCCTCAACACAAACCCTTCCACCAGGAGAGCCCATATTCAGAAGGAAACCACTATTTACTGATGCATTAGTGGATGGAAGACCAGATGCACTTTGTACAGCTACGAAAGGAAATGCTAAGAAGTCAATCACTGCATTTATGATATCCCTCACACCACGTGTCCCTCCACCTGGTCCATTCCAGGACTTCACAAGCTTAAGATGAGCATCAGATATTAAATCAATAATGCACTTGACATTATCAGTCCTTAGCAAAATCTGGTGAAATGTTGAAACTCCACCAGAAAGGCATTGGCATATTGAAGAAACAGTCCAGACAACTCCAACAGGTGATAATCTGATTTGGTCTTCTGAGCAGACAGAATTTTTTTGAGAAGAAATTGAAACATTGTTAGCCAATAAATCAATGAGAAGCTGGGGAGCACCACTTGCGCATAGCTGTTGCACAGCCAAAGGTCCTCCCCAGTTCAGTCTGGACTCCAACAACCCAATAGAGCCGTCCCTGATGCCATGCCTGCAGGGAAGCATCCCCTTCGGCATGGTAAGGTTCATAACAGTTTCATCACTTGCTGGACCTCTGAGATGGTCACACAGAGTTGCTGTTCGTGGAATTAATGGAAGAGCCATCTCAGAAATGGCATTTTCAATCAAGCTTCCCTTCTCAAGAGACAAAATGGATGCAAAAGCTAGCATGGCAGCTGCACAAGAGGGTTGCAATGAGGACTGCATCCTTTCATCCGAAGAAAAATGGCATGCAAGGTTAGAGAGACGAGCAAACTGCTTTTTTGAGTTTGTCGTCAACATGAACAATGCAGAATTTCTTCCAGATGATTTCAAGCACTGAGCAACAGTGGCAAGAACAAGACATGAATGCATAACCAAGGCACGTGAATCCATGACTTTGAGTCTCATATTATCTGTTTCTGTGTCATTAGTCTCTTTATTTGAAGCAGCAAACAATGAAAGTATGGAGAAGATCTCTGAAACAATTGTGCCATCTCCACCACCACTCACAACTGTAGTCACAGGCAGTTTGCTTGGTAACCCACAGAGAACGTTTGTAATAGCATCACCATGCATACAGCACCTCAAAATAAGCTGCAAAGCAGTACCTCAAACATTTATTTTCACAGATATTACATAATAATAGACAGAACAAGTTGCCTAAGAATTAAAATCACACCAAAACTGTGGTATTAAAAGTAAGTGATACCTGCAGACCAGCAGCGAGACCTATCTCAAGGCGTTGGTGAAGACAAAAATAGATGGCAACTTGTATGGCTTTTGACTTGAGAAAGGCTTTAGTGATCAAATCAATGGCTTCTACTAAATCTTTTCCATGTGATGATGTCTCGTCAGAATCCTTTATGTCAAGTCGACGTAGAGAAGAGCTTCTTAAAGAATTTAGGGGAAATAATTCATTCCTTTTCATAGAAAGAAGTTCAAACGCATCAATGAGCGACCAAATGCCCCTGCAAGATTCGCAAGCAGCGCGCAGCAAATTTGTAGAGCCTGATATGAGACTCAAGCCGGAGGATTCCAAGCACAAACACAAACAATTTAGTACACCTGAAGACTTAGCATGGTCCAAAATCTGTTGAATAGTTTTATTTGCTGCCACAGGAGTAGAAGCTGCCTCAATGTTTGAAGTGACTGCAGATGCTCTGAGACATTGCACTACTTGAGATAACATGACTGCAACACATGAAGTGCATTCATAAAGAACTCTTGCAGAAATTTCATCACCACAACCCGTAACCTGAAGATTTTTAAAGTATAAGATAAGATATTAAAACAAATGCTTGTAAGTTTTTCCAGCTTGGCAACAACAATGACAGAGCAATACAACTAACCTGTGCATATAATCCAACTATGGTAACCCAATGTCTGAAATAAGTTTCACTAAAACTGCCTCCACAGTTGTCTAGCAATCTTTTGACCACTGAAAAGCTCTGCAAACGAAGTAAAATATTTAGCAACAAGCATAAAGACTACCATTGAGTTGAATAACTGAACTTCCCTGAGGCAATAAAGAACAATCAAGCCAAAGGTTTTTTAGAAGAAAGTATAAAATTAAATTCCTCATCTTCTTTCTACATTTCATAGTTCCAACAAACATGCCACAATTGAGATAGGGGTAACTCTTAACTCAGGTCAGAAAATTTAATCATAAAATATGGCCTCCAACTATGTGATATCCTCTGACTCTACATATTGAAGTCCAAAAATTGTTATTATATCATGTGTGGGATTAAAAAGAAACATACATATCCATAGAGTCATAGACATTCATGATTAGTGAAAGACAATCAGGATTTACCTTTGCTATCAAGTCATTTCCATCAGATATTCTCAATCGAATAATAGCAGAAATGAAACCAAGAAGGCCACTAATTAATTCATCCAGAATTCCCCTTGAATTGACAGCTCCAGCACCAATTAAGTTTGCAAGAATTCTCAGAGACTGGTTAAAAATAACAATATCCTGATCCCTAAAGAAGAAATATGGAGTGTAATATAAGACTATTAGTAGCACAAATATTAATTCTACAAATAAATCAAAAATAGAATCACGATAGAGAGAAAATGGATATACCTGCAGGAGGCTTGGGATCCATCAAATAGTTTTTTGAATGGTTGCAAAATAGCAGCCAATGCTTCATTGTCTTGACCAATCACTTTTGCACCCTTAACCGTGCGGGAATTGTTTTCCAACCGGTCCAGCACTTGGCAACCTGAACATAGAAAAAGATTGTTCAGTGCAGTTCTACCTTAACAAAATTAATTAAACCCACCCACCCCACCTCAAAAAAGAAAAAAACAGAAAATATATTATAATCAACTATCTCCTACAAAAATGGGGCACTGAGACCCCTCAAGAATACCAGAGCTACATACGAGATGACATGTCACTGAGAAATTTAAGAAAAAGTAAGGAAGAGTGACAGGATAAGAGAGAAGGGCAATAAACGTAGATGTAGAAAGACATTGGGTACTCTCTCATACAAAAATCTGTGCCTAGACATCAGTACTTTCCACACTTTAGAGAACATGAAAATTTCAGGCCTTGCGAAAGCAATTAAATCGTAGAATGGTACCAGAAACTATAGAAGAAAAAATGTACTACAGTTGGAAAATTAACAAAATCACTCTTCATTAGCAGTTGCATGATTATTTAATATCAACACCAAATAGCTAAAGAAAGCTATAAGAGGAACCTACCAAGAATTACTACAGAACTGCATTACAACAATCACTCTAGGAGTTGGAACCTCGAGCTATTAATAATTACCGGAGGTCGCCAAGATCAATATGAAGAAGACAGATAATTTACGGAAGAAGTTTTAACATAAACAGAACATATGAAAACCCACACTACTATGTCAGTTTAAAGACACAGCATCTATGGGAAATGTAAAATAAAATACAATGAAAGGACAAGCTTTACTTAATTCACCTGACTGCACAACACCACCCTGACCCGGAAAACCTGGAAACTCCTCTCTTTGCTCAGCATTGTGTGCTGTAGAGTTAGCAGCATCAGAATGAGGATCGATTGGAGAATGCTTGACCATCACATTGTCACTACCAGCAGGAGAACGGCTCCTACCTACACAACCACATACTTTGACCGTTAGATTCCCTAAATACCTTACTCATTGAACTAGAAATGCTCCCGTCTTGGCTTCAGAGAATTAACAAAGGACCTACTCTCTGGAATTGTACCGGTGAATCCACTTGACTTTTGACTATTTTTTTCCTGCCTCGGAGCTCCAAAAGCACTTGGAGATTTTGTTCTCACATTGCACAACTCCTGGTGATTATTGTATATCAAACAAATAATTGCAGTAATATATAAAGAGAAACCTCAAAAGAAACTGTAGAAACTAAATTGTACAAAAAGATGTCTTCTCTCACTTCTATTTCGTCAAAAGTTTCCTTAACAAATGGATGTTCAAGAAGGGCAGGCCATGTGAGTCTGTTCTGAGGAACCTGTTCCCATAAAATCAAGTACATATTAGATTTATGGATAAAGGGAAAAAGCTTATACACATATTTCAACTAATGCAAACTTTACCTTGTTCAGCAGACCTTGTAAAAAATTTCTGAAATTTGGGCTTATATTATCAGGATATTTAACTGGATCCTGCAAAGAGTTCACAAAATTAATTTATAATCTTATGCCGTGTCATAAGCAATTTGACTGGTTAAAACATCAGTACCTTGATAATGTGCCGAATAAGAGCATACACCGAATTTGTATAAAATGGAGGTTGGCCAACAAAGAGTTCATACCTGTATAGTTTACCAAGTATTTCTAAATTAGCATAGTCTGCCGGGAATTTTAACATTAGCAGAAAAAGGAGTAACAATTATCCAGAAGGGGGGTGGGGGTGGATCATAATAAGTTGCCTATACAAGGTACAGGTATCCATTTAACACAGCAAATCAATCATCGTATAATTTCTATTGCTTATCATAGACAAGAAGCAAAATATGGTTTTGGTGTAAATTCACATTCCCAATGCCCAGTTGGAAGAGACATAATTCTCTTGGTAAACAGTATACTG
Organism: Scutellaria galericulata; assembly: GCA_946896805.1. Taxonomy (NCBI): domain Eukaryota; kingdom Viridiplantae; phylum Streptophyta; class Magnoliopsida; order Lamiales; family Lamiaceae; genus Scutellaria; species Scutellaria galericulata. Next base: position 12,374,297 of record OX335789.1, read on the forward strand.
AAGCATTGATTTGTTTCTGAAAGATTAGCAATTATTCAAGAGTTGGTTCATCTTCATTAAATACCCTCCTTGTTACCGCTGCTACTATTTGCCTAGACCAGTTCCATATGAATGCACTAAGGGACCATTTATTTTCTACAATGGGAATCTTGTACAGGTAATCTTAGTCTCGAAGTTAATTAAGGTTAGAATCATACGCGTCAACATTTCAAACAGCTAGGTAAACATTTCTCATTTCCTAATTCCTAGGAAATAGTAAATATTAATTAGCAAACCGTTACTGATACACAAAGTAATGTGTTTATTACTTACAAAATAACACCAAGAGACCATAGATCAGCAGTGTGGTTGTATGGCTGCTCTCGAACTAATTCCGGGGCCATGTATAAAGGAGTTCCTTAAATGAATTTGGAACCAAAAAGTCAGAAGTCATTCTCAGTAACTGCCAACAACAGCACCAAAGCAACAACAGCGAGATTCATGTAGGCTGCTTTTACCTTTTATGGATCGCAAGACTACAGTGTTTGCAGACATTGCACGAGCGAATCCAAAATCACAGAGCTATTAACAAATAAGAGAAACATAAGGAAAATACACCAACATTTCCAGCTGATTAAGCTGCTTCGTTTAAATACTGTAATATGCTATATTCTTAAGAACTTAATGTGAAAAAATTGACTTCAGAAGCAACATTCCAGATATGAAGAAATGTGACCAAAAAATAATAAGTGATATTCTTAAAATAGACCTTAACAACAGATCCAGCACCAATGAGAATATTTTGTGGCTTCATATCACGGTGAATTATACGGTTTGAGTGGAGATAGTGCAATGCTCTCACCTGAAAAAAAACAGCAATGCTTAGAACTATGCAATGAAATATCAGGATATCATTTCAGATCCAATACAATGAAACTATCACATATCACTTCAGCTCCAATACAATGAAACTATCATATTCCAAGCTGTGTAAAAACCTTAATGTAGCGATCAAACAGAATAAAGTTTAAGAAACAGATTACCAATTGTTTTGCAATTGCTTGAACTTGTTCTTCTGGAAGACACTTGTCATCCTCTAAAATTTCAAAAAGCTCGCCCTGCAAAAATATGAACCTCTCATAAGCTAACTAATGATTTCATTTTCAGAGACATTGAGTGGATGACATCCAGATTAAATATATCAAATCAACTATACTCTTTGTAGAAGAGAAATGGATGGGAAAAAAGCAGAGAGAGAAGAACTAATTACTTGTGCGAACTCTGTGACGACACAGAACTCTTGTGGGCTCTCAAATGAGTCTAGCATTGCAATAATATTTTCATGCTTTAATTTTCTTAGGATCTGAAATAGTCAAAGTAACCAAGTTAGTTAAAAAGCAAGCTGACTAAACCCAGCAACTATGAAGGAATCACTCACATTATATTACAATATACTGATGGCAGCCAGTTACAACTTACCATCTCAGTGGCAATAAGAATGCATAAGATGGAGATAGGAAGAAGGAAGGAATATAAATTATGCAGAGATAGGGAAAAAAAGGCAAATGTATGCTCCATCTACTGAAGAATAAAAATAGAAAAGTGATGACCACACCCCTTCTATGTGCCAAAAATAGGAAAGAAATGCATGTAAGGATTATTTGATTGCAACACTGTGATGAACTAAAAAAAAAAAAAGAGAGAGGACTAATCAATTTAGAAAACAGAAAATCATAAATATCGCCAAAGCCTCAGTCAAGGTTCGATTGCTTTACAGCACAATATCATAAATTATGACCTCAAGGAAAATATGCAGTAACATTTTCATGATTCTGCTTTCCTAGAACTTGCAGTAACTTATGCCAGTCAAAATATAGAGAATCAAATTCAATTGCTTAGTATCACAGCTCGTTATTGAAACTATTACCTCTATTTCCTGTCTTAAGTTCAGAATATCCTTCTCGCTTTTGCCATGTTTAGGGATAAACTTCATAGCAACTGTCTGTAGATCTCAACAGTAAAGAAGATCAATTAATATTAAAAACACAGAAGAAGATTAGCATCCACAGAAAACAATAAACACACGCACCTGCCCACTGCACTTACGCCGCCCTTTGTACACTTTGCCAAACGATCCCTCGCCGACAAGCTCTATGACGTGATAATTCTCGACACCCATAGTTTCTGATGATGAACTCAAATACAAATTAGGTAATATCTACCTGAGATAGGAAGAGTAACCGTTAGAAACTGAGATCTAATTCAATGTAATATCAGCTAAACTATTGAGCAACACTTCATCTTCATATCGCGGCTCAGTGTAGATGTTCCACGGAAAAGTACCAGAATTCAATGAGAAAATAAGAATTTAACAACAAAAATCATAGAGAATCACCTGAGAGATTGAATTATCGATGAAACCAAACTATGTGTGGATGAGAGAGAGAGAGAGAGAGAGAGAGAGAGAGAGAGAGGGAGAAATGCAAATTTGAGATATTTCGAATTGAAAGAATTCAAATTTTCTCTAAACGACCGTTTAATGGACTTCTATAAGACGACCGTTTATGGACTTCTTTGTACATTTCCTTTTCTATTTTTTATTTTGTTTTAATTTCTTTGAATTTTTTAATTGGGGAATTAATTAAGGAAAATACAAAACCAATAGAAATTTTATGAGACAAGTAACATTCAATCCATTTTACTTTATCATCTATTTTCGAAAAATTAAAATATAGGGCAGTCTACCGTCTAACAAAAGAATGTCTCGTTAAACTAATAGAAATCAAAACTCGAAGCCTCTGTCTCTCTACTAAACCGACAAAGGAATATCATTTTTTTTCTTTCTTTTGTTATTATATGCTTGGTCGAAACAAGTTTTCTATAGTCATTCATAATCGTTTTTTGAGTTCTTTTTTATCATCAATTTATAGGGATTTTTAGATGCTTCATGTTTTAGTAAAAAGTATTTTTGTGTATCAACACGATTTTATAATGTTTGTTGATGACCAACAAAAGGTCATATTACACAATCATTAACACAACCGAATCATAAAAAACTGCATAAACTTAGGTAAAGACTTGTATTTAAGAAAAAAAAAAAAGAATAATAGATCATTTTAAATGACTTATCATAAATTTTCTAACATTCATTGTCTCTCTCCCTTCCACTCCCTCTAACTCATTAAAATAAAAAACAAAAGAAAGGGCTGTATGTTAGGGCCACAAACAATATTCTCAAAAACCATATTTTGTTACGCTTCAAGTATATTAATTTTACGTAAACTTATGCATGGCGACAATGGGGCATACAATCTCTGTTCCTCGTGAGGATCCCTTCTCGAACACCTTTCAATACTTCAAACGAGTATTTATTTGTATAATTTGAGATGACACTAAGTTAAAAAATAAATCACACATCTAAGATCGAAGCACAAGCGAAGAGGAATAAATATAATCTACATAGTCTCATTGTCTAAACAAATATGTATCCGCTTTCCATTAAGGCAGTTATATTGTTCTAACATGACAGTGGTGACTCGTTTCACGGAGGAAATTCCCTTTTTGTCCTTTGGAATCGCCCAGTAAGGGAACTCCAGTGATGAAATACAAACTGCTGTTCGACTTTAGGATGTCTTTCATTACTGGTAACGAATTTCCACGTCAGCATCAATAATCTTAACAATGTATGTGCCTGCAACAACTTCATTTATTAGAAGCACCATCACAAGTAGTTGAACAAATAATGCAAAGGGATTTTATCCTTCCAAGTTTCATACGATTATGCACTGATATAGATTGATACTTCTGTTTCTTAGATTCTCCAAGGTGAACAGAAATAATATGTTAAACTTTAATATTGTCTCAGATGGGGATGCTTTTGTCATCTCCCAACATAAACTTTAATAAATTGTCTTAAAAATGAAAAGGATCCTGCAACGAGAGATCTATATTTCAATTCGCAATCAACTAACCAAAATATATTTCTATTGGTGACACTTATATAATCTTCCTCCATTGGAAATCTCAATTCAGAGCCTCTATCCAGATTCTTTTGGCATTAAAATACATAGGATTCAAAGAAGATAACTATTCAATAGAAGAAAACAACAAAGATATCTATAATTCCAAGGAATAGATAGGTACCTAAAGATGTGCATTCGTAAACATCAGCAAGAATCGATCATCTTCTTCGTACAGCAGTAGCCTGACCACGTCCTGCAACTACTTGTTGCGGTTGTTGTGGTTGTGAGCCTGGTTGCCCATTACCCGGTTCCTCAGCCACGTTCATGGCCTGAGTCATGCCATTCATAAGAATGAGCCCAAGAGGAATCAAGTACATCCACTGCAAGAACAGAGACATTAACAAAATATTAGTGTTATTTACTTCCCTTGAGTCACTGGAAAGTAATACAAATCAATTACTTAGAGATAAAAGTTTTTCAGTTTACACTTACATATTTAGCCCAGAAGGACCTCTCTGGAGGCTTCACATCTTCACCTTCTTCCCCATTTTCTCCGATAGTTGCTGCTTCAGTAAATATTGGGGTCCTGTTTCACATATTTTAATTCTAATTATAAAGGAGGTGTTACTGATCAGACACAATCAAGGTTCATTTTAGCCTGATTCAAGCCTGCTTTTTGGAAGAATAATTAAGGAAATTTTAGTTTGATTTTCAGCAATCATTCTTATGGATAAGAATAGATTTTCTAACAGCCTTTTAGGCAATAATTTACGCCAGGGTTCATTAATTGTATCCGCTCTAATTCAAGCCTTCCCTATCTTGCATCCCGTGTGATCTCTATTTATAGAGATCATGAGTAGGGAATAACAAACAAGCAGAAGGGTTAGTATTGTCCAAAGAGATTAGGGTCTCTCTCAAATGAGTCCTAAGATCTGAGCTCCTTCAATGACCTTAATCAATTCTTGTCACCATAGGTCACTCAAAGAAAAGTAGAAGGTTAATGGCCCAGTTACACGATTCTGGTCATGTAGTCACTACAGTAGCCTAATCAGAAATGCAGCAATTAAACCAGAAATATTCTCATTTTAACCCCTCTAAGTGGCTAATCATAAACTAAAAAGATCCAATTAGAATTCATGATATCTAACAGATTCCTTGTACGTTTTATTAGGGGTACTAGTGCACTCAAACAAACAAAGGACAGCTATAAAAGGAACACCAATAATTTCAGTTACTAGATAGCCTAGTGTCAATCTTTTTGGGCACTAGTGCAAATGCTGCAGTGCAGGCAGAAGCTCAAATGACAACAAAAACTCCAAAAGAAGATGAAATATCTCTAGAGTCTAGAACTATCATTTAAAAAAAATCACCATCCATACACTAACTGGAGCTCAAAATATAAGAAGGATCTTACCTAGGAGCCAGCTCAGTGTTCTTCAAGACTGTGAGCGACTTGAAAGACCACTTTGTAGGCTGAAACAAAATAGTCAAGTAATATAATATTTTCGGGTTATAAAACTCACAGTACAAACTTGTAATAACCTATGCTCCATGATAAATGAGTATGGTAACAGTCAAAATTGGTTGTATGGGTAAACTTACAAGTTTCATTTGACGAGGAAACTGGCACGATCCTGGGGAACCATAATTAACGGCCAATATATTTACCCCCTCCTGCAATTTACACAATATAAGTGTCTGTCTAAAAAGGATCATGAAATGGGAAAAGTTCAATATTACAAACTGCCTAGAAACCAAGATGAATAGATCAGGAAACATCAATCAGTATAGATGGCAGGTAAGTCATAAGAGGTGGGTTCACAAAAATTTTAGACATGAGAATGTTAGTCCAATCTTTTGGACCCACACATGCCTAGCTGCATGACAATAAAACTAGAGATTGATGTTATGGCTAAACCATCTTTTGGTACACTAACAAACAAACAAACAACATCCTTCCTATATTAATACCCAATTCCAGGGTCAAGATATCACTGAGAGACACATCTCTCTTAAATCTCCAATCTACTGTACTTTTAGCCAAGGAATTTTATTTAAGTTCATAGTATCTTCATCATCGCTATGTACAAATAGAAAATAGAAAAAACTATTTTTTAACCAATTGTCAGGATAAATACAATACAGTTAATTCAATATTTAAATATATGTGAAACTATTTCATGAGCTAAATGCTTTGGAGAAGCTTTCATAAATAGTGGATCTATTTCCATATAAAGCCTCATTTTGCTGGACCTGTTAAACATTAGTTTGGTGATTGTGAATATCAGCTCTTGCAGACATGAGAAACAAAGGTTTTTTAACTGAGTGTAGTGTTAACTTCAACCCTTTGACCCAATTAGTAGAAACTGGTGTGAGAATGTGAAAATTTCAGGACTCGAATGTGAAAATTGTTAATAAGTAGACAGGCCATATTTGAGGAGGTCAATGGTGAGAGGTGCTGATCTTGGTTGCAGGTGAAGGGAAGAGAATCTTTTAGGCAGTGTTATAGCCTTTCTTGTCTACCATCTCTGATTGTTTAATCTTTACAATGGGCAAGGGGGAACAAACAAACTTGTATTCATTCAGAATGATAAAGACAGTTTCAGCCCCGAAAAAAAGTTTTGTCAACTCTGTTTCGACAAGAAACGAAGCGAATGATCAAGTCAGACCCATATGCCAGTATAATAAGGAAGTATGGAGGGCATTTCCAAGTCCAACTACAGCTGTTCAACAAAAAATTAACTGTTCAGGAAATCATTACCAGGTGTATGGTAAAATGTTCGTCCAATGAATCCCGTGGTGAAAGACATCTCTGCAATCAAATTAGATAAGTAGTTATAACACTGTAATGATCCCATTTCATGGTAACTACACACAGAGATAAGCAAGGAATACAGTCATAATGTATGGCAACTATGATAGAGGAATACAACTCTTCTCAACATTGACAATAAACTGTTGCTACACAGAACATCCCAACAACAACTTGGTGAGTTATACATGAGACTTTCCAAAAAGCATTCATGAAAACTAAGGTCAAGGTACTATTATAAAAGCATTGAATATCTGTTCGCCAAACAAATCATATAGATGCAATCAATTTAGCCATATTACTCAACAATTCCAAAATGCACACAAGTCAAAAAAAAAAAAAAAAAACTGAAAAGGTTCATGCACATTTTGGGTTCATTAATAGAACCAATCTTCTGCAACTGCACATGCATGAACAAACATTCCTAGCATTTATTAAGAACTGTGGGTAATGATAATTAAAAACTCACCGCCCTGACAGATGAGATGGCATAGTCTTTTCCAGGTGGGCTTAGCACGTTGGATGGTAATCTTATTCTATAGAAGTCATCTCCTTCCAAAAGCCTCTGCATGTTAGTAGAAGTTGCTATCACATTTGGAAGAAAGAGAATCTTCGATGTCAAACTAAAGAACAGAAATTGCAACCAATATTTACTTTGAAATTCTCCTTCTCTGTCTCACTGAAGGCATTCCTCGAGAACCGAAGCTTCGTAAGTGTCTGTCATAAGTAATATACTGTTACTATTCCGCACAGTAACAATCATATGACAAGCGCTAAAGCCATATACTGTATATATTCATCAATTCATTCGAACATTGTCAATTGCCTATAATTAGTTTCCTATTCCATTTCATCGTCAACTTCTTTAAGGACCTAGAAGATACCAGTAGTTTAAACAAAACACTTTTACTTCAATTGTCTAATTTAGACTCATCCAAATTGGTTGATTGGATTGATTTACCTTCCACCTTGAGAGTACATGGAAAACACAACCAACAAAGTACGAGAATTACAGACCATTACAAAAAATAAAGATCAGCAATTTTCCACAACATGCTTTCATAAAGTTTTCTTCTACTTCACATTCATTTCCAGGATGAATTAAACGAAGCCCAACATAAATTAAAGCAGCAAAAATACTTGCTCTGGATTTAACAACAGTATAGACCCCTCATTAATTACATCGTTACATATCATCCATAGCATCAGTACATTCAATTCACCCGTAAATTACACCCATACTTCACCCAATTTCCATACTACAGTACCTGACCGCCATGCGACGACGTTTTTATGCGAGCGGAGAAAATCCCAGCGGGCGTGAAATCCGAATCCCCAAAGGCGTGTTCGAGTTGTAGCTGAATCTTCGAGTCCGGATCCGAACCCGAGTCCAGATGGCGCTTTCGGGTTGACGGAGGAGGTGAAACGGGCCGGGTTTCGGCGGGCGGATCAGGAGATCGGCCACCTTCGAGCCCGAATTCTTCATCGTCTGCGAGGAGCTCGTCGGATTGGAAAGCGAACAAAGTCGTGGCAAGCAAAAGGGATAAACTGAGGAGGACGAATAGAAATTGCAAGCTCGAGCTTCGAGCTCCCATGGCGGATGCTTAGATACCGCAGTGGTGGTGATGCAATCGAGACTTCGACTTCGTATATTTTTCCAGGGTTTGGTTGGTTTTTTTATTTTAATTAAGGGGCTAAAGGCACCCCAACCACCTCTAAGCACACCCCAATTTAATTAATTTTCAAATTAAAATATTAAAAAATACTCATTTTATTCTTTATCTTTTTTTGAAATCCTACCCTTTTTTTAATTTTTTTTTCTCTTTTGTTTTCATATTTTTTGATTCTTTGATGTTGTTTCTTTAATTTTTTTGAGAAATTGAATGCAAAATTGATGATGGGTATCTCACGAATTAATCAAAATATATGAAAATCGAATGAAAATTGAAAGAAAAAACGTAAAAAAAATCGATTAAACCTGACCATCTCCGTTCGGCCTGAACGGGGATGGTGGTTTGATCGGATTTTTTTGCATTTTTTTTTATGTTAAATCTTTTAATTTTTTGAAGAATGTAATGCCAACATAATAACAAACATTCCACGGATTTGTTAAATGTATAAAAATCGTAGGAAAAAACATAAAAAAACGAACCCGAGCAATTTCGTTCGGGCCTGATTGGCCGAACACATGAAAGAGTGTTCAGCCACCTTGACCAAACATATAGAAGCACGTTCGACCACTTTAACCGAATACGGAGAAGTACGTTCAGCCATAATGACCGAACAGAACTAGTAGAGCAAAACTTAAGGGTAAAATGGGTATTTTAAATATTTTAATTTTTTTAATTAAAAATTAATTAAATTGGGGTGTGCTTAAAAGTTGTTGGTTGCCTTTAGTCCCTCCTTTAATTAATTGTTTTGTGTTTAATTTTCTTTTTTTAAAGATAATTTTGTGTTTAAATTTAAAGTGAGACTATGCATACTCAAAACTTAAGATAATTTTTTTTTTAGTCCTTACCTATCATTTAGGCTTTGTTTGGATTTGGACCAATCCATTTAAATTTGAGATGGATTCATGTTTGTTATGAGATGTGAAAATTCTTATAATTTTTCTCTACTTTTTCCACTTTTTACAATTTCTAACTACAATATATACCTATAGCAAAAAAAAAAAAAAAAAAAAAAAAACACAACGATATATACATTTTCAAAATAAAATAATACATCTATTTTTAATATCATTTTTAATGTGATAGTGACATTTTAACTATAATTTTATCCTATAAAATTTCAAAACAAATACAAAATTTACAATTTTCAAAATTCACTTAAAATTCAAATCTAAACGCACTAAATACATCTAAAAATCTTAGTCCAAACAAAGACTAATAAAGACTAAGTAGTCCTGGTATTGTAAAAGAATCAAATATATTTTTATTCAATTGAATATTTGAATTTGAATATCATAATTTGAATTTAAAAAGTTCGAAAAAGTATAAATATATGAACTGTTTCATTATATTAGAGTAATATGAAGTAATTTTTTTATACAGTACAACTTACACATTTATGTAATATAATCAATAAAATAATAAAATCATTTTTTAAGTAAAATAAATCAATACATTTAAATAAATGCAATAATACATTTAAGGTATATGATTGATACATTTATGTGATACAAGTAATTTTATTACATTATACTCCAGTAAAATCGGATAATACATTCATTTAAATGAACATAATACATTTATATGATACAACTAATATCTTTATGCGATACAATCAGTATATTTCACGAAAATAATAAACAATTTTTAACCTTTTGTGATATCTTTACCCATATTTTTTCAGCAGCTGATTATCTACTTTGTTTATGGTTATTAGAATAGCAATAGTCATATAAAAATGAATCAACATACATAAAGTAATGATACGAAGAAGAAGATCTACTTTGTTTCTGCAGTGAAATGACTATGGTTATTAGAATAACAAAGTCATATAAAAATGAATCAACATACATAACATAATGATAGAAGAAGACAGTAGAGAAAAAAAAGAGAGAATCATAAAAAATGAGAAGAAAAAGTTGATATTCGGTGGCTTAGGGCAACTACACGAATTTATGATCCGCACAACTGATGTAGATTATAGTTACTATATTTAGTTTTAGATTCAAATACAAATTCGAATTTAATGATATTTGATTTTTGGGTATTTATTAATATTCAAATTGAAATATATATATTTTAAAAATTATTAATTTATATTTAATTTGGATTTATATATACGAGTAAATTACTTACTTAGTTTTTATAAGTACTTCTATTATGTACATTTAGTGGTGCCCATCCGGTTCGGAAAACCGGAACCGAACCGGGGTCAACGGTTCGGAAAACCGTTGACCCGGTTTCGGTTCCAAACCGAAACCGTGAACCGTGGTTCGACGGTTCGGTTTCGGTTCGAAATTTCTTCAAACCGTAAACCGGCGGTTTAACCGGCGGTTCGAACCGTCGGTTAAACCGCCGGTTTTTCTATTTTTTTTTAATTTATATTTTTATATAAATAATATTATGTATTTATGTTATTTTACTCTTTAATTTTAAGTTGTATTGATTATTATTATTATTCATTTGTATTATAAGTTGTAATTTTTTTAGGTTTATGGTTTGTATTGGTTATATTTAAATTGTAATTTCTAATTTTTGAAATTATAATTTATAAGTTGTAATGTAGTATTGTTGTAACTTGTAAATGTAAGTTCTATTTTTTAATTTATATCAAATTATTTACTCAAAAAACATTGTTATTTTGTAATATATAACATATAATTGTAATATTTATATGCAAATTTAATTTTTAAAATTTTTTTAAAAAAATTAAAAAAATTAAAAAAAAACAAACCGTCCAAACCGGCGGTTCAAACCGGAACCGGCGGTTTACAAGCCGGAACCGAAACCGAAATTCCCACGGTTCGGTTCCGGTTTGACCCTCCACGGTTTTTCGAACCGCCGGTTCGGAACCGGAACCGCCGGTTCGGTTAAACCGGACACCACTATGTACATTCTTTATCTGAACAATTTGGTATTATTAATCAAATTAAATCAGTTTTATGTGAAAAAAATGCAATTAAAAAAAAAAATCAAATGAAACTTAGATATAATATACGAATTCAAATATATTTGCATTATATGTAATGTTGGAATATTACATACAATATTCTTTACACACTAACATGAGAAAATATGTCATTGTTACCAAATTCAGTGCAAAATATTCATAGAAGTATAGAACGTGGTTAAAAAAGATGTTTTCTTATATTTTTTAAGTCAAATTGAATGGTGTCTTATCCAAAAGTAAAAATTGATTAAAAAACACGTTTCATTGTGCAAAAAACATATCTACTATTTGTAAATGATATGTATTTTATTATTATATATTTTTTTATGTATAATTTTTTAGGGAACATTTATAAAAAAATTAAAATAATGTTACTCCAACGAAATTCATTTTCATTATACATATTTCTTCCATTCGTCCAAAAGTAAATGATGTTTAGTAAAAAAAAAAAATTATCTCAGAATAAATTTAGTTATAGGATTTTAAGAAACCATTTGTCCATGTTACACTAAAACTATTATCAATCGACACTCTCAAATTAAATGATATACATTTGAAAATTTTACTATAATACTTAAACTTAAATAAGAATTTATGAATCATTTTATCATTTTTCTTCATTTATGTGCAAAATTATGTGTGAGATATATATATATATATATATATATATATATATATATATATATATATATCCATGAGATCCAATGCATATAAATAGCCAAGAGTCATTCAATGCATTGCCACCTTTTCCCTCTCTTCTCTCTCTCATCACAGAAACAGGGAGAAGAAGGAAAAAGTTCATAGAAATTCCTCTCTTTCTAAACCCCAATCTCCTCCAACAAGCTCGAAAATCCTGAAAATGGCGTCGCGAAATCACCTCATAATTGCAATGCTCCTAATCCCGGCATTAACGGCAGTTTCTGCAGAAGAAAATCCGCCCAAAACCTTGCATGCGACGTCGTTTCACGACGTCCTCCGATCTAACGGTCTGCCAATCGGCCTCTTCCCCAAAGCCATCTCCGATTTCTCGATCGACGTCGCCAACGGCCGATTCCGCCTCCGCCTGCAATCTCCGTCGCCGTGCGACACCGTGTTCGAGACGCGCCTGAGATACGAGCGCGACGTCGCCGGCAGCGTCAGCTATGGGAGGATTTCCGATTTGACCGGAGTTTTTGCTCAGGAGTTGTTTTTATGGCTGCCTGTGAGGGGTATTCAGGTGGATATTCCGAGCTCTGGATTGATCTACTTTGATGTGGCGGTGGTTTCGAAGCAGTTTTCGTTGTCGATTTTCGAGACGCATAAGGATTGCCAATCGTTGGAGGGTGTGGGCGTCGGAGGAGAAGGAAGAAACGACGTTGTTTTGATGGGCAATGATCGTCCGCGAATTTCTAAGGTTGGTTGCAATTTCAATTGTTTGCTTCTGTATTTGCATGAGAAACGCTTGAGATTTTGCTTAATTGGTTTCAATTAAATATCCATTGAGGTTTGTTTGGGGTTCCAAATGAAATTTGAAATCATTTCCCTGAATTTTAGCTTAAAATCAAACATTTTTGTTTTTTTCACAAAAATTAGGACTAAATTAGATTTATGTGATGGTCTGATAAAAATGTTGCGCATTAAATTTTATTGTTATATATTTGCAGGATCCATTTAAAAACTATACGAGAAAACGTTTTATCGATCGAGAACAGGAACAGAGGGCTGTTTCATAAATGCACACAAGGAAAATAATACCAGTTATTGTTTATCTTATAAATTTGTTCTTTAGATTGAGGATGTAGTTTTCTAAAGGACACAACATGAGTATAGGATAATGATATCTAAATTTCACATTTAGATATAATTTTGTGATGCGTTGACTACGTGATAACCAATGTTATCGTCACATTTTTTTTTATTGTAAGATATAATTTTGTGTGATATTTATACGAAATGAGGTTGTACTCTTTAATTTTTTAATAATCATCTTTTTTGTGGAGGAAAACTTGTCAACAATTTGTAAGTATATCTTTCCAATTCCATATCTTGATGAAAAAATCGATCCATAAAAATCATGTGTTTTTTTTTTTCAAATACAATCTATTCAATTTAAAAAAATAAAATTAGAAGAAGTGGAAGGAAGAGATAATAAAGTACTAATAATAATTAGATTAAATAATTGCCTCAAATGTTTGGTTAAATATACAACTTGACCATAAAGTATTAATAATAATCAGATTTACCTCATCCATTAACTCATCTTGAAATAGTCAAACTTAGTGGTACTATACAATTACATAAAAAAATCTATATTGAGAATAGCTTTAGCATAGAATAAAGCTACAACTTTGAGAAAGCCCAAAGACTGCTAAGCAGACTGGCCCAATAAATAGTATAGAGCAAAAGTCCAATAACAATAAAATGAGAAAAAAATTGATATGAAAAACAAAAAATAAATAAAACAAAAATAAAAAATCTGATCCTCTCTCACCTCCAAACCACAAACAAAAACACATAAAATTGGGGGAAAATAAATAAATTGCGAAACCATTGTGATTTTAGCTAGATTCTTCCACTGAATATTTTCGTGATAGTTGATTGATTCACAGAGCTCTCTTCGCCTTTCGCCGTGATCTCCGTACTCGTCGCCGACGCTGACCAGTTCTACAGTGAAGAAGATAATGGTGGTGGCAGTTAGAGCGCCGGCGACAGGTTTTAGCATGGCTTCTCCGACAGTTACCCCCTCTGCTCCGTCGTATAATAGAGGGGTCATTGTTGTGAAGGCGCTGCATTTCAGACCTTCTTTTTTCGGACATGGAGGTAGGATTAAAATTCAGTAATATTTGTGTTGTATTCATGGTTTATTTGTGCGGTTGATTATGCCTGAGCCCTGAGCAAACCCTTTTCGTTGTAGAAAGATGAGTTTGTGTTAATTTTTGAATTTGATGATTGGAAGAAGGAAGACTGATAAAAGTAAGGTACAAGTTGTTGAGCGTGGCGTACTGCTAATTAATTGGATTGATCAGTGACTTCATGTGGTCTGGCAGTGTGTATTTACTCTGAAATTGTGGCTTTGGTCTGCCTGTGTCGTTAACCCCGTAATTTTGGAGATGTTTTTGTTTGATATAGAATTTGTTAGTTTAAGTGGAATGCACTTTTCTTATATGTTCATAGACTGTATATGAGCTCCTTCTGCTTGTGGAAAAGTACTATGCATTTTTAGACATGCTTGATGATGTGTAGGGGGGTTATAAACATGATCTAGGTTAGTATATTTGCTTGGATACAGTATAAACTTGACGAACTTATCTATTGTAATGTTGGTTTGGGTTCATTTGCTTCTTTACAAACTAATTTGTCTAGAGAGCTATGTTTGGTTTATGGGCTGTTCTTGTGGTTTCAATTACTATGTTTGGTTAATGAAGGAGATCTTCTTGTATGTTGTCTTTGATGCTTTGTTAGACTACCTTTCCTTTTATTTGCATCTGAACTGCTAGTCCTTTTACTAAAATTCTTAAACTTGGTATGCAAAATGATGTCCTTTAGTTAATCGTTTCTAATTTTGTGCTCTCTAATAGCTAGAGCCTTTTCTGTTGTACAGTGGGTACTCCAAAATATGCTGGATTACGGCTATCTTACTCTAGTAAATCCCAGTTTAACAGCCATGGAGGGGGTGCACTTAGTACTCAAATGAATCTCTTTGATCGGTTTGCTAGAGTTGTTAAGGTCGTTTGGAATTCTTGAGATTCTTTGGCTTCACTGTAAACCAATGAAGTGTTACTGACTGTGTTTTAAATGACTTAAGTGTAGTCATACGCAAATGCTCTAATAAGCACCTTTGAGGATCCAGAGAAAATATTGGAACAAACCGTCATCGAAATGAATGAAGATTTGATCAAATTGCGTCAAGCTACAGCACAAGTATGTCATGCCATGATGAACTCCCTTTTACTTCTTCCATTTTTTCACGCATAGTTTAATTAACTCCTTTTAGATCAAAGTGTGACTCGATCTTTCCTTTTTTCTTTTAGATTTTCTTTGTTTGTGAGGGATTTGGGGTGGAGGAATAAGAGTACAAGTAGTACTTTGGTATTTTTGATGCAATATAAGTCTTGGAAGTAATTAAGAGCAGAAGAAAAGGATTGAAGGCTTTGTTTTTTTTTTTTTTTTGGGTGGGGGGCATGATTGCCCTGCAATGTAATTCTTTCCATATATTTTCTTGATTGCTATGAGGTTCTCTTAAATTAATCTAGAAACTCATATCAGACAGATATATTGGAGAAAAATGCAAGTTTTAATTCTGTGTATCTCTTTTGTAGATTTTGGCTTCACAAAAGCAGTTGGAAAACAAATATAAAGCTGCACAACAAGCTTCTGAAGATTGGTAAGTGCCATGAATCTGTCATGTTTTTTATTTTTTTCACCTTCTTGAAGCTCTTATATTTGGCTTAGTTTATCACAGGTACCGTAGAGCACAACTTGCTCTTGGGAAGGGTGATGAGGACCTTGCTCGTGAAGCTCTTAAGCGTAGAAAATCTTATGCTGTAAGGGCTTCCTTCTAAGTTAATTGGGATAATAAGAAATACTTGCATATTCTGATGAGTTTAGTTACTGATAGAAATAAGGAAACAACTCATGGTGCATCCATTGCATTTGCTGTATAACCGTGGATTTTATTATTTTGCTGTAGAAGTGATGTGAGTTTATTCCGGGGGCATTTATTATCTTATTACGACTCCATGCAAGCGGTTCATAATTCAATGATATCAATGTATTATATTATTTTATTATGCCAAGATACTAGCTGGCATCTTATCCAGCGGTCACATGTCATTTAATGCTGCAAGGCAAGTCATACTTATTTTTTAAGTTCATCAGGGTTTTGTTTAACATTATTGTATACCACTTATGGACATCAGTAAGTAGATTGCACTGAAACAGATTTTTTTCTTTAACAAATAAAGTTACCCTAAAAAGTTCAAAAAGTGTAGATTGGAAGCTTTCCAACCATTAGTTCTTCTTATTATTTGAGGGAAAGTAGTTACTTGGGGATTAAATACTTTCTCAGATTTAAAACTTGATTGTTGGGGAGGTACCACACTTTACTTAGCACCTGCTAAGGTTCCTTTATCAGTTGGCTATCTCCAGGGTCATTTGTCCAAAATATAATTGGTATCTCACTATTTAAATTTGATATAATATAGTGATTGAGGAATATCAATCAAATCATCAGAGTCATGGATTTTCAATTATAGTATCTGAAAAGATAATAGCTGGATGCAACGGGTGTGCTATTACTGATATGCAAGTGGTTATCATGAACAAGCTATGTTACCCTTGTTTGAGTATAGTTTCTTCGTATCCCACAAATGGTTCTTTCTTGATTCACGTGTTATGAAATTTTCCAGGATAGTGCAAATGCTTTGAGGACTCAGCTTGATCAGCAGAAAGGTGTAGTTGACACCCTCGTCTCCAATACAAGGGTGGGTTGCTTTCCTAATGGATACTACCACATTTCTGCAGTTCCTGTTTAAGATTTAATAGCACTTACTTGGGCAGGAACATATGCATCATGTGGCTGCAGAATGCAGCTATTATATGGCCTTGTTCATCTTATGAAATTCTTCCACATGTTGCATTACATTTTTCTTTTACTATTTGATAACAAAACTATATTAGATAAGTTGTCAGTCTAACTATAATTGCACCTTTGTCGTTTGGTCTTATTATTGGCTATCTTGTGCAACAGCTTTTGGAAAGCAAAATACAGGAAGCTAAGTCCAAAAAGGATACTCTGAAAGCTCGAGCTCAGTCTGCCAAGTTTGTTCTTGCTCTTCATTATTACTATTGCAATTCCCTTTGCGCTTTACTCAGATTAGCTTAACATGCCATCTATTTTCAGGACTGCGACAAAAGTGAGTGAAATGTTGGGGAATGTAAATACAAGCAGTGCTCTTTCAGCTTTTGAGAAGATGGAAGAGAAAGGTAAGCTAATCCCCTTACATGTTTTTTGTAGCAACACAAGCTTCTTTTCTCTCTGCTATTTCAGTTGCAAAATAGTCTTGTGTTATGACTGACTTTTTATTGAAACACAATATAGTTAATTTAACCATCTCCTTTAGTGATTGAGGTTTTAGCCTAAACAAACACACACATGTCAGACGATAATGTACTTGCCATACTTAATTTATGGGAGATTCAATTCTCAAGATCAATATGAGAATAATGACTAGGTTTTTTCTTTTCTGAATTCATTCCTAAAGGGATCTGCCTTTTTTGGAACTGCGGTAATGAAAGGAACTATTTATAAACAACTTGTGGTTGTAAGAAAGTGTATTTCCAACGAATACTTGTGAGTGGTCTATTCTATCCAGAGCTATCTTGGAACAATTTTTTTTTTTTTTTTTTTAAATCAATTGTCCAGGACCTGTGATGATATTGATTAGTTCATTGTACTATTTTGAGTAGCTCTATCTTGCATGTTGATATAGTTGACTAATGCAACCTGACCTCTTGTTGCTCAATAAGGCTTGTTTCTGAGTGATCCTTTCTGGTTTTGATGTTTACTTGTTTACTGCATTTTCAGCAAACATGTTTCTCGAAGCTTGAGACTGTAGTACTCGCATATATTTTCATACACTTCAGCTTTTATTTTTAATTTTTTGAATCTATGTTGCATCAGACTCTTTGATAGCATATGAATATTATGACAAAGATCATATGTCAGTGCACATTACTTGGCACAAATGATCTAAATGAGATTTGTTTCTTTTCTTGATAGTTTTGGCAATGGAATCTCAGGCAGAAGCTCTTAACCAGCTATCGACTGATGAACTTGAAGGAAAGGTAGTTAGATATCAACTTGGGGTTTTTGTTATTTAATTGCTATTCATACTGGTACTAGAAGCAGTTGGAAAGAGGTTTAAGCAACACATCGAGTCCCATATACTATTTCACAATTCAAATCAGAATTTTTTTATCGAATAAAGTTGTGATTGCATTTCTCATTGTGCAGTTTGCTGTACTCGAGACATCTTCAGTTGATGATGACCTCGCAGACTTGAAAAGAGAACTCTCTGGAAGCACCAAGGTAACTCTATCAACTATCTTTTCTTTTAACATTCTAAAGTGCTTTATGATCGAGTTTATAATCAAGACGAACATGGTCTGCATTATGGTGGGCAGAAGGGAGAGCTTCCACCGGGGAGACCAGTTGCAAGTGCGTTGAAGTTTCAAGATCCTGATATCGAGAAGGAGCTGAACGAACTGAGACAAAAGGCCAAGGAATACTAATCCATGATCCTTTTATTATTTATCGGCTGTATTCACAACGTTATACCGAGCAGTCGGAGTCGAGATAGGTTTCTGCATTTCAGAGAGAACTCATCAGATTCTTGAATTGCAGATAAGAACAAGAATTCATCTGAGGTTGATTAGTGAGTATTGTTTATATGTTTTGTTGATGCTGTCATTTTGGATTAGGAAGTTTTTTTGTACATTTATGCAGTTTTAAACGTATATTTTGCTCTTTTTCATCAAGTTATTTGAGTATAATATATTGTTAGGTTCTGAAATTGAAATCATATCGAATTGAATTTAAATTTTATCAATTTTATTTTCATAAAACTTTGTCGTCATTTTTAGGTCGGGCTATGCCAAAATTTGTCTTCAATTTTGTCACACATTTTACGCAAAAAGTTTATAATGCATATAACTTTGTGAACCGATTTTTATTATCCACAGCGAAAATTTAGTTTTATAATCAATCTTTATTTTGTAATTTATGTTTTCTTAAACTAAAAGGACAAGAAATCACATCATAGTATCATTATATTTTCATTTTTTTACTAAATTTTCATAAATCAATTTTTATTTTGTGATTTATGTTTTTAGATTAAAAGGACAAGAAATCACATCATAATATGTGGGTGAAAAATGTTAAATGTTAGTAAAGAAATTCATCACTCTTAAGTAAGCTTTTAATAAAATGAGTAGGTGAAAAATGTTAAATATAAGTTAGCTGACTCAAAAAATAATCTTCGAAATCAGTTTAATATAATCTTCGAAATCAGTTTAATAACTACATTGTTTAGGACTGGTTTACAAATTGCAAATGCAAGTATCTGCCACAAAAAATTGGTAGAATGACAAACTCACCCAAAAAATTCATAGAAACAAAGAAAAATCTTAAGGGTAATATTGTCAATTTGTCATATCGCAACCCTTAAATTAATGGTCCAGTTTCCTCACCCACCACCTTCCGACCCATCTCTGTCTCTCTCTCTACACTTCCAAATTCCAAAACGACCTCTACATACACTGATACATACAGTACACACTCATAGATAATGGCTTTGCAGGTGTACACTGTAACTCCAAGGACATCAATGGCGCAAATCTCAGTGATTATCGGCGCAAAACAGCAGAGCACGGCCGGCTTCAGCGTCGCGGCAGCTGATTACACGCGCCACCTGAATATGAAGACGGCGGAGAAACAGCTGCGCCGGGGATTCCGGATAAAGTGCAGCTCGGACGGAGTGGCGGCGGCGGCGGTGGCGGAGGTGGGGCAGGTGACGGAGGTGAACAAGGATACGTTTTGGCCGATCGTGAAAGCCGCCGGCGGTAAGACTGTCGTCCTCGATATGTACACTCAGTGGTGAGTTTATCCTCTCTCTTTTTACTCATAATTTCAGTAATTTTGAGTCAATTTTTCACAAGCCAAACCAATTATGTTAGGACGCAATATCTACTACTATCATGGGATTTAATATCACCCATTTAATACAAGGGAATTAAAAAAAAAAAAAAAAATTGAATTAGTAAAATAAAAAAAATTAAATATTTTTATATTAATGTTATTATTAAAATTGTCATGTATTTTGAAATAAACCTAAACTTTTAGATTAATTTGATATTTAATACAAGGGATTTAAAAAAAAAAATTGAATTAGTAATATAAAAAAAATTAAATATTTTTTATTAATGTTATTATTAAAATTGTCATCTATTTTTCAAAATAAACCTAAACTTTTAGATTAATTTGATAAAAAAATTAGTTTTAGTATGATTGTAATGCATTCATGTTATTTATATGAAAGAGAATAAGAGATCAATTATATTTAAAATCATATGTACGTGTCTTTTCCATTAATTCATATAATTATAAGAAAAAAATATCACAAACTTGAATACTTGATTATGAATATTAGCTTTCATGCTCATGCTTTTGAATTCTAGTTTGAATGAATGATACCCTCTAGATCAAAATGACTATTTAATTACAATGTCTTTGTGTGGATTGATGGATGCTACACCTGATATGTAATATATAGAAATACTGTATTTTCTAGAAAAACCAATTACTTGTGCATATTTCACGACCGTGATCCAATTTTCATCTCGTAGGTGTGGCCCGTGCAAGGTGATAGCTCCAAAATTCCAAGAATTGTCTGAAAAATATGAGGATGTTGTCTTCTTAAAGCTGGATTGCAATCAAGATAACAAGGTGCATACAATCAGACCTCCTTTGTGCTAATGCGTAAAAATACACTACGTATATGAGAAAATTTCTATACAAATACAAATTAACCTCGTAAAAGAACACGTTTTATAGAGAAAACATATTTTCAGAGTGACTGATCTTGAAGTTCGAGAGCTTCAGCTTCGAGATCAAAATCAGTTATCTCTAAACTCTGAAAAGATGGTGGATCAAAGTGACAAAAAAGAAAACATAGATCAATATAAAATGTGTGAAGTGTGTATAAATTATTTCCCTTGTGGTCAATTAAAAATTAGGGTTTATCTGATTAAAGATTTTTGTTGGTAGCCATTGGCAAAGGAGCTAGGGATTCAGGTGGTTCCTACATTCAAAATATTGAAAGATGGCAAGATTGTTAAAGAAGTCACTGGAGCCAAATTTGATGATTTAGTTGCTGCTATTGAAACTGCAAGATCATCTACATAAGACAAAGAATATTTATTTCTCTGAAATTTATGTGTATGTACTATAAATCAACTTCATCTACATAGATTGTGTAATTAACACTCAATGTTGTACAACTTGCCTTTGTAACAATCCTTCAATCGAATTGAGCTCATATCAAGCCATCCCCTGTCCTCGTCGCGCAAATCCATTGTCTCGGAATCTGAAGATCGTCTCCTGCGACAGTCGGTATATGCCAGCTACCTAGTTCCGATTCCTGCACTTACAATATCATAGTAAGTTTGATTGATTTAACAGGTAATCAAGACGATCTTGATTACTAAAACTCACCTGGATTACAATTGAATAAGGTGGTGGCATCTGCAAGGTGATTCCATCGATAGATGGTTTCAGTCGGACCTGCCATTGTTGATCGAATCACAACAACCATAAACCAGCATTTTCGATTTTATACTACTCACTGTTCATCGCAGTGATTCAATCAGCGTAATAACTATACAACGTCGTTAGTATTGGAGTCCATGAATGTTGTATAACTACAAAATTCAAGAAAAACTCCCCCACATTAGCAAGAGGTTAAGTAATATACTTGCTCATATTTTGGCAACAATGGCTAGTCAATCTACAGAGATATAGAAAGTTAATGAATAGATGTTCGGCTTTTGTCGCATGTACGTAAAGTCTAAAAGCAACACGAACAAAGTAACGAAGAAATACCTGATGCTTTTCTTTCCATCTTGGGAAGAAGCTATTGCCTAAAAGATTGAACAAGTGGTCTCTCATCTCATCGTTTGTGACCAACAAACACTTGGAACTCACAGCAGCGTATAACCAGTACCTAGGAAGATAAAGGAGAAACATGGATCAAAATAGTTGCACACAGTGGTCGCACATACAGCTAAATATCGGGAGATGCTTGTATTCTCTAAATGTAGAAGAAAGAAACAGTGAAATATAATTTACAATTGTACACTAAACAAAATAAGTTCAAATATTGGAGATTTCAGAATTTTGGTGTAATGAACAAATCTACTAGAAAAAGAATATATATCTATACATCTATATATCTATGCTACAGGGGAATCAAGAGAACATTCAGTAACTAGCTCAATAGCGACGAGCACAAGTGATGACCGTAAAATTTGAAAAGCACAATCAAATAAAATATTTCTTTTAAGTGTGTCTGATGACAGGGAATATGATGCTAACTATTAGAAGATTGATGGAAACAAGAAGGCTAGAAGGATACATTCACAGTAAGAAGATAGTGGTTTCATGGAAGTAAACAAATACTAAATATTGAAAAAGAATCTGAATCAAGAATATGGATTACTAAGCAATAATTACCAATCATCATTTGAGCCAACGGGTGTAGCATAAAGAGCACCAGCATTTCTCCAACTTTCCAACAGCCTTTTGTTGTTAGGGTGCTGAGCAGGACCACCGGTAACTCGGTTTTGGTGCAGTACAACAAGAGGCAATTTCTTTGATGGGCTGATATGACGCAATTGATTCACAACTCTCTTGAGCTACCAAAAAGAGACGTGCATATTTAATTCATAGTTGAAGGCTACACAAGGCGCATTTAATGATTTAACCTTGGTTCCTCACTTTTTCCATTGAGGGTAATTACGTGCGAAATTTCATTTTACCTGAGGAAAACTGAAATTGCGTTGATAAGCAAGGCCTACATTAGCAGCATCAACCACAGCATCAAACGGGCCATGCCTTAGGAGCCACTCCTGTAACAGCACCTTTAGCATTAGACTCAATCTTCATTGTTAAAAACGAACACAGGCAAAATAAAGTATTGTGCATTTGTCATTATCACAAAAATACACACATAGATTAAATTCAATAAAGATCAAGTCTTAATGTGACACTTTATTTGCATTGAATAACAAAATAATATACTTTTACCACCTAGACTCCAAGAAGAGGAAGCAACATGTGTACCTCTTCCTGAATTGAAACTACATATTGATGTTCTAAGCACAGTTTTAGCAATCGAAAAATTACGGAGAAAGGTTTTCAAATCAATCAATTCCTAGCATTTTGAACAATTCTTTGATTCTGACGAAACAGTTGCCTAGTAGAAATTCTACATAAATGCTGACACTTTGATAAGGCAAGTGTTTCCTACTCACATGTATGAATCTCTTCAATCACAGTTTGAGAAAATAAAAGGAAACTAGCCACCATCAAGAGCCGAGATATACGCATAGCTAAGTTACTTCTCTTTTATGCAGCAGAGAGTACCCAGTCTTCACAGCTAATAGACCAATCAGTTAAGATATAATACTAAAGTAACAAGATTTAGCAAGAAGAAATGCTGAATATTCGACATGCATAAAGTACATACTTTCAGTTTAACAGCATGTATACCTGAAATTGCAAAAAGCCAGTTTTAGCTTCTTTCTTGCTAGCCAATTGAGCCAAAGACTTGGCAAAATTCTCTGTCTCCTTTCGATCAATATCAATGCACACGAGCTTCTCCCTACATGAATGGCACACCCCTATCCCGTCCATCATGGTCCTCACCACTCTCCAATTTCCTTTGCCCAACCACCCTTGGCCATGCCATCCACCACCTCCCTTCACAACACCGTTCTTCACCTTCCCTACATCCCAATTCTCGACTCCAACTTCTGCAGCCCGTTTTGACTTAAACCAGTCCTCCACTATGGCAGTAGTCTCCTCTGACACCTGCCTCACAGTTGCCCTCAACCTGTGCATGAATTCATACACTTTGTCTTCCCTATTGACCTTGGAACTAACTTTCAGCAGTGCTGATAGCTCGGGTTCCTCAGCCAAGACCTCATTATCCACCATGTTGGAATCCACCTCGTATGCCTTATCTGCCATCCCCTTCTTACAAAACCCAAACAATGCTGGCCCATATGACCTCAACTTCGGGTTTATCCCCTGATCATTCATCTTCTTTATTAAACTGAAAGCCAACTCCGGATCCTCCTTTCCAGCCGCCAACCTTGAAACATTAGTAAATGTTGCCTCATTCGGCTCCACTTTATCAATGCTCATTTGCTTAAATATCTCAAATCCCTTCTCTAACCTTGCAAGAACTTCTCCATCCCCTTCACTACCATCACTTCCCGCAGAACACAAGTACAACAGCACATTGTAATGATACACATTCATTTTCACATTAAGCATCTTAGCCTCATTGTAAAGATGAAGGGCTTCGGTTAAGTCACCACTCTTCGAACACTGCTCGAGCTTCACACGGAGAACCATTTCTGGGGTCTCCCAAAACGCCTTTTTCTTTGAATTTCGAGCTCTGGAATCTCTCGGGTTTTGGAGAAGAGCTTCACCGGAGTTGGTGGAAATCGGGGATGTTCTCTCCATGAAAAATGAGTTATTGCGTTGGGTTTTGGCATGAGAATTGATTGGCAGCAAAGAATAGTAGTGTCTGTGAAGGCGCTTGGTGTGTAGAAGCAGCAAATTAGAGTTCATGGAGAGGATGGGGAAAAGAGGCAATGCTTTATGAGAGATACACGGCATATTCAAGAGCATCCCTGGTGAATTATGCAGAGTGCCACTCGTTTGAACATTCAATGGATAAGTGCACACCATTTTTCCCTAGAATGATACATTCAATTCGAGCAAATAAACATTCTTGGCAGTAAACTGTTGAAAAAACACACAAATCTATACATGAAAACGCAAAAGCTTAATAAACGTCTAAAACCACATTATAATGCCCAGCACTTGTTTGATAAATTGACTCACGGAATTTCAGCCGAAAAATAGCCACATATAGCGGAAGCACCTCAGCTGTTCTCACATCAGCATTGTATGAAGATTGATGTTGGAAGGTTGAAGGTAGTTTTCTATAGAGGATTTTATCTACACTTATAATGGAGGGGGAACTGCGTTTCAAGATAAAACCAGTTTCATTGATATTTTGGTATGATATAATTCTCTAATATTGAATTTTTTAAATAAAAAATTATATTGGTATTAAATTAAAATAAAATGTCTTTCAAAATAATTTATGTCTTCAACAAAAATATTTTGTCATGACAATTTTTTTTTTTTTTGTACGCGACTTTTTTTTTTTTTTTTTTAAGAATGGGAAAGTGCCAAATAGTGAATAAAGTCTCCCTTTTTCCATCTAAATTTTAAATTTTTTATTGTAAATAAACAAACCATTAAGATCAAAATAACAAATTTAAGCTCAACTTGCATCATGAATATAGATGAACCTAATGATCTTATTCAATTTAAGATCATGAGCGTCAAATTGAATACAGATGTGTTTGAGCTCAACTTTTAAGTAGACTATGATCTTCACTATCGCATTTACACTTTTTGGGATGAATATCTGATGTTCGTGTATATTTACTTTAACTAATAGTTTTAATCTACAGTTTCTATATTTTATCAATATTATATATATACACACACGCACTTATATTATGTCTTTTATGTTATATTTATTGGAATTTTTTGAAATCAATCAAATTGAGTGTTAAGTTACAAATTTTGAATAAAATAGTTATATTTTTTTATATAGTATGATATAGTCGAAATGAGTATCTCGACAGAGGAAGTCAAAAGTGATCATACCTATACATGATAAGCTAATATTTCGAATCAGCATTTAGTAAAAAGAGACCTACACAATAAACCTCGAGATAAAGATAGTATGATATCTCGTCGAAATTAAAACATTGTCGAGATTTTAAATAATTATCTAATATTTCAGGATGAGGAAGCCGAGATACATTTATATAGATCGAAGAGTATGCTCCGACATGAATATTACATCTCGCAAATAGAAAGGGCGAGATACTTTATTCTACTCGAACCCACGATCTAGAATCTTGATAACTGCTCTGTATTAATGACTTTGTGGTGCGATATTTTAGGAGCGGTTAAATCTATGTATAAATATCATTTTCTCCATTTGAAAAGCACACATCTACATTTTTAATCTAAGAAATATAGAGTGATTTCAGGAGATAACATAGTATATGTTATAATTAATTTTATTCTATAAAGGGATAGGACGGAACAATTCGACAAAAATTCTCCTTTAGTTAAGAGTGAGGTGGGATTCTCGTTTTGATTCGGGTTATGTTGGCATTTCTGGTAAAGAGTCTAAAGACATTCCTAAATTGTAGGAGAAAAATATAAGATAATGTTTATTAATCCCTTAGGCTGCGATTGGTTGGTAGGTTTAGGTTGGATTTGGTTTATTATCCAACCTAAACCTACACTTGGTAAATGGTTTTAGGGCCCGGTTTATGATGGATGAGTTTATACCTTTTTATTCATGGGTCTGTAAACCCATGAGGAATGGAGTGTTTAGAATAATGTTTAGAATAAGCCCAACAGTGCCCGTTTTTTTTGGACGATGTTGCCCCTACTGTAGCAAACCCATAATGTCCATTTTGTCCTTCCTTTTTTCCATAATTTCAATTATGCCATTTTATATATACCTCATTATACTTGGAATTCGACCCAATTTTCTCACCATTCAAATCTGGGAGTTGGGGTTCTTCATTACATCGACATTTTGATTTTTGGAAGCAGGGCTGCCTTTGGGCTAATTTTATATTAAATTACTTTTGCATCTATTAATATATTTTATAATTTTTTATTACATAATCTTGAGTTTTTTTTTATTAATTGTTATTATTTTATTATTTTTTCAACAAGGGGCAAAACAGTCTTTTCACAGATTTAGTCAGTGTAAACCAACCTACCAAACACTCAATTATAATTTAACACATATTTGCAAACACCCTAACCATGCATACCAAACACCAATTTAACTAAAACCTATCAATCCAAACCAACATACTAATCATCCAAAAAGTGTTATTTTGTCTTCGATGAACAGTAAAAGTCCGAAAAGTCCAACCAACCTAAACAAACCCAACCTACGAAGCAATCGAGCCCTATACTGACCTATTAAAATTTTTAGTCCTCGAATTATGAAAAACACTTTCATATCTCTTATGTTTACAGAAATGATTTTTTTTTTTCATTCACCTAGTTGCAATTGATAATTCTTACACATTGATGTTGATTTTAACCCACATTACATGAGTCAAAAAAGTATAGAGGTGTGCTAAAGGCACCACACACTTTTCTAAGGACACCACACACTACACCGCACTTTAATGATTTGAATTTAATTAGGATTAACAAATAAAACGTTAATGATAAGAGCATCCACAACAATTGGTATTAATAATATTCATTATTGTGGATTTCATACGTCATCACATCAAATTAAAAACACCCAACATACATCAATATCAATTTAACATTATTATAATTATTAAACATTCATTACAATTATTATATGTGGATCCCATTACACTCATGAAAATATTTTTCACATACAATTAATATAAATGAAATATTTTTAAATGAGAGGAGACAAGATGAGGGGACAATAATGTCATTATTTCCCCATAACACACACTATCATACTCAAATAACACATTTAAAAACACTCCTACAATAATTAACACAACACTTTCATTTATTAATAACACCACAAAATTAGTTGTTGGGATGCTCTAACACGAGATTGGGAACAAAAATATTCTCTTCAGTTTAGTGTAAATGTGTTTATTTCAAAACTTTAAGAAATATCAATATATGTAACTAATGTAGAAGTATTTTTCCAAATTCGAGATTAGAAAATTCAACAAGCCAATATTGATTTTCAGAATTAATAGTATATTAGCTAATTAGCCTCCTTAAATAAAATAAAATAAAATAAAAGTGGAAATTGTGAATCGAAATCAACACTGAAAAGGATTGGGTTGCTATTTTCACATTGAAAATGATTAGCATGAAAAGAATGTCGGACATCTCCGACACACACATGCAGAGAGAGAGAGAAAGTCAGAGAGACAATGAATATCTCTTCATTCTTGCGTGGATTTCGAGATCGAGAGCAAAGGATCCAAACAAACCATTTCCCTGAAAAAACACTACTAAATTTAAGCAAATCCCTTTTCACCATTAATCCCTTTTGTATACAAAGCTTCACTTTCTTCTCTCCTCAATCGCCTCCCCTTTGCCACCCTTCCTTCTACAAATTTTCACGTCTTCTTTTCCACCCCACTAATTAGTTCTCTCTATTTCCATCAAAACAAAGCTCACAAAAGTTGGGAATTTCTTTCTATTTTTTTCGTAGATTTTCTGGGGGGTGGCGATGGATCCATGGAGGGGGCGTTTGGTGTGGATCTTGGCTTCGTTGTTTCTGGGGTGTTTGGTGAATGGGAATGTGGTGTTTGAAGTTCAACACAAGTATGGTGGGCGTGGCAAGGGAAAGGCGCCATTGGAGGTGCTTAGGGATCACGATTCTCGTCGCCATGGCAGAGTTCTTTCTGGGGTTGAATTTCAGCTTGGCGGTGATGGCTCTCCCACCAATGCAGCGTATGTGTTTTAATCTCATTCTTGCTTTTATTTCTTGGATGATTTGTTATCATGGTTCGCAATAACGCTGTTACGTAACCTTAACACCGGCCTCCGCATCGACGATTCGCTAAAAAACAGTCGGCAACATTATGAATCGCGAAATCGCCGTGATAACGGCCGTAACGCCGTTATGCGGCGCGATAACGGCAAAAAAGCTTTAAAATTCAAAACTATTTTAACTACATAGATCAATGAGTGGGAGACATTTTAACTACACAAATTCAAAACTATTTTAACTACGCTATTTCCAAATGATGCTGGGTACCATGATCACAGATATGGATCTTCTAGTTATACTAGTGGGAGACATAGCGTGAATTCATTTCCTACTAGTGCTGGGTACCATGATCATCATTATGGATCTTCTGATAGTACAGGATATAAAGGATTTGGATATTATCGTCATAATCAAGAACTACCGTCACACACAAGTTCAACATGATATGTTGATCGAGATTTATCCAATACATATCATGAGTATCCACGTGAACAACCTAGGCCTTATCTAACCCATTATAATTATTCATATCTTCCTATTCATCCTGAAAGAGAAGATAATGATGATTTTGAACCACCTCGGCATTCCACGTGGTATTAATTATGTATGTAATTGTATGTTTTATATGTTAATTCTAGTTTTAATATTTTTTTATGTTAATTTAGTAAAAACATAATATAAATAATGCTCATAAAGTTCTAGAAATTTTAGAGTTTTTTTTAAAAAAAATTGTCCGTTACGGCCGTTATAACGCCGCGTTTTTGCAATGTAACCTTAACGATGGTGTCTGCGATGACCACCGCGACCGTTACTGCGAACCATGTTTGTTATTGTCCTTGTTGTTGATTGTGTTGTTCGATTTCAAGCAATGTGTGTTGTAGCATGCAGCAATGGTGTTTGTTTTAATGCTTGGTTAGAAATTTGTGGATTGCCCAATTGCTTGTTTTGTTAAATACGTCCTTCTTGATTCGAGTGAGAGTAAACTCTGAATTTAACATAAAATATGGGAGAATTGCATAAAAATAGAAAAGAAAACACCATTTGAGAAAATGGGAATCAAGAGGAGGGAGAAATCTATACCTCAATCTTCTTATTTTTCTGATGCCAATACAGAATCACGTGTGTGTGTGTGTGTGTGTGTATTGGATATGGGCTTGAACTTTAATTCGTTGTTAGTTTCTTGGGCTTGGGACGTATCATTTTATATTAATCTCTCTCTCTGTTCAGTTTTTGTTGTGAATTTAGAGGCCTTCTCTTCCTATCATAAAAGGTTTAGAAGAATTTTTTAGTATATGCTAGTTATAACTAGTTTCTGGATAATGTTCAGTGAGTGAAGTTTCCGTTGGCTCTGGTGTAAAATTTGAAGGGCAGACTATTGTAGTTTCACTTAGACATACATATTGTAATATTTGAAAACATCTTATAGGATGTAAGAGCTAATAGCTTATTTGATCTTTTAATTAAGCTTAGCCAAAAACACTCTTATATTGCCTCATTGTTTAAAAAAACACGTGGAAACAAAGTTGACAACTAGTGGGATACTGAATGCGTAAAAACTGAGGAAGCTTAAATTTATCTGATTTTAACCGGCTGCATGTTAAGTGAAAATTTTTTGGCGGTCCTGTATCCACCTGTTTATGTATGTGTGTTCATCCTTCTAAAGGGTATAGTTGTAATTTCCTGGCATTTCTAATGGTTCTTCCCATTTCCATGTTTGATAGTTCACATAGCATGTGAACTCACTGATTATTGAATACATTGGTGCAGGCTCTACTATACCAAAATTACAATCGGAACGCCTCCAGTCGACTTTCATGTCCAGGTCGATACAGGAAGCGATATATTATGGGTGAACTGTAAAGAATGTGACAAGTGTCCCAAAAAGAGTGATCTTGATGTGTGTTTCTTCACCCTCTTCTTCAATTCTTTCTTTTCCTTTGATTGTTTCCAGCGGTTGAATTGCTTGGTTACCATTTTTCGCTCTTGGATAGCCTTTTAATTCATTTTATTCTTATTTCTAAAAAAATCATCAGATAACCTTGAGTCGATATGATTTAAAGGCCTCCTCGACTGGAGAGGCCATCACTTGTGATCAAGAATTTTGTTCTACCGTATTTAGTAGTCCAAGTCCGAATTGCTCAGTTGGAATGAAGTGCGAGTATGCTGTTACTTATGGAGATGGGAGCAAAACGGAGGGATACTTTGTCAGAGATACCTTCAGACTCGATCAAGTGTCTGGACACCTTGCAAACAAGACAATGAATGGATCCATAGCATTTGGGTGAGTATTATTTCCTTATACATCCACGCACGATTATTTACAGCATTAGTTGATGCATAAACTAGTGATGGATTAACTATGAGCAATTGGCGACATAATGAAATACACTTAGTTCCAACAAAGCATATTTGTGTGCCTTTTCTGTCTTACATGTTCCTTTTTCCCCCTTTTTTCTTTTTTCGAATCTAAGATAGGTGCTCAGCTAAACAATCTGGAGATTTAGGTTCATCTTCTCAGGCCGTTGATGGGATAATCGGTTTTGGACAAGCAAATACATCGATTCTTTCACAGCTGGCTTTGACTGGAAAGGTGAAAAAGATCTTTTCACATTGCTTGGATGGCAAGAAAGGAGGTGGCATTTTCGCTATCGGTGAGGTCGTGGAGCCAGAAGTTAAGAGAACGCCACTTGTCCCAAATCAGTACGTGACATCATAACGCCACTTGTCGTTATTTGCTGTTGATGAACTGTATTGTAGCCATGGCTATTTCTGGAATCTATTTCTTTAATATGGTTGCTCAAGTTATTGAAAATGGTGAAAATTCCAACGCGTCATAAATTCTTTAAGGGTTGATGTTTGATAGTTGATGGGCTCATTGTGAAAATCCATTATCGTAGAGTCAAAGTTTGGTAGCGATTGAAGTACCTGATTAGTCGATGATGAATGGTTTAAACATCTTTAATTATGTGGCCATTCGTGTTAATGTGTATGCATGCATGCATGCATGTACGTTTATTCATCTGATTGAACCCGTATTCTTATCTTAGGTCTCATTATAATGTTATTCTAAAGGCAGTGGAGGTGGGTGACAAACTTGTAGAACTTTCAACAGGTTTATTTGGGTTAGGACCCCAAAGAACAGCCATAATCGATAGTGGTACGACTTTGGCCTATCTTCCATCGGACATTTACGATCATGTTACATATCAGGTACGAGGACCCCATTTATTATGCCATCCTTAAGATAAATATCTTCGATTATTAAGGTGTATATTTGTGTGTGTTCAGATGATGGCAATGCAACCAAAACTGAAACTTCATTTGGTTGAGGATCAGTTCAAATGTTTTTGGTACGATGGGAAGTAAGTCAAAATCTTTACTGTTACGATTTGTGTTTGAGTTTTAAAGAAATCAAAAGTAATTGTTGGTTTGACTTATGGTTGCAGTGTTGATGATGGATTCCCAGTAGTAAATTTTCAGTTTGAGGACTCGCTTTCCTTGCCCGTTTATCCACATGATTATCTGTTTGAAGTTCGTGTAAGTAAACTGGATTACAACGAGTGTTGCTTCTGATGTTGTCATGATCGAACATTATACTCACGTTTTATAAATTGAATTCGCAGGATACGGAATACTGCATAGGTTGGCAGAGCAGTGAAATGAAGACCAAGGATGGCCTGGAATTGACTATATTAGGAGGTAATATATCAATATTATTATTTCGATTCCCAAAAAAAAGGTGAAATGGCCTCAAATACCACAATTAATATAAAGAATTACTTTTCTACCACACATTAATTTTCTATGCAATTTTGGTGAATTGTCAAAAACGCCCCTTACACTCACATGTGGAATGGTGGAGGAATGATTGATGTTATAGTGGAAAAATACCATATTGAGAGTAAAAATGTCATTTTAGTGGATTTGTGGTAACAAAGTACATGATCTATATAGAGTGGTAGAAAAAAAACAATTATATTAAATATGGTAGATCGGGGTGATATCAGTTGGATTTATTCACCTATGTATTGATCTGATCTTTAAATTGCAGATATTGCCATATCGGACAAGCTTGTTTTATACGATATGGAGAATCAGACAATCGGATGGGCAGAATATAACTGTGAGTACAACGATGAACGATACTTTTGTTTTTGCATCTGAATATTTGTTTGTGTTGTACATACAATATTCTTGTGGTTTGCTGTTCTTGGAATTCTCTTACATCCTCAAATGCCATTGTCTGAATATGAGATATCCCTTAGGTTCATCGAGCATTAAAATAAAAGAGGATGCAACGGGGCATGCGTATGCTGTAGACGCTCACGACATATCTTCCGACTCCACTCCATTGACGTCTACACTTACATCCTTTGTTCTTTTGCTAGCCCTTCTCCTCAGTCTCGTCGCGTAAGAAATACCCACTGCTCATTTTTCGATGAAGTGGAAAATAGTTTGGAGAAATTGTGTGATTATTTTCATTTAATTCTTCAACACCATTGTTATCTTCTCTGGTGAAAGATTGCTTCTTGAAGAGTTTTCTTGCCTTTTCTAACTAACATGAGATGTGTTGTACAAGTTATACATACAATGTAAAGCCAAATGACAACAAGTGTCTATGTATTTTTTAATTTCTTTATTTGATTGAAATTGTTTTGTCTATTATTGAATTGAATATTGGATTGAAATTTGAAAATGACATGGCCTGTGACCATATCTTATGAATCTTTAATTAACAAAACAACCCTTTTTAATAATAAGCCTAACTAGTTTGACAGGCCCAAAACAGAAGCCCAAGCCTCTTATCAAAGGCCATAATATCTTCATTTTCTTCTTTCAAATGTTTTCCAAATATTTTCTGCCCTTTTACGTTGAAGAAAGCATACATGATAACATGAACGATACAAATTAAAAAAATAATTCAAATATGTTCTTTATAAATAGTCTGACATCGACTAGTCACCACCCACTTACTATACTCACTATTAATAGATTAATTGAGCAATATATATGATAATATTTCCACTATTAAGATATTTATTAAGCTAAGCAATATATATATATGAGAGTTTATATTGAACAGATCTTGACTGTCCCTTTTGTTGATATACCATTTATCAATGATGACTGATGACCATTAATTGATTTTCATATGTCCATGGATATTCTATTATTCTGTTTGTTGATATTTCGTTTGTTGATTATGATTGATGTCCTTTGTTGAACTTTTTTTTTGATTGATATTTTATTATGGAGTATTTCATTTATCCATTGATAACCATTTTGTGGATTTTCATTTTTCAATTGATATTTATTCAATATGATTGATGACCATTTGGTGATGGCAAAAACTTATATGCACCCAATCCAACTCGGCGCGTGGGCCGCTCCCAGGCACATCCACGCGCCCCCATGCGCGGCCACACCATAGTTGGTGTGTGCCGCATACAAACCTGATTGTATATAGTGAAGATATCACTCATTTATTCTTCAAGTATCACACATTTATTCTTCAGGTATCACACATTTACCCTTAAGGTATTATGCAGAAACAGTGTTGTTTTCTTCGTTTTCCTCTTTTTTTTTTTTTTCTTCTTCTTTCTCCTCCTTCTTCTTCTTAATCTCTTTTCTTATCGATTCTTATTCTTCTTCAAATTGTCATGAGTCATTTATGAGGTTTTTTCCCTTTCTTATTTATGAGTAATTTTAAAAAATTGAAAATAAATTATTTCAAACTATATGAAATCATGATTTGCAGAAAATTTGACGAAAAATATGATGAAATCATGATTTACATAAATTTTGAGGAAGAAGATGATGAAACATTTGAAATCTTAAGATTTTCAGTGAAGGTATTAGTTGTATGCTCTTAAGGTATCAATTGTTTACTCTTAAGGTATATGTTATATATTCTTAAGGTATTACATATTTACCTTTAAGGTATTACTACTTATAATATAAGGTATTACATATGGACCTTTATGGTATCACTTTTTTTACTTTTAAGGTATTAATGCTTATAATATAAGGTATTACATATGCGCACATTTAAGATATTACATATTTACTTTTAAGGTATTAATGTTTATAGTATAAAGTATTACATATGCACATTTAAGGTATTACATATTTACCTTTAAGGTATTAATGTTTATAGTATAAAATATTACATATGCATATTTAAGGTATTACATATTTACCTTTAAGATATTAATGTTTATAGTATAAGGTATAGGGATGGCAACGGGGCGGGGCGGGACCGGGGGAGCAATCCTCATCCCCGTCCCCGTCCCCGCCAACGAATCAAGGAAAATTTCCCCCGCGCCCCGCCCCATCTTTTTTTTTAAATTTTTTTAAATTTAATTAATATACAAAAATAATCCATACAACTACATATAACTCAAATATTAACAAAAAAATGACTCAAAATCCAAATAAAAGATGAAAAAATAATTTAATAAAATTAGTTAAAACACAAAGATAAATTATCTTATACATTTTCATTAATTTCCATCAATACTTCAATGCACTCAACATTTCAATCTCTATATAATTAATTTTTTATATTAATTTAATTATATTATTTTAAAAATATATTAATATATAGTTTATATATATATATATATATTATATAATTTTCGGGGCCCCGCGGGGAACGGGGCGGGGAATACAATCCCCATCCCCGCCCCGCCAATCGGGGAAAGTTTACCCCCCGTCCCCATCCCTGCGGGGGTGCATTTCAGGGATTCCCCACCCCGTTCGAGGCGGATCCCGCGGGGAATGGGGAATCCCGCCCCATTGTCATTCCTAATAAGGTATTACATATTTACTCGTAAGATATTAGTTGTTCATTTAATGAAAAATATCACTTATATACTCTTTAGACATCACTTGTATACCTTTAAGATATTACATATTTACCATTAAGATATTAATACTTATAGTATAAGATATTACATATGTACCTTTAAGGTATTACATATTTACCTTTTAAGGTATTAATGTTTATAGTATAATGTATTACATATTAACTCTTAAGGTATTAGTTGATCATTCAATGAAAGATATCACTTAAATACTCTTTAGGTATCACTTGTATACTCTTTAAGTATCAGTTTACTGTAGAGTGTAATTTAAAATTTGAAAACTTCAAATACACGATTTTCATCATCTTCTTCCCTAAAATTTCTGCAAATATCTAATTATTACAATAATTGATTTTCAATATTTTAAAATCATTATCAGATGAAATCACGAGTCAAATAAGAAGTAGTGTAAACTGGGATATGGATCCTCTATTGAGGAAAAACTAGCAACATCATCCATGAATACCAATCATCCATGAATGGATATAATGTAATCTGAATCTTCCATGAACACCAATCGTCATCATTCATCAGTAACCAAAACAAAAAATCAAATTATATCTTAATTGTTGAATGATGAAATTCAACTTCTTAACAACAATAGATAAATTATATTGGACAAAAAAGAAAAGATGAGAAAAAGAACAAAAGATGGAGAAAAAAGAAAAAGAAAAGAAGAAGTGGAGAAGTAAGAATAGAGAATGGAGAAACAGAAGAAAAAAAAAGAGATAAACAACGATGCAGAAATAAAAAATAAAGAAGAGAAGAAGAACCGGAGATGAAGGAGATGATGGAGATAGAGAAATTAGGGCAAATATATATATATATATATATATATGTCACGCCCCGTTTTCTTTTCATAAAATATCAGAGTTTTTTTTGTGGGCGTGAAGAAAGAAAAGGGAAAAGACATGCATGAAATAAAATAGAAAACCTTGGAAGAGATATGAGAAGATTTTACAAATACAAATCCTCGGCATCTAGCCGAAATAAATAAAACTTTAACATTTGCAGCGGAAAATACATCAGGATCCATAAAGAAAAGAAGAAGAGTTTATCTTTTATAAACGTACATTACTTTTTACAAAATGTGAAATTATATAAAACACCGTCTGAACATGAGTTTTGAAAGCAAAAAGGGAAAACTTGATATGACACTGCCCTCTCTACGCATCTCGACTTTCTTCATCTCCTGTAGTGTGAGTACAGGTGGGGGTGAGTGCGTTGAATACATCATGGTATTAATTTCCATGTTTTTTAACAATTATTAAAAAGTTTTAACAAATCAACTACAATTAAACACAACATATAGATTGCACAACACATAATTTGGATCCATATCGAACACACTTGGTCCCATAGAGCTCATATTTACAGCGAGGGCGGGTACTCCCCGTTGACCCCATGTGCGGGTACTCCCCGACTTATTATACGGGTATCATTGTTCTCCCGTAATATGAAAGTAGACATTCGTCCATTTATCACGAATGTGGACCTTGGTCTCTTCATATAACCATGGACTTTGGTCCTTTCACAACATTATCACAATCCACGCATGAACATATTAATCATAGCATGTAATCACAACACAATAAGGTTCAACAATTTATTTATTATCAAGTTCATAAGCATGCGTTCATTTATCCTCATTGTACGTTAAATATAGAAACATAAAGTTATTAGGGTTTAGAAGTTACCCCACCTTGTTCGGTGGTTACCACGTGAGTCGCAAGTACCAAGGACTTGATATCTCGATTTTCAATCCCAAAAGATAGCCTACACGATTAACGGTGATTCTTAGATTCTTAATACGCTTAAAATTTATATTTAAATTGCATAAAGATAGCCGCGAAGAAGAATCGTTCGATAGAGACGAGACAGACCGATATATCGAAAGATTGAGGTTGAGAAAACGAGAGGGAAAGATCAGTTTATAAGGCTAAGATTAAAGATGATGGAATAAGGGTTGCAACACAAAAAGAATGAGCTCAATCGGAATTGAAACAAGCTCGAACGGAGCATTTTAAGGTTGAGGGGTATTTTGGTAATTTTGGTTAAGGGTTGACTTTGACTAGGACCCCGACTCCTGATAACTCGATAAAAACATCCGAAACGGAACGACGGGTGAAAACGCTCGACGGTGCGCATCCGGCGCGCACCCAGTCGCCCAGCTGCCACCAGCAGCCACTTGCTGGTGCGGCGGCTCCGGCGACTCCAGCGGCGGTTTCCGGCGGCGGTCCGCCGGAAAATTTTAAAGAAAGAGAAGAGAGAGAGAGAGAAACTTACTTGTTTTTGTCGCTTTCGTTTCATTCAAAAATCTATGAATTTTGAACTGAATGAGCCCCTACTTATAGATTTTGGAAAGTTACTTTTTATCGTTGGAAAATTACTATTTACCAAAAAAATATCTAAGTTACCTTTCATTAAAATATTCTTTTTATTTTTACCGTTCGTCAAGATTTCACTCTTTTCATCGCCATTTGAGCTATGGGTCTCCGATTGACCTCTAGTTCATTTCTATTTTCTCGTATTTTCGATACGAATCTCATGGTGAAATAATATTCTAGGTTCCATGACTAGAAAAATATACTCATCTAAAACCGACGTTAAACACGTATTCGAAACGCACATACTTAATTAAACAATTAGAAATTAACGCACATAAAATATTTAAATTTAAGGGTTTAATATTTAATTATTCAATTATGCTTCATTTTTAGTTCGGGACATATATATATATATATATATATATGTGTGTGTGTGTGTGTGTGTGTGGGGTTGATGGAGCGGGCTTCTCTTTGTTGATTTTAATTTGTCAATTGATATTCTATGTCCATGATGATTGAAAATTTGTTGATTTCCATTTGTCGATATTCCATTTGTTGATGATGATGGATGATTATTTGTTGATTTATTAATAACTACTTTGTTGAGAATTTATATTTCATTTCAAATCAACAAAGTTGAACTAAAACCCACGTATGAAACTAACATCATTAAAACATTGAGCTCAAATTCCCAACAAATTCTCTCATTTAACCTACAGAATGAAATTAATGTGTAAATTAAATATAAAAAAAACTATGAAAATTTTATCAGTCCATATTTGACATGAAGTGACTTACTATGTTATGAAAAAATTGTCAATCCATATTCAACGGTAATCTTGTTGATTAGTTTTTGTAATCTTCACACTTTTATTTATGGCTCAAATTGACTTACTATATTGAGAATGCCATGTATACGAATTCAGGAGTGACAATAACTTATTATATAGAGAATGAGTATATTGGAGTGCCAGTGACTTACTATATTGAGAATGCCACAAATACAAATTCAGGATTGATTCAGGAGTGACAGTGACTTACCATGATGAGAATGAGTGTATTGGAGTGACAGTAACTTATTATATTGAGAATGCCACAAATACACATTTAGGATTGATTGTGACTTACTATATAGAGAATGAGATACCAACTCAAACGAGTGGCAACCGTTGTTCAAATATATTCATATTTAATTGATATTTATTTAATATTTTCAATACTCATAAATAGAGAATTGTGAGTATATTGTTTTCAAATTGTGGCACTTTTATAATTGGAATATTGCACAAAATTAATTATTAAAAAACTCAAAATTATATGATTGATATTGTTTTTTCTATTATAGAATTGAATATTGGATTAAAAATGCCATGGTCCATCGTAATGTTGTGGTGGCAAGAGAGGGGGGGGGGGAGTTTGATTCACTTTATTAATCTTTTAGTTACATAACCACCCTTTTTAATCATCAATCTAATGTGTTATTTTAGATTTGGTACAAACATAAAAGGTGAACCCATCAATCATCCATATATTTCAAGATGTAACCAAAGAAAAAAAAAACCAAAATTTAAAACCAATCAATACAATCAAATATTGGTGTATGAATCTTCAGAGTGATTGACCTAATTTGCATATTTATAAAGGTGGAATAACACTCGATCTTCAGACGGATGAACATTTGTTAAATAATATATCTGATATCTAATTGATGACATAGATTTTTAGGAGTGTTTAAAACCGATCGAACCGAATTTTCGATTAGCCAAAAAATGAAATCTAAAATCCCAAAATAAAAAATCGAAAACCGAACCAAAATTTTGATTCGAAACAAAAAATTCATTTTGATTCGGTTCGGACGGTTAACCATCCGTGCAGAGCCTTAGAGAATATTGAAGGTGGGCCTCTGTTCAGTTCTTTTCCAGCAAAAGTCCAAATCAATTAAGGCCCACAATCCAGCAAAGAATTCAAATTGAAAAGCCCAACTAGTCTGAAAGGCCCAAAATAGGAGCCCAAGCCTCCTAAAGCCCACCACATCTTCATTTTCTTCTCCCAAAAGTTGTGTGTGCCTTTTTACGTAGAAAGAAGCAGTTATTACCCTCCTCAATCATCATTAGCAGCAAAAATGAGGCGATTTCAAGTTTCAGGTGATAAAGTGTGTTTTATTTTGCAGTGTTGGTGTGATATTGTGATATTTTGTACATATCTATATCGTTGATGGGAGTTGGATCCCCTCCATTTAAAACTCCCTCAATTTCATCTATTTCCTCTAATCTACGCCATCCATTTTAATCTATGGCTCAAAAATTGACACATCATTTATCTATTAATTATTTTTTTCACATTTCCCATTCAAAACATAAAAAACCCACATCTCCATAGAATTTAGAAATTTTATTTTGTAATTCTAAAATTAATTAATTAATTTTCAGATTGCATTTTGTAATTTTTATTTATTTTTATTGGTTTTATTTATTCTGTTCATTAATTCTGAAATTTATGAATCATTTTTTAATTTATTCGATACTCTTTAAAAAAAAGTTAATGATTTCAGGTATTACTATAAAATATTTCAATTATTTACATAATCACCAGATTATTTTAGTTATTTTCCGTCTACAAATATTTGTTTAGATTTTGTTTCATTAACTTTTATTTATTAAATGCTTTTATTTGGTGTTTATAAAATTTATAAATTTTTTTTAATTAGATTTTATTTTGAACAATTTTCGATTATTTACATAATTTCCAGGTTTTGTTTCCTAGTTTTCAAATTTACAGGATCGTAAATCACAGAGCTTTTAACTTGATTGTTAATTAGTTTTATAAATTGTTTTACATATTCAAACAATGTTTTGAATGGGAAATGTGAAAAAAATAATTAATAGATAAATGATGTGTCAATTTTTGGGCCATAGATTAAAATGGATGGTGTAGATTAGAGGAAATTGAGGGAGTTTTAAATGGAGGGGATCCAACTTCATCGTTGATGTGATCAATTGACTGGGTTTTTATTGATGATGTTGATTTTTACACCCCTTTTTCTCCAACTCTCCAAATTGACCCTCATGCATTCTGTCTATTGGCTCAAACTCTGTATATGTTTGATGTAACTCTGATGGAAAGTCCTTTTATAGCTTAGGTTTTTATCTCCATTTTGTTCAACAAAATTGAGGAAAAGTGAGCTTCTAAAGATGAGTGATATGGTTTACCCTAAAGATAACTAACTATATAGAATTATTTAATAAAATAATTTCCACTAAAAATACACAAATTGTTGGGTAAACAAGATCATCTATTCTATATCGGTATTTTATCTGGTGTTCTAAAATAATCACCACACGACAAGTATAAAGATGATATCATTATTTTACACATAACATGAATTAAAAACAATGAAATATAAGATGAAACAACAAAATGAAATAGAGGATCCAATTCCATCTTTGGGACCATTATAAATCGATAATATTAATTAGTATATCAATCCTTACGTGGCACAATTAATTCATATCAATGAAGAAAAAGTGTTTAAGTAAAGAAATTGGAGGCGCTGTGAAGAAGGCCTTTTATGGCGTATAAATATCTTTTCAAGAATCTCATCAACTTTGTCGAAGTAGATATCCCTGAAACTCATGCAACCAAACAACACCCACACAAAGCTTCCACGTATCCAAACACTATTGACACATATTCCCATTCAATCTCCATCTTTTCTTCCAATTCC
Organism: Scutellaria galericulata; assembly: GCA_946896805.1. NCBI lineage: Eukaryota > Viridiplantae > Streptophyta > Magnoliopsida > Lamiales > Lamiaceae > Scutellaria > Scutellaria galericulata. Next base: position 12,415,974 of record OX335789.1, read on the forward strand.
TGCAACTTATGTCTAAAAAATTCAGAGTTGGAAATTCGTGGACTCTGCCACAAAGATAGCAGTTACTATGACTCAAGAAAGACAAACTCGAGAAATTAACAAACAAGTTTGGAATTACTGTCGACAAATTGTTGAATTTTAAAAGGGATGGATCAGACCACAGTAACTCAAACTCAAATTCCTTAAGTTTGGTAAAGAAGAAGATATAACGTTGTACCATCAAGATAGACTTGTTTAGAATCATCCCCAACTCAAGTTTTCATCAAGATATGTTGCACAATCAATTTAGAGACGTGGTCAAGAGGATTGAAAGACTTAGCAGTTAACTTCAAGTCTCTCTTTTGTACAATAATATGCTATTTGATTAAAAAATTAACCTTTAAAATTGTCGTGTTTGAATTGATATTGATGCTTGCATTTTTTGTGATAAGCTCCCGTGAAGTACCAATTAATACCATTGCAAGTACCATTTAATGCAGCTGACTTGAGGAGGTCTTCTTCCTATACATGTTGAAGATTCAACAACTGATAAGGTTTTGTGGTTGCTACTATTTTCCCAATCAATTATTGTATTAATTCAATGTGTTTTGACAACTTATAATTCACTTCAATAAAAAAGGATATATTTGGGTGTTATTACAATATAAATTGTACTCTCCTATTATCACTTTATTACCCAACTAATTGTTATCATTAAAAAATGTCTGAATTGATCATATTTGTTATTTTTCTAATACTATCATGTTTTAGAACTAGTTGTTTCCCTTTTTATTTGTTTCTTCCTGTTCCATATATAATTTTTAGTTGATTATCTAAAACTTGTGATTGCCTTACTTAAAAGTTATTTTACTCAAATTCATGCTTGCAGCCATTGGAGAGTGTAGTGTTTTTGAATTGTATGATAGAGTGAAGGGCTGTCTTCAATACAACCAATCATGTCCTGCAAAATGTAAGGCGGAGATTAAGTCATATGGTTTCATCACCAAGTCTAAGTTCCCAAGTGAAGTAGTAGTAGGAGCTGATTATTCTGTGGTTGTTGTGAATGGCGATTCGCCCAATTAACAACCAAGATTTGTAAGCACATCATCCTCAATGTGTCGACTACTCATCTTGGAAACTACATAGAGGATGATGATCAGAAGAAGAAGATATGAATACAAAAATTCTAAGGTGTCTCAAATATTCATTGGACCTCAAAGAATTCTATATGTATAGCTCTGTCTATTCATATGTTTTCCCTTTAACCACTTTCATTTCATACCTCTTTATTTGATCTCATGAGGAAGAGCAGTGTCATCTTGTTCTACTAGATTTTTTGGGCCTTTTTCTTTCTTCAATGGGAGGAATTATGTTAAGTTGAGTTTAAGGGGTTAAGTATTAAAAATTTGCATCTTGAGTTAGTAGGGGTATAGTCCCATGTGATGCACGATTATTTATAAAATCGATGTATTTTAATATTATCAATTTTCATTCTATTTTAATATTTTTCATTCAATCCATCACCAACACCAGAATCTCAGTCTTGTTTAGACCACATCCATTGATTGTTGGCATAATTAGAGTATAGGCTTAAGGGATGAGCTTGTGATGGAGTATTAGTTCATCCGTGAAATTCATCAGCTCGCAATCTTTAACGTATAAAATATAAATTAACTTGTGAAAATGAATTTGAGTTGTAAGTAATGGAATCTGATCGAGTTATATCCATGAAACAATCTCATATAAGTTTTTGTGAAATAAAAAAATAATTAGTATTTTGATTTAACCATGTTTGGTTTGGTTTTCAATTTACAACTTTTGCATTAATATCAGTTTTCCGATATTTTGCACTTATCATTTAATTATTGAGTTTCAGTCCGAATTCACACATCACTATTTAATATATTTCGATTAAGTTGAAAAAAATAAAAAAGTGAGATACAAATATCTCATCATAGTTGTATATTTAGAGTTTATTCAATTATAATATAATTTACAAAAATTGTATCTCAATAGAATTTTTTTTTTTGGTTTGCCCCTAGCTATAAAGCATGGAAAGCATGAATTAATAAAGTATTCACGTGAATCATGTTTTTTCTAAAACAAGCTCACATATATTTATTTATAGGTGTAAGTTGAAAACTTGAAACTCACATATCATTATTTTACACTTGTTGTCAACCTCATTGCTAATAAAGAATATTTAGTTTTTCCAGACCTTATGTACAAGCTAGCTAGGATGTCACAATTGAATGACATTTGAAATTCTTTCAAATTTCACTTTTTTATTCATATTCAACGTTAAAAAATTGTTGAGGTTCAATTGTATAGTAGCACCCTTTTATGACCACATTTTCATTAAAAAATATTTTGTAAATGTAACTTTAAGCTTCAATATGATGAAATTTCAAATCGTACATGTTAAATTTTAGAGAGATTCATGTAGTACTAATAAAGAGATCGTAAAAAATTATTGATGAGATTTACAAAAGCTACATAATTAGAAGTGACTTTCATTAGAGATTTTTTTTTTTTTTTTGATCCTATATAACTCTATATATGATCCATCAAGTTTTTTTTTTTTTTTTGATCCATCAAGTTTTTGACCTCCACATTTTGAACAAACATTTTTACATTTATTATATTTCTAATAATAAAACACTCTTACAAGTTACAACCCTATTTTTGTAAAATGTTTTTTTACCCCACTAATCCGTAAATTTTCCGATTATCCCGATTAAATCAGAATTATTTAAGATGACAAATCAATATTATTATTTTATTCCAAATTAAGTCAAATTTATAAAAAGCAAGTTGATGAAAAAAAACTGTTTTTACAAATATTGTGGGTATTAAAATATTTTTCTAAAATTTGAGGGTAAAAAATTCATTTCACGAAATTACATATCAATTTGTTTTATACATGTCAAAAATTATTATTTATAAAGGGTAGTACTTGAAATCTTGTAAAAAGAAAAAAAATCTTTTCTGTCACATTTATTAAATTGACTTCCTAAAAAGATGTAGATCAATCTGGAATTAGTAATATGCTCTAAATTTAATTTACAATTACATTATCTAACCCGCTTTTTTCTGGATAACTCTGTGTGGATTGATCATATCATTTCCTTTTTAATCTCTCTCTCTCTCTCTCTCTAATTCTCTCTCTCCTCTGTCTGTGTATGTATGTATATACTGACAACCGTTATATTGTAGATATTATTATTTCCAGATGTTGATATTGACAGACACCATATACGCACACACAGAAAGACCGAGCTTTCTCTATCTTCTCCCTCAATTAAATCTTTTCTGGGCGGGTTTTTTGTGATCCCAGATTTCTCTATCCATCTCTTCAAATTTCATTGAAGATTCTGGATTTGTGATTAATCTTCTGGTTTGATTGATTCTCTTTTTTTAAATATGGTGTTTTACAAATAGAAAATTAATACTTTTTTTCTTTTCTTTTTTTCTGTGGAATTGTGTAAAAACGCCATAGATTTGTTGATAGATCTTTTATCTCTGTAGTGCTTTAGCTTTTTAGGTTTTAGCATATCATTATATTAGATTTTGTTGGGGGCTTATGGAAAGTTCATATTGGAAGCTTATATTGCATACATGTTGCCAATAGAAGAGTGAATTTTCTCAGTGGATGAATTTAGTGATTGATTACTGAATTCATTTGTTGATTGCTCTATTTTTCGAAAAGCTTTTATTGGATACATATTGCCAATAAAAGAGTGAGTTTTCTCAGTGGAAGTTGTGAGTTTTGTGGATGAATTGGGGTATTGATTGCTGAATATTGCTCCATTTTTCCGAAAAGATTAAGAGCTGAGGGAATTTGATGTGCTTTCTTTCGATTGGATTCGTCTGTTATCGAGTGGTTGATTGTTGGCGTTGAGTTGATGATTTGCAAGTTGAGAATCTGAATTGATTTGTTGATTGCTCTATTTTATCAAAAAGATTGAAAGCTGGGGTATTTGATGTGCTTTCTTTCACTGGAATGAGTTGTTATCGAGTAGTTGAATGTTGGTGTTGAGTTGAGAATCTGAAGGCTTTAAGGGATTTTTTTGTTGTCTTTTGTGACGGCTTTTAATACGGAAAACGGTGGGAGTAACTGTGTGGCTGATCTGGAGTGCCTATCAAATATATTTTGGGCCCTAAGAATGGGGTCCTGCTTCTCCGGTGAAAGCAGGAACCCTTTGCCCAGTTCTCCAATGAGGGTGAGGAAGAGGAAAGGTTCGACAAGGGAGCCGGTTTCTCGAAACTCATCATTCGACTATAGGAGGGAGGAACAGTTGCATAGGGATCCTAATCGGATGTTCTTGAACGGTTCGAGTGAGATTGCTTCACTCTTTACGCAGCAGGGCAAGAAAGGGATCAATCAAGATGCCATGATTGTTTGGGAGGTTAGCTTCTTTCTCTGTGTGAATGATTGACTATAACAAGGAAAATGATTGAATTTGAAATGTACTCTGCTTACTGTTTTAGCATCACAATCAATTTGCTTGGTATTCAAATTGAATTTTTTGAAATGTGACTAATTAGACATATTATTTTTCAGCTTCAATATTTTGGAAATGCATTAGTGAACCTAAGAAATGTAATCTCAGGATTCTTCATTTATCACCTTTTGATGGCTAGAGTATGTATAATAATCAACTTTGTTTGTTGCTGTTGCAGACTTGTCGATCCATGTAAAATGAAAAGTTTTGTACGTATTGTACTCATGTAACTCTGGATTTGCAAATGTTCAACCCGGCCTTTCTGAAACTCAAGGTTTCTGAACATTGAACCTAATTTTTAAATTTCTTTATTTGTTTGTCCATTTGTGTTTGTCGATTTTTGACATTAAAATCAATGAGTATATAATCTCACTCAATTATTTTGATGATTCATCTCACTCCACATGTTTAGAATAACTCCTCATTTTTGGATGTGTAGAATCTTTGATAGTCTGTCACTTTAAACCTTCACATTAGATTTGGATAGCTCTCTATAATTTTTCAACATGAAGTTTTCTAGTTCAGTGATGTTGTATCATATTTAATATTTGGATCCTAAATGGTGTTTAATTGTATCAAACACTTTAAATGTTGTATATAACTGCCTGAAGTTGAGACTACATTCACTGATTTCTCGTGAGATAAAATATCCAGAACTTTGGTTCGAGGACAGACACAGTCTTCTGTGGGGTTTTTGATGGTCATGGCCCTTATGGTCATATGGTGGCAAAACGAGTTAGAGATTCTCTGCCTCTAAAGCTGAGCTCACACTTGGAAGTTGATGTAAAAAGTGATGAGAATTTTGGAGAGGTGTGTGTAAGTAGAACTGGAAGCTTGTGCAGAGAAGATGGTTTGTCCCTGTCTGCTAATGAGGAAGCTAGGGCTTTGATTGATGTTGAAGAAAGTGAAAAACAATCAGAGGTCCTTGAGACATTGAAAAAATCTTTTCTGAAGGCTTTTAAGGTTATGGACAAGGAGTTAAAACTGTACACAAATATCGATTGCTTTTGTAGTGGAACTACTGCTGTGACCATGGTGAAACAGGTACATGATAAATTTTCTGTGTGTTCCTTGAAATCCTCAATATACTCAACAATACTTTACTTTTTTTTTTTTCATTTTCTTTATGTAGGGTCAGGATCTTGTAATTGGAAATGTTGGGGACTCAAGAGCTGTATTAGGTACCAGAGATATAAATAATACTCTTACTGCAGTTCAGTTGACTGTGGATCTCAAGCCTAACCTTCCAGGTACCTCTCCTCCCTCGATTTTGAATATAAATCAACAAAATCTCGAGTCCTAATATGTTATTTTATAGCCGAAGAAGAGAGGGTTCGAAAATGTCTCTTATTTTGAATTTGAATTTGAATCAAGAAATCTTGAGTCCTAATATGTTATCTTACAACGTAAGAAAAGAGGATTCAAAAATGTCATTTCTTTTGATTTTCAATTTGAATAAAGAAATCTTGAATCCTAACATGGTATCTTATAGCGGAAGAAGAGAGGATTAAAAAATGTAAAGGACGTGTGTTTGCCCTTCGAGATGAGCCTGAGGTGGCAAGAGTGTGGCTACCAAACAACAACTCTCCGGGCCTTGCTATGGCACGCGCATTTGGTGATTTCTGTCTGAAGGATTTCGGCCTTATATCCGTGCCTGAAATCTCTCATAGACGCATCACTGATGAAGACGAGTTTGTAGTTTTAGCAACAGACGGGGTATGAGTCAGGCCAGATTGCATCTTTTTCTTTCATTCTACAACATCATCTCTGGTTGGATGTAATTCTTAAATTTGTTACAGATTTGGGACGTGCTCTCGAACGAGGAAGTGGTGGATATCGTGGGTTCTTGCACAACACGCTCGTATGCAGCTCGATCAGTAGTGGACTCAGCGGTAAAGGCATGGAGGTTCAAGTATCCGACTTCGAAGGTCGATGACTGTGCAGTCGTTTGCCTCTTTCTCAACTCGAACGAGTCCGTTGCTTCCACCACCTATTCAGAAGTGAACTCCCCAATTCCTGAACAGGACGATGACGAGGCAATGTCTTGTCCAAACGGATTGATTCGTTCAGGTACGGTTAGAACAGACAACGAGGTAGATGGGGGAGGTAATAATGGAGCATGAGGTCAAGTATCTATATGGCCTATATATTCTTGTGGTGTGGAGAGATGAACCCAACTAATATTAGCATGTTTGGGATCCTTCTTTAATTGGAATTTTGTAGCATCCAACTCTCCATGTTTGGTTGTGTGATGAGTGTCACTTTAGGTCCATAATAATTGTGGAAATGCAGCTTTCAAGTTGTAAATTGATTTATTTATGAGATCAATGTCACAACTGCAAATTTAAATATTGGTTTCATATTCTATATTGAGAAATTTATAGTTAAATAATGAAAAATTAACTAGTTATTGATTATTTTTTCCAATTTTTTTGTATTTAATGAAATTCTAATACCTTGAAAATAGTACTTGTATAAATAATTAAACATTATTATAATAATAAATCTATTCAATCCTAATATCTCAGCGTATTACTTATTTATAGGGTTAATTGCGCGAAATCCCCTTATGGTTTGGAAAATCCGCATGAAATCCCCTTGTGCTTTCAAAAATGTGCGAAACTCCCTTATGGTTTTCTAAATGTAGCCCGAAATCCCCAACTCCGTTAAGGTTAACGGAAGTGCTATTCATGTGTTTTTTGGTATTTTTTTTACTTTTTTGCTATAAAATGATATATTTACCTTTTTTTGACTATATTAAAAGATTAATTCTCGTGTGGGGTTTCTTGCAATTGCAAACACTTTCTTCAATCTGATTTTTTACATTAACAACTATTTATTATTTGTTTTTTTTTCAATTAATTTTTTTATAATGTTAATTTTATATACAATTATTTATTTTATTGTTTTTAATACTAACAGTTGGTACATATGGTTCTTTTTTACTTTTGTTTATTTCAATTATTTTTTTTTTTCAATATTGATTTTTATTTAGTTATTTATATTATTGTTATTAATGATTTTTCTTTCTTTTATTTTATTTTTTTCAATTAATTTTATTGTTTTGCAATAATTGATACATATATTTCTTTCTTTACTTTTTTTTTTCAATTCATTTTTTCAAAATGCTAATTTTTTTTATTGTTATTAACTCAACTATTTATGAAAATTATATTAAATAAATAAGACTCGATACTAAGAAAAATATAAAATAAATAAATAAAAGACTCATTATTTAATCATTGTTAGGTATAACAAACAAAATTAACCATACTAAGAAATAATTAACATACCAAAAAATTAACCATACCAAGAAATAATTAACATACCAATTTATCATAAACAAAATAATAATAATAATAATAATAATAATAATAATAATAATAATAATTATTATTATTATTATTATTATTATTATTATTTTGCAAGAAAACATGGAACATACCAATTTGTAACTACAAACATAAGATAAAAAAGATTATATTGAAAAACTTGGAACATACCTTGTACTAGTTTCAGATTCTCATTCTAAAACAAAATGTACTTCAACAACAAAATTTCTCATTGTTCACGTCGTTAATCATCTATATTTCGCCAAGAAATTCAATGGATTTTTAATTTTTTTTTTGTATGAACATCGAATATTTTTTTGAAGCAAGATAATAAACTAATTATATTTATAGAGTCTCGTTAATTACACTTTAGGGCTAATTTGATGTGAAAATAATATATTATCAAATATTTCCACATCCTCCTCATCAATAGTCGACATTAATACCAATAAAATAAAAAATGAATATTGTAACAAATGAACTGAAAAAACCAAAAACAAATAAAGAAACATACATAGCATCTGTCTTTAATAACAATAAAATAAATAACTACAAAAAATTAACGTTGAAAAAAAAAGAATGGAAGAAAACAAAAGATAAAAAAAATACATACCAACTATTAGCATTAATAAAAATAATATAACTCAATAAAAAATTAACATTGTAAAAAAAAACAAATAATACATAGGTGTTAATGTAGAAAACAAGTTTGAAGAAAGTGTTTGCAATTGCAAGAAACCCCTCACAAAAAAATTAGTGTTTTATTATAGTAAAAAATGAGTAAATATATCATTTTATAACAAAAAAGTCAAAAAAAAAACACTAAAAAACGCATGAAGAGCGCGTGCATAGCACTTCCGTTAACTTTAACGGAGTTGGGGATTTCGGGCTATATTTAGAAAACCATAAGGGGGTTTCGCGCATTTTTGAAAACACATGGGGGTTTCAAGCCGATTTTTCAAACCATAAGGGGATTTCGCACAATTCACCCCTTATTTATATTAGTTTTATAGTTTAGTTCTTTACTTCTTTGTAATGCAAAACTGCAAATTTCTAAGAAGTTGATATTAAAAATGCTATAAATTAATTTTACTCTTTGAAGACCAATTTAATCGTTGAATTCTTGACATGATTAAGTATCAAACAAAATACACTAAAGTACGCAGAGTAACTAGAGATCCTCAACATGGCAGAGTACTTTTATCAGTTGTATATCTACCAGAGATCTGTCGATTAACAGATATTCATCCTTGGTAGCTGCCAAGAAGAGTTTCCTATGTCACTGCAATTGATCAAAATATTGCAACTCAATAATCAATCAGTTTGTGATTCATCAAGTGTAACAGGTTCTTAGGGCATGAAAGAAAGCTAACCTCGTTCGTACTTGATAAAATCTAAAGCATCTTCTTTAGAGATTACGTTGAGACGACTGACTCTGTTTCTGTGTGTCACACCATATATCTTGTCAGCTACTCTCATAAGCTCCGAGCGAAATGTTGTGGTTATAAACTGAGAGTTGGTCGTATCGATGAATCATATCTACGACAAACAAGTTAAAGATCCACAACAGCACAAGAGAAAGCAAATTGTGATAATAATGAAAGATGAAAAGGTCAAAATATTAAGTGTCTCAGGGAAATGGGATCAGGATTTGTATGTAACATATAGAAAGGGTACTTGTGTTCCCAGCATATAGAAAGGATACTTCCAACAGCTGTTCTGTATTGAGGATCAAGAGCTGCATCTATCTCATCAAAAAGATAAAACGGAGCAAGATCACATCTCTGTATGGCGAAGATTAATGCTAAAGCCACCACAGTTTTCTCACCCCCAGACAATTGTTTCATTGACTGCATCTCCCCTTTCCCAGTTAAGGAAACCTACAATAAGAAGAAAAAAGTGAAGTAAAAACTAGATCTAGAAGTGGATAGCAAACTAGAGCTAGAAGAAACTTCCTAAGGATACATGGTGTATCAAATAACCAAGGGCAGTCGTAATCTTGATTAAGTATAAAACACACGCATAAGAAATGAATAACATGCCTCGACTTTGAAACCAATGTATTTCTTGACCCTGCCCTCTGCTTCCATGGGACGAGGAGCATCATCATCTTGATCATTATCGGAATCATTGTTATCCTGTAAACCCTTCGAATCCTATAAAAGTTCGTGCATAAGAGCTCTTGAAAATTGATATCATTAATATTGTGCACATTAGAGAACTTTGCTTAAAATATCATATAAAGCAATGTAATGGAATAGATACGGTAAACCAATAATGATGAAATAACAAACCTTTTTCTTCATCATAACTAGAGATCCATCACCATCTTTCACAAGTTCAGAAAATACTTCTCGGAAATGTTTAGCAACACCTTTATATGTACGTTTAATTGATTCATCCTTCCTCATATCTAAAACTGATATGAGTTCTTTGATTTTCTATCAAAGATGTGTAGAGAGTCAAATTAGGAATCTCAGAAAAACCAATCTACATATGCCATCTAGACTTCAAAGTGAAAAACATTACAAATAAGATGAATGACTTTACCTCATCACCAGCATCCAACTCAACTTGTCTTTTCTGGAGCTCTTTTCTATGTTCTGTGAAATTAACATACTCATCAAGTGCCCTTTTGTTAACATGGGAGAATTGTTGCAGTTGCTCGTTACACCTGTGAAGCTGTCCATACAACACTTTAATGCTTTTGTGTTGGCTCCTAGAATAAACATCATGAAAATTAAATCATAAAGAGCCTCAATAAGTATTTCACAAAATAAAAGTAGCCTTGATGAGATTGAAACTTGAGCATAAGTAGTATCTGGAAACCCAAAAGGTCCACCAGCAGATAATGAGAATCAACTGATCCTATGTTTAAAGCAGCACATAAAGGAATACCAAGAATAGGAATGGATGATATTTTTGTAACTAGTCAATGAGGTACATAAGGTAGTTCCAGTGTCAGATGACTCACATTCTGTCATTCTATAAACCAATACATTTTCTTCTGTAATCAAAATTTAAACCGAAAATAGGATCATATACGTAGCTTGGAGACTTGAAAAGAAGAAAGTTTAGTAGTCTGGCATAGATAGACCACTGGATGCCAGGTGAAGCAAAGGGTGCAATTCCTTGTTTACAAGAAAAGCCAAGTTATCCAGCTAATGTCAAAAATGCAAGTCAGCCCTTTTTTTAGAGATCCAAAGCTCATGATTTATCATCAATGAGAATGCTAATCTATTGACACAAGAATTTGGGGCCAAAACCATTTCAATCCTCTTTTATCTTAACGAGAAGATAAGCAGAGATGCAGTAATACAACATAATATAAACAAGCAGACATATTTTCCTACTTCAAGAAGATAAGAAATGTTTATGTTTGCATATTGGGTAATTCAGTTATGTACAAACTTCCTTATTTTCCTTATTTCTTTTTTTTTTTCCTCGAGTTATATGTATCTATATATAAATCTCATGATCCAACTACAGCTATTTAAGGGAAAAAAATGTGTTTGAAGTAGTAAAGGTAATTGTTTCAATCTCTTATCACAACTGAAATTGTTTAATCCATGTTTTTTGTCTTTTCAATCACAATAAATATAACGAACATAACTCTATAATATTTAAATCAGTGTCACAGCAGAATCTTGAGACTATCTAGAATCTAGAACTATCTAAAAAGTGTCCAAAATTAAAGAGAAGATTTGCTGATTTGGTTATTCAAAGATAACCTTGTCATCACCAAAGAATAAAGTCAAGGTTTGTTAAAACTGCAAACCAGATTGAGGACCTATCAAAGTATTTTCCACAGAATTCATGTAGATGAAATTATCAGGTGAAGCATTAACTCAAAAGCCAATTCCCAACAAGAGACTAAAATACATTATGCAGTAAAGGTAAAAAAATTTGGATGATTATTAAAATTCAGAAAGGAAGTTTACGTTTATAAGCAGAAGATAGAGGACCCAATTCCCGAATTTTCTTTGACTACTCCTCTTGCTTGGAAAGATAAATATTCTTCTTACTCAATAACTGCTCCAGTTCGTTTGCTTCATCCTGCATCTTAGTTTGGTACTCGTCTTCCAAACTCTACATAGACAATGATGCATCTTAACAAGTAAAATACAAACTCAGGCACAAACACACACAGGCACAAAGAGAGAGCGAGAGAAGACAAGGATGAGAAGCCTTATATTGCAATGGTATAATTAGAAAGCTAAACCCAATAAAATAATACCTTTAGTCTATCTAATTCCCTATTCCTCTAATCTATACACTCGGCTATTCCTGTACAAGATAAATAACATGTTAGCATGAAGTAAAGTGAATCGACCTAACACAGAAGTTTGAGAATAAAGAATAAGATATGTTACTCTTTAGCTGTTGATTCAATCGATCAATCAATAAATTGGCATCTGCTAGTTCCTTTTTTTTTTCAACTCAGCTTCTCCCTGCAACATTTTAGTCTCTGTAGATAGCTTTACAGCCTCCAACTCTTCCTTCCGCCTAATAAGATTTGTAGATAGATTCATCTCCAACTCTTGTTTTTTTGTTTCAGTCTGTCGATGGACAATGTTATTTGATGTTACATTGGACAATATCCTTCAAAAGTACAGCGTCTGTTAGAGAGCTAAATAAACTTCAAACCTCCATCCGATTACTCTTGCAGGTAATTAGCTGCTCTTTCAATTTAGTTATTTCAGGATTCAACCAAGTGAGGGACTTTTTCTCTTCCGGTGTCAAGTGATCAACAAGTTCAGTTCTCATTTCAGCTTCTTTCGCAGCAATATTAGTTCTGTTCTGATCTATTTGAGTCAATATGCTGAAGAGTAACTTTTCCTGGAAAACGCAACAAATGTGAAGAGTTTGAAATACCAGATCCAGTAAATCTTTTTCAAGGATGACTCACTTTCTTCTCAAGTGACTTTGAGATGGAATGTTTTAGCTTCTCAGCATTCATCGCCTCCTACTTCAGCTGTTCAAGTAAAAAAATTTCATGAGCCATCTTGGCATCAATTTTTTGCTGCTCTGCCACTAGCTCGTTGATTTTCTGGTCTGTCTGTGACCCATGTTCAGTGAAAACAAAAAAAGCAGAACTTGAAAAAAGAATATTCAGTAGACACTCCATCACGCATGCAAGAATGAATTGCAGCTAATGAATTTGCAAGAATGAGCACTGCTTCAAAAGATGTGTTGCAATATGTAGTAGTTAGATAGTACATGTGTACCAGTACCTCATGACTATATTGGAACACCATGGTAACAAGATACTGCAGGTTTCATGCACACAAACGCCTGCATTGACTAAAACCACATATCTCTTATCTTAAGATGATAATATCTTCATCGTATGATGGTAGCAGCCAAATGATGGTTTCATTTGGCTCATGAGCAAATTTTAAGTAAAAAAATAGTTGTGAACCAGGATTAAGAGGGGCTTTATGTTTCCTATAACCACAACTAAAAGCGATACAAGCAAGTGCATACATGGTCAGGGAACAGAACAACAATATGAAGGCACACTGCCAAATAAACAAAAATCAGAAGAAATCTTGGAAGGATATTTTGAAGTTCTTTTGTGATTTTACTCAGGTCCTCTTCGTTCATCTTAATGGACTTCATATTTTTTCTAATGATGCTAATAAATTTCAGTTTGGAATGATACCTATAGTCATAAAATCCACCAGGTATACCACTTTTTTTATTTACTTGATCACCTGCAGAGAAAGCAGTGAACTTAATAATGCAAACACCATTAGAAAAATAGCCAAACACAAACGAGATGAAGTTGAATTGCAACCTTCCAATGTGATGCAATCTAGACCATCAGTACGGGCAACCCTTGTGGCAATATCTATATCTCTGCAAATAACAGTCTTTGCAAACACCTAGCAATTATGACAAAGGAAACACAATGAACAAACAGAGAAATAATATCATCAAAATGAGACCATATAAAAGCATATACCAGCAGAAGAAAAACATCTAAAAATAAACGGTAACATTCAGAAAAAAGCAGACATCCCTACCCAATGCTAGTTGTAATATCAACATTTTCAATGTAAGTATATACCAGCATAAGAAGTCTGTCAGACATCATAATTAGCAGTACCAATTATTTTTACAATTCAGTTATAAAAAAGGTCCAGCTTCTGAATGAGTTATGGCATTATTAGTAAAAGAGGTTGCCAACTAATGAAACTTTTATTTCATCAATACTTGTTTATCTTAGATTGAAATAATGAATCTTAAGTTGGAATTTATGTAGCATTACAAACTAAAAGTTTTAATAGTACCACTACTAATGCGGTTACATAAAATAGCCCATAAAACATCATAGGTCAATCATTTTTCCTGAACAAAATAAACCAATTCTAAGTATATACCAATGAAAATCATAGCTACGGTTATGGAGGATGTTATTAGAAATATGGACACCACTTAATGTTTCAACTTCATATCAAATTAACTTCATTTATGAACAACATGCTTCTTATTATATTGGAACTATTTCAGGTAGTACTTGAGCCAAATACTTCACATCCTTCTACTTAAGTCAACAACAAACTTCACATACAAAATCTTAAGAGGTCTTTAGTAGCAACGTGTTCCTTCTTTTAAAATGCAATAAAGAAAGTGCAAATGAGAAGTTATGAGACAAATCATTGTTGAAACAAAAAGCAAATATTAGTGAGTACAGGATTCTATATTCTAAGCACATACCATGTCCTTCTTAACATAGATCCCACTATAATGAAAAGTTCTCCTAGCGAAATCTATGCTTACAGATAACCGAATCTTTGACTTGCTCATTCTTCCAGAGGTCAGCATATGTGGGCCTATCTTAAGAATAAGCAGATACTGCTAATTACAACCACGTTTGAAGATTCAGCCTATTTTCGTATGTAATAGTACTCAAAATAACTAAAATCAGGATCCGACGAAAAAAATTGATGGAAAAATGATTAGAGGTTGCAAATTGATTAAATCATGGACTATGGGTAGCAATTGGGGAAAAAATATCTTTAGGTTGCAAATGAAAAAATATGATTGTACAAATTGCAAATTGATATTAAACCTTAATTTTACATATAAAGTTCATCTTATATATAAATCCAAAATTGGTGGTGTCACTCACCCAAAACAACTGATAGCCCAGCAAAAAAGAATGTTAAGGAATCCAATTTAATTGCTAACTTCCAATAAAGTTTAACTCATTGTAGGTTGTTTATGCAAGTAAATAGACATAATGCAGACCTGACCAAATGCTGGGCGATATTTCTCCAAGAATTTCATTTTTTTTAAAAGAGGTATCACGTGAGAGCTTTGTGGATATGTACCTTCCGGAGCTTTTACCCTGTTCAAGGGTATAAATGTCACCCGTCCACCATTCTGTGCATTGAGGTGCCCAATTATTTTGGTCATATGTCATCATTTTCAACCACCACATGAAATAAGCTGTATAAAAAACTAACAATTAGTATAGGCAAACCAGAAACAGACTAGGTATCAAAATTTGCAAGCTGAGCATAATAACAGTGTGCCGTCTGTTCTCTTCTTGATTGATGGAATAGAACAAATCAGAGCAAGAGGGAAAAAAGGGAGAACAATGAAACTTTAGTTTCATTGGATACCACTGAAATTATAAGAAGAATCGTCTCTACCTGTTTCCAGCAGTAACTTCAACAACTGTGAAATATTTTTCATCACACTCTAGCAACTCAATAATAGGACCATAAACTCCACCGATACCGTGCTGATCACATATCCTCCTCACAGAATTCAGTCCTCTTCTTATATCCTGAGCATGTTGAGAAGAAGGTACGATTAACAGCAGGATATTCAGGAAGAGCTATACAGAAAGGGAAAACATAGGATTCTAAAACTAAAAAGATAAAGCTCTATACCCCGTGTATAGGTCCAGCTGGGGACGTAGCAAATTAATTTCACAAGGGCCTGCAGTAAAGTCAAGGCTTAAATTCGAGCACATGCAGCATTATGGATATTAATGCTTTGCTTTGCATTGAACTATAATCAGCAGAAAACATTGTTACACTGGTTTTTTTAAGCCCCCCAAAAAATACTTATTCTAACTAAAGAAAGGAAAAAATTTACCCACTCCCAAGGAGAATAAAATTACAGAAAGAACAACTTTTGTATCTTGACACAATTTTTTTTTTCCAAATTTTATTTTCTCAGTCCAGTCCGTCAATTAAGCCTATTTGTTGTATATCTTTCCAGCAGGACCAAACAACACTACTTTCTTTAATTAAAAATACCCATGTTATTATTTTCACCCTTGGTCTCGAGATAAAAGATTATTTAACACTACAAGCATGTCATGTTTAGATCCAAACTAAAGTATGATGTAGTTCATTAACATCAGGTGGTAATGTTATAATCTGGTTCAAAAATTGTCATTATTTTTTATCATCACCAGAAACAAACCTGAACATCTCGCCCAATCCATATTGTTTATCCAGAACAACTCTTCACAATTTCTGGCTCCTTTCTCAAGTAATACTCTAATTCCATCATTACATCACTAGTTCCAAACTCAGAACAATATTATCCCCAATGTCCAGCAATGTCTAGTTTGTAGAAAGAATGAAGGGAAATCCACGAAGTTCAACAATGTTATAACATTATCTAAATCCATCAAATATAAGCACATCAAACACTTACACTAGGAGTTGCGTGATCAAGGCTTTTCTCTGCTTTAACAACCTCTGACTTGAGCCTATCAACTTCAGAAGATATCTCACTTTCTCTTCTCCACAAGGACCTATACATTGGTAATCTGATTAGACTCCACTCAAAATAAAAATTTATTTTAGAACTAAAAAGATTAAGATGATCATCAGACTTCCGCTCATCATGCAGTTTATCTCTCACTGATTTAAACTGGTTGTATCCTTGTCTGTATCCAGAAATTAAAGATTCATCTCTCAGTCCCTTTATATAGGCATCCTGATCTCTGATGTCAATATTGAGCTGCTCAATTTCATCCCTAAGTTTTTTCTCCTGAAATAGGCACAACTCAAACTTAATTATCAGTTATGGATGCAAGATGTTAGAAATTATTTAATGAGGACGATTATATGATAGGAGATCCATATAATGCAAACACTTTGACTTTAACAAAGATGGTCATAATTTTAAATTGAGCAGCAGAGTAATGTTTGTCACAATTACTGTCTATAACAGGGAAAGTATGTCAATGCAGAAGTTATCTAGAATCTACCAATACAACCATTTTCAGTCCCCCCCCCCCCCCCAAAAAAAATGAATTTAATAAATAAAAGCAAAGAAAAAAAGAAAAACCAGAATCTGTTTTAACCAAGGTCAGCAACCCAATATTTCCCCACGACGCAGTAGAAAATCTTCAACCACAATAATCACCCCAACCTCTCAGGAATTTGGATGAAAAGACAACAAACTTGATTCTCTTAACTCTCAGGGATTGTGAATTCAATCCTTCAGAGTTCTAACCTAGTTCAATTGCAAGAAGGAACAAAAAACACTTATTTTCTAACCCCTCCAACTGCCACCGCCACAACCAAAATTAAGAATAACTTTCTTCTTATCCCTTTCTTGAATAAGAAGAAAGTTATCGAATGGGCAAACAATGAACTTAACACAATAATTCATATCATATTTCAAAATTATCATGTAAAAATATAATATTTTTATATGAAAAGAATATTTTATTAGTAAAACAGCAGGATAATTTCGAAGGATTGAGGCATTCCAGACACAAAAAATTATCATACTGAAACAAGATATAGTCTTAGTTTTATTTTGAGGATAAACAACAAGAATAATGGACACAAATGCTATTTTTTTCAATATGGCAATGTCATTTAAGAATAAGAAATACAAAAAGGTTCAAGAAAAAGGAAAGAGGCCAGTTATTCTAACAAAATACAAACTACGTCAACTCAGAAAGCTGGACACATAAAAATCAAGAACTAAGGAACATGGCTATCACTTATTGGCCACCAAACACGCAACACACAAATCGGGCAGCCTCTCTAGTATATTTGTAGTAGCCATCCCATCAGCATTATTGACAAGGACAATTACCTGTACTTGGTTTGAGGTCAAAAATTGCACATATTCCTTAATATCTTTTTTAAGCCACTGGTCACGAGCTGCTTTATTAGCAAACTGTGTTGCACAACCCTGTTTCCGATACAGAAAGCTAAGATGCTTTTCACGCTCCATAATCCTACACAATACTCATCCAGATTGAGCAAAATCCCAGTAAATTATCCCATTGAATAACATGAATACAGAATGGACAAAACAAAATCAGCAAAGCAGGGGAGCCATGATAAAAAGCATTAACAAACTCCCAGTAAATTATCCTGTTGAATAACATGAATACAGAATGGACAAAAAAGAACAGCAAATTAGGGGAGCCATTACAAAAAGCAAATGAATGGATAATACCAAGAGATTATAGTTCCAGTATAAATCTATTGAATACCTAACAGCTTTTCAAACAACCATACCGTTCTTCTTTATCTCCCTTCATGAATAGCATGGTAGAAATCATGAGATAGTTTATGATGAAAATATGAAAAACTTTATCATAGTACATGCTTAACGTAATAACTCATAAAATTGTGATCAATAAATAGTCAAAGATGCAGATTAAAAAGTTACTTTTCAGGATTCTAAATCACATTATGAAACTTAGATTTAATTTTCCTTGCTAGAACAGCACATGCAGAATCAACTGAGTTGAAAAAGGAACCAAAGGACGAGCCGGAAGAAACAGCAACGGTTATACAACAGTTAGCTAGCACCAAATGTAATATCCTTTTGGAACTATTAATGAGGGAAACAACACACCTCACAGACAAAGTTTCAGAAATCTGATTAGTTCTTTTGTTTGATTGATCTGGTATCCTATTGATGCTAACCAATATACTTCACTTGTGAGTTAAGTAAACTCAGAACTAGAATCAAGCAAACAAGTCCAACTGCACACTAAAGCTAGTTCTCAAGCTATCAACAATTGTGGATTGTACAACTGATTCTTCCTACTGACTACTGAGAAAGCACCCAAGAATAAAGGACATGCATTTGTAGATCAGCACTTGAAGAGAGTCAAATGATTAATATTACATGAGCATTAACATAAGAAATCAAGATGTTGTGACATATCTGGGGCGAAAACTAAATCAAAAGCAATTAGATCAAAAAACAACTTTAAAACAATCAGGAGGATGGGGAGGTGGGGGGGGAGGTTAAGTATAATGCTCAGGCTGACACACCAATGGTCCACTCCAACATTTTGAGTTACTCATATTTTCCTTTCTTTCTCACCTCTCCAGCCCCCTCACCTATGAATACCATTGAGTCAAGTGAAACAATTATATTTTAGTTGACATCACAAACTTCATCCATGTAATGATTAATCGATAGAAGTAGATAAACAAAAAAAAAAAAAAAATTATTGCTGTTCCAGAATATATTGAATTCAAAGATACTTAGAGAATGCACATATATGTTAAAACACAATCATAGTTTTAAAAACTTCTGGGATATCCCATGCCCTTTAATGCAGGAATACTGTGCCTATGCAGACAGATAATTGATATATACTTTTTTACAAAGACATAATCATGAGCTTACACTCAAATGAGGATAAGAAATTAAGAATTGCAAAAATGTGATCGACAGATGCCTCAGAAACATCAATCATACAATATATAATCATGTCGAGTCCTGTGCAGTTACAAGACATACCAACAAGTTTGTGGGCAGAATGATAAAACACAAATAAGGCTGGTATATGTACTAACTAGCGGAACGCAAACTTATAGAGATCCAAGTTATTCAAATGGGTGACAATCCTGCGTGGGGTCAAATAAAAGAAGAATGTACATTGATTTCACCCAATAGCATGAAACTGGAAATGACAGTTCTTATGTCAGAACATCAACTAGATGGAAAACAAAAATGTAACAAATTATGGGCCTCATCAGAGGATTAATAAAATACCCTTGAGCCAGATTCTCCTCCTCCCTGACCTGCTGATCATACAACTGCATGATTTTGGTCAGCTCAGCATTGGATTCCTGAATTTCTTTCTCCAACAGCTCAAGTTGTTTCACAGCATCCACCTGGAATACAAAAACCACACATCAGTAAAAGCTTCGACCCATAGGGTACTTTTCCATATGCAAAACCTCCAAAAGAGTCAAAAGTTACTAAGTTGTCCTGTCAATGGCACCTTAGCTTTTATATTCCCTTTATCTTATCTTGCAAGTCTTTGCCATCAAGCTCGAATTTTGCACGTTTCTTTATAGCTTCTGTCCTTTGTTTCTCTATTGCTCTTTTTCTCTCTGCTTAAATTCTGAACATCTTTAGTTAGATCTTTAAGTGACTTGTCTAACTTCTTGCACTTCTCATGGGCTTCAGAAACCCTATTGTACATCATGGCAGATTTTCCAGAAACTATGTATCGATCTTCTTCTATCTGCAAAATTGGCAAAGTTTTACTGCAGTCAGATGCTAACAGTACTATGTAGTTCAAGCCACTCCAAAGGCACCTGATGCTTACATGATTTTTCTAAATATCACATGCATCAATACACATGCATGTGCAGAAATATCCAATGATGTACAACTACAAAAAGAAAATTCAAGAAATCTGCATTCCGAAACACCATAGGCAATAAGTTCCTAGCACAAGTCATTGAATTGTGTCCAAAATCTTATCCAGTAAAGGACAGGTATCTGTCTCCATCTCCACTTACATTTTGACAGTTAGCATCAACCTCGCCTAAGGCTTGCATCTTTGGCAAAGCCTCTGTTGTACATTTTGGTCACAGTTTGAAGTTTCACACAAAAATTAAAATAACTGTCTTCCTGTGCTCTTCAAAAACGAAAGGTGTACATTTCAAAAGACGAGTTGGCACTTATTTCATATGGTGTAACTGTTTTTTTTTTTTTAGAAAATGTCTGAGCTCCACTCAAACTTAAATTTTGAGGTCTTGGAAATGGCTTAAAGAGTATATGTTAATTCCATGCATAAAAGATAACCATAATTCTCACAATTTCAAATAGTTTCCAACCTAACGATTTTCAAAATGAAGCAAGATTTACAAAGGTAATAATTAGATAGTTATTTACCAAAACCAAGGGGGGAGGGGGGGCATTTTGCATGCATTATTTTCTTTGTAAATAACATGTATTTATATTTGTTTTTGAATCTCATAATATAAATTTTTCCTGTTTCAAATAAAGGTTAATCACAGTCTTATTTAATTTCTATGGCATATACTCTAACTTTGATCATTTACTAGATTTTAAATTTTGTGTGTTTACACTTTCTGTAGTTTTTAGTTACTGAAAAAGGTAGATATGAATTTGATCACACTTTGTTTCTCGGAAGAATTTATTTAGATACCTTAGATTTTCAAAATAGTTCTCGCACATAAATTTTTTTATCAGTATTGTCCATATTGTTGAATACGGCAGGAAGTCAAAACATAATTAAGAGGAGCAAACAAGGCAATACTTGAGTAACACTGTAAATAAGTACCTGCATTAATTGCTGCTTCCCATCATGAAGTTCCTTGTCATAAATACTGTATTCTAGAGACTTCCTCTGCCGGTCAAGCTGCTGCTATTTCCTCAATTCCTCTTTCTCTTCATCAAGCTCCTGAAGTCTGTCATCCAAGTATTGCACAACTTGAATAATTTGATTTCTCTTGTTGCCTGTAACAGATAGCTGTTAAAACAGAAGCAAAAGAAGCGCACAAAACTCAAACAGCACTTGCCTGTCTCCTGCATGATTTTCAAGCTTTCACGACATCTCTCCTCACAAACTCGAGTTCCACCAATTTCCTTCAGCAGATCCAATCGTTGAAAAGCCTTCTTTAATGTCAATGATGCAATCTAAGAAGAAACATTTGTTAGAAGGATGAGTGGGGGGGGGGGGGGGCAACCAAGGAAAGAAACTAGGAAAAGTCTAACATACTTTTCCTTGCTGCACAACATAGTAAGGATTAGAACAAGAGAATCCCGCACATTCCAGCAGATTCATGACCTCTGTCTTCCTGAAAACCCATAATCTATTACATACTATGCAATTATCAACAAGGGGGTGACAAGCTGACAGCAAAAGGTCAGTGACTAAGGGGGAAGTAACAAAGATGAAGACAGGATAAGTAATAGACTAACAATAAAATCATAATTACACAGTACAAGTGTATACATACGTGATATGTTTTCCATTCAGGAAATACTCATCTTTCTTAACACCAATTGTTCTCCTCAACCGCACTTCCTCCTTATCAACCTCTCAAAGAAATGTGAAAACTTTAATCGAGAAAGAAAAAAGAGAAATAAAGTGCAAAGATGGCCCTATGGGTTTGGGAGATAGAATATTGGCACGGTTCCTTCAATAATATATATATAAAATCCTTAGCTAGATGCATGCAGTTATGTAAAGTTACAAAAATGTGTGTACTTTTGTAACATCCAATAACCATGGCATATTCCACATGCAATGTAGTTGACATCCTCATCAACTAATACTTGTAGAAGTACTCCAAATAAAAACAACTACAGACCAAAACTAAAAACTTAAAGAATAAATCAGCCTTAGCTCAAGGGAGAATGCTTTCTTATAAGAAGATTGGTACAAAGTCTAACCAGTAGAACAATTTTAACGCTAAATGAACCACCAATTCTATTTGTTGGCATAATGTCTAATATGAATTATATATTATGGTATAAGGAAATAATGAACTCTGAATAAATAGGCATTGACATTGTTTTAAGGCAGTTCTTATACTTGCCAAAGAGGCTTGCCTACTGAGATGCTTTTTCGAATCTTTCTCATCCACATCATTTTTTCATGCTTTTACATCTAATTTCAATGTATATCTGACAGCTATTCCAATCATTCATCATATTACCTCCCTTCTTATATCATTTTCCACATCATCTACTGCAGCATCAGTTTTTTTTTTTTTTTAATTAGTCATGCTTAAAAAAGATATCATGGAACTAGTGTGTGAACAATGAGAACCAACACAAACTGCAATAATACAAGGGTCATCAGGAGAATCACATCGGCACATGACCATCAAAACTTCTTGAACTAACTGTTTCTCCAGGACTGAGGTGATCAGCTTAAGTACCAGCATTACACTGACTTACCGTTAAGCAACAGTATCTCTAATACTCATAGGTATAACTTATAAGCATATTTGTACTATAATTCTCAAATTTAAGTATCTCTGGGATTGAATTGTATTTCATGTGTGATAACTTCTGAGGAAGAGATTCCAAACAATTGGTAGATTAATATCATGTGATAATGCAACAAGATCACTTGCAGCAACTCCTTTGACAAATTTAAAGAGCAAATGAATGACTGCCATATATCAGTATTTCTCATACAATATTAGTGAAGTAGGAAATTTAAAAAAAAAAAAAATACAAGATGAAGATCCTCAGATATTTACTGGGATACGATTGTCAGAGTTGTCAAACACAATCTCCACAAATGCTGATAACACCTGGTGGCCTGAACCTTCCTGAGGGGAAAAAAGAAAAAAAAAATCATAAAAATTTCAGTTCAGATTGCAGAAGAAAATTAGCAGAACTGATAAGTTGGATCCAAAGAGCCATAGTATTTCACTACAAAACGCACATGCAGCAAGGCTTGCCTCTCTTCATTACGCAAGTTATGGCATAGATGACTTATCACAAAGCGTATTGCTGCAAATACAAGTAGGTTTATCATACATGTAATTCCTAAAGAACAAAACAATAAGATCTCAATATTCAAAATCACCATACCATGGAAAAAGTTAGACTTTCCAGATCCATTAGCACCTACTGCAGACCATACATAAGACATAAATTATCATAAGATACACGGTAGGAAAATGAGGTAGTAAATTAAAAACAAGACATAGAAGGGAAAAAATATTTATATACCAACACAGTTAACTTTGGAACTAAATGTTTCAGTTGCAATTTGTTCCCTGAAACTCTTAAACCCTTCAATTACAACCTATAATGGAAATACACATGCACAACAAACAAATGAGTAGGCATATTGTAGAAGAAAGAACTGATCAAATCAACTGGATGATCCATCACCTGCTTTATATACATCATGAAATTTCAGGTTAGTTGGCAACTCCTCTGCAAATTTGGGGGGAAGAACCGTAAACTAGAATGAAGAGTTTTGAAAACTCAAACAGTTAAACAAACACAAAATTCAGTGAAAACCACTCTTAAAACGAAGCAGGATATCGAAAAGCCAGAATTAACATTGCCAAAGCACAAACTACTAAATCGAAACAGACAAAAATTATACCAGAAGTGAAAAGGCTACCAAGTATAACTAAAATGAAATGTACAAAAGTGAAACAAGAACAACTCTAGAACAAACTGAATACTAGGATTCTTTGCGGAATTGGGGCAAGATTTTGAGAAAAACAAAAGCAAAGTAAATAATTGTACTCACCAGTCAGTGGTGAAGGGCGATGATTGTGAGCTCTCTAACTCTATTCAGTACTCTGCGGCTCTGCCCACAGAGATGAAGATGGAGGGTTAATTGACTGAGATTTCAATCCCGTTTGCTATGGATTTTGAAAATCTATAATTCTACTTTGTTATATATTGAATTTATCCAATCAAGATTTGGAGTTAGAAATATCTCAATCATAGAAAAATCTCAATCTTATTTGTTGAGGAATTTTTCTTCTAGTTTTCATCTCTACATTCACCCAAAAATAATAATAATCTCTATTTTTCCCGCCATAATGTACCTACCTAGAATGGAAATTTATTAAATTAATAATATTTGATATATATTTACCAATGTTCTAAAATTCGCTAAGCACTAGTCGGGCGCTTGACTGGCGTCTAGAATGCCTAATCGGGGTCTAAGCGGCGTATCTAAATTAAATAATTTTTTTATTATTTTACCTTTTTTTTAATTTTTTATCCTTACAAAATATTTTTGGGACTCTTATATTATTTTGTTTTTTAGTTTATGTAGGAGGACAAGTAAAAACTTCATATCTCATTTATAAAATTATTTTTATTTATATTTTTCAATTTGTGAATTTTTTTTATCTATATCTAATTAAATAATAATAATTTGATAAAAGCCTATAATACATTAATAATATCATCATTTTGCTAAAAAGTGAAAACAAAAAAAGTAAAGGAAAGAAATTAAAAAAAAAATATTTGGCGCCTAGGTCCGAGCCGAATTATTCCACCTAGGACCGCCTAACGCCTAAAGTGACCGAACATGCAAAAATCGGTACGACTAGGAGCCGTCTAGGCCGATTTTTAGAACACTGATATTTACTATTTAAATATATAGAAAATCACATAAAAATCTCAACTAAATATTTTCTAGCGATATTTTCGGATTCTTTCTGTTATATCTATAAAATTATAATTGATTTATATTTATTATATTATTTCCGTAAATTTCGTAATTATATTAAGTGTTTTTATAAAAATGTAAATAGAAGATAATATCATATAATCTAAGGATTTGATTTGATTTTCTAATTGTATTCAATTGCTAATTTGAATTGATTTAATAAGTTACGTCATCTATATCTAAATTAATATTTATATAATGGCAGAAGTCATCCAAAAATAATAAGACAAAAACTTTTATACACCTGGTGCACGAACCCTACATCCGTGCACTCGAGTCGGGTCGATCCGTCACGTGTCCGTACGCGCCCTCACGTGCCTCTAGATCATGGACAAAATCCACCCAAACATGCTCCAAAGTGTCTAACATTTATGTTATGTTAAGTATACTTTTTAGTAGAGTAGTATTAGGCATACCTTTTAATTATGTTAGTCATACATTTTATGTTATATTAACCATACATTTTAGTAGTGTTAGGCATACCTTTTAGTTATGTTGGTCATAAATTTTATGTTATGTTAACTATACATTTTAATAGTGTTAGACATACATTTTAGTTATGTTAGACATACCTCTTGTAAGGCTAGCTGTACCTTAACATTTTTTTTAGACAAACTTATTAATATCTTTCATACATTTTAGTTATATTAGACATACATTTAGTTATGTTAGTCATACATTTTTATTATGTTAGTTGTACCGTTATATATATTACATAAATGTATGTTTATGTTGATATAAATGTATAAATAATCTCACATAAATGTATGAGTAATATCATAAAAATGTAAATATCTACAATTTGTGCCGAAATTAGGGTTTAGGGTTAAAGTATTACATAAATGTATGATATTTGTATATAAATGTATGACTAATATAACATAAAGGTATGACTAACATGGTATGAAGATCATCGAATTTTTTTTTAAAGTTAAAGTATTGCACTAAGGGTATGAAATCTTGACATAAGGTATCACTAATATAACATAAATGTATCACTAACATAATATAAGGATCAAAGAAAAAAAACCACGGATTCGGGTTGGATTCGACCCAACCCGACCCGAGTGCATGAATCTAAGATTCATACACTAATTGCACAAGAGAGTGACTCAAATAATAAATATAACTATGAATTTTTTCGGTCAATTTTTTTTTTTAAATGAGGAAATCCGATATTTCTATTGTTTTTTACTAGCAATGCTAATGCGATGCACACAAATATCAAATTATAATGTCAATAATTTTTATAATCACTATAATTATTATATGTCTGTGTCATGTCCTGGCGCCCTATGATAGCGATAATACCTGTTTTGGTTGAAGTGAGTCGGGTCTACTTTCACTGGCCTCGTCTCTAGTAATAAATTTTGATCTTTTATCTCTGTGAAGACCTGGGTTGGGCTCGCGGTCAAGATGACGTGGTTGAGCTTCTCATTCTAGTAGGCTCTAGTTGGTTTGAACTGACTCGAGCCCTTCCTTTTACCTTCTTTCCTTTTTGCCTTAACTGAGGACAGTTTTTCTTTTGAAATTGTCTCCTCAACCCCAATATACCTCTCAGCTCGGATCAGGAACTCATGATAAGTCCTTGAGTCCGTTTCGTGTTCTCAGCTCGAAAATCGTTTTAAAATTTTTAATTTTCTTTTATTTTCTAAAAGGATAAAGTTGATTTTTTATTATTTTTACTTTAGTTAAAATTTGTATAAAAAGGTGGTCCCATTAGTCCCACATGTAAATTGTGCTCAAGAGTTACTAAAATAATTAATAGGCTGAAATTATAATTGGGTAGGACTAAAGACACCCCACTATTTTCTAAGCACACCCTATTATATAAATTTCAATTAAAAAATACCAACTTTGTTCTTTAAAAAATTAAAAATTTTAAACTCTATCCTCTCTCTCCCCTTTCACTTCCTTTCTCTTTTTTCATCTTTCTTGATTTTTTTAGGTTCTTTCTTTAAATTTATTGATGAATTAATTGTCAACATAATTTCACAGATTAGTTAAATATATGAAAATGTATAAAAATCGTATGAAAAAACGTAAAAAATCGATCAAAATAGTTTCGTTCAGTCTTAGTTGGCCGAACATGTAGAAGTATATTTGGTTATCTGGATCGAATACATAAAAATATGTTTGACCACAAAACACTCCTCTTCTTGTTCGGTAGACATGAGTAAACAAAACTATTAAATTTTATTTTAAAGATAAAATTGATATTTCTATTTATTTTATTTTTGATTGCTTAGAGAATGGTGGGAGCCTGTAGCACGACCCATTATAATTCTCAAGTTTGTTATGAGAGAGGGGAGATAGAATCCTCAGCTGATGAGTGAGCTTGACTCCACTGTCAATCTCTATAATTAAACGACGAAGCCGGAGCGAGGATCTCTACGTCTTTAATCGGTAATCCTTTTCCGATCTCTCTCCATTATTTAATTAATCAACTTATCTTCAGTATAATTCGTTTTGGATCTGAAATACCAAATTTCTGTTCCTTTTTTTTTTTTTTTCTTCTTGTTATTCAGATCATTTTATGACTTAAGAAGGTCTTTGTACTATGGAATCAAAGTTATTTGTTTTGAATTTTGCATAGTTTTAAGGCTTCTGTTGTTTTGTCATCATTAGTTTTAGTTGCGATTTCGGGTTTAATTGATTTTTTTTTTTTTTACTTTACATTCTATCGGAGAACTTTGAATACTTGATAACTTTTTGCAGAATCTGAATTTTTCTTCATTTGTTCAACTAGTATGAACTATGAAGTTTATAATGTGGAGGCATGCTAAACTAATATGTTGTGATTAGATAATAATATTTTTTCTTTTAAATAGTTTTTGTTCTGTAGTAATAAAGTGTATTGATCAGGTTACAAGTGAAAAATGGAGAAATCTTGTTCTCTGCTGGTACATTTTGACACGGGCACAGCAGTCCACGCTAATGAGATCAAGGAGGCACTTGAAGGGAATGATGTTGAAGCTAAGATTGATGCCATGAAAAATGCTATCATGCTATTGCTGAATGGCGAAACACTGCCTCAGCTCTTCATTACTATAGTTAGATATGTTTTACCCTCTGAGGACCACACTATTCAGAAACTTCTGTTGCTGTACTTGGAGATCATTGATAAGACTGATGGAAAGGGGCGCGTGTTACCAGAAATGATTTTAATCTGCCAGAATCTCCGGAATAATCTTCAACACCCCAATGAATATATCCGGGGTGTCACCTTGAGGTTCCTCTGTAGGCTTAGTG
This sequence comes from Scutellaria galericulata, assembly GCA_946896805.1. Lineage (NCBI taxonomy): Eukaryota > Viridiplantae > Streptophyta > Magnoliopsida > Lamiales > Lamiaceae > Scutellaria > Scutellaria galericulata. The sequence continues at coordinate 12,444,485 of OX335789.1, forward strand.
AAGTGGAAATTATCGAACCTTTGATCCCCTCAATTTTCTCCAACTTGGAGCACCGAAACCCTTATGTTAGGAAAAATGCAATTCTTGCTGTGATGTCAATTTACAAACTCCACCAAGGCGAGCAGCTCTTGGTTGATGCTCCAGAGACAATCATGAGATTTCTTTCAACGGAGCAGGATCCTTCAGCTAAGAGGAATGCCTTTCTGATGCTATTCAATTGTGCCCAGGATCGTGCTATCAATTACCTTTTGACTAACGTTGACAGAGTATTAGACTGGGGGGAACTGTTGCAGATGGTTGTCTTGGAGCTGATCAAAAAAGTTTGTAAGACAAACAAAGCAGAAAAAGGGAAATATATCAAGATTATCATATCCCTTCTGAATGCCCCTTCAGCCGCTGTGGTGTATGAATGTGCTGGAACCCTTGTTGCATTTTCATCTGCTCCGACAGCTATTAGAGCTGCAGCAAATACATATTGCCAGCTTCTTCTCTCTCAAAGTGACAACAATATTAAGCTCACTCTGCTTGATCGCCTGAATGAACTCAAATCTTCACACAGAGATATTATGATTGACATGATTATGGATGTTATGAGGGCATTGTCAAGCCCAAACCTTGACATCCAAAGGAAAACACTTGATATTGTTTTGGAACTGATCACCCCTCACAATGTCAATGAGGTGGTTCTCACTTTGAAGAAGGAAGTCATGAAAACTCAAAGTGGGGAGCTTGAGAAAAATGGAGAGTATCGCCAAATGCTCATTCAAGCTATCCATTCTTGTGCTATAAAGTTCCCTGAAGTAGCAAGCACAGTGGTTCTTTTGTTGATGGATTTCTTGGGAGACAACAATGTAGCATCTGCTATGGATGTTGCCGTTTTTGTGCGAGAGATAGTTGAAACCAACCCAAAGTTAAGGGTGTCAATCATCACCAGGCTTTTGGATAGTTTTTATCAGATTCGAGCGGCAAGAGTTTGTTCATGTGCTCTTTGGATTATTGGAGAGTATTGTCTATCTCTGTCTGAAGTTGAGGCCGGCATTGCAACCATAAAGCAGTGTCTTGGAGATTTACCATTTTTTTCGGTTTCTGAAAATGAGGAAGCTGCTGATTCTTTGAAGAAAGCCCAGCAGGCAACCTCAATTACTGTTTCATCGAGAAGACCCACTATACTTGCTGATGGAACTTATGCAACTCAGAGTGCTGCCTCTGAAACTGCTTTCTCCCCTCCAGCTGTAGTTCAAGCATCTTTATCAACAGGAAATTTGAGATCTCTTCTTCTCACTGGTGATTTTTCCCTTGGGGCAGTTGTTGCCTGCACCCTGGCAAAACTCATTTTAAGATTGGAAGAGGTTCAACCATCAAAAATTGAAGTCAACAAAGCATCTGCAGAAGCATTGTTGGTTATGGTCGCAATGATACAGCTAGGGCAATCCTCAGTTCTCCCTCACCCAATTGATAATGATTCTTATGACAGGATTGTTCTCTGCATAAGATTGCTGTGTAACACAGGAGATGCTATGAGAATGGTCTGGTTGAAATCTTGTCGTGAGAGTTTTATTAAGATGCTTTCGGATAAACAACTGCGTGAAATTGAAGAAATTAAAGCAAAGACTCAGATTTCCCACTCACAGCCAGATGACCTTATTGACTTCTACCATTTGAAGAGTAGAAAGGTGAAACACTTTATTCTGTTTCATATGTTCATCAAAGTTCCATGTTTGTCTTTTAGTATCAGAATCTAGCTCTCTTTTTCGTATGGGGTAGTGTTGTGGCACAAACAAATTTACCAAGGTCCTCTGTGTGTGTTTTGAGTAAGTGTCATATGGGATGTCCTTAATTCCTCTTTCTATCTTTTGTTGGTCAATGGACTATCTGAGGTTTGGGTTGAAACTGTCTAAGAATGCTGTAATCACCATTGTATTAGCCTTAGCATTATTCTTTTCTATGTCTAGAATTGATGTGATTATGATTTATCTCTGGCCTCTTACAATATCCTGCAAGTACATCTTTTTAAGAACCTTCTCTTAATGTGTCAAACTGCAACAATAAATACGACATTCGGTGATGCCCTTAGTTCTGATGTATGCACTTGTTTGTAGTCGAAACAACATGTTAATTACTAACTAGTTTGTCATCGTTAACTTTGATTCAGGGCATGAGCCAGCTGGAGCTGGAAGATGAGGTCCAAGATGATCTTAAACGTGCTACTGGGCAATTTGTTAAGGATGCAGATGACGCAAATAAGTTAAACCGCATCATCCAGCTCACGGGGTTCAGTGATCCTGTATATGCTGAAGCTTATGTGACAGTTCACCATTATGACATTGTCCTTGATGTTACAGTTATCAATAGATCAAAGGAGACTCTGCAGAATTTGTGTTTGGAGTTTGCTACAATGGGCGATCTTAAACTTGTTGAGCGCCCTCAGAATTATACCTTAGCACCTGAATCAAGCAAGCAAATAAAAGCAAATATTAAGGTGTCCTCTACTGAAACTGGAGTCATATTTGGTAACATCGTATACGAGGCCTCAAATGTGCTTGATCGCAGTGTTGTTGTCCTCAATGATATCCATATTGATATCATGGACTACATATCTCCTGCTGTGTGTAGTGATGCTGCTTTTAGAACCATGTGGGCAGAATTTGAGTGGGAGAACAAGGTAAACAATCACTTATATTGCTCCTGTTAGGTTACAACATTTTAAAATACTAGATATTTTCTGATATCTTCGTTGTTTTGGTAAGTGATATATTTCACGGTGATGATGTTTGCTTATACTGTTGATAAATTGAAGTTCTACAAAGTACTATATTTTCTTTAACCCTGCTATTATGGCATCCATATGATTCTTAACTACTTCAAACGCTGACTTGACATGACTTATGAGCAGATCCTTCTCGTCTACTTTTGTTAATACAAGCTTTATAGATATACATTTTAACAACTCCACTCCTTCAATAATCTAATAGCTAGCTCGCAATGCTGTTTATCATATTTATTCTGTAGCCATACAAGTCAATAACTTTGGAGGAGAAAATTCTCTCTTATGTGTTCTTCATACTTAATATAAAGACTTGACTTGAAAGAATGACGATTGCTTATCAGTGATTTTTGAGAAAAAGTTACAAGCTTGAAATTGGAGCATTTCAATAAATCATTTCAACAATATCACAGTGTTGGTTCAATCATAGGTGTGGGTTGCCTTTATCATCCATTTGGGATTTCCTTTTTCTTTTTTCATTTTTTCCCTTGAAGATAGTGCTGAATCATATATGTATGATTTTTATTGGTAATATTATGACCTTTTTATCTGGCTTCTTTTACTTCCTGCTATTGCATTGAGTTATGATACGTTATAACATCAAGATAATCACCTGAATTTATTAGCAACTGCATTAAGCATGTTCGATCTAGTTATCTGATCTGTTCGGGATCCTACTGAGAGCCACTCCATCAAAGTCATTACCTCTCTTTGTTTTACATCATCTGCAACTTGATACTCATCGTTCTCCTAATTTTCTTTACCTTCTTTTGCCAGGTTGCTGTCAACACGACAATTACAAATGAGAGAGAATTTCTTGACCACATAATTTCATCTACCAACATGAGATGCCTAACCCCTCCGTAAGTCAGTTTTTGATTCCTATTTGACTGTTGTTGGGTGCCTAAGAGGGTAAAATTGTCTTTACATCTACGGATTCCTCTAGTCTTACATCTTGGATGTATATTTTCCAGGTCTGCCCTGGAAGGTGACTGTGGGTTCTTGGCTGCTAACTTGTACGCAAAGAGTGTATTTGGGGAGGACGCTTTGGTAAATATTGGAGTCGAGAAACAGGCAAATGACAAACTTGACGGATACATAAGGATAAGGAGCAAGACTCAGGGAATCGCCCTCAGTTTGGGAGACAAGATCACACTGAAGCAGAAAGGACGTAACTGACCTTCGACTGGTAAATTCGTTATCCATTCTTAATAGCTTCTGAGATTGATTTCTGCTTTCATTCAATCTCTTTCTTGCAGTTCATATGTTAATACATTGCCAAAATATGTTGTCTCTGTAGCAATTTCGAGCATTGCTATTTAGCCGTTATTATTATTATTATTATTATTTTTTCAATCTTATTTAATTTCGATCTGTTTAAATCTGCAGGATGTGCATGTTTCAGGTTTCTGTTCAGATCAACCTGAAGACTTGCTTTGTACCGTAGTCGGATTTATTGAGCATGTAAAAGATTTTGCATTTCCTCCTTTTGTTATACAAAATTTGGGATACCAAAAATGGGACAACTGAACTCATTTGGAAAATATCTTTGTAGAGGGGACCGTGGATGAGATTTCGAATTTTGTTTAGGCTGAATTTTGTATTGAGATAATGCAAAACAAATATCGATTTGTTACAATATACAAAATCGATAATTTAAATAAATAAAAATCAAAGATCGGATAACAAATAAGTGATTGAGTAACCAAAATCAAAGATGATTTATCAAATGTCTTAAAAATGGTTGATTTATTGCGAATGCATAATTGATTCATGTCAAAATTTATATGAACATCGTTTTTCATGTACAATTTCATTCATGTCAAAATTTATATGAACATCATTTTACATGTACAACTAGGTTTTAACCCGTGCGTTGCACGGGTTGCCTAACTCGTCTAATTTACATTTGTTGTGTATTTTTATTTTAGTTATTTGCTATATATTCGATGCATATATATTGACATGTTCAACTATAGATACTCTCAGTATTCAATAGAGATGCATACGCATGACATTACAAATGATAAATTAGTTATGTATTCTCAATTTAATTGGCTTTGTTTTTGTTCTCTTGTTCTTTTCTCCTTATCTAATTTTGTCATTTTGAACGATTAAAACGGATTGAAAATAAAAGTCTATGTGATTAGAAAATAAAATTATATCTCACGCAATTATATACCCATACCCTTGCAAAAGAATGAACAATCTTGCATTATTCCGGGTATAACCTGCATCAAATTCTTTGCAAATAGGGATACCAAACGTTAGGCACCCAAAAATAGAAAATACTTATTATTTTGTGAGTCAAGTTGCAGTCAGAATAATTGGAACACGAAGCAGAGAGAATAATTGCTGTCATCATTTCTCTATGGCAGGAAGTAACATGTTATGATATTTGTGCAGTAGATGAGTTATATTACATATGAATTTTCAATGACTATGAGATGAAAGAGGAAGAGATTAAGAAAGAACAAAATTGAAAATCACATCTCTCTAACGAACAAAATCAATGGCATCATACTAAAACAAATACGAGTGAAAATTCACCCACAAATTATTGCTTCTAAAGCTGAAAAATTCATCTTACATAAATAACAAAATTCCTGTTGTGTAATCAAACTTACTGCTCCTTCGGATTAGAATTAAATCCATATCATCATCCACTGCACTCAATTTTTGTCTCATTGAATCCAAACCATCCACATTTTCTTCACCTCCTACATAAATGCATAAAAAAATCAAAATAATATTCAGTCAACATCTCAACTGAACTGTTTAGCATAAATTATTCTAGGAATTTCTCGTAACATTTTATTTTAATGAGGATAGATTTACGCAACATTTGCATCAATTTATAATGTACTCTCCACATCAAAAACTAATAAAATAAACAAATTAGGTTCTCAAATTCAAATCAAATTAATAAAATCTCATCTGGAAAATTATCGCAAAAAGAACTGACCTTGAAGGAAGTGAAGAAGCAGCAACACATATACGAGATCATAGAAACGGTAGATTAGAATTTGCAATCATAGATGAATCAAAGCATGGGCTGAAGCATAACTTGCAAATAAAAATTCAGCACAGTCCAATTCACATTTTCATGTATTTCTTGATTCAAATTCACAATTTTAATGTCAATAAAACTGAACAGAAACTTATAATTAAATAAAATGGGAAAGAGATGAAACCAAAAGGCGTATTATGGGTGCAAGCATTTCCGAATTTATTGTCAGTCTAACCACATATGCATTCGTAAAATCGAGTTGTTGAGAACTTCTACAAAAATCCACAAATGGCTAATTTGAAAGAATCCCAAATCCAAAATTTTGATGAATTAGCAGAAATGATTAAGGGAAATTACCACTCAATGAAGATGAAAAAGTTGCAGTAAAATTTGGGTTCTTAGATTCTCGCATTAGTTCAACTTTTCCTGCATTGTTCTTTGTAGCTTATTTTCCATTCACAACAGTGTTTTCCTGAGTTAAATATATTCAGTCAACATATTTTTATAATACATGTTCGATTGTAAGGAAAAGAATTAGTAAAGCTGATTCAAATAGCTTGCATAGACAAGGTTTAATTCAATTCAATTATAATCACTTTAAATATATGCTGCTCTGACCTTGCCTACTAACCTAATGAACTAACGACTAACTTATTCTTTAAAAAAATTGCAAATCTTTTAAAATAGAAAACTACTACTTACCTTCCATATTTTAATTCCATCATCCAAATCAAGAAATTGTTCATCCACAGGGCCATTTAACCACATAGAGCAGACTTTCTTCTATAAATTTTAGATATAAGAAGAATTTAAATAATTTGAGAAAAGAATATAAGCTATGTACACATCTTCTATCAAGATCTACTTGCATATCGGCTTCTAAGAAGGGAAGATCTAGTATCATATCAACAACATTTCCTCTCGAAAATCAAATCATTCCATTAATGATGCAGTCACACTCAAAAATAATTGATAAATAAAAAATCTTGTAGTCCTTCTATACAAGCATTCAGACTAAAATTCAGCTCAATAAATCTCACATGGTATCCCCTCAAGAAATACAAAGGCTCAGGTAGAAAAATTAATCCTAAATTCATGTTCAAGCACATCCCTGCACTTATCTTTTTAAATTTCCCAAACATCATAACTTTTAATTCACCCAGCATTTCAACAAACACAATGACTCAATCAAATACCATAAACACATATTCAATTTCCTTCCATCTTCCCATACCCATACCAACAACAATACTCAGTTAAACCTACCAACTATAATCATCCAAACATTTAAAAAATAAATAGAGGATCTTAATTAATAAATACATTTTTCAAACAACACGAAAATTGAACACAAACATATAAGTAGACAATTTTTTTATTAATGGGAATATTAAAATGGAAAACCAACCTTCCCATGCAATGAAAGGAAATCGACTCATCAGCTCTCAATGTTGCTTGAAGTTTTGAGTCTCCCATGTATGCAGAAGACACCTCCTAACACTACATTTTAGCAAGAAAAGTAAACAATAAAATATAGTCAAGGACTTTGACATGAAAACTTGACAAATATCTCTATCATTTTGAATTTGTAAATCCATCTAAACATCATAAAAATAGGGCAATTTGTCATAAATCCAGCTACTGGAATCGCAAAACTCCTAACTTGAAACACATACCTTGGCCATGAAAATTGTATAAATTATTTGGATTCCAAAAAAACGAAGCCAAACAAATCTTCCATCCAAATACACAACCCTATCTGCCACCATGAAAATCTCAACGTTACGCTCTTCCATTTCCAACCGACACTCTCTAGATTTTAGAGAAATTGTCAATTGATTGTTTTTTAAGAGTAATGAATCAAGAAATGAAGAGGTGGAGAGAGAGGAATAGAGAGAGAGAGAGAGTCAGAGATTGTAACACTCGTCGTCTTGAGAGTGAGGGGCTCAGCAATGAAGAGGTGGAAAAGGAAGAGGCAGACTGACATTGTAACGGTTGGCTGATGTGGCACTCTGAGAGGACCCCACTTGCAAACAATTGAAAAAAGACAGTTTCACTTGCTCTTAATCTATATATATATAAAAAGATACCACATGTCAGCTAAAGAGGAGAGACACTCGACTGATGCAAACTTCTCCAAAATGTTGAGATGATAAGTTTTGGGAGAGTCAAAACATCTTTTTATATATATAGATTTCTTGAGGTGGTGTTTCACCATCCACAATTCAAATTCTATATTTTAGGTTATGAATTGTGATCTATTTGTTTCATAAAATTAAATTAATAATATGAGTTCACATGAGTCCAACCAAGTCATTGATTTCTAATAGGAAGCTTGGAAAATAAGAAGTAGTTCAAAATCACAAAATCTTCCATGAGCATCACTTTCACTTAAGAGAGAAAATTATCGTTTTCATTAGACAGAGAAGAGAAGCATGTTTGGAATTGTAATTAAAAAATATTGGATTAGATCATTTACTGCGTTTTTCCGTATTGGTATGTAATTTTGAATAATTAATTTAACATACTAATTAAAATTGTTATCAAAAGATATATCAATATATCAGTAGTAGGACGAAGATATTTTTAAAGGAGTTGGTCTTGTGTGCACTTGGTTTACATGCAATTTGGATCGACCCAATTTTGACCCGGATCCGCTTGTTTTTGAATTTAGATTTTTTTTTTTTTTTTTGCTTTAGGTTGTTACCTTTATGTTGTATTAATGAGACATTTATATTATAAATGTGTGACCTTTATGTACAACTATCATGACCTTTATGTACTATAACTTAGAAAAAAAATGAAGATTTTCAATATAATTTGAACTGTATATCTTTATGTGATATTAATGTAACCTTTATATTATATCATGCCACCTTTATATACAAATATTTTGACTTTTATGCACTTTTATATATTACATAAATGTCAGAATATTTGTACATAAAGATGATATAATATACCATAAATGTTACATTGATATCACATAAAGGTATACAATACAAATTGTGTTGAAAATCTTCATTTTTTTTTTCTAAGTTACAGACATAAAGGTATAGATGTTTGTACATCAAGATCACATATTTATACATAAAGGTCACACATTTATAACATAAAGGTCAAGACAAAAATTTGGAATTAAAAAAAAAAATAGAAATTCGCGGATCCGGGTCGGATCGACCCAGATCGATCTATGCACCAGGTGCACGTAAGTTTTTGTGTTTTTAAAGAGATTCTATTCGAAACTCGTCTATACAAAGTTAAATGTTTAGATAATAAAAAAAAAAATCCCTAATTTTACCTGTGTCAACAAATAATTCATAATAACTCGATTTTTAATCATATGTCTAAATTTTGACTGGCCCAAAACACCAAAAAAATTGTTATTTTTGTTTTTTATAGAAAATTACAATTTGTAACCCCAACTATATTATTTTTACATTTTGAGACCTAATTATTTGTAATTCGTATATATCTATATATCCCTTTTCTTCTCATTGACATTGCTTGAAACTAATAATTCCCCCAAAATTCCTCATTTCTTAATCTTTCTCTTCGCATCATCAGTCATCATCACAGACTCTTCACTCTCGTCGATAACCCTAATTTTGGTTTATGAGGTAAAACTATTTCCAGATCTTTTTTGTATATTCACTGCTCAAATTTTGTTTTTATACTCAGATTTGCGCTATTGTTCTTCATTTTCGGATTTGCGATAGATTTTACTGTTCATTTACTGAGTTGTTCAATGGGATGTATGAATCTCGATATTTTAGCGTGGTTTTCTTTTGAATTGCTTCTTGTAGTTGTAGGCTTATATTAGCTAAAGGAGGGTTCTTTTTTTTTTTTTTTTTTAACTTTCTTGAATTCTTGTACTCATTTCTTGGTGTTGAATCTGTATCTCAATATGGAGAACTATTTTTCTTTCATATAGACGTATGGCGATTGAAGTATGGCGTATTTATTAATTTTATTTTTTTTTACTTGCGCAGCAGCTCTAAGGAGAAACCCACTCTCGGGTAAGTTGAAAGAAATTATCTTTATCAAGGGCTCGATATGAATTTACTGAATGAAAGTGGATATAATCTTGTGTTCGTTTCATGTTCTTCTAGTCAAGTTTTTCCAGGATATTGAAATATTCCTCTTCATTTCTCTTTAATTCAAGTTAGATGCCCTTTTATGTTTCCTTTTTTTTTGTGTTTTAAATGATTCTTGGAGTAGTTGATCTGGCCCTGAAGCTCTTTATATGAGTTGATTTCATTGCTCATTGTGCCTTTTCAGTTCTTTTTGTGTTGATGAGTAGTGTTTTCTCCACAATGTTATTACAGTGGCACGCGGATTAAGACCCGCAAGAGGAATATCGCTGCTCCTCTGGACCCTGCAGCATTTTCGGATGCAGTGGTCCAGATTTACTTGGATAATGCTGGTGATCTGGTACTTTCTGTTTTTCTTTTTTTCCTTTTGTAACTATGCGGATTTATCCTCATTTGCTTGCCTTTTTCTGGATGCACATGCATTAGTTAGAGCTTTGTCTATGAGGGTGCTAGAGGATGCTGGATATGTTAACTTACAATTGCTGAAATGTCTTTATGCAGGAACTTATTGCAAAGAGCATTGAATCTGCAGACCTTAATTTCACTAGATATGGTGACACCTTTTTCGAGGTAAGTTTCTTCACGTTTTTATTCTTTTGGGTGTAATACTACAAGAAGTTGATACTAGCAGGCTAGCAGCAGAATTTTGGATTAGATGTATGCCATTCTTATTCTCATATATGGTAGGTACAGAAATACAGTTCAATTTAGCCATTATTGTAGTGCATGTAATTATCCGCTATGGTATCTGGAAGCCATTGTTTTGGAACCAGAGGTAGAGGTCTGTTCCTGGCCCGTACCTGAACAGGATTGACAGATTTTTGTGTGGTAGTTTCCTGATTTTGGTAAAACTTAGTAAATTTTAACAGAAAAAGGTTCTGCCCTGTGCTATTCTTTCCTCAAGGCATAATTCTTTACTTCAATCTGGACATTCTACTGTTCTGGGACTTTTCAATTTCCGCACCTGCTTGCGTACTCTTTAATGTTTTCATTTATTGATGCACAATTTTGATCCATATTGTCCTGTAACAAGAGTTGGTAGCTATGCAAGCTATCTGATTACGTGTTACAGAACCTCATTTTTCTGTTTCACCCTGCCATTTCTATCTAATCTGAATTTGTATTCTTGTATATGGCTACTTCAGTGTTACACTCATTCTGGTGTGGACTATCTTAATTACTTCCTTTGATAGTTCACACTGACCTACTTCTGTCAGTTGATATTGTTAATCACGTGAGTTACAGGTTGTCTTCCGAGGGGCACGTACACAACCTGGCACAGTTAAACTTGATGAGGGGGAGCGACATCCTTACTCCATAATTGATTGTGAGCCTAAGCGTGAAGTCATTCTACCATCTGTTATGTATATACAGAAGATCTTGAGGAGGAAGCCGTTTCTTATAAAGAATCTTGAAAATGTTATGAGAAAATTCTTGCAGTCATTGGAGCTTTTTGAAGATGATGAAAGGAAGAAACTTGCAATTTTCACTGCACTTGCTTTTTCTCAGAAGTTGTCGGGTCTTCCACCTGAGACTGTTTTCCAGCCACTGCTCAAAGATAACCTTGTTGGCAAAGGGCTAGTTCTTTTATTCATCACTGACTTCTTCAAGGAATATCTGGTCGATAATAGCCTTGATGACCTGATTTCAGTCCTGAAGCGGGGTAAAATGGAGGAAAATCTTCTAGACTTTTTTCCATCTGCAAGACAGACACCTGAAGCTTTGTCTGAACATTTTACGTAAGTTATTTACAATATCTTTGTTTTCTATCTTGATGAATTGTTTAAACCATCTGAGTTCTGTTTTTCTTATGTATGTTATATCACAGTAAGGCAGGTGGGTTTTTTTGTTGTTCATTTTGATATTAGTTCATTACTCTATTCCTTTCAATATGAAATATGTTACTGGATGATGACAGTTTTCCTTAATTTTTAAATTTCCAATTTGTTTAGTTGTGAGATGATCAGTCCAGCTTGATACAAAAGAATGTACTCTTAGGCTCCGATTGTATCTGTTTCGTAATTTGGAGGAAATAAATTTGGATTACGTATGTGAAAATGTGTAAACACTGGAAGTATGAGGAGACATTTTCTACCATATATTTCATCACCCCAAAAAAGACATTACCTTACATGTTTTTCATGTAAAATTTTGTCTGGGCAGTGTCACATCAAATTTAAATGTTAGTATCATGTATTAATGTGATGATTAGAACATGCAATATGTTATCTTATCGATTTAATGACTGATAGCAGTTGAATGTACACATGTAGCAGTTGAATGTCACTCCGTTGTGATTCTTCTTTCCATCCTTAATTTTTTTTTTAATAATATCTGATGTAGAATGCTTTTGTGTTCAATCCTAATTTGCTTACACTTCAAATATTTTATGTCTCAGTAAGGAAGGACTTCTACCATTGGTTGAATATTTTGAGAAGAAGATATTTGAGGTGAAGCTTAAGGAAATGAAATCCGCACTAACAATTCAGATAGCAGAGGAAGCCGATATATCTGAAGTCATAGAAACTGTTCACCAACATGTTAAGGATTTTAAACTTCCAGACACTGAGGTTGTAGGGATTCTGTGGGACGTCATGATGGATGCTGTACAATGGTCCGGAAAGAATCAGCAGCAGAACAGCAATTCAGCTTTGCGTCAGGTATTTGTTGTTTTGGTGGTAACAAATACTGCTAGTTATTTACTGAATCACATGTTAATGGATTTAAGTTATGAAGCACTACCACATTTTGATATGATTTTAGCTGCTCTAGAAATTCTTTCAAAAATCTTTTTATTCCTAGTGTCTGTCAAATAGTGATTTTAAGATTTCTGTTTTACCAGTGATTAATGGGGAACAAATCGTCTGCTCAGCATGTGTAATTAGTGAGTAAAACTCTTGTATCTTTCATTTGCAGGTCAAAGCTTGGGCAGAATTGCTGAGTACCTTCTGTACCACTGGAAAGCTACAGGTCGAACTTATGTACAAAGTCCAGGTTCAGTGTTACGAAGATGCTAAACTGATGAAGCTGTTTCCTGAAATAATACGATCACTTTATGATCAGGATGTTCTTGCAGAAGATATCATTCTTCACTGGTTCCGTAAAGGAACAAATCTCAAGGGCAGGTATGCTGTTGCAATCAGATCCAGTCTTCTCTTTATTTCCTATCTTGAACACCTATAATATCCTCTTCTGACATTTGACTACTAATTTCTCAAGCAGTTGTTTTTTCTTCCAGTCTTAGCTATCTTATTAGTCCCATTATGTTGTCCTCAAATGCATGGCGTGTATGTCTCCATAGAATCAAAATCCATTACGTGTACTAATTTATGTTTGAGAACTCGACTGTGCTTTGATATATCGAAGTGAAACTGGGTGCACGGAATTGATTTGACAGGGATTCTATGTTTTGGACTGTTATTTACCTTTGCTTTCATATGTTTCCACTTTTATATGGGTTTTGAGAATGTTTCTACTATCTTGCTTTCGATTATATTTTATTTTTTAATTAAATTTGTTTTTACAGGCATGCACTTGTGAAGGCATTGGAGCCCTTTGTGAAATGGCTAGAAGAGGCAGAAGAAGAAGAAGAATAGAAGAGGCAGAAGAAGAAGAAGAATAAGCTGAGTGTGATTGCTGCTGTGTGTTTGCTTTTCCTTTTGTTAGAGAGAGGATATCTAACTCAATTTGATGTTATTTTGTTCCGTTTTTCGTATGATTTCAATGAATGCTTCTTATTCATAGTTTTAATAAATTGCCTTGCTTTGTCACTAGACTGCGCGTATCAAGTGGGATTTTTGTGGGATCGTCTCACAGATAAATATGTAAAACTATCTCATATGAGTTTTTGGTTTTGCTTATCAAGATTATCAATTTTGTTTCGGTCACGAGGAACTGTATTAGCTATTGAAGTTTTTGTCCCGAATTATTATTTATGTATATTTTGTTATACATTTATCAAATTGTATAAATTTTAGAATACCTAACAATATTTAAAAAAAAAAAAAAAAAGTTTCCTTGACACTCCTTGTTTCATAAAATTATTAGTAATAAATAATGACACTTGTGCTTTTTTTTCCCCTCCAAAATTCACTTTTTTATATATCCTAAAATATATGAGATTTTGACGGATATTAAACAAAAAATAACTTGATGTTATTTATGTATATTTTGTTTACATTTATCAAATTGTATAAATTATAAAATACCTAACAATATTTTGAAATAAAGTTTCCAAGACATTCTTTGTTTCATAAAATTATTATAATAAATAAAGACACGTGCCTTTTTTCTCTCGAAAACCCACTTTTTTATATATCCTGAAATATATTATATTTTGACAGAAATGAAAAAAAAAATTTGTTATTATTTAGAGGATAAATTACAAAATTGCTCTGCCTACAAAAAACAAATCAGTTAATTTTGTAATCTCAATTAGGTAATAATACTCTTCATATTTTCACATTTTTTCCACCTATTTTACTTTTTAAAAAAAATATGGATTTCTACAAACACGGACAGAACTTGAATTTTGTCTAAAAATTTAAAGAAAAAAAATTAAAATTAAAATGAGTAGCAAAGAAAACAATAAACTCATCAACACAAGGTTATACAAAGTACACACCAAAGACATTTCACTATTACTGTTACAGCAACCTTATTCCAAACCAAAAAAAAAAAATGATCAAACAAGAAGACAACCTCAACTGTCACTCTTCTTACCTAAACATCATCATAAAATCGCTTTCGAAAGACCTATTCCCCTTCTAACTTGATCAATTTCAAACAACAGCAACAGAATCTTGAATCAACCTCGAGCCCCCGTCTACGTTAGCTTGTGAATTGTCTTCATGTCAGCTGCATCCTCGAGGGTCCCTTTCTCAACATGATCCCACCACTTGAACAAGAAATTATCGACAACCAGTCTGAACCATGGAGACAGCTTCATACCCTCCTCACCAGCATCTGCTTTTCTCAGAAGCTCTTTCAGCTCTTCTCGATTCACATATTTCACGTCCGCCACTTCATCTGGATTTGGGTGCACGTTCACATCGCGGATGATGAAGAGCAGGTAGTCCACTGTTTCATTGTACGAAAAGGGTGTCATATTTTGATCGTCTATACAAAGAGTATGTTAATGAAGTACTTACGCTCGTGTTCTCCCCATTTGCCATCAGATGGTGCTTTGTATAGCATACGGCCCAATGGAATGAACTGGTCGACTGGGACTTCTTCAGCAGGGATACCGAGTTCGTCCAACAGCTTCCTTTGAGCAGCATTCCTTGCCCCTTTAATTGAAAATCAGGTAAGAAAACAGATGCAATAAACTTCGTTCAATTGAGACATGAACATAGTACGGTACCAAGAGCGTTTTCTTCAATAAGCTCTGATTCTCGGTACAGTGGGTGACTGCAGCAGGTGTTTGTCCACACCAATGGGAAGGTCACCTTAGTTGAGGATCGTTGCTGTATGCAGAAACAAAGAGGACAAAATGGTTTATAATTATGAGAATTTTTCTTTTACAAGATCCAGTAGTTAAGAACTCCATTTAGATAGCAAAGTAACTTGATCTGTCCTACGTCTCATATGCAGAGCATCATTAGGAAAAAAGAATAAGAGGAATGATTTCATGCAAAATAATGGCAAGATCAAAATACATAACTAAAAGGCATTGATAAGATCTAATAGCTTCGAGTAAAATATGCTTAAAGACTCCATTTTGGTTGCCAAAGGGAAAAATGCTCCCAAGCGTTTCCATGGTGAGATCCAATAAAATTACTTTACCAACGTAAAGGAAGTCAAATTACTTGACCATGTACATGTCCATCACATCATCAATTGTCCAAAAGACAATGAATAAATGCCTATCCATTTTCACTTTTGTGATCCTTATTGTTAACTCAAAAAAATTGATGTTCACCAATACTAAATAGATCCAACCATTATCTTAATGCACAAGCTATAAACTCACTTAGAATTTACCATTTTGCAAAGTAATCAGGACTAAACATAGGAAGAGAAGTTGAGATTTATTTCAGAATTTTCCACGTAAGTTCCGTGGGAACACTTCCTAGGTGAATCAGCTCAGCATAAGTACTAGAGTGCAAGGAATCGAATTTCCCCACATACCAAACACGAGAAAAATGCATAAATCCTATCATTTCCGAGGAGTAGAACAGTGTTTAAACTCGAAGCTGGAACTATGGAGGTAAGTGCCAAGCATGGAAGTCAGCCAAATTAGGAGTGACTAGTGAGTAGAAACGAGAGCAAAGATATAAAACAGATAGGGTAAGGAAAGCCTCTGCTTAACCAGTATAACTTGTAAATATACTGAAACTTCTTAACGAAAGAGTATATACAGTTACAAAGAATTCCTGAGTTAGAATATCATCAGATATAATCCAGAAATTTCATGCATTTAAGCACACCATAGTTTGCCCATACATCTTGGGAATCACCAATATAGATCGACATAACACAAATTCATCTAATCTCAAAGGAGGAAGAATATTTATTATTAGCAACAAGTTGGCTCCAATTAACAGAAAGAAACACAATCAAGCAAGATTTACCTGAAGCAACAACTCGTATTTCGAGTTAAACAGAAAGACACTGAAAGCTCTATGCAACAGATTTTCAGCCTCGATCTTTTCCATCAAATGGCCTGCGTATTAGAAACAGCTTTCGGTCAATAGTCATAACACAGAAAACATCCAGAAGTAGCAAACTGTTAAACATGATCCCAGTTTCGTAGTAAATCCCACAATAAGATTCATACATTCTGATAGACCTTATGTCTAAGTTTCCTTTAAAAAAGTCAATGATGAACCAAAACAAGAACATTAATGGATCTATGACTTCTCTATTAGCTAAATCATATACTATGGTGATGAAACTAGAAGAAACTCCAACTTACAATTGTATTTGCTTTCATGGCCAACTACACGATCGTTCTCATCAACCAATATGCATCTGCAGAGATTCAAGCACCAAATCAACCCCACAAACATCACACCAAAAAACACAAACTTTACAACAAAAGTCTACACCCTTTTAGCTAAATCATCATAATCCCACGTGCAACAAACATAAATCAGCAGAATAAAGCTAAAATTAAATCAACATTTCGAAAAAAAAGAAAGTGAAAAACCATTATCAACACCAACATAAAAACCCGACCCAGAAAAACCCAGATGAGCAGAGTCAATGTACAAGAGAAATTGAGAGAGAGAAGAGAGATCGAGGGCACAAACTCGTCTTCAAACATGAGGCGCCTCTGAACAGCGTCCATGGCGGAATCGGCGGTGACGTTACCCATGGTGAAAGAGGCGGCGGAGGAGCAGCGGAGAGGAAAAGGGTTTGTTGTGGGATGAGAGATGAAGAGAGATCTTGAAGAAGAAGAAGGTGGCGATTTAAAAACGAGGAGAGATTTGAGTGGGGAAGCAGTGGAGGAGGTAGCCAACAATCTCTGAAACAAGGTAGTGGTCAAGGATGATGACATTCTGCTTTTTTCTTTGCTATTTAATTCATTATTATTTTACCACATTTTCTTTCTCAATCAACAATGTTGGTCTTGCTGCTGGATATTGGATTCTCCGCCAAACCAATTTTGGATTCCCTCATGTGACTCTCTCTCTCTCAGTGTGTGTGTTTGTGTGAGAGATGAAATCGACTTTAAAGGCTAATTCATCTTGTAATATTATTTTTTAAATATACACACTATATATTTACTATATAAAAACATTTTAATATTATTTTTAAATATACACAATATATGATTACTATTTACTATATAAAAATATTGTAATATTTATTTTTAAAATATACACACTATATATTACTATTTACTATATAAAAATATTGTAATATTATTTTTAAAATATACGCAATATATATTAACTATTTACTATATAAAAAATATGAATATGTACAATATATGTATATGTGAAGGTAGGTGATTTAATTCTTATAGATTACAATTGACATGTATTTTATCAATAAAAATAGAAGGTTTAATTTTTCTCTATTTTGATCTGAGTTTCATGGTCTCGAGATTTGGTAAATATTTTACATCAACTATATTTGTAAAAAAAAATGTTTTTATTGTCGACAGTTTGTCGTAAATTTTACCTAAGGTATAAAAATATATTTCAGCATGACAATTACATTATTTAGTAAAAAAAATTGATATTGATTTGCCACCTTGAGTAATTTAATTAATTAATTGATAAAACTTATCAATTATAGCAAGTTGGTACAAATTTTTTTCTTATTTCTAATAGCAGGTGAAATTGTGTTTTTTTTTCCCATTGATGTTAGAGGACTGAGGACCAAAATCAATTTTTGGAGAATTACGAATTTACAATTACTAATTTTGAAATTTGAGGATATAAAATTCAATACGTAAATATAAAGAAGAAAGAAATCTCTAACAATAATTTGGAAATATAATATAGGTGATAACAGAAATATTATAAGAGTCACACAACAACTTAGCACGTGTTGTGAATAGGATTTAAATTTCTCTCTTTATTTTGTACCCTAAATCTTTCTTATTTACATATTTGGTAGGTTTATGGGCCAATATAAATTATTACGATAATCTAATATATGAATGAATGGGTTAATAGTATTCTTCATATATTGATCTTAATTTTTGATCCAACTTTTTTTTTTCTAGTCCAACTCTCTATTTTGGTGATCACAATTCACATAGACATGTGGTAATATATATATATATATATATATATATATATATATATATATATATTTATAGATTTATGTGAGTTCGTCAAACAGATCTAATTTCATAAAATGGGTCAATATATGACGGATAGACTTGTGAGAATTGATTTGAATTGTGAATTTTCTTCTCACACAATATTATCTAGTTATTTTCGTGAAACAATTTCATATAAGTAATCGTGATTTTTTTAAATGTGAACTATGCGATAACAATGTGTTTGAATTTATCATTTTTAATTTTAAATGTGAACTATGTGGAAATTTGTTTTCACGTGAAGAAAGGTATGAACCAAGTGGGGAGATAATGGGGTTTGAATTAGAAAAATAGTTTAGTGGTTTGAATTCAAGAAAATAACAAAAGTTGGTATCAAATCAATTGTTGAAGGTAGGTAGAATTCAATTACTATATACTTTGTCAAGCTTTCTTTTTCAATTGCATATCAGAGTCAGTGACCATGATTTTTTTTTTATATAAATAAAATTAAGTATTAGTCTAAATATAATTCCTTTAACTAGATGTGTAAATAGAAATATGTATAAATTCACTGTTTTAAAATTCGTTAGTCTCTAATCGGGTATTTAACTAATTCCCGAGATGCATTGTCGACGAATAAAAGTTAAACATGACTCCCTATTACTTTAGCTACTTCTCTTAATTTTACAATCTTTAAAAAAATATTTTTAACTCTTGTATTGTTTTGTTTTTAAATGATTTTTGTCTTTATCTAGATAAAAAAAATTCTTATAATATGATAACAACACATTTTTACTAATAAGGTAAAAAAGGAAAATAATGTATATTTGTATGATACATTAGGGTTATATAGCTCTGCCTAACTCCAGTTTTTATTGTCTGACGTTTAAAGTACTTTAAAATCGACGGATAGACTAAAATCAATATTATTGTCTAACTTGATTCTTACAACGATGCATAAACTAAAACCAAAAAGGGTAAAATAAATTTGATTTAATATGGGGGACTGCATAAACTAAGATAAAATAAAATTGATTTAATATGGGGGAAAATATGATTTTAAACATAAGGGATGTGTGACACGAAATTAAGGAATACATAAGTTAAGAGTTTTACCCGTTTTGTACTAAACGTGATATCAACTATATTTTCATCTGCAAACACACGTAACTATTTAAATAAATACGTATGGAGTATAATATGAACACCCCACGTTATAGTTTTGAGTTGTCAAGTTATTTAATAATAATATAAGTAGTAATCAAACAAGTTAAAAGTCTTTTCAAAGATGGCAGCTGAAGATGGTTTTCTAACTTGGGGAAAAAAATTGCAATCTACGCTGAGGTGTTTGACTAAAACTTATTTTAAAAATTAAGATTTTGTGAGACTTATGAAACTAATTAATTTATAATTTATAATTTACATAATAAAAATCAACTTGTCAAAAAAGGGTCTTAATTATAGATATTGAATTGTGTGTGATTGATGTCTTATATGAGTTTTTATATTTAATAAATTAGATTATGGTAAATCATTTAAGAAAATAAGCTGTTACAATTTAATTTATAAATTAATGAACTTTTTTATGATGTTAGTGATTGTATTTCTGAGATTAAAGCGATCTTAACTATGTTAAAAGAAATAGAATAATATGAATAAGTTTCAGAGTTTTTATTGCTTGTTTTTAGGATATATAAAAAGATATGTTTTTAAGTATAATATTTTTTTTATTAGAGTATAGATAGTAGATAAATTAGAATAGATGAACTAAAATAATAATAATAATAATAATAATAATAATAATAATAATAATAATAATAAAAATAATAATAAAAATAATAATAATAATAATAATAATAATAATAATAATAATAATAATAATAATAATAATAATAATAATAATAATAATAATAATAATAATAATAATAATAATAATAATAATAATAATAATAATAATAATAATAATAATAATAATAATAATAATAATAATAATAATAATAATAATAATAATAATAATAATAATAATAATAATAAACAATGGAAGTTTTGTTGAATTGGAAATAAAATTTGATACACATCAGCAAAACTTAACTGAAAATACATTTGTTAGTTTTTGAAAGACTGATAAAATTATTAAAAACTCCAAGAGTTTGGATCTCTTAGCAATTTAACCTAATTAAATAATATATGTACATAACTTTATAGTTTTAAAATTTATTAAGTTTATTTCTAATTAATTACACATTATTTCCCTTGTATCAAACTTTTTGTAAATTATATTTAACATATTATAATACTTACATAATGGATTTTTAATTTTATAGTTTTAAAAAGATGACTAGTTTTACAATAAACTGGTCGAACCACAATGAAATAAGGAGCTTTATATCTGAAATAGACACAACGAAAGCTCATCCCAGAATCATACAACCACACCCATTATTATTAACCAAATAGACAGATATTATAATCATGAGAATCTTAAAGGATAAGCCATAACACCACAAACATGTGCATTCCAGCTTTCAGATGTTTGATAAAGACTCTTCAAAGTACAAGACAAAATACATCATTTTTGCTTGTCTGTAAAACAAAACACCAAGTTTGTGGTGTTCTAAACCAAGCTATTCATTCCTTAAGAGTCTAAATTTCAAAACCTGATAAGGGCATCTTCCACCACTCTCCAAATCCCATTTTTTACACTTAATTTTGATGTTTTTAACCTTTCAAATTAAATCACCAAATCACCATTATATCTAAAATTATGGTGATTTGATTTTAATCTCCCATGTTGGTCAAACCCTATTTCACCAAAATCTCAAATCCTATATTTTCACCATATTTTTTGGTGAAAGAATTTTAATCTCCCACCTTACCACCATTTTAACATAATTTTCACCAAATCCTATTTTTCCTATCAAATATAGGATTGAATATAAAATTTGGTGTAATCACCACCATTTTTTAATTAGCATATAAAATGATTATATTAACTAATTTCATGTGATTACCAACTTGTTAAAATATTTTTTTGAGAATTCATTAATGTTGGTTAATGAATTCGTTTTTTAATAAATAAATACATTTTTACTAATAATAAATAAATAAATAAATAAAAATATATTTAGCCAAAAATAAATTATATGTTAAAACGATAAATACATTTATTATCATAAATGAACAAAAGCATAATACATTTGAGTAACATAATAAACTAAAAGATGAATTACATTAACGAAAAATTCATAAACTACTTAATAATCTTGCTTTTTTTTTTTGCCAAAAAAAATGTTGATTCAAAGGGGCCTCGTTAAAACCTTGTTGGCCTAACAAGGAAAGAATACCCCTTATTTTCTCCAACTAATAGTCTTGATTGTCATAGTTGAAATTAGAGAAATGTCCATCACCAGTAGGTTCACCATAGTTGCATTATGTGTTGTTGTTTGGAGACTCCGGTATATAAACATCTTCATCATTTCCTCCACTTTCCCCTACACTAAAATTCAAACTTCTAGCAGCTAGTGACCCGTTTCCATGATCAATGATGACTTGTTTCTTATTACTCCAGAATTGTTTACTAAAAGGTGTAAGATTACTTAAATCCTTTCTCATAATCTTTATGTCTTGTTCATCAGCCTTTAATTTTAGTTTTTTTTTTCCTTCATGTCTCATTTTTTCTGCTTAAGGCTCATCATTAAATCTGCACGCACTTCTCTTTCTTTCGTATATTTAAGTACTCTTCATGCTGCTTTTGCATAAGATCTTGACTCTTTCCAACACTGCTCATCATTTCCTGCCACATAGGATCTTTTTCCTTTGGGAGTTTTCTTTTTACCTTTGCCGCTTTCATTCCAATTGGTCTCTCCTGTGACCTAATATATCCAAGAGGAGATGCCAAACTATCTCCTAGAGGAGATGGTGTACTATTCGACTGAATAGGTTCAGACCATTTCACGTGATATTTGAGTATTTTCCATGCATGATCAAACTTAAATGGTTGATTTTTGGATTCTTTGATGAGATATAGTTCTTTGGCCTCTGCAAGTTGTAAAAATGAGTAATAAAAATGTTGAATTAGAATAAATTCTAATAAACTATTTTTAAGTATTAATGATGCATATACTTACCATACTTTCAGCATTGCTACCACTTTGATTTCGAGCTGTAACCTGAATAAATGCTGCACGGAACAATGAGCATGAAGAAGATATTTTTTCAAATCGAGAACATAATGACCTTATATTTCTACGCTCAAATTTGTTTACATCAACGGCTTTGTGGTTGTAGCAGCTCTCTATTTTTTACCACAAATCATCTTTGCTTTGATATGTTCCGATCGCACTATCAGATGAATGATGTACATATGCATTACAAAGAATTTCATCTTCAAGTACCTTGAATCCAAGACCTCTTAAACTCATTTTTTAGAAAAATTACTAATATTGTGATGAGTAGGATTTTGAGAGAGGAATTATATGATACATTCGATCATATATATATATATAGATTAATATAATGGTATGCATTTTTAAATATCAATACAAATTAAAGTGGGTCTGGTCTCTTTACTTTTATCAATGCAAAAGATGTAGGATTTGATACGTGATCAAATGAAGTGACAAAACACTATGCTTTCTGCAAATATGACATGACCACTTGCTTGTGAGGAGGAGATAGATGATAAATGTTACAGCTGAGCCTACAAAATATTTTCAACTTTCAATGCAAAATCAAGTGGGTCTCTTTTCATTTTTACCAAATGAAGTGACTAGACATATAGACCACTATGCAAAACCTATGCATTCATTTATAATACATTTATCAATGTAAAACACTATATATTCACCATATCAATGCCTGCAAACACTATGCTTTTTGACGGTAAGTCACATGGCCACTTAGACCACTTGATTTAATTTATAGATAAGGTTCTTATATATAATCAAGTAATATGTCTATAAATAATATATTATATATAGTAGTAATATTACTCATCAACCATAGAAAATTTATCACATCTTCCTAGTTCAAGTAACACAATGAGTTACGAAGGTGGACCATCTCACCATATTCCAAACCAATCCTCATCTTCATCATCTTCATCCAACAATGAATCTGATCTTGAAGATTCTTCAAATGAGTTTGATATTCAAACAAGAAACACACACCAATGGAATCATATCATCCAACAACAACAAATGATAAAACAATATTATTTATCTCAATCTCATGGTAATTGGGGAGGGGCCGTTGTTGGTCATGCATATAAAGAACGTGGAAGTGAAGTTGGTGCAGTTCAACTCAAAAGTGACTACTTTGGTG
The DNA here is from genome assembly GCA_946896805.1 of Scutellaria galericulata. Lineage (NCBI taxonomy): Eukaryota > Viridiplantae > Streptophyta > Magnoliopsida > Lamiales > Lamiaceae > Scutellaria > Scutellaria galericulata. The sequence continues at coordinate 12,468,394 of OX335789.1, forward strand.
AAAATCCCACATATGGTGCACAATTTCGTAGGCGATTTCGAATGAGTCATGAATTATTTCAACGAATTAGAAGGGGTTTAAAAAACCATTCTAATTCATGGAAGAAATCCTATGACATTACAGGACGACAAAGTTTTACTTCATATCAAAAAATGTGTGTGTCTATTCAATTTCTTGCTTATGGTACTTCTGCTGATTCATTTGATCAATATTTTCAGATTGGTGAGTCAACTCTAATTAGATTTGTTAAAGAATTTTGTTGAGACATTGTCACGGTATTTGGTGAAATTTATCTGAGAAATCCAAATGCAGAAGACATAGAAAAGTTGTTACAAGTTGCAGAATCTCGTGGTTTTCCTAGGATGTTGGGGAGCCTAGATTGCATGCACTGGGAGTGGAAAAATTGCCCAACAGCTCAAGCAGGGGCATACCGTGGACGCAATAAGAAGTGCACCATCATACTTGAAGTAGTAGCATCGCATGATACTTGGATATGACATGCATTTTTTGGCCTTCCAGGTACAAATAATGATGTTAATGTCCTACAAAAATTGACTCTATTTCAAGCATTAACCAATGGTACATCTATACCAGCTAATTATTCAATTAAAGGTAAGAATTATAATGTCGGTTATTATCTAGCTGATGGTTTTTATCCTAAATGGTCAATTTTAGTACAAGCCATTAATATGCCCAAATGTGACAAAGAAAACTATTTCGTACAGAAACATGAATCGTATCGCAAAGATGTAGAACGTGCATTTGGAGTTCTTCAAGCTCGATTTGCAATTATCAGAAGAGCGACTCGATTTTGGAAGAAGCAAGACTTACATGAAGTTATGTTTGTATGCATTATTATGCACAATATGATAGTTGAGGAAGAACGTAGTGGATATCAAAACGCCAACCTTGACTATGATAGTTCACCCACTGTCCCGTTTGCTGAGTTTTCAAGAGATTTTAATAATACAAATTATGTTAGTTTTCTTGGTCGACATCGAAATCTGATAAATCAAGGAGAATATAATGAACTAAGAAGAAGATTGATAGCACATTTATGCGAGAAACGTGGTCAAATCGATGATGTTGAAGATGATGACGATGGTGAATGAGATTTTTTATGATTAGATTAATATATGTTGTAATGTTATTTATTTGAGTTCATTTTCTTGCATGTTGTAATATTATCATGTTGTAATGTTTTTATTATATGCATTATAATTTAAGTTGATTTTCTTTCATGTAAAATAATTTTTTTGAGATTTATCATTATTGAAATTATATAGTTAAAATGATTATTTAAAATCAGATCGATAATCATTTGAAAATAAAATAAACCAAAATTATGATTAACATTAAATGCATAATTTTGTGATATATTTGGTGAAATACCATGGGAGACCAAACCAAATTATATCCTTATAAATGGTGAAATATGATGAAATGGTGTAATATTAATATTTTATTATTTGGTGGAAAATTTGATGAAATAGGTGGAAGATCAAATACACAATTTTTCCATCAAAAATGGTGAAATAAAGAAATTGTGTGCTATTGGTGGGAGATAAACCCATTTTTTCACCACAAAAAATGGGATTTGGTGAAAAAATGGTGTCAGACGGTGGAAGATGCTCTAGGATAAAATCATCATCAACTACTTTAGGCACTGATTGAAGAGCATATAAGCAGAAATCAAACTTAAGCTTCTTGGTAAGTTCGATACTTATGAACACGAACAGGCACCACTAACAATACACATGCAAGCAAGAAAATACAGTCATAGTATGTTGCACACACATGTGAATTTAAAGATATAGTAAAAACTTCATACAGTCATATCATTGGGATCGGGAAAAAATATTACTATACGGAGTTATTCTTATATAGAGTTTTACAAAAAAAATAATTTTTTCGCATAAAAAATAATATAAATATAAAAATAACATATACATTGTATATTATCTATCTCACACGTTCATGTAACTAATTTAATAGTTTTGACTAAGAAATTTAAATACATACACTTGAGTTAAATCAAAAAATGAATCTAGGGACTATAAGCTTTGACAATTTAAATACATACACTTGAGTTAAATCAAAAAATGAATCTAGGGACTATAAACTTTGACCATATATGTGTATTAATAAATATTTTTATAATATATTAATCATTTATTCCTATATAGAGGTATAAATCCTTAAGACGGGACTTGAAAAATGTATGACTTATGACAATGTGGAGTTTATTCTTATTTATAACTAGTCCCAAGTTGGGACTTGAACTTTTTATTACTATAGGAAGTTTATTCCTATATAGAGTATTACTATAGAGAGTTTTTACAGTAGCACATGATTGTTGTACACGCATCAAGGATCAATGATCAATCCTCTACCCAGAAGATGAAAAATGGGTTATTAATATGAATGAAAACTACATGGCAAATATAGCAAGCATCTGGAACCATACAAATGAATCATCAACACAAAGCTTTTTATCTTCTGTCATGTTGATAAACTAATAGAACCAAAGTGAAAAGTGGGAGTGTGACTTACATGTGATGATGCATCTCAACTTCAAGGCAGTACCTCCAATCACAAAGTAACCGAAGACAAATGATATAAAAAGATTTCACAAGAATGATAAGAAAAAATAATCATCCAAAAGATACAAGTATCAGCATGTATACAAAATAACAGAATTCTCCTCCACGACAAGTATCAAGTTATTAGGACAGATGCGTGTGAAAACTATTGCAAAAGGTAATTATGTTGGTAAAATATCACATAAACTACACATAAAACATTTAAGTGCTAACCATGCATGTACGATTCTATACAACAAATTTCAACCATGTATTGACTTAACTTCCCGAGCCAACAACTGAGAGGGTGTCCCAGACTTGGTCAGTCCAATTATCCGTTAATTCAACTAGTGTCTAGTGTAGCTCCACAAAAAATTTAGATCACAGAGAATTAGTAACACAACCAGTACAACAAGGCATATATCTAACAAAATAATAAAACGAACTTAGTAACATAACAAGCTATGAGAGCAGATAACATAATGTAATATCTCACATTCTGGGCAGTGAATGTAGGCTAACTTTCCTGCAACAAAGGCAGAGACAAACCAAAAATAAAAGAGAGAAGACCATGAAAACCAGTTGATTACACCTACGAACCACCTGAAACAACATGCATAACACATATACTATTATCAACTAGTTGTGCCATTTACACTTGCACCAATTTCATGAGCATGAAATATGCATATGGACAGATGGGAAATTTCATGTATCAGACCATAATGATGGAGAGTTAAAGTTGAAGTTGTTATGTATGTTCTCAGGGTATGCTATTTAATACAAAGGGGATTAACAACTAGAAAAGTGTAACCTCAGCTAACAGAGAAAAACAACTCTCTTAGTTCAAATGTAAAAACCCTGGACACAAGTCAAAACCTTGCTGAAGTAGTTTCAAAAGGACCAGATATCATTAAGTAGTAAAAATAAGTGACAACTTTCAAATGTCAAGAAGGAAAATCATAACATCTTTCATAAGAATGAATTATTTAACAACCAAAGAAGCACCACATACGGCATTTTACAGCTCAACTTCATATAAGTCAAGAAACCAAACTAGAATCCAAGAATTACACAACACCCACAAACTTCTTACACTTCACAGCTTTAGTTTCTTCATCTTCTATTCAATAGCAAACACTGTATAATAGTGGCAGCTAAATCCTGATCCAAAATCAAAACAAAGAAAGAACTATCACATTCACTGAACAATTCAAGCCATCCACTGTCAACAAAACCGACACGTGCATATATAATTCACACTGTTCAAAACAATAATATAAACATAAGCAAATAGAAGTTAAACCTCACCCTCGGTCACAGAGCATCACCAAATCTACTCGAGCTACAAAAAATAATCAAGCATCGAAACATAAAGTCTAATTTAAGCAAGAGCTAAAAACAAGCAATACCCAATAGCCTACGATCAAACACAACAAAGGAGCAACTTTACCAGAAAACACGAGTGGAACCATTCCATATGCATAAATTACATCAACACAAGTGCAGAAACTGCTAAATTATTTTCCTTGTAGTCAAGGATAGAGCAATACCAGTAGCTGAAACTCTTTCTTCATAAGATAAAATAAAATAAAATAAGAAAAATTAGGGTTTGAGTGTTCACTTCTTTAAGCTGCCGCGGATGCCGGGCTTGGTTTTGGAGGCTTCAGCGACATGGATAGAGTGAAGATTATTGAGCTTGGATTCATCGAAAGGGATCTTAGGATGGCGCGAGTCGTGGTGGATCTGCATGGTCTTGATATCAGGAGCGGTGACTTTGCAAAGGGGGCACTCGAACTTGGCATGGCCGCCCTTATCCTGGCCGGAGCGGTCAACAAGGCCGGCCTTGCCGCCGCCGCGGTTGGTAAGGGCGGCGTCAACCTTGGCGGCTATGTCCTTGGCGGTGTGCTTCTTAGGTTTGGCTTTTCCGGTCATGGTGAATCAGTGGTGGTTAACGTAGTGATCGCGACGGTGTCGTTTCTTGTGTGCCCTAGACTCTGTATGACTGCCCTAGAAATGGGTCATTCCATTACCAACATCTATATATATCTTCTTTTTTTCTTTTTCTTTTTTAGTTGAAAGAATTAATCCAAAACACACACACACACATATATATATTGTAAAGACCCGTGTATTACACGGATATAATTTTAAAATTTATTATTTATAAATAAACTTAATTATTATTATTTATCATTAATTCTTAACTTAATTAGTGCATAAATTAACTTAATTATGCAAAATATTTCAACTATCAAGCAACTTCAATTAAAATGTTTTACCTAAAGTTTCATAAGTTACACTTTTGTTTGCAATCATCATTATTAATTTGTTGTTTTTCAATTGTCATTATCTCATTAAATGTTTAATTATAATAAATTAGAAATATTAAATGAATTAACTGAAATTAGAATTAAATTTTTGAGCGGGAAATAGAATTAGAGGGTGACATGTGTCCCTCTTGGTTATTCCTTAGATACAGATACAGATATAGATGAGAGTTTAAATCATTAATTATATACTATTTCACTTTCATTAGCCATTAATTGTATATCTATGCACTATGAGTGAGGTAATGTTATTTACATACATACTAGAATATGATTCGTATAATACACAATTAGAAAAAATAAAATTGAATCAGTAAAATTAAATAACCATTTTTCATTTAGTGATATTAATATAATTATTAAAATTGTCTTGTATTTTTAAATAACCTTAGATTTTTAGATTAATTTGAGAAATAATTTGCTTTATGTATGATTGTGATGCATTTGTGTTGTCAAAATAAAGTGTCATCATTTTCTTAAAAAAAGTAATTAAAAATAACATTGTTAGGAAATATTTTGGTTTTGTTAAGTGAATTAATTAAAATTAGAAAATAGAAAGTGAAATAATTATTTTGAGGCAGGAAAGTAGATTAACCCTAACGTAACACGTATTATTCTATCATATATTACTATATTTCAACTTGTGTAATATCATATTTATAACAATCTGAATTTGCAATTTCAATGAACTATAAAAAAAAAAAAAAAAACATAGTTTTTAGTAAAATATGAAAGTGGGATGAATGATGTCATTTAAATTATATTACACACAAAACAATCAAAGATATTTAAAATGATACTTCTTAAATATAAACAAAATAAACTAATTAATATAGATAGAGGACAGATTGTGGCTAGCATTTCCTTCTCGTTTTTTCACGTACGATTTTTTTTTTTTCTTTCCTTTCTTTTTATAATACTTTGGAGTTATTAAAAAAAGGTGAAACTGTGGGCTGCGAGTGGGCCCTCCAATTTTAACAGTTTGTTTAATGGGCTTTAAACCTTGGGCTGATATACTATGGGCCACTTTATCCGACACAATAATTTGATTCGATTTGAGATATTAATATTCAAATTCTTTGAATTATGGAATTTTCAAAATCATGAGAAAAACTTTAGAATAATATTTAATTGGCAGACTAATTAAAAATGAGAGAAATAATATTTATAACATAAAATCTGGAGAGAGAAAGAGGGAAAAAAAAAAAAAAACGAGATGAAATAATATTTCTATTAAATATATATATATATATATATATATATATATATAGAGAGAGAGAGAGAGAGAGTCATGAACTGATGAACAAGCATTTGCCACAGTTCCACAACAAACGCAAAACCTCTTCACTCTTCTCTGGCACCTCTTTGAATATATTCATCAAATTCAGCTCGCATAATCACCAGTCATGGCCATGTCTCAAGATTCAAGAGAGTCGGCAACAATTCTTCGCTTAATCAACATAATTTACTATTAGCATGATGATCTCGGCTCTGAAATCAGCTGTTCATTTTCCTCCATTTTCAGGGGCGATTTTCACGGCCCCAATTCGTCGCGCAAAACCTAGAATTTATTCGACCTCGTCATCTGCTCTTCAGACTTTAATCAGCAATAAACTAATGCCCAACCCAGTTTACAATTTTCTTCCCGAAACCCAGAATCCAAACAACGTTGTCGCGCTTGTCTGTTCATCCCTCAAGCAAAAAGATCGTATCTTTTGGGATAATCTCCAAGAGCAAGGGCTTTTTAGTCATTTCACCAGCTGTGAGTTCTCTAGAATCTTGCTGAGATGCCAATCTGATTCATCTGCTACTCTCACTTTCTTTGATTGGGTGAGAATTCATTTGGGTCTCGAACCCAATGCACATAATTACTGCATTATGATTCATATATTGGTTTGGTCTAAAGATTTTAAGCAAGCTATGAAATATTTGTTGGAATTGGTGCAGTTGGAGGAATGTGGGAATGGTTTGGAAAGATTGGATGTGTATGAGAGCTTGCTTTCGTGCACGAATGATTGTAATTGGGACCCTGTTGTGTTTGACATGCTCATCAAGGCTTATCTAAGAAAGGGCTTGGTTAGAGAGAGTTTTCAAGCTTTTAGAAAAATGGTGAAGCTTGGGTTTTTACCTAGTATTTTTACTACCAATTGTCTTTTGAATAGGTTGTCGAAGATGGATTACTTAGGAAAATGTTGGGAAGTTTATGAAGAGATGTTGAGAATTGAGTTGCATCCGAATGTGTGCACGTTTAACATATTGACTCACATCTTGTGCAAGGAGGGTGATGTGGATAAGGTGAATGGTTTCTTGGAGAAGATGGATGAAGAAGGGTTTGACCCGGATATTGTAACCTATAACATGCTTATTGATGGGTATTGCAAGAAAGAGAGGTTGAAGGATGCAGTTAAATTGTATAACATCATGAGTAAGAGAGGTGTGGTTCCTGATTTGATCACGTATACGACCTTGATAAACGGTCTCTGTAAGGCCGATAGTCTGAAAGAGGCGCATCGATTGTTTAATTTGATGGTTCATAGAGGGTTGATGCCCGATGCTGTCTCGTACAATACTCTAATCTATGGATATTGCAAAGAGGGGATGATGCGCGAGGCGAGATTCTTGTTGTTTGACATGATTGGAAGTGGGGTTTGCCCTGATAAGTTTACTTGTTGGCTGCTTATAAAAGGCTATCAAAATCTTGATAGGATAATATCTGCGATGAATCTAGTGGTGGAACTCACACGCTTTGGTGTTATAGTTTCTCCAGATATCTATTGTTATTTGATACTTGCTTTGTGCAAAGAGAATAGACCATTTGCAGCAAAGTCACTTTTTGAACAGATGTCTCAAAATGGTTATGTGCCAAGTGAGGAAGTGTATAGTGAGTTAGTAGATTCTCTTGCTAGAGGCAAATTTGTCAAAGAAGCATTAGAATTGAAAACAGAGATGGTGTCAAAGGATTTGAAGCCTAATTCAAGTGCATATAGAGCTGTTATAGGAGGTTTGTGTCAATCAAGAAGAAGCATGGAGGCTCTACTCTTGATGCAAGAGATGGTCGAATCTGGTCTGCCTTTAGACATCGAAATTTGTAGATCATTGGTGAATGGGCTATGTAAAGAGAAAAAAATCTTGGAAGCGGAATCGTTATTAAGTTTTTATGCTGAGGAATTTCAAATCTTTGATGTAGAATGTTATAATGCACTTATTAGGATACTCTCTGAAGAACATGACCCCTCTCAGGTCATGGAATTCCAAGAAAGGATGGCGAAACTCGGATATGTACCAAATAGCCTAACATGCAAGCATGTAATTGATGGAATGTGGAAAGCAATGGGAGCACAGAGACATGAGCTACTGGTAGAATGAAGTTGCATCTCTTCTTTTGAATATCTTTTACCGTTTCTCAGTTTTCAATCTCAATTGGTTTACCTCCAAGTATGAAATCTAGAAGTAGATGGAGATTTTGTAGGAAGAGCTACGTGAAAATATGTGAAACATAGTTGCATTCTAGATGCTAACCACAACTATATAGAATTCCAAATTTTGTATGATAATCTGTGTGATTATACTTATTATATCTTGGTTCGGTTTCTTTGTAATAGTAGGATGGTGTTTGGGATTAATACCGTGACATGATGAGACTGACAAACAACCACAGAAGAAGGAATCCCCACAGCTGGATTGTAGTTCTACTTTACATGATTCGACAAAAGAGTAAATCATTTATATTCATTATGAGCTTTGAATAGAATCCTGGGGGTGATGTGGACTTGAGTTTGTTGTATTAGTTTTACCTTCATATTCTGGAAGTTGATAGAATGGTAAATGATCTTTCTCTTGTCACAATGACATTGCAACTTAGTAATATGGAAATGGTGGAGTTTTTATTCTGGTAGGCAATGTGTTCATTCAAACTGTTCATATTCATAATCTCGTTGCGGGTATTGCTATCCACTAATCCTAGCATCTGCTCGTCTCGATATCCTATAAATGCCATAGAAGTTGATTAGTGTTGGATTATGTTCATATATTTGCTGCAACTTATGCATTTTATATTTAGGTTTTTATTATCTTCTTGTGTCAATATCCTCTCTATTGTATTGGATCAAAATCATAAGGTGTAGAAGATGCGCATTAAGAGGTTCTGAGTTCGATGCATTTACATAAATCATTGTTACCACAATAAACACTAAAGATACATGAGCAGGTAATTCATGAACTCTTATATAACTATTAATGGTTTATACATTCAGATTCACTCTTCATTGCTATTGCCATTTTGACTTCATTTGGTTTCAAGCAAACTCCTGACAGTGGGCTTATCAGCACGTGTTTCCATGGCAAGCTTAAGTGGTGTCAAAGGATAAGAAGGGAAATTGCTCATCTCTGGAACGGAGAGATTATCCCATCGCTTTGAGAGAATCGAGCTTGCACACCCATCCAAACCTATGTGAGTCACATGCTTCACATCTGTAGGTAATCCAATTTCCATTCCCATTTCTGTTTCTTCTAATTCATCCTTGTATACTGAAAATAGGAGTGTTCTTGAAATATGATTTTCACACACACACACACATGGAAATCAAATATGGAGATCACTTACCAAATGAGTGTGAGAAGTTCTTGAAATTCTTGAACAACTTGTGGAACCTTGGAAGTGCCAATAGGCTCAAAGGGCTCTTCAAGTTTTCACCAGAGAAACTTTCTTCATCGTCCTCATATTCCTCTTCTCCTTCACGAGTTCCTTCACAGCCGAAACAAAAGGTGAACATACATAGAATAGGAGAATTATATGTTACTGTGGAAGAGAATAGTACTTGTGGGAGTCGAACCGATGTCCATCTTTGATCGTTTAGCTTCTTGCAACCCAACTGCAATGCTCGACTCGGATATGCAGCCTACAGTGAAGGGAAGTAGTACAAATCTTTCCATTCGATCTCTCATGATCACAGAGAGAGAGAGAGAGAGAGAGAGAGAGATGAATGTGAGGTGGTTTGGGAGAATTGGATTGTTATAAATATATATGGTGCTAGGTACTTGCTTTGTCTCAAAGTTTTAGGATTACTTTTGTTTATGTATAGTCAATCTCTACTCAAGTTTGATGACAAAGACATGGAGATCCAATAATTTCTGGTATATTACATTACATGATATCTACATTATAAATTCTTTTGTTGAAGATCTCTCTCTCTCTCTGTTTGTTCCTAAGTGGTGGGGCTTTTCTCTCACTGGCTTCTCTTGAAGGGGAAGCCATCCATACTCCAATTTTCCTACCAAATCGCTATCGTTGTAGTGTTACTACTTTGCCCACTCCACCAAATATGAGTGCACTATAAGAAAACTCTAAGAATGTTAAGATGGCAGTTAATCATCTTTTAAATGCAAAAGTCTTGTTTTATTTTCTTGATTTTAAAGGATTAGTTGCATCATGCATGTAACATTGCAACAAACTAAAAACCCTTCTTCTTAGGTGGATTGATATTGATATTTATGGTGGTTTTCCTTAATAGGGGTGCAACCGAAGCGATTCAGTTCCAAGCTATAGCTCGACTCGATCGCTTATATAGATAGTTCAAAATGTTTGGTTCGATAATTAGTGTTTTATTTTCACAATAAAATAATACAACTACATCTACTTGTTAACTTTTTTCAATATGATGTGAAAATTATCAATGTCTATTATAATATGATTTGATTCCTTATGGATATCCAATTTTATAGGAAGAAATAGTTGGTAGAGAGCTAATTATGGAAATAAGTCTTGCAAAATTTTGTTATTTTGACTAATTAATTAAAAAATTATTCGAAAATATAATAGTGTTAATACAAGATTCTAAAAATACATATTGCTAGAATTCAACTGAATAGAAAAATGAATTCAGATACTGTCCACATTGAAACAGAAATGGAAAATATTTTTCCATATAATACATAAAACAGAACTGACAAATCTGTTGTATAACTGTTACCATATTTAACATTTCCTAGAAAAATAGAATGAGCACTTATATTAGGGGACATTATATATAGGTGTTAATCTACAAAAAAAAGTTCATGATCATAGTGGGGGATAGAAGTATGAAGATAATGAAAATCCAAGGAACAGCAACCCTCCTACCATTGCAACGGTACGCTGTGAAATCCTCGATGCCAGCATGCTTCCACCAATCACTGCTACTGACGTACAAACGGTGTGCCCTAAAGTGGCCCCTATTGCTACTCCAACGGCATTTTTGTGTGTTGCTAGCTGTAGAAGAAGGGAGAGAAGAACCCGTCTTTGAGCTGACCAGATATGATTGAATTCCACTAAATAGACAAATAGACTAGCAAAACTCTTGATGCACATATGAAAAAATGTATCTATCTGCCTAACACACATATCTCTCTACCGGTGCAAAGATGATTCGATGAAGTAGGTTCCAACCCTGTCCATTTGGACTCGGGAGCAACAGTTCATATTTACTTAGGTTGTGTTTGGATGAGAGATTTGAATAATGATTTGGAACCCATACTAGTTTCTTCATAGGTGCTGTTTGGGATATATGTAATTGAAAGCTATGACTTTAAAATTTTTTAGCAATATTAGTGGATTTTGAATCCACTCTGACTTGAGTGGATTTGAAATTCATTCATTTCAAATCATGTATTTCAACTCTCTCTATCCAAACACAACCTTAGATAATTCTTCTTTATCAACTTACAAGTTGGTCGCTTAGAACATTAAGAAAATTCCAATCTATGAATTCAAAACATCCTAAAAAAATGCATTTGGTGCTACAGTACCAAGGGTGCAATGATCCCTAAAATCTTGTAGCAGATTAGAAGAGAAAAAAGAATCAAGGACCCCTCGGAGAGTTCAGATTGCTTCAATGTTGAAATATATATTAATGCAAGAAAAACAACAATAAATAAACAAACTTACAGCAATGGTCGCGATCTGGCTACGGTCTCCCCATTCTGCTAAAAATGTCAAAATAAATGACTGCATACAAATCATTTCAGGGGAAAAATATCAGTAACTAGCACTTCAATCTCCAAATGATCTAAAGTAAAAGCACAAACAAAAGAAACAAGAATCCTCTAAAAAATGGATGTAAACTATATTGTAATAAACACAAGTGCGATACTTCACTAGTTCCCCAATATGGCTCTTGTACAGAGAGAAAAAGGTATACCTCTAAATAGATTGGTGTACAAAATCTAGAAAAAAAACGTCGATATGCTGTTTTCCCTTGTCCAGCACCAAGTTTTTCTTCTACCTGTAATATTTGACAGTCACAAGTGATTCAGCAGTACAAAAGAAATGGAAGTCGAGGGGAAAATATATGAAAAGATTGACAGCAAATTTCATCCAAGCCAAAGTTTAATGTGTGTGATATTACGAATATTATGTGGCAACCAAACAGAGATTACCAAGGCTAACAAGTGCCAAAGTAGGATAAAGACAGAATGCATTCCCCCCCCCCCCCCCCCCCCAAACCCCAAAAAAAAATGTATTTTTCTAAACAATGTATTTTCAAGAGTCAAATTGAAGAATGTATTTTTCTAAACAAGAGAATGCAAGATGGGAAACATGTTCAGCTCCAGTGAAAAAGAAAAATGTAAACCAAATGCAATCATGAGCATACTTCTTCTATCTCTTTTTCCTGAGAAGCTTTTGAGTCTGATGACCTCCATGCAATGTAAAGTAGTCGGAGCCCAAAAAAGGCATAAAGAACTGCAAGAGGATAGTTCATTTCAGATCATAAGCAGTTGAAATCATAATAATTTATACAGAAACTTCTAAAGAACAAGTTCTTCTGATTTAGCATTTAGGTTTAGTTACTCTACTCAATGATATACCTTCCAGCTTTCAAGCTCATAGCATAACACAAATGGGACAAATAAAAATGTCCCAACTTGTCTTGTTCAATGTTAAAACTCTAAAATCCAGTCTATGATGAATCATATCTGAACCCAGCTCAGGTTGCTCTGAGAAATGCAAATTGCATTTGGAACCATGGAGGATGGGTCCACAAGTAACTGCACAAATGGGTTGGCTTGCAGATATTATTAAACTAGATCTGATTGGATTGGGTTCAAACTGAATCACTTATTAACATAACAAATTGAGTTGGCAAGAACTTAAAATGGGTAGACATCCCAACATCTCTTCCCTTCTGGTCATTCTTGTGAAATAGCAACAGTCATTTCAAGTACATTAAACAAGCAGTCACCATACGATGTGCTGCTCTATCAACCAGTAACAACTATCTTCACCCCAACTCATACTTACTTCCATCTCCTCAATCTCTCCACTGGTTCCTACCACTTCATTTCCTAATTATTTTCACCCCAGATGATGTTCTGTGACTTTCATGAAAGTTAATCCCAGGAACATATGCAGTATATAACTTATTGTGGATCCATTGCTTGATACGTCCCAACTTCAGAGCAAATAATTTTTAGACCAAAATGCCAATAACCTACCCGTTTACCCAATCTTAAATGATCCCAAGCCTAACAATATCTATTAGCCCATAAATCTACATCCCTAAGCATTATTTTACAGAGGATGTGGGCTTGCATTGACTCTGTAACACAAACTTCAGCAAATTTTGAAGCTTTGGGAGTTCAATATTTTTGTTTACACTTGGCCTCTTTCTTTGTCTAGCTGAGATCAAGCAAGCTCTAAAAGAGTTACCAAAGCAACTCAATTCAATTTACAACCTTGGTTTTAGTTCTCAAGGTATAGTGCATGCACAAAGCCACATCACATGGTTTAAAGACATGGCTGGAATAACATTTATCAAACATTAGGTCCTCTATGAAAACCACCTCTCTTTACACAAGTGCAAGCATTTAACAATTACAACCCCTACACTGCAGACCAAGGAATAGAACAATCATTTGATCATGATATGTTAGAGAAGTCTGAAACAAGAACCTGTAGCTGCACTGTTCGTATGCTTCCTTGATATCAAATTCGGCACAATCCTACCAAGTCCAGTTGAAAGTATCTGCAAGGCATGTGAAGATATATAATTTTAGTATCATTTTGGAGAACCAAGGCATCCAATACCTGTGCATAGGCATAAATAAGCGACATACACTGGGATGTAGACGAAATGAAATAATCTAAAATCCAGGAAAAGGGACAGGGTATTGACTTACAGTCATCACAAACAAGGCACTAAGTGCACCAGATAGAACAATTGACTTGGGGTGACGCATTGCCATGAGAGCTGCTATTATGAAAGTCTCATCTCCAATCTAGCAGCACAAACATCATTATATCCAGTCATTGATACAACTATACAGGAATGACAAGCACCGAACAGGACAATTCTCCCCTAAACAACACTTGACCAGAAGTACATTATTCTCCAAAGTATAGTTAATCATCTAACTATCTCTAATGGTGAAATAGGTAGACTAAGTTGTCTCTTTCAATGATCGCCAGCACATAAAACTACAACAATGACCTTCAATAGCCAAGCAGCATAGAATACTAACACGCTCACTGAACAGAATAATCTGACTATATTTGGCGATATATATTTGCTCACCTCACTGACAATTATCATGGATAAACTTGCAACAAAAGCATCGAGGACTCCAAGACCTGAGTCCAAATCAGCAGCGAGATTAACAGGATCAAGATCTTTTTCACCTTTGACAACAGTCTTTATTTTGTCCACAAACATCTGTCCACCAAAATTCACATAAAAATAACATCAATCCCACGAATAACGAACAACACGCACGCTCAAAAGAATCGATGAAATCCATCTAATGCATCTTTTATTTATTATGTCTCCTTTATCAGTCCGAATCTAGTGTAGCATGGAAGGTTATGTTCAATGAATAAGAGTGCACATACATGAGCTAAACTACCTCAATTATTCAATAATGTATTCATCATATAGAAATTCAAACTCAACCAAAAAACATATGATTGATAACAAATTGAGAGTGCAGCAGCTGAATAAACTTCAGCAGCTTCAAGAGGTGATTATACTGACTTTACCACGGCGGCCCAGATCCTTAACTGCAGCATTTGATTCATACCCTCCATTTTCCTAATCATGGTACAAATTCAGTTAGATTACCACAGCAAAATCAACTAACGCCAAAATCGGAAGAAAAAACAGAGAATAAATTACCTGAGCCGAAGCTTGATTAAGCGATAAGAAGATGAAGAGCATGAAGACGAAAAGACAAAAGGGTTTCCATGGAAACAGGCATGATTTGAAATCCGCCATGTTTGTCTGCTTTTGTTTTTTCTGGATTTGATTTGATCGACGTCTTTTCAATTTCAGGAGTCAAAATAATTGGGGATTTTGATTGACTACTGTAACGGAAAGATAAGGGATCTTGAATTCTTGATCCAAAAAAGGGGATTTGGGATTTTGGGGATTTTAGAAGGGATAGAAATTCTTGATTGCCTCCAATTTTAGCAAGTCTCCCAAACACATGTTTATAATTTTTCACAAGACTTTATAACATAAATTTTGGATCTGAAAATTTATGTATTGCCTGTTCATGAGGGTGATCGTAATTTTTTTAGGGTGGGACTATCCACACCCCACACTTTTCTAAACACATCCCATATTTAAATAAATCAAAAGTAATTATATATTAAATATCTATAATACTTCTTGATCACACCTGGAATAGTCGAACTGAAGAGTGTTCGACTCATAGAGTTCGAACACGTTGAAGGGTGTTCGACTTCAAAAGTCGAAATTGTTTAAAGGTGTTCGAACATCAATGTTCGAACACTCTTATGTATGTTCGATTTCTATTGTTTGAACAAGCCTATTTATGTTCGATTTTGATTGTTGAACTGTCTAAGATGTGTTCGATTTTTTGAAGTTGAACATTCTTAGTAGTGTTCGATTTGTAAAGTTGAACAGTCTTAGTAACGTTCAATTTTTGAAGTTGAACAGTAGGTTTATTTAAGTGTTTTTGGTATTTATCGTTGAATAATATGTTTATTATCTTCTATTTGAATTGTTTATTAGGAAAATGATTGTTGGTCGGTTCTTCCTCATGTATATTTTGTCACCTGCAAATAGTCAACAAGATTGTGTCAATAAAAAAAAAAGGATGGAACTGTTCAACAAAAGTACTAGTGTTCAACTCCTATGCTACGTTCGATACAACAAGTTGGAAAAAATGAGCTATGTTCGATCTACGAAGTCGAACACAATGAGAGGTGTTCGAACAGTCGAAGTTGAACAATATAAGCAATGTTCGAACATTAGAAATCGAACGCCACAAGGGGTGTTCGACTTGTCCTAGTCGAACAGGCTTATTATGTATGTTCGATAACTAGAATCGAACGACAAGTGAAATGTTCGACTCTCCAAGTCGAACATACTGTGATTTGTTCGACTTTTCTAGTCGAACACAAGGCAATCTCGCGACAAACCAGAATCGAACACCCCTCGACCACTTCTTCTGAATTTTTTCGTTTTTCAGCATGCAAACATCAAAATTTTCAAACAATAGACTACAATTACATGCTCACACCATAAGACATAGAAATTGATTCGATTTTACCCATCAATCAATCTAATCTACATAACTTTTATTCAAGATTCAACAAAACCCTAAAAATTTGAAAATTGGGTGTAAACACGAACCTGGCATTGAAGTTGAGCAATCTCTTGGAATGTCCATTTCTTCGTGTTCGATTTCTCAAGTCGAATTTGACAAAATTTGTTCAAGAAATTTCCTCCCCCTCTCAAGTCGAACAAACTGGGTTCTTCGTTTTTTTTTTTTTTGTTAACTTTTGATTTTGTTTGTTTTTTGGGTCAAAGGGTATAATGGGAAAAGTTTGGGGTGTGTTTAGTAATATTTTAAGATGTTGAAATTAAAATTGGGGTATGAAAAGAAATTGGGGTATGGTTAGAAAAGGGTGGGGTGTGGATAGTCCCACCCTTTTTTTTATGGTTAATTTCATTTCTCAATTTTTATTATACATTTCCTTTTATTTTGCATTAAATTTTTTTTTCTTCGATCACAATTTATAATATACGTTTTGTGTACTTTTACAATTTACGATCATTATTTTCCGGCAAGAAAGTGACCACATGATTTCATAGCACTTGAAGGTTATTTCATCATTTTCTAGGTTATTAACCAATTCTTCTCCAAAATCGAATTTAGCCCTAATTTTTCTCACATTTCTTCCACGTTGGCGCTTTCTTGCTGGAAAATATTGACCGGAGGTTGCAAAAGTAAACAAAATGTGTATTATAGGTTGTAATCGAAGAAAACAGATAGTTTATGATACAAAATTAAAAAAAAACGTGCATAACCACTTTTTTTTATTAAATTTCTATATAAGTGACAATTTAAAATTTTAATTAAAATCCCACCATGCTCCATGTAGGTGTGTATTATCTGGCAAATTGAATTAGGAGTGTGCATTATTCGACAAAGTGAACTGAAAACACATTCTGATTCAATAATCATGATTTTAGTTTAGGTTTAGGTTTAAATTATAGGATATTTATTTATTCGATTTAATTTGTAGAGAAAAATCATTGGAATAATCGAATCGAACTATTAGGTTTACTATATTATATTGTTGTAACCGCATCTCTATTTTCCATATGTAAGAGATTGGCTTTGAAAAAAGAGTAGTCTTGTGTGAGACCGTCTCATGGATCCCATTCCGTGAGACGGATCAACCCGATCCGGTCAACGGTTAATGGTCAACAGTCAACGTCGGTCAATGATCGGTCAACACTGTTGATTTAAAAGTATTACATGATACACATAAAAGTATTACATCATATACATGAAAGTATTACATGATACTTTTATAGTTATTATGTGATATTTTCAAAAAGTATTATATGATATACATAAAAGTATTACATGGTGGTATTTTCAAAAAGTACTACATGATATATAGAAAAGTATTACATGATATACATAAAAGTATTACATAGTGATATTTTCAAAAAGTATTACATGATATACATAAAAGTACCACATCATATTTTATTCTCATAATGTAATACTTTTAAGTGTATCATGTAATACTTTTATGTATATCATGTGATACTTCATAATGTAATATTTTTATGTGTATCATGTGATACTTCATAATATAATACTTTTAAGTGTACCATGTAATACTTTTATGTATATCATGTAATACTTCGTAATGTAATACTTTTAAGTGTACCATGTAATACTTTTATGTATATTGTGATACTTCATAATGTAATACTTTTATGTATATCATGTGATACTTCATAATGTAATACTTTTAAGTGTACCATGTAATACTTTTATGTATATCATGTGATACTTTATAATGTAATACTTTTATGTGTATCATGTGATACTTCATAATGTAATACTTTTAAGTGTACCATGTAATACTTTTATGTATATCATGTGATACTT
This sequence comes from Scutellaria galericulata, assembly GCA_946896805.1. Classification (NCBI taxonomy): domain Eukaryota; kingdom Viridiplantae; phylum Streptophyta; class Magnoliopsida; order Lamiales; family Lamiaceae; genus Scutellaria; species Scutellaria galericulata. The sequence continues at coordinate 12,486,716 of OX335789.1, forward strand.
CGTAATGTAATACTTTTAAGTGTATCGTGTAATACTTTTATGTATATCATGTGATACTTCATAATGTAATACTTTTATGTATATAATGTGATACTTTCAAAAAGTATTACATGATACACATAAAAGTATTACGTGGTGATATTTTGAAAAAGTATTACATAATACACATAAAAGTATTACCTCATATATATAAAAGTATTACATAATTTTTATATTCAACCCGACCAGACCCGTCTCACGGAATGAGATCCGTGAGACGGTCTCACCCAAGACTTTGTCTTGAAAAAATGTTTTAGGCCACTTTCAATTTTTTTCTTTCTTTATTCTCATTTTCAATGAGTCAAAATCACTTTTTATCTATCTTATCTAGTCGAAACACATAATCAATTTTTTGATTAGGTTAACATTCGGTATTGTAAAATGTTATGTTAAGATCAATTTCTTAAATTAATTGCATTTTCATTTCAACTTTGATTTTGTTTGGCGTTCGAATCGTCTGATGTACTCTTGATTGAATGATTTTATTATTATTTGAATTGTAACTGCATGAAATAAATGTATATTTATGAAAATTTTATTTTATATTGTTGCTCTTATAGTCCTATTAGATTATTCAACTTGTGCACCATTTTTTTTTTTGTTTTATTGTTATTGTTAAAGTTTAGAACAACACTCATATTTTCTTTTCACTTGAATGATTAAAAAAAAATCAAACTTAAAATTTATCAAATAAATACAAAATTAGTAAATGAATAAGTTTGAACAATATTCTTTAACCAAATGGCCTTTATTTTTAGTTTTATTCTTTTTCTTATTTATATTTTATTATCTAGGTTTTTAAAATCAAACAAATTTCAAATATACAACCAATTTCTAAATTTAAAGCCTAACATAAATTATCTTAACAAATATAATTAAAATTTCTATATTGTTTTGTAATGTTTCATATCAATATTGTATTTGAAGTCGTTAATTAATTATATCAATATGCATTGTATTTTTTTTAATTCTATTGATAATAGGTTTTATTAAAAGGAGAGAGAAAGTTGTAGTTTACCAAGTATCTTAACAATCATTTCATTTGGGATGCAATAATATGATATTGTTATCATTTTTTATACCACTCAAATAATTTTGATAGCTAGTTTCTATTGTTTGCAATGGTCCTGAACTTTTTAAGAATGATTTCATATTTTCAGTCAATCACAAATTCTAAGATAAGAAAATACATTTTTGTAGTTCAAAAGCTCGATTCGAGCCAAACCTATTTAAACTCATTTTTTCGAGAATTTTTCAACCTATTGTTTTGATGTGGCAGGACGGGCAGACCTAACATGCCTTACTTGTTTTGACAGTTGTAAAAGAATTGAAGAATACAACAATGAAATAAAAAAGAAAAAAAAATCTTTTTTCTTTTCAAGTTAAAAGAATTAAATATATATTTCATTTTATTTTTAATCTTAGAGGAGGGGGAAAAAAAAAAAAAAAAGGTGACGTCATTCTACGTCAGCTCTCACTTCAGGGGAAAAAAACACAAAAACCCACATACGTCGTCGTCGTGTTATGTACCCATCTTCGTATAAATATGAAATCTTCACTACTGAATAAAAATCCTCTCAAACCTCAAAACCCTCACCCCGATCGGTAGGTTGCTCCGACCTCCAGTTTCCTCCTCCGCCTCCGCCGTCGCCACCGCCACCGCCGCCGCCCTAACACTGTTGTTCTTCCTTATAACTGACGAAATTTAAACTCGTTTGTGGATTAAACGCAAACGCTGCTTCTTGCGGACTCAAATGGCGGAAGAAGATGGAGAAAAGCAGGCGATTGAGCAGCAGCTAGAGAACGCCGTGTGCGCTCGCCTTCCGCATTTCAAAGAACAAGCCGAGTATATAGCTATTTTATGTTTATACAAACTACCATTTGTGTTTTAACTTGCGCCATCATTTGTGTTTTTTTTTTTTTGGCTTCATTTCTTCTGATACTGTTGGTGATGCGTGAAATGACAGTTCATTGACGTTGGAGTCTGTTAGGAGACTCCTAGAGAAGGATTTGGGCCTTGAGAAATTTGCTCTGGATGCCCACAAGAGATTCATACGCCAGTTCTTGGAAAAGGTTGATTGTTAATTCCTCAAATTCTCTAGTTCTAGTTCCTAAGTAATGTTAATATGCTGTGAGTGCTGGTAATTTGGAACCAATTGTGGTCACGTTTCCTTTCTTTGTTATTCACTTTGGGAATTGTTGATCCTTTATTATATGTGCGGATTTGCCATCCAATTTTGGCATTCGTAATAAGAGTATCTTGTTATCAGTCTTGACAAAATATTGCAGACAACCTCTTTAAGTCCTACTAGTAGAACGGTTACACATTAGTGGAATATGCCTTACTTTTTCTGGAATAACTATTAATTTCAGTTTTCCTAAACTCAGAAATTCATTAACTTGTTGTGCTTTCTGATGTTGGATGGTAGGACATTCCTTTTTGGTCTTACTCATCTTGATATATTTTTTTTAACTTTACTAGACATCCTTTTGGATGTTGGGTGGTTGAAAATGCTGGAGATTTATTTTCATACATCAAAGAAATTGGAATAGTTCCCCTCGTTGGTACACTACTAATTTGAATGCGATATTCCAAGAATGTGCATTTTTGCATGTTTAAATTGACGCATTTCTGTCCTATTAGGTAAATATCAATGATGTTAACTTTCTAATAGTGAAATTTGTTTATTTTGACAATAAATAAGACTGTTCAATTTACATCTTTACATCTTTCCCAGCTATCCTGTAAATCTTGACTACTGACATGTTTACGTTATGGCTGGACCTATGTTGCCTAAATTGTGCATGAGTTGGTTTTACTTGTAGAATCCTGAGTTATCTTGTTACTCTATGTATGGAGGCAAATCTGAAACACGTGGCAAGGCATGACAGAAATGATATTCTATTCGGTTTTCTTATTTTTTGTTTTTTTGTATTTGGTATCCTACTCCACTCCCTTCTGGCAAAAGGGTAGATACCAATGAATAATATAGATAAATTGAGATGAGATTGGTATTATCCATTGGAAGCCAAAAGCAGCTGAAATCATACCGAACTGTGTTGTTTAACTTCACTTTTTTAAATGTCAAAACGTATATGACATCCAGATGAAATCTGAGATGAGTATATTTATTGAAAGCTAACAATGGCTGAAAATTGAAATCATATCGATCTGTGTTGTATAACCTTTCTACTTTAAATTTCCAAAGTGCATTTGATATCCTTATCCAACTGTCTTAAAAGATTTTCTCTTATTGCCCCCACCAAAAAAGAAAAAAAAAAGGGATAGAAAAGGATTTGCTTGCATGCGTGTGTAGTTATTTGCTTATTTAGCTTTTCACTATCCTACAAATTTGTATCTCTGATATAAGAGATTCATGAAACTCAAGTGGCTTTTTGGCACCTGAGAGTTTCATGGGTGCCCTTTGAGAGTGAAGACAATCACACCTTTACCTCAAATTAATTATCATCATATAATTGACACATGTAACAGAAAACAAGGACAAATAGACACCTACAGATCAAGCTTAATGTGTGGCCACTCCTAGTCATTCGAAAGACATGGTAGTATATTTGTATCATAACATATGGAACCTTTCTTTTCATTTTCTTTGATAGAGGAGGTTAGTTACTTCCAGTAGAATCATCACTGGACTATCCTTCATGTACTAATAATTCCCAACTATAGACGAGTCACTGCATCAACATAAGCTTTTGCAGAATTTCATTGCTAGTGATCTTTATCACTTGTTTGAGGCAACAAATAGAAGCTTGTTATTTTTGTAAGTGTTAAGTTGGAGAAAAGTGGTGGTGTAAACTATCATAGCAAGTTGATTCAATTTGTAAAAATCCAACTAGTATTTTAACCACCATCATATTTTTTGTTTCAAATTCCAGAAAATGGATGCTGCTGATGATTGCAACCCTGAAACAGCTACCGAGAATGTGGACCAAGATGCGCATTTAAACAAGGAAGAAGCAAAGATGTTGCATAAACAGCATGAACCAAAGACCGAATTAAAAAAAGCTTGCGCTGGCGATGAGGAAATGATGGAAGACTCACCTATAATGGGTCTGCTAACCCCAAGATCTGAAGTTGCAACTCAAGGATCTTCTTTGAGTGAAAGCAGGATTGAGGAGGCCATTTTGGAAAGAGCTGACCATTTTCGATCTAATTCTGAGTATGTATTTTAAATTCTGAACTGATTTTACTCCATCTAACGAATGGCTTTATTTTTTCCCCTGAAATCACCCCTCTGAGGATAAAGATAAAAAGAAAAAAGCTAATATGAGAGCATAGAAAGCGAGATCATGTCAGCAAGAATAAATGCTTACAGTTTAGCCATATCACTGTTGCTCTCATGATAATGATATTGCTCAGCTATTTATTCAGTGATTTCTTCCACTTATTGTTGTGTTTTCAAACTGTCGAAAGTAAATTAATTTCATAGTTATGCTTTCCAGAAAGCTAACTTTGGCTGGAGCTCGCCGACTTCTAGAGGAGGATCTTGGACTTGATAAAAACACCCTCGACCCTTTCAAAAAGTTCATAAGTGAACAAATAGATCAGGTAGTGATATTATCTTTTGTACAATCTTTTGTTATGGTCAGATTTCTTAAAATGACTTTTGGTTGAATTTTGTTATTATATAGATATTAAATTTACCGGAAGAAGCAAAATCTGTGAAAGATGTTAAGAAGAAACCTTCAGGGAACATCAAAAGAAAAAATTCAAAGAAGGTCAGCAGCGAAGAAGAGTCTGACAGTTTGCATGGTGACAGTGACGAGGCGGAAGATAAAGTAAAATCGAGAAAAGAGGCTGCTTCCAGAAGAAGCATTAAGAAATTAGAACAGCCGAAGAAACGAAAAATATCCGAAAAGACTGATCTTGATGTCTCTGGCAAGAAGCAGAACAAGCTTGTGAAGAGACAAAATGAGGAAGATAGTAATTCTGATGAGGATGGTAGTGTATCTGAAGATGGTCAATCTCAATCATCTGTTGAAAAACTAGCCCAGGTCAGTCATTTGTATTTCACACTCCTAAATTTCTTTAATTACGCCACCATGTGGGGATTCAATAAAATACAAACAACTGAAGCCCTGGTGACCGTTAGCACGAGCCAGAAAATGTATGATCTTTTTCTTAACTTTTGCATTTTTACTGGCAGAGGAAGGAAAAAACAACTTCTGGATATGGGAAACGGGTGGAGAATCTGAAGTCAATTATCAAAGCTTGTGGAATGAGGTTTGTGGGTCTGTTAGGACTTTTCTTTTGCTCTGTAACTTGACGATCTTCCCTGTTTGGGTGTTAGCAACTTGATGATGGATGCACCTTTTGTTGTCTTGATTGGCAGTGTTGCTCCTTCAATTTACAAGAAGGCTAAGCAAGTATCAGGTGATAAACGAGAAGCCTTAATAGTGAAGGAGTTAGAAGGTATTCTCTCTAGAGAAGGGCTATCCAAAAACCCCACAGAGAAAGGTCAGAATTTACTTTGGTATATAAGCTGTTATAAACGTTAAATAGTACTAAATGTAGGGATTGGTATCTTAAAGAATTAGTTGCATGGCATGCCTGTTTTCTCAAATCAGTTCATAAACCCCAAAGAAGAGTTTCTATGCTCCAGAACTTTTCCGAAGTTGAAAAAAATTAAGTATTGTGTGAAATAAATGTAATGAAAATCAAGATTGGGAAAGTAATAATTATCAATGAATCTGTATATTCTACTATCATGGTCCTTGAATCCTCTTGGACATTTTGATCGTATTGGATACAAACCTTTGCTTACCTTTGGGAAGTAAGGGCGGTAAAGAGAAAAAGAAAAGCTCTTTGACAATGTTAAACGACTGGAGAAAGCATTCTGTTAGTTTTTGGCCCCACTATTAGCACTCTATCTAACTCCACCCACTGTTACGGCCAGTGACAAGCCTGGATGAAGGAGTGTTGGTGCTATGTCGGTGATACCCCAGCACCGTAAAAAGATACTTAACTGTTGGTGTTAAGCCAGGCAACCAACTATTGCATCACAGCTCTTTACATGCATGGATGTTTATATCCATGTAGGTGAACCAGCAAGTAGCTGGAATGGGTGAACCAGCAAGTAGCTGGAATGGTCGATGATGATGGTGGTGAGCAATCCCCTTCTGCATGATATTCTGGGGTTTATCTTCACTCAAATCTCTGCTAGCCAATCCATGTCCAAAGTAAATATATGTTCTTAAAGTTTTAACTAATGTCACTCAAAGGATAGTTTGTCAGCTTGGTTTCAAGCTCAGCTACATCAGTATCCAGCCTGCTGAACCATATCATATATCTGAAGTCCTTTTCCCATTTCTATGGAACCATGAATGTGAAAATAAATTTTCTGGACACTAATTTGGCTTCGATCATAGTGGGACGACCATTAAATTTTAAAATCTTTGAGCTCATGAAAATTTGTTTCCTTGTGGCTATCGCATTTTTTTAACTTGGCTTTGACAGTACTTCTGTTAAAATAGAGCAAGAATGTGCAATCTTGACATGAAAATTTGAATCTGCTTGATTTTATGGCAATATAATTTTTTTCCTGTGGCTCTAAATAGCTCCCCCCCCCCCCCCCCCTCCATGCCACCATCTGCATGATTTCAGAGATCAAAGATTGTCAAAAGAGAAAGGAAACTGCCAGAGAACTTGAAGGCATTGACATGAGTAACATCATATCCAGTTCAAGACGAAGGTCAACATTTAGTTTTGCAGCTCCTGAAAAACCTGTAATTCGTTCTAAGAAAGACAAGGTTGATGCAAAAGTTAGTAAAAAGGAGGACAACAATGACAAAGATCTCAGTGATGAAAATGAGGAGGAAAAGAAGGAGAAGGAGATGAAGAAGAAGAAAGAGGACGAAGAGGATGAAGAGGTCAAAGAACAGCCAGAGGATGAAGAGGTCAAAGAAGAGCCAGAAGATGAAGATGATGATGACAATGACGATGAGGAGGAAGAAGACGATGAAGATGAAAGTGACGACTTCAATGAAGGTAAACTAATTAACTTCTGTTAAGGTTCCCACCTTCTCATTTTTCCACAATCAGTTGCCTTAGGAATTTCAGGATGTATATACAAGCCAGTTTAAATAATGGCGCTTATGCAACGCTAGTTGCCTTGTTATTTCTTTCTGAATTGATATAAATCGATAGATTGTATATTGGCCATCTGAATTATAGCATGAGTATACAGCAAAAGTGTTTCCTATTATAGAAAAAACAATTTTACCCTCTGAATGGAACTTATTATGCCATAACTGCAAATGGAATCTTTTGTTTTCTCACCATGAATCAAGACACTGATTTTCTCCTTTGCCCTCGCAGATGATAATGAAGAGAGTGACTGATCCTTGCACATTGGCTTGAAGATAACTGTAGCTATTCTTAGAAGTTTTATAACCACATTGAAGTGGCAGTGTACCATTAGTTTCTGTCTCTGGTAATTTTGTTCTGAAGTTGGGGTAATTATATTGGTTGGAGTGTATTTAAATTGTAGTTGATTCGTATAACATCAGGTTGTATTGCCTGCATTCTATCTCGCTTCGTTCTGGAACATCTCATGTCCTAATCTCTGACGGTCTGCTAGATTTCAGATAATGGAAGTTTGAATTACTTTGGTTCTCGTGGGAACGACTCTACTCACTACTTCTATTACTTATCAACACTAACGTGCAGTTGCGTCAACGATTTTTGCAACTATATTTTGGATGCTTATCTCATCAGTTTCAGGTGTTGCTGAGTTGTTGAGATCATGGCAAAGAGCCTTGCTGTTAGGGCTGGAGTGGATAGTATGAAGGTGACAGACACTTGTATCATTTTATCCAGAAAGTGGAAATGATCAAAAGACAAGTGAAAATGTTGCACTTTTGGTAAAGTGGAAGTTGGCCTTTTTTTGGAGCTCTCAGCATTTATGTGATAAATGAGAATCTGTTCCAGCCTTTTCAATTGATGATAAGAAGCAGAGCTTTTGGACTATGTTAAGAGAGTATTGGGTCAATGCTCTTCTAATGATTTCTTGGCCTGAGTTTATTATTTAAAATGAGTTCCTAAACCATAGCAAAACTAGACTTCTAAATGAATTTCCCTAACTTTATAGAAATGAGTTTAAAGAGCTTCAGTGGATATGATGGGGTGGGTTAATTATTGAGATGAGAGTGGTTAATTATTGAGATGAGAGTTGTTTGGTAGTTTCTACGTGAGTTAGTACTTGATTTTAGGATAAAAATTGCAAAAATTGCAATTCTTTTGATTATTAGACCTTTATTTAATGGATGGTTTGAAGAATGGGTCGGGTCGATGAATTGGGGCATGAGATAAGTTCTTGAAGTAGGAAGTATGGTTCGACGAGAGCGACATCTAATATGAGATCATTTGTCCATGATTCCTTGTATTGAAAATCAAACCTAAATATTCAATACTTGATTTAAGATCGTTTGTTAAAAATTTGCTTCAATTTGATTTGTGAAGTAAAGTTCAATATATTTATACATTTGATACAATCTAAAACTTGATAAGTACAAAAAGAAAAAAAAACAAGTGCAAAAAATCAAACCACTCGAGTTCGACTCATATTCAACTTGATTAAAATTTAAAATACATAATTTTTGAAACTCGATAACTATTTATTTTTTACAAGAACCAACCATAGTTCTGTGTTCTTCGGCATACACTGAAATGCACGTAGTTCTGACAGTTAATTAATGACAATTATTTTTAATTAACTGTCAAAACTATGTTATATTCATAGTGAAACTCGAGATTATGAGATAGAGGATGGGGTTATATTATCTTGATATGCATATAAACACACAGAGTGAGAGTGAGAGAGAGTGTGTGAGTGAATAGGGTGGTTTGATTGGTTGATTTTTATTCTCTCTCATTTTCTCTGCTTTTTCTTTTTCTACCACTATTTTCTCTTTCTGTGGAGGAGAGAGAACGCCATTACGCCACCACCTAATTACACCATTACTCTCTTCTTCCTCCCCTCCTCTCTCTCTCTCTCTCCTCCTTTATTCTTCTCACTCTTCGCTATTTCTTATCCCGTGATTGCCACCAGAACAAACTCTTGCTAATTTCACTGCTTCTTCATCATCGCGGGTACTACTGTGGCAACTGACGATTGCTACTGTGTGGAGCTGGTGAAGGACATATGTCATATGGGTGGTGACTTCCAATGTCGCGAGTGTCGGTCACTGCCGTTTCCTCTTCCATGCACCTTCAATCGCACAATCAAGGTTTGCTTCGCCTATGCTTAACACTTTGATGAACGTTGATTAAAGTGATGTTTATGAATTTTGTGGTGATTGAGGGAGGGTTTTGGGCGTGATCCTGTTGTTTATCAGCATTGACTTTGTTTCTTTGTTAGTTTGTGATGTGATGATGGTGATCGTCATAGGCTTTGTTGTTATTTGTGATGTGTGCATGATTACAATAACTTTTCTTTGTTAATTAATATATTTTTGTTTTATGTGTTGATTGATCGCATGCAAATGAAACTGGCATTAATTTTGAACTTCTTCTGAATCTTTTCTTTTTTGTTATTGTCTTTCTTTCTTAATTATTGTAGCTTGGAGTTGATTGTGTGCACGGTTTTGACTTTTAAGATCTTATGGTGATCCTCTGCAGGAAGGATTTAGATTTTAAGTTCATTCTTTTTTTTTTTCCACCATCGCATCCAAATGCATATGATCAAAATTTTAGTAACATTCTGTCCATTGAGATTGTGATATTAAATAACCAAATTTTTTTAATTTCTTTATGCTAGAACATGGTGCTGAAGTTCAAAGTTGGGTTTGCAAATTAAATGCTCCCCCCCCCCTCCCCCTCCTTTTTTTTTTTTTTTTGTAGAAATGTCATTTATTTAGAGGATGGTTTGTTACATCATATTAGATGACAGTTGAGTTCCAACTATTGGCATCTTCTATTTACAGATGCATTGTGGCAAATGAACGTGAGATCAAGGGAACTAATGGACTCCGGACCTTATCCGGTACGTGAAGGTGAACCAGATTGCTCATACTACATTCGAACAGGTCTATGCAGATTTGGGAGCACATGCCGATTTAATCACCCTCCCAATAGAAAACTGGTATGGGGTATAGACATCGGTTTGAACAACTCATAAAAGTTTTAACTTGAATGGTTGCACCTAATATCAGTTTGACTGGTGTTGAACTAATATTACTAATTTAGTCAGTTTGCATCTCTGACATGCTGGTCCTAGGTATGTTTAACTATATTGGTGTAAAATAGAAGCTGAAATGAGTTCAATTGCATGTCTTACCTGATTAATCTGAATTCAAGATCAAGAAATAATTCAGTAGACTCTATCTACCTACTTTTGGAAGTAAATATGCATCTTCAGACTGTCATTTACACTATTCAAAAATTTCTCTGTTCACGGCAGTTTGACAAATTTTATCACCTTCAACTGTAGGCTATTGCCACGGCAAGGATGAAAGGTGAGTATCCAGAAAGAATAGGACAGCCTGAATGTCAGGTATGCATGTATACTGCCTTTATCTCTGCTTCATGTCATCAGCCATTGTTATTTGTCCAACCATACTACCTGGGCTAATCTTTTGATGATTCCATGATGTTCCATAGTGAAACTTCTTTTGATGCATTATAGGCTTGTTTGCTTTTCTACATTTCAAACATTCAATTATAAAATGTCCATGGCTGCCTTCACCGGACCAACATCTTAGGAAAAATCTTGAAGTTCTTTCTGATAAGTGATTCTGGTAGTAATTTTGTTAGAAGTGGTAAATTATTTGTCTTATGTTCAAGTGCGACACAGTTCTTTTCGCAATTGTGAATTTCCATGACTGGGTCTGGAGGATTCCGCTTGTTTTGGAAGTATGAATTACAATATTTAGTCATTTCAACTTGAAATTTGAGGAAGTTCTGTATTTGCTTCTATTTGTTTCCTGCCAATTCTTTTATTTGAACATTTTGAGATCTTCAGTATTACCTAAAAACGGGGACCTGCAAGTTTGGAGCCACGTGCAAATTTCATCATCCTAGAGACAAAGCTGGGATTACTGGAAGAGTTGCCTTAAATGTTTTAGGCTATCCACTTCGGCCGGTTTGTACATTTTACCTTCCTCTTTGTAAATGTTTATGGTTTTATTTCTTATCACTGGTTCTAAATTTTGATGACTTATACACATTTGGTGTTCTGCATACACTTTTCCAAAGCATATCTGGCCCAACTGCATTAATGATGATAAAATGTGCATACTTTTCTTCAAAACTCACCTGGCCTGGATGTGTTATCTGGATATTAGATAATTATTGCATCTACTTAGGTAGAATGCTAATAACTGATAATTGGATGATGTTTATGGGCATTATAGCTTTCTCATGGTTATCTTAATGGTTTCTAAAGAAATACATATAAAGATTTTCATAATGGTTAAAAAATCATTAGCTTCTGTCTTCTGAACTGGCATATTTGCTATGTATGGCTTCTGTGGAAAAAAAATTGGACTAGCCTCATGAATGACAAATAAAGTAATTTAAGTGAGGTATCAGAATCAATTTCCTCACTGAATGTTGGTTCATGAAGCATCACATATGGTGCATGAGTGTGAGCTGGGCGCTTTATAGCAGCAACATAGAATCAATGTAAACGACTGGGAGAAATTTCTGTCCAATATCTGGAAATGTGTTCGAACAAACAATCTGTTCTAGAGTCGCTAGGTTTTTCCTCATCTGATTTCAGTCACTGGAGTAAATTTTACAAATAAGTGTCATTGTTTTTTTAAACTTGTACATTTTAAATTAGTATTGTTCTTGTGTTATTTGCACAGAATGAGATGGAATGTGCATATTATATGAGAAATGGACAGTGCAAATTTGGAAGCACTTGTAAATTCCACCATCCTCAGCCATCTAATATGATGGTCTCTTTACGTGGTTCTGCTGTATATCCTCCTATTCATTCTCCAACAGCCAGCCAACTGTCATTTCCATTGTCAAGAGCTTCTTTTATTGCCAGTCCACGGTGGCAAAGCCCTTCAAGTTATGCACCACTGGTTATGCCACAGGGAATGGTATCCGTCCAAGGATGGAATGCATACAGTGTAATCTTTCAGATGAATTAATTTTCTTTATGCATGGTGTTTCTTCACTTTTCGTGATTTCCCATCTGATCATTTGAGTGCATATATATATATATATATACACATATAAGTAGTCAAACCTCATTCATCACACCACTGACATGGAGCAACTAAGTGTAAGTTGCAAAGAGAAGCATGAAGTGAAAGTGTTGGATTAAAACTGAAATTATTCAAGGGTAGTCTGGAAGGCTTTAGAGTGAACTATGTCAGTAGGCAGACAGGAAGGATAGAGAAATATATTGAATATGAATATCATTTATTTGGTTAGAAAACATAAGATATTTTTTTTGTTCAGAAGCCAAAAGTAGTTGGGCATTATGACCGGGGTATGAGTTTCTCAATGGTTTGGTTAGGTATAGTCGTGTAGCTTTGCTTGTTGTCTAAGTTATAATGCACTGGAGCATTGTCAGTGCCTCCAAAATTAGTTATTTTCTTTGTTGGAGGTTTAATGGCGAGACTCGAGAGAAAGCTTAAGTTGCACTTTGGCTATGTATGGTTGAGAAATATGCATGTATGAGGTGCTTTTTCTGGATTAGAAGCCTGCTTTCTGTAGAGAAACTCCTAAGCAAAAGAAAATAGCTTTAGTTGCATCATTTTAAAGCATGCAAGATCCTTCCAATTAGCATCAGTTTGAGTGAGACAACTTCTGAATATACTTTTTCGTGGCTTCTTTTCCAGGGTCAAATGAGTTCTGTTATATCTTCTGATAACCAACACCCTTCAGCAGGAAATAGCCAGAATGATGGAGCATCACACCAGGGTGAATCTGGGAATGTGGGATCTCAACTTCAATCTGGTTCTGTACCCATGGGGTATTATGCATTTCAGAAAGACAATGTATTTCCTGAGAGACCAGGTCAGCCAGAATGCCAGTTTTATATGAAGACTGGGGACTGCAAATTTGGTGCAGTATGCAAGTTTCACCATCCTAGAGAAAGACTTATCCCTGTTCCAGACTGTGCCTTGAGTCCAATTGGACTTCCTTTAAGACCGGTAAGCCATGCCATATCTTTCTCTGAGGTCTTTCCATCACACGTATCTGCATCATTTTTCTTAGCATGATTCCTAGGTTAAATAAACAACCAATTAATCTATGCCTTCATTTTTAGTTATTCATGAGAGAACAAAGAACTGATTTGGCAGTTTGAACAACATCCATTGATAAAGTGCCAAAAGGGCTTGAAGACTTCCGTTACTCTTTTCATCACAATTACAGATAATCACCTATATATAGATGTAATAGATATGAGAAATAGGGTGGAATTAGAGAAGTCATCAACCATGTAGAATACTAATATGATTACAAGATAATGATAGAACAAACAATATTGGTGCTGGATTGCTTTTTCTCAGTGGAGAAGAGGAGGAATTTTGGTTTGGATTATAAACTTCCACTCACCTTATCTCATGTCAAGGCTCAACTAAGGGTTGTAAAAGGAAGGGAAAATTAGAGTGTTGTTGTGCAATAAGAATCTGGTATAAATATGAAAATCAATGATAAACACTGTTAAAAAGTCATGACTCATAAAGTTGTGATTTCATCTGACACATTTAATATCATTAGCTTTCTTATTTGATGTGGTGTATTCTATTTATCTATCTTGGCTCTTTTGAATTATCAGCCAGTTGAAGTCACTTAAGCTTCTGTTTACCCATCATTTCAGTTCATTCAATGGATTTTTAAACCTGATAAATTTTCTCTTGCACTAGGAACATTCCCTTTTCCATGTTTTCTTAAACACTAGTTATTCTAATACAGAGAACAAGTTATATGAATTGCACTCTAGCAAGCGAGCAGGATTCTCAACTTGGATCCCTTCTAGAGTATAAAATGTGTAAAAAGGTTTCTTGGTTACTTGATTCATGAAGTGATATTTCTCATATTTTCATTTCCCTCACTGTTTCTTCTCCAACAATCTCATCTTTTAATTTTCAATCTCATTACATCTTAGCCATTTTTTACCACCTGTAGGAGGGGTTCTCATTTCCTTCTTGAATTTGAGTTGTTTCACAAGGAGGAATTAGGGACAGAAAGTATAGCTTTCTTCAGAAGTGTATTGCCTTTGACTCTTTGTTGAATGAACCTCTGATGGTATATAGAAAGAGCAATCAGAAAAGGTCAACAACAATAATTTGATCGTATGCTATAGGCTTTGCATTTTTTGATGATTCAGAAATACATAAGTATTGCGATTCTGCATTTGCTTTTGCAAAGATAAAAATGAAAAGGTAAAAGAAAGTAGTGCCCAGCGAGAAACCAGAGGAACAATTTAGAATATAACTTGAGAGTCACATTGATTCCACTACTAATAGTGAGGATTAGTGGAATCATTCCTTTGAATTTAGAGAGATAGGGGACATAATGCACATGGATATAGTAAGTCTCGCTTGGGCTCTCTTAATGGTAGTCTTTACATTTTCCCCTTTCGTTTGTAGTCTGTGAAGAATTGAGCTCCAGATATACTATTAATTGAGTTCAGGAATCAAACCATATTGTATTATAGATTGAACTGCGATGGTTTTGAAACTATTAAATTCCTTGTATGGAATGTGTTCGAAGAAAAAATTCAGTGAATTAGAAATAAACATGTACTTCACTAATTTGTTCTGGTACCAAACCCGTTTGACTATTTACTGAAATTGATCGAACTGTCCTTTTGTCACACATATTTTGTTTGTGGTTTGTTGGTTTTAGGGGGAGCCCCTATGTGTATTCTACTCACGATATGGAATCTGCAAGTTTGGTCCAAGCTGCAAGTTTGACCACCCAATGAGAGTGTTTGCATACAATACTGCTGCGTCATCATCAACTGATTCCCCAGCTGTTCGTCGTTATTTGGCGTCTCCATCAGGAATGGTTGCATTAAATTTCTCGCCAGATGGACTTGTTGAAGCAGACTCCACAAACAACAGACGGCTCTCTTTGTCAGAGGCTAGGCAGAAATCCTCGGGTGATAGTAACACTGACTCAGAGTGAAAATATTTCTTCCAAACGCAATTAAGATATTGCCTTTTCCAATATTTTGGAAGATAATAAATAACAGCTTCCTGTAAATTCATTTCCAAGGCTGGAAATGTACAGAATTCAATTCCAGTCAATCTGCTTTTCTGAAGATGCAATTCAGTTTACTAGATTGACTTATTTAAACTTGCTGCATTGTATTAATCTGCAAATGTTGTTACTTTTTTCAAGGCAGATGTTTACTCCTTTTTACAGCCATCATTCAGATACCTTTGTATCACTTTGACAGTCTTCTGAACATTTCTTGACGCAGCAAGGTTCATCTCGCTCAGCATTGGTCTTCTCAAAAAACAAAGCAGGATCATTTCTTACCCAAACTCATATTCTACTGATTATGGTTAATTTTCTACTTCTGTGGAATTCATGTTCTGTCAGTATTATCACTGTCATTAATAGGATTATCACAAATTATGAGCACTACTTTTGCAACCATTATTATATAGTAGGTGATACTATCTCATTACTTATTACTTGCTGCTTCAGTTTCGCAATTTAGAATATTGACGGCGCTTCATCATTTACTATTCTATTGATCAAATAATTGGATTGTTCAATTTTCTTTGTGAAGTAAAATGTGCTATTAGGAAGGATTTGTTTTGTTAGCAATCTGAAAGGAACTTTATGATAAGTCAGTTTCTGTTTGCCATGAGGTTCGTTAGTTCTGCTGCTTCTTGATGTATAGTATCATTAGTAGGAGAAATGCTGTCTCTAGCATCATGAAAATAAAAAGGTAACCTTTTTACTTTTATGCTTCTTCCAATTTAATTTTGCTTAGCGAATCATCTCATTTATGGGACTGGATGTGGGACCAGTGTTTCCAATTTAAATTGAATCATGTATCTGTTTAATTTTTAACTTTAATTTAATTTAAAATCCTAAAATTATTTAGAGAATGAGATGTATGCCTGCTAGTATGCAACAAAGAAGTTCTATACTAATATGATCAATCCTGTAAGTAAAACTAATAGTATCCCAGATTGATAAGCACCCACTATTTATTTTTTCCCCATAAGAAGCTAACTGTCTAGGCTTGTGGTTTAATTATGGAAAACAACCAAGCGAGAGTTAAAGATCCAGTTTTGAAGAATCAAATTTTAAGATAGATTGAGCATGCCAAAGTGTGAGGTAATTTCTGATTATTATTTCCATAGTTTATTAGTGTTCCTTAAATTTTGAAACTCTTAAAGCTTGTAATTGTCTCATTTTTTCAGGGAGGGCCCTTTAGTTAAGCTCGGCTTGCTTCTGCGTGTTAAATCTGCCAAGAAGTTTGGGCTACCTAAAAGCAAACATTATCATCGACAACTCATCAGCAATTACTGATCACGAAAGGCTCTGCAAGATGGAAAAGTCTAGGTATAACGCAGAACAGGTCAAAGGAAAGGCATGTCTCTCCTGAGGTATCCTATGAAAGTTAAAGAGTTTTTTTTTTTCCCTCTTTTATTTGAACCATTACTTGAGTAAGGTTTCTGGAATTCCTACCATAAGCATTAAGGATAATGGATTATTAACCTTTTTATGCTTTAAGCTGCAAATAAGTGCAATCCTTGTTCGAGGTTGCGGCTTCTTTATTGGTTTTCCTTTTCCTTTCCTACATATTTGATGTTGTTGAATGTTGCAATTGGAAACTTAATAGAAAAGAATCAATGTTATTAATGCAGTTGATTTCTTCGCCTAGTAAGAATTGGCCTTTCCACCACTTTTCTGTGTAGACTCCCCAGTTTGCTGTGCAGAAAACCTGTCTTGGATTATTACTTCCATTTGTTTACTAATGTCCTGAATTAAGGCTCCGCTTCATGAAATGGAAACTCTTTTCCTCCAAACTTAACATTTTAATATGGCATTATTATATGTCAACCATATTTTCTAAGAGCAATTTGTTAGGATACGTAAACTCATTTTTCAGCTCAATCTAAACTGTTTCACATCAAAATTAATTCTGGAATGGCTGACGTACTATCAGAAAAATATAGTGCATATTTGTCCATGCAGTTCTTTTTTTTTTTTTTTTTTGGGTATCCTTAGTTCATAGGGGGGTGGAAAAGCCAAGGAGGCAAGCATTGCTAGACCAAAACCACCTTGCTTTCTTGCAAGATGATATATTAGCAGCCAGCTTTCACATGTTTTTCATGCGCTATCCTGAGTTCAATAAATTGAACAACCATCTCATAAGCAGTCACAGATGATGGAGTGACAAATTATATAGCTATGTACTTATAGAACTAGAGCCAAGACTTGGTTGTATCTGAATATAGTAATAAATGTTCAAATCAAAGTAAAGAAGATAATCTGTAAGCTCCCGATTTCTGAATAACCTTAGTTACTGAAATTTTGATGAGAAAAAAGGTGAATCTGGCATAATGTGTTCTAATTTAAGTAGGTTTTGTTGGTTGATATAAGTTTGCCTGAAGCCTTTTAAATGCCTGCCTATCTTTCTGTTAGCCATGTTTCTATTAGGAGAAACAAAGATAAAGATATCATATCAAAAGAAGTCCAGTAATGCAAGGCTCTACTAGAAAAAGTTATGGATAGATTCTATAGATTGGTGACTCAGCTATATTATACTTGATGAAGAATGAGAGAGAGAGAGAGAGAGAGAGAGAGAGAGAGAGAGAGAGAGAGACTTAGATTCTTTAAAGAGTTTAGGAAGGGGATAAGTGAAAGAGATGGTTACATGTCATAAAAGAGGATAAGGAATTATTAAATCCTCACCCCACTAAAAGTTGGAGCATCAAAACTGCAGAAGTGTATATTCTTGCTGGTTGTTGCTGAAGAGATCCATAAATACTGACATAGACCTCTAAATGTTGTCTAACAATGGCTATTCAAAAACTTTTTTGAGTATAAATGATGATTGTTGTTGGTCCAAATCATTAGGTGAAGTTAGTGTGCATTGATCCACTTACTTCTCTCATTTCTACCATATAAGCTACGTTAAATGATGTGTTTACAAAATATATTCAAAATTTTACTACTTATGCTAGGATGCTTTTATGTAATTCGCAGGGTTATCACAAACGGTCGACATTTGATTTGGTTTCCCTATAGAGGCGGTACACGATCCACAACTGCTCAATCGACTTCGTCATCAACTTGTCTGAATTGCATGATGTAAGCCTGAGGTGTTGAAATATGAGTTGCAACATATCTTGAAGCTTTGCATTTTTCCTAATTATGAATTGAAGTTGTTAAATTTTGAATTGTTCTTTTCCACAATTATTGGACTGCATTTATGGACCGAGTTAATTACATTTTGTCATTCAAACTAGGTATGTTTTTACATAATCTACCAAACTTTTCTAATTACAATTTACTATTGGGAACTTCAAGATTTTTACCCTATGTACCATCACCAGAAGAACATTCCAATTCTGCCAAAATAATCCCATGGTAGAGTGTAAAAATCTTGAAGTTTTAAGGGTCAAAGAGTCACAAAAAAATCCGAAAAAATCTCAAGTTCTTTGCACATAACATAATCCCATTCCACTATTAAGTGGTAAATAGTAAAAACTATGAAGTTCCATGTGGTAAAGTGTTGCAGAAAATTATGATATTAACATCAGAAACCATACCATTGTTCACACACATTTGCAATCCCAGAAAAGGGAAGGGAAATACATGTTACAACTTAAAACTTACAAGTGATTAAATGTCTACAAGAATGAACAAGAAAATATTCCCCAGGTGCTATAGAGGAGTCTACACAACATCACTATACCTTTGTCCCAAAGGGGTTTGTAATCAACATGAGAAACAAATAGCACATCAAGAATCGAGCAGCTACGTTTATAAAGAGACATCTCTCTATGGCCACCAATCACTTCCACCGGGCTTCTTCACAAGGATATTGTTGTATTCGGGTCTTGACGTCTGCCAAACATAACAATAAGCCAATCGATTTTCATTTTTACACATATAGTAAGTAAACAAATGTAAACTAATTGTGAAGCAAATGCTTGATTTGGATGTCTGCAAATTCCAGTTGATGGAGAAGCATGATGAATGAAACATAATCTCATCATAACCATGAACTACTTTTACTGAATTGATCACAAAGTGACGCTAATTGGACTAACAAACAGGCAAGAATTAGGAATGGTGCAGCATAATGATCAAACTAACTGGTAATCAAGTGGCGACAAGTGTAGGTTGTTCGATCAAGTGAGTATTGATCACAACATTCTTAACGAGTGATGATCACTTCGATGACAATATTCTCATCGAAAATTATAAAATGATATCATAGCTGCAACTTAATTCTCTGAATTAGCAGCTACAGAGCAATCCAAATACAATTCATCACCAATCTTTTATCATCTTCAATAGCCTAAGTCACTCTCTCTCTCTCTCTCTCTCTCTCTCTCTCTCTCTCTCTCTCTCTCTATACTCTATATATATATATATATATGTATATATATCTCACTAGCACTGAGGAAGCAAAGAACAATAACGTCATTACTGAAATCGTGCATGATCGGTGAGTGTGATTGAACAATATGCTAATACATAATCACATAAGAGGCGAAAATTAAAGGCACTAGTAATTAGGACAAATTAAACAGGAAATGATAAAGGGGAGATCTTGGATGAAAACAAACCAGATCTTTGAAGATGACGAAAGCAATGAGGAGGAAGAGAAGGAAGAGGATCTCGAACTCAGCAAATCGGACAAAGGAGAAAACTGAGCTGACCCAGCGAGTCAACCAGGACCCCCCCGATAATTCTCCTCTTCTCCCCCTGACCCCGTCAAACCCAATCATCCCCGCCCCACCACTTCTCTTTGCCATCTCTCTCTCCTCCTCTCTCTCTCTCTATATATATATATTATATATCTGTATATATCGTTTAGACACAGAGATCACGATGATGACGATGATGATTTTCGAGAAATAGCAGGAGAATGATGAGAATTTATTGAATTGAATGTTTGAATTTGAATTTTGTTCAGAGTCAAACTCGTCGTGCCAACTATTGGGCTTCAAATGTGGCCCAAAATCATTTTGGGCCTTTTTTGGTTTCTTATAAACGCAAATAAAATTAGTGAATAACTGATTCTAAGAAAATTCCCATAATACCTTTTTTTTTTTTTTTAATTTGTCTAAATGTAGTTATTTTGATAAATTATAATTAATATCAATCTTCATTTGGCAGTACATATCATTTAGATGAAAAGTAAATGAAATGATCCATTTATGTTAAAGTGCTATGATGAAATAAACTATTTTAATTTGACTAAAAATAATGTCTTTTAAATTGTGGCTAATTATTTTCTACCACAATTGGCTAGAAATGAATTTACGCCCAAATTGCACCCTCTTTTTGTTGGTTGAAGACAATTACACTTACTAATACTAAATATTGGTTATATCCAAAAATAAAATTCAATGTTAAATCAAATACACCCCTTAAATATATAAATCCACAAAACCAAAACAGACCAAGCTTTATTGATAATCAATTGCATAATCAATAATGATGAATAACTGATAACTGATAACTAACATGTGGTATATGATCTTTTCTATTACAAAGAAGGTTGATATTCAGACACTTATTTACTCGTATTCTATTTGTAATTAATTCTAAAAGTATTTATTCCTCCAAACATGGAGAAGTGGATGAAAAGTAAAAGAAACTTGTAATAATAATATAGATTCAAATATCTGCACGTGGTCTTACCTATATTAGTTCATTATCAATTACATATTTAAAAGAAAAAAAATAATGTTCCAAAGTAATTTTGAACGTTTGAAATTGAAAGAATGAGAGAAATGAGGGGTCCGAATTGTAATTATCTGAAATTTGATTTCCCCGGTAAAAAAACATTACTCGTGGAAGTGAACGCCGACCAAGATATACAAGTGGTGGTGGTGTTGTAGCACGTGATATTTGCCTAAAAAGTCATCTACTTCTCTTTATTACTCTTAAACCCTCCAATAAATTCAATTTGCAAATAACCGAGTCGACCTTAAACACATTAATCTAAAGAAAGTCTCCTGCGTATGTAACTAAGTATATGCTAAATTTACTATTTTATTCTTAATTCTTTATTTATTTATAAATAAAATTTTAATTTTTAATTTCAACATATTTTTAGGAATTCAAAATATTTTTTTAAATATTATTCGGATAGTGAGTCGAACTAGAGTTTTATCATGTTATTTATTGATTCAATCTTGAACATTAAAAAATAAGTTCAATAGAATTCGAGTTGAACTCAATATTCAAATTTTGTAATCGAATTTGACCTACTTGACTGGACTCGTTTAACCCTGCGAATATCATTA
The DNA here is from genome assembly GCA_946896805.1 of Scutellaria galericulata. NCBI lineage: Eukaryota > Viridiplantae > Streptophyta > Magnoliopsida > Lamiales > Lamiaceae > Scutellaria > Scutellaria galericulata. The sequence continues at coordinate 12,508,202 of OX335789.1, forward strand.
AAAATAAAATAAAAAATAAAAGCTACAACGACACGATTTTCCTTTTTTTTTTTTGTTTATTTCCTATTTATTGGAAACAAAAACAGCACTACTGTGTAAAAGGGCACTCCAGTTCACTCGCTCACTCACTCTCTCTCTTTCTTCTTCAGAATTCTCTCTCATCCATAGTGTGAAAATAGAATCCATTTCCAAGAATTAGCTACTTGTTGATTCTTCGAATGCAATTAATCCCCACCTTCAAACCAAAAACAACAGTATTTATTAGAGGATAGATCGACAGATAGAGCGATGCATACTCGCACCTAATCACTGCCTCTTTCACTGAAGAACATCAAACAGAGAGATATTGAGAGAGAGGAGAGAGAAACAAGAAGAGAGATGACTACTGCAAATTGTAGTGGGAAATTCTGGTGTTTGTTCATTGTTTTATTCACCTGTACTCTCTGCGAAGTTAGATTATCATCCATGGTGAGTTTCTCTCACATCCCTCTTTCTCTTTCTGCATTCTAGAACTGCAATTAGACAGATCCCAGAAAAATTCTTACGAAATATTTAATCTTGATTGCACAACCCTTCATTTTACCCATCTGGGCCTCATAAAAATTGGGTCCTTTTGTCATAGCTTCTGAAAAAAAAAAATTGGGTTCTTGATCTTGCAGGTGGCGGCGGCGGAGGAGGCCATCGCCGCCGCAGATATGGTGCCGGTGGTGGAGCCGGGGATGGCGGCGATGATGATGATGAATGAAAGCAGAAGAAAGCTTGGAAGCTTCCAAGTTTGTTCATTGTGCACTTGCTGTGGAGGTGCAAGTAGAAACTACTGTTTACCAACTCCTTGTTGCTATGCTATCAATTGCAACATACCAAACAGGCCCTTTGGATTCTGTTCTTTCACTCCCAAGACTTGCAATTGCTTTGGCTGCCATATCTAATTCTTCTTTATTGAATTGCCTATATACTATTTCTTTAACTATGTGGGATTGAATCAATCATGTGGTGAGATGTGCCTTGGAATAGAGGATCTTTAGCAAGTGTTAGATGGGAGTTAGTTAGGCTTGTTTGAAGCACAAATGAAGTACCTTTTTTCCATCTCGTGATATGATATGAATATTTAATCAATTAAGTTATTATGATTCTTACTATTGTTTTTGGAGCATGGGAGATTGTGATGATGTTAGTGGGAATGTGTTTCTGATTAATGGGATTAAGATAATTAGTGATTCTTGGTTTTGACTCTTTGCTTCATCATTAATTTTGTCAGCCAATTGTTTATTGCCAAGATTGAGTTTATTTATGTAATGTGGACTTTTCTTCATATTATATCCATGGACTGGAGTCTCTAATGTTCATCTGAAACGACTTCGTTTAGTTCGATATATATGCGATGTCTAGGCTTGATTTCTTTTTGAATGCTAGAAATCTAGATAGTAGAGATAGACGATCCAAAATGCTTTAGGATTTCAGTATAATGTGTAGCCTCAAATCGGGCCATTGTCCCGATTTGAGGTCATCCAAGGGACGGACCTCAATAGGCCACACCCTGATTGAAGAGTCGAGTCGAGTTGGGTCGAGTGAGGTGGTTTAGATGAGAAGGGTAAGAAGGGAAATTGAATGTTTGCCCTATTAGAGAAGTATGTATTATAATTGATAATAGTAGTTGGGAGTTGGAAAACAATGGTGGTCCATTGCTTGACAAATGACATAGACCTCTGCAGCTGTATTACTGTAAAACAGATTATTATGTTGCATAGATATTGGGAGAGAAATTGGAAGATACTATCTATTTTAGCAATCAATAATAGAGGGTGGATAGGGCTATTGTAGTAATATTTCTTTACAAAATAAATGTAGTTTTAGGAAATATATATTATTTTGGTTTATCTTTTGTTTAGGGCAAAAACTTATGTGCACCAATTGCACCACATTTTTATGTTATAAATGTAGTACATTTATGTTATAAATGTAACACCTTTATGCATGTTCATTTTAAAATGTACAAATATTTGTATATAAAGGTACTACATTTATAACATAAAGGTCTTCCGTGCAACTCTGTGCACCAGTTGCACGGAAGTGTTACTCTTTGTTTAGTATTATTGTTAAATATTGGATAATACGATCATTTTATATATAACTACATCTAATAAATGCATTCTCAATCTTTGTGAAACAATTTTTGAAATTGATTATTTTGAAAATGAAATGAGTAAGTATATAAATAAAAACAAGAATTATGGTAGATGGAAATGGAATTGAGTTTGATAGAAGTAGATGGGGTTGTTAGCAATTATTATTATTGAATAGGGTACTGCTGCATGTGGATATATATAGGCCCCCCACAAAACACAAAAAGAAAAAAGAAAAAAAAAACATGTACCATTTGCTGCAATTAATGTATTTGACCTGTTCACCAGTTTTGATCCATTTTTATTGGGTGTTTTTTGTTTTTCTGTTTTTGGCAATTTCTTCACAAGATCAAGAAAAGCATTGGAAATGCATATGTTGTTTGGCTGACATCAACCGCAATTTGCTCCATCCCAATACTAGTAATCAAGGGCTCTTTGGCTTTCAATCGCATTATTTGAATTATGTTTTCATAACCATAAATAATTCAAGATATTAATATGCACATCATTTATTATTAGTACAAGAACATATGAAATGAAACACTAGTATTTGTGAGAGACAAACACACATCTCGTCTTTGATGAATTCCAAAATGAAAAATCATAGTATTATGATTATCACATTCCCTTGCATGGTGTACTTATGTTATAGTTCTTAAAAGTAACAAATAAGGCATACAAGAACTCCAACACAAACACCAGGATCTTCTTGCTAGGCATCATCCCAAACGTCAACACGAAAAACGAGTTGCTTATGATGATTGGGTGTTTTCGGAGATGGTTGTGACTGGCTGTATGGTTACTGCAGCTATGATATCGGTGTATCCCACAACGCCCACCAAGATGTCGTTGTTTTGATCCTCCGTGACCCACACATGGCTTGCCCGGTGAGACAGCATCTGGGCCATTACAGCAGCCACTGAGCTCGTAGCTTTACAGGTCAGCGGGGCACTTCTACCACGATACATGCTCCTCCCCATGCCCGTATTTGGATTCATTGAGTTGCTACCGATACTTCTGCTACTAAATGTCCTCTGCCTATTTGGGCCTCCACCGTGGGCTAAATTGGTATCTCCACCTGTTTCACTATTCAAAATATCAGGCAGTGATCTTGAGGTCATGTTGTCTTCAAACCCCATGACAAACTGCCCGGCTGATAGATTAGCCAGGGCCCACGCAACGGCCAAATAATCGCACTTCCAAAGTTTGGCTGAAGATATTTCACCAATGATCTTGTTCTGGCCTTCTGGGGTTGGTTCTACAACGGCTACTGCACAGAGATCATGTGGAAGCTTTCTGGTGGATTCAATGGCAGGGGACCATGATTCGATGCAACGATAGTTTGGATTCACAGCTCCAAGAGAGGCAATGGCAGAAAGAGGTAAAGGAGCCAAGGCACCAAGGCAACCAATGAGGAATCGAAGAACATCTTCTCTTGATAGACAGCAAAACTTGTCCTGGATTGAGGAAGTGGAAGATGATGAGGGCGAGGGCCAGTTAACGTTGGCCAACATGTTCTTGCTACTGCCTCCAGGACCGGAAGGGTCTATATTTTTTAACCATTTTCCGTTGTAAAGAATAGAAAAGCGCTTGCTCATTCCTCTCCATACTGAACTCTTGGGGACGAGGAGTCGTTTCACACCTTGTTTCATCATCTCCAGAGCATCTATTAATCTTGTACAAGAATGAAATATCAGTTCATGAAGTTCTAGAAGGGAGTTGCTGTGAGAATTTTCTCACTTTCAGACTTCCTTATAAAGAAATTCAATGATAATAAATATGCAGTCTACTTGTTTCAAAATCAGAGCTCTACAGAATCACCGAGTAAATTTGACTCATTATTACTTTGAGTAACATAAATATAAATACTAGTCATGGAGTAAAATAAATATAATATACCATGATTTCTTACATGAGCACCTTTTTTGACAAAAAGCAGCTACAACAATTACAACACAATGTATTAAGCATGGAAGTGCCAGATTCAGCAGTTTAATGCACAGTAGGGAAAAACAATCTTTACAATATAAAGTTCACTTTTTTCTTATTGTGAAGGTTTACCTAAATTACAAAATTGTAGCCATTGATGGTAGTTATACAAAGATGATAATTACTTGGACCAAATGGGCACATACACAAAACTCAAGAAATGATCTGCTTGTGTAAGGTTTCAACCAACTATCAAGAGTAGGAAATGTTATTTACTACCACTTCTGTAAAACCAAGAGTAACAGCCTTGTCTGCTTTACAAAGTCAAATCTATATGATAGGTCAAACAAACTCTTTGCACCAAAGATCATTTGCAAAGACGTAGAAAAGGATAATAAAATATACCAATACAGTAAATTCTGTAATGGAATCCAAAATGTTGAAAGACTGATAAGAAGATTGTACACAACTCTGAAGGACCAAGGATCCAACCACTCAAGATGGGAATATGGATCAATTGAACTTTGAAGCTGATAATGAATGACATCTTAGATTGTTAATCTTTATTTTCGAGGGGAATCAATTGGAAAGAGGTAAACTAAAAGCGGACAACTCAACTTGATGTGTTTTGCCTAGCTTTGATGTCATCTTGAATAACCACATCATCAAAATCTAAAATCGTTGGAGAAGAAAAATTTGATAGCATTTGTTCAACTACTCCAATGAGAGTGGTTCTAATACACATTATATTAGACTGATAGCCAAGAATGGTCCTCCAAATCCTATACATTTCTAAAAGAACTAAGAACTGTCGCAAACAATACTTAATAGCAAATGTAGTGAATTTTTAAACAGGGTTTCAATAGTTAATTCATGCTCAAGGAAAATGACTACAATCTTTTTCATGAACAAACATGGAATCGATCGAAATCCAAGCAAAGACATAGATGGGACATTCATGTGTGGCAAAGGTTGATTGTTCTAAAGCATATCCTCTTAGAACAAAGCTGTGATTACATAATCATCATCAATTCAAACAACAACTAAGCAAAGCTAACAAATGATACGAATTCGAGAAACATAGAAACGAGAATCGAGAAATCTGAGATGAACAACAACCTTGTACCAGGATCAACAACCTTGAGGGCGGAGCTATCGGAAACAACCACCTCGGAAACAGGGGTGTTAATGGCTTCATCCTGATCCGCCAAGCACTCCTCTCTGGCTAAGAAAGCCACGATATCCAACGCATTGAGGATCCCAACAAACCTCTGTTGTCTCGTCTCAGCATTCTCGAACGCAGATTTCTGCGATCTCTTCTTCCACACCGGGATCCCGCCTTCGGTGGAATCCCCAATTGCTCGAATGGCGGCGGCCACCGTCTCCGTCTCCGGAAACTCCGACAGTTCAGGCTTCCCCACCGTCAGATCGCCAACCACATGGTACAGAAACAACGACGCCATTGATGATCGATCTATAAGAGGGAGTGTAGGAAAATGAGCAGAAGGTGGAAAGGGGTAATGGGGAGCGAAGTGATGAATATGGGGATCGAAGCGAAAAGGGGAGCTGCCCAGTTAGAGAGAAGGGGGGAAGAATTGGGCGCCATGGCAGTTTAATAATGTCAACAGCGAGGTGGTGGTGAAGGTGGGAGTTGCAGCAAGGCCCATGAAAGAAAGAGTGTGGGATTGTGCTGCGTTGTCGATGAATTACTGCTTTGGATTGGAAACTTGTGGCGTTGATCTTCTTGGGAATCACGGTTCTTGGGTTGGAGAGAGGAGAGAGAGAGAGAGAGGAATGGATGGAAAGTGTTTGAAGATATGAATGAGAGAAGAAAAATGATATATGGTGGTGAATGATAATAAACAGTGGCGGCGCCAATAATTCTTCTTCCACTTGCTTTCTTTCACTATCTCATCATCCTTATCATCATACAAATTATTATTTATTATTATAACAACTTATATAATCACAAAAAAACATATAAAATCTTGTTGCATATATCATGTGATTTGAGATTGAGTCCAACCTCATAATTCATTGACAAATCAATTTATGTTTTATGGGTTATAGCCTATAGGTGGTAAGGCAAAATTTTAAGAAAAGTGAAATTATTTTCTAAGAATGACACTAAATTAATATAGAAAATTAATAATATCAAAATTTATCTAGTCTCCATCGAATATATATATAATCAGAACTCCATTAGTAAACTTTATTAAAAAAAATTTGCATTATTGGGCATTTGACAATCATGATTTATGAAATAGTCATGATCCTTAATCAGGAACCTGCCATGATGTCAGTTTATTTAATATTGTAGCCAAGTCAGTTAGTAACAAGTAAGAGCACTTACAATGCTAAAAAAATTGGAGTTATAGTTAGTTAACTATAACTATATTCCCATTGGAAACATTTTCCTAGTTATAGTTAGTAAATTGGGTTCACACTTGTGAACCAGAAAAAAAAAAAAAAAAAATCAGCGCGTCCAGTTTACTCTCTTTGTGATTGGCGTGTGCATTACACGAGCCACATAGGAGAGTGAGTAAATTGCGCGAAAATTTAACTATAACTGAAATTTTTTTCCACCATTGTAAATGCCCTAACAAACATTTATTAAAACATTTTTATATTGATCATACTTTTATTTCTTGTAAAATGGAAATAATAATATGAATTCAACCCTAAAAAAAAGCTCAACTATTACAATACTCAACTCATGCTTCAAAATAACTGTGATTTTATAAAATAAAATTATTATAATTTTGTGGATAAATTTTTTATGAGAACCCAATTTATAAATTAGTTCTCAATTCTAAAATTTTGACACTTCTTAATAAGAGACTCTATTTCTTATTTTTCAATTTAAGACTTCAAACAGACAGAGTTCTCAATTGGACAAATTCCAAATTTTTTCTTATTATTAGTATTTATAGTTTTATTTATATTTCAATATGTATTATATTTTGGATAGTCGAAGATCGTTCCAAAATTACACTAGTTAGTCTTAATTTATAAAATAAATACATATTAAAATATAAATAAATTTATAAATACAAATTAAAAGAAAATAAAAAATGAAATTTTAACTTAAATTTGGAGCTCAAATCTAATTTGAAGCCTTCAATTAATAATAGAGTTGAATTTAACCCCTTATTGAGAAATTTTAAAATTTAGGTTTAGAACTAATATATAAAAATTGGTCTGGTATGAAATTTATCATTGTCATTTTTTATTATTAAGAAATATCAATAATTTATTTTCTTTCAACTTTGTCCCTATTTTTGTATTAAATGATGAGTAACACTAATACAGTGAAAAAGCAAAGAAAAGAGAAGAAACATAAAGGTAGATTGAGAAATGTAAAGAAAACAGCCAAAAAGAAAAGGAAAGTGGAATCAAACTTTATTACACAATCTCCCAAGTAATTAATCGCCTTTATTGCTCTGTGTAATATATTCTCTTTAACGTTGATTCATCACCTCACTTTCTCTCACTACACTCAAGCTCCACTAGTGTGGAGGAGCGAGAAAGAATGTTTTTGCTTTGGTTTGGTTCAACACCTCTCTCGCATTTCTGTAAATGGAGGTCAATCTCTCTCTCTCTAAACCATAGCTCATTCTTTCCAAGCTAATAACCATCTGCTACTGTTTCTATTTCTCTATCTTTGAAACTCAAAATCTCCCATGAAACTGATGCAAAGAAAATGGGGTTTAGGAGTGAGTGAGAAGGGCAAAGTTTCCATCTTTTTCTTGTTTTTCTCTTTCTTGTTGTTCTTCACAATCCCACTTCCTTGTCTGATTTCTGCTTCTCTAAATCCCCACAATCACCATGTGAATAGTGATCGTAGCAATCGAGAGCTGGTTCTCGACCCCAGAGACAGGGCTGCTCTCTTGGAGCTGAGCTCTCATTTCCAAGAAAATGGCGGCTTCTGGACCGGGTTCACCATCTCGAACCGGACTGGCCGGCTCACCTCCCTCAACCTCACTGCCCTCAACTTATCTGGTGAAATCCACCCTTCTCTCTGTAACCTCACTTTTCTTGAAACTCTCATCTTGTCACGCAATGCTTTTCATGGCCCCATTCCCTTTTGTCTCAATCTTTTGCCAAGTCTCAGAATCTTGGATCTTAGCTTCAATGAATTCAGTGGCGCAATTCCACAAACACTTGGTATGCTTAATCAGTTAGCTGAGCTTGACCTTAGCCACAACGCATTCTCTGGTGAAATCCCAATTTGGATTGGGAATTTCTCTCTGAATCTTGCGAGAATCGACGTGGGATTCAATAGCTTCCATGGTGAGATGCCTAGTAGCTTGTACTATGCAATGTCTTTGCTGCATTTGGATTTGTCCCACAATTTTCTAACAGGTCTTATTGGTGAGTTCCACCAAGCTTTGGTGTACCTCAATCTAGAGTCGAATTCACTCTCAGGTACTCTGCCCTGTTTCATGTCGTCGTCTCAATCGCTCTCTGTGCTCAACTTGGCCAATAACTCGATTTTGGGAGGTATCCCAGCTTGCATTTCTAGCTGCCATGGATTAACACAGCTCAATCTCTCCTTCAATGATCTACATTATGGGATTTCACCAAGATTGGTTTTTTCAGAGAAGTTAGTTCTTTTGGATTTCAGTTTCAACTCCTTATCAGGAAATCTTCCAAGAAATGTAGTCGAAACGCCTGAAAAATCCGGCCTTTTGCTCCTTGATCTGTCGAATAATCAGTTCAGCGGTGAAATCCCTTCGACGATCACAGAGCTGAAAAACTTGAAGGCACTGTTTCTCTCACACAATCTTCTCACTGGTGAAGTGCCAGAGAGGATTGGAAACTTGACCTATCTTCAAGTGATTGATCTATCACACAACGCATTATCAGGTTCGATTCCTTTGAACATCGTTGGTTGTTTTCAGTTGCTAGCATTGAGGCTCAATGAGAACACCATTTCTGGTGAGATCCCTCCTGAGCTTGATGCATTGGACAGTCTGAAAATATTGGCTCTCAGTAACAATCGAATTTCCGGTGAGATCCCTCTCACCTTGGCCGGATGCAAGTCGTTGGAAGTTGTGGATTTGAGCTATAACAATCTATCTGGTTCTTTGAACGATGCTGTGTCTAAGTGGTCGAAGCTTAGGTTTCTATCCGTTTCTCATAACATGCTGAATGGATCTTTACCGAGTTGGTTGTTCACGTTTGAATCCATCCAAACGATCCATCTTTCTGGGAATGGGTTCTCTGGCTACATACCGGATGGTAACTTCAACACTAGTTTGAGTTTTAATCAGAGAGCAGAGTTTTATCGGCCATCACCCTCGTATACTAGTCTCGACTTGCAAGTATCCGTTAGGGTTTCTGATAAAAACGAGTTGATCTTCGAGTACGATGTTTCAACGAGGACTGCAATTGATATCTCTGATAATTATCTCAAGGGGGGTATCTCATCAGGGCTGTTTGGATTGCAAGGTCTTGAGTATTTAAACTTATCATATAATTTTCTTGATGGTCCGATTCCGGTAGGGTTAGGGAAGATGTGGAGTTTGAAGGTCCTCGATCTGTCACACAATTCATTTTCGGGTTCTATTCAAGATAATGTGTCAAGCCTCGGAAACTTAGTACTGTTGAATATGTCGTATAATTGTCTATCCGGGATAATCCCTACGAGGCAGGGATACGGGAGATTCCCGGGGGCATTTGCGGGAAATCCGGGCTTGTGTTTGGAGTCGAGGGACGAAGATGGGTGCAAGGGACAAGGGGTTTCGGCTATGCTGGGGAAAACGTTTGGAGACGGAGACGAGCATGGAGTCATATCGGTTTGGGTTTTCTGCGTAACGACTTTAGTTAGCTTTTATGCAGGTGTTGTCGGTCTTTGTTGCTATGCTCAATCTAGGAACTACATTTTGCAGACAAAGAACTAATTTGGCTTTTGTTTAGCATAGTTGAATGTCCATTTGTATGTATTAGATTGAGGATTTGGTATTGGAGCTTACTTTGAAAGTGATCCTTTGTTAATGATTGAAGAGAGAATCTGATTCACTTAGTGCAAAAGCATCTCTTTAAAGCAGCATAATTCTTGATTCCTTGATGATAACTTATTCTTCCATCACCACTTGAAAGCATTAGATTTATTGAGGCTTATAATGCACACTGCATTGCAATTCAATGTAAGAAGCGTGCAGGTTGAAAAAATCGAAAGAACGAGAAGTGAAAGAATAACCGGAAGTACATACCTCATTTGATTTGCTAAGCAGCAACTAAGCTACAAAATATTAGAGAAAACGGAAGCAAAAATAACAAGCATGGTGACGAAAAAACAAGTTTCTAAGAACTGTAATTCATTTATCTATATTGGAATGAATTCACATATAGTAAAGGCCTGTGTGATGACAAGGGTCACAACACCATCAGAAGCAAGAGAATGTAAAGAAATAAAAACTAAAAAGAAAGAAGAAAGAAACAAAGAATTGGTCTGCATTTGCTGCAATTCTGAACCTCGAAAATTTCTTGCTCCACTAAGACATAACGGGCCCGGCTTAAGATGCAAATATAGCTTGGCTTAAAAAAACTTCTCCCAGCATCAAAGGATCTCAAAGTATAGACTCGACCCAGCTAATACCTAATCGGTCCATCCAAGCTCCCAGATGCAAACTGAAAGCATAACTCATGTATGAGAATACTTATTGGAAGGTTGTAAGTAGGAAAAAAGAATAGTTGGATATAGAAGAGATCCCCAAGTGTAATAATCAGCAACAGAAAAGCACTGAAAGTATGTGAGAACATCGATTAATTTTAGGGGAAAGAATGTATGCCTGCTGAAAGTAATAGCATCGCACCAATCCAACATCAAAAGAAATGAAAGGCAAATTAAAACTCAAACATAAGGAAAATTTCAAACTATATGTTATGTCAATTCGTGTTCCCAATCTTAGTTTCACAAATGTATATGGTTTCTATGAGACTATGATTAGGTTTTGCATCTGTAATGAAACTCATAAACTTTCAAAACTAAGTCCAACAGAAAGCAAGAAAAGAAAACTAAGTTAATGAATCATAACCAGATGTGGAAACTCATCTTCTCCTAAATCTACGACAACATCTTACTAAGCAAAACAGAGTGACTATTTAGAATGAACTGTGTCAAAATGTTCAGCAATGCTAATAAATCAGTTCTTGCCTATGGGTATAAAGACATGAAACACCACATCGGTGTGTCCACACCCAATGCATATTTTCCCACAAGAAAGAGGCGAAAAAAAGAATATGTGCCTGTTGACTAAATGAATTAGTTGACCAGGAAGATTCATGAGTAATTCCTGGCCACACATATTTTGCCTAAAATAATAACAATAATAAAGGAAAAACAATATACAGCTGAATTTACCTGTTGAACAATTGGATTTGTTGATGAGGAGAATTCATGAGTCATTCCTTGCCAAACAACTTTTCCTTCATACAAAAACAACAGCCTGGATATGGTAGTAGAATTAGGGTAAGATAAATAGCAGCATAAAGAGAAACTGGAAGTAAAAAGGACTAAACTGCTCCTCGGAACTAGAAACTAAGTTTGAAAACCAATCACTACCTATCAACAGCTCTTTTGATCGTGCTGTGTTGATGTGTGACAACTACATAAGATGCAATGTTTCCAGGCTTTCCAAGTGCATCTTCACCTTTCAAATGAACCGAGCGAATGAGATCTTCAACAACAGTGGACGCAATTGGATCCAGACCAGCTGTTGGCTCATCATATAGGAGTACCTACTCAAGATACACATATGATCATCAGAGATATTAAATACCAGAATCTAAGCATGGATACCCATGATAATTATCAGGGTAGATGAATCTACATGCAAGATTCTACATCAATTTGCATGGTCTACATGAGCCGCCACAAAAAGCAGAACCATCATATAGTACCCAATGCATATATCTATGAAGGTGGGGACAGTCAAGTAACAAATTGGAAACAGGAGTTCGCAAGAATCCCTAAAGTGTGAAATATTTCACATTTTATCACCCAGAAACACCAAAGAAGACACTAATCAAGCAATATGGAATTTAAACTTCAAGGAAAGGGATTCGCTGAGGAAAAAAATATTATTTAACAGAAAACAACACCAGGATTTCCTTTATGAAAAGAAAGATTAAAATTGAAAAGGAAGTTGAAATCAACACTTCCATACCTCGGGCTCTATTGCATCCTTCGTTGTATCAAAAATAATCGAACGAGCTAGAGCAACTCTTTTTTTCATCCCACCTGATAGTTCAGAAGGCATTCGCTCCTCAACTCCCTGTAAACACACAATTTAAAATTTTCATGCCTTCAAAAATTATTAGTGCTTTCACTATGTGGTATACCTAACTATAAAGTTGTCCTTCAATTTCCAAGTAATTTTTCTGGACATTGTGCTACTTAATAGCATCATCAAAATGATGTATATGCTACAGAGCCTAGAAATTATTAATGATAGCATAATTGCTGCATGTTGTACAAGTCACCTAAACGCTTACCCTCTAATACTTAACTTATATAAACATTAATTGCCAGAGTTATAGCACTATAATCCTAAAGCAATATAAAGATCAAGTTACAAGTACCTAAGCAGCTTCTAATTGTTAGCAAGTTCTGGGAGCAATTATAGTTAGCTCTGAATATCTAAATGGTTCCTAGCAAATAATATGAAATTCTCAGAGAAAGATATTGATTCTAGTCTTTGTAGATGCTTTTGAAGCAGCCAATAAATAGATGAGCTTTAGTCAGCTCAATGGAGGCAGCAATGGTAAAATGGCTACTATACTGCACCTTCAATCCAACAGCAGCTAGAGTCTCTGTCACAAGCTCGGTAATTTTATCCTCAGGCATAGTGGAATTTTCATATCTGTAACAGAAAAATTTAGAAATAATATTAAATAAAGAAAAACATATGTTTTATTGTTAATAATCTAAATAAAGCTCTCAGTATCTTACAACAAAAACCCAACATTTTCACGAACAGACAGAGAATCAAAAAGCGCAGCACTCTGGAACACCTGTACATAGGGAAAGAGATTCAAGAACTGTCTGGAATCACCGAAAGACTATATGCGCAACAATATAATCTCACCAAGCCAATTCTTAGACCAGATATTTCTTCATCACTGATCAACCCATCTCGTCTTCTGCCTCTAATCAATACCTCACCCTAATTTTTAAGCATAATTAATAAGAGATCGCAAGAAGAAAGTTAGAGTCACTCTAGAGCACATTCTCCCAAAATTATATTCAGTAAAAACTACAACATAACACAAAATCTGAAGAAAATACTTGAAGAATTACCTTGTCTGGAGCAAGAAGCCCAGCCATAATCTTCAAGATGGTTGACTTACCTGTCCCAGATGGTCCAATAATTCCAACAGCCTCTCCATGCATAATCTACAAAAGGAATTTTTTTTTTTGTCAAATTAAAGATAGTTTGACAATGGGGACTGAGAAGAAAATAACAAACTGCACCTAAGTCAAAAAAAGGAAAAAAAAAACTCGATGATACTATGCTAATAGTGAGTGTATACGTAATAGCAAAGAAAACATTATCTCTGACTGCATTCTTATCTTTCTTTCCTTTTAAAGTTAGAATGTTTTATCTCCTTGAATTTGTTATAAGAGATGTAGCGTTTTTATTAATAAAATCTGGTATTTACCTTTCTAAATTTTCTTCAATTGGAGAGAAGCTTTTAATCCCTCCAATGCCTAAAAAAATAACGAAAAACAGATTGAGAAAAATAAAGAGGGGAATCATCAAAGTCTGGCAAAGGGAAGGAGAGAAAAAACGTGAGTGGAGAATCTGTCCTCCAGAGGTTCAAGAAATCTCAATCATCAGATCTAATTCCATTATCCAACATACGGTTGTTCTTTTCCTGTAATGCAGCAAGCCCAGTTCTGCTGCTTCTACATTAAAAAGATAGGAAGGGTTTAGAAGACACATTACAGTGTACAGTCCAATGTCCTTTACTAAAACTGCTCAGGATAGGTGATTGTCTCTAGTGGTCTCAGGATCGTGGTGTTGAGGGCTATTAGAACTCATGATAAGATCATGAACTATGTTAGCCAAATAGCAAAGCCAAATCAAAAGTGGAATATAGAGTACTGTGTCCTCACTGTAGCTGATATTCTTTTAATTGGGGAATTGAAGGCACTCAAATTGACACTTGATGCTTGAGGATGATTCACCACTCTTCAAAAATGGGGGAACAAGAAGAAGAACAGATAGCTGCTAATGTTACCCTTACCTTAATTTTTTACATAGTAAAACTTTTTGTCTGATGTTGCTTAACGAAATGTTCCTATTATGCCAAAATGCAATATCACCAACCAGCAGCTATTGATAAAAGCTAAATTTAGAAATTACAAGTTGAACCCCACAAGGGCAGGAGCAGCAACCAAATGCATGATGAGCTGGTTTAGGAGGAAGTCTAACAGTAGGCTCAGCTCTCCACCAAAATAAAAAAGGATGAGGCCTTTTGTATCATCCTTCCCAATGGCTTTCTACCAAAGGCAATACAATTGAGTATTGTGAGCCGTTAGGCAACCACTTCCTAGAATTCTTGTTGTAAGTTCCAACTTCCAACCTAAAGCCTACGGACCTTAGTACTTACCATCTTTGGTTATGCTACAGGATTACACCAGCTATTATTATAAATTCAGGCCTTAACCAGATATTGTTACTTTGCTTCCATAAATATCAACAATTTTCATGCTTAATGTTTTGGGGAGAAAAAGACAATAACACCAGCAAATATACAGCATGCATGAACAAGAGCGAAACAATGAGTAGATGCAGTTGGCTCCAATGAATTGAAATATTTGCCATTTGTTTCCAACCATGGATGCATGAGCATAGTTCCAGAGAAGACGCATGACATTGTTACTGAAAGCTAGCTCAACAACAAGAGGGAGGGTAAGGGTAGGGGGTGGATAGTTGCTATCCCTAGTGAGAGTAACAAAATCAAATTGACATCACTCAAGCTATTAATGAAGCAAAAAATGACATATAATTACTTCTACATATTACCCATTGTCTTCTCTCATACCCAAAACTAAAATTCTATTCATGTTCACATATATGTTAGCACATGGAAACCATATTACTATTTTCTTCCTGCAAGAATAAATTCACTACGTTTTTGTTGCCCTTTCATGAAGAGTCATGTTCACGTCTAAGATATGACAAAATTAGCTGCCTGAAAAAACAAGAAAAACAAAACAGATTGCCAACTTACACTTCTAAAAACAATTTTTTTGGAAATTTTGCCTATTTCAACAATCAATTACCTTTTCATAAGCACGATAAAATTAAAATGTTTCAGGATGGTGTGGGAGCCCACACTTATTCACTTTATTCAATTATAAATGTATCTTATGCTCATTGACAAGAAAAACTGGTAACAAAACATGCAGTTCACCTGAAGGACCAACCTACTGATAATCTGCAAGTTGAGTTAACCTGGAGTGGCTCATTACAGACACTTCATACAGTTTATCTCATTTTAACACACACCAAAAATATATATTATACATATGTAGTTAAGAATTCAAGTAAGTTATAAGCAAAACATAGAAAATCACCTTGAAGCTCACACCTCTTAATATGTGTTTTTCCCCAAAGGATTTATAGACATCTCGACATTCAATGAGCACATCTGACTCATCCTCTACCTCCTCGACATTCAAATTATCCATCTTATGAGAATCCTGTAGAAATGAACAAACGTTTATTTATTTACGGAAAAAAAACCAGTATAAACAAAACCTATCTATTTCTCATCATACAAGTCAACAACTACAACTTGATTGAGTTTCAGTTTCAAAAGAAAAATACAAAATGAGTGAAAAGATGCACACACTTGGATAACTGAAGAACCAGATAGCAAGAAAACAGAATCATGTAAACACGACAAATACAAAATGAGTGAAAAGATGCAAACACTTGGATAACTGAAGAACCAGATAGCAAGAAAACAGAATCATGTAAACACGACAAATGGTTGCTTACTAAAAACATACAGAATTACTGGGTATGCAGAATGTATGCTGCAGATTCAAAGCGCAGAGAAGACACCAAAATAAGAAGTGAGTGAAAGTTGCAAATATTTGGAGAACTGAGGAATCAAATAGCTAAAAAAACATTCATGTAAACATGAAAATGGTTACTTTCCTAAAGCATACAGAAACATTTGGTTTACAGAATGTACACTGCAAATTCAAAGCTCAGAAGAATGCAATAAAAACAAGAATACAGAAATACAACCCCAAAATCCTCAAACCGAAAGAGCAAACACATAAATTCAATACGATTATGGAAGATGATTTGTTTATACTTCACACTTACAGTAAAATTCGTAGGTCTAAGATCCTGAGGTGGCGCAACACAGGCACAAGCAACCCTTCTATGTCTCCTCGCATTGTCATCATCGACGGAAGAAACCGGCAAAAACGTAGGGAAAATTCGCGAGAAATTGGAGCTGCTGCTACAGCTGCTCAAAGTATCTCTATTGAAGCGGTCGTTACATGCATTGAGAGGGGTGCGCGAAATGCAAATCGCCGGCGAAACCATCCCCTGGTAATTTGTATCGCCGGTGATGTGATTATTCAAAAGGTAAGATTATGAAATCAAAATTCAATAGAATGAAGTGGAATTCAATTTCAGTTTGCACAAATGTAGAGGAAGAAATGGAATCGGAGATGCAGGGCGATAACCACGGTTGAGCAGCGGCCGGTGATTGTGGAGGAAAATGAGGATGGCGGCCATTGGAGGGCACTATGGTAATTTTATTTTTCTTGTTTCATGCTTTTTGACCATTTTTGCTTTCTTTTATTTATTTTTAGAGCCACGCTCTTTGACAATATTAATGACTTTTATTTGATGCCACATTGATTATAGAAAAAATGCAATAATAAATGTGTGAGTTTGAAATTTAATTTCTCTATAGTTTTGTAATAAATTGAACTCTCATCTATTTAATAAATAAATAGAAAAATCGTCTCCATCTTTATCTTTATCAAAGTGAGGTAAGTATGATCTCAACGTCTACTTTGATATAAATTAACAGTAGTCTTTCAAATGCAATATTGATGCGACCTTTTTCAAATATACAAATGAGACGAGCATATGCTTTATTATGAAGAACATTATTAATGATTTTGTCGGGATGTATAATGTATGAGAGTGTAAAGTTATGTGCTTTTTGGAAACACCGTTATTAATTAAAATTTTGAATATTCTTAAGTGTGGTTTTTGAAATTGAATTGAAGAAAGTGGTAAATGTAATTAATGGTGATTTAGAGTGTATTATCTGGATTCACAAGAATATTTCAGCTTCATTTTCTTAAACAAATGTTTGTTTTGTTTGTAGGTAGATGAACCAGGTAGTTTATGTTATTCTTACGATCTCTCATTCTTATACTAATCATTTTATTTGGATGAAATCTTAAGATTATATGGATACACATTTTATAAACTTTTGCTTGAATTTATTTGAATGAAATCTTAAGATTATGTGGGTACACACATCTTATAAACTTATGCTTGAATTTTAATCATAAACGAGTTCGATGTTATTAAATTAAAAAAATGATTAAAATATAACTTAAAATATTTATATCACAAATTGGATGAGCTATTGAGCTTCCTACAAGTTTTATCATGTATGTGGGAGTAAAAAAAGAAAATTGAAAAGATTTGACACTAAAAAGTAGAAAGTATTATTAGTGGGAGCGCAACTGAATATGGTACAAGTTGAGAGAGTTTTTTTATTTTCTCTCATTCCTCGGCGAGTCATAACTCGGAGACAACTCGGAGAATCGAAAGCTCGAAACTGAAATACTCTGCCATAGCTCTACACCATCAATTAGGATGAGTCTCACTCAATTTTCCATGGTTAGTATTTGTGTTTCGTTTTAATTTTACTTTTGGTCGATACACATTAGTATTACTTGTTGTTTCTGCTGTTCCTGTTTTTTATTTTTATTTACTATTATTTTTATTTTTATGGGTATTAACACCACAGAAATTGAAATTAAGTTCTGCTTTTGTTAGATGAAGTATGTAAATTTGATATATCTCAGCAAAATTGGTCATTCGTAGTCAAGGGAAACTGCTCGGTTGAATATGGCCTATGGATTGTTATGTTAGTAAAAGCTTAAGCATTTCCAGATGGAATGTAATAGAGACTGAATTGATGGTAGCTGAGGCACAAATCATTTGTATATATTCTGGGTTTTACACGGCTTTTCTTTAGTTGTTTTTGACTTGTTTACTTCTATCTACCTTGGAACAAGATTGTTCGCTTCAGTTGGCAATCTTGAGCATTTTGTTGTTCTGTCAGTAGTTCTTGAAATTAGATGACAAGTATGTGCTTGGAGTAGAGCATTTGTTGGAAAATTTGACTAAACCTGTTTGGCTGGTGGATCATGAATATGAATGCGGTGTATGTAGGGTATCAATTATCATAATAGGTGAAGAAATATGCTGATGTTTATATAATGATAGAAACAAGTGTTTCAAGTGTAGAGAGCTGCATTTTCTGCCAAAGTAGAAAGCCATACAAACACTACAATAAGGTATTGTGGTGTTGAGTTGTTAAGGAAATTTTCCACTAGCATGACATTGAAGGCGTAGCCTTCTGTGAGGGTTTAAATCAAAGCATCTAGAACTAGATTATGGTGTTCATTTTCTAGTACCCTTTCATGTAGCACACTACAATCAACTTGGTGTTGATTTAAACCTGTAATGGACAGATATATGCTGATTAGATACTCAAAAGTTACGTTGTTAATAGGGGTTTTAATATTTAAAATCCTCTAAATAGCATGGGAGAGCTAGATATTACTGGTCATATGTCTATGAAGATAAACAAAGCAATATTTCTATGTATTCCCCACTGGATACTATTTGAAATTCAGCGGGCTTTTTTTTTTTTTTTTGTACTTGGAAATTTCATGTTATACATCTAGCAAAAGCTTTTCGTTTCTCCTGCTTTCTAGTCGAATAATTTAGAGTTTTATCAGACAGTGACGTGAGTGTTTTTCACTGTAATCTGATCATGTCCATGCCTGTGTTGAAAGTGTTTAAGAATTGAAAGAGGAACAGAAATATTCTGTACTTCTTCTTCTTCTTCTTCTTCTTGTGTATCAAGTGCAGATTTGTTCTGTAGAGATGCTACTGTATGTATAGTACACCAAAACTTTACAAGTCTATTAAGGAAGCATGCTTGGTAGCATACTGAGATTAGACTTTGATTTTTGTCACATTATTTAGATCTCATTTATTGCTAAGAAGGGTGGGTTCTTTGTTCCTGAACTTGATTTTTTTCCCAAATCAGTTACTCCTATGTTCCAGTGTTGGTATGCATCCATTGAAATTTAACTTTTCTCTTGATTGGTGCTAAATTTATACTTGTGCGCACAGGTTGAAGAGTTGGCTTCTCTTGTTAAAGATAATCTTCCCAGCAAGCATCTAATTTTGTCAGTGGAAGATGCGCTAGTCAATTTTCTTCAGGATGATACAAGGTAAATTAGGTATTAGAATGTCCCTAACAGATGCTGGTGATTGTTAATATTTATGGTGCTATTGAATTATGTATATAACAAACTTTTAAATTTGAAAGACTTCATCTCACTTGAAGTACTATAATATGACTTTACTAAGTCAAGGGGTTATAGATCTATCAAGGCAGCGTTAGAATTTCTCCTTCCTGTATGTGCACTGCTCTATAAACCTGACTGCAGCATTTCTCCACCTCCTCAAGCAAACCCACAACTATCTTGTAATGCATTGAGTAATTATTTCCCATAAAGCCTTCCCGCTTCCCCCCAAAACAAAGTATTTTGTGAGCGCTTCATTCTTATTCGAAACCACATTGTTATCCACCTTCTAAACTTTTAATAGTTTTCAACAATTATGACTAAAGCAATCTCACTTGTGTTTCAATTTATCTTTAGTGCAATTTCTATTTTTTATATCATAGACAAAATGAGTTATTGATGTTTTTTTCATTATTTAATGCCTAATGAAAATTTTCATTTCCATTCAGAATTTTTTTTATCTAAACAAAATGTTTCATATACAGTTTAGATGGAGTACTTGAGCTGGAACCTATGAATCCATATAACCGCCTGCTCGTTCACCGTCTTGCTGAAATTTTTGGGTATTTTTTGCTTCCTAAATTATTACTGTATCAGGCTGTTGGTATTTTCTCTCTTTTATACTGTAGTTACTAAAATTTGTTTTGATTCCCTAAATTCGTTGACCTATATAGCAATCATGTTACGTAGATTTTCTCATCAATCTGTTGGTGAAGGAGAAGACAGGCACTTAGTTTTGGAACGCTGTCCAGAGACATCAATGTAGGTGAACTAAAGCATTCATTCTTTAAATCCATGCATTTTAATTTTATATTAAAGAAATTTTGATATCTTTCTTTGTTTTCTGGAATTTTGAGCATTTTAGATAATCTCTGGCTAACTATACTTAATTTCAGAGGGCGCCCTGAGTCAAGAATGTTAAAAAATTCCAGTTGACTAAATTTTCTTTTAGCTTTGATTCAGAAACACTAGAGATGCATAGTCCTCCTCAGTGAGGAACTAAAGCTAAGAGAACACAGCATTGCTTTATGAAAGTTCTAAAGATTCTTCATGCTATGGAGACTGGGCCAAAAACCCTGTAAGGATGATATATTCATATATTTAGCCAAAGAACTCTAGCCATCAATGCCTTTACTAACTCAAGCAGTTCAAGAACTTGTGGATGGATAATCTATGCTTTGAAAGTTTCACTACATAAATATTATCATAGAGAACCATCTGTCACAAAATTTACATTTTAATATTGGCGAACAAGACCTTATTTTGTCATATTGTACTGTAGAACTTAATGGCTTTGGTGGCATAATTTGAGATTTGCAGGCCGGGCATCCTTGTCAGTGATTTATTGTCGCAGTTTGGTGAAATGCAGTCATCAATGATTTTTGATGTATTGAGGCGGGAGGATGTTACGCCAGGTGAATTACTGCATTTGATTGCTTGTGTAGTACATAACTTAAATGAAACAACTTCCTCGCGTTTATTTATTTTTGAATTTTTAAATCATTGCTTGTGTAATGCATTATTGGAGTATCTGCATTATGTAATGGTCTAAGAGAGCAGACATCTTTTCTGGTTCTTCCAGTCCAAAGCATTAATTCTGTGAGTGGATCTTCACTGGAGGAGAGAGAAGCAAATTATTTAGCTGCAAGGCAAAGAATCTTTTCAGCAGATGCTTGTGACCCAAAACTGATAAAGGAGAGGCCAAAAAAGGATCCAGTGGTTGCTCGCCGTATGATAACTCGTGCTCTTGGCCAAACAACTCAAGAGATAAAAAATGAGCTCAGTTCAAGTGATACTAAGGAATCTAGACAGTCTATGAAGAATGTAAATATCAGATATGTGGATGATAGCGACATCAACTCTAGCAACAAGCTGGAAACAGAGCCCCTCTCTGTCAAACAATCAAGGCCATGTACGATGCCAATAGTAAGCAAATCCAGTGAAGTTAAAGCGACAAATTGTTCGAGTAAAGAGCCCCAGCAAAAGAACAACTCAACTCTGACAGAGGGAGGATCTTCAGCGGCACGAAAGATTAATGACACCTATTTGAGAAATGAGCATATGGGAGCTGCAAAGAGATTGTTTGCTAATGCCTTGGGAGTGCATCGAAGAGATGTCAGTCAATCCAAGTCTCCTGAGACTAAGAAAACCGATAGCTGACCCCAGGTAGTTCAACTTTTTAAAAACCATGCAGTGTTAAAATCTTATGTGCACTATAAATTTGTCAATCTCAATATTTTACTGATTCATGATGCTTTGTTGAAGAATTTTGTCAGAAAGACGGTTATGGATGGAAGCTTTGTCGCCACTGACTTGACATTGAAATTGAATTCGCAATCTGGAAACTGATCGACTGCATGATGAAACTGGGAGAGCCATTTTAGTTCAGCAGCTTTAAGATCCATGGTACTGACAAAAACAATGATGAGTATGTATGTGTCTCAGTTAAACAAATACAATTTTATATTGATGGTATTGTGTCTCATAATTTCATGGCATATCCAAAAGCTAATTTCAAATATTTCTCGATAAACAAATAGATAGGGCGCTTTTATTATCATATTTGCTAGCTATAAAGGCCAGACTATAGGAATTATCCCGATTTCACATGGTTCGTTGACATCATAAGAGCAGATATAGCTTGTGGGTAAATGGACTCTTGACTATCCAGGTACCACATCTTTCACAGGTGGTGGATAGCACTTGTGGTCCACTGCACCAGCATTCCTCAATCAAGTTTTCTTTCAAGAACAATATACTTTGTTACATTCTACATTTTGTGATGATCGATTGATGCCGTTTTCGTGTTTTAGATCTTTTGTTAGTCGTTTCTTGCACCTCGTTTTTCTGTTCGTGGTGTTGGTTTTTCTCCGAGCAGGTTTTGGATTGCGCTCGTCTCTGTTTTGCTTATTATTTTGTCATCTTTCTTGTGCTATGAGTCAACAAGAATCACACATTTACTTCCTTAACTCAGTGTTTCACTTTAATTTTGTGACTATTTTAGCACCATGTCTTGTGTTGTATGCTTTCTTGATTTTCACTTTGGTAGGTGGACAATTTGTTGCTGTCTACCCTCAAGTCTTTAACAGTTCTTGGTATTTAGTTTGTAGATTAAGCTATTTTTAAAATAAGATTAATTTATCATTAACCGAGTTCGTAACGATCTTGTTCATGTATAATTAAAAATAAATAAATTTCAAATTAAGTGTTATTATGGCCTAGCTCATTTAAAAAAAGTGTCATTATAAAATTTCAAAACCATTTGTCAATATTTCAGTACCGAAATGGCCTTTATTTAATTTGAGAGAATTAAATGAGATAAACAATGATTATTTGAAATATACATATAATGATTGTACTTAAATTTGGGTAGATTAGTCTTAATCACAGTTTTCTAAATCTGTGTATACAATTCTAAAACGACATTTCACTTTCAGGACGGATGCAGTAGTATAGTTTTTTGTGCATAAATATTAACAGTTTGCTCATGACTTTTTAATAGACAAATTAATTAACTTATATTCCTTACCAATTTTGTCCATGATGAGTATAAGAATTGGTTTCAGGTGAAGTGGTATACAAGTATAGTGTATTACTATATATATATATTGTAATATCATGTCATACATTAAGTATAAAGAAAGGGATAAGTGTATTAAGTACTAGTCAATTGTTTAAAAAAGGGTACTACTCAATTAATTATGTGTTACAGAGTAGTGATAAAAAAAAAATTATAGAGTACTCCTATCCCAATTATATAGGTTGGTTGGATTTTTCATAGAGATTAAAGAAAGAGTAACACTTCCGTGCAACTGGTGCACAGAGTTGCATGGAAGACCTTTATATTATAAATGTAGTACCTTTATGTACAAATATTTGTACCTTTTAAAATGAACATGCATAAAGGTGTTATATTTATAATATAAATGTACTACATTTATAACATAAATGTGCGGATTGCACGGTGCACCAGTTGCACGGAAGTTTTTGCCTTAAAGAAATGATTGGAAAAACAAGTTAGGTTTCTATTATACCCACATAAAAATTTATCTTTTCATGATTACTTAATAGAGATATATTAGTGAACGACTTAAATAAATTTTATCATATATAGTAAATGAATTATATATTTGGGACATCGCATAAAAAAATACAAGCCTATATAATTAGGACGGGGAGAGAGTATATATTAGGTAAGTTAGTTACAAGTAATCAGACCAAGATCAATAGAATAATAGTATATAAATATTC
Organism: Scutellaria galericulata; assembly: GCA_946896805.1. Classification (NCBI taxonomy): domain Eukaryota; kingdom Viridiplantae; phylum Streptophyta; class Magnoliopsida; order Lamiales; family Lamiaceae; genus Scutellaria; species Scutellaria galericulata. Next base: position 12,532,115 of record OX335789.1, read on the forward strand.
TAATAAAAAAAATATTTAGTCGTTTATTAACACATAAGTAATCACACAATTCAAAAAATTATGATTTTTATGATCCAACTTTACTTCTACCACGTTTTATCTTTATTTAGTATTATATATTAATTATATCTATTAAACGATGGGCAGTACAAACATTTTATACATATAATTATACAAATTAAATAATTTCTAAAAAACAACGCTAAAAATGAAATTTGAAAAAGTTAATGTTAAAATTGAGATTCATTAATGGCGACTCCATAGCTGTCAAATTCGGACCTTCTCCCTAAATCCTTTCTCTTTTCCCCTATCATACGCACCCACTCTCTCTCTCTCTCTCTCTCTCTCTCTCGAACTGAGCAGCGGCGTTGATTACGGACTCACATTTGTCAATTGCTAGTTGGATTCTCTTCATTGGCTTGTTTGCTGCGTGAGTACTCCTACATTGCATTTTTTGTTTCGAATTGAGGATTTCTTAATTGTTAAGCAATTAAGTTTTAATCTGTTCTTACGTGTTTATTGATTGATCTTCTTAGAATGTGACCAATGTCGAAGTTTTTGTTTGGAGTATTTGTTCATTGAAATTTCAACACTGGTTGAATAATACATCTCTTAATTTTTCCAAAAATGCAGTGAGCTTTCTTGTGGATATGGGGGGCCTTTACTGTCTAAGTATTGGTATTTTTTTTCTGCTTCCTGGTCCAAGTATGTTTACATTCTACCCCTATTTTTCCTTTGTATTCTTTCCCTTTTTTTGTTCTTCATCTCAACAACTTGATGATACTCAATTGATATCTTTTTAGTTTTTCTTTATGTAGCTTTTGTCTTGTATCTTGCAGCTGTTCAGTGTTTGCCAATGTTAACTGTAACAGCATCTAAGTTTATTTGTGACTCTCATAACCCATACTTTGTTTATGCGAATTTGTTAAGATACATTGTGAAATCTTTGGATGTTTCGAGCATTTCATTTGCACACTTTCTCTACATTTTCTCATCTTCAAATGATAGAATTGGTAGTGCTTATTAGTGCTGCTCTTATGGATGTCAAGATTGGGAGGATGACAAAAGCAAATACTAACTGTTGTTATCAAAAGCCATGCCCAGGGACAGAGCATGATAATATATGTTTTTTTAGCTCTTTTCTTGGTCTTTTCTTATGAGGGAGCAATCAAAACTACTCTTATTAGTATTTCAGGGAGTAACCATACCTTAGGTGTTGAAATGGGATCAATTGCTAACAGAGATGTAAAAAACATAGTTGTGAGTCTTGTGACTGATTTTCTTGACATTTCGGCAAAAAGAATTCGATCTTGTGAATTATTGAGTGCTCATTCAATTGATTTTAAGTAGATGAAACTTAGGATAGTTAGTTTTCCATTGATCTCCTGACATTTCTAATGTTCGTCATTTATAGTGTGAATTCAGAATCACACGGCTTCACAATGAGGATAACAAAATAAAGAACACCAGGAATCAGCGGAAAGCCCCAGAACGTTGAGTTGAGAAAATATGTTAGATACACTTGGGGATCTTGCTCATTGGATGATAGTACAAGTGAGCCAAACAAGGCAAGTTGCACTGGTGTTATGATGAAATCATTACATCAAAGTGCGTCGTCACATAGACGTAGAATGCAGGATAGACCAAATGAGAAGGTGGTTAATGAATAATGGCTGAGAACCCTGATTAAAAAATAATAATTCTATCATGTTATTTATATTAATAAAAGTTTCTGTTTCTTTTAAAAAATAAAATGGAACTATATAATTTATGGATGTTACACTGCAGAAAGTGGAGGCGGAGCATGTTCATATTGAAGAGGTCAGAACTTTCCTTGATGCTCCAATAAACCCAGAAACACGGTCATCTTTCTCAATATGTAAGCCAGTAAGTTTCCCTCACTAAAGTTTGTCTTCTCTGAGTCATTTACATTTATCCTTGATATCCTGATCAAGAAAAATGCTCTTCCAAAAGAGAGAGTGATGGGATAGGATGGGATGGGTTGGGTTTTTATATTCATTTTCATGTCCACTACAAATTTAATACGACAATTTATGTCTAAACATAATTAGTTCCACTAAATATAACAAATTCAACAATACGACAGATATAATCAGTTCAACTAAATATAATCAATTAAACTACATGCAATCAATATTTTAACACAATTCACATAATTAAACATTTATATAAATCTAACAAAAAATCAATATAATCTAACGAAAATTCGGCAACATTTCAACGCATGCATTAATCAACCAAATTTTATACTCTCCCTCTCTGCAATAAAACAACATGCAATTCCCAACAATTCGACAAATATAATCAATTCAACTACATATAATCAAAATTTTAGCACAATTCACATAATTAAACATTTATATAAATCTAACGAATATTCAATATAATTTAACGAAAATACTAAATTTATGAATTTTACACGAAATTTTCATGTAAGCCCTAATTAAATGAATTTTACACGAAATTTTCATGTAAACTCTAATTTTGTAGAACTTTCGTGTAAACATTAATTACACGAAATTTTGTTTAAGCCCTAATTATATGAATTTTACACGAAATTTTTGTGTGAACCCTAATTTTACAAAATTTTCGTGTAAACACTAATTGAAATTTTTGTGTAAACTCTAATTTTGCAGAACTTTTGCGTAAACCCTAATTACATGAAATTTTCATGCACGCCTTAATTTTGCAGAAGTTTTGTGTAGGCTTAATTAAATAAATTTTACATGAAGTTTTCGTGTGAGCACTAATTTTGTAGAATTTTCGTGTAAGCCTTAATTTTCGCGTAAGCCCTAATTTTCGTGATGATCTCGGGAATGGATTTTTAGGTGATTTTTTATTTTTCATTATAATTTTGGATTTTCTTTTCACGGAAATTTTCAAAACGCAACTCCGAGATAGTTTCGTTTTTCCTCTAAATCTTAGGGTAGAAGAATATTGTCTTTTGGGACAATTTTGGAGATGGATTTTTAGTATTTTTTTTTTGTGATAATTTCGATTTCTTTATCAGTGAAATTTTCAGAACGCAATTCTGTGACAGTTTCGTTATTCGTGAAAATCTCAACACAGTAGAATCTTGGGGACAGATTTTCAGGTAATTTTTTGTTTTTCATGATAATTTCGGCTTTCCTTTTCAATGAAGTTTTCAAAATGCAATTCCGAGACGAATTCGTTTTTCATGAAAATCACGGGGCAACAAAATCTTGGCTTTCTGGACGATCCCGTGGATGGATTTTTAGAAGATTTTTTGTTTTATATGATAATTTTGGATTTCCTTTTCAGTGAAACTTTCGGAAGGCAATTTCACTGGTTTCATTTTGTGAAAATTTTGGGGCAGTTGAATATTGGCTTTCAGGATGATCCGGGCATGGATTTCTAGGTGATTTTTTTTGTTTTTCATGATAATTTCGGATTTTTTTTTTCACTGAAATTTTCAAATGCAGTTCTGAGACTATTTCGTTTTTCGTGAAAATCTCAGAACAACAGAATCTTGGCTTTTGGGATGATTCGGGATGGATTTTCAAGTGATTTTTTGTTTTTCATTATAATTTTGGATTTTCTATTCACTGAAATTTTCAGAACGCAATTTTGAGAGTTTCGTTTTTCGTGAAAATCTCATGGCAGCAGAATCTTGGCTTTCAAGACGAATTCAGGGATGAATTTTCAGGTGATTTTTTGTTTTTTCAAGATAATTTTGGATTTTCCATTCTTTTAAATTTTCAGAATGCAATTTTGAGACAATTTCATTTTTCGTAAAAATTTTAGGGCAGTAGAATCTTGGCTTTCGAGACTATCCCGGAGATGGATTTTAAGGTGATTTTTTGTTTTTCATGATAATTTTGGATTTCCTTTTCACTAAATTTTTTAGAACGCAATTTCGAGAGTTTCGTTTTTCATGAAAATCTCACGGCAGCAGAATCTTGGCTTTCGGGACGAATCCAGGGATGAATTTTTAGGTGATTTTTAGTTTTTCATGATAATTTCGGATTTTCTTTTCTTTTAAATTTTTAGAACGTAATTACAAGATCGTTTTGTTTTTTTGTGAAAATCTTTGGGCAGTAGAATGTTGGCTTAGTAGACGATCCTGATGATGGATTTTCCGGTGATTTTTTGTTTTTTTATTATAATTTTGGATTTTCTTTTCACTAAAATTTGCAGAACGCAGTTCTGAGATAGTTTCGTTTTTTGTGAATCTCATGACAACATAATCTTTGCTTTCGGGACGAATTCAAGGATTGATTTTCAGGTGATTTTTTGTTTTTCATGATAATTTCGAATTTTCTTTTCATTGAAATTTTCAAAACACAATTTCGAGACAGTTTCGTTTTTTGTGAAAAACTCTTAGCAGCAGAATCTTGGCTTTCAGGTTGATCCCGTGGACGGATTCTCGGGTGATTTTTTGTTTTTTATGATAATTTTGGATTTTTTTTTCACTGAAATTTTCAAAAAGCAATTCCGAGAGTTTCATTTTTCTTGAAAATCTCACGGCGGCAGAATCTTTGCTTTCGGAATGAATCCAGGGACGGATTTCCAAGTGATTTTTAGTTTTTCATGATAATTTCAAATTTCCTTTTCATTGAAATTTTTAGAATGCAATTTTGAGACATTTTGTTTTTCGTGAACATTTCAAGCCAGCAAAATCTTGACTTTTAGGACGATCCAAAGATGATGTTTCAGATGATTTTTTGTTTTTTATGATAATTTTGGATTTCCATTTAATTGGAATTTTCAAAACACAGTTTCGAGTTAGTTTTTTTTTTATAAATCTCATGGCAATAGAATCTTGCTTTGGGACGAATCTAGGGACAGATTTTCAGGTGATTTTTTTTTATGATAATTTTGGATTTCCTTTTCATTGAAATTTTCAAAACTTAATTCCGAGACTGTTTCGTTTTTCTTGAAAATCTCAGGACAGCATAATCTTTGCTTTTGGGATGAATTCGGGATGGATTTTCAGGTGATTTTTTGTTTTTTTATGATTATTTTGGATTTCCTTTTCACTGAAATTTTCAGAACATAATTTCGAGATAGTTTCGTTTTTCGGGAAAATCTCATGACAGTAGAATTTTGGTTTTTGAGACGAATCCTAGGATGGATTTTCAGGTGAGTTTTTGTTTTTTATGATAATTTCAGAATTCCTTTTAACTGAAATTTTCAGAACACAATTTCGAGATAGTTTCATTTTTCGTGAAAATATCATAACTGCAAAATCTTGGCTTTCGGCACGAATTCGGGGATGGATTTTCAGGTAATTTTTTGTTTTTCGTGATAATTTTGGATTTCCTTTTCAGTGAAACTTTTAGAACGCAATCCCGAGATGTTTTCGTTTTTCGTGAAAATCTCGGGGCGTAGAATCTTAGCTTTCGGGACAATCACGGGAATGAATTTTTAGGTGATTTTTTGCTTTCATGATAATTTTGGATTTCCTTTTCACTGAAATTTTCAGAACATAATTTCGAGATAGTTTTTTTTTTTTTTTTTTGAAAATTTCACAACAGCAAAATCTTGGCTTTCAGGATGGATTTTCAGATGAGTTTTTGTTTTTCATAATAATTTCGGAATTCGTTTTAACTGATATTTTCATAGCGCAATTTTGAGACAGTTTCATTTTTTTGTGAAAATATCATAGCAGCAGAATCTTGGCTTTCGGGACGAATTCGGGGATGGATTTTCAGATGATTTTTTTGTTTTTCGTGTTAATTTTGCATTTCCTTTTCAGTGAAACTTTCATAACGCAATTCTGAGATAGTTTCATTTTTTGTGAAAATCTCAGGACAGTAGTCATAGCTTTTGAGACGATTATGAGGATGGATTTTCAGGTGAGGAAAGATTATTGATAGAAGTGAGGAAGATACTAATGATGGGTATGAATCAAAGTCTAATGATTTTACATCAAAGTGAGGAAAGATTACTGATCAAAGTGAGGAAGATACTAATGAATGGTATGAATCAAAGTGAGAAAAAGGTTACTACTATGACTCATTTTACATCAAAGTGAGGAAAGATTAGAGATCAAAGTGAGGAAAAATTTAGTGTAAAATTTGTTTAATTAGGCTTACACAAAAGTTATGCAAATTAAGGTTTAAACGAAAATTTTGTGTAAAATTCATGTAATTAGTGTTTACACGAAAGTTCTGTTAAATTAAGCTTGTATGAAAATTTCGTGTAAAATTCGTATAATTAGAGTTTACACGAAAATTTGGCAAAATTAGGGCTTAAACGAAAATTTCGTGTAAAATTCATGTAATTAGTGTTTACACGAATTTCTACTAAATTAGGGCTTACATTAAAATTTTGTGTAAAATTCGTGTAGTTAGGGTTTACACAAAAATTCTATAAAATTAGGGTTTACACAAAAATTCTATAAAATTAGCGCTTAAATGAAAAATTCGTGTAATTAGTGTTTACATGAAAGTTTTGCTAAATTAGGACTTGCATGAAAATTTCATGTAATTAGGGTTTACAAGAAAATTCTGCAAAATTATGGTTTAAACAAAAATTTCGTGTAAAATTTGTGTAATTATTGTTACACAAAAATTCTGCAAAATTAAGGCTTACACGAAAATTTCGTATAAAATTCAAACCGAGAAATCTAAATTAAGTTTTGCTTTTGTTATATGAAGTATGCAATTTCTTATATCTCAGCAAAATTAGTTCATAGTCAATGGAAACTGCACGGTTGATTATTGCCTATGTATTGTTATGTTATTAAAAGCTTAGGTATTTCCAGATGGAATGGAATAGAGACTGAATTGATGGTAGCTGAGGCATAAATCAAAGGCTTATATTTTGGGTTTTACACGGTTTTTCTTTAGTAGTTTTTGACTTGTTTACGTCTATCTACCCTGGAACAAGATTGTTTGCTTCAGTTGGCAATCTTGAGCATTTTGTTGTTCTGTCAGTATAGTTCATGAAAATAGATTACAAATATTTGCTTGGAGTAAAGCATTTGTTGGCAAATTTGACTGAACCTGATTGTCTGGTGGATCATGGATATGAATGCAGTGTATGTTGGGTATCAATTATCATATTAGGTGAAGAAATATGCTGATGTTTATATAATGTTAGAAACAAGTGCTTCAAGTGTAAAGAGCTGCATTTTCGGCCAAAGAGGAAAGCAATACAAACACTACAATAAGGTATTCTGGTGTTGAGTTACATTGAAGGCATAGTCTTTCATGAGGGTTTACATCAAAGCATATGGAACTAGATCATGGTGTTCGTTTTCAAGTACGCTTGGTGTTGATTTAAACCTGCAATGGACAGATATATGCTGATTTGATACTCAAAAGTTATGTTGTTAATAGGAGCTTTAATATGTGAAATCCTCTAAATAGCATGGGAGAGCTAGATATTACTGGTCATATGTCTATGAAGATTAACGAAGCAACATATCTTCATGCCTCTTATTTTTCTATTTGAAACTCAGTGGGCTTTTTTATTATGATTAGTCTCTCTTCGTTTCATTTGTCATTTTTTTATTTGATTGTACTTGGAAATTTCGTGTTATACATCTAGCAAAAGCTTTTTGTTTCTCCTGCTTTCTTATTGAATAATTTAGAGATTTATCAGAGAATGACGTGAGTGTTTTTCACTGTAATCTGAGCTTGGCCATACCTACATTGAAAGTGTTTAAGAATTGAAAACGAGGAGCAGAAATATTCTGTACTTCTTCTTCTTCTTCTTCTCGTGTATCAAGTGCAGATTTGTTTTGTACGTAGAGATGCTACTGTATGTATAGTAAACCAAGAACTTTGTTTTGGAGCATTGGTCTTGAGCTACAAGTCTATTAAGAAAGCATGTTTGGTAGCATATTGAGATTAAACTTTGATTTAAGTCGCATTATTTTGATCTCATTTAATGCTAAGAACGGGTTCTTTGTTACGTAGATTTTCTCATCAATTTGTTGGTGAAGGAGAAACACATCTTTCACTGGTGGTGGATAGCACTTGGTGGTCCACTGCACCAGCATTACTCAATCCAGTTTTCTTTCAAGAACAATTTGCTTGTTACACTTCTATGTTTTGTGATGATAGGCTGATGTCATTTTCGTGTTTTAGATCTTTTGTTTGTCGTTTCTTGCACCTCATTTTGCTGTTTGTGGTGTTGGTTTTTCTCCGAGCAGGTTTTGGATCGTGCTCTCGTCTCCGTTTTGCTTATTATTTTGTCTTCTCTCTTGTGCTATGAGTTAACACGAATCACACATTTGCTTCCTTAATTCAGTGCTTCACTTGTAATTATGTGACTATTTTAGCACTATATGTCTTTTATTGTATGCTTTCTTGGTTTTCACTTCTTTGAGTGAACAATTTTTGCTGTGTGCCCTCAACTCTATAACAGTTCCTGGTATATAGTTTGTAGATTAAATATTCTTAAGCTATTTTGAAATAAGATTAATTTTATTACTAACTGATCTTGTTCATAAATAATTTAAAATGAATTTTCCCTTCGTCTCAAAATAAATATTATTTTAGTCTATCAAAAAAAATTTCAAATTAAGTATCATTATAGCCCTTAGCTCATTAAAAAAAAAAAAAAAGACTGATGTCATAGAATTGCGAGAAACATTTGTAGTAGTCTAATACTAAAAATGCCTTTATTAAATTTGAGAAAAAAATGAGACTTAAAATGATTCTTCCAAATATACATATAACAATTATACTTAAATGTGGGTGGATTTATCTTATTATCAGTTTTCTAAATCTGTATATAAATTTTAAGACAACATTTATTTATGTCCATGATGAGTTTTTAATAAACAAATTAATTATATTAATTAATTTATATATTTTACCAATTTTGTCTATGATAAGTATCAGAAAGGGTTAGGGTACAAAAACTTTTGTGCACCTGGTGCACGGACCATGCACCGTCACGCGCCCGCACAAATTCGTCCAAATATACTCCAAAGTGTCATACATTTATGATATATTTATTAGCCATACTTTTTAATAGTGTTAGTCATACATTTTGCAAGGTTAGCTGTACTTTATTTTTTTTTTAGACAAACATATTAACCTTTCATACATTTTAGTTATATCAATCATACATTTTAGTTATGTTAGATATACCTAAATATATTTTTTAGTTATGTTAGTTGTACCTTTATATATTACATAAATGTATGATTATGTTGATATAAATATATAAGTAATATCCATAAAGGTATGAGTAATTTCATATAAACATGTACAAATTTTGACGAAATTAGGATTTTTTAGAGTTAAAGATATTAAATAAATGTATGATATTTTGACATAAATGTATAGCTAATATAATATAAAGATAGGATTAACATAACATAAAAGATCAGGACAAAAAAAAAATGTAAAAATGCACGAATCCGGGTCAATCCGGACCCGACCCGTGTGAATGTGTGTATCAAGTACAAAGGAATACTACTCATATATATATATATATATATATATATATATATATATAATATTGTAATATCATGTCATACCTTAAGTATAAAGAAAGGTATGAGTGTATTAAGTACTAGTCATTTGATTTATGTGTTAGGTAAGTTAGTTACAAGTAATCCGACTAAGATCAATAAAATAGTTGTTTATATTTTTTTAATAACAAACATAATTAGTCATTTATTAATATTTAATCAATCATTAATTCATGAATCATCATTACCATTCTTTCAAAATAATTATCTACCATTAATAATGTACGAATATATTACTACTTTAGCACCGACATGCTTGATCTTGCGGGTATATTTTGACAATTTGAGTAAAAACAATTCTTATTATTAACACATTATTTTTAATAAATTACACAACCCAAAATTTTGAAATCAAATATTATTCAATTTGTTTCACAATTCTACGCGTTTTAAAAATTATGATTTCTTTCATTTTATCTTTTATTTTTTTATTAATAAAAAAATAATGATTTTCTTGTTCCAACTTTACATCAACCTTGTTTTACATTTATTTAGTATTGTATATTAATTACATCTATATATTAAATGTTAAATAATTTGGGTAGTACAAACATATTATACACCTCTTCCAAAAACAAAAAAAAACATTTTATACACATAATTATGCATATTAAATAATTTCTTAATTTCTAAGAAACAACGTTGAACAATGAAATTTGAAAAAAGTAAATGATAAACTTGAGATTCAGCAATGGTGAGTGGTGACTCCATAGCTGTCAAATTCGGACCTTCTCCCTAAATCCTCTCACCTTCCTTCTCTCTCTAAGATTTTCCAAATCGGTTCTCAAATTGTAGCAATCGGTTGATATCTGATTGGCTCACTGATTGTTGGTAGTTGGAATATGCTATGGCATGCCCCGCGCATGCCTTGGTCTACAACGGCAGTCTCTGCGCCTGCAACCCCGGCTACCTCTTCAATTCGAGCATCAATGGCTGCGCGCTCTTCGCCGAGCACGGGCCCCCTCTGGAGCTGAGCAACGGCGTCGATTATGGCTCGGCGCTCACATTTCCGGGGACTATATTCTCTTTCGAATCCATCAAAAAGTTTACTCAGTCACAGGCGGTGTTTCTGGAGGCCACGCTGGTGTTGCTCATCTGTTGGTTAAGCTTCTGCCTCATCCTCCGCTTCTTCCCGCTCGGCTCCGATGGCCGCTCTCACTGGTTCAAGATCCGGTGGTGGATAAGCCGCCTCGACATCACATTCGCCACGCGCCACTGGCTGCACGATCAGAGCCCCGTTGTTAAACGGAAAACGGAGCTGGGAGGAACTTTCTCGATTGCTAGTTGGATTCTCTTCATTGGCTTGTTTTCTGCGTGAGTACTGCTACATTGCTTTTTTTTTTTTTTTAAATTGGGGGTTTCTTAATTGTTAAGCAATTGCAATTGATTGTATTCTCCTATGATATTTCAGCACTATAATTGCAGTCATGATTAAGCACTATATGAATAATCACGAATGTAGTTCACAGGTTGCTTTACCAGACCATATCCAAGAGAAGTGTGGAGGTGCATAATGTGAAAGCCACAAATGGACCTGATTTGGTGTCATTTTTGAATGACTTGGAATTCAATATTACTACCATCTCCAGTATGAGTTGTGCACAATTACGTGGTTTAGACACTATAGTCACCGGGAATCCACTCTTCATTGACCGCAGAGACATTCCTCTCTCAACGTTTGCTAACTATTCCTGTCTAAACACCAGTGCAGGGCCAACCATAACTATTCGCTGCAATAATTGTCGGCTTTTCAGAGACTTTGCCTACGTTTCGTGGCATTTTGTTGATCTTCCTAACAATCCAGCAACTGCTGTTGGCTTTCAGTTTAACCTTACTGCTAGGAAAAATGACAGGAAGAAGCATATGAGTTTTGTGAGTGGGACTTTGAAAAATTCCAGTGATTTTGATAGCACACCAATTACGTATAGAGGGGCTGTGTCGAACATTCTGAAATTTAATTTATTCCCTAGATTATACCGTAATTTACACAACTTAAAGCTCATCCAACCTCTGTTTCATGAGTTTCTTCCTGGTTCATATTTTGGTGACGTAAGTCAGCTTCAAGCATCACTCCAGAGCTCCAGAGATGGACTGATCAACATTACATTGTGTGTTAACTTCCTGTCTTCGTATATCGTTGAGATTGACAATCAAAATATTTTAGGACCTGGTGAGTTATTTCCTCATAATAATTTGCTCATCTATTTTCTATCTGATTTTCTTTATGGTCTGCTGTCTTTATGTTGTTCCTTGTGTTTGTAGTTTCTTCCCTTTACTTTGCATTCTTAAAGCCATTTTGTATTTTGTGATACTTTGAGTTCTGGAGATAGAGGTAGCGCGGGTAGTCCATTATTAAGTTTTAGTCTGATTTTATGTGTTTATTGATTGATCATCTTAGAATGTTATTAATGTCTAGCTTTGATTGGAGTAATTTGTTCATTGAAATTTTAATACTGCTTGAATAATTCACTTTCAGTCAATAATTTGATATCTCTTAATTTTTCCAAAAATGCAGTGAGCTTTCTTGCGGATATGGGGGGCCTTTACTGTATAAGTATTGGTATTTTTTTCTGCTTCCTGGTGCAAGTATGTTTACATTCTACCCCTATTTTTTCTTTTTTCTTTTTTCATTGTTTTGTTCTTCATCTCAACAACTTGATGATGCTCATTGATATCTTTTTAGCTTTTCCTTATGTAGCTTTCAACTTGTATCTTGCCGCTGTTCAGTGTTTGCCATTATTAACTGTAACAACATCTAAGTTTATTTGTGACTCTTATAACCCATACTTTGTTTATGCGACTTTGTTAAGATACATTGTGAAATCTTTGGATGTTTCGAGCATTTCATTTAAGACTTTCTCTACATCTTCTCATCTTCAAATGATAGAAATTGGTAGTGCTTATTAGTGTTGCTCTTATGGATGTCAAGATTGGAGGATGACAAAAAACAGCAGTAACCCTTGTGATTAATCATATCTAGCTTCTTTTCTGGGCTTTTTAAGAGGGAGCAAGGTTAAGGAGAACTGGAGAAGGTGCCAAAATTGTGATTATTTCATTTTATATCCTAAGCAATCAAAACTACTCTTTGTAGTATTTCAAGGAGTAATTACGCTTTAGACTTTTGAAATGGGATCAATTGCTAACAGAGATGTGAAAACCATAGTTTTGGCTGTTTTTCTTTTAATTTCAGCAAAAATAAATCGACCTCATGAATTATTGGGTGCTCTCCTGACATTCCTAATGTTTCTCAATTCTAGTGTGAATTCAGAATCACGCGACTTCGCAATGAGGATAACGTAATGAAGAACATCAGGAATCGGCGGAAAGCCCAAGAACGTTGGGAGAAAGTGAGCTTTCTACTCAGAAATAAATTTATTGCGATTGAGTGTACAACTGTTTACTACATGTTTTTAAGTTCTAAGTTAATCCATTCCTGAACTAATTAGACTTATCTTGGTATAGTTGAGGAAATATGTCAGATACACTTGGGGATCTTGCTCATTGGATGATAGTACAAGTGAGCCAAACAAGGCAAGTTGCACTGGTGTTATGACGAAATCATTCCGTCAAAGTGGGTCGTCACGTAGACGTAGAATGAAGGATAGATCTACTGCAATCAGTTTTAGCAAAAAAGTCACCTTGCCAAATGAGAAGGTGGTCAATGAATAATGCCTAAGGACCCTGATTGTAAAATAATAATTCTATCTTGTTCTATTAACTGGAACTATATAATTTATGGATGTTATACTGCAGAAAGTGGAGGCGGAGCATGTTCATACTCAAGAGGTCAGAACTTTCTCCCCCGAAGCTGCAATAAACCCAGAAACACAGTCATCTTTCTCAATATGTAAGCCAGTAAGTTTCCCTCACTACAGTTTGTCATCTCTGAGTCATTTTACATTTATCCTTCATGATATTCTGATCAAGAAAAATACTCTTCCAAAAAGAGATAGTGATGGGATAGGATGGGGTGGGGTGGGTTTTCATATTCATTATCATGAAAATGAGCATGTCCACTGCAATTTAATACGATATCTATGTTGTAAGCATTGACAGACCTATGGTGGAGCCAATGGGGGCATTGGGACCCCCTGAAGTTGTAAAAAAATATGGGAGCAGTATAGTAATTATAAGATACTTCTTAAAAAATATGCATAACAAAAAAATGTATGGTATGTTAAGTTATTTAAATTTAATATTGAGATGTAATTGAGTTACTATGTTTGATTTTCTCAAACTTCTTGTTAATTTATATTTTTTTGTTTTTTGAGTGGATTTATTTTCCACTAAGTTATTCATGGTGCCACCTACCTTTGTATTTTGGAGCAAATTGATTTTCAATATCTGATTTATTCATTTTTAAGTACCACCATCAAATTATAGATTACTTGTGTGGGGGGTGTTTTAGAAACTGAAATGTGTAGATCTTATCCGGTCACATATATTTAAATTTACCTTTTTGAATAAGTCGATATCCAACCATTGAATTCGATCATTTTAGCTAACAAACCTTGAATATTATTTTATTGCAAAATGTAAGGTAATTTATCACATCTATAATTTACGTATTTCAATTTTCGAAAAACATCAATGTTCTATATTCTAAACTTTTGTTACTAAAATGACAAAAGTCAGAGATAAGATACCAATTTATTAAAATATGCATGGGATGACTACATATGTAATTTCACTTATTATACTATTGTTAGTTGGGCCCCGTAAAAAAAGTTCGTGAGTCCATCATTGGTTGTAAGAGGTATACTTGTTTGAAGGCATGACTTTTTTGCCTGTTACATGTATGTTGTAAGAGTTTATGCTCTCCTATCTTCAATTTGTGGTAATTAATGCATCATCTGAATCAGCCAATCAGCTACCACCTGGGACTTTTAGGCTTCATGCATTTTCATAGTATTTTACAGTTGCTTGCTCTGATGGGGACTAGTTTTTAATAGGATGCATCCTCTTTTGTGCTTTGGTGCCTAAAGGAAAAGGCAGTAGGCTTGTGAAAAACATGCTTTCTTTTATCATTATTGTGAATTTATTGATATTAATTCCTCGATGGGTATGGAATTGAGGTTTACTCTCTCTCTCTCTCTCTCTCTCTCTCCCACCCCCCCCCCCCCCTCCTCCCTCCCTTCATCCCTTCCTTTCCCTCCCGTGGCTTTCTAAAGTCAATTACACTGAAACAATGATTTATATGCTAAATCAGCTCATGTTCAGATTCTTTCTACTCTAGCCGTCCTTGTGGATGAAGAAGGTCTTATGTTATTGTTGCTTATCTATCGACTTAATTCTTTTTAGGCTATTTGGTATATGATATATTTTTTACTGAAGTAAGTCCTGTAATGTGAGTCCATTTAGACTTTTTCTTATAAATTTGTGATCTCTAAGTTCAGGAAGATCTGTTCGATGGAAAAGTAGAGCATCAAGGGCATGAAAGTAGTATTTGTTCACATCTTGGAAGCTTCCGCCAAAATCAAGGAAATCATCAGGCTGATATTTCAAATCTTCCACCTCTTCCATCGCGTGGTAAGTGCTAAAACTAAAGACCGATTATTCATGTTCATGTGCTAAAATGTTAAAAGATCTTTCCACTAGAACTGTTTCTCGTATGTTTAGGTTTTGCAGTAAAGCATGCTTTATATCATATATATATATATATATATATATATATATATATATATATATATATATATATTCTAAATTGTTGAGTATGCGTATACATGTTAGAACTTTGAACTATGTGAGTATTTTCTGCAGTTATATTATTTAAAAAAAAAAAAAAAAGAAACTCATTATGGTTGATAATAATCAAAAGTCAATAAATCTCTTTTTCCCTTTTTCACAACAATGTTTAACCTTTCAGTAATAAGCAACAAACATACCTTATTTTTGTTGATTCTCATGTATAAATTCTTTACTTATGATCTAATGATATTAGTAAAATAGGTTTTTTCTTTTGGCCAACCTCAGTTTTAAGAGTGACACTCCTGTGCACAAGGTGCAACAATACTGTTATATTATATGAGTGATACTGTTATATTAATATAACAGTATCATTCATATAATATAACAGTATCACTTCATATAATATAACAGTATCACTCATATAATATAACAGTATTACTTCATATAAAACAGTATCACTCGTATAATATAACAGTATCACTCATATAATATAACAGTATTGTTGTGCACAGATTTGGATCCGTGTACCTTGTGCACAAAAGTTTTTGCCCAGTTTTAATATGTTAGAACTATGTATTTTATTGTGAATATAACAATTTAAGTGCATAGTATTTATCAATTTTTACTATATAGCCTTCGTTAGTGGTTATGTACAATGCAAGTATTGCAAATATAATGATCTTATAAAATGAAAAACTTGGTTTTGATTAATTATCGTATTGTTAGTTATCTTTTTACTATTTAGATGAATACATACTTCAATGAGAAAGTAAATGTGGAACATCAAAAAGAATCATGAGGGTATAATTGTCTAATTAAGGCCCTAATATTTATAAGTTAAGAACACCCATGTTTTGAAAAGCATGCCAAAGGTTGATTCCAGCTCTCCACATGGCATAGGTTAAAGGTTAATTACAGGTGCACCATCCTTTGACCATCAAACACCCATATATATTGTCGTGTAAGTACAACCATTATGTTGACCAAATGCACATTTAGGTCATGAAGGAAATAAAAGGGCAGGCTCTAGTATATCTTCACACCACCTGTTAGCTGCACCTAATAAAATTGGAATCAGACCAGTGGAGTACAATAGAGAAGAGAATGAACTTTAATTGATAACAATTGGTGTGAGAAGAAACAAATAGAGATGCCACATGCACATTTGTCTGGTATGTGTTGTTCAATTTGGAGTGATATATACTAAAATAAATAAATAGACACACATGTCAAATTAGTAGTATGGTATAAATGAGATGTTTTGATGCTTGGGTGTGCAAATAAATATAGCTTTATACTGTCTAGATTGAGCATTTTAGTGTTCACTTAGACTTCGGATCATGAAAAATGTACATACATAATATGTATATGCATGTGCATGTTTATGGCCATTCAAAGAATCAAATTTGACCTTAGAACTACTAAATGCATAAGTTTGTCTACTTGGGAATTTCTACTACTTGGATTGCTGATGAGTGTCGAATCCAACAAATAATAAAACCTGCTTAAACAATGATTAATTGTGATAGTGATGAGCAGGGTCGAATCCACAGAGATTGGTAATATTTTTATTCTTTTCACAAAAATAGATTACAACAATTATATTAAAGATTGAGGGGGTTTGGATTTGTGATTTAACTGAATTAAAATAAACTGCAAGTAAATTAAAATGAGTGATTTACAGAATTAAAATATCTAGCCATAGACAACTTCAGAATTGGTTCACACAATCGATCATTGATGCAAAAATTATTCTTTCACTCTAACATTAAATTGGTTATAGCTGTTGGTACCACCTAACAACCAATATTTCCTTACTGTTTCGATAACTAGGATACCATCTCTAATTACTTCTCTAACCAGTAAAAACCCTAGATACCATCGTAGGATTTAATTCACTGGCAGCATTTCAATCTAGAAAGACCCAATTCTAGCCAACAAACACACATGTAGGTTCATTTAAACTAGATCATATATCTCCTATAGCAAATATGCTACTTGCCACAAATATCAGAACAATTAAACAATTACGGATTTAACGTTCTAATTGGCACATATCATTTTCACGAATTGAATAACTGGCCACATTAAACAACTCACCAAACAATATAATCAAATACAAAGATATATAAATAACGTAGAGTGAAAGGGAGAGAAAACTAATTAGATCTCACATTATGTAGAACCAAATCTTCATTCATCAATGGCTAGATTAAGAGTTTAGCAATCCATCAAAGAGATTGTCATGCTTTGTTCCATGAAAAATACGTAGAATGAAAAGTTATAGAGTTAAGAGAGAGAAAAGGTAGATAGAAGATAGAAGTTAGAAATCTAATCCTTCTCTCTAGTTGGTTTTTAAGATCATGGATAATAACTACCTAATAAAAAGTAAAAATAAAAATAAAATAGTTCCAGATATACGTGACTCCAAAAATGATGGAAAGAATTAATTTTGAATCTTGGAGTAGAGATTTGGGCGCCACATCTGTAACTTCTCGTCTGGACCTTAGGTGTGCCCACGCCTTATGAGAAAAGTTCTTCTGTTCATTTTAGAGCCGAGCTGTGATATAAGGCGTGACCACGCCTTATGGGAAAACTTCTTCTGGTTTTCTTTCTTTGGAGACTTCAATTCAACATCTTCAAAAATCACTCCAAATGGTCTCGAACATCAATTAAATCCTTATTGTCCCTACAAAACATGAAACTTCATCAAAACTAACACTTAAGGATTAATTATCATCTAAAAACATAGGGAAAATATGACAATAAATATGTATTTTATGTAATCCTTTTCTTATGCAGTAAAAGCAGTAGATCAACTGTTAAACGAAATGATATTTTGCAAAATTTCCACCTTTTCTTATGAAGCAGAAGGACTAAATTTTTGTGCTCAATTTCGATATGTGCTCATGTGATAATTTCTCTAGAACTCTTTGTTAGTTGGAGAGAGTTTTACACATATACGTGTTAAGTTTTTGAGGGACAGATAGTCGATAGAGAGTTTCACTAATGTTTCAAAAGTGGTAATTTTTCCTCAGTAGAATATAGAAACAAAGATAGATTTATCCCCTTGCTTGAATAGCACATGTAGTGAAAGGAACGAATAGTTTTGTCCAAAAAATGCAAACTCAGAACTAGCATTAATATTAGTTCCTCTTTCATCATTTTTCTTGACTTCATAATTTTTTTGTTATGACCAAGGGCGTAAAGGAAATTTGTGGAATCAATAGAACTATTGGTTTTTTTTTGGGGGGGGGGGGGGGATAGGATGAGCGGATCGGCTGAGCGGATCGGCTTGTTTTTGCAAAAAAAAAAAAGAAAGAGATATCTTTAATATAAGTTGTACCAACTTCCATATGTATTTGAGACGTTTTGTTATGAGTTTTGGTATTTTCATCTAATTTGCAGAATTTAGTGATACCAGCTAAATCTGTATGATTGATTTTCAGAAAGTCCTCCTAACATTGCAAGAAGATAATGCTGCAATGTTTGAGGGAGAAATTAAAGACAAACCTATTGAGAGAGACCCATGTTTTGGCGAAAAAGGAGTCGCGATTGTGATTGGAAGAAATGACCATTGTGATTGTACTACTGCGCTTTGATCCTTGTCGAAAATTGTTCTTGTAATGTGGTGAGAGGAAATGAGTTGCTCAAGTATTCTGCATTTGAAGCCAAGTGTATCATTGATTCTTCTGTTTAGGACACGTTAAAACCATCCATTCATAGAAAGAAATATGGTAATTTGTTGTTCACAGATATCATTTCATTTATTCAATCTTTGGTCTATTTGCTGATGGAGTATTGTCAACGATGAATACATTTTTTTCTTATGCATATACAATACCTCTCTCTCTCTCTCTCTCTCTCTCTCTCTCATTTTTCAATCCAAGATTTCAGAATTTTAAGGGTCTGAACTTCTGGAAGCAGTGATCTGTTTAATTTGAGAAGGCAGCAAAGATAATAGGAATTTCTTGAAGTTTCCGTGCTACATTATTAGGATTTAGGTGACCTAGTAATCAGAGCTTCTAGAAGTAATTAATATTATTTCCATGGTCAAGGAATAGATCTAGAGGTATGGTTAGGCTTTATTTATTTATTATTTTGATGATGATGATTCGATTCCAAATATTAGTATGACTCGAAAAATTATCAAAATTTTTTATAATGAATTTGTTCAAACATCTAAATATAAATTTGAAATTCATCACTTTTATTTTGAATTAATATTTTACTGATATGGGTGGATTTTAAATTTACTTAAACTTGATGAAATTAAAACTCATTCATTTAGAAATTGGATTTCAAACCATCATTCAAATGGAACCTTACAAAATACTCCCTCCGTCCCGCTCAAATTTGCACATTTTTCATTTTCGTCTGTCTCAATCAAATTTGCACACTCCAAAAATAACAAATAAAATCTATAAAATACTATTCATCATTCACTCCAAAAATAGTTTTTTACTCCAAAAACAGTTTTTTCTTAACCTTCGTGCCCCAAAAACAGTTTTTTCTTAACCTCTATGACCTTCAGTTTTTTCTTAACCTCTGTGACCGTCCCTTTGTGACCGTCAGTTTTTTTTAACCTCTGTGACCTTCAGTTTTTTCTTAACCTCTGTGACCGTCCCTTTGTGACCGTCAGTTTTTTTTAACCTCTGTGACCGTCCCTTTGTGCAAATTTAAGCGGGATGGAGGGAGTAATTTATATCATCCTTGATTTGGTATGAATTGGTTATCTACTTAGCTAAATAAGTAGTTTTATTTTAAAATTTTGATGTTTTCGAGGTATCTATTCAAAAGAACCAGTACCATATATAGGTTCAGCATGAGAACATAGAGACATAGCAAAGAATCCTATCATCAATTTATTGGTTTGAATAATAAGCTCATAAACAAGGATACCATTTCCAAGCTTAACCAACACGATTAGAATCATCTCTTCCAATGATTTTAGTTGGTGATATTATTATAACATATTTACTTTATGATGATAATTTTGAAACAAACACATTGAAATAGAATAGATTAACTTAAAATATTATGATTTAACAAAAAAAGATAATCGAGTTTTGATTATCCACAAAAACAGAGAATTGAGTTAGGCAACAATGGCGGTCGGTCTTTACAGAGAGATAGATATACAGAGACGAACACAAAATCCCCGCACACTAACTATACCATGGAAGGAAAGAGCTTAAAAATTGGCATCTTATCAAAAAACGAAGAAACCAAAAGCTCTTTCAACGGAGAATCACGTTCAAAAAATTCATCATATGACCGCAATTGTCTTCTTATTCTTCTTCTTCTGTATTACGAGAACATCTGATCGAGGAGGATCACCATCGCCATCGCCAGAGCCGCGTCGAATCCAGGCTGTACAACCAGTCGGAAAATATCCTTCCCGATAGCCACGCCTCTCACCGCCGCCTCCTTCTGCTTGATCTCTGCCACGCGCCGCCGCTTCTCATCGTACACGCCGCAGCACCGCTGCGCGTAGGAGCCTTCGATCTGGTAAAGCAGAGCACTTTTCTTCTGGTAACCGCTCGCCGGCGAACTCACGTAAGCCAGACACTTCGGATTCAGCGGATTCACGTTTTTCCTCACCAGAAACCGCGGATTCTTCGCCGCCTCGCCGTCGAACACCATCCAGGTATCTCCAAGGCTTAATTTCTGCACACACACACTGATTTAGGGTTTGTAGCTAATAATTAATTATTAATCAAATCGGAATAAAAACACACACATACCTTGCGTCGGATTGTGAGAACGGTGTTGCCTTGGGCGTCCATGAGGATGATCTGGCCTTTGTTGGAGGAGGTGTAGTTGTCGACGCGATAAAGGAGGTTTCCATGGGAATCGAAGACGGTGAATCCTACGCAGTTGAAGATGAGCGATTTCTTCCAGACTGTGAGCACCATGGAATCATCTGCGCAGCCATTGGATCGAGAATCGAGGACGGAGAGAGGAGACGAAGACGATGATGCTGCGTTGGGATATACTTTGGTCATTCCTTGAACAATAACTCAATGAATGAACGAGTCAAGCTGAGTTGGGCCGAGTTTGATACTGAGTAGTGAGTTGAGTGGTTGTGTGGGTGTTTGAATGGCCGGCGATGGCCTTATATATATATGCTTAAGTGTTGGTGGAATTAATTAGGCTCAGATTTAAATAATAATAATAATAATAATAATAATAATAATAATAGTAGGCTCAAATTAAAGGAAAAAGAAAAAGTCACAGCGTGTGAGCTATTTTATTTAGCAGCTCTGTCACATCAAAATTCAGAGGGCGGAAAGAAAAAGGACAATATAAGTCGGTATCAACAACACATAGTGGAGAACTAAATTCTGAAAATTGTTCCAATAATTATTGGATTTTGATCATTTTTGTTTTCTACTAAATATATTTTGCAATTGAGTCTCATAACTATTAAAAAAAATACAAATTTAATCCTAAAATGATGGATTCGTTATAGTTATTTACTAGTACAGGGCCCGTGTAATACATGAGATTTTATATAAAAAAAAAAAATTAAACTCGGTAAAATTTGAAAATTTTAAATATTATTTATACATTAAAATTAAATTTATAATTTTTACAATACATATCATGTAATTTAACATTTAATATAATATAATAAGATTAAATAATTATTTAATTGTTGAAATATAAGTTGCATATGTAGAGGATCATAAATAATTTTTTATTTTGAAAAGAATATATATTGTTAGCCTATTATATATATTATATATCCCACCCACTATTTTTTGTTTGATTTTTATTTTTAACATCTCTAACAACCCTCAATTTTTATTTTCAATTAGATGATAAAAAATGAAAGTCAAAATTTTACAAATAAATTTCATAATTAATTTTAAAACACATATTCAAAAAAAATTATTCAAATTCATGAATTAATAAGTTTGAAAAGTATGAACAATCATTTAAAATTTTAAAGATATATAAAGATTTTTTCTCTAAACTTTTAAAATTAACAAATTTAAAATATAGTATTGAAGTTTAGCATATGTTATTTAGATAAATTTAATTAACATTTCTATTTTATTTAATAATGTTTCTTAATAACATAAAATTTAAAATAATTAATTAGCTATATTTAATGTTAGAGTAATGTATAATTGTCATGTGGCATTCTTACTCCTTCTTTTATATATATAAAGATATAAAAGATGAGAAAATGGCCAAACTTGTGGCTTACACGTGGCGCTTTGGTGGTAACTGGTAAGTGAACGAGATATGTTGTCCTTAAAGAAGCACTTGAAATTGAATATCGAATGCTCATGTGAGCAGCATGTGTAAGATTCTGACAAAACTATTGATTTAGAACTTGAATTACAATGTATTAAAAGTTCAAACATACTTCCAAAAGTTGATTCTTATGTGATTGAAATTGTTATCATCCAATAATTACGAGACACTTTTATAAAACTTCTCATAAAATTTAAACAAAATCATGAATATATGACTAAAATTGTAGATTTGAAAATGATGTAGCAGAAACACGAAACAAAGTGTGAATATCCGTTGATTCTAAGAATACCCAAAATATTATACATAAACGTGATAATCCGTTGATTCTAAATGAATACCGGAATAAAACACGATCAAATGGATAATACAATATTTTAATTCATATTCAACTGACTATAATGTTTACAAATGATCTCTTGAATAAGAGTAAAAAACCCTAATAACAAATAAGTATGAATATATGGAAATAATTTAAATAAATCAACTGATATAATTAAGATACTAATTTCTTATAAATCTTGATTCTCCAAATCGAATCATATTTATTCGACACCATCAAAAAATTTATGAGATTTAATTGAATTTTTTTTTATTGGTATGTGATTTTAATTGCAAAGAGGCTCATCTATAAGATTATCAATAACACATTTCTATAATAAAATATTATAAATCTCTCAACTTTTTTCAACATTAGTTTATCATCTACAATAATATATGTCTCATACGATCCAAAATAAATATATTATTATTTTATTATCAAGTTTTTATTGTCAATTTTTTTAAAGTTTAGGATTTCCTTCCACTCACCTAAACCTACCTCAAATAGAAATTGCAAATCTGATGATTGATAAAATGTAGTATTAAATATTGATGATATGTATAATAGCAACATAGATAGGAAACTTCCTTGACTTGAAGAAATCAACAATTGGCTAGGTAACAAACTATTAATTAAATTTAATGACCTCATAAGTAGATAGCAATATTAATATAGAAAGGGCATAACGTTATCTAAGAACCAATGATTTTTACGAGATAATATATAGAAAGTTGACATAGAGAGGATAGTGATAAGTTTTGGAGTCAAAGAAGTAGCCGCCCAATATCAATATTAGCCCCAATAATTAACTAATGGGATATATAAAAAAAGTAAATGGAGCAATCAATTAAATTTTGATTAATGTAATTAATTAAAAATGTTGAAACTAAGAATAAAGGAATTGTGTGGCTGAGGATGAAATAATTAAAAAATAAAATAGTTGAAATAAAGAATAAAGAGTTGTGTGGCTGAGAAGGCATTCGCGGTGGAGATGGCTGTCAATTCATCTAACTCCACCCAAACCCTAGATATATATTCTCCCAACCTCATCTACAAAATGATTAACATTCTATCTACTTTTTAGTATCACACAATATCATACCATTCAAAAAATGTATTATTGAAGATATACATACATATGAAATCATGCTTATTTTAATGTGTATAATATGTAATTATCGGAATATATTCTACCATCGAGTTAACACCTCATCTGTGATTTCTATCAATAAACCTAAGAGTCTTATTATTATTATTTTTTGGTTCAAAAAAAGTAAGACTCTTGGGTGTAGGCCGATTGATTCATCGATCATGATGATAATAAAACACTAATGCAATACAATTATCACACTTAATCTGAACCATATGTTGTTACATAAATTAGACCGTTGATTTCGTTTTTCTTGGGGTTTTTGAGGATGTATATATAACATATTTAATCGATGAGAATGAATTTTGTATATTTTATCGAATGTATAATAATCTGCATGTATTCACATATTTTTACAAATATATATTAATTATATATTGTATGTAAAAATATGTGGATCTTTCAATAAGATATATAGAATATAATATATAATAGGATTAACTACATAAAAAAATACGAACTTAGGGTCTAGTTTCAATTGCAACATCAACTTTTAATTGTAACATAAAAAACGTTTAATTTAACTATTGTTTCAATTCAGGACATATTTGGATTTTTCGGGCTCCAATTACTTATGTGGAGCCCAAGATGTAAAATTGAAATCCAATCATCGGCTCACGTGGAATTAAAAAAGAAAAAAAATTAAAAAAGAAAATGGAAAAGCAAAAGATAAAAACAAATTGAAAAATAAAATTTAATTGCTGCATCTCTTCCAGCCAGCCGGCGCCGCCCCTTCGCCGCCATCGGTCCACTGTCGGAAAATTCCAAATTTTTTCCATCTTTTACCGAACTTTACAAAATGAATCTCAATAAACCTCAAATCATTTCCCCTTCAAAATTTACAGAAAAACAACCATTAAATTCACCAAAACATCTTTTGACCCTCCACTCATCTCACCGAAAAACTTCATTGTTGATCATCAAGCTTTCAAAATTAGATTTTTTTTAATTTCTCAACCAAAATATACAAAATTGGTACCAAAACGATCTTTTACTCAAGACTAAACACATACCCATATCAATTTACATAAAACTGTTAATTTTTTTAGTTAAATCGATCGAAATACGTTCGGGAGTCCAAAACAAAACTCATTTCTTGATTCTCGTTTTTGCATATGGTCTCACAAATTGATTTAGAAATTGTGTTCTCCATTATATAAGCTTTCAAAATATGTTTTTATTTGTAATTTTTATTTGTTTTGAACTCTTTTTCATATCAACTTTCGAAATTTTAATTTTAATTTTAGGATTTGATTTTGAAAGATGACGACCGTGAGAGGGGGGAAATGGCGGTGAAGACGAGATGAGAGAATAAAAACAACGACGGGAGGATGGTCGGTGGTGACAAGAGGGAGGGAGGGAGAAGAAGAAGATGGAGAAGGGGGAAACAGTTTACTTTTTTCTTTTTCAATTTTCTTTTTTTATTTATTTTTTAGTTCTATGTGGGTTGATTGATGACTGGATGATGATTTTGTTTCAATTTTATATTTCGGACTCCACATTAGTAATTGGAGCCCGAAAAGTCAAAACTTGTCCGAATTGAAATATGTATTAAATTGGATGTTTTTGGTGTTATAGTCAAAAGTTCATGTTGCAATTGAAACTAAACCCTAAGTTTGTAATTTTTTTTTAATTAACCCTATATAATACATTATTAAAGTGTAAATAACAAATTTGTGAGATGGTTATTCATGAATTAAAGTCATTCCTCTTATTGAGACTTAGACTTAGTAACAGATCCCATTAAAAACATAGAGAAATGAAGGCTATGTTTGGATTAGGGTTTAGTAGTTGGGATCTGGAATTTGAATTCATTCAAATTCCCGTTTATTTTGAGTTAGAAAAGAATTATATAATCTACCAAAATTCTATTTTATTTAAATAAAACACAATCATTAACACTATAATCTATTAATACACAAATTTCAATACACATATAAATTTCTACAATTACAATCATCCAATCATTATCATTATATCAACTAACAATATAATATTACATAATAACATATTTCCATCATTGATTTGACATTTATAATACTAATCTTACCTTACAAAATCTTCAAACAAACACAAAATTTAACTATTCACATTTTATTTCAAAAATTCAGGATTTCCAATTGGAATTCCCCAATTCTACGTAAACTAAAAACAAACATACCCGAAGGTTTTGATGTTTTAATCTTATCATGCATCAAGCACTAGAGAACCCCTAGCTAGGATATATATATATATATAGTCGAGGCAGAATACAAAATGATTATTATATGTGTTTATTAATTAAAATATATATAATGGAATGTTGAGTTGGGGCCACATAGAAGCATCCAAATAGGTGTGAAGGAAGATGAGCCCACAAAGACGAAAGCATCAGGAAAGAAATAGATTCGGCAAACCCATTTCCATAATTCATTGGTGGAGAAACAAATGCCAAAATGAACTTTGGAATTGACTACCAATCAATACTTAATAAAATATTTTTCTCATTTATTCCATGTCGCCCATTTCTATTTGTATATATAAATATCAAAGATGAAAACGATCCCACAAGACTTTTGGTACAATATTCGTCCATCGAGTCTGAGAGTTCAAAATCTTTGGCTATGTTTGAAAACTATTCAAGCGAGTTTAGGAAAATCTAAATTTTGAAATCCTGAATGTTTTAGTATAGATGAATAATAAAAATATAGGATTTTTATTAATTTAAAATTTTAAAAATTATTATAATATCGATTCAGAACTTGAAAGATAAACACAATCAATTTATGATCTAAAATATATAACTCGATTTTAAAGAGTAACAAAATTAAGGTATTGTTTGGTACTTAAAATTTCTAATTATTAAAAAAATATTTTTACAATCAAAATTTAAAAATATGTTTGATCAACTAAACGTATATTGAACGATCATGATAAAAGCTATTAAATATCATCACATTACTTACTTTTAACTATGAAATTTAAAATATGAAACTACTGTAAAAAAGGAAAAAAGAAAAAGACAAAAACTTTTATGCACGAGGTGCACGGATCCTAGATCCGTGCACCACAATTTGGTGTCCAGCCCACATCCAAAACCCAATTGATGTACGGCTCAATTGTATTAATTTTTTGGCCCAATAGTATTAACTTTTCGGCCCATTGAAGGATGAAATTTTTCGGCCCATATGTATTAATTCACACACACACACACACACACATATTCGAAATTGCAAAAATCGCGCGACGTGAAGAAGAATCGTCCCTGTCTCCCTCTCGCACACACTCGCACACAGAGGAGTTTGAAAAGAAGAATCAAAGAGAAACTGTCTCTCCCTCTCTCACACACACATAGAAATACTGGAGGAGGAAGAATCGCACGACGCACTCAGTTCGAAGAAGAATCTCATCTCCATGCGACGCACTCAGTTCGAAGAAAAATCAATTGGAGCTCATCGCCGCCGCCGCAGGTTCGCCGCTAATACCTCTCTCTCTCACACAGATTGTCAATTGACGATTCAGTGCCCTAATTTAATGATTACAAATTTTACTGCAAATATCTTATGCAATTTAGGCAAATGCAATTTATATGATTTAGGACATTTATTATCTGATTTTGCTTCTATTATCTGATGAGTAATTTGTGTATCAGATGGTCAAATTTATATAACTTGTACGCTGTTGTTTTTCCTGAATAAGTCTCATGAGTAGTGATTTTCTTTGATTTTGGTTTGTATAATTGTATGATCAGATTGTCATGAATGTGATATATCTCAGCTTGATTGGCATGAATGCATGAATGTGGCCTGTGAAAGTCTTATTAAAGTTTATTAAAGTCATTTCTCAGCTTGAACTTTTATTTTCTGTCTGTCCATTATTTTTGTCGAGCCGAAGGTATCGTGCTTCTAATTCTTTTTGTTTAATTTATGTTTCTGTTTTTATGGGGGTACAAAGATTGTAACTTGTGGAAAAAGATTAATCGGTTTTTCTAGGTTTTTGATTTTGAGTTTGGATTTTCATGTTCTTGAAATCATGGTTTTGACTTTCTGTTCATCTGTTCTAATGTGTACTGATTTAGTTTTGTGGGTGTGGTTTAGTTAATGCAATAGTCATTTAATTTCGTTTTGTTGTTGATGGTGATTGAATTTGGTAAAGAAGAATAAAAAATTTTTTCCTTCTTTTTTTAAGGTTGTTATTCTTGGAATTGTACCCTCTACTGCATTTCCCAAATATTTCTAAGCAAAGATCCACTGGACTAAAGGTATCGTGCTTCTAATTCTTTTTGTTTAATTTATGTTTTTGTTTTCAGTTCTAATGTGTATATTTAGTTTTGTGGGTGTGGTTTAGTTAATACAATAATCATTTAATTTCGTTTTGTTGTTGATGGTGATTGAATTTGGTAAAGAAGAATAATTTTTATTTTCCTTCTTTTTTTGAGGTTGTTATTCTTGGAATTGTGCCCTCTACTGCATTTTCCAAATCCAAAAAGTATTAAAGAATTTAATTGAGTTTTAATGGTGTAGTGTTAGGAAGTTCACCACAGAATTCTAATGGATATGGACTCTCTAAGTTCATGGATATGCTATAATAAAATGAAAAAAGCAGCAACAAAGACTTCTTGATTTTTGTATAAAGAAAGAAAGCTATAAGTAATGTAACTATGATTCTCATGGAGAGTTAAGACGTCTATGTAGATACCATTAGTTTGGAATTTATTCTGATTATTCTGGAGATACCCAACTATGTAGACAATGTATTAGTCATAATAATACCCAACTATGTGGACAATGTGCTACTGTTTGTTTGAAGTTGAAACAGTTAGATAACAGTATGAAGAACTCCCAATAATATTAGTGTTATTGTTACACAGTATTAGTATATTTATTATACAGTATTAGTGTTATTGTTATACAGTATTACTTGAACAAGTAGATTATGTTATGTACTGTTATATTAATTTATATAGTACTATTATGTTAAGTTATATAATACTGTTATGTTAAGTTGGTAGTACTGTTATGTATAAATTATATAGTATTGTTATATAAATTTATGTAATACTGTTGTGTTATTTTAGTCATACGGTTGTGTTCATTGAGTGGTACTGTTATGTATAAGTTAGTAGTTATGTAACTAAATCGTACATAATATTGAGTGGTACTGTTATATATAAGTTAGTAGTATTGTTATGTATAAATTATATAGTACTGTTATGTTAGGTTATGTATTACTGTTGTGTTATTTTAGTGATACGGTTGTGTTCATTAAGTGGTACTGTTATGTATAAATTATATAGTACTCTTATATTAATATATCTAGTATTGTTCTGTTATTTTAGTGATACGGTTGTGTTTATTAAGTGGTACTGTTATGTATAAATTATATAGTACTGTTATGTTAAGTTATATAGTACTGTTATGTTAAGTTAGTGATACGGTTGAGTTCATTAAGTAATACTGTTATATATAAATTATATAGTACTGTTATATTAATATATGTAGTACTGTTCTGTTATTTTAATGATACGGTTGTGTTTATTAAGTGGTACTGTTATGTATAAATTATATAGTATTGTTGTGTTATTTTAGTGATACAGTTGTGTTCATTAAGTAGTCTTGCTATGTATAAATTATATAGTACTGTTATATTAATATATATAGTACGGTTGTGTTATTAATGATACGGTTGTGTTCATAGAGTGGTACTAGTATGTATAAGTTAGTGGTACTGATCAAGGCAATACATAAACAGAATTAGTTATGTAACTAAATCGTACAGTGAATACTGTTATGCAGTATTATTAGTTTTTAATCTATTTTCTTCTCATTGCAGCCAATTTTGAGGAAAGTGCTGAGGGCAGAATTTGCTGTTGCCATTTTTATGTCAGAATTGAATGAGGAAAGGACAAGTTTGATTGATACTGTTACAAGGTTCTATTTGGCGAAACCAAAATACATTGTAGCTAAGAGACAAGAGGTTGTTGCGAATATGGAGAAGACAAAAGCTGCGATGAAACAAAATGTTAGACCGAAGAGAAAGTGTGTTGAGAAGAAATATTTGTGTTGAATTATTTGAGTGGTGGAAAACAACAACAATATTTTTGTGTTTTGAAATCAGTTGTGGTGTTGAATTAATTTTTTTTGAAAAATATATGTAATCAATGAAACCTGTAATACATGTTTTTTAACAGTATTTGTATAACAGTGGCATTCAAACAGTATAACAGTACCACTAACTTATAAATAACAGTATCACTTAATAAACACAACCGTATCACTAAAATAACACAACAGTACTACATAAATTAATATAACAGTACATAACTTAATATAACTGTATGAAATTACATGGATTTAAATTATCTGTAATTTCTCCCATATTTTTTCAGTTTTGTCCTTGAATCTTCAATTCGATTAGTTTCAAACCTTGAATTAATGGTTAATCGAATACTGTATCAAATTTGAAAACTCTCGCGATTCACAAAGAAATTACCAGTAATTTCTCCCATATTTTTTTCAGTTTCGTCCTTGAATCTTCAATTGAAAGACTCTGTATCAGCTTATTTTTGAAAACCCTAGCGATTCACAAATCGCTAATAAGACTTTGAATCGTTAATCGCTTGAAGTAATGGTTAACCAAAACACTCTTGGGATCTCTTTCTTCTCCTACACCTGCTTCAAAACTTCAATCACTGTATCAATGGCGGAATTTTTTTTTCCAGAAACAGTATATATGTGTTTATGGTCGAAATTTGATCAATGTTTGTTGTTATGTCAATGGATCGAAATTAAATTAGAGTATTAGTTTGTTTTCATGGTAAAAGAAGAGCTTACCATGAACAATGGTTGTCGCAGTTTTTCCCCAAATCCGCTCGAGAAGATGATGAACAGTAAAATGAAAAAAAAATTAATTTAATGGCACGTGTTAACACGCGTCTGCCATGTGGAGCGCGTCCTCAGTGCGAGTGGGGCAACAACCGGTCCAAATTATTGTGCACGGATCCACTGATCCGTGCACAAGTTGCACAGGAGTTGTTCTCGGGCTCCTATCTTTTTATAGGCCCAATCTTTATTCTATGGATAAGAACGCCAAATTATTAAATACTTAAATGCATTTTATTTTGTTTTGTGGAGGAGGATTATTGCCAAACCTTGTTAAATGCTATTACACCTCTTGTTATAAAATTATTGAGTAATTTTTATGTGAGACGGGTCAACCCACATCACACAATTTATATGTAAATTAATGAAAATGGGTTAACGTTGTCGGTAAAAATGATTTGTCTCATATAAACTATCCGTGGATCATATCACACAAGTTTTTGTGAAAATTATTTATATCCTTTCAAAATCTCAAGCAACACAAACAATATAAACAATAAAAGAGAGAAAGTAGATAAGAAATATGAAATAAAGAAATTGATATTTTCATTCATTTATCATTTAATCGTTTACAACATGATTTATAAAAAAGACTGATGTATAAATAACAAATAAAGCTAAAAACTTGAAAATGTCACTTATGACTTTATTTTTTTGTTTATGTTTTTATGTGATGATTTTATCTTTCAACCCCAAATCAATAATTTTTATCTTTTATTTCTCGAGTGATAATTAATGTATCTTATATAATAAGATTATATTATAGATAAATGTTAACAAATATAATATTATATAGTCAAATGCGGTATGGTAATAATTGAAATATGTAAATGATATGTTTAAATATGTGATGTGATAAGGATTTAAGGGATATAATAATAATAATAATAATCTATATATATATATATATATATATATATATATATATATATAATAATAAGACCATAACTGAATATAGCAAGTCCAATTTTCCCGCCCATTTTATTTCCAAAAATGGAAACTAAGAAAACAAAAGGCAAAAGAAAATAGAAAAAAAAAAACCAAGAAAATATTATTGTTCAGGGAGGCAAAAGTGGAAAAAGGGAGGGTGCCTATTGTGGGAGGGGTGAGATATATATATATATATATATATATATTTGGTTATAATAAGTTTTGAGCTACCATAACTATTCATTATAAATAAATTTTTAATGTATAATACATCAATTTAATCATCTTTAAATGATCCTTAATTTGACATCCTTATTGCATATAAAAAAAATTGGATTTTTTTTCGGGGTTTGATTGATTTTATTTATTTAGAACATTTATATTTTTTTGAAAATGTGTTTTGAATGATTTACTTTAAACATTTTTTGTAAATCTAATACTTTTCAAGAAAATATTATTATATTTATTATAAGTTTATAACATCATATAATATTAAGTATACCTATATATATAAATATTTTTTTACTATATATATATATATTTATATAATAGATAGTTAAAAATAGAAGATCTATTTTTTTTTCCTTCAAAATAATTTTCTATTGTCTTTTCAGTTCCGTACCTCATTAAACATTCTTTGGAAAGTAATAAAAAATAATTTATAGTCAATTTATTAATCTGAATAACCAAATAATTTTCAATTATTTGTATAAATAGTATAAAAAAACCTTATGAAAGTTTTTGACAACCTCGAAAATTTAATTTTAGCTTTCATGTTCTCAAGTCTTGAATAAATAACAAAATCAAATGTTAAAGATTAAATTTATGAAAAGATAAATCTTTGGGAAAAAATGAAACAAAAAACATTATGGTTCAAATTTTTATGAAAGTTTTTATTCATTTAATTATTCATAATTTTTTTGTTTTTTGTATTTATGTATCAATTATATTTATACATGTATTTGTATTTATAACTAAATATATATAAGCCCTCAATATAGGTTACATTTATTTGAGCTTCTTTATTGTCTAAAATAAATGGGCTACAACAACTAATGGAGTATCCACACTACAGTACAGTCACTACATTATTTGATGTTTATATAAGATGATTATTATTATTACTACTATCATCATCATCTACACTACATACCCAAAGTAATGTAAAATTTAATTCAATTAAAAATCTACCATTTTTAGTGAAAACTCAAATTTATACAATGATTTTCAAAAATTATTTATAAAAGATAATTTTAAAAATAATAGATATATGGAAAAATGCATCTGTATATTGTACATATTTTGAAATAATAAAAGATGATATGAATAGCCTTTTAATTTATGCAACTTCATTATTTTATTACAAATTATATATTTTACAACAATAAATAATAAACCGCACATCGCGCGGGTGTATTACGAGTAATAATAATAATAATAATAATAATAATAATAATAATAATAATAATAATAATAATAATAATAATAAATATTATATATTAAAGTAAGAAAGTTGACCAATATTACAAGAATGTCACTTTCCCTCCTAAAAGTGTTTTGTCACATAAAATAAATGAAAAATACATGACTTTCTTGATAAGCTATCAATGATTATAATAAAAATATATATCTTCATTATTATGAAAGAAAGAAAAAACATGTATTTATATATGTATAGATTATACTATTAAATTTTATTTAAATAGCTATAAGTTGTAAAAAATTGAAGTTAAAAGTTTATTAATTATATGCATCTATATATATTTTTTTAATAGAAAAATTACCTTTTGATATTGACCCACTTATGGGTCCTTTTTCTTTTTCAAATCATTTTTTTTATTTTAGTATAAATTTTGTGATAAAAGATTTTAATAGAAGAAAATTACTACTTTTTAAAATTTATGTACTTATAACATGAATTCTTATAATAAAATAAATGTTGAAAGTTTTATATATTTAGAAGTTTATACATAACTATTTTACACTAAAAATATGTATTTAAAAAGCAATAGAAATATAAAAAATGCAATTGTTTATTGTACATGTTTTGAATAATGAAAGATGATATGAATATATATATTTTTTCATTCATGCAATTTCATTATACTATTACAAATTGTATATATTACTACAATAAATAATAAACCGCGCATCGCGTGGGTGAGTAGTAGTAGTAGGTATTAGGGTGGGTGAGTAGTAGAGGTAGTAGTATGTATGTATGTATTTAAGTTGAACTTTTGTGAGACCATTTCATGGATTAATTTTTAATTCCATGTGACGAGTCACTCCAAAGCTCATAACCTTCAAAATAACGATAAACTTGTGAAAATGCATTTGAGTTGTGAGTAGTACGATTCATGTCTTAAATAAATTTGTATGATGTATTCAGAGTGATTTTTTTTTTTCTATAAAAGAATGACCACTTGTGACACTTGTCATGTACACAATTTTCTCATATTAATTTTTTAAATAAAATTCTTAATAAATATAATCTTAAATTCAATGTTATTAAATATAGCTATTTAATGACTTTAAATTTAATATTAATAAGAAACATTATTAAATAAGGAATTTTAGTTATTTTTTTAAAATAGAATATGTGAGATTTCAAATATAATTATTTATATATTTGAAAATTTACCTAATGAAAATTATTTGAGAAATTTGACTTTAATTTTTTTAATCATTTAATTGAAAAGAAAATTTGAGAATTATTCTAGATTTTAACAATAAAAATCAAACTAAAAAATGGTGGAAATTTTGAATAATCTAATAGATATAACAATGTATATTTTTCGAAAATAATTGTTGGCAAATAATTTATATTTTTTTACAATGCAACATATAATTCAACACCTAAATAATATATTAATTGCATTATATTATATTTAATCCCGAAATAGGTGATAATGTTTTGCACAGAACTATAAATTCAATTTTCCTATATAAATAATATTTCTTTTTTTCAATTTTATTAAATTTAATATGTTTTTTTAATCCCGTATAATGCAGAGGTCTTATACTAGTTAGTAGTATATGGTAGAATTATATATATATAATTTTATTTTTTTGAAACCAAGGTAGAATTGTATTTGAAGAATACTAAAGTTTGAGTTTCACCCATCCTACTTTAATCCATTACAAAGATGGACTTGGGGCTAAATTGTTCTTTAATTATCACTCTGTCAAATGCTATGAACGGGCCTAAGAATTCGAGGCCCATAACATATTATTTTTGGCAGCCCAATTTATGAATAAAAATGCCCCAAGTTTCTTTTCCTGAAAAAATATAAACAAATAAATTAAGTGTCCCTACTATCATACCCTCAAGTCTTCATAAATATTTATGATTTTGTGAGATACACATATTTTAATTTAGTATGGAATATAACACAGTTTGAAAAGAATTGTTATGTATATTATATTTTTCAACCCTCTCACTATTTTTTTTATTTTATTATTAAATTTTTGAATAATCCTAATTTTTTTTAATTAAATGATAAAAATTAATCAGTTCACATCTATATTAACTTTTTTAATATATATTTTTCACCGAAAAATTTAAATCAAACAAAATTAAAATTTATAAATAATTTCTATATTTGAAGTTTAGCATGTGTTATTTTCACAAAATTTAATTACAAAATTCACATACTATTTACTAATATCTATTAAATAATATAATTAAATTGATATCATTAAATAGCCACGTTAATTAACTTTAAAATTCTATTTATTATAGAATTAATTTATAAATTAAAATAAAATTAATATGGAAAATTGTGCACACGTGGTCTTACTTTTATATATATAAAGATTAGTTATACATTTATATTATATTAGTTTTACATTTATGTCTAAATATCGTATCTATGTTAATATACAGTCAACATTACTAAATATATGACTAACATAATTAAAATGTATGTCTAATACTACTAAAAAATATAATTAACATAACATAAATATATAACACCTGAAAATATATTTGGACGAATTTGTGCGCGATTTGGTGGCATATACGAACGCATGACCACCGACCACGTGTTGGTTCGGATTGACTTGAGTACACGGACCCTGGGCGCACGAGAGTTTTTGTCTATATTTAATGGTGGAATGGGACTCACCGACTCGTACAATTCAAAGAAAAAAAAAAAAGGAAGATAATGTTTGCAGGTTTGCATGCAGAGCAGAGGTGGCCTTTCCGCGTGGCCTCATGCAACCACTCCTCCTCTCTCTTCACCACGCGTGTCACTGCTTCTCTCTCCCCTCTCCCATCATTATCACATTCAATCTTCAATCACCTCCATAAACCTCATCAACTTCCATGATCGAATTGATTTGCGTGCTCTGTCGAAATCTTTTGTAGAATGGAGAGGCGAATCGAAGAGGAGTGGGAAATGGTGGATTACTATCCTTGTTTTGAAGATGAGCGAGAGAATGAGAAGTCTAGATTAGGTTGGGTGATTGACACGGGTTTTAGTGTGGGGAAGAAGCTTGCAGTGACAGTGGTTGTGATTTCATCTCTTCCCCTGCTTCTTCCCCCCTTGCTTGTTATCTCTGCGCTAGGGTTTGCTGTCTCGGTGCCTTACGGCGTCGTTTTCACCAGCTATGCCTGCACTCAGAAGCTCATGAGCAAACTCCTACCTTCTTCCCCTCGATCTGGTGTTCTGGACTTTTATCGAACAGGTGGTCTGCATGATGAAGAGGATCGAGAAGCGGATATCATTTCTCATGAGAATGAAGCAAATCAGTCCTTCGAAGATAATCAGTATGTTGATGATTATGATTACAGCCATGGAGATGTGATTAGGGAGGATAAAGAGGGTTTAGCTGGAGTAAATGAAGAAGAAGGAAGGGATCAAGATGTGGATGAGAAGCCCTCTTTCGTAGAAACCCTAGATTACGCAGGGGATAAGAACAATGGAGAGGATGTGAGTGTCCATGTACAAGTTCGATCAACTGATGAGCTTATGGAGAATGAGGGTGAAAAGGATGCCATGAACAGAGAAGAAAAGGAGAAGAATGAAAAGGTGGAGAAAATCATCACCGAGACGAAGAAACGTCTAACGGAGGATTCGAAGGAGAAGAGCAGCTCAAAGGAAACCAAAAGACGAGGAAAAAAGAAGAAAATGGGAGCACTGGAGTCCCATGGAAAGCAGAGAGGATCAGAGGGAGATAAGAGAAATGGGAAGGAGAAGGAATTGTTGAAAGAAATCAAGGAATCTTCTGAAAACACTGTGGAAGTAGTAGCTGGATTAGGTGAATTAGGTTTCGTTGCAAGTGATCAGATTAAACAAGCTGGTGAAAAGGAAGGCACATTGATTGAGATTGAAGACTCAGACAATAAACCGGGCCATGGCCTTTTGCTGAAAGATGAAGCACAGGAAAATGTGGGATTGAAAGATAGTGCTATCCATGAAACTGCTGAAGGTGAGTCTGCTAATGGTGGAGTCATCGAGGAAAAAATCGAGGTCGTCACTGTGATGGTTCCAGATGATTCAGGAGGTAGGTATTATGATTGATTGGTTTGCCATGTGATTGTTGATCTCTAGAATGCAATTCTTGTTTATTTATGTGTTTAATTTGCAGTGAATTACAATGGGTCGAAGATTGTAGCCAATTATGAAGAAACCCTTCACTTGAAAGAGGAAAAAGATGCTTGTGGAGTAGTGGATGGTGGTATACTTTCTGATGAGGTTAGTTTGTAAGTTACATTTGGTACCGAAGGCTTTGAGCATGAATTTGCAGGCGTTTTCAGTTATAGGATTGTAATCTTGTGTTAATTTGATGAAGAAGTGATGATTTGGCTATATTAGGTTTCTTTTAGTAGTTTTATCGACTTGAAGTTCCTCTATCGTTGTGCTTGATGCTTTTATTATGAGATTTGAAACCCATATATAGGAGCAATTGAAATCTTTATGACTCAAGAAAATAAATCTACTTGATATAGTGGAGTCATTAGGATTCTTTTTTGAAATCAAATTGAAATCTTTCAATCCAAATGCGAAGTTACTGATGAGTGATAAATTCTAATGATTCTGGGGTCGTAAATTTCTCTCATTGTCTCATGCTGCCAAACATAGCTTAGAAGTACATGCTGATAGTAACATGTTTGTGCATTGTCATACATTACTGATGACTGAACAACCATAACCAATGTATTTGTGGTGGATTGTTAATAACTGACGAACCATCTTTTTGAAGTGTTAAATCTAGACATGTTTGGTATGTTACATCAACTCAAATTAAAAGCGAAGACTTAAAAAAACTTGGAAAGAAATTATTAAAAAAATAGGTCATACTTAAATAGAAATGAAAACATGTGTCTTGATCGAACAATTAAGGTGACAATGTACGACCTGCAAAGCCGATCCCATATAGTGGAATACATGCTTAGTTTGTTGTTTTTTGTTCGCCATGTTTCATCTAACTGAGGTATTCTTTATCCAAGTTCTATCTTTGGAATGAAGTATTGAGCTTCCCACATAAACTTTTGTATGTATGCAGAACTTATATCGTGATGAGAAAATCTGGGAAAAGATCGAGGCAATCAGAGTAATAGTCGGCTTCAAGGCTCCAAGGCGTGCTTCATACTATGAAGAACTTAAGGCGTTGTATTTGTTTACAGGAATAGAACCACCTTCGATGTCTTCGGATCCGTGCGATTTTGTAGAGTTCTACAGTAAGCTTTGCTTTCTAACTTCTGTGATCGGATTAAAATAAGCGATCAATGTTTTTTCCTCGTCTGTTGAGAAAGTGAGCTTTGATGTGAATGGTGATAGCGTTTGTCATATCAGTTATTCAACCCTTTAAGCAGTTCGTTCGTTGGTTGTTGAGCTCCATATCAAAATATACTCTGTCTCAACATATTGAGAGAAATTTTGGTTGAAGATTTATTTGATAACGAGTAAATTGCCAAGTCTGGTGCAAGTCATGAGCTAATTCTGTGAATTTTGTAGATTTCGAGGAAAATGGAGGGGAATTACATGATTAAAATTGATAAGTTCAAAATGAACTTTTACCTATTATACTATGGCTTAAAATCACTCTGTTCCATCTTAATGTAATATAAAGATTCTTCATTTCTCAACTATAAATACGAGTCTTCTTTTGTTCACTCTTGAGAGAACGGTACAATTGAAGGATTGAAGATGTGCTGGGAAGACTTTTTTTGAAGGGTTAGAAGATTCAAAGTCGTTCCTTGTACAGCAATCGAGTTGTTCAAATAGCTAGTATAATTAGCATATGTGTACTAATGAGTCTATATTCATGTCTATTGAAGATTTCATTTATATTTGTAAGGAGTTATTTCATTTTATGAAGAACCCTGATTTTATATATATGTATGTTTGAAAGTGATTTTATTTGTTAAACCAAAAGATTAAGTGAATGATTAATAATTGAACTTTAAGTAAAAGTGAACGTTATCATGTAATCAGACGTTGTTCGAGTAACTAAATTACAATTATCGATTGTAGTTCTGTTTTATTAAAATTTATAAAAAGGACATGAAATTGACACTTAACTTGCACGTGACCAACAAGTAATTTTAGAGATTTCCAGCAAGTTAGATGACGTGATATCATTTTGGGAAAATGACCGACAAGGATATGAAATTGACACTTAACTTGAAAAATTATTTTTGAATTGTTTTCTTTAATTAATTTTCACATTTGGGAAAATAGTGTCATGTCATCTTAATGGCTAGAAATCCTAAATTTATGGGGCACATGTAAGTTGTGTGTCAATTTTTGGTGAACTATATTAAATTCAATTAAAAAATATATAAATTGAACAATTTTTGAAGTTATAGAATTAAAATTGATATTCTTGCAACTACTTTTTAATTGTGTCCAGTTAAGATGGCTTAAAATTAACTTTTCATCTTATCATTATGAACAATAAATTAAAAAAGGAAAAAAAAAAAGCTTGTTTTGGAGTTAATTATTTATATATGGTTTTCTGAGAGAATAATAGTTCATTATAATCAAAACATTAAGATTGACAAAAATATTTGTGCGCGCAGGTGTGTGATTGCGTAAGCAAATTAGTGTATGCACGTGCAATACACGAACTAAATAATAATGTAAAATCTAAAAAATTGTTTCTCAAAACAAATTAATACTATAATTTAACATTCATTAATTATTTATCCTCAATGAAGAGAGAACTATGGATAATAATTCTTCCCTAAAACGAATCCTATTTTGTGAGATGAGGTGGATGGAATTAGTAGCAAGATTTTTTATTTTTTTTTACATACGCACATCGAAAAAGCCATAGTCCATAATAGTGAAATCACAACTTCATCATCATCACCAACAGCAGATATGTCAGAAAAGCTCAGTACAACACAAAACCAATAGACCTAGTCAACACCTATCTCTCTAACCGCCGCCGATCCGCTTCACCTCCTCATTCGCCGCCGCCATAATCCTCATCGCTCTCGTCCGCTGCCGCCTCGCCACCGTCGCATTCCCCAACAGATTGATTGATTTTCTTTTCTTGTGTCTTTTTATGAGTGATGATGCATGCTTAATTATGATGAGTTGTAAACAT
Organism: Scutellaria galericulata; assembly: GCA_946896805.1. NCBI lineage: Eukaryota > Viridiplantae > Streptophyta > Magnoliopsida > Lamiales > Lamiaceae > Scutellaria > Scutellaria galericulata. Next base: position 12,572,374 of record OX335789.1, read on the forward strand.
AAACAATTGGTAAGGCTCGATATGTGCACTATAAAAATAAGGGTTAATTGTTGTAAAAATCATGGACTTTACTTAATTTGTAATTTTAACTAATTTTTTTGAATATTAGCAAATATTACATTAATTTTCATATTTTTAAATGTATGACTAACATAATATAAATGTTTGGATAAAAAAAAATTACGGATCCAAATCGATTCAAACTCGACTCGCAAGTTACATGTGCAACAAATGTACATGAGAGTTACTCCACAATAAAATGATGTCATTAATGAAGGAAAACCTTAATAAGATTTATTATTATATTTGAAATTAATTGAATAACATATTATGATTAAGTTGGTTTAAAAAACATATTGTGACTAAGTTTACAATTACTTAATAGTTATATAATTCTTTTATTTTAACACAAAAATGAAATAACCATTATAACGGTGAGTGAATATAAATATATATGAGTGAAACATTTCATCAAATTTTCTCAATCATAAATTTAATGAGCAAGTCTCATGTGATTGGTACATGGATCTTAGATCCATGCATTCGGATCGGGTTGAGTTGAATTCGACCCAAATCCGTGCATTTTTTTTATCCTAATATTTTGTGTTATATTAGTTATACGTTTATGTTATATTAGTCATATATTTATACAACACTTTAAATTTAAAAAAAAATCTTAATTTCGACACAATTTGTACATATGTACCTTTGTGTGATATTACTTATACTTTTATTTGATAGTAGTCATACATTTATGTAATATATAAAAGTACAAATAACAAAACTAAAATGTATAACTAATATAAGTAAAAAGTATGAAAGATATTAATGGTTGTTTAAAAAAATGTTAAGGTACAACTAAAACTCTAACATGATTGGTATAATGGAATGAAATTAGGTGGGAATGAAATGAACTCAAGATTGAATGATGATTAGAAAGGAATGGTATAAAAATACTGATTCTTTTGATTGATATCACAAGGGAATAGGAAATGAATGAAATAATCATTATAATTATATTTTATGATTGATAACTATAAATAAAATGTATAATATTAAATCAATCTTTATTTGACCAAATTACATTTTAGTATAATTTTATTTAATACTCATATTCAATATATCACTCAAATTTAAAATATTTGGCATATTTAAATTTAAAAACAATTCTTTTTACAGAAAATTAATCATTGTACTAATATTAAGATATATTATATTTATATATTTTATTTTTTAATTTTATTAATAGTTTACTATTTTTGTATTATTTACATATTCTTAAAGTAGTTAAATAATAATATATTTTTCATATTTTTTAATAATTATTCTATATGATTTTATATTATTAAAATCTTAATATCTTATTTTATATTTCTAAAAAAATATTTTAGTTGCACTTTATTTATTTAATTTTTTTAAAATAACCTATTATCTATACTAATATTCATTTATCTTATTTATATGTATTTACAAATATATATATATATATAGAGAGAGAGAGAGAGAGAGATAAATCTTATATTAGAACTAAAATTATTTGTATTATTAAAATTATATTCATATTATTTATTATGTTTTAAAGATTTTATATTTATTAATTATTTTTATACTATTTATGTATTTATTTATTTTTTTGCTAATTTTTATATTTTTATTTTATATTTATTTTAAATTATTAGTTATTATTTTATATTTTTTATAAATAATTTAATATTATTTACGCAATTTTATATAATTATTCAACTTTATGAATTTAATTTATAAAAACATAAAATAAATAATTATAATTGTCAAAATTAATAAAAAAAAACGTTCATTTTCTTCAAGACAAGAATATATAATACCATGGAAATAGGAAGAAATTGTCATTCCCTCATCCATGGTAATACTAATTCATGCGGGAATCAACATTCCCATTTATAAAACATACCAATCAAAATAATATGAATGAAGGTAAGAATGATGATTTTATTTCACCTCATTACATCAAACCAATCACACCGTTACGGTATGACTAACATAATATAAATGTATGACTGATATAATATAAATGTGAATCACCTGAAAACGAGTTTAGGTGGATTTGGACGCACCCATCCGAACGCACATGGGTTGGGTCGACCACCAATTGCACAAATGTTTTTGTCAAATCTAATATATAAGGATATCCAGATCAAGACTGATCTTTATTATCAAATCTTTGATTGTTCCACATAGTGATTAAATATTTAAATGAATTCTCAAGCAATTCATATATATATATATATATATATATATAAAATTTATAAATAATATATATTTTTCATTTAGATAAGATCAATCAATTTGAGAATGAATCTTCAAATCTTTGGTTGCAAGATTATGTCGTCAGCTTACCGTGACGTAAACCACATCACAGTCCCGTGACTGACTTTTTCCCCAACAAACCCCCAATTCAATAAAACTCTCTCTCTATAAGCCTCCATGACGACACGCTTTTGAACAGCCCCACCCAAACAAAAACCTTGTTTTGATCCTAACCAAAATTTAATCACTCAGCTATTGATTTTGATGCATGGAGATGGAGCCAATAACGGGCCACAAGAAGCCATCCAGATTGTCGACTATGCTCGGGCCGGGATTCCGATTCCATCCGACTGACGAGGAATTGGTGCAGTACTATTTGAGGCGAAAAGTCTTCGGTAAAGCTTTCCGATTCGATGCTATTTCTGATGTCGATGTTTACAAGGCCGAGCCTTGGGATCTTCCCCGTATGTCTCTCTCTCTCTCTCTCTCTGAAAATTTTGTTTTTGTTATCTGAGTGGCTGGAAAGGTTATGGTTTTGTCTCTTTTGATAGGGCTAGGTTTTTCCCAGTCCATCATCAGTATCGAATTGTTGACTTTGATCTGTAGAATCGAACTGTGTGAAATAACTCTAATATTCCTTCGAATTTGAATATTATAACTGTAATATTTAATCAATAAACATGAACGTAGGAAGACTGGAAGAGTAGGAATTTTTGCATATTAGATCATATTCTAAATTATAATTAATTGTATCTCTTAGAAAAATAATGAATTATCTTCTTCTGAAATCATGGAGTTGGATTTAGAATTTGAAAGTTGAGAGCTTGAAGCAAATTGTAATCTTGGCTGGGCGAAGAATCTTAAATTCTGTATATTTAATTTTTAAAATAGTAACAAATTCGTATTGTGTTTATAAATTTTGGATTTGGCTTGGGCTTTTAAAATCCATTTTTTAGAACTAAAATACAACTAAAAATTACCAACTTTTGAAACTGTTGAACTTGCTCATAAGACCTCAATATCGTATGAGTTAACTCATGAGTTGTTCTGTCATATCTTGATCTTGTACGGTGGTTTACTAGATCAGTGAGGAAAAAACAGCAAATCTGTATGGGTTGACTCATGGTTTCAATAACTTTGAAGAGGAGTTTTGAATTTGTTACATCTACAGAGTGATTGATGAAGATTTGGATCAAACTTTATGAAGATATGAAAATTGTTAATGATAGAGTTTGTCCAAAGTTCTTTTTTCATTTTTTGTCCAAAGTATTTATTGGGCTGCATAGATGAGTAATGAGAAGGGAGAACAAATCAAACTCCCTAATATTTCCATTTGCAGTAGAGATGGTGAATATAGAACTTTCTAAGTGTAATTTGATTTAATAACAAAATAATGCATAAAAAGCACTCTTCGCTTGTATCATGTTTTTGGGTTGTGTATTTCTGCTGAATGATCATATGTTCCTGTGCTCACATATATGCAAATTTTAACTAAATGTGTTAAAGCATCATGCTTGTAACTTCTGATAATTATGTGATTGTGGGTATTCCAGATATGTCGAAGCTGAAGACGAGAGATTTGGAATGGTATTTCTTCAGTTTTCTGGACAAGAAGTACGGTAATGGAGCAAGAACAAACCGGGCAACTGAAAAAGGGTATTGGAAAACAACCGGAAAGGACAGAGCTGTCTATCATAAAAAGCAGATTGTAGGGATGAAGAAAACCCTTGTTTATCATAGTGGACGGGCCCCAAAGGGTCAGAGGACTAACTGGGTCATGCATGAGTACAGGCTTACTGGCTTGGAGTTGGAGACTGCTGTTGCTAAGGTTGGTTGGATGGTTGCATGATCATGTCTTACGAGTTGTTATAGTACTCTTTGACCACCCCCAAAGACTTGCTTTTGTAGTTGGGAGCATAAGCAAGGATGATGCATGCCAGAAAATTCATGCATTTACCTTGGGGTAGGATGCTAGAGTAAGTTTAAATTTGTTGATGACAAAGGACAATAACTCGTTATCTTTGAATATGACTTAAGATAATATTTCTCTTATCTTCACAAGTGCTACTACTCTAATTAGTATTATAGTCATCTCTGCAATATAAATTGTACTTTTCTCTCTTTGGCATCGATCCATCACTCTTATGTTGTTTTGGGACTCACCAAATCATGAAATCATCTCCTGATATTAACTTTTTATAGCAAAAATTCCCGATGAAGTAGTGATGTGATGATATTGATCTCGACCACTTTTCTTGAGGCAATTGTTTAAAGCAAATACATTTTTTATTTTTTCAACTATTGTCAGAAATTACTTTGCAATGAAGAAAGAACAAAAAAAAAAAAAAAAAAAAAGAGATGGAAGGAGTCTTGATTTAGTTATTATCATCATTTTGTTATTATATTTTTTATGAATGCATTGTTATCACAATTCTGGACCTAATTTGTTTGTTTGTATCACTTTCGTGGAGAAGGATGCATTCGTGATTTGCAGAATCTTCCAGAAGAGTGGTTCAGGGCCAAAGAATGGTGAACAGTATGGCGCACCATTAGTAGAAAATGAATGGGATGATGAGTTCGAATCGGTATATGAATGTGAATCTTCAGAGGAAGTCAACTTTGGTGATGATGCCTGTTTGAACAACCTTGATATTCAGCAGGTTCATGCTCTTTCCAGTAATTTTTTGGTTCCACATCCTACCCTTGAGTTGAAATATCTTAGGCCAACATAGACTCAGTTCTTCTGTCTCCCCTTCATCAGCTAGTAAGAAAAAAAGCAATGCATGAAAAAGGATAGTTTAATGAAAATCCTCTAACATGGAACTTCTTTCCTAAATTTTCATATCTAAATGGACTAGAAACAAAGAGACATACAACCAATGATTCTTCTGTGCATTTTCCCTGGGAAAACTAAAAACTTTGAATTACCATATCTCTCTGATCTTCATGTTTACTTATTCCATCCTCTTCTTAAGTAATGTTGGTGGGGATATTGCTCTTAAATGTGTGCTTATGTTATGACTTGTGTACTCAGTTTGTTGATTCTTGTAAATTTTATGTTGTTTGATGACATTTATTGATCTTTCTATTTTCCTTCCCTATCGTTCTGTTTATGTCATCATTTTCTCTTGGGAAATCTCGTATATGGAAAGAGAGAAGTTTCCATGGTGTCAGAATATTTGATATTGAGCTTTCAATATAGATGAAAATATCATTGAAGTCAAGATTTCTTCTTGTCCAAGTAATCTAAGCATTGTTTCACGTTTGAAAATCATGTTATATCATTGCAATGTCTTCTACTGTGATGTGCATGAATGGATGGTTGGTAATTATACATTTCACACTCATCTCGTAGCATACACCTTTTCTTTGCCAGATTCTTGGATCAGATGTTCCATTGGGCACAGCTCCCCTTCCAGTGAACTTCCATTGTGCAGATGGTAGCCATATTGAGGAAACGATCGAGTCTTTCAATGATCCCATTCCCCAACAGCTTTTGGTGTCTGCAGGTGATCAATATAGTGAACCCAAGATGTGTGATAAGAAGAACATGTATAATATGCCTGCTTCATTTGATGTGGATGCCATACCAGCCAAGCAGGAGAAAATTGGTGAATGCAGCAAGTCTGAGAATTCTGATGATCTCGATTTCTTACTCGACAAACCTTATCTTGATACTTTTGATAACCTTCCAAATGGCGAAGAAGGATTCATTGAAGCTAATGATCTCTCAAACCCCACCGAAACTGATACTACTGCTACTGATATGCTTGATGAGTACCTTACATACTTTGATGCCAATGAAGATAGTTCTATGTACTTCGCATATGATCCTGACATGATGTTTGGAAGTGAGGATCTCTTTTCTGGTCAAACATTGCTTCCTCAGAAGGTAAAAACACACCTCAGATTTCCTTGTGTTTGCCGTATGCCTTTTGGAAATTCAGTTCTTTAACTTGGTCCTTTGTCTTTACTAGGAAATGTGCGAAGCAACTGAGCAAACTGTTTTGCCAAGTGGACAACTAATTGACAATAATAACATTGATGGTTTATCATCATCTGGAAAGCCTGATTCAGCAAAATATCAATCAGGTACTCAAAAAGTGATTCCAGTTGTGATCACTCTATTTATTGTATCATCTAGCAGCACTAATTATATTCGTTAGAAGGGATATATAATCAAGCCAAGTCAATCCTGAGTGGTTTATATGAGCCTACCAGTCCATACATGGGCTATGAGTGTTCTTGATATATTTGGTAGGTGATCTAACTGGCCTTCATATGTTGCAGGCTTTCAGTACCCGTTTATCAAAAAGGCAAGTCAAATGTTGGGCAATATCCCTGCTCCACCAGCATTTGCTGCAGAATTCCCTTCCAAAGATGCAATTCATCGTCTCAACTCTTTATCTCAATCTCCCAGTTCGATGCACGTCTCGACTGGCATGATGCATGTAAGAAACTTGACTAGTGGTACGAACCAGCCTTATGGCAAGCAGGAGAACTTCAACGTTGTGCTCTCTTTTGGCTTCTCATGTGGCGAAGATGGCTCTTCAAGTTTGGAATCAAGTGTTAGCATAGTTCCAGGGAAGACTGCTTCAACTATATCTAGGGGTTGGCTCTACTTCATCTTTTTCTGGGTCCTGATTCTCTCCATGAGCTTCCAAGTTGGGAGCTTCATATGCGTCAATTGAATCAAGTCTCTCAAATTTGTCATTCAACTGCGTAATATACTTGGCATGCACAAGAAATTTATCTAGATATCTAATGTAGTTTGATACTTCTTAACTTATAGAGTTGCATATAGTAAGTTTTATATAGAATTGAAGCTGGCTCTGATGTTAGCAAGTACTACTGCCCTAGATTTTTGAACTTTTATTATATGACTGAACTCATATTATATGACTACTCTCTCTCTCTCTCTCTCATTGTGTCATGTGCAGATCATGATAAGATTTATGTATCAGGGCAGTGACAATACTATAAGCAAGAGGATGCAAATGGTGTGTTTTTTACATCAGATATTGAAGAATGAATAAGGTAAGATGAGGTAATAAGTTGATTTATGAAATGGGGTGAAATGCACCCATTATTAGTACAAAATGCATTTGTCTACATGGTATGTATTCTACATACATGATCACAGCAAAGAGTGGCACGATGTCTTCTTCACATTTCTCCAGGGAGCATTGTATCCTCTGGAAGATCACACACAGCAATACCCTGCATCAAGAAATCAACAACCAGATTTGAGACGAATCCTACAGAATTCATTCATGTAATTCAACTCGTAAATAGTAATGATACGGCACCTCTCCAGTAAGATGGGCCACACATTTCTTCTCAGCTTGCAGTTCAGCCTCTGACTGCAATACATAAGATACATACATAGAATTATGCATTAAAGCAGTTAGAACTTTTTGTCAAGGTTGCTAAAGAGAAATACGATACCTTCTTGATTCGACTCCATAGGTAGTCATCAAAGATCACATCCTTAACGAGTTCATAATCACCATCTCCCTAAAAACATTGAAATAAGTTGTGAGAGATCATAACTTATGAAGGGAACTTCAAGTTGATACTTACTTTTGATCTGCAGGGCATACTGAAGACGATGTCTTCTGCTATACCGTAAGGATTCCCAGCAGCATATACCTATTTCATTGGAAATTCAGATTATTTAATCATAATAGAATTCGCCACCAACAAGGGATAACTCTAATGACGTTCACTTACACCAGATGAAAACCAATCTCCATCAGGTGTTGGAGTTACAAGAGACCTAATAGCATCAACGATCGACACAGAAGTTGAGGCTGCAGACGACCTTCCCCATTTCTTGATAAGAACACCGCCTCTCTGAAAACCAACTTCCAGTTAGCTGCTATTGATGTCGTAATAAAAACACCAACCTTAAACTCACCTTTTGGACTTTTTCTGTGAACTCCTCTTCTAACCATTTAGTATCTTTGATCACCTCTTTGACGGGCAACCCGTTGATCTTAGCGTTCAAAAAGTCAGGAACCTGAGTGGTTGAGTGGTTTCCCCAGATGGTCATGTTTGATACTTGGTCGTAAAAAACTCCTGCCTTCAACGCCAGCTGCAAACAAAGTCAATAAAACGAGTATTTTCATTTTTGTTGTTGAGATAAAATCGTATGGTCAAGAACAAACTAATAGCACGGTGTTGATATAATACCTGACATTTAGCTCTATTTTCATCTAACCTTGTCAAGGCATGGAAATTTTTCGCAGGAATATCCGGAGCATTTTTCAAGCAGATCAATGCACTGCAAAGGAAAGAAAGTGTATTAGTAAGGCTCACTGAGAAATACACATCAAAGAAACGAGCAAAAAAGAGGAACACCGCTTTACTTGGTATTGCAAGGGTTGCCTACAACAATCACTTTCACGTTACGAGAAGCTACAGCATTCAGAGCTTTTCCCTGAAATATCAAAGATGATACATATATATAAGAAAAAAGAATATATACATAATTCTTGCCAAAGAATGAAGAAAATGAAGAAGACAGACCTGTTCTGCAAAAATCTGCCCGTTTATGTCTAGTAAGTCAGCTCGTTCCAGTCCAGGGCCTCGAGGCTTTGCTCCAATCAGAAGTGCCCATTCTGCATCTTGGAACACCTCGTAAGGGTCGATTCCAATGCTCACTTCTCTCAATAAAGGAAACAAAGAGTCCTCAAGCTCCATAGCAACTCCTGAAATGTTATGGCAAAGTTTAGTAAAGCTAAAGCATCAAGATAAATCAAACCTCTGATGAAGAACATCCTTAAAATACAAAGGATTGTGTATGCTAACTAGAATAGAAAAAGTACATAAAAATTTAATAAAATCATACCTTCAAGTGCTTGTAATGATCGTTCAGATCCTAATAGTTTCAATGCAATAGGCTGATCTGGGCCAAATACCTCACCAGAAGCAAGCTGAAACAATCTCAAACGTTGTAACTACTTCTTGTGAAGAAAAATCACTTTTTTATTTTTTAAAATAATTTAGATACATACTCATTTGAATGTTCACTGTAAATGTCAAACCCAAAACTAAGGATGTTCTTATGAAACATATACCTTATGGAAGATATTGAATAGCATACACCATTCAAGGTATTACACAAGCAAATTTCAAACGACAAATCAAAGTAGTAGCAAACAAGCCTAAGATACAGAAATGAAGCATGATATCAAGACATTTATTGATTAAAACATCCATGTAAAAAAGTAGTAAATTTCTTACTTTAAAGAGAAGATGATTGGATATCATCCCAGCAGCACCAGAGACGGCAATATTCACCATTTTCTTCCACGATTTCGTTTCCTCTTCCTGTGAACCAACACACAGTGTACAAAAAGATCTACATCAACCCATTAAAACCAAATTCCCATTAAGACCAAATTCTTCGGATATCCATGGATATCCGAACGAAATGCAGTAAACCTTCGAGTTTCTATGCCAAGAAAACAATGTGTTCCATTCAACTCACCACTGATCTAAGCTGCCTACTTCTATTTCTCTAAATATATATCTTGGAAAAGCAATCTACTCGAAATTCCCATACAAAAGCCATGAAATAGTACTTAGAAAAATCAACTACACAATACTTAAAAAACCTCACAGACAGAATTAAGTCCTACAAATCATTTAAGAATTACATCGAACGCAACGTGTGCATTAAAATACTTACAGCTTTGAGATCATAGGTAAGACAGAAAACCCCATAGCAATCTGGTTTCTTCTTCTGTTCCTGTGTCTTAACAGCCACCGGCGCTTCACTGAACAACAAGAATTCATCAACTGATTCCACCATGAAAGCTATAACAAGCTTCTCAAACACACACACACACACAAAGGACAAGGGGACATACTTGGAAGTAACAGAGCAACTGATTCTTGAATTCCGCGAAATCGGGGCTGGCCTGAGGTTTAGACGACGGTGAGTGGAGACACGGGTCGAGACATATGAAAACTGTGAAGAATCATGAAGGGCAGTCTTTGTATACGATGAAGAAGATGAAGCGAGCTCTGCCACCGCCATTGAAAAGTCTGGCAGAGAGTGAGAGAGATGAAGGGAGGGAAGTGGATATTTGAAGTGGGAGTTATGAGGCAGAGCAGATGACACTTGTCTATAAAATCCATGTGAAATGTATCTATCTCATCTCTAAAGTCTTGTACTGTTTGGACATATTCTTAAATCTTTGATTCATATACACATCATTTTGCTCAACTTGCTTTCCTCTGTTTTCTTAACAAAACAAAATAACAAATTCTTTTTCTTAAAACCACCCCGTCATTTACTTAGTTACTTAGCACATCCAATTCATATATTTTTCGTTAGAAAAACAAAAAAGAAAAAATATCAATTTTATCCTCCATGTCAAATCTTGCTAATTTCATTGGGTTATTATGGTCGAACCTATTTCTACGTATTCGGTCATGTTGGTTGAACGTGCTTCTATGTGTTCGGTCTTGGTGGTCGAACGGAGTTAGTCGGATATGATCGATATTTTGTGATTTTTCTTACAATTTTTATACATTTGGTTAACTTTGAAATCGTGTGTCATTATGTTGGCATTAAATTTTTCAATAAATTAAAAGATAACATTAAATATGCAAGAAAGATAGAAAAATAGAGAGAAAATGTAAAATTGGTTTCACTTTTAATTGATTTTTTCTTAAAGGGTAAAATTGTTTTTTTCAAAATTTTTAATTTTTTTATTTGAAATGCTTTTTAATTATGGTGTGCTAAGTAAAGGGTGGGGTGTCTTTAGTCTCACTCAACAAATTACATCAACTTTAGTATCCACCACATATTTTATTTCAATGTGGGTTCGATTTTATATTTCAAAATAATCTCCATATAATTATATATAAAAAAATATCATTAGTTAGTATTTGACATACATTAAAACGATAAAATTAAGATGAAACATCAAAATCGAATAAAGAATCCAGATCGCGAAGCTGAGGTCTTCAAATTTGTTTGTTTAACTAATCAATTTTATGATAGCTATTTAAAGCTGATAAAAAGATTTCTAGTGAGTTCTGTTCTCACTGTAGAGGCTATCACATCACTAATCAATCTTATACATAGAATTTATAAGTAAAAAAAAAAACTCTATAATTGAAGTTTTATTTTCTTCAGGAAGAGGCTGCTATCTTGTACATTTTGATATAGTAAGGATAATTACAAGGAAAAAGAGAGACGCATTGACGAATTGACACTTTGATATAGTATTATTGGGATATGTTGACATTCTATAAACTACAATATTTCAAAATTTATCCCAATTTTTTCTTGTATCATTCTACCATTTAATTTTTTTTTTCTTGAAGCACAATACAAAAATTGTAGAATGAAATACCTTGATTTAGAAGATCTACTCTCACTACATGCATTTGGGAATCCATATTTTTTTTATATAGTTTTTTTAATGTTTTGTTTAATTTATAAAATACATTTTGGTTGTTCAATATTCATGCTACAAAACAAACAATATAAAAACTTAAAAAGAATCTTGCCATAATCTTGATATAGATAGTTGGATTTGCATGCTCTATTGTATTTAAAAAATACATCAGCTGATGTAATGATATCAAAACAACATTATTTCCCAATAAAAAAAAAATCAAATTAAATCAATCAGATTCTCAACATCAAGTTTTATTCTGAAATATATTCACCAAAGTCCATAACTAAAGCTTTCTTACACTACTGTCTCCTTACCTGATTCTTGATTGCTCTTCTTTTCTTGTCTCCATGTCTTAAAATCTTTTCAAGAATCTCATCAACTTTCCCATAGTATTTATCTCTCAAACTTGTCCAACATAAAAGCACCCAAACAAATCCTCCTAATCCCACCACAAATCCAAGTGCAGCAGATACATAGTCCCACTCTATCTCCATCTTTGCATCATCTTGGACCATATCTTCCAATCTTGGACCATTTTCATCACTGTTATTGCACCTTATGTTCAAAGGCGGACCACATAGTCCCATGTTCCCTTCAAACGAATCCGACGAAAATGTCTGAATTTGATTTCCAATTGGAATCTCTCCCACCAGCTTATTATGAGACACATCCAAAACTGAAAGAAATGTAAGCTTTGCAAGCTCCATTGGTATCACCCCCGTTAGCCCGTTTTCAGACAGGTCCAGTGATCCAAGTCCTGTCAAGTTACCCAACGACTCTGGGATCGAGCCAATGAATGTGTTGTGTGATAAGTTGAGAAGATAAAGAGAGCCCAGATCACCAATGCCAGGTGGGATTCTTCCTTGGAAATTATTACAAGAGAAATCAATGGATGTGAAGTCTCCCCTGATCTTGGCCAGGTTAAGCTTCAGCCTTTTGATGGTTAATGACACCTCATATTGGTAATAGTAAAATTTGTTTCCAAAGAAGAAGCTTGGAATGTTCTGGAACACTTCTGCAGGGCTATCCTTCATCATTCCTCTCCAAGATTCAATTTTTATTGCATCCAAGTCTCCACTGAAGCTATTGGAAGATATGTCGATGATTTGCAGATTAGGCCAACTTGCTAAACAGCTGATCTGTCCATGGAATGTGTTGGATCGTAGCACGAGTACACGTAGGCTGGATGCAAGCATGCATGGGAAGCTGCCATTGATGGCATTGTTTCCAACATTCATAGCCATTAGTGACTTGTAATTTGCTAAGGACTTTGGAATGCTGCCTTGTAAGCTGTTGTCACTGAGATCCAAAGTTTCAATGCCACAGTTGACAGAGAACTGATCTGGGATTTCACCATTGATGCTGTTTTTGCCAAGGCTAAGCACTTCAAGATTGTGGGAGTTTTCAAGAAGACAAGGAGGTATACTACCAGTCAAGCCATTGAAGGACAGGTCAAGAAGTTCAAGATTTCTTGCATTGCAAAGGGAGGTTGGAATTGTTCCACTTAGATTGTTGTTTGCAATGGAGAAGTAGTAAAGATTGGAAATGGACTCTGGAACAAGCTTGGACAGGTCGCCACGAAGCAGGTTCAAGTTCAAGTCGAGCAAAGAAAGATTCGCAGGCATACGATAAGGCTTCTGTGTATCCAACAGGAGATTACTAGAAAGGTTCAAGAAATAAAGCCCTCCATTTCCAATTTCCCAAATCCAGCCTGGAATTTCCCCTGCAATCATGTTGCTTGACAGGTCCAAGATCTTCAAGCTGGATTGGTTTCTAAGATCAGGAAAACCATGCAGGTTGCAAGAAGCAAGGCCTAAGCTTCTTAGCTTTGGAAATGGTGGAAAACTAGTGCTTAAATCCACTGACAAGAAGTTGTAAGAAACACCAAAGTCTAGAAGATTGGAAAGCCTTTGAATCTTGTCCAATTCCAAACTCCCACTAATCTGATTATGGTTTAGAACAAGTGTTTCAACTGAAGTGAGGTTGAAGAGAGAGTCTGGAATGTCACCACTGATTGAATTAGCTCCTAAGGATATATAAACCAAGTTAGAAAGGCCTTCAAAATGAATGGAAGAAAGTGGGCCTGTTAGATTGTTTCTACTCAAGTCTACGTATTCAAGTTTCTTGCACATATAGAAAGATGGGACTGAGCCTGTGAACATGTTGTTTGATAAATCGAGGTGAACAATCTGCGTTGAGTAAGACAGCGTACGAGGAATTGGTCCCGTAAGTAGCTGATTATAGGACAAATCCAGCTTCTTGAGAGTTAGAGCCTGGAAGATCTTGTCTGGAACTGAGCCTTTTAAGGAACAGTATTTGAGGCTTAAAGTGGACAAATTTGACAAGTTTGTGACCAAGTCGAATACTGCAGTCGATAGATTGTTCCAATCTAGTCGAAGAGTAGAAAGGGATTGAAGTTTTAGAAGAGACGAATGTAGATGGCCCGACAGGTTGCAATCGCGTAGGCTTAATGTTCTTAAGTCGAGTAACGAGGAAGAGATGACGTGGCAGAATTGGGATGAGATATGAGTGCTATCAAGGTAGAGTTCTCTTAGTCTTGTAAGGTTTTGAACAAGTATATGATCAAGTATTAGAGGGTGAATGCTCCAATATTGCCAGATGATTTTGTCATCTGGATTGGAGAAATATGTACTGTAGATATCAATAGACAAACTTAGCCTAAGCATTTTCTGGCTCCAATAGTCATGTTGTGGAGGTTGAATGAGCAAATTTGAGACCATTGTTTTTTTATCATGGCTTGGGAAATACGAGTTGGAGATATCGAGGCTGACCAGTCTTGTCAAGAGTGAGATTTGAACCGGCACCCGTCCGCCAAAATTAGCGTACGACAGATTCAGGTGTGTCAGATGTGTGAGTTTGCCGATCCCTCTTGGGATTTCAGTTCCATTCAAGTTGTTGAATGCTAAGTTGAGCTTCTTTAGGTAGGTGAGATTGAAGAGGCTCGATGAAGCCTTGAGCCCACCTGAAATGGCCTCGTAGTCTAGTTGCAAACTGATGACATGGCCTTGATCATCGCATTCCACGCCTTCCCAGATGCAACAATTGTCTGTTTGGTTCCACCGGACTAGTTTTCTTGAAAGGGAAGAGTCGAATATCAAGTCGTTCTTCAATTTGAGTAGCAAAGTTTTCTCATCATTTAGGCATGGAGTAGAATGTGGTTGAGTTGTGCTAATTGTTGTGGAAAGTAAAGAGATGAAGAGAATTTGTTGAAGCAAAGAAGAAGTTGCCATTGTGATTTGAAAAGAGGATGATATGATATGATAAGATATGCTGCACAATTCAACTTAAAGGCTTGTATTTCAAAATTTAAGTACTTTGTGTCTTTGTCTAATAATAAATTTGATGTGATTAAAGCTTTTAGGTTTGTATTTATTGCCTGAGACGCTTGTGGCATTTTAGTTTGTAACTTGTTCAAAGGCTAGCTACTATCAGTTCAACATCATCTTTCTTTCATATTTTCAACAAGTAGGCCCACATGATGACAATCTTGTTCTCTTTTAATATTGAAGAGAATGATCACATATCTAATTTTGTGAGTTGAGTCAATCACAACTTATCATTCACAAAATAGAAATTGATTTTTAAAAATGAATTTGGGTTGTAGATACATAATAAGAGTCTATCTTATTGAATTATATTCATTTGATGATCTCATATATTTTTTTGTGAATTTTTGAAAAAAGAACTCAAATAAATGATGGTTACTATTACCCAATTTTTACCCTTTGTTATCTTAATCATCATTATAGGATGTTGAAGTAGTGGAGAGTATCCATGCATAAAGAGTGTTTAGTCGGACTTGTAAACTATTAAAACATCTTATAAGATGCGAACAAGTTTGCAAACTCCTTAAATATGCTTGAAACCTTTTTTAAAACAAAAAGATATTACAGTTTATAAATTGTTTTATAAAAAGAAAAAAAAACTCGACAAATTTCTAAAAGTAAGATGTTATTTTGAAAACCATTCAACGATCTATTTTTGAAATATAATCTAACATCTTATAAACTTTAATATATCTTATAAAATAGGTCTACGTGATAATGAGTTGTTATTCCCAGAACTCTCTAATCTTGAAAAATATCAAAATCAAAGATCTCATGTGAAATCAAACAGCCAAAAAAACACATTGATCTGCCACAGCAAAGTAAGACTTGGTAGTTGGCAATTGACTTTGACCTTTTCAACTCATTATGGAAGCTAATCTAATTGTCCTCTATTCTGGAATTAAAGAGGCGTCTTCATTTAAAACATAATTTTTTAAATCAAAATACATCAACTTATACCGAAACATTTCCTGTTTCAAATCAAACTTAACCCTTAAATCAATTTTTTTCCTTCAATTCAAACTTAATTCAAACAAAAATCGAACACAATTTTCGATTTTAGCAGGAAAAGTAATCAGAAATCGAGCTTAGGATACACAAAATGAAAAACACATGGACTATGAGGTGTAATCGGAGAATAAAAAAAGGATTTAAGTTGCAAAATGCAAAAACAAAAACAAAAATCATACTTCATATTGTTTATTTATTTATTTTACCTCTTGATTTTATAGATTAAAAAAGGGAAATTACTAATTAGATAGTTTCAGTTTGTTATGTTTGCTAATGAATTATTAAAGCGAAAAGTTTATATTTTTATGAGCATTCCTTGCATATCTGTGTACATTAAGGGGCTGTTTGGTAGACACCTTTGCAACTAAGCAATGGAAATGGAATGGATTTAGAGTGTTTGGTATGCACCTTTAATTGTTGCTACAACAATTTGAAATTCTAATACTAAGGAATCACGATTACTCAGGTTTTCCTAAGCAATGACTTTCATTACTCAACTCTATTTTCTAAAACAATAATAATAATAATAATAATAATAATAATAATAATAATAATAACAACAACAATACTAATAATACTAATAATAATAATAATACTACTAATAATAATAATAATAATAATAATACTAATAATAATAATAATAACAACAACAACAATACTACTAATAATTATTATTATTATTATTATTATTATTATTATTATTATTATTAGTATTATTATTATTAAGTTGATTCCATTCCTAAAGAATTTTGGTAAACCAAACAATACAAATTTAAAGAGACTATTCATTTCATTCCTCACTATTATAATTACCATTCATTTTCCCATTCCTCGCTATCATACCAAGCGGCCCTAACTTTTGTAAGCATCAGTATTTCTCAATCAATTTCGTAATACCGCTCAAGCAAGTAATTCTCGGAAAAGAAATACAAAAGTAGTACATAAATTACACATGTATTTTTATCCTGTGCATGATTGACATGGATATTGCATAACTTACCTAAGAAAGGGAAATTTTCAAAAGTAGGACATTAATTTTTTTGAGTTAGTAAAAAGACTAAATTATTTTCAATTGTCACGATTTAAGAACAAAATTAGTCCCAACTCATGATGATTTCGGGCTAATTACACATGCAATCACGTGATCTAGAAGTAAACAATTATAGATATTTGTATTAACCAAAAGATATGCAATACTACTGAGATTTATTGCTAAATACAAATTCTCAAGTTTCATTTCTGAAAATAAATATATTTACCAAAGTCCATAACTAAATAAGTAAAAGCATTCTTACAAAACCAAAGCTAAACTACTGTATCCTTAACTAATTCTTGACTGCTCTTCTATTCTTGTCTCCATGTTTTAAAATCTTTTCAAGAATCTCATCAACTTTCCCATAGTATTTTTGTCTCAAATTTCTGCAACATAAAAGCACCCAAACAAAGCCTCCTAAGCCCACTACAAATCCAAGTGCAGCAGATATATAATCCCACTCAATCTCACTCTTTGCATGATCTGGTGAGGATGCATGATTCTCATCAGTGTTATTACTGCAGCTTATGTTGAGAGGGAAGCCACATAAGCCCGTGTTGTGTCCAAACGAATCTGCGGAAAATGTCTGAAACTGAGGGCCGTTTGGGATCATTCCGACCAGCTTATTGTGTGACAGATTCAAGGTGGAAAGGAAATTGAGGCCTGCTATCTCCTTTGGTATCACTCCTGTTAGCTGGTTTGCAGACAGGTCCATCGATCCAAGCTGCCTCAATTTACCAAACGAAGCTGGGATCGAGCCCGTGAGAGCATTGTGGGATATGTTGAGAAGATAAAGAGAGCCCAGATGAGCAATCCCATCTGGGATTGATCCTTGAAAATTATTGCAAGAGAAATCAAGTGTTGCGTAGTATCCCCATATCTTGACGAGGTTTCGTTCTTGTCCTTTGATCATTAATGTAACCTCGTTCTGGTAATACTCGTTTCTGTATCCAACGACATAGCCTAGACGGTTGAGCATCAGCTCTTGGTTACGACTACCTTCCATCATTCCTCCCCAACTCGAGAAGTTTACAGGATACAGAGAGCCACTCAAGTTATTGGAAGCTATATCGATGATTTGCAGATTGGGCCAGCTATTGTGAAGACATGTCAAGTCTCCATGGAATCTGTTGGACCGCAACACAAGGAGACGTAAGCTCGATGGCAGCATGCATGGGAAACTACCAGCCATGTTGTTGTTGCCAATGTTCATCAACTCTAAACTTTTGCAATTTGCTAGGGACTTTGGAACATTGCCTCCTAAATTGTTGTTGCTCAGATCCAAAGCTTCTAGATCACAACTGACAGGAAATACATCTGGGATATCTCCACTTATGTTGTTTCTTCCAAGGATCAACACTGTAAGAGACTCGGTGTTTTCAATCAGACAGGGAGGTATATTACCACTCAAGGCATTGAAAGACAAGTCAACAGCCTCAAGTGTATTAGCATTGCAGAGGGATGTTGGAATTGATCCTGTTAGATTATTGTTTGCAAGATATAAGGAAGAAAGAATGGGGGTGATGTGTTCAACGTCTGGAGGTGGAATAGGCAAGAACAAGTCACCCTGGAGAAGGTTCGAGTGTAGGTCTAGGACACCTAAATAAGGAGGAATTTGGTAAGGCTTTTGCAGATCCACTAGAAGATTACAAGAAAGGTTCAAAAATTGAAGCCCTCCATTTCCAATTTCCCAAATCCAACTAGGAATTTCCCCTGCAATCCCGTTGTCTGAGAGGTCCAAATACATCACATCAGATTGTTTTAGAAAATCGGGAATCTTGTAAAGCCTACAGGAAGCCAGGTATAAAAAATGTAGCTTCGGAAATGTAGACGAACTACTAATGTTACTTGCATCAACAGACAATTTGTTGTAAGAAAGATCAAGGTCTAGAATTTGAGAAAACCTTGGAATCTTGTTCAGTTGTAGAGTTCCATTGAATCTGTTGTTGTATAACTTAAGTCTTTCTAATGAAGGGAGGCCAAAAAGATTCAGGGGAATGCTACCACTGAGCAAATTGCTCCCTAAATCTACATAAGAAAGGTTTGAAAGGCCTTCAAAATGCATAGAAGAAAGTGATCCATTGAGATTGTTAAGACTAAGGTCTATGTAAGTAAGTCTTTTCAACACATAACAGGGTGGGAATAGACCCGTAAAGTAATTGTTCGACAAGTCCAAATGAATTAGTTCCGTTAAGTTGGCCAATGTGGGTGGAATGGGTCCACTAAACTTGCAATTAGAAAAGTCTATATGGGATAACATGCTGATATTGTTAAAGGAATCTGGTAAAGAACCTGATAAGCCTGTATAACTAAGCACTACGGACCTTAAAGCTCTACTCTCAGGAAATCGGGGTAGTGTTCCATTGAGTAACTCGTTGAACGATAAGTCAAGCTCCTCTAGAGTTGGTATCTGGAAGATCTCCTTCAGAAGAGAACCTTTCAGAGAGCAGCACTGAGGCTCAAGGTAGTCAAGCTTGAGAAATTCGTAAACGAGGTTGGGAATATAGTCATATCATCATAACCATCGAGTCGAAGAACAGAAAGAGAATTAAGCTGTACCAGACATGGATCCAGAGGGCCAGAGAGACTGCAATAGCTCAAGCTCAAAATCTTTAAGTGAGGTAGAGAAGAAGATATAACCTGGCACCACTCACTCCCTTGGATTGAAAGATCGAGACCATCAAGATAGAGTTCTCTGAGCCCTGTTAGATTCTGGAGGAGCATTGTCAAGTTGAAATGCTCATTCAGAGGCTCAATATACTGATTCCCGGAAATATCAAGACTGACCAATCTAGTCAAGTATGAAAGTTCGACTGGAACCTGCCCGCCAAAATCAGCATACGACAAATTCAAGTGTGTCAGATATGTGAGATTGCCAATCGCTCTTGGAATCTGACTTCCATTGAACCTATTCCGTGCCAAATTCAGCTTCTTCAGGTACCTAAAGACAAGATACAAATTTGAATCCAACGAAAATCAGAAATTCGAATTTTGGTGGGAAAACTTATCGAAAAATGGGTCCAAGTGGCAATTTTTAAAAAAAATAAATTTTAGGGTGCAATCGCAAAAAGAAAAAAATCTAGATTGCAAATAAAAAATAAAGATCATACTTGAGGTTGATTTTTTTAATATAAACCTTGAATGAACTACTGAAATAAGAAGAGAGTGTTGTGTGAAGTGTTAACAACAATTCAGACAACATATATACAGTGGAAAAGATGAATAAAAATCCAAGTGTCTCGAGGTACCGGAGATTGAAGAGAGTCGAATCATTGTCGATGCCGCCTGAAATGCCCTCTCGATCGCGCTGCAAACTGATAACATGGCCGGCATCATCGCATTCCACACCTTCCCAGTTGCAACAATCATCTGTTTGATTCCAATGCACCAAATTGTTTTCTAAAAAATAGTAGGGTTTGAATGTCAACTCATTGTTGAGTTGAAGCAATAAGGTTTTTTGGTCATCCAGACATTGGCTGTTTGCATGACTAAAATATGTACTGTAAATTATTGTTGAAAGTACAGAGATGATGAAGAAACGTGGAAGCGAAGAACGAAGCATTCTGAACACCGATGAAGTAAAAAAAAAAAATCTGTTTTCTCACCTCAATATTTTATACAAAATATTTCTTCAAATACTAAAAAAATATGATTAAGAATGATATAGATAGTTAGATGTTAACAACATAACTTGCATTGCATGACTAATATTTTGTGGTGCAAATTATTGTTGAAGAGTCAATGAGTGTGTAGCTACCTTGAAATGTTGCCAAATTGACTTGGACATTTTCTAAGTCATCCATCCATTCTTGATCTTATGATTTTTGTCCACTTTTTTTTTTTTTTTTTTTAAATAAATTTTGTGTCCCCACTGTTGAATTTGGATAATTGGATTTTTTTTTTTTTTTCTCTATAGATTTTCTGACATTTTAAATATTTTTTGAAAATATGATTTTTTTTTTATTTTTTTTTTTTATCCTCTCTTTTAAGAACTAGCTATGAGATGATTGGTACGATAAAATGAAATTAGGTGGGAATAGAATGAACTTAAGAATGGAATGATGATGAGAAATGAATGGTTTAAAAATACTTATTCCAATGATTGGTATCACAAAAGAATAGGAAATTTAAAAATACTTCTTCTTCTTCTTCTTCTTAATTTCAAATTTCATTATTCTTCTTCTTCTTCTTCTTAATTTCAAATTTCATTATTATTCTAATATTTTTATAATAATTTTCAAACTTTTAAACATTTTACAACCCTTCATAAAATGAAATTTAGATTTTAAAATTATATTTCACATTTATATATTAAAATTATAAACTAATTTTCAAAATTTTTAATTTTTGACGATGTTTAAATTTCATTATTTTCAAAACTTAATCATATCATTAAAATATAATCATATCATTTAAGATAGTTTCTTTTGTTTCATTTGTATTCCTATACATAAATTATAAGATAGTTTATTCATGTAAGATATATGTGAAGTTTCTTGTAAAAGATACTTAAAAGTTATTTAGTTTCTTTTTCTCTTTTTTTCTATTGGTTGATAGTTTGTGATGGAAAGTGACAAATCAGTAATAATTGCCAACTTTTGCTATTTTATATATAGTATAGATATCTATACACAAACTACAGGTTCAAACTATGGGATATGATTATCTAAAACATCAAAATTTCAGTTATCATCTTTGAAATTCTTGTTAGGTTTGACCTATTTAAAGATATATTACCCTCGTGAATCTTTTCAATAATGTACAAGAATCAATCAATTTGTTTGATGCTCCAAGTTGAACAAGTTTTAATAAAAATCATAGATATATTTTGATGTCTCGTTAAGCACGATTTAAATGAACATTGAATTCATTTTATGTATGAATTTTATTGTATAAGGTTTTTTTAATTTCTACACTGGTTCCTGTATATAAAAATATATAATGAATATGTCACATTATGTGCAATGATACAACAAAGTAGAATATAAAATTCAATTTTATATCAGATTAATCCAAACTGATTATCTACCTACTTGACAAATTGTATATTCATTGCATTCACTTTATCAAATACATAATTCAAGAATTCAAATTTTCAAGTAATAAATCTGAAAATTTTATATGTTTCGAGTCATATAACATGTTAATATGTAACATATCATATCATGTCTAATTGTATCGATCAGACATGATATGTTATGTATTAACATATGATTCGTGTTTCGAGTAATGCCAAGAACTGCTACTTCTTTCTACCCAATGATGACAGCAATATGTTCCTACAGCACAAATTCACACAATGTTAGGCGGCAAAATGTTCCTCTTTGAAAATGTCCAAACACAAAACCATGTCCCAAATGTCCAAATCCCAGAAAAGACAAATTTCAAAGGAATAAAAATTGAATCTTGTTAATTCTCATGGCCGGCTACTAAGCAAGTTAACAACTCCAATGACAGCCCTTTACAACAAAGGGGACAGCTATGACAGCAAATCGACAGAACAAAACCTTAGTTAAACAACATTTGATGTAAATATATCATATAAACTCAAGGATTATTGATCGCTAGTTTATCTTAACATGCAGTTTGAAGAGAGGTTGGTGGGAATGGCAATCACAGAGGAAGAATCAGTTCACAATTCTGTAGTATTCAACAAGAAAAGTGGCTTCGATTCAGAAACGGGAATCTACCATTCCCTTGTGCATCTCAATGAACATCAGAAGATCCCTACTAAGCCTAACCTTGATATAGCCTCTCATGTGCTGTCACACTTCCCAACACCAGAGGAAGGTGAAAGACGGGTGGCGCTTATTGACTCAGCCACTGGCCGCCACCTCACCTATGCTCAGCTCCACCGGTCCATCACCACCTTGGCTGCTGGTTTGTATCATGGACTTGGGGTGAAAAAAGGTGATGTGGTGTTTATCTTAGCAGCTAACTCACTTTTATATCCAACCATATGCCTATCAGCCCTCTACATAGGGGCAGTGATCACAACTGCGAATCCAGTCAACACTGAAGGAGAGATTGCCAAGCAAGTACGTGACTCCGGAGCAAAACTAGCCATTTCTGCACCAGAAGAGGCATCCAAGTTATCTTCAACTGGAGTACCTATTCTCCTTACTACACGTAGTAAAGAAAATGGTCAACTTTCAGTTGAAGAGCTGATCGAGAACTGTGAATCATTAGAGATTCCGGAAGAGAAGCCGACACAATCAGATACGGCAGCAATTTTGTACTCTTCAGGAACTACAGGGACCAGCAAAGGAGTGGTATTAACTCATTCCAATTTTATCTCAGTTGTAACTCTGCTCAAGTGGTCTGTCAACGTATCGAATGCTCATGATGATGTCATCTTATGCTTCATACCTATTTTCCACATATATGGCCTAGCATTTTTTGGGCTTGGATTGTTCTGCTCAGGCAATACAATCGTTCTAATGAAAAGATATGATTTCAATGAAATGCTTGAAGCGATTCAGAAATACAAGGTGAGCAACATACCTGCTGTTCCTCCAGTGATTCTTGGCCTGGTAAAGAAAGGCGGAGGAGGATACGACTTGTCTTCCCTGAGACGAGTGGGATCAGGGGCGGCGCCACTGAGCAACGAGGTGGTTGAACGATTCAGAAAGAAGTTTCCATGGGTCGAGCTTAGGCCAGGCTATGGCTTGACCGAAAGTTGTGGAGCTACTACTTACTTTGTTTCTGATGAAGAAGCAAAGACTCGCCCTGCCTCATCAGCAAGGTTGCTACCTTGTTTTAGCGCAAAGGTGGTCGATTTTGAGACTGGACTAGCATTGCCACCTTTTAAGGAAGGAGAACTCTGGCTGAAAAGCCCAACTGTGATGAAAGAGTACTTGGGAAATGAGGAGGCAAATTCTGCAACATTTGATTCAGAAGGGTGGCTCAAAACAGGTGATCTTTGTTATTTCGATGATGAAGGGTACATCTACATAGTGGATCGGATAAAAGAATTGATCAAACACAATGGTTATCAGGTATATATAAGATGTTCTGATAAAAGTACTGCTAGAAATAAATAAAGTTTAGATAGCTGAGAAATGTTTCCATAATGCAGGTGGCTCCAGCAGAGTTAGAAGCAATACTAACAGGCCATTCTGATATAATCGATGCAGCAGTAATACCGTGCGTTGCCACTCATATACCTTCCATCACCACCTCCCCCACCTCACCCCACCCTACCCTCAATACACACAGACACAAAAACATAGATGCATGCACATGTGCCAACACAGATGTAACCTAGGACAATGTAGACATGTTTTTGTGCGAGTATGAGTGATCTAACACAGAAAGAAAATCGTGCAGATTAGAAGATGAAGAGGCAGGACAAATACCTGTGGCATATGTGGTCAGAGCAGCTGATGCTGCGCTAACAGAAGATCAAGTCTTTCAATATGTAAATAAGCAGGTATTCTAGGGATGACTCTCGCAATATCCTCTGCAGTATTCCTGCTAAAACATGATTATAATTCTAAGACATCATATATAAAATTCCCAGGTTGCACCATACAAGAAACTTAGGAGAGTGAGTTTCATCAGTGCCATACCAAGGTCTGCTGCAGGAAAAATTTTGAGGCGGCAGTTGATAATACAGAGTAAACAGCAGATGCACTCCAAATTATGAGCAGAGCAATGTTTCATGGGAGTAACTATGAAGCAATCTGAACTAGGGGATGGAGGAAAGATCATGCAAAATTTAAGAAGAATCATACTATTCTATCTATAAAAATTGAGCAATGGGTACCTAATACACTCTGTAAAACAATACAAGCTCAATGTGTGATTCTATCAAAAAAAAGTGGTTCTAGTATAAACAGCTTGTACGCCTATTCAAAAACTGTATGCATAAGAATTGCCAAATTTCACCAATTGGCACCTGTGGAAACTATAGATCATGTTCATCTATCTCCGCTTCTTATATATCACCTAGAATTGCAAAAGTATGTACAGGTATTCAGAAAACTTCACTTTCACAAAACTAAATGTGAGAAAAGATGTTCTCAAGCAGGGTACTGAAACAAGTAGTCTATTCTTTCTTAACAAGTGTGATTCTTCATAATCTGAAGTATACATTATAAATGAATGAAGAAAGAATAAATCTAAATATATAGAATTGCATTACACAAAAAGTTAAGAATTTAATTTCAAAATAATTAAAGGACACAAACTATTAAGTCTATGAGGTGAAGAGAAACTGCAAAAGACAATTTGCTTTGTATACGGCTTTTTAAGCCATGAAATTGTACAAGAGAAGAAAGTGCTTCAAAATTCACTAGATAGAAAACATTGATCTAATGATCTTAGTAAAGGATAATGACAGTTCTCCAGTCTTCAGTTGGATAATCACAAGACGTTTTGTTTGGATTCTAGGAGAAATTGCTGGCCACTGACCTCGGCAACTTAATCCGTTCAGTACAAGTTCTTATCGAGCACCCCACTTCCAAATGCCACCAGATCGCTGCTTCTGGACAGCTGCATGCTCCATGTCACGTTCAAGTGCAGAATTTTCTCTCCTAATTGCTTGAACCTCTTCTTCTAGTGATGGCATTGATTCAAGCATCTTCTGTAGTTCTCCTATTTGTGCCTAAAAAAGACATGACAGATGGATGGATATCAACTGCTGGTTACAACAATTAACAGACTACACTAAGATAACACAGTATGCTTTCTGAGCACAAAAAACCAGGCTAATTGGAGGATAGAAGTAAAAGTTCCAAGAAATCTAACTGAACAAAAAGAGAGAGAAATATGACGGATAAAATTATGACCTCCAGTTTGGCACATCTTGATCTCTCAGAAACAAGTTGTCCTTGCATTGACTGTAATTCCTGCATCCAGTTCATGAAGGTGATAAGATTTATGATAACTACAATTACTGAAAGTTCAACATTATATTCTGGCAACAGACCTTGGACAATTCAGCATGACTTTCGTTCATCTCTTCAATCTTAGTTTTGATAGCAGAGTTCTCGGCTGTACACTTGGACAGTGATAATTCCAAGACCTTCTTTTCTTCTCTGATTGAATCAATTTCAACTGAGAGATCCTTCTGAGAGGTATCCACTTGGATTACCTTAGAATTTAAGTCTTCGGTTTCAGTGGGATCCAGCATTTCAGGTTTTGCCAAGGCAAATGCAGCAGTAACAGAAGCGGCGGCAGCAGCCGCTGCTGGTGATTGCACAATCTTGGGCTGTAAAGTGTCCCTTGGTTTGACCCGCATAGCAAATACCTATAGATGAATGGGTACAGAAGATCCAATTGGTGAGTTGAATTAAGACATTGCACAAATTAATATGTAATTATAATTTTAATCTGTAAAATTTTTTGGTTCTCATCAAAAGGATGGGACACCATAAGTACCAGTCAAATTTCACCCAAAAGCCAAAAGGATTAGCACTAAGCACTAAAGTTCGAATATTTTCAGCAAAATTTCATCTATAGGTTAAAAGCTTGCGTAAAGACATGAATAAATGCAAAACTGATAATCAGAAAACCTCATTAGGGATATCATTTCCTACACATATAAAATACTTCCATTCATAAATTATTCATTGCATTCTTGCTATAATATAAGGATAAAGACTACCAGCATCATAAAAGACAACTACTTTTAGTAGATCTTACTTGTATGACAAACAAATAGGCATATCTGCTAATATATCAAGCATGCCCCAGAACCTCATAAGCCTTTCCAATGCGCAGGCAGAAACACTTTTACAAGTAATATAAAGCATACCTCATTATAATACTTTCCGTTGTAGCCACCGAATGCGATCATGAAATTCTCGCTATCTAGTGATGTAGTTGAAATGCTGATTCCCTGTTTGCACCTTCATGTTAAAATCTTGTGCAGAAATAGATACGTGGGATACATGAATTCTGCAGGTGATACAAATCAAAATGCACAACGTGATATTTTAATGCGCACAGCGTTTCATTATTAGCAATTGTATTCATCACCATCAATTATGCCAATTTTGCTTGTAAGCCTTGCAGGTTAAATTACTTCAATGGGCGATGAACAGTTGAAAAGGCTCACTGTGGAAAATTTGGATGAACCAACTATTTTAAGTTTCATAATGTTTTTTAGCAACTATTTTCAGGAAACTAAACTTATTTGCTTTCCATGTTTTACACATTTCAACACAAATATAAAAATGCCTATCATACAAATCTTTGAATCCTGTCCACTGGTTATCAGTAAATATGTTCTTTGACATCATTATATTATTTGAGTTACATGTGAAATTCGGATCCATAAGTCACTAAAATTAAACCACTGGTACAATCAACAGGAAAATTCATCTCTCTGTGGAGCCACAGCAAACGTTTTTGCTCCATCGATAAGAATCTTATAGAAGGAAAACAAAAATCAGGATATGCAAGGTAACTTCAGGTGCAAATGGATACATCAATACTGGTTTTTAATTTTATCCTGCCTCCTTGCTTATATTTAAGATATATCATACTCTATCATTCAGCAGCTCAAAATCTTTAGACAATATGAGGAAAGTGAAGCTAGTGTAGTACCTCACTAGCTAGTGGATCTCTTCCTTTTACACTAGTCAGCACGGATACAACAAGCTTAGACATATTTATAACAAGGGTCTCCAGGGCACCTGCAAGGAAAATAGTTTTTCATCTCAGACTAGCCACAGAGATCATACAAGCACAAGCTATTGTCAGAAGGAGATAAAACTGTTACAAGGAAATTGGACACTGTATTTATATTTCACTTACCACTTTTATTATCTCCACCACCAACTATATACCAGTTTCCATCAACTGCAACACCAGCATGACCAGCCCTGGCAGTCACCAGATCACCCTGCAATTGTGGTCGAGACCATTCCATCTGTATAATGGTAACAAAATGGCAATCCAGCATTAATATTTAGGTCAACAAATGACAATATGTAAGCCACGATAAACTAGTCCAAACAATCCCCAAAAGCTTATCCTGGACTATTGTTAATGATACTACAAGAATCTACACAGACTGCACCGAATAGTAAAGAACTTCAAAGCAGACCTGTAGCAAGAAATTGACAAGTTCTTATGTAAAGAAGCAGGTATATCAACATTCAACTGAACAGGATATTGGTTTGTTTGAAAAATAAAACTAAAAGAATATTCTCATTATATAATTAATTAGTTTTAGGACAACCAAGTAATCTTAGATTGACATTACACACACACACACACACACACACACACACACATATATATATATATATATATATATATATATTAATAATTTGTTACATTATTGACTGTGAATAATGTATCATAATATTGATTTTACTTAAATCAAATGGTAGGGGATTAAATATTAATAGATCGTTAACATGGGTTACAAAATTTGACAAATCAAGTCTGAATCTCATTACTCATAGATCGTTAACATGGGTTACAAAATTTGACAAATCAAGTTTGAATCTCATTACTCATGGATTTCTTTTCAAGTTTTAAATAACTTAATTTGTGCTTTAGCCTGATATATGATTTCATTTGTAAAACAAGTTTTAAAAGAAAAGGACCTACGACAATAAAACAATAACTCTAATAACTTAATATAACTTAGACTCTTAGTATTACGTCAAATAATAGGAAATTGTCATTGTCAAGCAACAAAATGAAGTTCCACTCTTTAAGAGATAAATAAAAAAGTCAAAGACCTATGTCATATGGTCAATATTTAAGAAAATTTTAACTTAAAACTATTTTTAGTTTAGTTAGACACATTAATGGGGGGTGTGGGGGGGGGGGGGGGGAACGGTAGAGAACATAATTATTTAAGCACCTTAAATAAATCTAAAAAAATATTCTCTTTAAATTAAAAAATTAACGACTTATAGAAAACAAATCACTTGTTGTTACTCCATTCCAAATTTTATTTCTGACCAAACATAACCCCATACTTTTTAACACTTTAATTTTTTTTCCTCACATAACTTATATATATATATATATATATATATATATATATATATATATATATATATATATAAGCTTAATACATTTATAAACATAATATAAATATTAACTTTCTACAAGAGAAGCACACATACTTTTACTGGTGTTCAAAAATGTAAGGAAATTACAGGCCAAGTTAATTTAAACTTTACTTTCTAGCTTGCACTTTATCATCATGTCTAAGCCAATTCAAAGATAGAAATACTCAAAGATAATTTGTTTAGAGCACTAAATGTAATAAATGAACATGAGAAGCTTACTGTTTCCAAATCCAATATATGGAGGTCACTAAAAAAGACAGAATGAGAGCATCCACCAAAAATAAAAAGATAGCGTTCAGCATGTAGAGCAGCTGCGTGATCGAATCTAGGGGTTGGAGGTGTCTGCCTATCAAAGTATAAGGAAATAAATAAGAACTCTTCCATGAATATGTATACAGAATATAGTAATTTGAGATCATAGCATACGTAGTCTCAACAGCACTCCATGTCATTGTCTCCAAATCGAGAACGTGAACATCATTTAGTATTCGTCTATTCTGATCTTCTCCACCAAACATGATGAGTTTAGAACCAAAAAGCGTAACGGACTGACCACTGCGAGCTACCTAATGAAGTATCATAAGAATGCCTGATAATTAGGTCATGAAGGAAAAAAATAAGAATACATAGTAGAAAAATCAGTCTCATCAAGTTGCAAACAAGAATATAGTTCAATAATAAAAAAGAGAACTTGTAAGACAGAAAAAAAAAAATCTGAGTAGAAATCAAAGAATCAGTTTATTACCGGGATATTTCCAAAAGTTTCAACCACACCGCAATTGTATGATTCAAGATCAATAAACCTCACTACATAGCACACATAAAATAAAACATAAGAGTAAGAAGAAAGACCAACATTGGGCAATTAACAAATATTGAAGACCATAAGCTTTTTTAGGATAAGATGGATCCAAATTAAAACTTCAGGATCCAAAGACAGGATCCTAGTTACAAACCTATCACTCTGTCAGTATTATTCTTTGCGAGGCCAGCAAGAAGAAGAAGTCTGCTTTCCCACTTAATCTGGAAGCAAGAATTGAAGTCTAAATTAATCAACCAAGTATAAAAACACATTACTATATAACTCATTTACTAAGGTAATTTGTTAGCCTAAATCAAAAGGACGATGAATGTTATGAAGAGATAGACCACAAAATGCATAAAAATTAAATCTTCAGCATTTTCTTACAATACTGTGACCCGAAATTGCCGGGAAAACTTCAGGTTGAGTACCATCTTTACTTTTAGCTTCAGTGTTTTCCATGTTCAATTTGATGGTTGACCATATCAAATTTTTCAAATCAAAAACCTAAAAACATTGCAAGAAAATATTAAAATCCCTGTAGGTACAAGAAAAACTTTCATGAGTCATGGTAAAAAAGAACTAGCAATACCTGAAAATCATATAAGTATCTACCATTGCGAGATCCACCCGTGACATATAACTTCTCATCAAAAACTATTGCAGCATGCTGTAAGGTAGAAAATATACATAAACATAAGTGCACTAAACATATTGCAAATAGTCAACTATGTGCAAAGAAAAAAATTGTAAACAACCTATTCAATTCAAGAATTCAAGTTTACATACTTACAAAACTGACAATTCATAAATTACAAAATGAAACGAAAAGCAAAAACATGAACCTAGACATGAAGCAACTCCCAAAAAAAAAAAAAAAGAGGTGTGGACAAATTATAGAACCTAGTCTTTTTAGGTTACCTTGTACCGCGGCGCAGGGCGCTGACCAGATACCGGAAGTGCTACCCACTGGTCATAGTTTAAATCCAAATGCCAACTTTGACTGTCTGCCCCCATTGGAGCTATTCTGGATGGCACTACAAAGAGAAAGAGCAGGCCTTGATTACAACAGCATGAAGACACACATATTCCAGCAAACTAACAGGACACAAGTAATAAAAATATATCATAGTTAGTTCTTAGTACTCTAATTATTTCTCTCATAAGTTTGTTCACAAATCAGAAATGTACATATCAAGATATTTTTATTATGATACATCTGCTTATTACTGAGTTGAAATTCAACATCGCACCTTAAAATGCGATCAACAGAGTTCGCCCACATAAACAATCAACCATAACAAAATTTCATTAGCTCAATATTCTCAAAATATGTTCTCTATTTTCTCTCTCCAAAACACACAGTACATCAAATAACCAATGGCGATAGAATCTAGGAAGACCAAATCAAAAACACAATCACATAACAGAGCCAATAGAACAACAGAATTGATCAGCAATTCAAAAGCGCGCAAAACCTTACAGAAGAGTTCTGAACTGAATCCGATCAATGGCGCGAGATCGGACGGAGGAGATCGCCCGATCTCGTGAGGAAAATCAGGAGCAGATCCGTGCACCGACAAAGCGAACCAAAAATCACGAAATCAGTTGCTCTCGCCTCTAACGAATGGGGGGTTTTAACAGTGGTCAAGTTGAAATTTGAAACAAGTCAAAGGGGCAAAACTGTCTTTCCCTTTTTTTGTCTTTTTTTTTTGGTTAATTAAAAAAAATTGTCAATTATTTGATTTTTATTCATGATTTTTTTTGCAAATTTCTATACAAAATTTTACGTAGATCATCTGAAGATTGTCCAATATTTTTTGTTGACTTAACTAGGGTTTACTGGTTTTTCTTATCATTTTGATCTTTAACATGCAACTTGGTGGTTTCAGCAGTCGAAAAATCTATACATATCTCACAATAATAAAGTCGGGTTAAATCTGTCATACATATTTAAGATAATCGTTTGTACATTAAGTTTATTCAATAGTGGATCCAAAACACATCACTCTTATTTTGCTAAGTATTTGTTTTCTTCACATATCATTGTGACATGTATTGCAGACAGCAGAATTAAAAGTATAATGATATTCGAGCAGCATAACAATGGCTTCAACCTTCAACTTGGGAAGATAACAATCCATCGATAACATCTATTGCAGATATATGAATTGATGGATTAAGTTGGTGGGGAATTGAAAAGACAACCATCCATCAATGGTTCGAACACAATTAAAAGATAAATCAGAAAAATAACTTTAAAAATAATGAGTATGCCTCTTGTGAAATTTTTTATCCACACAATTATATCTATAACATGATTTCATATTACTGTGAAGAAAATAAAAATGGGGGAGGGGATGGGAATGGCCTTCATAGAATTCAATCAGCCCCTAATTTCACATTAGATAAAAATAACAATCTTTAGAGTATGATTCAAATACAACAACTTCGGAATTAATAGAAACCTAGATAAAGCAGATAGATCGAACCAAGATTTCAGATTAGTTGAACTTAGCAAACGAAGATACAATGGACACCAATCGCCACCTAGTCACGATCCGCGTCTTCTATTTCTTCATCCTCAGGGACACCACGAAGATATAGAACGTTATTGCATCTGCAAAAGGCAAACCCACAGAAGATCTGGTCAATTATAAGGCTTGCTACCGTTCACTCGATCAACCCGTATTGCTTTCTCAAGGCAACTGTTAGTATAACAGCCTTTTTTTTTTGTGTGTGTGTGTGTAGGAACAAGCAGTCAGGTTAAGACAAATGGTTAAACCACTTTACTACCATGTGAGGATGAATAATACACTCAAGTCATATTGAGCTGATTATAACAAATTTTCAACCATTGTGTCCATGAATAACATGTGATTGAAGGATGATTGCAAGAGAAGAAAAATGGAACCTGATCAAGATCTCTCCAAGACTTCCAGTGCACTGCCCATCGATGTATTCTTCAGCATTTGCGAGCTGCCAAAATTACAAATCCATCACAGTTAATGGATAAAATTAAACAGCATTGAATCTTTGAAATAATTCTCCTGAAGGGGTGGAGTGATATCCTAATCAAAGCTCTTGCTAATCTTTTCATTTTCTACATTTCAAGTCACCATAATTATCTTTGGAAAGTAGCTATAAGAGACTAAAAATTTTAGACATCTCATTCCCTCATTTCGCATAACCTTTGTGAATAATGATAAATATTAACATCATTTCCTGGGTGCCTCTTATAGCTTCATGACATATGACAACAAACAAGAACTGACAGAAAATACTATCCACAAATTCAAGCTTCAGCATATTAGATAGCACATGAATTTGAAAACAATAAACCATAAACTCAGACTTTCCCAATATTTTAATGAATGAGTGTCAAAAGTGCTTAAGGTCGCACGATAGAATTATAACCATGAAGCACCAATATAGCGAATTATAGAAAAACCAGTTATGGAGTACCTGCAAGTTCATGTATGAATCAACAGAGACAAGGAAACCTGAAATAGAAGCAAATGGAAAAAAGATTAATCTTCTCACTGAAATCCGAATACAATATATATATATATATATATATATATATATAGACAGGAGCATGGCTCTGATTAATGGTGAGAAGTTCTATAGTTCCAGAAAACGAGACTTTAATAACCTTTGTATTCCATTCCCCATTTGAGTTTAACCATGACAGGCTTTCCAGTCAAATTGTTCAAGAAAGGCTTCGGGTTAACTGGTACAGTCTGCAAGAACAAAAGTAAATAAAGTATCAGAATACAGAAATTGATAACTACACCCAAGCTAAAACTAATTCAATGCACTCAAATCTTGAAGGCACATCAGAAAGTCATTCCAGGATGAGAATCTCAGTTTAAGTTAATTCCGCCAAAGCCCTTGAGCTTATGAAACTAGAAAATAGCATACAAAACCAAGAAGAGAAGTGGCAGCTGCCTTCTACGACCCATAAATGAGGCAACCACACAGGGCTTTAGGGTCCAGAAGCTAACGAAACATTCAGTATAACCAGCTAGAAAATAAACAGTGACTTTCACTTTTAATCTAGAAGGATCCTACATCAATGTGGATGGATACTCACACAGAATAGCAAACCTTACGAGTTTTTAGTGTTTTCTCAAACCCTAGTCACCAAGTTTTATCATAAAGAAATGCATCAACGTACTAAATGAGTAACACTAACACATTTTCCACTCGGAGGCCTTCCGCTTTTCCTGGTTATTGGGTGCAAAAGAACCCACTGATGAATTTGCATTCTCAAAACCCAGCTCACAGTCATTGTACTGGAATTGAATAAAACTATTCAAACACAATAACTCCAATTCCAGTTCTAAGGCTCAGATTCATTAATGTTACACACTATCTATGCTTCCATCATCTCCATAAAATTCCATCGTAAATCGTCATCCAATTTCTTATTAAAGGGTTCCGAGGCATATCTCAGCCAAAAAAGTTAAAATAAAAACATCTTTCAAATTTCTCAGTTTAAACAGAAACTAGAAACTAAATCAACGCATTACACCAAAAACCTAAAGCAAGCACGCCAAATCAATAGCTAAATTTTCCACATCTCATATGATAATTTATTCATTTATCAACCAAAAAAATACAGAAAATAAATAGTGAGAACTCAATAACACATACAAAACAATATTATGTGTATTTTAACGGAGACTGAAGATAGAAACTTACAGCCATGGCAGAAATTC
The DNA here is from genome assembly GCA_946896805.1 of Scutellaria galericulata. Classification (NCBI taxonomy): domain Eukaryota; kingdom Viridiplantae; phylum Streptophyta; class Magnoliopsida; order Lamiales; family Lamiaceae; genus Scutellaria; species Scutellaria galericulata. Next base: position 12,607,040 of record OX335789.1, read on the forward strand.
TTCGGAGGAGAGAGATTTCTTTGGCGGGCAGTTGACACTGGGTTTAGGGTTTTATATGGTTAGACAGAGCATATTTTATTGGGCTGAGTCCTATTTACGTATTTCGGCCTGTCGTTAATAGGGTTTGCGCTATATGCAGACTATGGAATCCAATTTATTTGGGTAAGTTATGGCTGATGGGCCTATGGCCCATTATATGATCAGCTCATGGTCTTTTAAATAAATAAAAAAACTAGTAAATAACACGTGTAATATATGGGATTTTACAAAAAAAAACAAAAGAAGTAAATTTGGTAAAATTAAAAAAAATTACAAATAAACTAAATTTGGTAAAATTAGAAAATTTTAAATATTATTTATACAGTAAAATTAAATTTATGATTTGTGCAATAAATATCACAACATTTAATATAACGTAATATGATTAAATAATTATCTAATTATCGAAATATGTTGCATTTGTAAATGATCATAAATAATTTATTATTTTGAAAATAATATATATTGATATGCCTATTATATCTTCAACCTACCAATCATCATTTTTAGTTTGTTTTTTATTGTTAACATATATAACAACCCTCCCTTTTTATTTTCAATTAAATTAAAAAAAAATAAAAGTCAAAATTTCACAAATTAATTTTATAATTTATTTTAAAACATAGATTAAAAAAAGAATAATTCAATTTTTCAATAATTAATAAGTTTAAATGGAAAGTTTGAACAATCATTTTCAATACACTCATCTTTACTTTAGCATTTTTCTTATTTATTTATTTATTTATACTTTTTCTTCAAAATTTTAAATTTAACTAATTTCAAATATAAAAATAATTTTTATGTTGAAGCCTAGCATATTTATTTAAATAAATAGATAAATATTGTCAACATTTCTAAATTATTTAGTAATTTTTCTTTGTAACATAAAATTTAAAGTCATTAATTAATCATATTTAATGTCAAAATAATGTGAGCTTGACATGTGGCATAAGTGGTCTTATTTTTATATATATAAAGATAAAATATGTTGTTTTGTAAATTAAGTTTTTTCTTTCTTTCTAAAACACATTTTAATTTTTACAATTTTAATTAAAAAAAATTCAACTATAATTCAATGATTTAATATAAAAATATTTTATAACTCAATTTTATATAAAATATTTAATTGTTATGTTGATCTACATATATAAATATATATATATATATATATATATATATATATATATATCGAGCCATTTTTTTAAATATTTTTTCCTATATTCTGAAATTGTAACTACGAGAATTTTTTTCTTAATAAGTAAACATATATTAATTATGTATGATTTATGATGATAGTGATTTTTTATTGAGGAAAGAAAAAAAAATCACAAAAACTCACGTGAGACAGTCTCACGGATAGTTTTCGAGAGACGGATTATTTTTACCCACAATTGACAATTCTAATACATTTTCATTAATTTACATGTAAATTGTGTAGTGTGGATTGTAGGTTGACTCGTTTTACATAACATGATCCGTAAGACGATATCACATAAAACTTACTCAAAAAAATTGTCAAAAAAATGATTAAAGTATTCAGCACCAACCAGCAATAGTAGGAAAAGCAATATGAACATATTGACGATAGAAATGCGATTAGTGGATTTGTAGGCTTCTAGAGATAATATACATTAATTATATATGATTATAGAGCACATGCAAAACAATTCTTGCAATTCCAATTACTACACTCAATTAAGGAAGAATTTGAAATACTTTAGGTTGTGTTTGGATGGAGGGATTTGAGAAGATATTTAAAATCTGTATTAACAATTTATTGGTACTTGAATATATATGGATTTAAAATATATCACTTTCATTTCAAATTAATGTTTTAGTAATACAAATCCAATATAACTTGACTGGCTGATTTGAAATCTATTGATTTCAAGTTTGGATTTCAAATTACTTTGTCCATTCACAACCTTGTTGAGATAACAACTTTTTAATAAAATGCTACAAATTAATTAAAAATAATATTATTTTTAAGTAAATTATTATATTTCTTTCAAAAAATTAATAATAGGAGCTTATGAGTTTTTTTTCTTGAAATCTTATACAATACTCATTATAAACTCACAAATACTTTATAAAATGTATTAAAGAGTTCATCTTTGCGAAGATATTATATTATTTAATTTATTTCCTGCTGATAATTTTAATGTATTAATTTGAAAATAAATTTGTCTCAGATATAGTTCATTGTCTGCAAAAATTTCAATTAGCTCTATTATCGAAATTTGTTTAATTTTAAATTAATTACAATTATCCAAACAAAACCAACTAACAAATGGATTATATATTTTCAGAAATTAATCATATTTAGTACATACACACTACATGTTAATAAACAGTGTCATTTGATTCACATACTAACGTATTTTGATTATTTTAAAATATCAGATGAAACACATTGTGAAATTAATAGATGATCTAATATACAAAACCTATGATCCTAGTTTAGAATTATTCACTTATCCAAAAATAATAATATAATTAAATAACCAATCAATCTCACTCTCAAACAAATTAAGATGATTAAGACATATGAAGCATCATAAGTCAAATGGTAAACTAATGAAATGATTATCAAAATTGACCTAAATAGATTTAGTCCAAACAAAGTACAGATCGAAAACGCGTAATAACAACTTGGATCAAACTAAAACCTATCAAAGTGCTTAGAATTAATTAATAATGGTGTGATGAAGAATTCCACTAATCTTGACTCTTCAATCTCCAACTTAAAACTATCTATAGATGACAAACATGTGTTCTTCTTTTTCTTCTTGGTAAGTGTCCCAGTATTAATTGGTCCATTAATCCAATCAAATTATTATTGTTGAAACTTATTTGGATGGAAAATTATCAAGCCATAAAAATTTATAAGCTTCAATTTGCTTATAATGTTAATTAAATGGAACTTAAATATAATTGATCGAGTCAATCAATTATTTAAATTCTTCGAGTAACTTGAAGATCAATTCAGACCCTAAAAGATACATAGACTAATTATCAAATTTGGTTTCAAATTTTTTTTAAAAAAAAAAAAAAACTAACAATTAAAATCATAGAAAAATAAAATCATGTTTGACTTCTAATAATTCTTGGTTATTTAAATATTAATTTAAATAAAAGGAAAGGAAAAGAAAAATGGTAAATTGAGATCATCAAAAAATAATATTATTAATACTAATAATAAAATGCAACATGAACTTTGAAATTATTTGCATCTGGGCACAAATTAAGATTATTAGTTTTTAATTATCAAAAAAAAAAAAATTCAGAATTGCAAGGCCACCACACCACTGTCAATGGACCTCGACAATGTTGTAGCAAAGTTCAAACCAACCACTTGTTTTGTCATTTGTTGTTATATCTATCACTGTTGCTAATCGAGAAAGGAAGTTGTTGTTTGTCATATATTCCAACATTTTGGTGACATTTTCTATAATATAATAAAAAGTGGCATAAAGTGATAAACATTTTTTCTATACTTTACCCTACTTATATATAAATATATACAAATATATCCTACATAATTATAATTAACATTCATGAATCATGACAACATAAATGATTTTTAAGTTTGAATTTTTTAGAAAAATGAGTTCTGGTATACACGTACCAATTACCTTTCGTATCTTATTAATAGCATTAATTTCGTATATTATGTAAAATATTCGATAATTATATATGAGTAATCATATATTTAACTATTCAAACTCAAAATCAATCATATCAAGTAATAATTTGACTTCATTTTCTCTATTATTATTAGAAATTGTAATGTTACACCAACAATATATGTCATCGATGGTACTTAGCATGCTTTAAAATATAAAGAAGTTCAAACTCAAGTATCTACTAAAGTCATGAAATGAAGTTTTAGATGTTCAGAGAGAAGTATGGTGACTTTTATCTCGACTCAAATGAAAAAAAAAAAAATTATATATATATATATATATATATATATAAAATTAAGTATTTTTATGATTATGTCTAAAGCTATATATACACATAACTATACTACTTCTATAATTATTGATCTTTCTCATTATTTAAATTTGGTTTGAAGAGAGTTATCAATAAAAAAGAAAATGATATTTTGTATATATAAGGATTCTTACTCAAACGTTGAAAGTTTGAGATGAATCTCAACTGATAAGAAGTCCTTTTTTTTTTTTTTACAAATATTTTTGTCTTTTTTACTATCAAAATATTTGTACAATTGAAATAAGTATTATATATACATACAATGTGCAATACATGTTATATATGACTAGTGTGTGTATATATATAAAAAAATAAAGTGTAAAGTGCAAGCAAGCATGGTATGTAAGCATGTGGCCACAAAGAAAACTTGAATATGGTGAAGACATTTGTCATCTCTAGAAAGCTATGATAGTAGCTTTTACATAGAATTACAAAAGCATAGTTATGAGTCTTATGAATGAAACCCCCACTAAGGTTCACACACTTCTTCAGACAAGGAATTTTGTGGTGTCTTTCAGTCTCCTTCTACCTCTTAATTGGCCTCTCTATATTTCCACTTATTCAACACTCCTTTGCTCAATGTGACAAGTGTGATGTGTACGTGTTCGAATCCACAATCGTCTTCCTAGTTATTTGGGTTAGTCCGAAAGCTAATACATAATAACATCACTAAGTTGTACATTAAATTAATCATCTACTCGAAATGTAGATTTCAATTTTACAACTCGATTCAATTTTCATGAAAGTGTTGAAATTGATATTGAAGTGGTATATCAAAGTCAAATGTGAAAAGAAACTAAGTGGGAAATGGATGTAGAGCCATTGATAGGTCCCAACTCCCATGCCCTTACCAATTGCTTATAGCCTCAAGTCAAAAGTGGGAGATAACTATATTATCATGATCAAAATATTTTGCATGAAAAAAATATTTCAAAATTCAACTTAAAGAAATGTTGTAAAATTTTGTCAAGTCTACCAACCCATACCCTAGCCCCACCCCACCCCACCACAATGTTAGCCACCTACACCACTATCATATTATCAGATTAGACACGTTAGTGTTTGTGCGTAATCTTAAATAAAATAGTTAATCAATCAAAGAAGGTAGTAGAATGACATGCAACTTTGGGAAAAGTTGAGGTTTCCCACTTCTATAAATAGAGGTCATGCTTTAACGTTGTTGCTCATTCAAAACATAACACTATTAGAGATAACAAAAGATAAAGTTTTGTTGTTATTGCTAGCAATAAGATTGTTTTAATTTATTTTCAAGAATCCTAAAAAATGGCACTAAGTCACAAGGTTGTGCGTGCAGCATTGTTGGTGATGCTGTTTCTAGACCTTGCGGTGGGTGCTAGGGTGGGAACGATGGGTGGTAAGGGAGGAGGTGGCGGTGGTGGTGGTGAAGGAGGAGGAGGTGGTGGCGGTGGAGGGTCGGCACTTGGTTCGGGTTCAGGGTACGGTTCAGGGTATGGCTCGGGGAGTGGCTCCGGATATGGAGCTGATGAGGGAGAGTATTATGGGAATGCCGGTGGAGGAGGTGGAGGTGGTGGTGGTAGTGGTGGTGGCGGCGGTGGAGGATCGGCTGGTGGGTCCGGGTCTGGATATGGGTCCGGCTATGGCTCGGGATATGGTTCCGGTGGAGGGGGAGGAAAGGGAGGAGGCGGTGGAGGCGGAGGTGGTAAAGGAGGTGGTGGTGGAGGTGGCGGTGGTTCGGGAAATGGGTCGGGTAGTGGGTCCGGATATGGGAGTGGTAGTGGGTCCGGATACGGAAGTGGGGGTGGAAAGGGTGGCGGCGGCGGTGGTGGAGGCGGAGGAGGTGGTGGCGGAGGTGGTTCCGGAAATGGGTCCGGATATGGAAGTGGGTCCGGTTCTGGGTACGGATCCGGGTATGGTGGTGGAGATGGGAGATCGGATGAACCATGACGAGATAAATATATATACATGAAGAGCAAATGAAACATTATTTTGTTTGCACATAATTCAGTATTGGGGAATTTTAGTAATTTCTTGAAATAAAATTGCATGGTTTCACCAACTTTCACTAATTATTATGTCGTAGAAGTGGTTGCCTTTGCATGTATAATTTTACATAGTGTTGTGTACTTAGTTATACAAAGCCATTATTGTACTTGCTACTATGACAGTAATAAAATTTCTTTTTCTATCAATTTGAGATCTTTTATTGTCCAATTGTTTGATTTTGTATTGTAATTTTTTTTTAATTATGACAAGGGTCTCTGCACTTGCAAAGAAAAAACTTTTTAACATTTTTAGGTTTCTAGACTTTCATAAATCAAGTCTTCTGACTTTATTTGCATGAAATTCTGTTTGCAAACTTTTATTTATATTACACAAAAACTTGTACAAGATTGTCACAAACATAATATTATGAGAACAGCCCTACTACCCATAGCCAAAATCCATTTTCATAACTTTGTTCACAAAAGTCATACTATTTTCATTAAAGATCATATTTGAAAACAAATAAAGAATAATAAATATTTTTTTGTAACACTAAAATGAATTGATCCCAAAACTAAAAGTCGAAAGCACAATGTCTCTTTGTACAATCACCACCACTACAAGTATGAATGACATTTCCGAGTACATAGACATAGCAACTACTAACAAAATAATTACGAGATTGAAATAAACAATTCAAGCTGAAGTAAAAGAACACAACAAAGAATTAAAATCAAGAGAGACTCAATTGATTTCCCAACCAATGGCATCTAACAGAAATGTCATCAATTAGAAGTCTAAATTCCACTAAAATCTTCTCCATCTTAAGATGATGAGAAGTAGACTAAAATGCAGAATGGTTATTACCAGATGCCAGTAAACATGGGATACAATGGTGACTAGGACAAAATATTCTCAACTCACAGGAAGTTCCCTAGTGTAAAATGCAGAAACGTGAGAAACCCAAGCAATCAAACAAGTAAATCCATAGTGAATTCTTTTATTAATGCCTGGTAACTATGATGCATATAGGCAATATATAGTGTGTGGCAATTGGAAAGAATAATAACACAAACAAAAGCATCATAGAATCTCATCTCCACTCTAGATATAGTTGATATATAGCTCGAGAACAAATTACAGCAATATACAGACAAGGAAACAGCCTAAATTCTTAAGTTTGGTCAATGGAATCACTTGAGTTTGTTCAACTTAGCCTAAAAACATAACATTTTCCACCGATCAATTTTTAGATAAAGCACTGTTCTTCAGTGAAACATAACCCCATCCTCATGTATCAAATTCTCTTAGTTTCATCATAACAAAAGATATGAACAAATACCATGAGTTCCAAATGCTAAACCAATGTTTGAGCCGTTCAAAACATGTATCTTAACAGATTAGAGAAGTTGAGGATTACTTCATCATCTCTCAGCAATAGAATCAACTTTCTCCAATATCATGGACTCTGCTGCATGAACGGCTCTTTGAGACCCCGTGATGGTGACTTTCCTGCAAGAAAATGCAAGGTATGAAGATATTCATCCCTTATTACATACTCCAAGGTCCTAAACAAACATTTTCAATGCCAACTGTCATTCCATTTGGCCATACTAGTCGGTAGAAATATCAATACCTTGATTTTACAAACTTATAGGTGGATATTGATGCTGGTAAATTAGTAAATACTTTGATCTTTAACATGAAATTTTAGAGAGTATTATAACAAACTATAATATATAAATTTAACTTAAAAGCTTCAATAAAACAATATGTTCATGACAAACAAGAAGCATTAATTTATAATTATAAAAACATTTTCTAATGTTGCAATAAGAGTTCAGAATGATACTCAGGTCTAATCTTTTGAATGTAAGGAATAAATTTTATTCCTATAGATGATGCTCACGATGAAGATGGTGGTGGTGGTGATGATTATCATCATCATTATGGTTATTTGCATTTTTTGTCAAGTCAATTAGTTAAATTTAAAATGACCAATATGTTTCAATAGTTTTCATCATTCTTCTATATTTCCCTGATAAATCCCAATTTCCATTCAATTTGTGTTGGAAACTAAACCGACAAAGATATCGATATTTTACCGAAATTTGAAGAAAAAATGACTCCCCTCTTGTTTTAAGACACTCTAGCAATCCGAATATCAGCAAAATATTGCAATTCTTCAAACCTAGGACATACCTATTTGTTGTCCCGGACATGAAATCACCTCGATCAGAGATCTTTATCCGAGCTCCGCTAAGCTGCACATCAAGAAGACAAACAGTTGGCAACCAACCAGATGACACAGGATTATGAAAACAAACACACAAGCACACACCTGACTGATCTCCATAATACACCTTCCACCACGTCCAACAACGAATCCAACATGTTCGTCCGCAACTCCAATGGTCACTGAACTGCTTCTATCTTCCTGCAGTAGCATATTGCAATCACTACTAAGTCACGTTAAACATATCTATGAGAAGCTTTGCAAAGGGTACTATATGATAGCTCAATTCCAACAGTGCGATCACAACTTTCGAGTTTCAACTGACATGAGCAGGTCAATAATTATACAAAATTACAGTTGGGCCATGCAGATTGCAACCCTAAGACAGCTCTATACTATGACATAGTCACAATTCAAGAGCATAATCTATTATAGGTAAACATTAAAGAAGAATCAGTCGGTTCCCGTGATAGCCCATTGCTAGTGCATGAGCAACTAACCTATAGAATTTCTTGGTCTAAAAAGAGCAATAGCCATAATGAAAAGTAAACAGTAACAATTGCATGAAAAGATGGTTAGTGGGTCAAAAGAAAAGGTAGCATTGAGCCTCAAAAAACAATCAAGAAGTCAAAGCAGCAGCAACAAGCAAAAAGCTATGCAGCATGAGAACAAAATTATTCATCAATCGTCATATTAAAGATGGGAGCATACCTTGTTTGGAGGCCTATTGTTCTGATACTTCCCTCCAGCGCCATTTGGTCCATAGTTCATTCCATTGTACATAAGTGCTGGAAAAGGAGGTCACATCAGTTAAATATAACTATAAGCAAACAGTGGAATGATACAACAAGTAGTAAAAGAAACAAAAACAGAAGAATATTTATTTTTTCCTAAGTTTTTCTTTCAAGATAAATTATAGATTTTTCTATTTGTAAATTGACAACAGTCCTTTTTTCCTTGTAATAAACTCATATATGAAAGCTACGGTTTTTTATACTCCCTCCGTCCCGCAAAACTCTACACACTAATTTGGGTACAGTTTTTAAGAAAAAAAGAATATTTGTTTTATGATTGAGGGTATAAGGGTCAATTATGTGAGAAAATGACAAAAGGTAATAAAGTGTTGAGAGAGAAAAAATAATGGCATTGTGTGTAAATAAGTGTGTATTGGGAGGGTAATAATTGTGATAAAATTTGTCATTTTTGGGTGTGCAAAGTATTTTGGGACAGATTAAAAAGGAAAGTGTGCAGAGTTTTAAGGGACAGAGGGAGTATATATCAATGTCTCTGCTAAAAAAAAAAAAGCTCCTCAAGCTCTTGCACTTCCCATTGCTTTAGATTGCATTGTGATTAATAGATGAAAGGGAATGGTTATTCTATATTAATCCCATATTTACTACAAAACTAGTGGCTGCTAAAACTTCATCACAACAGAGTATTTCGAAGACTGGATTTTCTATAATCCTAGTCAGTCACATCATGTATACTGTAACTCTTCATAGAAAATAATAGGGAGAGAGAGAGAGAGAGATTGTATTTATTTTATATTCCGTCTTCATGACATTTCCACTCCCTCGTAATATTCATGAAGCAAAAAGATATTAGAAAATGCAAAAGAAAGAGCAGCAAGTTGCACTTTATATAATACCTAAATAAGTGCCGAAAAAATGGAAAGAAAAAAGTCACTTAGAAATTTAACCTGCATAAGGAAATGGAGCAATCGCAGATTGTTGATAATATTGATCCTTCACCAATTTAAGTAAGATAAGCTCAATCCCCCGCATTTGTTCAGCTAAAATTCCAGTTACCGTAATTAACCTATCATGCAAGCCAGGGTAGTAGATATCTAGGGGAGATATCTTAATGTCTGCTCCAGAGTCTTCAATCAATGATCTGTTCCAATAATTCAGCAAAGTAATAGGAACATTAAAGTTAAAAAGTAGGATTGGATAAACATTTAGATCACTACCTATTCAAGCATGTCTACAAAACCATATGAGAGAGCCAGTGTACATATATTCCGAAACCGAAATCATAAAAATCCAGTAACATCACATTTCTGATTCACTTTCGCTAATCAGATTAACAGATCATTAAAAAAAAAAAAAAAAAAAAAAACCTAGCTAGTGATTCTAACTGATCAGATTGTCTTCATTTCAGGATAATATAAAATCAGCACTGTAGATTACATCCATTTAACATCATTGAGGTTTTAGGATTTCACTCAAGTTTATGCCAAGTATCCTGACTATCAACTATGACAAGGAAACATATCAACAAAGACAAATGAAAGCAACTTCTAACAGAATTCTAACAGCATCCAGTTAAGAGATGATACAAGGATGGTGATTTCTAATTGCATCAAGTTATGGCATTATACAAGCTAAAAAAATATTTTGGCTGCTCAAAGTTGGTTGACTGTCAGTATACTTACAGAAGGTCTGAAATGAGCAACCCCAACCCCAACCCCAAAAACAGAAAAAGAAAAATATAAAAGAACAAAACAAATCAATGCATTGACACCCTGAAAACTCCCGAAATCCATGCAGTTACGATGATGTCTGTTGAGAGTTTCAGCTGGACTTCATGATTACAATGTGACCCAAATCCCAACATCAAATAACATTTTTTTGTGTTGAATGATCTAGCTTGCAAACATAAACTAAACCTAGTAAAAGGTCTTCTAGCCTCTGCTCAAATTCAGTTCACAATTTTTGTAAGCTTTGGGCTTGAATAAATTTCAACTTACAATGAAAAATACCATGGGAAAAAGAATAGGAAAAAACAACAGAGAGAAAAGCAAGTATGTAGTCTACAACGTATGTCTAAATAGCCAAGAACCATCTTCAGTTGACCTTGACTAGAAAGCAAAGAAACGCACACTTCAGGCAATATAATCAAACCAATTTCCCTTAATTTACATATGTTGGCATCTTCATTGGTTAAGTAATTTTAACATCATTTCGAAAGGAGATTTCTGGTAATCATGAATAGGCTTACCTTATGGTTGCTCCACCCTTCCCAATTATTCCACCACAGCAGCTATTTGGTACCACCAGTCTAATTTTAGATTCTAGATCAGTTTCAGCTCCATCCTCAGCACAAAACTGACCCAAACAGATAAGAGATAACCTTAGCAACATTTTAAAATGCTTCCTGAAAAGTGCTTTAGGTCATTTTGCTTACCTCATCCAGCAATTTAGATAGAATAAGATCAACCGCCTTTAGTATGTGATTGACTGCTCCAGAGACCATGACAATCCTATCAGACGTGCCAGGAAAATATTCAAAGTTTCGAGACAACTGGACACGTGCTCCAGATTGAGACTGAATTTCATTTATTGTCGAGCCACCTTTTCCAATTACAGTTCCAGCTTCAACATTTGATAAGAGAAACCTGAGATGAGAGCCTTTGTCTTCATTGTCTGTGCAATATTTACAAGAAAGAGAAGTTTTAAACATAGAGAAGTGAAACAAATAACCAAAGCATATCATTGCAACACTCAAATATAGATCGACGAGAACATAGAGAGAAAGATATGCAACTTCCAACAGGTGGTCTTGATGGTAAAACACCCGATCCTAACTAATCCAAGGCCCCACAAAAATCTTGAGAAGCAAATCAAAACTTTCAACGTAAGAAGACACATATATTGCCAATATCATATGGGAACGTCTTGGTATTTTCTATATAACGCTGCAGTTCCTACAGTGAAATTTTGTTTTACTAATAATAGATAAAGAAAGCACAAAGAAGATAGGCTAAATTCAAAAGGTTGGCTGCACTGAGTAAGTTACTACATTCAATTGCCACTCCAACAAGTTTAGCACTATATCTGACGTCCATATTGAAATCACAGCACTGTAAAAAGGATAGAAAGATCTGCCAAACATAAATTAACCAATAAGAAGTTTCAACATAACACTTTTTGTTCCAATAATAAGGTCTTATTAGTACTTAGAAATATGAATACAATTTAGTCAATGAACTCCACAAGATTAGATATACTGTTCCAAAACTTTGGTGTCAGCTTCTACAGAAATGTTGATATAATAAAAATGTAAGATCTGAAAGTTGAAACTGTTTTGTCTCGTTCTCATTTAGACCCCTTTTGTTTTGATCTAATCATGCACACATATCTCATAACCAAAATTGTCAGATCTCAAAGAAGATAAAACAATTAGCTATTTGGAGGAAAACCATTATGAGTAGAAGGATCTCATCTCACAAATTACAGCAGAAAATGTAAATTATTAACAGAAGTGATATTCTCAAGTACAAATGTGGTTTCTGACAAAACAATAGAGAAAACATTCTAACATCAAATTAAAGCATAGACAGACCTAATAAGCATGTAAAACAACTTCTAACAAACTAAAACCTATTCGCAATATTAAAATGAAATGGTAATCAGCTGAAATTCATTAACTAAAACCAATAGCGTATATAAAACAATCTATCTTGACTAGCGTGTTCGTCGTAGCGAAGGCTTCAAAATTTCATCTATGCCTCCCAATTATAAGGCTACTACAGATAAAGCCACACACGAGCAACAACAGTAGTAATCATTAAGAACATGAAACAAACTTCTATCTTCAATAACACAAAATCTTTACAGAAAACTGTAACGTAGAGACTCAAAATTGACATTAACAAGGTCCACATTATAGCATGCTGAGGAGCAATAAAAGCAGTAGTAGAACTCCAATTTTCTCAACGAACCACGATTTTTGCAAAGGAGCAAATTCAGAACCACAGATCTTCAGGAATAATCTCAATCATCACATTCATGCTGTACGAACACACACATTTCCTTAAATGCGCCGAGTATAATTGAAAATACCTGGAGACGGAGTCGATTTGCGAGGCGACGACTCATTCTGCAGAACCTCAGACGACGGCGCGTCCTGAGTCGATTCACTTCCTTCAATTGCCATGTTTTCGTCTATATATCAGCTTATACGGTTAAACCTATGCAAGTATACAAATTTATACGAGTTTATCTATACATATATATAAAGAGAAAACGCGAGAGATAAAAGGTCAGAGCACTGGAAATCAAGAGAGAGAAAACGGAGTTGAAAATAATGTGATGTGATGTTTGATGTGTGTGTATGCTATAGATACAGACTGTGTATGTATGTATAGAGAGAGAGAGAGAGAGAGAGAGAGAGAGAGAGAGAGAGAGAGAGAGAGAGAGAGGTGTTGAGAGAGCCGCGTAAACTGGAAAATGGAGGGGTTTGAAGAATAGGCTGAGCTGTTTGGGAAGAGGAGGGCTTCAGCTTATCCTCTGCAGTGCCAACTCCTGCAGTATTAACAATTTTCTCTGAAAGTGCTACTTTTCTACGGATTTTGGGCAAATTATGTTCTAAAAAATATTAAACTAAATTGAAAAAATTAATATGCTTTTTAATTTTAATAAGACTTATGAAATCATCTCACAAATTTAAAAATAAATTAATCGATGAAATAAATATTGATTTGTGAAAATCGATTTAGAATGAATAATATCACTATATTTTACAAGATTATGTCAATGAAATGGGTTTATATAAAAAAAATTACTTTTATTATTTGATAAGATCCAAAACCAACTATAGCTCCACTATGGAAATAAAATAAATATAAGAAAATAAATAATTCCAACTCGATTTGTACTCATCCATGTGGTAAGAAGTGAATGAGTCTTGTTCTAATAAACAATATAATTAAATAAATCGTGTTATTCACTAATGGATCGAGATCATAAGTCAACCAACAAACTAATGAAGGAATAAAATGTATAGAGTTGACAATGGCATGTTACAGGAGGTAAAAAATGCTTTATAGTTGCTAGCTAGTTTATTTCATGTACAAAAGCTCATATAATATCATGTCATATACTCATATATATATTTTAATAAAATGGAGCTCACCATCCAATAACTAAATCAATTTACTGTTTCAATTATCAATTATGAGATGTGGATTATGAAATCCGATTTATAGAATTAGATTTGTAAGAACGTCTCATAATAGTACAAACATACACAACATTGAGACTTCAAAAGTCATGTCATGGTATAATTTTTCTAATTGTACCAATCACAGATTAGGTAATAAATAAATTAATTTATGTGTATTTTCATTTTTAGCCACTCATAGTACCAAATATATATATATATATATATATATATATATATTACAACTAAACGTTGATTGATTTCTAGCGAAATTTGGATGTCTTTACCTTTCTTGTTCGTACGATATAAGTTAGTGAGATCGTGCTACTCTTTCTCATACCAACATAATTGATCTGTTTCATTTACGTCGATCTGTACCATGAAAATTCAAGTCATATCACCTCTATTTTATATCAACAGAATTATATCATCTCACTTTCATGTATTGAGTGTACAAGTTATTGACCAATTTGCCTAAAACAAAAGTTAATAAAACATGAAAAAAAAAATTCTTATTAAGTTGGCAAAACTAGACTTGCTATTTAATTTATTTTGACCTAACTCAAATTGGGTACTCCTACATTATATACATCAACAACACATTCATTCATAGTACTATCAAATGAGCCACATCGATATATATAGACACCATATATTCAGCATTTAATATATATACGAATAATACTTCAAAAGTCGTAATAGTCAATTAGGCGACTACTGCTTAAGAAAAAATATTTAATAAATAAAATTTAAATAATCTTTTAATAATCAATCCTAAATTAAATATAGTGATGTTGCTCCGATCCGATGCTCTTCTTCTTCGATCCCAAAACTTGAAATATCGAATCTTTGATACCTGCAAAACAAACACCGGGAGGGGTTCCCGGTGACGGGACTCCGACGCTCAAGTCAGTCAAGAGAATAATTGATATCAGAGAAAAAGACGTGTGTTTCATCTCATTATGCCTCCAAAATAAAGGATGAATATAAAGATATATACATACTCCCTGGATCGTGAGTTAGTTGAGATTTTATTCCTCAAAACATGGGTTTTGGGCTATCGATTCCTCAAAAGTAGGGATTAGTTAGATTCTAAATAGTTCGTCACGATTTATTGCAAATCAATTCATCATCGCACTTCGAGGTTATATTAATTCGCGTCTTCTCAGTTCGTTTTAATAGTGCCGAACTGTTCGCTTCTTCAAAACTCTTCACCTGAATTTATTTCGGTTTATATGAAGGTTCGGTTCGATTTTGGTTCGATTTAATTCGACCATGTCATATAGAATACTTTAATTTATTTTGACCTAGACCCAAATCGAGTACTCTGTGCATATAACAGTACACATAAACAACACATGTATAGTACTATGTGCAGGTCTAATACATTGTTTTTAACACTCAATACAAAGACAAAAACTTATACATCTCTGATGTATGTGCCCTTAAAGATATTATTAATTTGTTATTAGTTATATACTTATAAGAAATTAGTGGTGTATCCAAATGGTATTAGTTCTATATTCATAAGATATTACTTGTATAACTAAAATATATATTTTAGTGAAATATATTAGTTGTATATTCATAAGGTATTGGTTGTTTACTCATAAGGTATTTACTTGTATAATTAAAATATATATTTAAATAAAAGATATTACTTAAGGTATTAGTTGTTATACGTAAAAATATCAATCATACGGAGTATTATTTAAAGGTATTAGAGTTCGGTTTGGGTTCAGTATAGGGCTACACAAGCCCTTCTCCAGTACAAATACTCTTAATACGAATTAATGGCCAATTAGGCGAAAACTATTTTGAGAGAAATAAAGGTTGATTGATTATAATTCAAAATAACTAATAATAATAATAATAATTATTATTATTATTATTATTATTATTATTATTATTACTATTATTACTATTATCATTATTATAAAGAACAAAATATAGACCATAACTTCAATTTCACGAGGATGGATAATAAAACTAATTAGAACTATTTAAGAATGGTGTATATAATTATAAATATGGCACAAATAAATGTTATTATTATTATTATTATTATTATTATTATTATTATTATTATTATTATTATTATTATTATAAAGAAGAAAATATAGACCACAACTTCAATTTCACGAGGATGGATGATAAAACTAATTAAAACTATTTAAGAATGGTGTATATAATTATAAATATGGCACAAGTAAATGTGCGAATTGTGATTATTCCTTGGATGAATATGTGCACATATCTAAAACTATTCAGTATTTGTGTTCACACAGTTTGTGTTATCTTATCTTAAGGTATAATTGAAATCAAAAGTGATATATACACAGATAAGTAGGGGAAATATTTGTTATAGATTTGTTACTCTATCCACTATGGTCATATATTAATAAGTAATAATTTATATAATCGTTAATTTCAAATTATAATATTTAAAGATATTAAATCTTGGATTCGGAGCCCCATATACCATATTTGAAATAAAGTGGTCACAATTTACCACTCAATATAACAAATTAGCTCAAAATACCTCATAATTTGTAAGGTTACATGAAAATTGATCAATTTTTGTGTAAAAAAAAATTGGATTTATAAGGTTACACGAAAATTAAATTAATTTTCGTGCAACCCCCAATTTTTTTTTTTTTTTTACAAGAATTTGATCAATTGTCATGTAATCCTATATATTATAGGGTTACACGAAAATTTAATTTAATTTTTGTGTAATCCCAAAAAAAATTAATTTTTGTAAATTTTTTACACAAAAATTGTGTATGTTAGTGAGACGGTCGTCAATTCTGACTAACAAAATCCATGTAGCCGTCACTTTACATCTAATGGCATGTGATTTTTTTAACTTTAAAATACAAACGTGGTAGAAATGGATTAAAATTTATATCAAGTGGTATAAAAAGATTTATATTATATATTTTGTGGTAGTCTTGACCATTTACTCATTAAATATTTATACATCAGTGGTGGACATATTAAAACATGTTCATAGTAGATAGAGAATCATTATTTATACTCCCTCCGTCCCAATTATATAGGGAGTTGGTTTTGTGTGCACTTGGTGTACATGCAATCCGAGTCGACCCAGTTTTGACCCGAATCCGCGTGTTTTTGAATTTAGCTTTTTTTTTTTTTTTTGCTTCAAGTTGTTACCTTTATGTTGTATTAGTATGACTTTTATGTACAACTATCATGACCTTTATGTACTATAACTTAGAAAAAAATGAAGATTTTCAACATAATTTGAACGGTATACCTTTATGTGATATCAATGTGACCTTTATATTATATCATATTACCTTTATGTACAAATATTCTGACATTTATGCACTTTTATATATTACATAAATGTCAGAATATTTGTACATAAAGGTGACATAATATAACATAAAACACATTGATATCACATAAATGTATACAATACAAATTGTGTTGAAAATCTTCATTTTTTTTTCTAAATTACAGACATAAAGGTATGGATGTTTGTACATAAAGGTCACACATTTATAACATAAAGGTCAAGACAAAAATGTGGGAAAAAAATAGAAATTCACGGATCCGGGTCGGATCGACCCGTATTGATCCATGCACCTGGTGCACAGGAGTTTTTGTGTTATATAGGTTGATTGGGTTTTTCACAGAGATTAAGTAAATGATTGGAAAAGCAAGTAAATTTCTATTATGCCCATATTTAGGGGGTGTTTGCAAAAGCTTCACACAGCTTAAATAAGCTGTCAAAAGCATTGACAGCTTATTTAAGCTACTAAATTTTTTTGCAAACACCCCTTTAATGAGTTTAGTTTTTCTAACTCCTTTTCAAATTTATCTTTTCAAGACTAATTAATAGGGGTACTGTACATTAATAAATGACTTAAATAAATTTTACCATACATAATAAATGGACTATATATTTGGGACATCCCAAAAAAAATAAAAGTTTATATAATTCAGATGGAGGGAGTATATGTTAATGTCACTTTCAAAAGTTTTTTACCCATCAATATAAGAAAAAATATCTTTTTAACTTACTTTATATCTAAAAGATCAAATTACCTTTGAAAATAGTTAGAAATGTTTCCTTATATCAGTGGGTCTCCATATATTGATTTTTTGGGATTGTCATTGCCATCGAACACTTCTAAATCACTCTTCATTTTAGTGGTATATAATGGTATAATATATATAAGGAAATATATATGTGTTCAGACATTTTTGTATAATAAATATAAATTAACCAATAAACATATTTCCTTATATTTATTTTCAACCCGGACCATAATGATTGGAACCAAAAGGGTGTGAAGGAAATCGAACAAGTGCGAACCAATCTGAAAAGGCGGAGTCAGTCCTTACCAGTGTGAGCAACCTAAAAAAAATGTTTAATTTCAAAAGAGTAGTACTTGTGTGCCATTGAGGTATATTGTGCCTCCAAAGTCCAACCTCAACTCTAATCTATCTATACTTATATAAAAGCAAAAAAGTTGGAAATATTTACGTTTTTGTCATTTTCCCTCTAAAAAATGTCACATCATGGATATTTTTTTTTTCTCTCTTTGGTGCAATTATGGCACAAGCTTTTATTATATACAATTTTAATAGGAAATTTATTATAAAAAATTTTCTTTTTCATATTAGCACACTAATATATATTGTTTTATTTCTCCAAACTAATCAATGAAAATAATTATTTATGATTTTATTTCTATTTTTATATGGCTCTTTGTTATTTTTATAATGATTTAACTTAGTACATTTATATTTTTGTTCTATGTTTAGATTAATTTATAGACTTCTCAATCAATTTATTGAGTTATAATTATATTTTTTGTTTTATTTCTAATCCAATTGTTTGAAATTAATGAATACAATCATATGCAAAATGAAAGTAATATAAATATAGTTATTTAAATTTTATTTTTCTAATTATACTCTAATATTCGGTGTGCATATAATTGATTACATTTTATAATCAAGTAGTTGATAATTATCACATATTTATCATTTCTTTAATATTAAAAAATATAGGTATATAAGGTAATATATAGTTATGTAAATTTTGTCTTTTTAATAATTAAATATTCTACATACTCTGTTTAATATTTAATATAGATTAATATATAGTTTAGTAAATTCATATTTTTTTAATTGTTAAATACTTTATATCTTCAAAATGTTTATACTTAGTTACATAATATTATCAAATAGTTGATATTTACTATATATTATATAACCGTGCAACGCACGGGGACAACTACTAGTATCCTTAATATAACAAGAATATTGTAAGTAATATCTTTCACTAAATCATATATTTTAGTTATACAAGTAAATAATTTATTAGTAAAAAACTAATACCTTATGAATATACAACTAATATGTTTCACTAAAACATATGTTTCAATTAGACAAGTAATACCTTATGAATATGCAACTGATACCTTATGAGTATATAACCAATATCAAACTAATAATACCTTTGGGATACGTACACCATGAATATATAAATTTTTGTCATTTCAAAAAAGGCACAACAACTCTTCAAATTCTATAAATAGACCCATGAATTATTTATTTGTATTCACCCCACTACAATTTACGTATTTAACATTCTTACAATTGCACTATTCCCTTCTTCGTGTCTCACAAAGCTTCGAATATTGCTTTTCTGAAAACTTTTGGATCATTGTGTTGTAATTTTTAAGTTGGTAACTTATTATATTTTGAAGACATTTGTCGTAGATCATAAAACACTTAACTATTACCTTAATTTTCCCTATTTTCAAGTACACCACATATACATCCAACACATGTTATGTTGTTCAAAGTCGTCTAGCTTCATTAAACTTTTTGTTGTAAATTAAGGTATGAGTTAACTATATCAAATTGTTTTGATTTTCTAACTATGGAAATGATAAATTTATTATGAAATTGTGAGATCATCTTATTGATTTAAATATGTGATACAATTCAATTTGAGAAAATGAATTTGTGATGTAGACTGTGGTTTATAATAGTGAGTCTATTAATTTTCTTGGTTTGTCATTATTATTTTCACATATTATATATCAGTAAAAAAAAAAATTGCATATTCTTATCCAAGAGTTAGAGATTGGCAAAAATGAAGATATTTTCTAAATTACTCATGGTAATTTCAAACAATGTAAACGAGCTATCAACATTAAATATAATTTGATGTCTCATTTCTAATAATATACATGAATACTATATCGCAAACACTTCCATACACCAAGTGTATGGATCCTCATTCTGTGCATTCCCCGACCCGTTTTTGATCCGACCCGACCCGGATATAAAATATAAATAGTTTTTTTTCTTTTTTTTTTCATTCATTTTGGGCGGTTTGTTTTTATCTTCCTCCCCACTCTTCTTCTCTTCTCTGCGTTCTCTCTCTTTATATTCTCTCTTTATGTTCTCTCTTTGCTTTCTTGCGTTCATCTTTTTTCGATTTTTGTTGATTTTCGTTGTTAGATTGTTCATCTCTCAGTCTAGTTGTAGTGTTGGTTCATTTTTCTTAGTGTCGGTTCGCGGAAACCCTACTCGGTGTTTAAGGTATGTTTTTGTCTTATTTTTTTTGTTTTTATCAGTTAATCTGATGGTTTTGTTATGATTTCTTTTAGTTGGTGTGTTGTTTTTGTTGATTTTGTTTTTCTTTTTTTTATTTTATTAATTTCTCTATTTTTATTTTTTTTGTAATCGAAAGCCTATAAACTTCTTGGTGATGGCTTCTAAGTTGAGTTCAAATAGGAGAATAGTTCTGAGTAAGGGGACTTCGATGATGAAACCAAAAGGTGTTGATACGAAGAGGCAAAGAAGAAGACAAAGTGTATACTAGTTACAGACACACACAAGAGAAGGAGAAGAGAATGAAGAAAAACAATTGTTGCTTTTGATGATTTTGTAAACAGTTTAGCTATAAGTTTTTAGAAACAGTTGGTTTTAATTTCTTTTGTTTGGTGTATATGTTTGATGGCATGGTCTGAATATTACAGATTTTTGTTTTGAATGAATGAATGTTAGTACTTGAAGGTAAGAATTTTATTCCATAAAGATATTTATATAAAGGTATGAATATTTTGACTTGAAGGTATGAATTTTGTTGCGTAAAGGTATTAATATTATTATATAAATGTACATAATTATACCATAAAGGTATAAATGTTAGTACTTGAAGAATACCTTTATATATGTTCAATAATACCTTTATACCATTATGGTCTGACTTTTATGTTTTTTTAGTGGAACCTTTATGATTCACCAATAACACGAATTGTAAACCATATAAAATTTCTTTATACTTTTATATGTGTTCAATAATATCTTTATATTATTATGAACTGACCTTTATGTTTTTTTAGTGGAACCTTTATGATTCACTCTAACCACCAACACAAGAATTGTAAACCATATAAATTTTTTTTATACTTTTATGTTATATAATATTGACATTTATGTTACATATATAATACCTTTATAAAAAAAGATACTATAAATGTATAAATGTACCCTCATACATAAAACTGATTTTTAGATAACATAAATGTTTAAACCTTGTTACATAAGAGTAACATAAAGGTATACTACCTATCACATGAATGTATTAGAATGAATGAAAATAAGAATAATGAAAAAGATATATTTTATAAAAGTATAAACACTTATACATAAATGTGATATTAATATAACATAAATGTATTAAACATAAAACATAAAGGTTTTTACAAATCAGCATCCTGAGCACAAAATTCTTGTACATAAATTCAGATTGTCATAAGATAAAAACCACTGTCAAATAACATAAAGATTGAAACATGCGAAATTAATTAAAACATGTGAACATTTGGAGTTTCACAACCGAATTCCTTTGCCACAAATTTTTCCTTTTGCTTGTTTTTCTTCTGAAAATGACTTTTTATCATTTGTCTTCGTCCCTTTGTAATGGAATGAGCAGGATCAAGGACAATATTAGATGAACTGGAATGAGTAGGAGTTGTTGAATCTGTTGAAGTGATTTCATGAATATCCGAAGAATCTCTAATATATGTTTCTTCAAGTATTCTTTTTGCATCTTTGTTGTTTTCACATTTCAAAATCAAATTGTAAAACTTCCTGGCCATTTCATGTCTCCAAAGAACACCATTGTCAGGTATGTTTGTGCCTTGGGGAACAACATGCTTGAAACCATCCCATATTTGTGATTTCGCTTGTTTTGTCCACCCTCAATGACCTTATATTTGCGAAATAAAAGCACTTTTTAATCAGAGAGATCATACCTTTATGTATAACAATTGCAACCTTTATGTATTAATATTGTTACTTTTATGTATTATTTGTGACACATTTATGACAGAACAAGTGTTACTTAAACTTTGGAAGCATTTCTTTGTTATGTCTAGTTAAAATATGTATCTAAGTTAAAAATAAATTTATTTGATGGTACAATTTATTAGGAGTTGAGCTAAAATTAAAATAATATATGAAGTATAAAAACATATGAAAACCTTTATGTGTGTTCAATAATACCTTTATATCATTATGGGCTGACCTTTATGTTTTTTTAGTGGCACCTTTATGATTCACTCTAACCACCAAAGACTTGTAAACCATATAAAATTTATTTATACATTTATATGTGTTCAATAATACCATTATATCATTACGGGCTGACTTTTACATTTTTTTAGTGGCATCTTTATGATTCACTCTAACCACTAACACAAGACTTGTAAACCATATAAAATTTCTTTAGTTACTTTTATGTTATATAATATTGACCTTTATGTTACATGTATAACACCTTTATAAAAAAATATTACTTACCCTCATCTAATTCAGAAATAGTGTCAGGCGCATCAACAAATTGTTCTTCATCGGTAGATAATTCAATTATTTAATTTGTACCTTGAATGATCACCTATCATACAGTAGTATAAACACAACATTAGACATAATTTCGAACTGATAAATGTGGTATTTTTTATAACAAATTTCTGAATTTTTACCTTCATCTTCATTGTTTTTTGTTTGCAATTCAATGATAAATAACATATTTCATAAAGGTTTTCGGATTAGAAGTTGATGGAAGAAGAAAAATTAAGATGAAGATGGAGAAGGAGAAGAATTGAGTTGAAGAATCTGAGAAAGTGTGAAGCTGAGACGAGAGATACGCGTGAGAAAGGAGAGGCGCGAGAAGCTGAGAGATGAGGTGATGCGTGAGAGAGGAGAGACGCGAGAAGCTGGCTGAGAGAGGAGGTGGCACATGAAAGAGGAGAGAAACGAGAAGCTGAGAGAGAAGAGAAGCTCAGGGTTTAAAAAAAAACTATATATATTATTTCTATGGGTCAGGTCAGGCGACCCAGTTGCACGGATCTAGATCCGTGCAACTGGTGCATGGGAGACCAACTTATACTATATATATATATATAGTATTCATAATTACAATATTAATCTTCATAATAGTAATGATCTAACACATACTCTTATATTCTAATGAATATAAATCCTTTTAAGGTAAAAGATACTGTTAAAAACAGTATGATAGAAGAATATGATTTTCCACATTTTTGTTTTAGAAGTCTATGAACTTCTTTCATAGAATATGTTTGATTTGGACTAGAAATATTAATTTCTTCTTTTTTAGTATTACTTGTAGATGGTGTATTTTCAATTTGATCTATTATTTCTGATCTTAAATCAGGATCTTTAATATTTTTAAATAATTCTATAAAAGAATTATTATCTAAGACATTAATATTTAAATCCTGAAACTGAGATAAAAGTTTATAAAACTCATCTCCTTTTTCATCAGGATTGCTGATATGATTTATACAAGGTTGTCCTTGTATACAATTGTCACATTCTTCATTTTTTGAAGAAAGACTTTCATTATCTAAATCTTTTATATCTTCACAATAATAGGAAGATTCTTCTTCTGATTTATTATCTGAATCAGATTCTATCATGATTTGTAGTAAAGCTTGTTTGATATTATCATCAATTTTTAATTCATTTATTTTTGTTTTGGTCCAGCATTCATTTGCATAATGACCAGGCTTATGACATTTATGACAAACAATATGTTTTTTATCTGTTTTTCCTTTATTAATATTAAAGGTTTTTTTTCGTCTTTTCTTTTTCTCTTTATGTTTTTCAGAAAAATGATGTCTTTTTTTTATAATATTTTTCATTTTTATCTCTAGAATTTCTAGAATGTTTCTTATTCTTAGAATAATTTTCATCTCTATCTTTTTTAGATGTTTCCATACCAAATTGGTCACAGAAATATCCTAATTGTTTTCTTTCAATAAGACGTTGTCTTTTAATTTGCTTATTAAGCTTTAATTCATCGCAAAGGGCTAAGCCTTCTTGAACACAACAACTAATTAAATTTCCATATGTATAATTATCATAAGGAATATTAAGATTGTCTTTTCTTATAATTATTTTAATTCTTTCCGCAAAAAGACTTGGAAGACCATCAATAAATTTAGTTTTCCAATGACTATTATTACAGTCATGAAGTTCAAAAACTCTAGAAAGGAAAGTATCCTTATACCAACGAAAATCCGCTAGTGTTTTACATCTTAGATTACTAAGAAGTGTACGAATATTTTCACTATTATCTGTAAATTTACCAGTAAAATGTTCAATTATAGTCATAACTAAAGTATAAACAACATTTTCAAATTGAACATTATTTTCAATTTTAACAGAGGTTAACATAATAATTTTTGCTGTTTGAGATAAATAATTATCCCACCAACCTTTAAGTTGTCCAGTAAATTCTGCTATTATCATTTTAGCAATATTACTATCAGTATTTCCTGCTGTTGTACAGACAGTACTATACATAAGCATTTTATGAGCTATATTATAAATACGTCCATCAGCACATCCATCTATATTCCATTCATATATACTTTTTCCATTATAACTTCTTTCAGTGAAAAAGTCTTGTTCTTCATGAAGAACATCTATAGGGGTTGGTCTACTATAATAATATCTTTATTGAGTAGGTTTATCAGCCCATTTCATTTTATTTATAGTATTTTTAGAAGATTCAGAGGGTTCAACTTCATTACTTAAAGTAGAAATATTTTGACCCTTAAATTGTTCAGTTAATTCTATAATTAATTCTTCTAAACTATTTTTTGTTGATTTTAATTTAAAATCTTTTATTTCTGGGTGTGGCTGTATAGATGAAGAAGCAATAGAAACTATATCTGTTTCTTTTTTAATATCTATATGAACATCCGGTTTAATTTGTTTAATAGTATAAATTATTGTTTCTACTTTATTATGTAAAGAAATTAATTCTTCTCCCATAAATCATAATATTAAGATATAAATTAGTATAATTTTGTTTTTCCATTAAAACATTTATATGTTTTATGTTAACTTGTAAAGTATCATTTTCAATTAATTTTGAAAAAGCTGTAAAATTCATTATTTTATTATTTTTCTCCATTTGAAATGAAGTACTAGGAGGATACAAAGATTTTTGTTCTTGTTCCGTTGTTAATTTATACTACTATGCTCTTTCTAAAACCAAAATATGATTTATAACATAGGTTTTTATGAACCAAGGAACAAAGAATATTATTGTATTCTTTTCTTTACAATATTTATAAAATTCTTATATATATATATACACGAATTAGGATTTGGTGCGATGTTAATTTAAAATCGTAATCAACAATATAGTGTCAAAGTGATATATTTCCTACTTTCAACGAGAAATGGAACAACTATACGATTTATCGCAGGTCGAATCTTGACCGTAGATTTTACCCACCTCATCAATCCGAACCTTTATTCCAAAAGCAATCCATACAAACAATCTGAACCGTTGAAATACTCGATCTTATCAACGGCCAAGACTCATTATCCGCGTTAAAACAAGTCCACCAATCACGCCTCAAATCCAATTACTATATAACACAAACCGCATCTTCTACACCTCACAAACAATCGAAATATCCAAAAGCGAAAACCTCAAAAATTTAGCAAAATCAATGGCACCGAAGGCAGAGAAGAAGCCAGCAGAGAAGAAGCCGGCCGCCGAGAAAACCCCGGCGGCGGAGAAGGCTCCGGCAGAGAAGAAACCGAAGGCAGGGAAGAAGCTGCCGAAGGAAAGCGGCGCCGCCGCCGTCGGAGACAAGAAGAAGAAGAGAGCGAAGAAGAGCGTGGAGACGTACAAGATCTACATCTTCAAGGTGCTGAAACAGGTGCATCCAGACATCGGAATCTCGAGCAAGGCCATGGGCATCATGAACAGCTTCATCAACGATATTTTCGAGAAATTGGCTCAGGAGGCGTCGCGGCTTGCGCGCTACAACAAGAAGCCGACCATCACTTCTCGCGAGATCCAGACGGCTGTGCGGCTCGTCTTGCCTGGTGAGCTGGCTAAGCACGCTGTTTCTGAAGGAACTAAGGCGGTTACCAAATTCACCAGCTCTTGAAGTGGAATATTGTTGATTGGTTAGGGTTTCTATTTTCTATTTCTTTTTTTTTTGATTTTTTTCTTTGGATTTAATTAGGTTTCTGTAGTGTTTATTAGATGTGTTTCCCCTAAAAGAAATCGCGAATGTAATCATATTGCAGTTTCCAGTGAATAGAAATGCTTTTTGATTCCTAAATTTTGTCTAAATTATTCAAAAATTGTTCATATAAATTGCAAGAAATCTGAATCTGAATAATCCAAGATGTAGAAATATAATAAACAACATTGTTATATTTGAAGAAATTCAATTGAACGATAAAAATAAGGCTTTATGTTTCAATATCATGAAGGATATGAAATGGAATGGTGAATAACATATTTAAAAAGGAATTCTTACATGAATTTAGCAGCAAAACAACCACCATTCAAGATAAATACCCAAGGAAGCATGAAAATGTTTAAAAAGGCTATTATTGGAAAAGATAGATCGAACTTTTAGTTTCTTAAGCCTCTGTTGAATCCTCCAGTAACTAAATTTTTAAACCCACAACTTAAAATCTGCAGGAACAAGTTAAATTACGAAGTTAACCAAAACCCAAAAGAAACCCACTAGAATTCAATTCCTATTTTTTGGGAGAATCATCGAGACCTTGAAGCTTTAGCAGCAACTCGTCTGAGTTGAGGTACACCTTGTTAGCTGAAGCCGCAACGCAGTGTGAAATTTCCTTGGATGCTTCGATTCTCCTCAGAGTAATGAAAGCTGGATTGTTGGCGATTGCTTGACCGATCAGCTGGGCACTCTTTGCCTCTCCCTGCTCGCAAACAAGAAAATTTGGACTCAATTGAGTAAGTATTTCCCAGAACAATAAGAAAACGAGATGAACATAATCCAAAACTATGAATAAAGAATTGAATGTAATTTACCTGTGCTCTAATAATAGCACTTCGTTTGTCTTGCTCAGCCTTCTCGACCACAAACTTAGCCCTCTCGGCTTCTTGTGCAGCAACCTGTTTGGCCTCAATGGCGTTAGTGAATTCTTTACCGAAGGTAAGGCTGGTGATAGACACGTCGTCCAGTGCAATGTTGAAGTTAGCAGCTCTTTCCATTAGTATCTTCCGTATTTCCCTACTCACATTCTACACAATGTAAAACAAAAAGGTATAATCAGTACTATACGCTGAAGAGAATTCCCTTCTCAATGAGCATGAATAATAATCCAACAAGATTGATTATACTAATGACACCTACATAAAGCATACTTCTAGGGACCATAGCTCTGGAGAAACCAGTCTCATTGGCATGAGACCCTTACCTCTCTCTGAGTGATAAGTTGGCTAGCATTGTACTGAGCTACCACAGCTTTCAGCGTCTCATGAATAATAGAAGGCAGGACCCTCTCATTGTAGTTTTCACCGAGGGTTCTGTAAACGGTTGGTAATTGGTCCGGCACAGGACGTGTAAGAACACGAAGACCAATTTTCACCTGCAAGCAAGAGACGGGCCAATTTTCATTTCACATACTTCAACTTTTTTTTAACAATAATAAAGCCAAACACATCGCACATTCTCCAATTATTCCCTCTGAAACAACATTCCTTTCCCCTTTCAAAATATCCTAATTATAAAGATCAAAAACTATTTTTAAAACAAAACTACAGATTCTCCAAAAACCTTTCCACAAAACACTCGAAAACAGAGAGATAAATCGTCATTAAGAACTTTACAAAAAACAGGTAACTACTCCCTTAATACAGTGTAGTCATGACCTCATGAGACATTTGTGTCTAAGCAAACTCAATATGAACACTGCAATTCAGCATCAACAATATGGCAACCATCATAGCTTCAATATATAAGGATGTTAACATAAGCTGCCTTAGTAATATTTGATGTCGTACTGGAGAAACGACAGTATATAAATCCAAGACTTGTAAATGGGAGTAGTGAGGTTTACCATCTGAAGGTCACGACTGCCTGAGGTGCTCTCGACCAGATGGGGTCGTGCACGAACATCATAAATGACAGGCCTTTCAAACCATGGGATAACAAAATGTGTTCCTTCAGGATACACCTACGCAAATCATATAATACGAATGGATCAATGCATCTCAAAAAGTATATCCTATAACTCATCACAAAAATTAGAATATTATGACATATTTTACATCATTGATCATGTTTCCGGAAAATGCTTACTAGTTCTCAACTAGATCTTACACCGTAAGATATACACATAAACAGTTAAACACTGATCAAGGAAGGAGAACAAACAACATGAATCCAAACATTAATCTAAACCCTAGGGCTAAAACAAAGGGGGACCAGACCTTATCTTTGACGCCTAAAAGACGATTGAATACTATTGCGCGATGCCCTCCCTCGACATTGTAGAGACTGTTGCCAATTCCCACTAGGGCAAGCCCTGCAACAGTTCCAAATCTTATCAGGGCTTTAGAGGCAGCTCCACCAGGCACATTTGGAATCTTCGTGCCCTGCATATTCATCTACAAATACGCTGCAATTAAGCAAATGCGCAATATATTAGGCTCAAACGACTACAATACACCGATTTAAGCAATGCAAATGAATATAGGCATAGTATCAAATCAAAATTTAAAAAGGAAAAAAAAAAAGAACAAAACTTTAACAGAAAAACAATCGATTATATACAGAATGCAAGAAATAATTATAAGAAGAGAGAAGGGAATTAAACATTTACCTTAGAGAAAAATTAGAGGCGAGTAAATGGGAGAAAACAGTAGAGAAGGGTTTTACTTTTACTGAGAGGTTTCTTGGAGGAGGGGTTTTGCTTTTCCTTTCATTCGTTGCCCTGTTTTTATAGTAAATTCCTGTTTACCCACTCAAATTATCTTAATTGCAAAGCGAACCCCATATAGCTTTTGTTGCATCATTTTACTCACGTTAATTGAACATTAATAATCGCTACATGTGCGTCTCATTTCTCACCTAACTCATTTGTTTATATGTATACAATTGGTTACCAATTATTTTTTAACAATTTTTTTATAACAACTATTGAAAACTGAATTTAGATTAATTTTAAAAAATTAACAACTTTATTTATTAATCATGAAATTAATAATTTTCAATTAACATTGAGAAATATTTAACATTCAAATAATACTATTTATATTTTAATCAAAAATTTAATTGATTAGTGTTCAAAAGACAATTTAATTAATCTAATATAATAAAGAATTAATTTGTTAACATTGAATATAATATAATCATAATGAAGCTGAAAATTCTCACTAAACAAAATCTTAAACAAAGAATAATATTTGAAATTGAAAAGAACAAATTTATATAAATAAGAGTTTTGAAAACGCAAAAATAATAAAAATAATTATAAAAAAATAAAGCAAAAGAAAAGTAACAAATGAAATCAAAGAAAGTAGGGAAAAAAAAGGTGTTTCCTCACTGTTTTTATTGTTTTTGATGTAAAACAAAAGCTAAAAACATCTACTAACACACCCAAAACAATACTAACATTTTAAATTTGTTATTAACCCTCCTAAAAATATCTACTAAAAACACCCAACATTAATACAAATTTTTAAATAAATTAGAAAAAAGGTTTATATACTAGCTTGGGTCATGATAAATCACAATTTAGTCTATTCAAAATAGTCAATTAAGAGAATTACTATTTGATTATTAACCAACTTGAATTTATATTTTACATAAGTAATATTATTAGAAATATGACAAGGCCATAAATATTTCACATCTATTTTCATTCTAATTTCTAAAGATACTATAGCTACGATAATAGTGAATTATTAATTACCTTTACATCCAAGAAGGATAAAAAGAAATTCATGGGCCTGATTAAAAAAAAAAATGAAAACAATCAATGGAAATCTTCTGCAGTATCTATATATTTTCATTCATTCCCCTAATTAGAATACCAAGTAATCAAAAAATAATATCACTAACTCGCATTTTCATTTCATTTAATACTGTATAGAATTAAAATTTCTAATTGTTATAATCGAGTGAAAATTGGTATAAAATTGGAATTATAGAAGAACAAATGAATTTGGTTTGAGATTTACGAAGATTAAGAACCTTCAACGACTTGATTCATAGGGTCAAAATTCGCATTTATGTGCTAATTAAAATTCCTATCCAATCATAAATCCTAATAATGACCTAACAGTAATTCAAAGTGGCTTCCAATGCAGTGGTTAATCTAGTGGCAATTTGCTAGCTGTGAATAGGCAAAATGTTTTTTTTTTTTAAATTTAATTTTATGTTGTTTATTTATTTTTTTTTCTTTTTATTTGATTTACTTTCATTTCATTGTATCAAATATTTCATCTAATTATCAAATTATTTTAAATATTATATGTATTGTATTATTTGATTTTAGATTTATAAAAAATTTAAAATTTGAAAAATATATAACTTAGTTGTATTGTTATATTTTATTAATAGGTTGCAAGTTATAAATACTAAAAATATAATAATATATCATTAAAAATATAAATTACAAAATACAACGAAATTTTCTACAACACAAATATTACTACATATTAAATTTAAACTAAAAAAACACAACAAGCATGCTAAATTTACTACAGCACATGAACCTAAATGAAATACAATTAAACATGAATAATATGAATATGTTATAAGCATTGCATAAATATGTTGTAAGCATTGCATTAATATTTGTTTTTCTAAGCATTCCATTATGTTGCATGAGCATGTAATATTCAATATTAATAAGTATTTGTGATGAAGTTTATAAAATAATTTTGATATTTTATATCAAATTTTTTTAATTTCATTGAAATCAATATATTTAATTTTTTTTTTATTTAAGTAAACAAAAATTTGATAATGTAGAAAACATAAAAGATAAAATTGAGAATATTCTAAGAATTGAGTTAAAATTTGAGTTTAAAGATTGCAGATAATTTTCATATTTATAACAAATTTGGTGGTAAATTCAAGTTTTGAGTCCAAAATTGTCTTTTCAAGGTTGGAGAAGCCCTTAGAGAGTTTCTTTCCGGGCTTCGGCCTCTTCTTCGCCGCGGGCTTTTCTGCCTTTGGTGTCATTTTTAGAGAGAGAGAGAGGCTTCTAGGCTGTGTAGCGATGAGTGATGATGGAAATCATGGAATAAATACGGCGAGTTGGGTGGGCTTTTATATTGAGATTTGCGGTTATGTGATTGGCTGGAGTGGGGCCACGCGGATTATTGATAATGTCCGTCGATTAATAATTAAATGAAAGGCGCAGATTGGATGATGGTATATAGAGGGCCATAGGCGTGAGGTACCAATGTAGTTTAATGATCTTTCGGCTTTTCAAAATTTCGTTTCGCGCTTTAGCATGAAATGAGTAAATAGAGAGTATTTAATTATTTTAAGTGAAAATTAACTAAAATTTTCAATTACCTTCATATATTAACTTTTTCTTTAATTAACTTACATTACTCAATCTACGAATTAATTAAAGTATGACATTTTTAATATCACCTAATTTTTTTTAAATTTTATCAGAAGTTCATGTTCCTTGTTTAGTTGTTTTGTCACATTAGACTTGAGAACAATAATATATAAAGAAAAATAAAATAATAGACACTTGCTCCTAAGTAAATTTTATAGTTTTTATGATATTCATACTTATATGGATTTTTACACATGTCTCCTTACCACAAAAATAGTTCACTATTCTTCTTTGTCTATCTCAATTTATAGTTACTTTTTTTTATTGTAGTGTTAATTTCTATAAAATATCTTTAACTAATTTTTGTGTAAAATGTGAGATGTGCCTATTTTTTATGATGGATGAAGTACTTATTATTAAACTATTTTATATAATTTATTACTATTATTACTATAAATTAACAATTCATCAATATGTATAAAATGTGGAACTTTATCGATGATGCTTATTGATTAGAAGTTGATGTTGCAATTAGAAATCTTTGGAAATCATCATACGAATTAGATGAATAAGACGAATTATTCAACAGTTTACCATCCATAAAATTAAAATTGACTTATAAAAATAGATTTGGGATTTGAATAGTTGGTGTTAGTCTCACGGAATTTTAATACATTGCGTGAGATGAGTCAACCCACAACCCACTTACCCACCATCAAAACCTTACAATTCACAAGTTGTTTATGGGTGATGGGGCTCCGTCTCAGTGAAACTATTCGTGAGACAGTTTTGCATGAGTTTTTGTAAAATAATTAAATAAGACCATATATATGTATGTATGTAAAAAAATTAACTAAGACTAAAAGCACAAATGTATAATTATTTTCAACTTTAAAGAAATATTAAAGAAAAAATAAGATAGATTACATTTTATCAGACAAACTAAAAAAAATTATATATATATGAATGATTTTCTAAAGTTAGTAATTGAAATTTAGAATGCCGGAATTTTTTAAGTTTTTTTTATAGTCTTAATAATGCACTAAACAATTTATTTGTTTCTTTGGAATTTTTAACTTACAAATGTGATAATAATTTTACATTTTCTTGATAATTATAATAGGGTGCTCTTGGTCTAATGGTTATTTTTAGTTTGGTGTTGAAATCTTGATTTCAAACCCATGATACACACTGACACACACACAAAATTGATTTATTTTTTTCAAAGTCTTGAGTTCAAACTTCAAACCCATGATATACTCAAAAAAAATTGATTTATTTTTTCAAAAATACCTCGGTTGTGGAATGGTAAAATCGATCGATTTTGCACACGATTCTATAGATTTTAGGGGGTAGACTCCGCGATTTTATCCTGATTCTATCAAAATCATGGAATCGTAAAATCAATCGATTTTGCACACGATTCTACCAATTTTATGGGGTAGACTCGTGATTTTATCAGAATACGATCTTGTATACATGTTGAGTCAGTACATGGTAAAAAAAAAAAGGAAAGTAAAATCATAGAATCCGACGATCCGATTCGTGATTTTAACAACCATGCATGTTGCTCGTCTTCATTGTTATTTATCATCCTTCCAATGCTCCATCAAGTGATAAAACATACAATGTAAAAAAGTTACAGTAACACAAACACTGCATTCCAAGCACGCTTGTATAACATGATAGAAAGTATCCAACCAAGCCAAATACATTAATATCAAAGATTGGCATATGGTAGACTAAACTTACATCCATAGAAACTACAAAACACAAAATCTCAGAAGCTGTATCATGCACAATTAAGAAAAGATTCTACAACCTCATAGAAACTAAAACCCTCAGCAAAAAGGAAGAAATTTGATAACAGCATCCAAAATCATTTTTACTCACAAATTAAACTCATTTTCACAAATTTGTATGGAAATAAAATCATTTTTACCCACAAATTAAACTCATTTTCACAAATTTGTAT
This sequence comes from Scutellaria galericulata, assembly GCA_946896805.1. Taxonomy (NCBI): domain Eukaryota; kingdom Viridiplantae; phylum Streptophyta; class Magnoliopsida; order Lamiales; family Lamiaceae; genus Scutellaria; species Scutellaria galericulata. The sequence goes on from OX335789.1 coordinate 12,641,098, forward strand.
GGAAATTGTGAATCGTGGGTTGTAGATTAACCTATCTCACCTATTGTGTATATATGGCTTCTACTCTGCTCCATAAGTTTCGGCAAGAGTCCCAACCAAATAAACTGTCATTGCATTTAAGCCATCAAATGATGCAACTATTGTTACAGCAATCTAGTTGATAAAATGCTTCATTATAGACAAGTCATGCAAAACCAAGTTGATAGAATTTCATTCTAGAAATTCAGAACTAATCCATTCACCATATCTAGCTACTTTGCAATTTTCCTAAACTGTGATAATAAGAAGAGCTTGTAATCTACCTCGAAAAAACAAGTCAATCATCAGAAGCAACAAAGCCCCTTTGCATTAATTCACAAGATCCATATTAAATGACACCTAATCGAAACAACAATCCCCAAACATTACCATCTTATAACTATTTGACATCAAAGAACAAAAAAGGCATTTCAGTAGCAGCAAATACAATGTAAATCAATAAAAATTCGAATCACACTTAAGGATAATACACTAATCCACATTCAAATTCAAGTTGAAGAGTTGTGTGGTGTTGTGTGGTTATCTACAAGTGTACAACAATCTAGCAAACTTTGCCAATGCACAAATTAGTAACCTAATTTCACAAATCCGAGCATCAATTTCTATAAAATGCAATCAGGAATTAGTCTCATCAGATCAATTTATCTTTCATTCAATCATATCATGAAACCCCATTTACACAATCCGACAACAAACCCTAGAGAGCCTAAATCCGAATCAATCAATAATAGATCAAATCCACAATTCAAGCAAAAAACAAAACGAAACCCTAGAAATCCTTCAAGAGCTGGTGAATTTCGTGACCGCCTTGGTACCTTCCGAAACGGCGTGCTTCGCCAATTCACCGGGCAACACCAATCTCACGGCGGTCTGAATCTCGCGAGAAGTGATGGTCGGCTTCTTGTTGTAGCGAGCCAGCCGCGACGACTCCTGCCCTAATTTCTCGAAGATATCGTTGATGAAGCTGTTCATGATCCCCATAGCCTTGCTCGAGATCCCGATGTCAGGATGAACTTGTTTCAGAACCTTAAAGATGTAGATCTTGTACGTTTCCACGCTCTTCTTCGTCCTCTTCTTCTTCTTGTCTCCGGCGACGGCGCCGACATCTTTGGGCAGCTTCTTTCCGGCTTTCGGCTTCTTCTCCGCCGCCGGAGCCTTCTCCGCGGCCTTCTCGACGGCGGGTTTCTTCTCCGCTGGCTTCTTCTCTCCCTTGCCTGCCATTTTAGGAGTTTTGTTGCGATAAGCGAGTGGAAATTGGGGAAATGTGAGGATTTTGAGAGATGCAGATGGAAATCCTGATGTACATATTATATAGAATGTAAAGTATGTTGTGATTGGTCAGTTTGGAGTGACGCGGATTGTGGTATTCCAGCCGTTAGATTGATGAGACTTTAACGGTCTAGATTGGATTTGAAATGTGACGTCAAGAGTCTGCGCGCCAATGGGAAATGCTGTGAGTTCTCAATTTTGTGGGTTAAGGTGAAAATTGGAAAATAGGCCTTGTGATTATTCTTCTTGCAACTCATAGATGGGAACATATTAAAGTAATAAAACTTAAGTCATTGAAATACATAATGCTGTCGACGAAATGACCACTAATATCACCAAACATATAATGTGTACATTTTAATACCATCAAATATAATTTTGTTACCTTTTCTACTATAAATTATCTTTTGTTTACACAGATTCACCATGCAAATAATAAATAGAAGTAATGGATGATTGATATATTAGTTGTCACATACAAACAATTACATTTCCCCCTCTATTTAAATTCTAATGTTCCACCAAAATTGAATACAAAATCACTTTCACCGTGAATGAAAATATTGTGAAGAATTGATGCTTCCACAAATTTAATTTTAGTTCAATGGAAGCTTGAATTGAAAAAATTTAGTGTAAAGGTATATATAAGTGTACACGAAAATTTCTTTAATTATAGGTTTACACGAATATAAGCTAGCTGATGCTGACAATCCTCACAAACCCAACGGTCCTCCCACTACAATCCTCCACGATTATGTGTTCGAAATTTTGAAAAATGTAAGGGCAACAAAAATGGAGTTACACGATAAATGTGAGATAAGATTTGATTGCTTTGACCACCACTTTTAATGTGATGGAAAATGCAGTGGTTAGGCCCATTAAAGTCGCATCAATTGCAATTGAATTGTGATATAAATTATAATGGTATTTTTCTTAAAAAAATGTAATTTGGGTCATAAATTTATATTGAATGGTTAAAAGAGATTAATTTACATGAGTTATGGTATAATTGACGGTGCGACCTCGACTAATATTGACATTCTAATTTAATGGATTGTGATTTGGTGACTCAAGCATACTGAGGAAATGTAGAAGAAGATTTGTTGAGCTCAAAACCATAATTGATTTTCATATAACCAGTCTAATTCTAGTCAAACCGGGTTCTGCATGGAAGAAGTGCATGGACCGGCTAAGGGTTTGTTAGGGTTTCTATTAGGATTCTATTTTGAAATCGCTAAAATTGAGTCATGAATCTTATCCGATTTTTAAATAGATCTTAGGGCTTTTTTTTTTTGTGAGTGTGAAGCGCACCTAAATTGTCAAGATTCACTTTGGATAAATTAGATTTGAGTGAGTTCTAAGATTAGGGTTCTAAACCTATAAAACCCTAAATCTGCAGAATTGGTTGATCTAATTTGTACTTGCTTGATTCTTTGTAGATTGATTCTTTTCCTTGTAGGTCAAAGTTTTCTTAACTGAACCACGTAAATCTTGTGCGTTTTATCATTGTTTTTTGATTTGATTTCTCATACATTGAAACTAAGGTTTATAGATCATTGGCAGGTTGATTTGATTAAGTTTTCTGATCAAATTCTAAGTGAGTTTTAACATAAATAATTCAAATCGGACAATAAAGTCTTAAGATATGAACATATTACAAGGTAGTGTCAAGTAATACAAGAACGATGTTGTTCTTGAATTTCTGATCCTGTGATCTCATACACAAGTCTTAATATTTCTTGAATTTTATGCTTTTGTTATAGCGGTTTTAAAGTTTTAAACCTACTATTATGAACTTCACATTCATGTGGTGTAGGCAAAATGAGACAAATTTGGGATGTTTCTTGCTTAAATTTTATTAAATCTTTAGAGAGATAAATTTACTTTGGAGTAACATGTTGTCTACTTGTAATCTTATTGACATCTCTAAAGTTGATTGTATATTTACAGAGATCCCATGATTTTCTTTTGTACTTGTGGATTCTTCTCTTATTCATTCGATATTTTAATACAACGAGAGAGTGAGTTTTCAAAAATCAACTAACCATATCAAAATTGGTTAAGTTTTAATTACGAAAGAACTTATATGAGATAGTTTCACATAATGCTTTACGTGAGACATATCTTTGTATAGTCTTATATGAGAAAGGATATTGATTGTGTTGAATGGGTTAACTCGTTTTCATTAATCCATAGAACTCTATTTTACATATGGTCTCACTTAAAACCTACCCTATAATGGTTACCTAAATGACAAATAAACTAGTACGCAACTACCTAACTATTTGATCAGCAATAACATGGTGCTTTGTTTCGTAGATGACATAATAATTTAATATATGGATTTTATCTATCCAAATCTCCGAAAGATAAGTTAACTATTAATATCAGGTATGAAAAATAAATTTTATCCATCCAAAACTTGAAAGATTGGAAACTATAAAATTAAGATTTCAAAATGAGTTAACATTTCTCTATTAGACGTTATCTTATTCTCAATCCCTTAACTGATGTGGCTGGATATCAAATCATTTATTTTTATATTTATACACATTTCTATTATTATATTACAAAAAAACTAAATCTTTGTACAATAATATTTATGGATAATCGAACCAATATCATTATTTTGCTATATTGTATCTAATATAGCAGGGATATTTTGGGATATTTGATTTTTGTCCAATAAAATAAATCAATAGACGACAATCAATATTTGATATTTTGCGATATTGTATCCAATATAATATTTGACACATCAGCATGATTTAGCTAGAGAAGAGAATGAAATAACGTCTAACAAAATTTTCACTTTGGAATCTTAAATTGATAGTTTCCAATCTCTCAAGTCTTGAATTGGTAAAATTTATCTTTCATAATTAACTTATCTTTCGAGGCTTAGATAAAATCCCATATATACATCTCGTTGAAAATCACATGTTATTTTAAACCACTAGATGGGTGGAATAGAGAGCCTTGCTAGATTTTTAGATATTAACCTTGTTGCAAATTAATTATCATTTCGATTTTATCTTTTTCAACTCTATTCCATTACCATTTATACCCTATCCGAATTCTCTTACTTCCAAATTCACAACCAACTTATCCGGCTTGAATTAGGCAATTACATTCTTTAGGGGCTATAGCCATTTTTAATGTTTACTTTTTTTAATTTTTTGCACAATTTTTTATGTTTCTAAATCTTATTGCAAAATCAGATGAAATATTATTCAAGGAAATGATCACCCAAACCAATTACCGTTAGATAATTAATTGTCATGTTATTGCTTAGAAAATTAATTATTATATGAGAAAAATGAAGTAGCATATGAAAAAGTTCAAGCAATAAATCTTTTATCAATGAAAGAAAAGAAATTAATCTTGAAATAATTTTGACCAATGTCTAGTTTATGTAGAAAATATTTGTGACTCGCATTTTATTATCAAAGAAATTTTATCATTACGGTTTTACTGTAATAGATGTAATATTAATAAATACAATATTTACATCCCAAAAATCACTTATGATACATGATCGACTTTAGCATAAAGAATCTCCCGATTAACGATGAGTTTAACAAATTTAACAGAACCTGTTTGACAGAACACACATAAACTAACTTATGAACAAGGTTTTAGTTCAAGCCTCCCCACTCTCATTTAACAACACTAGGAATCACTTTGTAAAAAAGTACTGTTCTTTTAGATACAATTCTTTACTCATCAATCTTTTGTTCATACGTTTCTATTGATAACTGAATAAAGGTACGTTCATTATAAATCATCACATTCCTCCTACGCCTCACATTTATTCATAAATATCATTGTATTTGCTACTAAAAATTAACTTATTATGTAATACTTTAACATACAACAAGCAATATTTTAACATATATACAATTCAACCACCTTATATGAAAATTTGTCTTTCCAAAATGAATTGCACATCATGTAACTAGCAAAATATGAAAACAATCTAAATTTTAGAGAGAGGAATCAGCTACGAGTCGTAATTGCAATCAGACGGACTACTCGTATCTTGGATGCTCGGCACGAGCACAAAAAAATTGGGAGCACCAGGAGAAACACCCAAGATAACATTCAGCCCATCATCAGTACCTGTCGAAATTCATCATCTTCCTTTCTCCATCTATATGCTCGAATATTAGATATCATCGGCTATTTGATACTTCCTTTCACTCGCATACTTATTTCATAACATCAAGAGTAGAAAAAAGAGCAACAAGAGTAGACACAATATGCTATGATACTTGACATAAACACATTCTTGAACAACTTGTGCTCGTATTTAGCATTATAGATGATCAAGTGAACATAATCAAACACCGGCAATCTTGCATCTACAAAATTGTGATCAGTAAGCCAACAATTATATCCATGATAAAATTATATCAAAAGATCAAGAAAACAAGAGTTATAAAAGTAGATGACGTGTAAAGAATTAGGACATGATAACATATGTGCAAACGTGTTTATATGTAGCATCAGATGAGTAAGGCATCAATCATTTCCAAGCCTCAAATTTATACCACCTGCAACTATAAAGCTGGGCAGTTCAAATGGGCAAAGGGATCCCAGCCACTCTTTCCTCATGAAGCCATAACCTCACATGTAGAGATAAATCACATACGAAAAAAACAAGATTTACGAATTTAAGCTCACCTATTTAGTCAATCAAAAAATTAATGTTGTTATAACCTATAGGATAGAATTTCTACTCGGTTTGACAATAAGGAAGCACGTCATGTATTAAACTATATTGCATTACCCCTCATATTCAGAAGATTACCAATTCAACTTCCCCTTACGAATAAATGGGAGGCAAAACTCGAGCAAAAGTCAGCAAATCATCCAACTTCTTTGCATCTTGATCCACACACCACCCAGGACATGTCACATAGACCTTTAGTAAGCTTTTGCACTTCCAACTTGAACAACTTCGTTCTCTTTTTTTGAAAAAATACATACCAATATTTTTTAAAAAGTATATAAATTCAATTTTCGGTAAGGTTTATCAAGACATACATGAATTATATTTGTCTACAAAGTCTGAGAATCGCAGAATACAAAATCAATTCCCAAAAGAAGCAAAGTGAAAGTTTTTCGTGAGCAAAAAAACACTGTTTCCTGGATTTTATAAGTTAAATTCAGCAAAAAAAAAAAAAAACAAAGCTAAAACAAATAAATAAATAAATCTCGAAAAACAATTTACTCAATCATTCAAACCTACAAAAAACTTTCAGATCAGAAGCAGCAAAGCTATACCAAATAATTGCACTGTCCTAGATGATGTGTGGAACGAAGAAACAAAGATCGTCAACGGGAACCACATCAAGCTCAATTACCAACAAGATCGACGATTGCGAGCATAAACCTCCGAATCCAACAAATCTCCATAATAAGTATAAGTTTTGCAAAATAGAGCAGAAATCGACAATAAACAGGAAACAAGTCGGTACAAAACCTAGGAGCAGGGAGATCTAAGAAATCCACCACCGGATCCGACGAGAAATGCCCATCTCGATGCCGGCGGCGGGGTCGTAGGGTGCGGCGCCATCCGGAATTAGGGTTTCGATCTGTTTCGGGGGAAAATTTGTAATGAACTCTCGAAGAAGAATCCCAATAAATAAAGGAGGTAAAATATGCTCTCACACGGTCCCACCAAAATGATGCCACGCTATCGAAGAGGGTAAAAAATATTCATAACATTTTTTTTAAATTTAAAATATATAATTTCTACAAATGATTTTGAATATTATTTTTGTGCGTTGATTTTAATAATTTTAATTGTTAATTTTATTTTTAAATATTTTTATTTTATTTGTTTATTTATATTTTCTTCAAATTAAAATTATTATTTACAATAATAGTTCCTTCAATTATAATAATTAATCTTTTCTTTTATATCTTTTTATAATTTGTATATTTCACTCTCATACTTGAATCATCATATATGTTTTTTTACATCATTTCTCTTTCACAAATTTATTTATTCAATTTGTGTTTAGTGTAAAAAAACAATTCGGTGGAATCTCCTTAAAAGAAGATATTCGATAATAAGATCTAAAATAATTTTTTTACCTTTGAATGTTTAACAAATCTTGTATGTTTTCATTCTTTTAGTTTTATATAGATTTGAGAAATCATTATATTTACAATTTTTTATTGTTTTTTTTCTTTAAACAATAAGATTTGAAAGAATTTTTCTACCTTTAAATGTTTAACAAATCATGTATTTTTTCATTATTTTTAGTTTTATATAGATTTGAGAAATAGTTATATTTACGGTTTTTTCTTTTTTTGTTTTCTTCATTCTTTGTATATCTTTTTTTCCCCATTCTATATGCATCTCTCTTTTGTTGAGAAATCACTATATTTTTTCTTCATTTTTTAGTTTTACATAAATTTGAGAAATCAATGTATCTCTCTTCATCTCTTAGCATTGTATTGATTATAAAGTAGTTTCTAGAATAAGATTGATATTTTTGTATTCTTATCAAAGAATGACTTATTAAGTAAGATTTACTGTTTTTATTTTTATTGATATGACACTTTTAGATGTAAAAATGACAATCTTTTAATTTTTGTCAACTTTCTTACTTTAACATATAATATAGATGATTCTTATTTTTTCTTTTTATTATATTTTTATATTTTTTTTATTGAATTATTTTTTTGTCTCAAATTATAATTGACCTTTCTTTGGAGTTTTAAATTGATAAATTTCTTAAATTTAATTAATATATTTATTTCTAAAATTATTAAATTATGCATGTTGTCTACCACAACTTTAGATATTTTTAACCGTATTTCCTACATAATCTATCCACAATTTACCATTATAATAAATCCAGAATTTGTTATAATCTTTACTATAATGAAATTTTAAACATTATAAAATTACCTATTGAAAATTCTAAAATATAATTTTAATTTTAAGTCCTGAATTTGTGGAAGTTTTCCAAACCTTGAGTTGATAGGGTAATGATTTTAGTTAATTAGAGTTTTCTTTTTGTTAATTTATTAGATTTATTATAAAAATGTTATTATTGAAAGATTTATTTATATTTATTTCATGCATTTGAGATTTTTGCTTGAAATTTATAAAAAAGATACTTTATTAAAAAATTATAAAATTAAGGAAAAATACGATCAATCTCAAATGACAAATAAATTATACATATATCAAACAATATATCAACGTTTAAATTTGAAATAAATAGTGAATGTATAATGAAAGATCATAAATTAAGACAAATATCATACAAACTTAAAATTTAAAATAATTTAGAAAAATATCGAAATTTATTTATCATATAAAAAATAACTCATTAATATATTTATTCATATATGATATACTAGCAGTACACTCACGCGATGCACGATTTGTTATATAAAATCTAATAATCTTTAATGTTGATGACATAATATAATGATATATCATTTAAATGTAAAATATATATTACTTTAAATATCTATATTAATAAAAAATGTTAATATTTCAACTTTAAAATTATGTTATTTTAAATAATTGTATTCGATAAAATTAGAAATTTTGAATGCAAACGATTTTGAAACTCACCATTTTAAATTCGATATAATTATATATGCAATGTAAATAATAGATTATGAATTTTAAAATAGATATAAATTTGATATAACATGCATTAAAAATGAAATTTAAATGAAATTACAAATATAATTAATTTATAAATATATACACAATACAATATAAAATAGTAAAATCTAAATAATAAAATAATAAATTGAACATCAATATTCAACAATTAAATTTCAAAATAAAATTGAACACAATATAAAATAATAATAATAGTTTTGTGTTTGTTAGTTTTAATTTTTGAATAATTAAGAAGTGATTTATTATACTTACTAATATGTTTTGTTCATATGTTTTGTTCTTTTTATTTTAGATTTATTTTTAGAATTTGTAAATAATTTTCTACATTGTTTGTTAGATGAATTTTTTCAAAAAAGTTTAAATTTATTCTAAATTCTAGTTTATATTTAAAATATTTAGCTTCCAAATTATTTTTACATTTTAAAATAATAATTTTTAGATTTTTGAAACCATGTTTGAGATTATTTTTGAACAAATTGTAGTTTTTTAAAACAATTTTTAGATTAATTATATCTCTTTATTTGAAATAATTTCAAATAAATTACCAAATATTTTTATTAAGCTATTTTTTTATTCAAATTATTGATATTTATATCTTTCAAAATTAATATTACACATATATTTGAATTAATTTTTAATTTTATTTGTTGATTTTAAATTGTTAAACCTTATTATTATTAATTATTAATTTTATTATTATTTTGATATTTTTATAATAGTTGTCAAACTTTTAAACATTTTATAACACCTCATAAAATTAGTTTAGATTTTAAAACTATTTTCCATATTTATATATTAAAATTTTAAACTAATTTTTCAAATTTTTAATTTTTGACATAATGTTTAAATTTCATTATTTTCTAATTTTAATCACACCATTAAAATATAATCATATCCTTAAAGTATATGATTACCAAAGTGAATATGTATGAAATTATGTTGGTTTATGGTGCTAAACTTCTCCACAATTTATAAATGTGGACAAATTTTGTTTAGTACTTTTCTTACTCTTTTTTATTTCCTAAAAAATGTATTGAGTAAATTCAAAATTAGGATACAAAGAAGTGAATTCTATTGGAATATGACTCACAATTGAATTTTTAAATATTATTAGTATAACATTTTTTTGTAAATGATAAAAAAACAAAGGGTGTGGCTATCCGCACCCCAAGATTTACTAAACACACCCCAATCCTAGTGTTACTGTTCACAAGTGATATGAACAGTAGGAATGAAGTGTGTTTAGTAATTAGTGGGGTGCGAATATCCAGACCAAAAAACAAATGCATGATTATATATAAAATATTATTTTTAAAGCCTACAAAAAAATCCAAAAAAAAATATTTATACAATCATCAATTTTATATAACATTTATGAAAGAAAATGATAAATTAATAAATTTGACAACTTTTCTCATTTTATATATAATATAGATACAAATTATAGATTTTAAAGATAGTGTGATTTGACGCATTTATAAAGGAAATGTTGGCAAGCCTATTTCACCGGCGTTAATGTGCGCCACATCGTCTCCGATGCTCCTCCGGTCAATCTTGGAGCATTCATCTTTAGCTATCTTACCACTCTTAAAAGCTTGCAAAAATATTAAAGATCTTAACCAAATTCACACACTCATAATTCGCAGAGGCTATGAGCAAGATCATGTCTTGATTTCCCAGTTCATTTCCATCTGTGCTACCGTTGCGCCCAGCAATTTGTCATACCAAACTAGCGTTTTCAACTCTGTTGTCTGCCCAAATATTTATCTTTGGAACATTTTGATGAAAACCCATTGTGAGAATTCTTCTTTAGGTGATTGCTTCTCGCTTTTTACTAGGATGAGAAGGGAGGCGAACGTGGTTGCTGACAAGTACACTTTTCCTTCTCTGATTAAGGCTTGTTCTAATGTGTTGGCTTTGAGGGAGGGAAGTATTGTTCATGGGGTGATTGTGAGGTGTGGGACTGAGGGTGATGTGTTTGTGGGGTCGAGTTTGATTGATTTTTATGGTAAGTGTAAGGAGATGGAATGTGCACGTAAGATGTTCGATGGAATGTCTGTGAGAAATGAGGTTTCTTGGACGGCTTTGATGGTTGGGTACTTGGATTTTGGGGATGTGGGAGCTGCGAGATACTTGTTCGATGAAATGCCTAAGAGGAATGAGGCTACATGGAATGCAATGATTAAGGGGTTAGTGAAATTGGGTGATATGAAGAGTGCAAGGAAGGTGTTTGATGCAATGCCTGTGAGAAACGAGGTTTCATTTACCACGTTGATTGATGGGTATGCCAAGGCTGGTGATATGGCAGCTGCGAGGTCCTTGTTCGATGAATTGCCTCAGAGGGATCTGGTATCATGGTCCGTGTTAATGTCAGGGTACGTACAGAATGGGAAGGCGGGGGAGGCTGTGAAAGCTTTTGATCAAATGCAGGCTCTGAATTTGAAGCCCGACGAATTCATACTTGTGAGCTTGATGTCTGCTTGTTCTCAATTGGGGTCCTTGGATCTAGCAAATTGGATCGAATCCTACATGAGGAGAGGATCCTTTGATCTGAAACGTGCACACGTAGCTGCAGCTCTCGTTGACATGAATGCAAAATGTGGGAATATGGAACGAGCAACATTCTTATTCGAAGAGATGTCCAAACGTGACTTGATTTCTTATTGCTCGATGATACAAGGGCTTTCCATACATGGCTGTGGTCATCAAGCAGTTCTCTTGTTTGATAGGATGATAGACGAGGGTATAAGGCCCGATGACGTGGCATTCACCGTTATCTTGACCACATGTAGCCATGCTGGCCTTGTTGATGAAGGATGGCGATTCTTTAACTTGATGATTCATGAATACTCCATTAGTCCAGCCCCTGATCATTACGCTTGCATGGTTGACCTTCTTGGTAAATCGGGGAAGCTGAAGGAGGCCTACGAGCTTATACGATCAATGCCAGTGGAGTCACATGCCGGTTCTTGGGGTGCTCTTCTTGGGGCCTGTAAGCTATATAGTGATCTTGAATTAGGTGAAGTGGTAGCTCAAAGGCTTTTTGAGCTTGAGCCTCATAATGCTGGTAATTACGTGCTTTTGTCCAACATTTATGCAGAAGGCGAGAAATGGTTGAACGTATATAACTTGAGGGATAGAATGAGCGTAAAAGGACTCAGAAAAATACCTGGTTGCAGTTATATAGAGTCAACTAACACAGCTTGATTCACATCAAAACCGGTGTATGTTTCAATGAGAACCAGTGTCGTTCTACATCAGAGCGAGTGAGGAATCGGGTTTTTGGGATCGTGTCCAATATGGGTTTCATCAAGAAGTGAGGGATGGGAAGAAAGGAATGAAGAGCTGCTGCTATTTGCATGATCTAAAGTTTTCTCAATCTGCAGAGTTTGATGTAAAGTTGTCCGAAAATGGGTTTAAGTGGAATGTAGGGAAAGTGATTGGAATCCATACATTCACCAAAAATTCACACACATATGTGGGTGTAGTGTATGTGATTTATTTATGCATCGGTGTAGGTTAGAATAGGTCCCTATTATTTGGCTTAAAAAGAAGGTAATGAATGACCAATGAAGGGCAAGAAATACTGGACTATTTCATTGTACAACTTTTATAGCAAGAGGTGTAGAAAACAATTAATTTTCAAGGACTACTTATGAAATGTCTTGTGAGATTTGGCCCAATAAATTGATCATTTCACCAAATAACTCAAATATCGATTAAATTGTAAGTTTTTAAAGAATAAAATAAGGGCCCGACTATCCGCACTCCATTTTTTTCCTAAACACACCCCAATTTTTTTATTTTTGATTTAAAAAATTCAAAAAATAACAAAATTACAATTTTACCCTTTTGCAAAGAAGTGTGTTCGACCAACCACGGTCGAATGGGTCCCAGATTTGTTGTTATTTTTTCATTCTTTTTACACAATTTAACACGATTATTATATAGTTTGTTAACTTATAGAATGGTTTTTCATACATTATCCCCTTATAAATTTAAGGTTTGAGGATTGAAAAAAAAACAGAAGGGAGAAGCAAGCAGACGGGCAGGAGAAATTTTTTTTTTTTTCTCACAAGAATAAAATTGGAATTTTATTATTTTTTTAATTTTTTAAATCTTTTCTTTTAAAACTGGGGTGTGTTTAGAAAAAAATGGGGTGCGGATAGCCGACCCATAAAATAATAAATGTTGCCTAATTTTTAGTTTATCTATTTCTTTGCTTTTATTGGCCTTTATTTTCTAGTCGTGAAAATCCGTCTCTCTCATCATCCGGCGCCTTTTAGCCACATATATCCAGTTCCCGCTAACGTGCGCTGTATGTCACATTCTGCACTTTAACCACTCTCGTGGACGTTTCGCACACCAGTCACCACAGCTTGCTATCCATTTCCTCCAAGAGAACCAAAACCTCCACAGTTTCTCATTTCCCCAATTTCTGCTAAAATGGCATCATTGAACTCAAATCCCATCCAATTCCAGTTCAGAAACCCTAAATCTTCGTTCAGAAACTCCACTTCTCCATACCTCGTCGTATTGTCGAACCTTGCCTCCTCCTCAGACGATTCCTCCAAATCCCCGCTCCGCATTTCGGCTGATTCCTCTCCCAAGGCCCGATTCGTGGCCCGAAGAACTGAATCCATCTCCGTCATCCAGCTCCAACGCCCACTCAGTAATATATTATTCAAGCGTTTATTAGTTTACTTTATAATTTGAAAAATTTGCTGCGATTTTCTTTTTCACGTTTTTATTGTGGAACTCAATGCGCCATTTATTTATTTATTTTTGGTTAATCTTCGGTTTTTGGTTGTGTTGTCTGTTGAATATGTGTTATAGTTGAGTATATGAGCTTGCCAGCGAGTCAGTACTCGGTATTGGATGCAGAGAGGATAGAGCGACTGGATGATAACACATTCAGGTGTTACGTGTATAGGTTTAAGTTTTTTGCTTTTGAAGTTTGCCCAGTTTTGCTGGTGAGAGTGGAGGAGCAGCCTAATGGTTGTTGCATTAAGCTCTTGTCTTGTAAGGTATGGACATTGTTTGTGGCTCATTTATTCGCTGCTATTATACGAGCTCTGTGTAATTTACCGGTAACTGTGTTTTAATAATCCTTGGAAATGATAGTGTAGAACATTCTTGAGCTTATTGACTGTGTAGAATAAAAGTCATTTTTGTTATCCTCTCTGCACAAACACTTACACACATAATCATTGCTTAATAGAAGGATATTGTTTTCTATATGATTGTTGGTTAACTATGGGATGTTAATTGCAGCTTGAGGGTTCTCCCATTGTTGTTGCTCAGAATGACAAGTTTGATGGTTAGCAATTTCCCTTGCAATTCATTTCACAAGTTTACTGAATTCATTTTCTATTCTTGTCCAGAATGTCATGTTTTCATGAACTGCCTATTCTCTGATTAGTTGATACTGAATAACTGAACCGAATGACTTAGGTTTTTTGTGGGAATGGACTAAGAAATGTTCTTGTCTGGCAGGTTTATGTATCTTTTAAATTGACAATGTCAACCATGTATATATTGAAAGAAATGTATTTTATAAAACTTTGAAGATGGTAGACTTAAGGATTGGGATTCCTAGTAAGTTGAAGTACTAGCAAAACAATGTATAATAGGAAAATTCATTTCATCATCTAACTCGTCAAAAATTTTCTTTGAACCTGTCAATTTTCCGATCATCTCCATAATTGTTACCGCCTTTTACTTTTCCCCATACTTTATTCCGTTTTGATCCTTTTCACGAAAGTACTTGTCTAGGTCTGTAGGAGACCTATTCAGTACCAGTTTTTTCATGTCAAAACTCCTTCTCTTGCATCAATATGCACCACTAAATAACTGATGATTCACAGCTGTATCTGGAAAATGGTTTTATTTATTTATTTATTGATGTAACTGGACACTTAGCATTGTGTTGGATGAGATGATTAAGCATCTGTGCCTCACAGTCTATTATATTGTTGCTACATAATGATGTATCTTCCTTCCTTTTAGAGCAAGAATTACTTGTTTGGTTTAGTGTCTTTTTTTGATTCTGAATATTATTACATAATTCTTTTCAGGAGTCCTTTGACACTGATTTGGTATGGGCATGCAGCTTCAATGGAGAATAAGATATCATGCGATAGCACAAGATCTGATTCACCAGTTCAGAAGTTGACTTCTGATGCAGTCATTGAGGTGGTGATGTTATGTCACAGTGGAACTCGTCAATTATTACATACAGCCACATGAATTTTCTCACATGGATTGATGCTGTTGGTTGCCATGTTCAGGTCAGCATTGAAGTTCCTTTCGCATTTCGTGCAATTCCAGCACAAGCCATTGAGTCAACTGGCTCCCAAGTGTTAGAACAGATACTGAAGGCCATGCTTCCACGATTTATGTCCCAGGTCTGTGAATAAAATGATTTTTACTACTACTGTTATAGTTGTTGTTATACATCTCTGCGCTAGTTTTTTTTAATAAATCTTTCATTAGCTAGTGTAGTGATCATTAGACATGTGTCTGGATTTTCTTTGAACTAATGTGCCTTAAGGTTGATGGCATCTGATGGGCATAAAATCTTATATACCTTTGGAGTTCATAAATAGTTCTCGATTGATTGTGAAAACCCAAGATGGTTTCATTTAATTATAGGAACAATGGAATAGCATTCAGGTTTCTTTTTTAATTCTCTGCAAGGTACTCAAGCATGGAGCTATACAAAACCAACACGAGATTGAAAGACCTTTTTATTTCGCAGAATCTTATCTTCCAGAAATTCCATATATTTTTGAGCTTGCATATGATGATAGCATGCTACCTAGTAATGGGGCTAAAAATCCTCATTCTGTTTATCTCATTGTTCCTTCGTTTTCAAGGAATTATGCATCTTGTTAACATCTCATTTGATTCCTCCATTTCCTAGTTTTATTTATTCCTGTAGCATTTCATTTTCCACCTGTATGCTTTCGGGCTTATGTATCATTTTTATAGGGGTGAATTACATTTACCTCCCTTGTGTTTGGTCAAATTACCTAATGAACCTGAGGTTTATGAATATTACAGCCAAATCTCTTAACTGGCCAAATCTTCAAATTCAACCTCCTTAAGACTGAAAATGTTATAAAATAGTATGATATCAGTAAATAATTAAAGCGTTCAGTCTAAATACACCTGAATCTTTTCCTCAAATTCAGGCAAAAGTGATCCTCAAGCATTTTCAGTTGGTAAAACATAGACACATAGTCAATGCACCCATTTCCCCCCCCCCCCCCCCCTTTAATGTGTTAAAATATTAATTTTAATTTACTTGCCAGAATATTACGTATCTTTTCACAATTTTTAGCTGTTAACTGGGCCTTCCAGTTGGACAAGTCATTTTGATTGCCATTTCCACAAATTTTGGGGTTTTAATTGGTAATTTGACAAAATCTTGAGGGAGGCAGAGTTATTCACCTTTTCTTAATAGGCCTCTCATTTGATATTTGCAGTTGGTGAAGGATTATGAAGCTTGGGCTTCTGGAGACACCTCTAGGCAGCCTCTTGGGACAGGTGAGATCTAAACCGGATGCTCTCCACTTCCACACCATCTACTTGTAGTTCATCTGTTGTATTATGTATCATGAAAATATTTAGTTGAACTAGGAAAATGAGCAGATGTAAAGCTACAGAATAGTGCAACTAATGTTCCTTTTCTTGTTTATTTCAATTGCAAAAGAACCACCATCAGATCCAATGCCCCCCCCCCCCCCCCACACACACATTAGGCTGTTGGAGGCCTTGTCTGGATAAGAAGAGAGGACACGAGACAGTTTTTAACAAATATTACAGGACTCGTGTTTCCTGCTAATATTACGTGCGATTCCTCATATGCTGTGCTTTGCTAATGTTAGTTCTTGGACTTGAGACTTTCCTCTGACAAGGTTAAGCTTTTGAGGTACAAACTTCTGGCAATTTATACTGATTGTTGATATAGTTGTGTAGTTCAAATCAGATGTAATTTCTGATAATCTGAGTTAGAGTTACTTTCAGGGTTCAATGTGCATATTGAAGAAGCTAAACAGATAATGGATTAAGTTGTTAATTGATCCAACCTACGACAGCTGAATATATGAAGATGAGTACAGAAACAAGAAACATCCCACAAATCCATTTGAAATCTAATGCACTCTCCAGGATGAATGAGTTCACAGAAATTCAGAGAAAAAAACAAAGAAAAGATGAACTGTGTTGAATTTCATTCTAACTCGGTTAAACCATTATAAAGATGAACTCCTATTCTACCAAACTCTTGATTCTATTTGTTGAAAATCAAACAAAATGAAAAGTGGACATCAAAGCAAAGTCATTCACTGTCATTCATGGTTTTTTGCTTGGTACTAAAAACAAGAACTCAACAACAAATAATCGAAAAGGGCAACGTAGATTGTGGCCATAGCTTAGCAGTTGGTATATGGCCGTGGCTAAACTACAGCGCCGACGAAAACGACACTCAATCATCAATCTCCGCTCATTTTCCAGCCCTTCTCTGAGAGGCAAAAATACCTTATCAACAACTTGGGATTCCAATCCTATCACCCATTTTGAGGAAACCCTAAAATCCAGCAAAAACCCATGCAAGAGCTCAATTGATTGATGGGTGATTCTAAAAGAAGCATTGTTTTCTGACTAAGTGTGGGCCCACTTAAGTGTGTCCAAGAGCTAAGTGTAAAAAATAGATTGATGTTTGTGTATTCTTGGAGATGGAGTGTTGTATGGATTATTGCAAAGTGAGAATATTGGAAAAGATGGGAGACAATGGGCATATGCATTTAGGTGAAGATGAATGACTTATCTCTTAATTTATAACTTCGGTTTTCTATTCCAATGCTTTTGTCCAAGTGGTAATGTACAAATACATAAACTAGTTAATAAGTTTCTTTGGACATGGCATGTCTAATATTGGTGTTCATTTCCAAATGTTTCTTTTGCTTTGGTTGGAACTAACTCTAGATTATCCCATACCCATCCATACCCTCTTGTTTCTTTTTACAATATTTTATGATTGCAAGTTTTTCTAGTGATAATTTTTTGTTTCCAATGAATGAAAATTAAAAATATTATACTAGAGTAATAATTATTGATATATAAACTGATTAATGATCAAACCGATCATGTTATCGATTAACTGGTTGGATTGGAATCCTGACTGCTCGATGATGATTAGTTATATATATATATATATATATATATATTTTGTATAACAAAATAATATAATAATTTAATCCAATGAATGAAAATTAAAATAATATACTAGAGTAATAATTATTGACATTAATACATGCACCATCATCTCATTTCATATGCATTGTATTGTAGGTAGAGGCATATAGAACATGGTGACACTTATCAATTTAGGCACATACATGCTAGAGGATGGCTTCATATTATTTAATTATATTTTGTTGTAATTTCAAAAGTAGCATATTTGCAATGGAAATGCATTATCCTCTAAAAGACTAAACCTTGGAGGAGTCTCATGTTGCATATGTATAAATACTTATTGATGAAAATAATTACGAATGATATTCTATTTTCAGCTAAGCTAATCATATTCATTAAATTTATAGGGACAAAACCAATGATGATGTTTGTATTAAATATGCATTCAAAATGTAGTTATTTTGAATTATTTTTTTAGCAGTTTAGATGGATTTTGAATACACTCTGATTGAGTGGCTTTGAAATATATTTTGAATATGCTATATACAGTTCCAACTTTGTGTGCAAACAAATCTATATTAATTTTTCTTTTTTGAATAATAATGGTTCTATCTTTAGTGATTAAATTCGGGACTTAGAGCACAAAATTGTCACGTAATGGGACATTTTTTCATTTAAAAATATGCGAGTCATATAATTAAAGGTATAGGATACTAGTAATTAATTGTGGATTAATTAATTACACTAGTATTTATTAAGACCCACATCAAATCAAATATTTTATGATCTATAAAATATTAATGTGGTGATTGAAGCAATTAATTAAGTATAATAAACGTTTGTTATGTACTTCAGAAACCACAGACCATTAAGAACAAATCGACCAATTAGAAGTGTTTTAAGGATTTAGATTATCAACTTTTGTTTAAATAATTAACTGATCGGAAAATTACATCCTCTCTTTTACAGTTTACTTTGTTTGACTTTGATCAGAAACAAAAAAGAGCTACTTTAAGAGAAACCTTTGTTTGCCAAAAAAAAAAAAGGGGAATGAAGGTTGAGACTGCAGTCATCTACGTAATAATAATAATAACAACAACAACAACAACATAATTATTTATGTAAATCAGGTGCACAGATCTAACTGGGTTGATCGGATCTAGAAGTGTATTTCACGTTCTCTACGCACAACTCACGCGTCCACACGTCCAAATCCTAATTTCGCAGTTATGCTTGTCTCACCTCTTAATTTGACGAACCTAACCTTTTAGTTATATTCGCATTACTTTTATGTTTTTGCTAGTTTGACTTTTTAAAATGTATTTCAGACTTATAATACCTTTTAAACCTTTATGTTATAATAATATAATTTTTATGTTATAATAATTTAACCTTCATCTTATAATAATATAACTTTTATATTATTCTTTAAGTATATAAAAGTTATGATATTTATACAAAAAATGTTATACTAATATAATATAAAGGTTAATCCATACTATATAAATTTTTATAGTGAAAAAAGTATAAATAATATCATTTAAAGATTATGATATATGTACGTAAAGGGTTATACTAATATAACATAAATGTTATACTTGTATAACATAAATGTTACATAACTTTTAATTATGTTTTTTTACTGAAAAAAGTTTTAAGTAATTTTACTTAAAAGTTATGATATCTGTAAGTAAATGTTATACTCATATAACATAAAAATTATGACATATATTAAAAAAAAAAAAAACTCGGGCGTGGTTCTGAATCAGACCGGACCGGACCGGACCCGCAGACGCTCAATTTCATGGATTATGATCCATGCATTTGGTTCACACAAACACTATTCTAATAATAATTAGAGAGACGTAATTTTGAAAAGAAAGATAGATTTTAAACATTTTCTTTAACCTATTAATAAGAGATTTTTTTGCACAAAACCCAAAAAAGATACAACTTCACAATATTGTAAGATACAATTATTTCTCCATATTTTCTCTACATAATATATTTTCATAATTTTAATTATTTGATCATATTGTTTTACTTTTATTCTTCTTTCACCATATGTCTACTCATTTATTTATAAATCTTTCTATATCTTGCTCAAACTCTCTAGAAAAGAATGTCATGCATGTAAGACTAATGTTTACAAGAAAAGCAAAGTCAAGTCCAAATCACAGCAATAGCCCATGTGGGTTTGGTTGATTATTATCTAAAAAGTAAATTTAAGTAAATGTCAATCAACTTCAAATGATATGTTTATTCACATATACAATAACAATTGTGTGTGTGTATATATATATTGTATTGTAAATTAATAAAACAAAAACGTAAGAATGAAATATAACATAATATTAGTAAAATAATACAAAATTGAAGTAAGTATGAGATTAGAAATTGATTAAATGCAATATATTTTAATAATAGCTAGTATACTTAAAAATGGTGGTTGACTCAGTAAAATATATAAAATAAATGCTAATAAAAAAAGAAGCAAAAAAAGACTCAATTTTTTAGGAGGAGATATCAAATCAGAAAAGGGCAGCTCAACACAAGATTTTATAATTCCCTCCTCTGCCCCAATGGCAAATTACACAAATCATTTTAGAATTTCCAATTTATTATTTTTATCAATGGTATGAAGAAAGTATTAATCCCTCGATTTCATTCTATCTTACCATTTAATAAAATACAATTTATTTCCATTATTTCTGTTGCTTTTAAATTATTAAAAGGTATTAAAATCTGATTTTCCAACTATCTTTATCATAAATTTATATTTTGTTTTTTTGTTGAAGTGATCAATGAAACAAAGATAATGTAGATATTTGATATGCATAATTATATCTATTAAAAATTCTATTAATTTTTTATGAAATAATTTTAACGATACAAGCCGGCGAATACTAAGGATTGAAAAATAGAACGACACTTATCTACACCCAAAAATACTACACTCACCCCAAATATGTAATTTTGTACCTTTAAATTTTGAAAAAATGGAATGTGTTTAGTATTTTATGGATTGTGTATAGTCCACCCAAAAACTAATGAAAATCAATTTTGAACATTTACATACTCAAGGGAAAATTCATTCAAACATTTAATTTAGGGATACATTTTTCTATATATATATATATATATATATATATATATATATATAATATCGAATTTAAGGTCTAAAAATAAATAAAAATTTTCTTTCTGAAAAAAGGTCAAAAAGAATTTACCCAAGATTCATTATAAGATAGACAAAATACAATATTAATTCCCTAAAGTAATATGCTATATTCTATTAAATCTCTATACTTTTGTTTAGTCACATTGAGTCCATGAAATATTGCATTTTATTTTATAGTGATGCATACGAATGATTTATTATACTGATTGAACCCACACTATCGATATGAATTTGTAATATTGGAATTAATTGAATTGACAGTTTTCATTTTGACATCATTATTAATATGCAATGGTAAAATCATAGAAGCCTATTTGGTAACTTGAATATCAAACAATGTCTATATATAGTATTTTGATTCACCAATTGAATGCCTAAATAACAATGGCAAACTATATGATGATTGGAGCATGCAAATGGATAATTATATAAGACTATTAAAATAATTTATCATAAATAGGATAAGTCTTTAATAACATTGCTACCTTGCTTTGAGAGCAAACCAATCAGATAATTACACCTAATTCTACAAAGCTACAAGCATGGAATTATATACTCCATATTTTTGTGTGTACATATTGATTGTTGTGGTTGTTGGAAAGTACTTGAAAATTTGTTCATTTGCTTTTGACCAATCACCTTTTGTTTTATATGAGAAAAAAATATTTATCTTGACACATGGCCTTCTAAAAAAAAAAAAGAGGGCTTTTTGGTAACTTCACAGATTTTCTCCATACATCACTATTAAGTGGATATTTTAGTAATAACTTTAAATAATTAATTTATTTAAAGAAAAAAATCAATTTAGTTTGAAAAAAACTAATTTTTAAATTCAATCAAATTCATTTTCCTAGAACTTAGCTAGGTATCTATTATATATTAGTCTTATTTTAAATATTGATATACGCCAACAAAATCACAATTAAATAGAAAACATAACAATATAATATATATTAATGAAAAATAAAGCAGATTAACCAATTTTTTTACATTGTGACGTTGATCAATAATATTTAATTAAAAGTATCATACACTCATATGTTAAAATGGACAAGTGGAGAAAACATAATAAATATCAAAGATATTGAAACATAATAAATCAAAAGTAGGAAACACTTGTAACTAAAATCCATAAAATAATAGTTGTCATCTGATTCCAAAATTCAAAACATAGAATTCCAATATTATAACTCTTTTTTTGGTTTGTAGAAGAAATATAATTTTTAAAGTTAACATTAAATTGTCACTATCCTTCTTAAACTAACTAGTAATAAATAAATAAAGAAAATAAAATACACCATATAAAAAAATCCTAAATAAAGGAAAAATAGTGAAAATTCCCTTTTCTTGCGCTCCTTATAAATTTCAATCTCTCTCTCTCTCCTCCCTGAAATGATTTTTCCTACAGTGGCTTTCTTTTCTCTCTCTCTATATCTTTTCATGAACATTACACAACACTATCTCATTCACAGAAAGTTAAACGCTCTATCTTTTAATATATATATATATATATATATATATATATATATGTATGTATATTTGTGCATATTGATAATTATAACGTGAAAAGTTGGGTTTTCTTTAATCTTTTCAATCCCCACACTGCAATCGAAGAGCATACAGCTTCAGAGGTACGTTTTCTTCCTCCAATTAATTTCGTGAATTCCAATATGTGTCGTGGATATCGCCTCGCGATCCTTATTTTATTGCTTTTGTGATCGTGCTTCTTGGATCTTTAATTTTCCTAGTATTTTGTGTTATGATGTTGTGATGCTTGCTAAAAATGGTGATATTGAGCATTTTATTTTTTGATCAGGCGGTATTATGATTCCAGTCGGTGGTTTTAACCGATTGATAGTGTACAATTCGATGGGATTTTTTGATCCAAAATTGGGGTCATTAGTTCTAGGGTTTGGTTTGTTTTCTGACAGCAGAAATTGGGTTTCCGTGTGATTCTCTTGAGGTGCTGATTATTTGGTGGATGTGGGTTTGTGTGTTTTGGCTAATGTTTTGAGTTCTAGACTTTCTGTTGGGGTCACTGAGTTCGGTTTGGGAGTGGTAGGTTAGTGAGGCATGTCTGATGTTCGTCAACAGCTGCAGCAGAAACCTGAGAGCACGGAGAACGATGCTCATTCTGAGTATGAGAGGGGTTTGGAGGAGTTGATGCATGGGCATTATGATGAGTACATGTCCTTTGCTTCCTGTAGTACTACACCGAGAACAACTACTACTGAGGGTGAGGAGGATGAAGGGGAACAGCTCATCAGAAGGAGGAGGAGGTCGGATCTTGATGGTGATGACCTGGCAGAGTCTTCTGCTGCCAGGAGACGTCATTCAAGAATTTTTAGCAGGTGGGCTGCTCGACAGGCGCAGGAGATGATCACCACAATCGAGAGGAGGAATCGTGAGTCAGAGTTGATGGCACTTGCAGGCTTGCACACAGTTTCAATGCTTGATTCCTCATTCTTGAGGGAGTCACAGTCCCCCACTTCGAGGGATCAGGGGAATGTGGAGACGCTCAGCACCCGGTCCTCATCTATTTTGCAGATGTGGCGAGAGTTGGAGGATGAGCATGTACTGAATCGTGCTCGGGATAGAGTTAGAGAGAGATTGAGGCGGCAAAGAAGTGTGGATTCTAATACAAATGCATCTATAAATATGGTTGAAGGCAGGGAGGGTGAGAATCAAGGTAGTCTGGGTGATGCTAGTGAAAGCGAGAATGACTATACTACTTGGTCGCACGATCAGTTGGGCACTCAGAATGACAACAGGGACCATGACAGTTCTAGTCGCGAGCAATCTCCTGACCTTGGAGACGTTGAAAGGGAAAGGGTGAGGCAAATTGTTCGTGGATGGATGGAGAGTGGTATAGGTGATGCTTCCTCTAATGTTATGCAGAGGAATGATAGTCCTAGAGCTGAATGGCTTGGGGAAACAGAGCGTGAGAGGGTGAGGATTGTGAGGGAGTTGATGCAAATGACAAGTCAGCAGAGAGGGTCTCGCAGTGGGCGCAGGGAAGAACAGGATAATGAGCCTGGCAGTCGAGCTGACAACGATGAAGGTCAGCCAGAGCATATACGCAGGGATATGTTGAGGTTACGAGGACGACAAGCTCTGCTTGATTTGCTGGTAAGGGTTGAAAGGGAGAGGCAGGGGGAACTTCAAGGTCTGCTGGAACATCGTGCTGTATCTGATTTTGCACACCGCAATCGTATTCAGGTAATTTTATAAACAGTAATAATCTTTATTTATCATATAATCTTTATTTTACATGTAGCTTCATTGAAGATTTTTAATTTTGTGAATGCTTTATCTTTTATCAGGTTTGTTAAGGATTTTGATATAATATTTAAACTCTAATCTATGATTCAGTTAGAGAGTTACAATTACCAAGACTTATTTATTTATTATTATTTTTAATGTAACGGATTCAACAATGTTGTCATTTTTTAACTGGTTGACATAAGCTTTTCTGGCTAGTTGCTCATGATATGAAAGTAGGAAAGCTTTGATAATATCTGTTGGATTGGTTGCATTTGAGTTGGCTGATGCTAGACTGTTTTTTCTTCCTTGGCTTCGGTAAGTTTTTTATCAGAAAAATGTTCAACTTACCTGTGGGCAGTGATTTATTTTCTTCTTGTGAAAAATTACCTTTAGGCCTTTTCTATTGTTTCTTGACTTTTTTTTTTTTTCCTTCTGGAGTTGGATATTAAACATCCCACTTAATATGCGTTTCAATTATCCTGGAATTGACTTGATATCTTAAATGTTCAAGTAGAATTTCTTCATGATTTTTCTTTTCTTGGAAAGGTCACTAAGATTTGTTTATATTTCAATCTTCAATAAGAACTTCATTGCTGATTTCTGGTTTTTTGAGCTGCTAATTGGGTCATCTTTGAATAAGCTTTGGATTTAATTCCTTGCATTTTTTTGATTCTTCTAAAAAACTTGGTCATCTTTTGTCATCAAAATACTTTTCATAAGGATTATCTTTCATTTTCCAGACACTACTTAGAGGTCGATTCTTGAGAAATGAGAGGCCTGCTGAGGAAGAGAGACCACCTTCTATGGCAGCTGGTGAGTTGAATCAGTTACGACAGCGACACACAGTATCTGGCCTGAGGTATGCCCAATTTTCCAAGTCAACTCTATTTTACTTGGGACTTCTCTTTTGTCTTTTCTTATCACTGTCCGAGTGTCTTTGCTTAATAGACCATTTTGTTGGAATCTGATTATTGTATTCAAGATTTATGAGAGAAACTCTATTTTTATTCTTCTAGGATAGTCAGTTAGTGTGTATTTGACATCTTCATCTTATATTTGAAGTAGTAGAATTAACTAGCCTTATAAACTGTGGAACAACTTACAATTTATGTGATTGGGATCTGATTCCTTGTTTTATGACATTGTAGAGATATTGCCAAACCTTGACAATTAAAAATATATGAAAATGGCTTACAGTTGAGTGCACAAACCACCTTTTTTTTGTTCGTTCCTAAAAATCATGACATCAGATGTAAATAGAATTGAAATCTTCAACATGATAACTGATGGTTATGTTTAGGTAAGTTGTGGTAGAGAGTTAGTGATGTCATATTGCTACATAAGTGTGGGAACGTATACGGAAAAAAGTTCCCATTTAGACAAGATCTTCTCTTTGAGGTCCTTGAAAGAAATATGAGCTTATATCATGACATGGGAAGTTTATGGGAAGAGTTTTACAGTTTAGAAGTTTCTTGCATCTGGAATGTTGACCTCAGGTTTGCTCCTTCAGATTAATTCCAGTGAGTGTCACTGAGCAGTTGTTTACTATATATTTTGGTAGCATATGTAATCATTGTAATCTATATAAGAAAAAATTGGCTGATAATTCTTCATATAATTTATACGAATCTTTTTTTGTGATTTTGATTTGATGCATGGGTATCCACTTTAATAGGGAAGGATTTCGCTTCAGATTGGAAAATATAGTTCGTGGTCAAGTAAGCAGCCATCTTGAGACCTCATCTAACAGTGGCAGCAGTGATTCCAGAAATGATCAGAACACCACAAATGCTTCGCAAGAGGTGCCACATGGCAATCAGGAAATTGGTGTTCAATTACCAGATCGAGTGGGGAATATTGATGATAGTAACACCGTCCGAAGTACACATCAACATGTTGCCCCTGATCAAGGGAGGCCTTGGCAGGGACAGGTTGCTGAAGATGAGAGACCAGACATACAGCAATCAGCAATTAGTGACTCTAATAGAAGGATGCATGACACTTCAGATGTCACAGGACAGAATAGGCAAGAAAATGGAATGTCAGACTGGCCCTCAGGAACATCAGTAACTGAAGATGGAGGGCAGCGTCATTTGCAACAACTCCATGAGGTTTGGCCTGATGATGGTTCAGGAGAAGTCGTGGATAATTGGTCAGAATTTCCCTCAGACCCTCCAAGGATGCGACGATCAGTTCCTCATCGGAGAGTCTCTAGGTTCCACCCTCCTGATGATGATAATGTGTACAGCATGGAACTGAGGGAGTTATTGAGCAGGTTATTATCTCTCATCGGTGTGTCCTCAATCTTCTCATCTTTTAAATTCTTTGGAACTTATTTAAATCTTGTGTTTATAGGAGGAGTGTTTCTAATCTTCTTCGTAGTGGTTTCCGCGAGAGCCTTGATCAGTTGATTCAATCATATGTGGAAAGGCGAGGGAGGCCTTCTATTGACTGGGATCTCCACAGGAACTTGCCTCTTCCTCCATCACCTGAGAGGGATCAGGACCAACCGATTGGTGAGCAGAATGAGGATCAGCGTGATGCTGCTGCTAGACCTTCACTACCTACTCCTCCAGTACCACCACCACAACCTCTTTGGCATCAGGATTTACACCACTCTGGGTGGTCTCGTCACACTGTTCATCGTCCAGAATTTGTAAGTTCTCTCTCTAGAAAATGCAGCAGCCTTATTACCTTGACTCACTATTACAAGTTGCTGAATCTTTTCTTGTGAAATCTACTTTTCTTATGTGCTGTGAGACTCTCAAATGTTTGATTTGCTGTTTCTGGGCTGGATGGTAGGGGTTTTAATGGGTTAAGTATTTAATAGTTCTTATAAACATGCTAAATTATGCATTACATCATTGGCAGTCTTGTGATCATCGATTCAGGCCAACAGTCTCATGTCAGAATTGTATTTAGCAGGACTGAGGATAGCTAGATATGTGAGGCTTAACTGATTGTTCAAAACTATTATAAGAGCACATTTATTTGCTCGAACTTGCTCATAAAGACATGATTGAATTTGTTTGTGCGATTTTATATACTGAGTGCATTCTTTCTAATGTATAGCAGGAATGGGAAATGGTTAATGATCTGAGAGCAGATGTTGCAAAACTTCAGCAAGGCATGAATCACATGCAAAGGATGTTAGAAGCTTGCATGGACATGCAACTGGAACTCCAACGCTCGGTTAGACAGGAAGTTTCAGCTGCTCTTAATCGATCAACCGGTGGACAAGGTACATTGAATTCCTGCTGGGTAGCCTCGTTTGAGTTTTCTGGGATAGAAGTAAAATGCCACCTCTGGCCTTTTAATTACTCAAAATTTTCTGAGATTCACTTCTCATTATCTTTCCAATCTTGTTGTATTTGAATGTTAATAATGCATATTAGTAAATGCAGGGGTTGGTGAGACAACCGAAGATGGATCTAAATGGAGGAATGTTAGAAAGGGAACTTGCTGTGTATGCTGTGATAATCATATTGATGCCCTACTGTACAGGTATGGTTACTAACAATGATAAGCATGTTATCCTTGAATGGCAATCAATTTTCATTTTTAGTAAAGAAGTTTCTTTTCTTAGTTGGGTGTCTTTGTTCTAACATTTATTTCTGTGTACACAGATGTGGGCACATGTGCACGTGCTCTAAGTGTGCAAATGAGTTGGTACGTGGAGGAGGTAAATGTCCGTTGTGTCGAGCACCCATTGTTGAGGTGATTAGAGCTTATTCGATACTGTAAAAAAGATGTAGAGAACAAGCAATAAGCAGTTCAAAAGAACTGCGTGGTAAGATACAGTGGAGCTCTCCCCTGGTCTTATCCTAGAATGTTTAGAGTTTACCATTGTTTTCCTGATTATACGTGGAACGCCTTGCATTGTATCGTACTCTTGGACATCTATTGGCACCAGTTGCTTCCTCATTCATTCGTAAATAATATATATGTCGATTCTTTCTTGTAGAAATCTTCAATGTTAGCTCCTGTTTGTGCAAATGATCCTTTTTTGTGCCAATTATTTTCATCTTTACTCTGCAAATGGATGGAAGTTGTTTAAGTGCTAAGAATTGGATACACATAAATGACAGGTTTTTCACATTTGATATGATTTAAGATTCTATAAGCAACATGTATGTGCAAAATGATCAATCAATTTGATTTTCT
Organism: Scutellaria galericulata; assembly: GCA_946896805.1. NCBI lineage: Eukaryota > Viridiplantae > Streptophyta > Magnoliopsida > Lamiales > Lamiaceae > Scutellaria > Scutellaria galericulata. Next base: position 12,669,876 of record OX335789.1, read on the forward strand.
CCTCTAGAAATCCCATTTGATTTCCTGGTAATGAAGATGCATTAGCCACCCTTGTTACATCTCTCAGTTTCAAATTCAAGAACAATCACACCTACATATTATGTTGGCATAATATATGTAATCTACAGTAAAATGATATCAATTATACACTTTGTTTGACACCTTTCGTGTGCACTTCTGTGTTTCTAAACAACGAAACCTTTCAGTTTCATGACGAGCCCTTCTCGTTCAGCCTCAACCTCTGCGTATTTCAGGCTTATGTGCAGATAACGCTCTTGAATTTCTTGTAGCTCTGCCTTGAGTAATTCATACACGTCATTGGCCTTCAATGCCTTGGCAAGTTCGTCCTCAAGAAGATCGATTCTCGACTCAGAATCCACCACATCAACTTCAGATCTTCTGCAAACACTACCATCTTGTTTGTCCAAAACCTGAACAGAGAAAACAATGTAGATCAATCAAGTACATGTTATAACAAGTGTAAAGAGAGCAATTGATAGAGTCATGAAGCTAACCTGAACTTGCAGACAATTACTTGTCTGCTTCACTTCCTGTTCTAAGTACTCTAATCTTACATCTTCAAGACATTTTACCTTCATCAAAAGTTGGCTGTTTTCTATCTTGATTCGATTAAGCTCGTTTTTCGTCTCTGCATCCTGTAAATACAACACATCTCTCGCGATTATATCTCCTTCCAGCCTCAGAATCTTCTCCTCCAACGCGTTTTTCCTACGCCTGCAATCCTCCACCTCCAACACTGCTTTCTCCAAGCTACACATTTTTTCAACCATGGAAATCCTTTCACATTTCACTTCTTCATAGTCTCCCAACACAGACTTGAACGAAGCTTCCAGAAGCTGATTCTGACACGTCATGTCTCTAACCGAGACCCTGAGCTGCAAAACCTCGTTTTGCAGCCCAGCTACCTTCTGCAACCTCAACCGTTGCAGAGTGTTCTCTTCCACTAATCGAAGATTTTCAAGCTCACAAAGCCTTATTCTCGACTCTAGCTCATCGATGATGGCTCTTCGCTTTGATTCACAGCAAGAATCTCGATATTTTCTTGATTCTGATTCCAAGGCCAAATACTGCTCTTTCAACTTGATCTTCTGTTCCTTGATCTCTCCATTGAATTTCTGCAGAGAATCATACTCTTCAATAAGGCTCTCAGTAGTGGCCTGCATCTTCATATTCAATCTGCTTAAATCTCTACACTGTTCTTGAGCTTCTGAACACTGCTTTTGTATATCCAACAGCTTTTTCTTCATATCAACCTTTTCCAACTCAATCCCTTCTTCCAATCTTCTGATTTGCTTCTCGAGAATCGCAGCTTTAGATTCCGAACACTGCAAATCCAAACTACGTGACTCACTTTTATCTGTTAGATATCTGAGTTGGGCTTCTAAGCCAGATACTCTTTGCAACAAGTAAAGATTCTCTTCTTGCAACTCAGACAAGTGTTTCACCAACTCCTCGTTGTTCTCGTTGGAAACATCACTCTTTCTTACTTCTTTGAGTCCATATACAAGATCAAGATTCTCTTGTGTAAGCTCACTGCAATCTGATTCAAGATTCATGATTTTGTCATCATTTGCAGCTAATCTATTATTGCATTCAACGATAAATTCCTTCAAGACCCGATTCTTCAAATCTTGCTCGATTTCCACTTCAATGATCTTGTCGTGAAGTCTACTTTCAAGCACCGACTGTGAGGTCATCATCTCAAGCTTCTGTTTATCGATAGTCTCCTCCATTTCTTGCAGAACCGAAATCAACTCAATATTCGACTCCTGAGTTTTCTTTAACTGCAAGAACAGATTCTCATTCTCCTCCTTTTCGAACCTCATCTCATCTTTAAACACTGTCTGAATATCACACCATGCCGTTTCTTGAATCTCCGAGTTTTCACTATCATTCTGCTTCATTTCCAACTGCAATTTCAACTGCTTGATTTCTTGACTCAATCCGTGACACTCAGAGTGTGATCTATCAACTTCGATGTTCAAGTTTCTTACACTCACATTCTGATCAGACAGCTGCTTCCTTAATCTCTCCAAATCAACAGACAGCTTCCTTGCATTGTGTTCCCACATCCTCGCTTCTGCTTCGAGTTCTTGAACTGATTTGACATTGGTGAAAGGACCCTGCAGTGATCGAACTGATTTGACAGAACCATACGATGCACTATCGTTGGATTCAATTGAGTCTTGCCTTAGAATAACATTGTTCCCTCCACTCCAAACGGAATCATCAACCGAGTCAAAACTATAACGCGAAACTGATGCTGAAAAGCTCGTTTCCTAATGCCAAAAAACACCACATTCTTAAGATATTTGATGAGTTCATGAAGATGAAAGGAAGTGTAAAAGGGCTATCTTACCCTGCTGCTTAGTTCTCTGGGACGAGACAGGTTTCCAGTCGTGGAATCAGACACTTCGGATCCATTTTCCATGTCATCATGATCTGCATTCTCATCTTTATGTGAATGCAAGTTTTTCCACTTCTCATCCCTTATTCACAGTATAGTCAGATCAAAGTGGAGGGCTAAAAAAAGTAAAATTATGTAAAAAAATCAAGAATCATTGATATAGTGACCAACCTGAGGTTTGTCTTTGGTGTTAGACATCTAACTTCAACCTGCAAAGAAGCAATAATTCACATATTTATGCTTAGTGGTAAAGAAGAGAAGCTTATCTATGATGGATTTGTTTAGAGGCACTCACTTGTAGGATCGTGCCATGATTGCATTTCATAAGAGGCAACGAAACGATCATAGGAGATTGTGAGCTAAGAAAGGCTGCTAGATTGATTGTAGCCTCTCCAAGAACACTGGATTTGGATGATCCCTATAAGAATCAAATTATCAGAAACAGAATAGAATACTAAGGAATTATCATAAACAAGAAATCTCTTACAGCTGAAACAAGAAACTTGAACAGATACTCATCCATCTCTTTGGAGCTATCAACATTTGAAATCCATATTGATTCCAGAAAGGTTTCTGTCCATTGACAAGCTCCATTCTTAACCGGCAACTTTCCTGTTTTACGAGCCGTTTTTCCTGATTCCGCAGATATAAGAGATAGACAAACTTTGTCCCATCCTTTAGGTACCTGCAAACAGAACATGTTCTGATTACATATGTATGAATCACATTGAACAATAGTGCCAAGAACATGTTTAAGATCATGGATTATAATCCAAGCTTCTTTGTTTATCATTTTAGTACCTTTCAATTGAACTTTTTGTCTGAAAATTACATTCAAATACATTCAACATTTTCTCAATCCTCAACTGCCAATTTAGTTTCAATATTGTCTTAAACCCTTCACCAATATTCAATTATGTTTTTCTTTCATTTTGTCAAGAAAGAATAAAAATATAAAACAGCCCACAAATATACAAAAGACAACCTAGTAATTAGGAAAATTCAAACCAACCCCATGTTACTACACAACAATATGGATAAGAAACATGTGCAGATAACCTATCTGACACAAAAATATTGCATTAACAACTCACCACCAAAAAAAAAATCCTCACAAGTAGAACAGTTCAAGAAACACATATACAAACAGAATGCATTCATAGAGAAAAATGGAAACAAACCTGAATTGCCTGAATGTTGGAGAAAGTAAAATCAAACTTGTGTGCAGATGCATCATTCTCAGCAGCACTAATTGAAGAAGAAGATGATGATGATTTGTATCTGTGAATTCTAAAAATCTTTTCTCTTATCATCTTAACTGAGAGAAAAACACACAGAGAGAGAAACAACACTTCTTGAAATAGTGTGTGTTATGTGTGCTAATTAAGAGTTGCAGAGAATGTAAGTAATAATGATGCAAGTGGATTAGTTAAGTAGAAGAAGAGAAGAGAAGAGTGGGGGCTATGGTGTATGGCTGTTGAGGTGGGGCCCATCTTGGTGTTATTGCAGTTGGTTTTACTGCTTGGATTTTTGTCTTTTACCTGTTAACTTGGTTCAAATCCATGATTAATTGATCCTATTTTGTTGTTTTGGTTATCAGATTTTTAGAATGTTTAGTTTCACTTAACTCACTTCTTCCCATCCATCACTGGCAGTTCAGTTGGGTTGTTAGCTATCTTCATTCTTGTATTAATTTATAATTTTATTCAGATAAATAAATTTAATTACAGATATAGAACATTTTATCATGAGTAAAAACATTAATGTTATAAATTAGTGTGAAATTGTTAATTTATATATTTACAAGCCTACAAAAAAATCTACTTCTGAGCTAATGAGTCAAATATATTGTCAAGATTAGGGGTGGAAATCGGAACGGAATATCCGATATCCGCCGAATCCGATACGAAAATTTCCGATTTTGGAACAAATATTTTTAATCCGAAATTCCGATTTCCGATTTTTCCGAAAAATATCGGATTGGAATTTGAATTAGTTTTAAAATTTTCGGAAATTCCAAAATCCGATCTGAAAATTTCTGAAAAAATATAATATATATATATATATATATATATTTTATATAAAATAAAAAGTGAATATCTAATTTACATAGGTAAATATATTATAAATTTCATTAAAAATGATAACATTTTATATAAATTTATTATTTTAATGATAAAATATATGGAAATATTCGAAAATTCCAAAATTTCGGAATCCCGAAATTTCCGAAAAATCGGAATTGGAATGAATTTTACAATTCCGAAAAATTTTGGAACAAAATTGGAATTGGTTTTTCAATTTCGAAACACCCTATTTCCGATCCGATCCGTCCGATTTCCACCCCTAGTCAAGATTGATTTGGTTTGTTTATTTCGTGTCATGTTCTGATTAATTCATTGGAGACTTGATTCACTTATAAATTAATTTTAACATGTGTTGATAAGTTGATAAGTTATGGCCCGTTCACTTCGTATGTTGGGATTGTTTAGGTGAGTTAATAATTGTGGGCTTTTACTGTTCATTGAAGACAAAATAACACTTTTTGGGTGTTTGGTATGTAGATTTTGTGGTAGGTTTGAGTTAAATTGGATGTTCACTTTGAATGATTATGAATTTGCAAATGTGAGTTTAATTTAAATTTTGTGTTTACTTTGTGGGTTAGGACTGATAAAAAACATGAAAAGACGATTGTGCCCTTACTTTTAATAATTCAAAATCCATGAATTAAATTAATTATATATATTAAAAGATTAAAAAATAAATTAATATATATAAAATTTAATATCCCAAAATTTAATAATTTAAAAGATTAAAAAATAATTATATATATATATATAATTTAATATCCAAAAATTTAATAATTTAATAATTTAAAATATTAAAAAATAATTTAATATATATATATATATATAATTTAATATCCCAAAATTTAATAATTTAATATATTAAAAAATAATTTAATATATGTATAATTTAATATCCCAAAATTTAATAATTTAAAAGATTAAAAAACTAATTTAATATATGTATAATTTAATATCCCAAAATTTAATAATTTAAAAGATTAAAAAATAATTTAATATCCCAAATTTTAATAATTTAAAAGATTAAAAAATAATTTAATATATGTATAATTTAATATCCCAAATTTAATATTAATTTAATAATTTAAAAGATTAAAAAATAATTTAATATATGTATAATTTAATATCCCAAAATTTAATAATTTAAAAGATTAAAAAATAATTTAATATATATATAATTTTAATATCCCAAAATTTAATATATTAAAGATTAAAAAATAATTTAATATATATATATATATATATAATTTAATAATTAAAAATCCATGAATTAAATTAAAAGAAGAAAAAATGAGGGCATTTTAGGGTAATCAAAAATAAAATAATAAACCCACCAAATATGGTGGGTTTATAAACTCACCAATTATCATGCATAATCTTACAAATATACTCGAATTGGATAAAAATATACCCGAACCGAAAATAATTATTCGAACTCCAAACTCATGAAGTGAACATAGATTTAGATTGATTTATAAACCTAAACCAACCTAAACCTAATTGAACGTGGGCTTAAGGTATATATCTGACGTGGAATTGCTGTCACGTCCAACTGGCAACAAGCATTCCCCTTGTGCTCAGCTACTTATCATTGGGTAGAATATACCTTTTTTGTTTTTTAATAAAAGAAAATTGCTACTATTTATTTATATTTTATAAAACGAACTTGTAAAAAGAGTTGACTACTCAGTCCCGAATATCAACACTTATATCATAATTTCTTTTTTATTATATTAATTCATAAAAGTTGAACACTTAAAAAAATGATTTTCCAAATTACTATACATTCGTATGTGATGCTTGTATATATAGATGCCTACATTTATGACTGAATTACAATATCTCCTTTGATTTGATTTGATTTTTTTTTAAAGAACTTGGAACAATCTCATGCAAATTTTTATGTTTATTTATTTTTAGAATTAATTGGAAATTACAAATATTTATTAAAGTTTATCAGGAATAACACCCATTTCTATTATAATTAATATAGTGGTTTACTTTTCTACCATACATGATAAATAATGCACATTTCTACAACAATACTATAAAATAACAATGTTACTCTCAAATCTAAAACATTGAGAAGAGGTGTTTCGAGGCCGTTAATTAACATGGACCACAATAATTCAAAATGATAATTGAATTTAATTTTTTTGGGTAAAAAAAAACCTTAAATCATGCGCACTTAAAAATTGTATATAGTTTTCTTCCATAAGTGCTCAATTTTAGGTTCTGACAATTTATAATACAAATTTAGGTTCTTTGGGGGCAAATGAATTAAAATATAATAGTAGTTTCCACAATTTATCCTACATAAATATTATGTTATATGATACGTAGACAAATTCACACAATTCCTGAATTCATCACTTTCCAACTACTGTTTATAAGGACATGTTTGGTTTGGAGGATGGGTTGGATTTGGAAGGAATTATCACACCTAAATCCTAATCCAATCCCAATGTTTGGTTCAATGGTTTAAGACCCATATTGGTTGGGCCCGTTTTCAAAATGGGTTTAATTGTTGGACAAGTTAACCAAGCCCAAACCCAACAGTACTTTGCTGTAAAATCTCTCATCTATCCTTATACTCACAACAAATATTCTTTAGAGCCCATTTGATGTGATGATTTTCTCAAGATTGCCATGTTTGTTGTAGATCTTCTATTATAATTTAATATTAATTTTATAATTTTATTTGCATATCACACACACACACACACACACACATATATATATATATATATATACATAGAGTTTTATTAACAAATAAAATGCAAAATAAATATAAATTAGGAAAAATATTTACTATTATCACTTTCACATAAATAAATATGTGTTTTAAAAAATATGGTTTCATATAAACTATAACAAAATGTTGAAATTAAGGTTGGAGTGAGTACATGATCTGACTATTGCATTATTTTTATGTCCATGATTTGACTATGGCTAATTTTTCTTAATGATGAAGAAATTTGGTGCAAAGAATTTCTTGGAATGATGAATTAATGATTAATAATTTTGACATTTAACCAAATTGATTTTTTGTCAACCAATGGACCATGATATGGACGTGCAATTTTTATATATAGAAAAATATGATAAATTACAAAATATTTGAATTCTTAAAATCCTTGATTTCTTGTAATATCATTTTATAAATTGCAATACTGATATCGATGTGCCACTTTTATATAAGAAAAATATGATAAATTACAAAATATTTGAATTCTTAAAATCCTTTCAAATAAAGTAGGACTCTTGTAATATCATTTTATAAATTTAATTTCGTGATAATAATTTTGACATATAACCAAATTGACCAATGGACCATAGCTTAAAGATAAACTAAACAAATGCAATGCTGATATCGACGTGCCACTTTTATATATAGAAAATTATGATACTTTCAAATCAAGTACTACTCTTATAATATCAGTTTATAAATTTAATTTTGTTATAATGATCAATCAACAACTTATAACAAACAATTTATATATGAATTTATGAAGAATAAGATTTATTTGTGGATAGAAAACAACATTTTGTTGAGCTTATATTAGTAAAATCGTCATATAAATTTGTGTGCTTAAACTCTTGAACTCTTTATGTATAGATCAAAACTCCTATTCCACATTTTAAAATCTACAATGTTGACTTCTTCATTGATCATAAACAATCAATCTTGGAGGTTCCAATCATGCCAAAACCTCAATTCAATTCAACAAATCTTGGAAACTTCAAAGATTAAAAAAATGGCAAATCTTTGAAATATCTCATCAACACACAAACTCAAAACTCCAAATTGTCATTTTCTTGAAGCAATCACAACAAAATGGCCATCTCATCTACTCTGTTCATCTTCATCACTCTCATCTGTATCCAAAACCTAAGCACTGCTAGCAGCAAGAACAATCCTTCAACCCTAAAATGCATCGAAAAGGAACGATCATCGCTCCTAGAATTCAAGAAGAGCCTCGTAGACGAATCAAGCCGTTTATCGTCCTGGATCGGACAAGAATGCTGCCAATGGAAAGGCGTCACTTGCAACAACAAAACAGGCCATGTAATAAACCTTCATCTCCACAATCCAACCCCTTTTGACCCTGACATGTTCTACAATTCTCAAGACAACAATTATGTCACCAATTATAGCAAAACATGTCTCTCAGGTGACCTCAATCCATCCATACTTCATCTCACCAACTTGATGTTTTTAGACCTGAGTTTCAACAACTTCTCACAATCCCAAGTCCCTCAATTCTTGGGATCATTCAAGAATTTACGGGGCCTTAATCTATCCGTTGCCCATTTCCAGGGCAACGTCCCGTTGGGTTTAGGGAACCTTTCGAGGCTACAATACTTGGATTTGAGTGATTTTTGGAACAACAGATTGGTGGCTAATAGTATGTCATGGATATCAAATCTTACATCTTTGAAACACTTGGACTTATCTGGGGTTTATCTTGGACAAGCTAATGATTGGTTGGATTCAGTTAATGTACTCCCATTTCTTACAAAACTCAACCTATCTAACACATTAGTTGCCAAAATTCCTACTCTTTCACATCCCGAGTTCACTTCCTTAACCTCGTTGGACCTCCAATGGAACACGATAGACTCCATTTTACCCCTCTGGTTGTTCGACCTAACTACCCTTGTTGAGCTTCGTCTTGATGGAAACGGGCTCTATGGCCCTATTCCTCAGGACATAGCAAGATTGTCATCACTAAATGTCCTTGGCTTGTCGCGTAATTTCTTCAATGAATCACTTCATGATTCTCTCTTCACCTTGACAAACCTAACCTATTTAGACCTTTCGCAAAATCTTTTTCAACAACCACTACCTAATGGGATTGTCAACCTTTGCAATCTCAAGTTCTTGGACTTGACTCAAGGCACATTCTTTGGAGAAATCCCAGATTTCGGAGACAGCCAGAATGACTCTGGCTGTCTTCGACATCTGGAGTGTCTTCGCCTTTCTTACAACTCGTTAAACGGATCAATCCCACCTTCCATTGGAACACTATCATCTTTGAAAGAGTTGGACTTGAGTAATAATCACATTAGTGGAAACATCCCTTCCAGATTTGGACAACTTCCGGATCTTGAGAGGTTGGATGTGTCCAACAACTCACTATCCGGATTCTTGTCTGAATCACATTTTGTCAAGAACAAGAACTTGAATTTTCTCTCTATGTCCCAAAACAACTTAGTCTTCAACTTCACCTCACAATGGATTCCTCCTTTTCAGCTCCAAACTATCAAACTAACTTCTTGCAAACTCGGGCCTCTGTTTCCTTCGTGGCTGCAAACTCAAGTAGGTGTAATCGAGTTGAGAATGTCCAACACAAGCATCTCAGACACCTTACCAGACTGGTTCGAGAAGCTACACTCACATCTTCACTACTTAGACTTGTCGAAGAACAACATCAGTGGGAAACTACCTCGTTTTGAGGAGACTAATCGCCCTGGAAGGCGATTGATCTTGCATTCAAACACCTTAAACGGGCCGTTAACACCGTTACCTTCAGACGTTCTTCTTTACGATGTTTCCAACAACTTGATCTCAGGCAACATTCCACCTCAGAATGGTAAGAATCTGACACTGGAAGTGCTCATACTGTCAAACAACGAGTTGGTTGGAGAGTTTCCGGGTTTTCTCTGTCAGATCAAGCAGATGACGATTCTTGATCTTGCAAACAATAACTTCTCAGGAAAAGTACCTGATTGCATTGGAGAAATCGAGAATTTATCAATGTTGGATTTAACAAACAACTCTTTCCATGGAGAAATCCCCAACTCCTTGAGTGGTTTATCTCTCCTGTCTCTGCATTTACACAACAATGGTTTCGAGGGAAATCTACCATCCATGGAGAACATGAGTTCTCTCCACATTCTCGACGTTGGAAAGAACTCTTTCACCGGAGAAATTCCAGGCTGGATCAATGGAAAAAACATGGAAAATCTTGCATTTCTGAGCCTTCAATGGAACAAATTCCATGGCGAAATTCCTACGTTTCTTTGTCAACTCCCTCAGCTTCAACTAATAAACATTGCAGGGAACAACATCAGTGGAAAAATTCCTCCATGCTTCGGAAACTTCTCTGCCATGACTATAACAGAACAAAGCGTGGGATCGTACCTAGTTCTTGATGTTGACTATGGAGGAAGTGTGTTCCAAATCATCAACGGAATCGAACGTCTCTACACCACAACGATGACGTTTCTAACATCCATAGACGTTTCGTACAACAACATTGCTGGAGAAATCCCTGGAAACCTGACAGGCCTCGTCGGATTAAGGAACCTGAACTTAGCTGGAAACAGCCTGACAGGGAAAATTCCAGGGAACATTGGAGAAATGCAAGAACTGATCTCACTTGATCTGTCTAAGAATCATCTTTCAGGGGAAATCCCACATAGCCTGTCTTCTCTCAGCTTCCTTAGCCACCTGAACGTGTCGTTTAACAACCTGTCGGGGAGAATACCAGCTGGCACTCAGCTTCAGTCCCTGGATTCGTCTTCGTATGTGGGCAACGACGGACTCTGTGGAGCCCCGATTTCCAGAAGATGTGACGGCGATCCAGGGGCGCAGGATAACAGAGATATTGGCCACGATGACGAAGATGAAGATGATGATGATTTGTTTCCATGGATTTATACAGGAATTGGACCTGGTTTCTTGACAGGTTTCTTGGTTGTTTGTGGGGTTTTGCATTTTGTTAAGCCTTGGAGGTATGCCATTTTCCGGTTCGTTGAGAAAGTTTGTTCACGATGAAACACTAATTGAAACAGAGGATCTCGGAGATGTTAATGCTAGTCTTTTTTTTTTTTTGTTTTAGTTTGATATCAATATAATGTTATAGATCATGTGCAATTGAAAAAAAAAAAATTACAGATGATGAATTTGAGAGAATTTAGGGTGATGGCTCTGGTTTCATCTCATTCTTGATAGCTGTTGCTAAATGATCATAGGATACAGCCCAGGCAGTGTTCATTTCTTCACTCCATTTTTCACCAATGGCTTCCTTCACTGTTTTCAGCAATGCTTCTTTCACAACCTGTCACCATTCTTCATTCGATTATCAAGATATAGTCCATCTCAATCCTCTATTACAGTTGGTGTGAGTAGAGTATAATACATGTTGAACTAAAATGATATTTTAATTGACATTTTTGGGAAATTGGCAACATAAGTACAAATTTTCATTTATAGCTATTTAAATTGCTAAAAAAAAAAGCTAAGAATTACCTCAAAATGGGGGCCAATGACTCCATTTTTCAGATGAACAGATCCCAACCATTTGAGAGTAGTATCTGAAACTACAACTTCACCTTTCTCATGAAGTTGAATTGCTGATTCACATGTCTAACCCAAGTTTAATCAAATAAATTGCATGCATTATTTAGATAACTAAAAATATTTAAATAATACACAAAAACTTATTTTTTCGTAAGATGGAGTTTCACTGTACACAATCAATAATCCAAATTTTCTAATGAGATTAGATCAGTTGGTTTGTTTGCTAAACTCCTTCTGATTAAATAATAATTGATTAATTATAAAGAATTACTTACCATCTTGAAAACTTTAACAGCATGAGACTTAAGCTTGGGATTATTTTGTGGGATTTCATCAGAGTCCCTTAGAAATGAGAACATGTTCTTTGCAGGTGGTGCAATCTCTAATATCCTATAAACATTCATATCAAACCCCTAGTTAGTACATACATACATATGTATAGAGAGAGAGAGAGAGAGAGAGAGAGAGAGAGAGAGAGATTCATACAGAGTGAAGAAACGAAGACTGAGGTGAGGAATGTTGTCTTTCATGATTTCCCATGATTCTTTAACTAATGCTTCTTGCTTCTCACTGAAACCCTCCATATCTCTCTCTCTCTCCCTCTCTCTCTCTCTCTCTCTCTCTCTCTCTCTATATATATATATATATGGTGTAAAGAGTGGTGTGAAGAAGAAGTGAGTGGCATAAAATGGGAATGTATGATAGTTTGGATTTATTTGTGAAAAAATATCATGAATTAATTAGAGATATGGTTTATGCCAAGTGGGGTGAGATAACTGATCCGTCAATATTTTGTTCTTTTCCCAATTTAGCTGTGTTTTGTTTGTTTGTTGCTCTCAATTATACACACACAAAAATCTTTTCCAATTCTTTCATTTTGATATTTAAAATTATTATTACATATCATGCATGTATATAAGATCTAAAACTATTGTAATACTCTTATCATTTTAAGATATATATCATTTGAGTTTGTTTAGTAGAAATTAATTAGAAACATATAGTTATATGTATAGAATGATTATATTGTTCAGCATTAAATCGACATAATTAATATATTGATACTAAGTAAGATTTTAGTACGAAAAATTACATAGGAACAAATTTTGAAAAAAAACTACAAACAAATAAAAATAAATTATATTTTTTAAAATGATAATTATTTTGATTACATATATTGATTGAAGTGTGTGAATAGAGATGAAAATTGGGTAGTGGTTAAGCAGTTCAGAGGCCCATGATAAGGACTGAGGCCCAAAACGCTATGGGCCTCCAACAGATTTTCTGAAATTATTTAATATTGAATTTCTATAATATTAATAAACAAAATTGATTTTCTCAAGATGACATATCAAACTAATTTGTTCCATTTTACGCCATATTTGCGCTTTTATTTTTTGAACAAGTAATAATAATAATAATAATAATAATATATATATATATATATATTTATTTATTTATTTATATGATTGTTAACTTTATACGAAAAGTATATTCTATAATATTGAATTTAATAAAAGTTTTGGATGGAGTATTTATATTTCATTTTTCATACATTCATATAATTAGTTATACATCTAAATATGTTTAAATGAACCATTAAATTCATATCCTTTGGGGTACTTATAAGACAATTTTTTTTTCTTTAGCATCGATCATATGATCTAAATAACACAAAATAACTTGATATACTTTATAAGTAACGATCTATACTATATATAAAATGAAAGAAGTTGGTAAATTTTACAAATTTGTCATTTTCCCTTCCAAACTATCAACCAATAGAAAAAAAGAAAAAAAAAACTAAATAACTTTTAAGTATCTTATAGAATAAGCTTCACATATATCTTATACAATAAACTATCTTATAATTTATATATAGGGGTATATATGAAACAAAAAAATCTATCTTAAATGATATGATTATATTTTAATGATATAATTAAATTTTGAAAATAATGAAATTTAAACATTGTCAAACATTAAAATTTTGAAAATTACTTTATAGTTTTAATATATAAATGTGGAAAATAGTTTTAAAATCTAAATTTCATTTATGAAGGGTTGTAAAATGTTTAAAAGTTTGAAACTATTATAAAAATATTTAAATAATAATAAAATCTGATAATAATAATAATAATAATAATAATAATAATAATAATAATAATAATAATAATAATAATAATAATAATAATAATAATAATAATAATAATAATAATAAGGTTGTGAGATTAAGTCTAACAATCTTAAATCAACAAATAAAATTTAAAAATTGATTCAAATATATATGTAATATTAATTGTGTAAGATATAAAAATAAACAAATTGAATAAATTTTTTTAAATAAAAATAATAAAAATAATTGATAAAATTTACTCAAAATTATTTCAAATAAATAGATATAATTAATCTAAATTTTTTTTTTTTAAAAACTATAATATGTTCCAAAAAATCTGAAAATTGGTTTAAAAAATCTAAGAAATATTGTTTTAAAATTTAAAATTAATTTGAAACCTAAATTTATAAATATAAATTAAATTTTTTTTTGGAATAAATATAATGCTTTTTGAACAAATCCATCTAAAAACAATGCAGAAAATTATTTATAAATTCTAAAAATAATTATAAGATATAAAGGAACAAAAAAATGAGCAAAACATATTAGTAAGTATAATTAATCACTTCTTAATTATTCAGAAGTTAAAACTCACAAACACAAAACTATTATTATATTATATTCAATTTTATTTTCATATTTAATTGTTGAATATTGATGTTATCAATAAAAAATATTGATTTTTACAAATTTCGAAATAATAAGATGTCATAAATAACTTTTTAACATAACAACTTTATTATATTATTGCAAATCATATATATTATTATGTATCGCGTGGGAGTACTATCAGTACTATTTAAAGAACAAGTAGTAGAAGTCACATTCCTCTTAAGATCAGGAACACATAATATTGTTGAGTTAAAATAATATGAAATAGATTTAAGCACCGAATGAATTGGTGGAGTATTGAGATGGAACATGGCCTCAACGTGTAGGTCTATATATCGCCCATAAATTTGATGTAGATTATTCCATAATTATTGTCTTTTTTCTTAAATAATAAAATAAACAATTAATTAATAAAATTAATATTGCATTTACAATAGATCGTATAGTGTTTCCAAGCTGGCCTTGGTAAGTAAATATAGGAGCATATGGTCTCTTTTGGATAATGTCCCTAAGCACGTGAATGTTGGTTCCATTCCATCAATCTGGTAATTAAATACAAATTTAATTGAGAACTATAAAATAAAAATAAATAAAAAACCCTCTAAGTTAACTACAATTGCATGGAAGTTAACATAATTTCATTTTTACATCCATATATTATTAGATATTCATGATTTAATTTATATTTTGGTCAATAGTTATGAGATGAAACTATCAAGGAGCCATAGTCAAAGTCAGTCTTTCCTTTTGAGTTCGGAGAATAGAAATAAGGATGAGAATAACGTTAGAAAATTGGAGTGATTTGATTCAAATCTTGGCGAAGCTTAAATCCTTAATTACGTTTAATAATTGGTTACTCATTCAATCAGGATTAAAATTGGTGGAAAGATTTCTCAAAACCGAAACATTTTTATTTCTACTTTATTTTATGTTTTCTCAAGTTATGCACATTCAATGTCGTTAGTAGTCTATATGCTAACTAAATTACCAAACAAAAAAAAATTATATTAGACAACTTCACTTATATAATTTTTTGATTAATCAATTTCTTTTTTTTTTTTTTAGGTTCATCTGTCCTCATGAATTAAATCCGTGAAATAGTTTAATTTGTACAGACTCGTTAATACAAATATATATATTATTGTATAATTGTAAAAATTTAACCATCCAAGTTGCTTTAATCTGCCAAATTAGGATTTGAGCACAGGTCAGAACAAAAAAAAAAAGGGAAAACACATATCCAAAAAGAATTTTGGTATATTTCCTTTTTTGGAGGGCAAATGGGTCTTTTTGGGTCAGAGTTTGCTTGAGTGGGTGAAAATTGGAGATACTGTGGTTGGCTTATGAATTAAGCTGTGCAGTAAAAGACAAAGACAGCTTACTATGTATGAATGATTCCTTCCTCGTATCATTAATAACATTAATATTCTTGTAATAAGAATAACCTTTTTTAATCAGCTTTAATTCATTTTTTACTATTAATCTATCAGCTTTTTGGGACATGTGACTATGAAGCTTAGAGAACTTATAATTAAATTAAGCAATATTTTCCATTAATTTAACTATAAAAATTTGGCCATCTTGTACTTTATTCTTTTTTTTCTAACCTATATTATTAATTTCATTTTACTTTATTGTGTATAATTTATATTAATAAGATATATATTATCATTTGTGTGTGTGTGTGTGTGTATATAACAATAATAAGATAACATAAAAAATTCAAAGACGATAGAAAATATAGAATTTTGTTGTATTAATAATGATATTTTACATAAAATTGACTTATGAAAAAAATATCAACATGATTATTAAATTCCAAATAAATAATAAAGTAAAGATACTAACGTGAGAGTTACTGCCGTGGATCCAACAGCAGAATGAAGCATCTGAAGAATCTTTTAGAAAAATGTGAATTTACAATAAATTTCTTTTTTATTTCATATTATTTATTGGAAATTTGGAAAACAAAATAAATGAGGGATGGGCCACATATAATAATTAAAATATAATAGGGATCACATTTACATTATATTGATTACACCATTTGTCAGTTGATTTTGGCTCGTCACCATATCTATGCCCGGATATGTGTATTTATTTAATTTCAATTATTAGGTACATGTTGATTTTTTCTTTATATTTTGTTGAAATAATAATAATATTTAATCTTATATGCGTTCGTAACATTGAACTTTATCAGTAAAATATAATTAAATTAGATAAGTAAACGAAAATAGATCTTCCAGCTAGCTGAAGTTCATAAAGGATGAGAAAAATAAATAAATTTTTTTTCATCTAATTTGGTATACCAAATACCCACAAATCTAAAGCATATTTTGTCCTTCATGTGAATAATACAGGTGGAGTAACGTGTCTATATATATTTTTGACCAAATCTGGCATGTTACTCTTCTTCTTTCTTCTCCTTTTTTTTTTTTTTTTCATTTAATTTCAATTTTAAAAAAAATACAACAAAAAATTTATAGTTGTTTTTAAAGTTAATTAGGAAAACACAGCCATAGCTAGTAATACATCATAAAAAGAAGCAAATCTTAAACTATAAACACACAATTTTAACAAAAATTGAGAATTCATATTGAGTCTTGTATATCTAATATATATCAAGTATTTATCTCTTTTAACTAGTCTTTGAAATCACACAAACATCATGGTGTCATGTTAGAGATTGACTATACTACCCTCGTGGCCCATGTAATGGATTAAGAATCAAAGTCAAGATTAATTATCAATCCCAAAACCGTGTCAGTACACTCTAAACCTTATGCAGATCAACCATATTACCTACTATTAATATTTTATAATTGTACAATTAATACATTAATATAATTGATGATCCCATCAAAAATTGATTGTTTCTTCTTCTTCTTCTTCCTAAGTATACATTATGTAATATATATATATTTCTTTTCCTTCAAGTTTAATTTTGTCCTTCCTTTGTTTTCTTTCAACCAGCTTTCACCTCTTCTTATTTATTACACTTCATGATTTTTATCTAATTATAGCAACCATTAAATAGTTAGTTGTTCTCCTTTAATCCCATTAAATATATCAAAATATCAATAACAATCAGGCCCTAAATAGCATGGCTTCTTAATTGCCTACCATGTTCTAATTTCCCATATATTTATTTTCTCAATATACATATCACATAAATACTATTATTACTATATCACTTTATTAATAAAATTAAACAGGATAAACATAGATAGATATATATTGAACAGATCAGTATTGGTAAGCTTGTTAAAAACTTAAAACTGAAGTAGATAATGAAACCCAACTCTAGCTTGTGATTTTATCTGATAATTAAAATAACAAATAAATGAATTATAATATAATTATCATATTATTCAATAAGAAAAAAACAAGAATACTTCTCATATGGTCAACTAAATTAACTTGACCCTATTTTTTTCTTCAAGAAATAAATGAATGACCAAAAAGGCTGCAGAAAATGAACCATGGAAAAACACACACGCACAAATTGCAGCAGAAAAATAAAATTACTAAAAAAGAAAAATAAAACCAGATTCCAATTCACATAAAACCTTAAATACAGATCAGAATTACTGTTTTCTACTAAAAAAATCTATACGAGATTGATCTTACAAAAATTCAATTCTTTTTTGTAAATCAAATTCTCAGAAACAAAACTAATTCAACAATCTGAAATCATATGCAGTATATATAAGATGTTTCAATTTCCGAAAAAAAAAAAACGTGTAAATCTACGTACATTTGATTCATATATAGACGATAATGGCCGATGATTTTCCATTTTCCAATCCAATTAACTATTTAAAAAAAAAAACTAAATAATAAAAATTCCACCATAATTAACAATTCTTTACATTACACATCGTCTCTTGGCGGCGCCACCGCCGCCGATAGCTTCCTCAGCCATTCTGAAAAATGACTCAATCTCCTCTCTGGCAACAATCTCGAAGAAGTCCAATTCCCAGAGTTTCCTCTTGCATGCCGCCGCCGTCCGCCGCGTCGGCGCCTTCCTGGGCGCGGGCGGGCAGCTGAGCAGCGGCGGAATCATGTGCTCCGGCGACTTGGGTGTGTGGCAATCATCATCTTCTTCACTGAAGCATCTCTCACAGTCAACATCATCAGTTATGTCAGAGGTGAGTGAATTAGAAGCTATTTTGATGATTGGGAGATTAACTCTGAATTCGAGATCTGCAGACATGGTGGGTGGTGGACAAGAAATGGAGAAGAGGTGTGAGTTTTGAGGTTAATATATGGAGAGGATGGGTGGGGGAGGCG
This sequence comes from Scutellaria galericulata, assembly GCA_946896805.1. Classification (NCBI taxonomy): domain Eukaryota; kingdom Viridiplantae; phylum Streptophyta; class Magnoliopsida; order Lamiales; family Lamiaceae; genus Scutellaria; species Scutellaria galericulata. Next base: position 12,688,724 of record OX335789.1, read on the forward strand.
TGCTATGTAAGGTAATTGAGTGAGGAAAAGGTGGTTGGCATTTCTTTATTCTTACACAAGTGAACTAACTTTTGTAACATGTCCATCTCATCAACTCTCCTTGCTTTATAATGCATCTCCACAATCTTGGATTTCTTTTTCTCACCACCTTAAACTCATAAATCTTGGCTTTTTCTTGGGCTAACCACATCTTTTGTTCTTGTCACATGAATTTTGTGCTGATTTTTGCTGGTTTTAAGCATGAAATTACTATGCTTGAAATTAAGGATTTTGTTTCCTAATTAATTATTGGGTTTTATTTTCCAGCATTTAGTTCACAATATCGTATTTGTAATGGATTACTGTTTTTGAATTGTGACGTGGGATGTGGTTTGATAGGTCGCAACAGTTCTCAGCTTTGTGGATTTGAACATCTATCGTTGATCAATCATTGCTAATTGTGCGAATACACTAGTTAATATACGACAAATGATGCTTGTAGTTGTAGGTTAAAACATATGCTCTTAGCTATATATATAGATACCAATTTTGAAAGGATTTTCTTTGTCGATTCTTTCTTGCTTTGAGAATTCTATTCATAATATTATACCATCCATACATATTACATTTTTTTTTTTATATTTGTAACGAAAGATACAATTTGAGATACATGATTTTTAAATTTTGGCAATTTTATGCGTTGGGTAACTTTCTGATGAGATATTAATGATATGTGTCAAAGTTTGGCACCCATTGCCATAATCGATACCCCATAACTTAGCTAAGTGAAAACTCGATTTAAAATTTCAAGTACAGCTAAGATTAAGATTAGTTTAAATTTTAACTTTAATATATCATAAATACATATATTTTTTTACAATGACAAACCTTGAATTGCGTGACATGTATCACGGAAAATGAGTGTCAATTTTTAATAGACATATCATCAAAACATCATTGGAAAATTATCTTGTTTGTGTTATAATTTGGAAAAAAAAAAAAATCGTACATCAAATTGCAATTTTGAAAAAAATATGACTAAATTGCCAAAAAAAAAAAAAGGAGAAAGTTAGAACCTATGCTGTATATTTTTTCTTTTGCAACCCAAGAAAATAACAACCATTTTTGTCTGAATTTTCTTTACATTTAATTTCTTCTTCCAAGATTATAAATGATTGTGTCAGGTGGTGACATCATACATCACATCAATTAATCATAAAATCAAATTTATGTTGTGGATATATCTGAAACTGACTATGATTATTAATCATGGTGCAATTCACAAGTATAAAATAAAAAGTAAAATTCCTAAGCATTTTACATTAAAAACCCATACTAACCAATTAATTATGCCTTTTATTATCTCATTTGATGTTACTTAAGCTTAATTAGAAAAAAGGTGATTGTAAAGTATATACTTTTGTTGCTTGTTTTGGACGTTTGATTTGACAACATTGTATGCTTCCCATTTAGATCAACTTTTGCTAGTCAAGATTAGAACCTAAGCAATGGGATGCCAAAGTCATGTGAGCAATCAATACATAACAATACTCTTTCAATATGCATTATAAAAATGCTTATGATGATTTGATTGAAAAATTAACAAGATTAAATTATCAAATTAATTGCAAAATTAATATCATAATTAAGGATGAAATATTTTTGGCCCATAATACACATCAGATGGCAACTCTCGTCATAAATTCTCAAATTTTTCTGATCTACAATACAAATTTGATCGAAATCTTAATTTTTGGTAATGTATATTTTGGAGTTACATAACAATTTTTAGAAAATTTCCATATGAATCATACAAATTAAGCTAAGTGATGCAAAAATAAGGTGCAAATTGAGTGATTTTAGTGTAAAAAAGATTCTTAACTTAGATGAGCAATGGTCTAATTATTCTCCTTGCTGTCTAAAGTGAGGATTTGCTGTAAGAAGTGTAGATATTAGTTGTCTACATTTATCAAATCCACATGAAAAGTGTGTATGTATAGTGTGTGTATAGAGAGAGAGGAGAGAGAGAGAATCACTTTTTGGGATTAGTGTATGTAACTGCAAGTTTAGAAGTTACGTTTGTGGGAAAAGAGTGGTAACGAAATGGGGACCCACCACCGTCTCACGCGCCTTTTCCAACTATCTCTTTTTACCCTTTTTTTTGTTTCACCACTTTCTATTTTTGTCTTCATACTTTTTCAAGTATGTATAGGATTAATATTGAGTGATATATTTTAGATAAACACTTGTTTCAGACTGTTTTACGAATGTATGTGAACACAAGTTTTATTAGATTTATTGAATTAAATTGAGTTATTTGAATCGATTTTTCTAATTGGAGGCTACGACTTTTATAAATTTAAAAGATCTCGCAGACATTATTTAGAAATTAAGAGGGATTCTAATAAAAATAATAAGAATAAATTAAGAGGGATTATATATGAAAATCAAGAATATTTTTGTTCTAATCTTTTTGACATAATTACTGAATAAATAAGTTAAATAAGGGGTGGCAAATTGGAACAAAGATTGTTATATAAGTTCGAAAGAGAAAATATATCACATTCTAATTTTTCAGGGAAAGTTTAAAAATTTATATTTTACCTTGACAAAAAGACAATTTAATTATTCAAAATGAAAAAATATATCTTAAAACTTAATTAATTTTTCAATTAATTAACCTAAAATATGATCATTTTTTAATTTACAATTAAATTTTTTTTTATCCCATTGCAACCTTGAAATTCTAGAGTTTATTCAATTACAATCTTGAAATTCTGAAATTTATCTGATTAAAACTTAAATCGACAGTTTAAATAAAAAAAAAAAAAAAACTAAAATAGGAAGGGAGGGCAATTGAGTTATATGAGGAATATATTATAAAAATTATAAATTATATAAAAAAGATTATAAAGGTTAGGGTGTGTTAAAAATCATATTAGTCGTAGAAATCGATGAGGATATTTCCATGTCCCCACATTTAATGTGGAAAACACGAATAATATCATAACCGACATGCACCAAGTCGTGTAATATTGCATGTCAATTGCCATCTCTCTCTCTCTCTCTCTCTCTCTCTCTCTCTCTCTCTCTCTCATTTGCATAGGATACTAGGAGAGAGAAAGGAAGAGGGTGAGATGTGAGTAATTAATAAAAAAATAATGGTGCAGTTGGGTTTTACCAATTATGACATATCCAACTCCTCAATCTTTCTTCTTCTCTTCGATCTTTCCACGTGAACTGTCCCCTTCTCACTTTCATTTTCTACCATCTTTTTCACCTTTTAAAAGAAAAAAAAACAAATTATTACCTCTATATTTTTATATTGATTAATTAATATTGTTTTTCATCACCAAAGAATTGACATCAATTAGATTAATTGACTACTATATTGAAAGATAATCACGCAATAATACAAATATGCACAAACTCGGAGATATATATATATATATACACGATAAATATTATATTAATATAACATTTACAAATTTGTGAAAACAGGTCGGTTTTAACTTTTGTGGGTGATGGGACTCTGTGTCATAAAATTATATTTATAAGATCGTTTCATATGAGTTTTTTGTGATAAATAAGAAAGAAGATTTTTTTTTTCCAATTTATAAGATATTTATTACTTTTCCTAAAAAAGAAGAGATTTTTAAAATTAATTTATTATTTATAAAACATTTATTACTTTATCATAAGTCCTATGTAAGTGAAATGAATTCGAAATTCTGTATGTAGTGATATTAAACAGTAGAATTCAATAGGACCTTTGTTTTTATTTTCACTTCCTAAAGTTCTGGATTCAATTCGGGCTGATTTATATGGAATGAATTCAATGTTCTGAATGTAACGCATTTGATATTATTATTTTTTAGTAATAAAAACTAATGAAAGACAAAATCATAATTTTGCTACTTTAATTTTAAGTAAATTCATTTTAATTCTTATATCTATAATTGGTAAGTTCAACTATCAAAACTGTGGGGGAGAGAGAGAAAGTGAACAATCTAAGAATCCTTCTATAATCTTTAATACAATCAAATATCAAAATCAAAAGAACAATGTTTAAAATGAATATAATCAATTTAATGGATAAAAATATTAAATTAGTATACAGAGGTGACAATATTTATCCAACCTTTTTGACCAATTTGAGCAATCCAAGAAATATCACAGATTGAATTATCTTTTAGATTTAAATATGACAATTTCGTTCATTCTAATGGGTTAGTGATTGAAGTGATCCATTAATCTAAATTGTCTCATCATTAATAATTATAATCTTGAAATCAATGAAATTATTGATTCAATTTGAGTTTAAATCGATCTAATTTAGCCTCTTAATTCGATGGATTGAATTGGAGTGGATTGAATTTGATTGAATGGATCTGAAATTTGAGTTTGAATCGACCTAATTTAGCCCCTTAATTCGATGGATTGGATTGGAGTGGATTGAATTTGATTGAATGGACCAAATACACAAGTTCACAACATATATAACTTAATTTGATTATATAAATGATGACGTTGGAAAAATTTAAATTTATGAGACAAAAAATTATGTAATTGAGGAATTAGGCGTAGAATTAAGTAGATTATGGGTAGTGAGGGAAAGGCGTGAATGGTAAAAGCGCGATGCTTTAAATTACATGGAATAATTAATGTGCAATGATTGTGTACAGAAATGTATGCTATGATCCCATTGGTAATTGTAACTGTCACACCTAATTTACACTAGATTTTGCAGACAACTAATTATCATAACCACCACCTTTATCTTCTTTCACTACCTATTTTCAATCACATCACTTTATATCATGTGGGATGTGAGATTTCTCAACCATCGCAACTAATTTTATCATTAGTCTATTGTATCAAGGAAAAAGATTGTGCTTCTATTAGATTTATATTATCTATAAAACATATTAGTTTTGGAGGATCCAAACTTATAGGACTTTATTGCATAAGCAATCACTAAATTGCCAAATATTAGTTTTATATTTTCATGTCAAATTAATTAGTGTTGAAATTATCATCAATTGTTTAATTTCAAATCTTCATCCAATTTTATTTTATATGGGTAGTTATTGCTTCACGTGGATTGTCATTTTCCTCATGGTTTAATCATGGGATGCGACATGAACATGTAGGAAGCTAGTAGGCTTAAATATTTTGATCCTTTTCCATTTTTCCACCCTTTGATTTGTGTTCAAAATTTCGATTATATATATATATATATATATATATATATATATATATATATATATATTATGATTGAGTTTGAATCTTACATCTGAGTAATTTGGTATTAACAATCATGATCCATCAGAATTGCTATCATGTAAATCGTAGAATATAATTTCATACAATCAATCACGTAGAGCTTCGATTTCATGCAAGACATACATATGAGAATAGGTTTCTCATGAGACTGTCTCACGAATTTAATTACATGAGAGATCAATCCACAATCCATACCTTACATATCATATCATACCTTACACTTAATTAGTAAGACAAGTAGTACGTCCAAATCAGGGGAGTAGGATCAATTATTACAAATTGTGTCACCCCCAATCAACTAAATCTGGAACTGAAAATTGATCAGAAGCTACTCAATTTAGGGGTGTTTGCAAAAAATTGTATGGTTGAGAAAGTGATTAAATTTAGTAATTATGGAGAAATCAATTACTAGCAAAAGTAAATTGTGTTTGCAAAATAATTTTAAAGCTAATAGAAGTAAAATTTGAAGTGTGCTAAATAAGCTATACATGTGATTGACAAGGATAAAATTGGAATTAAAAAATGATATTTTTTTAAAATTTAATTGAGAATTTGTCAAAACAACCCCCAGCCCGCTTCTGGATTATAAATTATAGTAGATTTTATAATTTGCTAAAACACTAAAAACTGATTCATAAAACTTAAATAAATGATGAAAAACTGTCAAAATTTCTTACAAACACCCCCTTACTAGAAAAAGGAATAATAAATTGAAGCACATGTTGTCAATTGTACCTTTTTTATATCTTAAATCTAAAATATAATTAGAGATAATTAGTAGACACCCTAGTAAGGAAATCTGACATAATTTGATAAGAATGTTTGTTTCATGCCACTATGCCAATAACAATAAAGTTACACACCCAACAAAATGTCATAGACGACAATTTTATTTCGTAATTGTAGCATGTTAGTAATTTAAATAATTAAAATTATATTTTGTAATTTAACCTGAAATTTTAAACAATTTAAAACAATAATACTCCTTTTCGCCTAAAAATCAATTTGTAAATTGTTTCACTATATCATCATGTATAATTTATTAGTTCATAATCCCCCATCTAAATAGTACAAATTTGTTCATAATCAATAGTTTCACCAAAAAATGCAAGAGTAAGCCTAAAAGCAACCCAAGCATAAAGAAAGATGAATTTTGGGTTCCACCTAATAGAGTGTTCTCTCCAATGAGAAAAGAAGAACTATTTAATTACCTTACAAAAAAAACCATCCTGAGAATAAAAATACTACAAAAAATAACCTAAATGTATTTGTTCTTATCTCACATCCTCAATAGGAAGTATAAGACTGTGTAACACAGTTTTCATCAGCAGCCGAAAGTATGGTGCTTGATAGCAACACCAACATGATATTGCAAACAATATTTTAAGGGTCTTCAAAATTTTGTCTCAAGTAAATTTGATACCTGTATGACTCCCAATATGTTGTTTAATTTATAGAACAGAATTTATAGCTGTAGTTCTTTTGATTGCATAGTGTCCATCCCGTGCTGCATATCGAGGTTATGATAACTGCGATTGAAGAAAAACTGTGTTATCGTAAGCAAAAATAGAATTCAAGGACACTGAATTGTTCATAGTTTTGAAAAAGTACGAGAACAAATTTACATAAATGTATGTAAGCACATGATTTTCAAATGCAGAAGCGCAGAACTTCAAAACCGATTTTTGCTCATGATCATAAGCAAAAGGATCCTGTTGTTACAAAAATGATAAACCACCACCTAAAATTTATATCAATAACAAATAATCAATGCTTACATAATCGAGATTTTCATCTTAACTGAAAGCTGGACGTTGTTTATGCTATATAACAAGAATATCAAACCTAATCTTTATTGTGCAACAACATATCAGTAAACAATGACTTACTTTATAGTTTGATGACAGAAGAGTGCTCTGAACCAAAAAACGAACCATTGCCACTATATATTGCCTGTAATACAACCATTTCATTACATGAAGCCGCATAGCATAGTTCAACTTTCACTAATTTGGTCACACAAGAACAGCCTATTGCTGCATTTTTAATAATTCATGGGGAACATGAAAGCTTTATTTCATCATATTCAAAAAAGTTTAAGATGAGCATATATAACATAATATAGAGGTATGGTTAGAGAAGTGACAATTATGAGTTTTCCATATGACATATTGAATAAAAGCAACATGGCCTTTCCAATTATTAATCATTCACTAGAAGAAACTGGAAATTTAACTATGACTATGTTATGGGTGAGATCGATTGGGTACAACAGAAAAGACAGGTATGCTAGCAGAAACAACAATTAGTAAATTCCAACATTGACTTCAGATGGAAAAGTTAATATATACACAGGAGATTCCCTCATAAGAAAATTTCATAGCGGCAGAGTCAAGCCTCTTTCCAATCAGATCAGATATTCATATTGATATAACCCCCAACTACTGAACTATAGTTGAGCAAGAACATACATCTTCATATAAAAAATTATAATTCAAATCTCCAGTTGGAAAGCAAAACAAAATCAACAAGAATTTGAATGTACCTCCATCAACTATTTTATGTATAACATCAAATGCCGATAGAAGCGGCCCCGGATGAAACGCTGCCAGCGGTACTGAACTGAATTTTTGAGGCTCATGTTTAACCGTTCTTGAACAAGCCTGCAGCACAATTATGTCAGCACATGCAACAAGGCACTTTCATCAGCTATGAAACTTCAATGTATCAGTATTTCTTACCATCTTACAAGACATCTCCGAATACCGCGGGTGACAGGGCGGATAAAGGATGGATCGCGTTGGGTGTACAACAAGCCAACCTAAAGAAGGCATTAAAGAATAATAAGTCCATTTAAAGCTTTCTAAATCTTCTAAAATGAACCAGGTGGAAGGACACATTAAAAGGCCATTAAGAAATTTGCCTTCAATTAAAGAATTAATCATGAAAAACCGTTTTACAATATACCACTTCTTCAACCTTATTATCCTCAAGTTAGAATTTTTCTTTGAAAGTACACCTCAGTATAGCAACTATGATTTTATATTTGGCTTAAAACTCCCCAATTAGTTCAGTGTGAAAAAAGTACATGAGACATTAAGAACTGCTTTTGAACAGAGCAACAAAAAATAGAATACTGAGAAAGAGCAGCAAGTAACTATCAGTACAACACAAGAGTTTGGTGCTAAAGTACACAAATCCTATGTCATTACCTCTAGCAGTGCAACAGCAGCAGGATCATCCAAGAACTCAAGGCTAGGATCACCAAAATAATTAACCTGCATCAGGTGAAGGGAAATCCTGAAATTGCTTCAGAAGTTCAACCAAATATTTCTACATCAGTAGTGTTCTTTATAATTTACATGAGAAAAATCTATGGTAGACTGCAGATACCAATAGAGGAAAATCAGACAAGTTTTGGATGAAGAGGCTTAAATTACATCATTCAATAATTTCTTAGATGGAGAAAAACATGTACTTTATTTGGTGTTTTTATGTCCTATAATGACGTTTCGGAAACATAACCTCATTGCACATGCAGGACAATAGGAATTAAGAATGTAGCTAAATGCTAAGTCACGGCTCACATGTGAGTCTGTGACATTTGCTCGCTGAAAGCAAGTATTTTGACAGTTCTAGGATTAAATTTACCGCAAACCCTGTATGGACGAGAGCTTGAAGAAGGTCCATTAGCTGAATTTTAGCCCATATTGAAATATCTGTTTTGGGTGGATGTCTCCAAGGAGCACCAAATTGTAATCTATCTTTCGAGATTTTTCCACTGTGTACATCAACAGCAAACTTTTCCAAGAGCAGTAATGCTTTATCCATAGCAGGATTAACCACATTCACCTATAGTAGAGAAACAGCAGTAATGAGAAAAGGAAAAATAAAAAATAAATATAAAATAAAAAAGGGTTTCAACTTTATCATCAACAAAAAGTAAGAAAACTACAACATAAACCACATACATCAGGATCTATGTGAAATGAAATAATTCAGGGCAAAAGAGAAATTTGTGGTGTCAAAAATATATTTAGTGACCTTGGTGTAGAAAATTGAGTTGCTACACAAATTAGTCTTTCATGCTCTCTTCACTGTTAACATCAATCAGAGGGTACTTTTTACCAGACAAAAGAAGAGATATTCGGAGAGGAGAAAGGCTACTTGTTTTCATATTTTCTTTAATAAAACCTCCTCATTTTCCTAAATAAATCTCATCCTTCTACTCTTTCCTTCTATGTTTGCATTTATTATTGTTTGCTTTTATTGATTCACTAAGCTGGCAGGTATTAACGAGTGGAAAAATCCATCCCATGTCTACTCCGTGATCTGGCCCACGACGTTTACTACACCTGATTCAATTTACTAATGTAGCTCAAACTAATTCTCCTCAAACTCATACTTTACTTAGCCAATAGGTATTGCACTCCCTTTGCACCATGTGCTTCATTTTCGAAATAGTTTCAATTCGCAAGCAACTTTCACATGTTCTAGAGTGAATATTGGTTCACAATTTACTTGGGCTAGCAATTTGTAGCTACGAGGTGGAAGTGTACAGTACAAAAGGTAACATCTAGAAGCAAGACCATAATATAAAAAGGAACATGAGAAAAGAAAGAAAAGAATTTGGATACATGAATTAAAATCTGAGCTTCATCAGGAACTTACCTGCAAATATGCCAAATACAGATCAATGATATCTTCAAATGTACTCTCGTAGTTCATCAGACTGTCATTAAAAAGCTCTGTTCATTCAGCTAGAGTAGACAATGGAATTACACAAGACGCACAAGAACTTTTAAGTCTCCAACCACTACTTCAGTGTAATTCAGAAACAATATATTCTCAAGATATATAAAAGCTATTAGATTAAAGTGGTCAGTTTATGGTTCTTCGTATTGAATAATTTTCTGGTAGATCATAAAATATTGAACTTGTCAAGACTGAACTTAGAAAGTTCATTTCCATGTTAATGCTTTGAACTTATGCACCATTTCACTAATTGTGATGCTTAAAACAATCATAAACCTAAAGTAAATAAACAAACAGGTCAAGACAGCTGTTCAAAAGATTTCATAACTATAAATTAGACTCCCACAACAAGTATGCCAAGTAGCTAGGTCAAGCTATCAGTGGCACTGTTTTGATTATGACAATGTAGAAAGCAAATTAGTTTGAGAACAAGAACTGTCAACTATGCTGACTTGCAATTTCCGACAATCACAAAACTCATGATTTCAAAGTGGATGTGATCAGTCATGTTGTTCATTGTCTTGAAACTTTTTTTATTTTATTTTTTTGCTTTCAAAGATGCTATAATACTATACATAATTAAAATATATTTCTTCCAAGGTTATATGCGACTCCCTTATTTTTATCTTTATGCCTACCATGTGTACTCAGCTCTCCAGCCCCCATTAATTGGCCTTTCCTCATGCAATAACTTATATTTCTTTATCTTCCATAACCACAATATCTCATTCCTACCACCATCTAATTACCAAGACATGAGTGAATGGAGCAGAAACATCTTGGCAATATCCATGATGATTTTTGTGAGAATCGGAGAGAAGAGGGAGAGGGGGGGGGGGGGGTGAGAGAGAGAGAGAGAGATGTGACACACTAGCATGTAATTAGAGAATAGGAACAAAATAGATAAAAATGGGGCCATGTAATTTTAGATCTAAGTTTGATCCGAGTTTGAAAGCAGATGTTTGTTTTCAAATGTATGCAACCACTTATGACATCAGGTACATGCTAGATGAAGGTCGTACTTGTTAGAAACACTATAAATAATATTAAACCTAAACCACTTGCATAATGATTTTTTTATTTTGTTTTATAGACACCTGAACAAAATGATTATAAGGAACAAAACTGCACGATTGCAAATGAACCAGCATATACATAGACAAGCAAAGGACTGTCCTTTGATTTCTATTTCTTCACCCGTAATCAGTATTGGTATTACCCCAATTTTGGTCTTAGAAAATTTAGTCGATTGACTATACTTACTTCTGGTAATGATTACTGAGCTTGAGTGCATAAACCTCAAAGAGATGTCGCATATTTGACCCTAGTACCTCAACAATCACCTGCCACTGCAGATCAGATAAGGATTGTGAATATATGCACCGTCTGAAATTCATTCATGTGTCTTGTGTCACATGCTAGTATATTATGACCACATGCACAAATTCAAAAGATCAAACTTGGATCAATTTGAGACTGCTGATAGTTTCTACATGCAAACAAGGTCTGGTTTGAGGATTAAGTAACATTTGAGAGTATAAAATATAATTAATGTTAGAATTGCTTCTTCGCATTGATCAAAAATTGATGTACTTCTCTTGATAAATCAGGACTAATGAAATGAAAAAAATTCCACAATCAGATTCAACTAAGTTCTGCAGCGTTTACCCAAATTTACATATTACAAGCAATAGAGGCTAAGATGCTTAATCTTATGGCATCTTCATGGTTTATCAGTAAACATGAAGTTCCAGACACCATATACTCATACTACCTTCTTGAATTATATTTCTTACATTTTCCAATAAGAAAATGAGTAAAGATAATGAAAGATTTAATCTTGAAAGAAGTACTCCACCTCCAGGTGATTTAACTACATCTGTTCATGCATATATTACTGATAATTTAATAAGATATGTATGGGCCTAGGATCTAGTGAACTTTGTAGCATTCAGCTTTTATATTGTTGAAAAGTGAAAAAGGACATGTTTCTAAGCAAATTAAAGAAAAACAGATCATTTGAAAATGTGAAGCTTAGCATAGTTTTTAGAAGCTCAAGATACAAATACTTGAAATTTCTTCATTAGATAATACCTCTGATTGACTGAAATAGTCATCGACCATATGCAATTTTGCTTCCGCTATACTCCATCCAAAATTCTGAAATTAAAAGTTGCACAGTGAAATAACAAAAACACAACTGATTAAGAATACAATATTTTAGAGCAACAGAATACTATAAATCTTGAAATGATAACATCAAAAGTATTAAAACAAGTGCAAACACACTTTGCCATTGGCCAATCCACTCAAATCTTTTCTTTGGTTCACCTTCAAGAATTCTTCACAATAAAACCTTTTTCATAGGACCATATTTTTTATTTTTGTTTTCTCTTTGTTTCCCTTTCTTTCCATTTTACTTAGAAATAGTATAAACCACAGGGGCGACAACAACCAACTAAGAATGTCCCATATCACTATTTCAACAGACCACAAGTTGCAATTCGATAACCCCTGTTTCAATTGCTCCTTTCTCTTATATTCTTGAGTGGCGAGCTTAATGTTTCTGAATTTAATTGGCAGGACCAGACCGAATCCATGATGTCCCTTGCTCACATTCCTTACACAATAGTAGAACAAATCTTTTAAGGAGGAATGGTATCATCTGTATCAAGATTCATGATGGTATAGTTTTCTTTCAGAATGTAAAGTATCTTATGTTGTTCTTCAGTCAACTAAGATATCCCAATAGATGGCAAGTCGTAATACAACGCCCCCATCAACTAAGATATCCCAATAGAAGGCAAGTCGTAATACAACGCCCACATCAATGCTTTCTCTAAATTACAAATAATTTTCTGCTCAGCCTATGTTTATATATAAAGTTGAGAAATGGGTTCTTCAAGAGCACACATTTACCAGAGCATTGCTGGTACTATTACCATGCCAGATAGCAATCCCGTAAAATTGCCATAAAATTAAGGCATATAGTTTCAAATGGCAGACTTCTATTTCAAAAGCTTGAGAGTTACTCTGACAAATTAATCATTCACAAAAAAAAAAAAAAAAGATTAAAAAAAAAAACAACTGTGCATATATATATATAGAGGGGGAGCGGAGGGGAAGAGTGGGGTTACCTCACGGGAGATGAATATATCTGGAAATCCAAAATCGATAAAAGCTTTGTATGAGTAGTAGCTGCAGATTTAAATTAGCTGATTGTAAAATTGAGAACAGATACACGACATTGTAGCAAAATTATAGGTAAAAAAACTAACTCAAGAAGATAGAAAACACACACTCAAAAACTTAAGACACCAAAGTGATGCTTAAACTAAGCAAAATTAGACAAGTAGTTCTAAACGTATCAAATTAATTTATCAATAGCTGGTCTAGAGCAATGATTCCTTAAGTAAGGTAGCCAAACATTGTATTACACTTGCATAATAATTGTCGCTACTGTGCAGTAATTAATAAGTAGTTAAACATCCTACTTGAAGAGCAGACTTGAAGAAGCTGAAATGTGTTCTAGATAACAGACAGCGAAGTCTAAAGCAGAACAGATTTGGAGAAACTGAAAGACGATATTGAACTGAACGATCTTCCCTATCTACAAGAAAATAACTATTTCAATGAGACAGGAAAATAGTGACAGAAAGAACAGAAGAAACTACATTAACCAGGAAAGGGAAAGGACAAAAAAAAATCAAGATTGAAGGAGATGGCTACAGGAAAATAAAATAAAATAAAATCAGAGACTAGTAAAAGAGTCCTTAAAAAAATCACAGAAAACCTCTGTAAAACTTCTGGTTGGTCATGTTTTCATAGCATACAGAATTCTAACAAGGCACCAAGTCAAGTTTAAATATGCAAATTTTATGAGCAAACAAGGAGGTAATCAAGCTTTACTACGTCAGATCTTTATTTATGTAAAAATCATTCATAGGGTTAAGTACAAAAGCAAATCAGAAACAGCTAATCACTTCCTGCAATTAAAAGAAAAAAGCAGTCCCCTCCCCCCTCTCCCAAACCCTCCCACAGGATTCAAATCACAGAAACAATGTATTGGGGTGGAGGGGGGGGGGGGGGAGGGCCACTTAAGCTTACAAAGTTTTGGGTTCAGCATGGCATAATGAAATAATGAAATTGTTCACTTCTCATTCTACAGCGCTTATAGTATACAAAAGATATGAACAGTGAAAGGGATTTTCATTCTTTTGGGAGAAAAAGAGTTCCACTAAAAGCCATAGCTTCACAAACACCATAAAAATATTGTATTCAACATTTGTCCAAACAAACAAGACAAAGGAAAGATGTAGACAATGTTTTTCTAAAGAAAATGTATCATCCATTTGAAAGCATGTAATTCTCAACCAAGTTGATCACATGTCAATAAATTCAGTGGTCCATTTGAACCAGGCAAAGGTAACAACGTTTACCTATCAGATGTTACAAGAATAACCGGAAGACATCTCTCATTTGCACCCAAAGCTACCATTCTCCAAATCAGGCTGTCATGGTACATGGATCCACATATTGTTTTATCATCATCTAAACTAGCATTCTTCAGAACCTCAATATTGTTTATCACCAGCTTCGGCTACTTATTTCATCATACCCAGGAAAAAGGAAGAGAATAGAGAAAAATGAGAAAAAATGTAGAGAGAGTAGAACTGTCAATAGTAATTAGTTCTCAAATCATCTAATAGAGATGTATATTGCATGGCCATTTCATTGTTTATTATCTAATCAAGTGTCTGACTCCATTTAATCCATCTACATTAAGTATATGCTTTTGAAAAAGGTGCCAAACCTTTCATCTATAGAGAGAATTATAAATTGTGCATATTTGAAACAGCACTGCACCTATTTGCATGGGGAATTAAGAACAATTTGTAATTCCATGTGAATTAGAAAGTCCAACCAGAGCATATAAAGTTCAAAATACATCTAACTCCAGATTTTAGTGCTGCACAATTGTATTGACTGTTTTAACTGATAGAGATTCGATACTTGTTATCCTTTTTCCAATTTCAGTTTCAGACATCCAGATTTACCACATCAATGCGAAATAAAACTGATATAGTTAACCACATAATGGTATTAAGACTTTAATATATCAACTATGTTACCTGAAAATAGTCCACTTCTGCAGCCAAAGACAATAACTCAAGCAACAAACAAGGCCAATCAGTAGCAGAATTTGCCAGGGACCGTGAAAATCCACCCCTACTATTTAAATCTTGAATCGCATTTTCCCTCCACCTCTCTTGAACCCTAATGACCTCTTTAGCCAACTTCAGTGCCCCCATGGCTTCCTTGTAATATGATGACTCCTCTATAGTGGTGCTCTTACCTAAAATCCCATCTAACTCTTGTTCACTGAGTCCAGCAGAAATTTTGAAAACTGCATTGTCCCACAAATTTGATGTGGAAACCCTGTTCTTCTTAGTTATTAAACGAATTTTAGAACCCGAATTGACATTCAAAATCTGGTTGAGGGCAGTGGTTGGACTGTGCCATTTGGTAAGAGTGTTAAATATTTGTTGGGAGCTAATGGTCCCAAGTTTGATGGCCCTTTGGGTCATTGACTCAAGACAGTTTTCAAGCTGAGCCTTCAATGTAACAAGTTTAGGTGGTGGGCACATGGTCCATGATGTCCATGGATATGAGTGGCTGTGCTTTGGATGGTAATCCTTTATCGATTCTGCAAAGTCCACATAACCAGTGATGTGAGGGCCTGTGTTCCATTTTTCAAACAGGCCTGTTAATGACAAAAAAGAAAGGCATATTAGATCAAGCCAACCAGAATGGTAGGTTGTAAAATCTAATTCCATTTGTCTGTTGCATGAAATATGAGATGAAATCTGTAAAAATACCAGAAAAAAAAACGAAAATTGGTAGTAACTAGTTAGAATACAGAAAATATGCTCATATAAATCAAAAGAATATGTGACATATGAATACTCATTGCATGAGGTGTATTAATACTTTCACACTATAGATTGTGCTAACGATACATATTTCGAGTGCCATGACTAAGAATATTATGAAGTTGACATCAGCTCGATGAAAAAGTTTCAGTAAATGAAAATAAGTGGTATGTACGGCGGGTTGTCCCATATTCTCAACCCCCCAATTCAACTATCCATCACAAGAATAAATAACCAAATGCAAGTCCTTATTTCTATATCCATCAAGAAGAAGAAAATTGCTCTCCTCATCCACCCCTCGTTTGGAAACGAGACTCTAACTTTTACTTTGTAGTCTAATAAACAGCAAAGAATTTACAACGATATGATAAAAACTCCAATGAAGCACACACCACTCAAAGAATTCCTAAAAGTTAGTAATTTGTGCTGAGTCATCGGATCATTCCACTGTCTGCACACATTCACACTAATTATGAATGGTACACATTTGATAATTCACACTTTAACTACATACATACATACAACATATTTATATCTATAGAATGGGATTAATTATTACTTACGGTCAAGAATAAGGGTGGTTTTTCCGGAGCCGCGGGGGCCATGGAGGATGAGCGGCTGCGGCACGCGGTGGTGCTGCACGTGGTTGTTGAGCACTGTTTCCAGCAACGGTCTCGGAATGATTCGCCATGGCTTACCGTTCATCATTGATACTCAACTCTGAAAAAAATAAAATAAATAAATAAATAAATAAAATAGTAAAGCCGGAAGAACAAAAATGCTGAGGTTTGTGAGCAATCAAACTTACAGACATGGCAGCGGATACAAAATTCGCAAGTGTGTAACCCAAAAATATGGTTCCCTAATCTTTGTCCTCTTCGCAGATGCTTGTTCTTTTGCTTTCACAAACAATCATACACACAGTCATTCGAATTTCTCAGTTTGTGTGACTTGTCGTTGATGATTGAAATGGTTTTGAATTTGTTTTTTGTTTGATTGACGGAGATTGCTCTGAAATTGAAGCTTGCTTCAATGGCGGCTCCTGTGAATGTGGGAAAATTGATATTTTTGGAGGGCATCGGTAAATTTGCGAAGAAAAGAACAAGTATTTAAATAACTATTTAACTAACTATTTAATTAAATATCAAATTTTTGTAATATTTAAGAAATAATAAATTGGATAAAAGGCATGTGATAAAAAACGATAGAATTGAAATATTATAAGTTGCAAATTTAGATATTTTTAAAGGGATGGACTAAGAGCACCGCATTGAATTTTAAGAGCACTCCATTTTAAAAAATAAAAAATCCCGAATTTATCCTTGGAGTAGAATAACTAATTTCGTTCGGTCGTGTTGGCCGAACACATAGGTGTTGACCGAACATATAGAAGAGTGTTCGGCCAACACGACCGAACGCGGGCTTCTATGTGTTCGGTCGTGTTGGCCGAACGGGCTTCTACGGGTTCGGTCGAACACGGTCGAACGGAATTGCTCGGATTTTACTACAATTTTCACACAATTTTTGCACATTTTAAAAATCCGTAGAATGTTCGTCATTATGTTGGCATTATGTATGACCTAAACGACTTAAAACAAAAATTAGAAAAATCCGAAAAAAATGTTTAAAAATCGAAAAACGGTAAATTACCTTTTTTCCTACAATTTTCACACAATTTTTGCACATTTTAAAAATCCGTAGAATGTTCGTCATTATGTTGACATTATTTATGACCTAAACGACTTAAAACAAAAATTAGAAAAATCCGAAAAAAATGTTTAAAAATCGAAAAACGGTAAATTACCTTTTTTCCTACAATTTTCACACAATTTTTGCACATTTTAAAAATCCGTAGAATGTTCGTCATTATGTTGGCATTATGTATGACCTAAACGACTTAAAACAAAAATTAGAAAAATCCGAAAAAAATGTTTAAAAATCGAAAAACGGTAAATTGATTTTTTTGCCCCTCAAACGACCCCGGATGACCAAAATCCATCGTTCATCAACACTTGTGTTTGATTTCTCGCATCGTTTCGCAAGTCGTGTGCGAATTTCAACACATTCCGAGATATTAGACTTTTCCCGACAAAACGTATGAAAATCCGTCGTGTTGGCCGAGCAGAGTCGTTCAGCCGTGTTGGCCGAACATGTTGAAGGCCGTTCGGTCGTCTTGACCGAACATGTTGAAGGTCGTTCGGCCGTCTCGACCGAACGGAACTAGGGTTTCTAACCCTAAGGGTAAAATCGGAAATTTTTAATTTTTTTAAAAAAAAAAATGGGGTGCCCTTAGAAATCAATGGGGTGCTTTTAGACTCTCCCATTTTTAAATTTAGACAAAAGAAAGAAGGTAGGATTATAGCTAAAAAGATAATTAATTAGAAATGATTATAATTATTCACTAAAAATCATTTAGAAGTGATTAGAGGGAGTAGATTTTTTGGTCACTAATTATATAAATACAACTAATTAAGTATGGAAAGCATGAAAATGAATCCTCTAAAAAGTCAAAATTTTTTTTTTTTGAAATTAACAAATCACGCAATGACTATAAAACAAATAAATTTATATAATTCTTAAGTGCACATTTAAAAAGTAATAATAACTTAATAATAAATAATATTAATAATTAAGATTTAAGAATAGAGTTTAGATGGAAAAATCATTTTATGAGCCATAAATGTCCTTGATGATTGTTACCTTATATAATAAAATATTTTATCATGTTCTAATGAAATATAAGTTAGCAAAATTTTGTTCCAACACAGAATGATCAATGATACATATTCATGCCAATTTTTTTTTTTTTTTCAAGTGAAATACATTGCAGGGCTTCAAATCAGAGTTCATAACAATTTCAGGATGTAATATTACAACTAAAAATATAAAAGAGTAAAATATAATCGAACCTCCACCTCTTTTAAATTTTAATTAAATTAAGAAAATTGACGTGGAGAAAATTACCTTGCTCTCCCTCCAAAACCCTAAAGCCTAAAACCCAAGCCCTAAATGGTAATATCCTTTTCCTTCAATTATTATGAATGGTATATACAACTGAATAGAAACAAAATAAAAAGAAATAATAATAACAGTCTAACACTAATGCATTGTGTTTGTGCCTTCTTGGTATAGACTAAAAGAATATCAATCAAAACTGGTACACCTCAAAAAACTTGGAGCCTCTGTAATGCAGAGCCATCTTTGATGCTCTAAGCATGTGTTATGTTAGAAGCTTTGTATCAGCAGTAAGTACTCTAATTCTGTGAGAAAGATTTAAGCCGTGTTATCGCAATCTTACTCCTTTCCAACTCGATGCTGTGAACGATGATTGGTTTGATCGGCCCAGGTAGTGTTTGATCCAGTCGAGTCCATCGCCAACCTATCCTCCTATTGACTTCTGTCTGTATCCATGCTTTAACCGATCAAGCAATTTCTCCTTCGTTTTTCTCTTCTTGTCCATCTTCACTCTGTATCGTATTTCTCTCTCCCGTTCGTACACACCTTGCCAGAAAACTTCCCCTGTTAGTGGCCACAACCATCTTCTGTAGGGATGGTCATCGTCATCTGCAGCCTCTGCAAGGTCTTCGTCCATGTTTTTTAATAAGGTGTTGTTGAAGTACTTTGCCCACATAAAACCTTTACGTTGATCAATGGGGTGTTGTTCTTTCAACAAGCCTGAATGAGGATCGATGTAGACCATCTTCCGAGCGCTGTGATAAGCCCACACGTTTACTAAGAGTTCTGTAATTCTACAATAACAGTGCTTCTTCTGTATATAGAAAAAAGTGAGCATGAGAAGAAACATTCCTTTTGCTTTATCTTCGTTGATTCTTGAACTGATGAAGAGTTAATAATGTGTTCTGAGTACGTACCTCAGGTGCTGATAAGCCTAGAAAACACTCGGATGTCTTGTTTGAGTTCACGTGCAGACTATGCAGAGAATCGATGAACATCCTGGTATCATCATCAACTTTGCAGTCATATAATAAGCCAACTTATATGTATGAATGAACAAATAATGAGAGGATAAATTGCAAACACCACCTTCGCATTTGCTTATTATTATTTTTTTTGTTATTGCAAAATGGTAGTATAGGAGTACCTGGAGAACATTATGAACTCAAGAAAGGACGTGGTTGGCATTGCCCAGCTATGCAATGCCAACCAATGGCCACCACCTTGAGGCATGGGTGGAAGAGCTTCTACATTTGATGGCAAACCATACATTCTTCGGAATGCATCTTCAAAAGCTGTTCTGTAAGTTTGGAACAGGAAGCGGAAAACATCAGAATTCTATAATCCTGTAACTAGATAATATTCTACTTGTTAAGTAAAGAAACACTGATACCAGCTGAATCTTGAAAGAAAACTACAAACTAAGTCCCGATGTAATCAATTTATGATACATGGATGAAGATAAATAATCATGCAAAACACAAGTCCACTTCCATAAAGGTGCTTCCAAATCTTGTAGTGAATCAAATGTGCCGCTTATATTTATGTAAAATTACTAATGGATGCACAACAAACTTTCTAAAGAAAAGAAAAGGACCATAGGATCAAACATCAAACCACATGCAATTTTTCTGGTAACACTAACCTGCACCTTCCTGCATTCATAATGTCACATGTGGACCAAAAAGTTAGAAGGTCATTGTTTCCTACAACGCCACGATCCATATCCAAACACGCCCAAAAATATATCACGTCTCCTTTAGTGTTTTCTTGTATAGTTTTCTCTAGAATCTCTTCCGCTTTTTTAGATAAAGATACCTGGCATGATGGAGCAAGTTTAGTAATTAAATATGCAGGCATCAACAACATATAGCTTTCAGATATTACCTCTGCAAAAAAAAGAGAGCCATGTTTCAAATGAACTTTTTGTCAAAAACAAATATATATATATATAGTTGTGTTTCAAAAGTTTAAGTTAGTTTTTAACTGAAAATCTATAATACCCTAGTAACTAACGTGTGGTTAGCTATAACAAACTTTGAATGATGGACTTAATGAACAAATTTACAGGTATAAGCGTTTGATTTCATGCCTTACAAAACGTTGTGCATTCTCAAAAATATAAAAGTTGTACTTTGGTAAAACATGACTTTTTTTGTGGATGGATGGAGTAACTCAACCGGAGTACATACATGAGGTCTCAGTTTTTTATATAATTTTGAATTTGAATAATTGATCTGCAAAAATTGTGCAATTGATGGTCGGAATAAATACCTTCCTCCCAGCAGTGCGCCATGACTGAAATCCAATCCAGGGTCCCTTGTGAATGTCATCGATCCCATTAGCAATGGCAAACATTGCTCCAATCTCACAAAGGATATTACAATAATAAGTATCATTCAAGATGGGAAGGCGACTAACTGCATCAACATCATCTGAACTCAACCTTCGAGCTTTAGTAGACTGATTCAAAAAAAGAAGCGCACTGTTCAAATAACAATTTATGGACAAAAGGAGAAACATAATCAAATAAAATGCTTAGCCAAATTGTATCAAATTAAAATCCACCAACCTAGTTGTGAAGAACTTACAAGACTTAATCCACGGTATAATGAACCATGGTGTAGAAATGGCCAACCCCCAGCACCATTGTACATCTCATAGATGCATATTGGCTGCCCAGTTCTCTCTAGCTCGCCTTCATCCCTCTCGTTTGTTTCAAATCTAAGCTTCTCTGACTTTCGAGCATTACGATAAATCTCTTCCCACTCATCAACATCTTGCTCCAATCGTTCCTCAATCTACACAGCACAAACATGCTTCAGCTATAAATCGGGGAGGGGGTGGTTTGTAAATGGTGGAATAGAATTCCACACATGATAGAAGAATGTGGACATACCTCCTCTCTTTCTAGCCTCTCAACTTCCTCAGAGATTTCTATTTCACTCAAGATATCCCATTCCAAAGTTGTTGGGATGTCCACTTCAAGACCTTCAGAATGACCTTGGGTCACATTTCCTAACGCAACATAACTTGTCATGTCTTCCTCAAGGTCGTAAACAATACTTGAACTCATCCTCGTATTATCTTCTAGTAGTAGATCTTCTGTGTCTCTAGATATTTGGTCAAGTCCCCTTCTGAAGAGACTCCATTCCCATATAATATTATTCATTTGAGACGCACGGCTTGGCAGCAAGACATCTGATGGGAAATGAAATACATCTTCCACTAGTTTTGCATGAGCAATGATGCAGTCTTCTGCATACATATTTTTGGCATGCAGCCTTCCAGAGGCAGCAACAGAACGTGCAAATCTAGATAATTTCCCATCGGATATGAGAAGTGAAAAGGCATTTCTTAACGCTTCAGGATCATTTTTTGGAAAAATAATCCCATGAACTCCATCAACAATCTACCAATTCAAACAGTTAATTCAAGGAAAAGATTATTACCTTCCAGGATAGCTTAAAGATCATTTCAAAAGAAAAAAATGAATGACATACATATTTTTTTATGACAGGATAATTTGGAGCAAGCACAGGAATTCCAAATGACATGGCTCTAGTCAGTAAAGGAGGGAACCCCTGCTCATCTTGGGAGGAACCATACAGAACAATATCAGCCATTAGTATTATACCATCCACATCACCATTTATACCATAATGCTTCAACGATCCTTGATTTAGTCCCAGACGATTTGCAACATCCTAAATAGATGTACAGCTGATGATCAATATATATTATTCAGGCATGGTCAAAGAAGCTGTCAGTAATCCAAGGTACAAATAATGACATCAAACCGCACTTTCAATGTTAATTTCTAATTGGCTTGAAAAAATACTAGAAATCAAATATATAAATAAGTAATTATAAAAATAAAAATAAAAGAAATGAGGCAACCGCTACATAAGATCCGTAACAAATTGAGATTTAACATATGTATGTATATGTGTGTGTGTGTGTGTGTGTGTACACACACACATATATATATATATATAATTATACATATTTAGAAACAAAGATTTTATTCATTTTAAGGAGAATTATTATATTATATGCATTGCAAGCATTAGCTTGGGTACATACAAAGAATTTTTACTAGAATATGAGTTCCCAATTTCCCAAGTCAACAGAAAGCATATGCAAGTGATGCACTTTATTATTGGTGTCTGAATTTCTGAAGCCCACATGAACAAATGCAGTATAAAAGAATAATAATAAAATTTAAACTAGAAAATTGTGATTTGTAAAGGCACACCTGTAAAGCATCACTGTATTCTTTGCTGGAGTTTCCACAAAGGAAAATAAATTTTGAAGTTAATCCAACATCATTTGATCCTGCATATTTTAGGAGCAAAGGTTCTATATCATGCATAGACACAGCATAATCCCAGGCCAGGTCATAGTAGAAGAATGAACTCCCAACAATCAGAACCAACAGATCATCATTGTCAAAACCATTTTCCTTCCTCAGCTGAGATTTGGAATGGGTCTCACTATAGCTTTCTGCAGCCCAAACATCTATTGGAGATCCAGGAATTACAAAGAAGTTTCCAGTGTCAAGCACACTATATAACATCTGATGCAGCAAACGATATAATAAATAACTTGGAAAAGCCTAAGATAATCTTTACACAAGTCACATGGTTATGTAAAACAGAAAATATGAGAGAATCTTACCGGGAAAGAAAATTCTGGAAACACCACAACATCAGCCCTACTAAAGGCAATTTTCCAATCAGAAATGAGGTGGTCCCAACCCATGTTCGTGTATCGTTGTAGACGATTGGCAAGAGTATCCTCTTGGATAATCCATATCAGTGGCACAGAGCAAAAAGGCTCCTGCATAAGGCTGCATAGATATCAAATTGACAAATCATAGCATATCAAAAGACAGAGATGCAATTTACACAGAGTAGGATTCTCCATCACATAGTTGTTTGCCACAGTCAATAAAAAAAGTATAGTTCTATACAAATGTCATATATATTTGTATATATGTAAGTGCTTGAATATTATATCTTTTTACTTCACTTATTTTTTAGATTAGTCCTAATACAACATAACAGTTTTCTATACCTTACCTGAAATAAATCCTCAAGTCTTATCCTAACATACAATTCTTATATGGGATGCAGATAAATTTCATAAAATACTGTTGCAGAGATCTACTGGTAATTTCAGTCTGACAAGGAGATGTAAGGGTAGGCATGCCAGCTGGCATTAGCAAGAGTCTTAAGATAGGAGAAATTGAAATAAAATGTTGCCTTATGTCAGGCATCAGAACTTCGATCACATCTTGCTGTTTTCTTGCACTCACTTCTCATAGACAGCAAGTGCAGTACCACTCAAGATATGTAGAAAGGACACTATGTATCATAAAGATGTATGATAGACTTTCCAACACTACGATTCATACCAGCCAGCTGTTTTAAAGCTCTTGCAACTAGATTTATTTGGCAGCTGAGTGCTTAATTAAACTTGTTCCTCACAACTTTAACTCAGATGGTGAAGCATAATACAAGGATTTCTTGCAGAGAACTTTCAGGTTAAATCACCATATGGAATTTAGTCATATTTGTCCAAGGTACTCTCTTAGTAAGAGTAAAAATTTAAAATGGTTTATATTACATCAAGGCACTGGAAGTAAAGTTTACCTTGAAAAACACCCACATCAATTAACTTCAAATAGAAAAACAAATGGTGGTGCTAATGCCGTGGTGGGGTGTTAAAGCACAATATTAAGTGGATTTTGTTAAAATATATATAAAAGAATACAGCAACATAACAGAATTTTTTTTAACAGATATCATCTATTCGAATAAAAGTTTGTCAATGAAAAAAAAAACCAAAAATCAATCAATTTCAACTGGAAAAATACTGGTAGCACCAGTCATTCTTTTTCTTTTTTCAATTTCCTTTTTTGGTTAGGGTGGTGGGCGCCTGTTAGAGCACAATACATTCTAATCTTTCTAACTATCAAACGCCTCAATATGCATTTGCATCATTTGAGAAATAAACCAGGAATGGAAAAAAAATGATGCATCTAAAATACCAAATACATCCTTGAAGAAATAGTACCTGGAAATGGCATGTTTTGCTTCAAGAGAGTCCACAACAATGCCTTCATAACTGCAAGCAAGAAAATGCATCACTCAATTCTTAACACAGAGAAAACTAATTAACAATAATTTCCACTAGCACTAACACAGAGTAGACTATATCTTTCAGAGTGACATGAGGATATGGAAGAGCGAACATACATTGACCAATCAATATAACCATATCTTTCAGGGCTTAAAATTGATACTGGTCCTCCTAGTTCTCGCCAAACTGGATGCGCTCTGCCATCTTCCAGGGCATATAACTATACAAGATAAATGCAGGAGTAAAAAAATCTTTTATATGTGCATATTAAGAAGACAAACAAATTTCCAATAATTGACAAAATTATAAGATCTAATTGCCAGCTTATAATGGTTTCTGTGCTAACTCCTACATATTATAAGGAAAGACTTTTACATTATTTTTGTTAAGAAGACTTTTACATTATAATTTATGAAGACTTTAAATGAAATCCACCATTATATATCAGTCAACAGAAAAAATTGTGGTTTTGTTTCACAGCCACAAAATTCATAATCAATCTAATATACTAGTTTAATGGAGCTTTGAAGTTGGAGAGGACATATAATCAGAGCAAATATATATATTGATTACTAGGAGCCACCCTAACATTATTTCAAGGTAATAGCTGTAAGATTGTTTACCAAGTTCCACAGCCACACCTACAATCAGAAAGGACATTATGGGCAAGCAACATTTCAGAACTGAGATCCCATATGCATAGAAATGATCAGACTTGGATATCTGGAGAGACTGCCACATATATCAACTTTTAAAGATTTTAAGATTTGATACTATTTTTATTCTTCATTTCTTTGGTTACATGTCCTATTCTATCAAAGGCTGGCATACAATCTTTCTTTATTATGGCCTTAATGTACATTCGCAATTTACTTGTAGAGTATGACAAATATACTTTATTTTCTCCAAGCCATATTTCTATCAGTGCCTATTCCTGTAGTTTCAGAGAGGACTAGAATGAGGAGAGAAGGTGAGAATCGGCACCAAATGGAGTGATTGTCCTTAAATACACTTGTCGTGAATCATCATGAAAATGAATCACAGTTAAGTAGCACCATATACAAATTGGTCTGGAAAAAGTACCTTAAGCAGATAGCCAAGACCTTTTAAATTCTTCATCACAGAATACAGCAACAATGCTGAAGGATCTTTCCTCATGTTCCCTAAGATCTTGCATTCATAAAAGGAACGAATAATCAAATTATAAGAGTTGAACTGAAAATGCACTTAAAGCGTGGTCATATCAGATGTTGCTCCTTTTTTACAAAATGCAGTTAGAAGCCAAGAAAAAACAAATCAAAGAATTGCAACTAATATTGCAAATTTAGCTATCTACATTGAATTCATGATGATAGTTTTACAATCTATGGATCAGCTCCCCATTTGATCTTTTCCATACCCTCTATCCCATTTGGAAATATATATGAGGTGGCTTGCTACCAGGAACTACAAGGTTCTCCCAGGTCAGAAGATTTCACTCAAATTACATGCACATCGTAGAAAACATGATGAAGAAAGACCAGGACAGGAGAGGTTCCACTCTTACTTCGCTTCTCCAATTACCCACATGTTTTATACATGTGAACACCAACTCGTTACTGCCTTAACTATAATGCTACTAATTCTTAAATGTGGAACAGTGTGACACCATCCGATTGGTTCTAATTTACCACCTTTACGGCTTTCTTGCATAATCATGTCTCCCATTTGGCAATATTTTTCTTTAACAAAGAATTAACTTCATGTTATTTAATGTAAGATTTCATGGCATCAATAACTAATCAATGCTAACTGGATTTGCACATGTTACTGATATAAGCAAATGAACAATCTGGTATACATGGTAGATGGCTTTCCGAGCACAGTTCATAGACCTGTGCCAGCAAATCCACCATTTATTTCCTCCTTTTGTTTCACCTCCCTTGCTTCTTGGAAAAACTAAAGGTTGTATTTTCCATTACACATTCATAAGTCACAAGAAAAGGCAAATAGATGACTGCCTAAAACATGAGAGAAACAATTTGATCTTAATGCACTTAAAAAGTATTTAGTACTTAGGGTAGACAAGTAACTGCATGCATACATACATCTGCAGGGTGAGCACATGTTGCACCAACCAAAAATTATAAAAGAATCCTACAATAGATTGCCTCTAACATTCAGACTCACAGATCCATTAGAAATTGCACAGTGACCTAGAAATAAAATATTTCCTTGCCACTCTAACTTTCCAATCCAACTCTTGAATCTTCCCAACCGTCTTGAAATCCCATTAAGAGCCTCAGCCAGAATTAATAGGTCATTATCACTCGGTGAGAATACCTGATTATTTTACAATCAAAACAACAAAAATAAAGGGAGAAGAAAATTTCACAACTTCCTCATAACACTTGTTCATCTAATTGTGCATATACCTTAAAAATTTATATCAAGAACGGTTTAGAAGCACGGTAAAAGTATGGGATTTGAACTATTCTTCCCTTGAAAAAGACATTGAACCGTGGTATTTATAATAGTTCATTTTCAAATGTATATAAGAACTCAACAGCTTCCTAAATTCTGATCAAACAAGCCACTAGATTCAGCATGTACAACAACATAAACTTCACAAAATTAAAACTCCAGTTCAAACCTATACATTCAAATTTTTACATTATATCAGCAACATGTATAGGAAACAGGTATTAGCCAATCACTTACTAAACCGATCCTAGGAGGCCGGACACCAATCCTTGGCTGACTTCTGAGCCAATCGAGCCGGCTTCCATTAAGCTCAAGCCGCCGCGGGGAGACAAAATTCAAGGAGCTCCCTAACTCCAATCCCTCCTTAACTGACCACCTCCACCGCATTCTATCACCGCCAACTCCAAGCCCGAAAACCGCCATGATCGAGCTCTGCAAAACCATGGAGGCCAAACCGAAGATGAAAATCACCATGAAAACGCACAAGTAAAACCGCGATTTCCCTTTGAAGGGATGCAAAGACAACTTCCGCTTATGGTGGAAATGAGATCGAGAAGTTTTGTGCGAAGTCGGCGTCGTTTTGGAGGAACGAGGAAGGTCCGGAGTGCTGCTGTAGTTGCTGTTTCGCTTAAAGAGGAAACGGTCGCGGATCGAGTGGAATGCCGCCGCTGGGCTGTCGTCGGAAGCTGATTCTCCGGCGGATAATGAGTTGCGACCCATGGATTCCAATCTCACAAATTGAGAGAGAGAGAGAGAGAGAGAGAGAGAAGGGGGGTTAGTTATGAGAGTGTTGGATAGTGTGACAGTGATCTGAAGAAGATGAAGAAGAAGATGGTGAAAAAATAGCAAAAAGTTCATGAATCTTTGTCCGGCTTTCTATGGAAGACGCGTTTTAAGCAATAACGCGCTTTTTCCATTTTTGCTATTGCGATTTGCAGTCGGCATCTAATATGAAATGGTATTAGCAAACACGAGCTAGATTCATTTTGTTTTTCATTTTATTTATTAATGGCCTAATAAATATTAAAGAGTATCATAAAATTACATAAATAAAAATATAACATATCAGATTACATAATATTAAAAAAAAAGATTTATAATTCGATTAAATGATGAAAGTGCAATTTGATCAAACTAAATAAATGAATCTTATTAAAAATATGAAGATAAATTATCAAGTTACATTTTGATGAATTGTCATCAATCATCTATAAAAAAAATAAAAGAAAATCATAAGTATTTGATTAGATATTGAAAAATTGATCAATATTAAAATTGTATTTATATATATATAAAAGGTCACGTTATTTTTACAAATTTTGAAATATTTTATTACAATTGCAATTTAAAAAAAGATAGTGATTTTATCGACAATTACCTTAAAATATACATACAACAAAAACTTCATACATTCATATTGTTTGGACCAGGGAAAAATATTACAATATATTCCAAAATGAAGTTTACATAGAAAAATATTTTTTCTTAGAAATAAATAATTTTCATCATAATACATGATATACTACATGTGTATGAATAGTATATGTATTGACAATATACTACGTGATATAGTACGTGAAGTCACGGACGATTGAGAATTATTTACAACCTTGCAAAATTTGAACCCCAGTTTCGATAAATTATAAATTACAATTGAAATTGATGAAGAGAATAAAAAATTACTCACAAAATTAATGAGTAATCAAATTAAGAAATTTCACTACAATTATAATCAAATGGATATGGATGTCTTCCTTAATCATCACAATGAGCAACAAACACATCACTTATATTTTAACTGAAGATGAAATCAATGTAGAAATTAGACAAAAAGTAGGGGACGAAGGATGATAGTGCAGAAATCCAAAAAGTTTCGTGTCAAAAAGCTTTTAAGCATGCTTAATAAGTTCAAATCATTTTACTTCAACGAGAATGTGTTTAAGCAGTATTGCACACAAGTGTTCATGTAGTGACAAGTCATACAATTAAGTTGTTTTCACAATCAATCATAGATAAATATTTTAGATCATCTTAAATTTATTGTAATGATGTAAATATAAATATATATATATATATATATTATATAATATGAACAAACATGTTACTCTACCCACTGTGTGCACATCTTAATATGCCAACAGTGTCACAAATCACATACAATCATTAATTTCAAATTACAATATTTAAAGGATTGCGATCTTTACACATCAACGGTGGACATATTATGATATGCCCACAGTGGATACAAGATTATTATTAAAAATATGATACATTAAAATGTGGAGATTATTACTCAATATAAATGGTTTTGAGTAGGAACCGTAATTTTTTACTAGCAGTCTACCTGCGCGATGTGCGGTATATTGTTTATTGTGTTAATATTTACAATTTGTAATAATATAATGAAGTTGTATAAACTAACAAATTATTCATAACATCTTTTATTATTTTAATTTAAAACATGTACAATATACAAATGATTTTTCATATTTATCCTGTGCGTTGCACAAATTATCATATAAGTTTAATAATTTTAATAAATCTTTCTTTTACATGGGCTAATTTGATTAAAAAAACAACACCCATTATTGTTAATTTTATTTTTAAACATTTTTTATTTTATTTGTTGATTTTATATTTTTTTCAAATTAATATATATTAATAATGATTCCTTCAATCATACTTAGTATTTCCTTTTATATTTTTTATTTGTATATTCCACTCCTATACTTCAATTATCATATATATATATATATATATATATATATATATATATATATATATATATATATAGCTTTCTTTCTTCATTTATTCATTTCCCTCTCACAACATTATTTGTTCAATTTATGTTTAGTGTACATAGACGATTTGTTGGGATCTCTTTGAAGATGAAGATATGAGAGAATAAGACCTGGAAGAATTTTTCTACCTTTGAATGTTTAGCAAATCTTGAATTCTTTCATCTTTTTAGTTTTATATAAATTTGAGAAATCATTATATTTATTGATTTTTTTCTTTTTTCTTCATTCTTTATATATCTTGTTTTTTCGTCATTCTTTGTTCTTTTTTGGGTTAATTACAGATTTGGTACCCGAAAATAGATCTTATTTTAAGATTGATACTCCTAAGTCACTAGTCATCATAAGCAATACTCAAGTTATATAAAAGTCATCACATTTGGTCATCGCCCGTCAAAAGTCCGTTCACTAGGATTTTTTCCCACCAAATAGTTTCAGTTAGATAACTTCTGTCCAAGTGGAGAAAAGTATAACTAAATTTTATATTCACTAAAATAATGATAAAATATGGGTTTGAGTACTACAATAAAATTTGGTGGATTTATTATAGTATCAACCCGCACGTACGTTGCACAATCAATTTAGAGACGTGAAGAAGAGCTAATTAAACAAAGAAATTGGCGTGGTGAAGAGGATGGAAAGACTTAGCAGTTGACTTCAACTCTTTCTTTTGTACAATATTATTTGATTAAAAATTTGACCTTCAAAATTATTATGTTTGAATTGATAAAGGTAACACATGAATAAAGAAAAACTTCAAAAGTGCATGAATCAAGATCCATGTAATTGATGCACATGAGAATTTATGTATAAAGAGTTAGATATCATTAATTAATAGCCATACATTTCACAGGAGCTTATTTGGTAAACACATAAAATGTACAAAAGAAAAGAGCTGAAGTCAACTATTAAGTCTTTCAATCCTCTTCACGATGCCAATTTCTTTACGTAAACAGTTCTTCTTTCATGTCTGTGAATTGACTATGCGATGTATGAGTTGATAATATAATTAATCCGTCAATTTTTTTTATTTTTTTTTATTTTAGTAAAAGCCAAATTGACACATAATCATAGGTTACCATTAGTGTTGTAGTCAAATTTGTGTTGATTAGAGTTCGAACCTGAATCAAACAAATTTTTTAGTTTTTAATATTGGGTTTTTGTGTATAAAAATTATAACGCAAGAAAATATTTTTGATATTAAGTTTTATTTAATCAACTAAAAAAGTAATTTCTGGATATTTTCCATAATCTTTTATTGCTATTGATTTTTTTCTTTCATTCATTCAATTTATTTAGTAGAAATGTTACACTTTATTGCAAACGAAAGATTGCAAATAATCTTGTACAAAATACAAAAGAAATTTTATAACAAAACCTCAAACATTACATAGATTTCATTAATAGCCATACACTTCATGGGAGCTTATCTAAGTGAACACAAAATATGCAAGCATCGATATTAATTCAAACATAACAATTTTAAAGGTCAAATTAATAATCAAATAGCATATTGTGGAATAATATTATACAAAAGAAAGACTTGAAGTCAACTGTTAAGTCTTTCAATCTTCGTCACCACACCAATTTCTTTGCTTAATTAGTTCTTCTTCACGTCTCTAAATTGATTGTGCAACGTACTTGCAGGTTGATACTATAATCAATCCGCCAAATTTTATTGTAACCCATATTTTATCATTTTATTGAAATGAATATAAAATTTAGTTATACGTTTCTCCAAATAAAAAAATACACTTTATTAATGTTAATGTTTTGCATGTACACAAGTTTAATAATAATGATGAATAGAATTCTTATTAGTATTATTGGAAGAATCAGTTGGGACTTCAAATATTAATAAGTTGATTGTTTTGCATTTGAAGGGTTTTGTTGACGAATTAATAGTCTTTGTTGTTCAAATCTCTTTCGATCGATCTCAGACAAATCAGTTGAATACATTTAATTAATTTCAGAACAAGAGTAGCCACAAAAACGTTATCATATAAGTTCACTTGTTGAATCTTCCAACATTAGAAAGAAGACCCAAGTTCACTGCCTTAATTTTTCTTTGCAATGACAAGTATAAAGGCACATACTATTGCCTCAAGTTTATGTACAACCATCCTCTTCGACATGTTAATTTCTTTGCTTCCACATTTTTTCTTCATCTCTTTACTTCTAATTTGCACTACAAATTCCAAACATGCATACAAACAATGCATGCATGATCAGAAAACTTTGTTACTTGACTTGAAGAATGAATTGAAATTCAATTCCTTTGATTCACAGAAACTGGTGCACTGGAATGAAACAGACAACTGTTGCGGGTGGGAAGGCGTGGAATGCGATGGTGCCGGACATGTCATCGGTTTGCAGCTTGATGATGAGCACATCTATGGTGGACTTGAGAGTTCATCCAGTCTTTTCAGTCTTAGATATCTGAAGACGCTTAACTTGGGCAGGAATAGATTTAATATATGGACATCAGATTCCGAGAGCGATTGGCAATCTCACATATTTGACACACTTGGATTTGTCAAGTGCTGAATTTGGTGGGCAGATTCCGATCCAACTTTCACTCTTGACGAGATTGGTTAGTTTTGATCTATCTTATGATTTTGCATTAAAACTTGAGCACCCCAATTTGAGGATGGTGCTATGGAATCTAACAGGACTCCAACAACTCCATCTTGATGGTGTTGATATTTCTACCAACAAGACTGAGTGGTACGACATTATATCTTCGTCTTTACCAAACTTAAGAGAGTTGAGCTTGAGTTATTGTGGTCTGTCAAGCCCTTCTGATCCATCTCTTTTAAAATTTCAATCCCTTACTGGTCTTAACCTTGACGGCAAACTTCTTTATTAATTTCTCGAGTTTGACTTACTTGAGTCTCGTGAACTGTTCTTTGAAAGGTTCTCTGGATTTATCAAATAATTTCTTCTTTGGCTCAAATTCTTCAATGTTTCCCCCACCACTTTCGAACCTTTCTGTTTTATATTTATCATACAATTCACTCAGTGGAAACATTCCCATGTCTCTCTTTGGTCTCTTTTCTCTGCAGATACTTGTTCTTTCCCACAACCAATTTAGTGGCCAAGTCCATGAATTTCCAGCTTTGAATTTCTCTAACATCTCAATCCTAATTTTGAGTAGTAATAGATTAGAGGGACCTATTCCTGAGTCTTTCTTCCAACTTGAAAGCATTAGAGTTCTCATCTTGTCTGACAATTTATTCAATGGCACTTTTCAATTGGAAAAAAATCAAAGGCTTTACAATCTTGCAGAATTAGATCTTTCTTACAACAAGTACTTGACAGTTGATGCAAGCAGCACCAATTCAAGTGTGTCCATCTATCCATGGCTATTCTCTTTAGGCTTGGCTTCCTGCAACCTCTACTCTTTTCCAGATTTTCTAAAACAATTCCCAACCTTGAGTGAATTGGACCTGTCAAACAACCGGATTGCAGGGGAAATTCCTAGTTGGATTTGGGATATTGGAAATGGAGCACTTGGTCGTTTGAACCTTTCTTGTAATCTCCTTGTGGACTTGCAAAAGCCTTACAAGACTCCTAGTTCTTTATTGGATCTAGACTTACACTCAAACCAACTCCAAGGTGAGTTGCCACTGCCCCCTCAAGAAGCTCGATATGTTGATTATTCTAATAATAACTTTGACGGCCCCATTCCCCCTAACATAAACTCGACGTCCTCTCTCTATTTCTTCTCTCTTAAAAATAATAGTTTAAGTGGTTCAATTCCTCCTTGCCTTTGCAATTCTCTTTCTCTTCAAGTTCTTGACTTGTCTCTCAATAAATTGACCGGTACTATACCTCCTTGCCTACTGAAGAACTCTTTTGAAGTACTCAATCTGGGGAGAAACAATATCAGCGGTGACATCCCGGATAAGTTCTCTGGCAATTGTGGCCTCACAACATTGGAACTTAGTGACAACAATTTAATTGGAGATATTCCATTGTCCCTTGCAAGTTGCAAATTGTTGGTGGTTATGAATGTGGGAAACAACAAAATCAATGATATTTTCCCATGCATGCTGTCATCAAGTTTGCGCATTCTGGTGTTGCGCTCCAATAGATTCTATGGAGAGGTGGTTTGCCACGATAGCTTTCCAAATCTTCAGATCATCGACATTGCTTCCAATAATTTCAATGGCACTTTGCATCCCAAAAGCTTCTCTAGTTGGAGAGGAATGATGGCAGACAGTGATGCACATTTGGGGCACAACCGTTCGAACTTTCACATTCTACAAGCGAGCAATTACTACCAAAATCAGGTGACATTAACAATCAAAGGGCGAAAGCTGAAACTTGTGAAGATTTGGCCAGACTTCACATCCATTGATTTCTCTCGCAATAATTTCAAAGGGGAGATACCTGATGCAATAGGTGATCTCACCTCTCTTTATCTTTTAAACTTATCCCACAATGCTTTTAGTGGAGCAATTCCAAAATCGTTGGGTAAGTTGAGGGCGCTTGAATCACTGGACCTGTCTGAAAATGAATTAACAGGGGCGATGCCAATGGAGCTTGCAAAGCTTACATTCCTTTCAGTCTTGAATGTGTCCTATAATAAGTTGGGTGGAGAGATCCCAAATGGCCCACAATTTCAGACATTTTCGGTGGATTCCTTTGAAGGAAATAGAGGACTATGTGGTAAGCCTATCAACATAAGTTGCAGGAACAGAAAACTAGGAAGTGTGAAATTGGAAGAAAAGATGGATGAGATTGAATGGGAATATGTGTCTGTGGTGTTAGGATATGTGGTGGGCTTAGGAAGCTTTGTGTGGGTGTTGTTTGGTTGCATGAGTTTCAGAGATATCTACTTCTACAAAATTGATGAGATTCTTGAAAAGATATTCAAACGCCATAACAGGAGAAGAAAAAGACATGGAAGAAGATCAGTTGGAAGGAATCATGTAAGAAGAAGATAGTGAGTGATGTGCTGATTAATGTTTGGTTTTTAACCAACCAAGATTATAACTTTTCTCATTTTCTCTTTTAAGATGTCCTTTAAATTCAGTCTACTCTATACCATCGCCTTATTGATCTTCAATATTTAGATGTCATTTTAGTACTTTCATAATTTCTAAATATATTGTATTTTATATCTTATTATTATATGAATTTCGATTATAATTCAATTTGAATATAACATATAGATAAAGTACATATGTATAACAAACTTCGCTAAAAAAGATAATAAAATCTTTAATAAAATGTTAAAATAATATTCACTAAAAACATTTTTAATTACCATATTCTCCAAATTATTAAATTTCTTATTAAAAATGTATTACATTTTCTTAAAAATATTTATTTTGATAAATTCCGTGTATCACATAAGGTTGATATTAGGCCATTTCCAACAGCTTGCACTAGAGTAGTGCATGTTTTGCACTACTCTAGTGCAGAATCAACATCTTTTCTCCAACAGCTCGCACTATTTTCAGCACTACTTTATTTTTAATATCATTTTTTAAATTTATTAATACTAAAAATGTAATTAAAATATATATTACATGAAATAAAAGTGCAATAAAAATACATATTACATGAAAAAAAAATGCAATAAAAATACATATTACATAAAATAAAAATACAATAAAAATACATATTACATGATTAATAAAAGTGCAATAAAATAAATAAACATGATTAGTCGCCTAAATTAGAATATTTTGCCCACAAATGCTCAATTAGTGCATTTCGTAGTGTGAAATGACCTTCTGAAGATCGAATTTGTCTAAATCGAGCCATAAAATTTAGAAAACGTGCATTTTCATTTTCAGCTAATTCGACATCTGGAGGTTGTACTTCTCTTACATCTTGAATTGGAGCATCCAGTTCTCGTTCATCCTCAACTATCATGTTATGCATTATTATGCACGCAGTCATAATATCTTTCAAATGATGTTTATTCCATAGACGTGCTGGATTTGCCACAATTGCAAATCGACTTTGTAAGACTCCAAATGCACGTTCTACATCCTTCCTACACGCTTCTTGTTTCATTGCAAAATATTTCTTTTTTGGACCACTTGGTGCGTGAATCGATTGCACAAGAGTTGACCATTTGGGGTATATACCGTCAGCCAAATAATACCCCATGTTAAACTCTGTTCCTTGAATGAAATAATTTGTTGGAGGGGCAATACCTCTAGCAAGGTTAGAGAAAAGGGGAGACATTTCCAACACATTAATATCATTGTTTGATCCTAGCATCCCAAAATAAGCATGCCATATCCACAAATCATAATCAGCCACAACTTCAAGAATTATTGTTGGAGATCCAATTCGACCAGCATATCGTCCTGCCCATCCGGTAGGACAATTTTTCCACTTCCAATGCATGCAATCCAAACTTCTCAACATCCCTGGAAAGCCACGTTGCTCACCAATATAAAGTAATCTTGCTACATCGTTGACATTTGGTGTTCTTAGATATTCTTCCTGAAATATCTCCACATCAGCACGACTGAATCTTTTGACACACTCAATTGCAGTAGATTCTCCAATTCTAATATACTCATCAGTTGCATCTGCGGGCATTGCATACGCTAGTATCCGAAATGCAGCAGTGATTTTTTGAAGAGTAGACAATCCAAGTTTCCCAGTTGCATCTCGACTCTGATGAAAATATGAATCATGATTTTGTACAGCATCAACAATACAAAGAAATAAACTTCGGGACATTCGATAACGCCGATGAAATTGATCTTCATTAAAGGTTGGATTTTCAGAAAAGTAGTCTCTGAAAATATTTGCAGCTCCTGTGGTTCGATCATGAAATATTGTACGATGACCCAAAACTGAGCCTCCATGGGTGGGTTCATCATTTTGACGCCTCAAATATTCAACCATCCAGCAATTGTTAGCATACAACTGAGATACAACAGCTTGGTCCTCTGGATCGAGAGTACCACTGCGTAATAATTTTTGAAGTTCATCTTCAGATGAACTTGAAGAACCAGAAGAAACAGGAGAAGCTGACATGTGAGCTTGTGGGGGTTGAAAAAGGGATATCAAAATGTGAAAGGTGAAAGGTTGATTGATGTGAAGATATGGTTGGAGCATGTACTCATTATATAGAGGGTTAGAAAAGGTTGATATTAGTAATTATATATAAGTGTAGGACGGACCCAGAATTTCAATCCAAGGAGTCCAAGTTGACTAATAAAAAAATACAATAACTTTAAACTAAGAGCATAAATTTATCACAATTTTGATTAAGTTAATATATTACTTTATAAAATTATAATAACATTCAAATTATTAACTTAATTACATCTCAACATGACATGGCATCGTCAACTTAAAAAATAAATAAATTAAATACATACATTACACAATTTCTCTTATATTTTTCGTATTTCTAAATTGGCACATAATATTTTCATTGCTAACACAAATATATATTGGAATTAGATAAATAATGAATTGAGAGATACATAAATAAGGAGAATGTAAAAGGAATCATTAGAATTAGATTTGTGTGGGCTCTGTGAAAGAAAAAAAAAAAGAAAAAGAATGTAAATGTGCATTTTCTAATTCAATATTCTTAATACTGAAATATTCTCACAAAAACCCTACCAAACTTAAAGAAATTATTCTAAATCATTGAATTTTCTAATAAAGTAAAACAAAAACCCTCGGTTCTCAACAATATATTATTGACAAGAAACATAATAAATTAATTGATGAAATCGATCTAACAACAAAAGCATAGCAAAATATTCAGTTAAATTAACCAAAATAATAATGCAAAATTTGTGCGTAAATTAGTTTATAAAGAAAGATTACGTAAGAAAATAAATACTCAACCAATGGCAAAAAAACCCACGGACAAAATACAAATGATAAGCGTAAGAAGAAATAGTTTAGAGATGAAATAATTGAATTACTATTATTTATTTATTTTTTAATTAAAAAATGAAATTACTAAAAAGATACAGCAGCCACTCAATCATAGCCATAAATTTCATGTAGACCCTTTTTTTTTTCTTGTTAAATCCTAATTTTCTCTATTCACTTCTTCACGTACGTTGCAACTCCTTCTTCTTCTACCTCTTTTTTTAATGACATCATTTTGTTCTTTTCTATCTTCTTCTCCTCATTCTTCAACTAATGGTTTCTTTTTTAAATTAAGATTTTATATTTGTGATTTTTTATTCTTCCTCTTCCTTTTATTTTTCATTTTGTAGATTATTTGTTCAATTGGGGGTTATTGATTATTCGGCGGCCATGTCATTCATCTTCCACTCCTTCGATTTCATGAAATTATTTGTAGAAATTTTGGAGAAAGAATATGATAAAAATCGCGCATTTGAAATTTTAAAATTTTAATTTATATTACTCTACAGTACACTGATACCATTTGAGCATATGAGTAATATCTTTACATATAACAAGATATTAGTAATACATTTATATGTAACAAGTAATATCTTAAATAATATATTTCACTAAAACAAAGTAACTAATATCTTAATGAGTGAGTCCTTGTGAGCGCGTCTCACTGATTTTTATTGCATTATGTGAGACGGGTGGACCCACAGCCTCATTATCTATAACCCAAACCCTACAATTCACATGTTGTTTGTAGGTGATGGAGCTCCGTCTCATGATAACTATCCGTAAGACCGTCTCAAATGAGTTTTTGTGTATCTTAATCACTACCTTATGAGTATGCATGCAACTAATACCTTATATATAAACTTATGAGCAAATAACTAATACCTTAATTATTACCTTATATACATAAGTAATACCTTCAGATCTTTGTGATAAACAAGTAATACCTTTACATAGAGTTAATTGCAAAATACGTCCTGTAACTTATACCCAATTCCATCCGTAGTCCTTTATCTTTTTACTTTATCAATTTTAGTCCTTTAACTTTTTAATTGCTCAATTTTAGTCCTTTAACTTTTTAATTGCTCAATTTTGGTCCTATCTGGGTCGAAATTTGAATTTTTTGCCGGAAATTGCACGTGCACAGCACGTGAGTCCTTCAAATTGGGGGTTTTTCAAATCATTTTCCCCAATTTGAAGGACCAAAATTGATAAAGTAAAAAGACAAAGGACCAAAATTGATCAAGTAAAAAGTTAAAGGACCAAAATTGAGCAATTAAAAAGTTAAAGGACTAAAATTGATAAAGTAAAAAGATAAAGGACTACGGATGGAACTGGGTATAAGTTACAAGACGTATTTTGCAATTAACTCCCTTTACATATAACAAATAATATCTTTAGGTAAAATAAGTAATATATTTCACTAAAAAAAAGTTAAACAAAGTAATACCTTTAGATAAAATAAGTAATACATTTTGAGTATACAAGGTAAAAAGAATTTAGATCCAAACATAAAGTAGATTGGGGGCTAAAACTTATATAATAGATAAATTTTTACAATGTAAGGGAGACCGACTCTTAAAAATTAATGATAAAAATGAAAAATATTAGAAAAAAGTTACATATAAAAGGAACAATTTTGAAAATACAAGAGGGGCGACCGCCCCCGCGCCCCCCTAAATCCATCCCTGGTTATGGGACATCAGGGGTGTTTTCAAAAAATTCTGACAGCTTTTAATCACTTATTTAAGCAGGCTGGGGGTTGCTTTGACAACTTAAATAAGTGATTAAAAGCTGTCAGAATTTTTTGAAAACACCCCTATCATCCAACTTCGACTATTTTAGGTTACATTTAGATCGAACAATTTGAAGAATGTATTCTAAAAAACTCTATCAATGCCAGCCAAATGTAGCTTATATCAGTTGAAGATTAATTATTTAGTCATAATATGCAGGTAAAATTAAAACTGGCAGGTCTACTATTTTCCTTGTATTTTTCACTGCATAAATGGCCTTATAGCTGCATAAAACTCTCTAATTAATGAAGTCTATTATTATAGCATGAGGATGGCCATGGGGAACTTTTATAAGTTAATATGGACACTGCTGTGGTTAACACTATCTATGAAGTAGTCATTGTGCTTTTCAAATGATGCATCTTTTATTCAAGAATACTTTCTATCGACTGCTATTTAGTTTTGATTAATAAACTAAAATGTTATTTTTGGATAATTTTTATTTATTTTGAATACTCTTCAAACGATATTGATTTATTTTATTCATCATTCATTCAATTACCTTGTAGAAGTGATGCGATTTTTTACAAATCAAATAGTGCAAAATACAAAATAAATTATAACAAAAACTCGTGCACTATATAGATTTCATTAATAGCTAACCGTGCTATTCACTGAACCTTATTTATTAAACACGAAAAATGTAGGTATCAATACCAATTCAAACATGATAACAAATTTCAAAGTCAAAAATTTTAAGCAAATAGTATTAATTTGGGAATATATACCAAAGAAAGATTTCAAGTCGACTGTTAACTCTTTCTTCTTCTTCAAGACACCAATTTCTTTGCTTAAACAGTTTTTCTTCATTTATATGAATAGATTGTGCGACGTAATGGTTGATATATATTAATTAATAGACTATTGGGCACCGTTTACTTCATAGGTTTAGGTTGGTTTAGGTTTATAAACCAACCTAAACCTATGTTCACTTCATGAGTTTGGAGCCCGAATATTTGTTTTGGGCCCGGGTATATTTATATCCGGCCCGGGCTTATATGTAGGATTGTGCATGATAATTGGTGGATTTATAAACCCACCATATTTGGTGGGTTTATTATTTTGTTTTTTGATTTCCCTAAAATGCCCTCATTTTTTCTTCTTTTAATTTAATTCATGGATTTTTAATTATTAAATTATATATATATTAAATTATTTTTTAATCTTTAATATATTAAATTATTAAATTTTGGGATATTAAAATTATACATATATTAAATTATTTTTTAATCTTTTAAATTATTAAATTATTAAATTTTGGGATATTAAATTAAACATATATTAAATTAGTTTTTAATTTTTTAAATTATTAAATTATTAAATTTTGAGATGTTAAATTATACATATATTAAATTATTTTTAAATCTTTTAAATTATTAAATTTTGGGATATTAAATTATAGATATATTAAATTATTTTTTAATATATTAAATTATTAAATTTTGGGATATTAAATTATATATATATTAAATTATTTTTTACTCTTTTAAATTATTAAATTTTTGGATATTAAATTTTATATATATTAAATTATTTTTTAATCTTTTAAATTATTAAATTTTGGGATATTAAATTTTATATATATTAAATTATTTTTAATCTTTTAAATTATTAAATTATTATATTTTGGGATATTAAATTTTATATATATTAAATTATTTTTTAATCTTTTAATATATATAATTAATTTAATTCATGGATTTTGAA
Source organism: Scutellaria galericulata (assembly GCA_946896805.1). NCBI lineage: Eukaryota > Viridiplantae > Streptophyta > Magnoliopsida > Lamiales > Lamiaceae > Scutellaria > Scutellaria galericulata. Next base: position 12,730,415 of record OX335789.1, read on the forward strand.
TTATTAAAAGTAAGGGCACAATCATCTTTTCATGTTTTTTCTAACCCACAAAACAAACACAAAATTTAAATTAAACCCACATTTGCAAACCCATAATCATTCAGGCCTCGTTTGGTTTATGTGTTTGGGCTGGTTTAGAATTTTTATCCAGCCCAAACCAATGTTTGCTTTGAGTGTTTGAAGCTCGGTTTTCGTATTGGGCCCAGATACAAAATCAGTTTTAACCTATGCTAAAATGGGCTTTTAAGAAGGTTTCTAAACCCCAAAAAAAGGTGGGTTTCTAAACCCACAAATGAAGCCCAACAGTAATTTTGTGTGAACTTCCCAAATAGCCCCTACTGTTCATGAGTAAAAGACCAGAAAACCCTTTATCATCAAATTAATTACAAATCTGTCATTGCCACTTTCAAATTGGGGATTTTGCATTTGATGAACCCTAATCCCATTCCAAAATCCAAATCTTCGACCTGTTCTCAACCATGTCCTAGCCGACTTCGCGCTTCATCTTCCCACTTCACGTGTATCCACCTACATTCCCGGTTGCTCATCAAACCTGGTCGAATTAGTCGGTCATATTCCAAAATTGTTCATAGAAGAAGGTCAGCGACGTTTTGCGTCGACTTGAAAATTCCAAAGGTCGCGACTTAGTCTATCACTGAAGTGCTCCGAAGTCGCGATCAACAACACTCAGCCTTCTGCATCTTTCAAGGTCAGTTAGATATCCGAGAAAACTTGTTTTTGCTATTTGAAATACATATGTGTGCTCCGTGAGTGCGAAGTGCTATTTTAGACGAAAATGTATATATTTTCGAATGGGATTTGTTGAAATATGTCCCCAATCCCAGTACATTGTTTGGGTTTAAAATTTATATGATGATTTGAGGGTTTTACAGTGAATTGTAAAAGATGAAAGCCTTGAAGTTTCAAACTTTTATGATTTCGAGAAACTGATAGTTCAATCTCTTTGTGTTTGTGATATGTTTTGTTAATGCATCAGCCATAAACATTGAGTGTGGAGCCTACTTATTTTAGGTTTTTCCCAAAGAGTTTCATCACTGTTCAAATGTATTGAAACTGTGTGAACTAGACAGAATCAAATCAAGCATAAACTTGAAGCCTTTTTATTGTTGTATTGACTGCACTTCAGTTTCTATTGTTGTTCTATGCACACTCCCCCTTCCTAATGTGTTGGCCTTTGGCTTAGGTAAATTTACCTGCTTTGGCCTTTGGCTTGGCACTTTATTGTGCTTTTATAAGTGTTTACTATCTCATTTGTTATGTGTAATTTTATTTATGCTGAAAAATTGCTGAAATCATGCTTCTATTTATGATACTGTTCATCTATTATGACTGTGAGCAGAATGATGGTGAACTTTGTTAATTATGCCTGTTTTTAAGTCTCATTTAAGGAATATGAGAAGATATATGTACACTCTTCTGGTAGTCTTTAAGTCTGGAAGAAATGCTATAATTGTAGTGTTGCTAGATCATATAATTTTGTATGTTTCTACAATAAGTTTGTGTCAATTTAAGTGGACATTATGTTAGTATGGTTAGGTCAAGGTACTGTATGAATAGCATTAGGGGATGTCTCGGTATACTTCATGTTGTCATGGTTTTTGTCTTAACCCTCAATAGTCTTGATTCCATGGTTATTGTTACTCACACATGCATCATATTCTCTGTGAATTATCTCCTATTCAGTTTTCTTTTTCGGGCATGAACTTGTGTTTTTCTTCTCATTATTGTCCGTCGAATCATCAGTTTACTCCAAGGAAAAGTGGGACGCTTCAGAAAAATGAGATTGTTTTCATATCTCCCACTGGAGAAGAGATCAAGAATAAGAGACAATTGGACCAGTACCTCAAATCTCATCCTGGAGGATCTGCTGTCTCAGAATTTGACTGGAGTACAGGTATCCCTCCCTCTCTCTCTCTCTCTCTCTCATGTACATGGTATTTGTGTCACGCCCCAAAATCTTTCGTTAAAAATATCAGAGTTTTACCCGGGCGTGAAGATAGAAAAGCAAGGGACGCATAACACATACAGAAAGAATTAAGCAAGGGACAACAGAAGAAAGAGGTAAGGGACGACAAGAAACCATCTCACAACAACCTTCGGCCTCGGCCGATAACATTCGGTCTCACACCGATAATATACATCATATACAGCGGAAGCTAAACATCAGGATCTCCCATCCTCACAAGTACCCAAAAATATATACAGATCATTAACTGTTTGTAAACGTGTTTGGAAAAGTTTAAACTAAGACATTTTAACAGAAATACCGACAGCTAGCACTATCCCCCTCCGTCTAGGGTTCACCAGCTTCCTCATCTCCTGTAGTGTGAGTACAGATTAAGGGGTGAGTGCGTTGAATACACTCAGTGGAGATAACATCCACCTCATAAGACTCCAGACAGAAATATAAATACCGAAAAGCTAACTTACAGTCACGTTGTCACAGCACAGATATATGCAAAGCAGATATTAGAAATGGCAAGGGACGTATAGGTGCGGGATTCCCCCGTCTTACCCTATATAACGGTATCTCACCGTTAGTGCATTTCAAGAGGCTCACGACACCTCCACAGAGTAGTAGAAAATAGCAGGGGACGAACAGAATGCATGATCGGAGGACCTCGGTCCTTTCACAGATATAATATGGCACAGCAAGTATAAACACAGCACTTAGATTCCCAATCATATTTCATAAGTAGGGAAAGCTGTAAACAGTTTAAGAGTTAGAAATTACCCCCACCTCGTATAGTGGTTACCGCGTGAGTAGCTAGGACAGAATGTCTGACAACTCAACACCTCAAGCTTAGTCCACAAAAGCCTACAAATTTACGGTGTTTCTTAGGTCCTAAATACAATATAATTAAAGCTGTAAAAGGTTCCGGCGGAAGAACGCTCGTTAAAGACACGACGGATCGAAAGTACGGCGTTACGTGTTCCGGGGCTCGCGGGTACCGGGCGTCGGGCGAAAGCCAACCCGACAGCTCGCGCATCACCCGGCAGCTGCCGAGTTTCCTCAGCCACCCGGTCCCCGTCGCCCGCGCACGCTGGATCCCCGGCGCTCGCACCCGCGCGCACTCGGCACCCGGCGCCCGGCGCACACCTGGCACCCGGCACCCGGCGCACACCCGGCACCCGGCGCACACCCGGCACCCGACGCACATCCCGGCGCGCACCCGACGCACATCCCGGCGCGCACCCGACGCCCGACCCGACGCACAACCCGGCGCGCACCCGACGCCCGACCCGACGCACAACCCGGCGCGCACCCGTCACCCGACACACCACCACCAGCACCACTGCTGGCCGGCGGCGGCGGCGGCGACGGCGGCGACGGCGGCGGCGCTCCGGCGGCACTCCGGCGGCGGTGCTCCGGCGGCACTCCGGCGGCGGCGGAAAATAAAAACGTAAAGGAAAAGAAAAGAAAGAGAACTTACGTGTTCGCGTCGCGAGCGTCGCTCGGGTCGTCGGCTTTGAAAACGTATAAGTTTTGAAAGTTATGAGCCCCTATTTATAGATTTTGGAATTTACCTTTTTACCGTTGAAAAGTTACTATTTACCAAAAATATCTCAATTTACCTTTCATTAAAATATTATTTTTATTTTTACCTTTTATCAAAATTTTACCCTTTCCTTCGTTAGTTGAACTACGGGTCTCCGATTAACCGCTAGTTTGTTTCTGTTTTCTCGTATTTCCGATACGAATCTCTTGGTAAAATCATATTCTAGGTTCCATGTCACGAAACATACATCCATCTAAATCTAAAACTGGCGTTAGCCAAGTATCTGAAACGCATGTACTAAATTAAACAGTCAAAACATACGCACATAATTATTAAGTCGGGGTTCAAATACTTAATTATTCAATTATGCTCATTTTGATCCGGGGTGCTACAATTTGCATCCCCTTAAGTTGTTGCGAAAAGAAATTGAAATATCTGATGATGTTGGGGGCACAAGTAGCTAATGATGCTAAAAACAAAGGATTGAAAATATCTGATGCTGTTAAGTGCTCTAGAATTAGATAAATGAATATATGTATTATGTTTTTTGGATGAAATTTGAGAACAATCTACCATATGGTCCTGCACAGGTGACACTCCAAGGCATTCTTCGAGGTTGAGTGAGAAATCAAAGGCAGTTGCTGAACCCCCAACTCAATCCCATAAGAAAAAGCCAAGAAAATCCAGCAAAAAAGAAGAGCAACGTGGATGAAGAAGACAAAGCCATTGACGAAAAGGATCCCACTACAGAAGAAACTAAAGAAAACTCTACTATAGATGCAAAAGATGACATGGATGGAGAGGCTACTATCGAGGGAGCTCCTTTAGAAGAACCCAATACGAAGGACATGGAGAAGAAAACAGATATTAATGTATGCAATCATATGAACTTCGAACCATTCACTTCCTCAAGTTTTACCTCTACAATTTTGATATGGAATCTATGGTTTTGTTAAGGTTTTCTGTGCTCAATTGTTGGAACATTTAGACCCTTTATTTGTTCTTACAATTAGAAATAATGTTAACTGAACCTGGTTCGTTGTCACAGTTATAAACAATGCAAAATAGACATTTGGTTGTGTTCCTTAGTTTGCTGCAAGGATGTTTTGGCAATGACAATTAAATATTTATTTCAAGAATCTGTATAATGACTGCATCATATACAGGTCATATTGAGAACATGAGTCGATAAATAATAATATTATTGAAATTACAAATATTGTTTAAATACTATAATTCTTATTAACATAAGAAAATAAATAATAATTTTATTGAAATTACAAATATTGTTTACATACTATAATTTTTATTAACATAAGAAAATAAATATTGGGTTATTGTATTTTGTCACAATTTAATTCATTATTTTATGTTTTTTTAAATTAAGGGTATTTTGGTCTTTTCATCCTTTTTATCAATTTTAACCAACAAAGCAAACACAAAGTTTAAAATAAACCCACATTTACAAACCCATAATCATTCAAACCAAACATAAAATTTAAATCAAACCTACCCCAAAACCTACATACCAAACACCCAAAAAGTGCTATTTTGTCTTCGATGAACAGTAAAAGCCCGAAAAGCCCAACCAACCTAAATAAACCCAACCACCGAACCAAACGTGCCCTCAAAGTGAACATCCAATTTAACTCAAACCTATTATAAAACCTACATACCAAACACCCAAAAAGTACTATTTTATCTTTAATGAACAGTAAAAGCCCACAATTCTTAACCCACCTAAACAATCCCAACAATCACAATTCTTTATCAATTTAAGGGCCAGAGATATATTATTTATCACTTCCAGGTATAAAAGATAAAAATTATCAATTAGATGTCTTATAAATATAATTATCACTTAAAATCCTGCAAAGGTAAGGTTATGTTCGGCATATCAAATATTTAATTTTATTATATATATTTATTATTTTTTTTCTATTCTTTCTTTTGTTTATTATCGTATCATATTATATATATATATATACTACCTCCGTCCCGGCTCAACTTGTCTACGTTGACCGGGTACGGAGATTAAGAAAATGCAGTTGACTCAAGTGGATATGCACTTTTGGATGACATTTTTGTAATAATATGCACATCAAATCAAGTGGATATGCACTTTTTGATGGCATTGTTGTAATAATGTTGAAATATAGGGATATTAAGGTAAAATTTTTTTTGTCATTTATGGGCTGACAAGTTGAGTTGGGACAAACTAAAATGGCAAGTAGGCAAGTTGAGTTGGGACGGAGGGAGTATATAATATGCGTGCATGTGTGCTTAATAGAAATGATCATTTTTATTACTGCTATAATTGTAACGCCCCGTTCCCAATTTAATTGGAAATAGGTCGTCACCCTTTACATACTTAGAAAATAAAGAAATTATAATGATTTTATAACATACAGCGGAAGACTTAAAAGCGAAGACACGAGAGTTTTAAAAGTTTTACTTTTTGAATATAAAATATATATGTGATTATACATCGACTATTAAACAAGTCTAGTCGTGTCTTACCCACATTTCTAGGTAAAATGTTTGAACCATAAACCAACATGAATTTACACAACAAAACATATATAATATAAGATAAGTCTAGACCCATCGTTTCATATAATATACATGATTAAGACTACATACTGTTTTTAAAGAAAAAGAACTTAGTTCTAACATATTTATTTAATGCAACGGAGAGAAGTCAGTCCAGCCTCTACACATCCACGTCATCATCCAGTGAGCCTGAAAATATAAAATGGTAATATCATGAGACACCTCCGGAGAGGGAACCCAGTGGGATAACCTTACTATCTAATATATCGAAAAAATTAAATCGTTAAGCAAGTACTACATGTCATAATCATAGAGGAATGTGGGAATCGCTCGCCCACTAAACCTCGCATGGACCAGACATTTAAGCAGGGTCGTTTTCATGGACCAGACATTTAAGCAGGGTCATTTTCATGGACCAGGCATTTAAGCAGGGTCATTGCCCAGTATGGAAGTTACATACTGGTTATAGCTACAGACTTCAGTCGTAGATTTTCATACATAACTTCTCAATTCAATTAACAACACATAGTAGAGAGTAGAAGTTACCCACTTGTACGTTGATAGTGCAAGGATTGCTTCTGGATTCACCGATCGTCTCGACTGCACTCGACACACTTAACTGATTAGCCTCTTATGTCATATAACAGAATCTTTTGTATTTTATATTAGGTTACTTTAACCTAAAACGTAATCATTCTTATAACTTAATTGTTAAGCATTTAAACTAGCAATTTTAGACTTAAAATGACATATAAAGATGTAATAATTTTTATAATTCATATATAATTCCTAAAATCACAAAATTATTTGCATGATCACATATTAGTATCAATTTGTAGCAAAACTCAATTTGCAAAGTTAAGACTCAATTTGCAAAGTCAATTTGCAAAGCTAAAATCAACTTGCAGAGTATATAATAATCTTTGCCATGCTAAAAGAATTGAATTTTGAATTGCACTTTGCAAAGAAATGCTAAACATATAAAATAGCCCTTGCAAATATAAAAGAAAAACCCTCTTTTCATTACCCCAAAATCTGCCCGTTTCTAGCTCGTTTCCTGCCGCCGCTGCCGGCGACCCCTGTCGCTGGCGGCTCACCCACCAACCAACACGCAAACCACACACAATAAGCACCCTAAAAACACCTAAAGCAGCAGGCCAAACACCCGGAAACAGCAGCCCAACGCCCAGAAACAGCAGCCCAAACGCCCAGAAAAACAGACCAAACGCACAGAAAACAGGCTGATTTGTAAAATTTATAGTAAATCGTATAATACTCGTAAAATTGCATGGTAAATTTCTAAATGTCCTTAAATGCTTGTACTATAAGCTTGTAAAATATCGTACACACAGGTGAAGTTTACAACTCAGGAGAAGGTTTCAATGAGACCCGAAAACAGGTCATGTTTGATCAGAAAATCGCATCTTCTTAGAAAATTTATAGAAAATCGGGTTTAACTCCAAATCTTCTGAAATTTAACATGCATATTCTAGACTTCATATACTAGATTGTGGTAAAAGGGTTTAGCCTAAATCCATTTCTACAACACACAGAAAATTCCAGAACAGGTCTGCATATATCAAACGTCCACTTCTCCCTCAGTAACTTTAATCAACTATGAAGGAGTTCTCTATTTTACACATACACAGCAGTAATAAAACACAGAAACAGCAGTAGAAAAACTCAGTAATAGCAGCAGCAAAACACAGCAATAGCAGCAGCAAACTCACAGCAATAGCAGCAGCAAAACACAGTAATAGCAGCTGCAAACTCACGTACAGCAGTAGCAAAACACAGCAACAACAGGACAACTAGGCAGTAGCAGGGCAGCAGGGGGGGGGAGAGAGAGACCGTGAGGGAGAGAAACGAGAGCGATAGAGGTGTAGGAAAAGAAAAAGAAACTGTGTGTGAATTATTGTGTTGCACCCTTTCATTTATTACTTCCCCCCCCCCTTTTCACACGCAAACCAGCTTATTTGATGTGTCATGTGCATGGAAAAATTAAGAAGCAGGTGGTGGCGAGACACAAGGAATAAAATGGCATGTCATGTTTTTCCTTTCTTTATTACTTAATTGCTATTCCTAACTAATCAATTATTCAATTTACCTAGTTACTAATTAATTATACATATGTACATATACATATATCTATATATGTAAATATATATATCTTGACACTTTAATTAAATAAATTCTTAATTTAATTAAGATTATCACTTAGTTAAATCTTAGCTTAATTAAGATTATCCCCTAATTAATTGCTTCTTAGTTTAATTAAAATTATCACTTAAAATCACATAAATAGATCATACGTAAAATTACATTAAATAAAACATTCATAGGCATAAACGAGTAAGTTAAATGTCTTAACCTAATATAATTTTAATTCATTTAAACTTATCTATTATCTTATCTTCTTACTTTCATCCATGTTTGTCGAGTGAGTGGAGATCGAGCTCGGTTTCCTCCGTAAGTCATCCTGCAAAATCCCTTAAAATCTCGAAAGAAAAACATGTCATAAAATCTTTAAAATAAACAAGCACAAGGAAATATTCATAAATCATAACTTTAAATAATATAAGAGTTTGCACTTAAATCATTTATACTTGAATGATAAAAGAGATTTTATAAAATATGCAATGCAGGGTGATTTCTTGAAATGGGGTGTTACAATAATAATTCTATTTGGTCACTATTTTGTAACTTCTCTAATCCGCCAAATTTTATTGTAGTAAAACCCAAAGTATCCTTTTATTGAAGCAAATTTAAAATTTAATTATACGTATACGTTCTTAAAATACATTTAATTACAATAATTGATAGCAGGAGCCACATTAACGTTTTGATTTAAGTTCAGTTGTTGAATTTTCAAACGCGTATACGACGTTGGGAAGAAGACTTGAAGTCAACTACCTTAATGGCAGATATAAAGCCTCATAATATTACCTCTTGTTTATGTACAATCATACTCTACAACATGTCAATTTATTTGCTTCCACAATTTTCCGTTATCTTTCTACTTGTAATTTGCACTACAGATTTCAGTTAAGCATACGATGAATGCATGCATTATCAGAAAACTTTGTTACTTGATTTGAGGAACGAATTGATATTCAATTCCTCTTTATCACGGAAACTGGTGAGCTGGAATCAGACATACAACTGTTGCAGGTGGAAAGGCGTGGAATGTGATGACACCGGGCATGTCATCAGTTTGCAGCTCACAGATGAGGGCATTTATGGTGGACTTGAGAGTTCATCCAGTCTTTACAGTTTCAGGTACCTGAAAAAGCTTAACTTGGCATGGAATAGGTTTAATGTCGGAAATCAGATTCCAAGAGGTATTGGCAATCTCACATATTTGACACACTTGGATCTGTCGAATGCTGGCTTTAGTGGGCAGATTCCGATGGAAATTTCACTTTTGAAGAGGCTGGTTAGTCTTGATCTATCTAATTTATATCCCGTTCATGCATTAAAACTTGAGTATCCTAATTTGGGTATGGTGCTACGAAATCTAACGGGACTCGAAGAACTCTATCTTGATAGTGTTGATATTTCTGCTGACAAGACAGAGTGGTACAACATTATATCTTCATCTTTACCCAACTTAAGGAACTTGAGCTTGTCTAATTGTAGTCTATCAAGCCCTTCTGATCCATCTCTATCACAATTTCATTCCTTTACTCTTCTTCGACTTGGTGGAAACAATTTGTCGACAGTAGTTCCAAACTTCTTTGTTAATTTCTCGAGTTTGATTTTCTTGCATCTTAGTAGCTGCTCTCTAAAAGGTTCTCTAGATTTATCAAATTCTTCCACATTTTCTCAACCACTTCCAGACCTTGTTGTTTTAGATTTAGCAGAGAATTCACTGAGTGGCAACATTCCCCAGTCTCTCTTTGGTCTCCTTTCTTTGCGGACACTTGATCTTTCCAACAACCAATTTAGCGGCCAAGTCCACGAATTTCCAACTCTGAATTTCTCTAACATCAAATTCCTAGATTTGAGCAGTAATCGGTTGGAGGGACCTATTCCCGAGTCTTTCTTCCAACTTGAAAGCATTGTAGCTCTCATCTTGTCTTACAATTTATTCAATGACACTTTTCAATTGGAAAAGATTCAAAGTCTTCCAAATCTTGTACTATTAGATCTTTCTTACAACAAGTACTTGTCAGTTGATGCAAGCAGCACCAATTCAAGTGTGTCCATCTATCCACCGCTACGATTTTTAACTCTGGCTTCTTGCAACCTCAACTATTTTCCAGATTTTCTAAAACAATCCTCGACTATTTTTTCATTGGACCTGTCAAACAACAGGATAGAAGGTGAAATTCCTAGTTGGATTTGGGAAATTGGAAATGGAACACTTATTTCTTTGAACCTTTCTTCTAATCTCCTTGTGGATCTGCAAAAGCCTTACAAGATGCCTGCTTCTCTTAGGTTGCTAGACTTACACTCAAACAATCTCCAAGGTGAGTTGCCACTGCCCACACAACAAACTATATATGTTGATTACTCTGATAATAACTTTGACAACCCCATTCCCCCTAACATCGGAAACTTCACGTCCTCTCTCACTTTCTTCTTTCTTAAAAATAATAGTTTAAGTGGATCAATTCCTCCCTCCCTTTGCAATTCTCTTTCTCTTCGACTTCTTGATTTATCTATCAATAAATTGACTGGTAATATACCTCCTTGCTTACTGGACAACATGGAGAATCTTGAAGTGCTCAATCTGGGGAGAAACAATATCCATGGTGACATTCCGGATAAGTTCTCTATCAATTGTAGCCTCACAACTTTGGAACTTAATGACAACAATTTTGCAGGAGATATTCCATTGTCTCTTGCAAAATGCAAACGGTTGAAGGTTATGAATGTGGGAAACAACAAAATCAATGATACTTTCCCATGCATGTTGTCATCAAGCTTGCTCATTCTGGTTTTGCGCTCCAATAGATTCTACGGAGAGGTGGGATGCCACGATAGCTTTCCAAATCTTCAGATCATCGACATAGCTTCCAATAATTTCAGTGACACTCTGCATCCTAAAAGCTTCTCAAGTTGGAGAGGAATGATGGCAGTCAGTGATGCACAATTGGGGCGCAACCGTTCGGACTTTAAGGTTCTAATAACGGCCTTAAACTACAAAAATGAGGTGACATTAACAATCAAAGGGCTAGAGCTTAAACTTGTAAAGATTTGGCCAGACTTCACATCCATTGATTTCTCTCGCAATAATTTCAAAGGGGAGATACCTAATGCAATAGGTGATCTCACTTCACTTTATCTTCTAAACTTATCCCACAATGCTTTCAGTGGAGCAATTCCATAATCGTTGGGTAAGTTGAGGAAGCTTGGATCATTGGATCTGTTTGAAAACGAGCTAACAGGGGTGATACCAATGGAGCTTGCAAAGCTTACATTTCTTTCAGTCTTGAATGTGTCATATAATAAGCTGGTAGGAGAGATCCCAACTGGACCTCAACTTCAAACATTTTCGTCTGATTCCTTCAAAGGAAATAGAGGGCTATGTGGTGAGCCTATCAACATAAGTTGCAAGAACATTACAGAACCGGGAACTGTGGAATTGGAGGAAAAGATGGAGATAGAATGGGAATATGTGTCTGCTGCGGTTGGATATGTGGTGGGATTAGGAAGCTTTGTGTGGGTGTTGTTTGGTTGCATGAGTTTGAGGGAAATGTACTTGTACAAAGTTGATGAGATTCTTGAAAAGATATTGGGACGCCATAACAGGAGAAGAAGACATGGAAGAAGAGTTGGAAGGAATCAGGTTAGGAGAAGATAGTTTGTATTTTTCTCATATTTAATTTTGTTGAAGAAAATACAGCCGTGTTTGAAGCCATACCATTACAATATTTAGATGGCATTTTATTCTTTTATAGACCTTTGTCAGAAAATCCATCATTTATTTTCCTCATTTTCTTACACCTCCCCTGCTGCTTAAAGTAACATTGTATTTTCCATTACATATTCATAAGTCACAAGAAAAATCAAATAGATGACTGCCTAAAACATGAGACAAACAATTAGATCTCAAAAATTGAGAGAGAGAGAGAGAGAGAGAGAGAGAGAGAGAGAGAGAGAGAGAGAGAGAGAGAGGTTAGTTATGAGAGTGTTGGATAGTGTGACAGTGATCTGAAGAAGATGAAGAAGAAGATGGTGAAAAAAATAGCAAAAAGTTCATGAATCTTTGTCCGGCTTTCTTTTGGAAGACGCGTTTTTAACTAATTCTGCACTTTTTCTTTTTTGCTATTGCGATTTGCAATCGGCATCTAATATGAATTGATATTTGCAAACACTAGCTAGATTCAACTTCAATTTTCATCTCTTTTTTTTTTTTTTTTTTAATTACCAAAAGTTAAATTTGGGGTGATTGGAAATATACATTCATTAAATTTACATTTTTTGGAGGGATAATCAAAGAATCAAATAATCTTAAATCTATAACAAAAACTCATGTAATACATAAATTTCATTAATAACCATACATTTCATGGGAGCTTAATTATCTAGTAAACATAGACAATATAAGCATCCAGGCCAATTCAAACACAGCAATTTTCCAGGTCAAATTTTTTAAACAAATAGCATATTGTGGAATACACACAAAAGAAAGACCTTAAATCAACTGCTAAGTTTTTCTATCCTCTTTACAAGGCCAATTTCTTTGCTTAAACAATTTTTCTTCATGTCTTTATATACTTATTACTAATATATTACATCCACACAACTTTATTAATAATCATGATGAATAAAATTAATCTTATTAGTAGCATTAGAAGAATCGGTTGAATCTTCAGAACACAATAAGTTGATTGTTTAGGTCCAAAATAGTTTTGTTGACGAACTAATAGTCTTTTTAGTACAAATTTCTTTTGTGGATAACTTTAGACCAATCAATCGAATATATTTAAGTCTTTTGTACCTATATAGATAAAATCTGATCACTGATTGAAAAAACAATATTTAGTCACAAAAACGTTATCATAAAAATTTACTTGTTGAATCTTCCAATGTGTATACAACTTTAGGAAGAAGACCTTAAGTCAACCGCCTTGTCTTTGCAATGACAAATATAAAGACACATAGTATTGCCTGAAATTCATGTACAATCATTCTCTTCACAATGTCAATTTCTTTGCTTCTATAAATTTCAGTCATGCATACAAACAATGCATGCATGATCAGAAAACTTTGTTACTTGAGGAATCATTTGAAATTCAAGTCCTCTCATTCAGGTAAACTGGTGCGCTGGAATCAAACGGACAACTGTTGCGGTTGGGAAGGCATAGAATGCGGTGGTGTTGGCCATGTTATCAATTTGCAACTCAATGATGAGGCCATTTATGATGGACTTGAGAGTTGATCGAGCCTTTTCAGTCTTAGGTACCTTAAGAAGCTTGAGTCGTTGTAGTCTGTCAACCCCTCTCGATCCATCTCTTTTACACTGTTCTTAGACTTGATGGAAATAATTTGTCGACAGTAGTTCCAAACTTCTTTGTTAATTTCTCGAGTTTGACTTTCTTGAGTCTCAGAAACTGCTCTTTGAAAGGTTCTCTGGATTTATCGAATAACTTTTTCTTTGGCTCAAGTTCTTCTATGTTTTCCCAACCACTTTCGAACTTTGTTATTTTAGATTTAGCATACAATTCACTCAGTGGTAATATTCCCCTTTCTCTCTTTAGTCTTCTTTAGCTGCAGATATACTTGACACCAACCAATTTAGTGGCCAAGTCGATGAATTTCCAACTCAAAATTTCTCTAACATCAAATCATATATTTAAGCAGCAATCGAAGGAACTATTCCTGAGTCTTTCTTCTGACTTGAAAGCATTGAAGTACTCATCTTGTCTTACAATTTATTCAATGACACTTTTCAATTGGAAAAGATTCAAAGGTTTCGCAATCTTACTAGATTGGATCTTTCTTACAATAAGTATTTGTCAGTTGATGCAAGCAGCACCAATTCAAGTGTGTCCATCTATCCACAACTAAACTCTTTATACTTGGCTTCCTGCAACCTCTACTACTTTCCAGATTTTCTAAAACAATCCCTAACCTTGAATACATTGGACCTGTCAAACAATAGGATTGCAGGGGAAATTCCTAGTTGGATTTGGAAAATTGGAAATAGAACATGCTATTATCATTTGAACCTTTCTTGCAATATCCTTGTAGATCTGCAAAAGCCTTACAAGATTACTGCTTCTCTAGGTATTGGACTTACACTCTAACCAACTTCGAGGTGAGTTGCTGATGTGTCTCTAATTGTATATATTTTTGTCACGGGAATACCAGTGTTGGAAGATCTGCAGTTGCGAAAGGAATCGGAAAACGTAGCCGGAGGAGTTGTGCAGAACAGCGGAGTAGTTGCAGTGGGTTTCGAGAAGATGAAAGGTGAGGAAATGGGGTTTGAGAAGGAAGAAAGTGAACAAGTACAAGTTGTGTCTGAAAAAGGGGATTAGGCGTGGCAAAGATCTGATGGTGGAGACCTTTTTGATAGATTAAATCTCGTCCGTACACGTGGCTTTATTTTCAGCTTATTTAAATTTCCCTAAAGTTGGTGGTATTTCTATTTTAGCCACTGTTGTTTATGTATTTGCTGTATTTGGGCGCGGTCCCCACTAGTTGTTACAAAATGCCTTTTTCTGGCAGAGAAATGAATCATCAGAAAAATAGTACTATCCTCCCTCTTGTTCTCTCTCTATTCTCCCTAATTTTCTTATTCTCAGTTCTTATCTTTACATTCAAATTATACAGAAAATCATACAAAAATATATATGTTACATTGTATTAAATTGTAACAATTTTATTATCATAATTATCCTTGGTTATAGTCTATTTGTGCTTTAATTGATCTAATTATCATTGTTATTTGTAGGAATGGACCTTGATGGGCTTTGAGGAAAAGTGAGATTAAAATGATCAAATTATGCTTAAGTTGTGAAGATGGGCTTAATGGGCTTGGGACCACATCAAATGGTAAAGTGGCTTGGTGGAAAAGAAAGGGCAAAGAAGACATTTATCTCTTAAATTTTGTAATGGACTCTTATGTCCTTAGGGTTTTAGGTTCTTAAGTTTTAATTAGGGGTATATAAGACTTTGTTATGTAATCTCTCCTCTCTTTCTCTCTCTTGGGAGCCAAGACCCAAGATCATTCCATCATTCTCTACACACAATTTTAAGTTTTTCTCTCATTTTCAAGAAGAATGTTGAAGAATACATTGGAGATGATTAATCAAAGCATGAGTGGCTAATTTCCTTCTCTGATTCAAGGGTCGTTTAATTCGATTGCTATCACCGTGAGGTTTTGTGCTTAATTTCAATTCTTGTTTTAATTCAAGTACTTGTTAATTCATGATGTAATTCCATATAACGATATGTAATTTGGGTTGATCTGACAATTCGATTTGAATTATATATTGCTAATGCTATCCATGAGTTCTCTTTTATATGTTGTTGGGATGTATGATTGATGAATGATTGGTACTAAGTAGCAATAGGTTGATTATGCTTTTGCTGGGATTATGTAATTGCCTAATGAATTAACGGAACTAACGGAACCATAGGCTTAGTAATTGCTGTTATCTCGATTATTAGGTTCTAGGTTTCAGTTTAGGTTTAACTGTTTTCGACTTCTCTACGGCTTCGTGTTTAGTCTAAGGTTAAATGCTTGAATGTGCAAGATGATGTTGTTAGCCTATGATCAGTAATGTAATCGGATGTCGACGCCCTTGAATCGGAATTTCGTAAGATTTCTCATTCTCCTCTTTATTTTCATCATTTGTTGCTTATTTGCTCTCAACTCTATTTGCTTGCTTTCTTAGTTTAGTGTTAGTTTCATTAGTTTAATTGATAATCAAAAACCCCCCCTTGGTTCGTTTATGCTCAAGAGAATTAAGCCATATTCCCCGTGGATCGACCCTAATTTCCATTATACTCGTATTTTTGCTCATTTGAAGTAGGTTTTTATCTTTGTTGGTTTGACAAGCACATCAGTTGCGAGTTAATTGCAAAATACGTCCTGTAACTTATACCCAGTTCCATCCGTAGTCCTTTATCTTTTTACTTTATCAATTTTAGTCCTTTAACTTTTTAATTGCTCAATTTTGGTCCTTTAACTTTTTACTTGATCAATTTTGGTCCTTTGTCTTTTTACTTTATCAATTTTGGTCCTTCAAATTGGGGAAAATGATTTGAAAAACCCCCAATTTGAAGGACTCACGTGCTGTGCACGTGCAATTTCCGGCAAAAAATTCAAATTTCGACCCAGATAGGACCAAAATTGAGCAATTAAAAAGTTAAAGGACTAAAATTGAGCAATTAAAAAGTTAAAAGACTAAAATTAATAAAGTAAAAAGATAAAGGACTACGGATGGAATTGGGTATAAGTTACAGGACGTATTTTGCAATTAACTCCATCAGTTGCCATTGCTCCCTCAACAAGCTTTATATGTAGATTATGTTGGAAATTAAAGCTCATTTTTTGAGCACCCAACTCTCAATTAATGCAGCAGCTACACTTAGTCCAATAATTCTCTAAACTTTTCTCAATTATGTAATGTTCCCTTTATGTCTAGAAGTCTCATTAAGTTAGTGTCTAGATTTTTCTCCATTAGCACTATAAAACTCCTATGAATGTATTCGAAGGTAACACAATAAAAAGAAGAGTTCTCATTTGGTTTAAATACATCAGAGCACTCATTTCACCTTCATTGAAGCTTTTCATTATCCTTCAGTTTTATTACGATCTTGGGAGTGAATTAATCTCACTACTCTTATAATAACTTTGAGATGTTCATTCCACCTAACATTGTAAGCTTCACAAAATCAATGATACTTTTCCGTGCATGTTGTCATCAAGTTTGTGTATTCTGGTGTTGCACTCAAACAGATTCTATGGAGAGAGGTGAGATATATGCAACAAAACTTGGCCAAATCTTCAAATCATCCTAGAGAGGAATGATAGAAGTCGGTAATGCACAATTGGGGCACAACCGTTCGACTTTAAGCTTCTAGAAAGCAATATCTACCAAAATGAGGTGACATTAACAATCAAAGGGTTAGAGTTGATACTTGTCAAGATTTGGCCAAACTTTACATCCATTGATTTTTCTTGCAATAATCAAAGGGGAGATACCCGATGTAATAATGTTACCTAAATAAATTATTTTTTAAAAATTAAACTATGCAGAGATTAGACAATGTAAAACTACCAATAATGTCACCTACATAAATTATTTTTTAAAAATTAAACTATGCCAGGATGGGAGGATTAAGATCGATCCTCTATCTATATATTAAAACACTCGTAAAGTAGTTTACAAAGCATATACAAACCTCCCAGAAAAAAAAAAATAGAAACTAAAGTTGGGATACTCCAATTACAAAACACCCCCAAAATAAGACTTTTAGAATTAAACTACAAATAATTGTCAGCTAAACATCTTTTATCTTTAATTTTATTATATACACAAATGAATTAATGACCATTTTGCACCACTTGACAATTCAACAATATTTCTCATATTAAATTCTTTTCCCAAATAAAATCTATAATAAATAAAATTGAAAAAATGCAATTAATATGACTAATTAATGACTAATAATATAAAACTGAGAAGAAACGTTACTAAATAATATAGAAATTTTAACTAAATTTCTAAATTAAAAAATTCAGAGAAAATTTTATATTATAATAGACAAAATAAATAAACAATAAAAGGTAAGCAGATTGAAAAGCAACTTTTCAAATTTAATAATTAATGAAATTAAATAATTTTTGCGAATATTTATTTGAAAATAAACTATAAAATTTATTTGAATTTTTTTGATTTCTACTCTTTTATAATGATTGAAAATAAAATTTGAGGGTTGACTATAAACTTTAATAATAATAAAAATCAAACTTGAAAAATGATGGGAGAATTGAATAAGTAACTAAATATAATAGACATAAAAAAAAAACACATCATTTATTTTTCCTTATAAATGCAACATATTTTTTAACAATTCAAAAAATATATCAGATCATTTTATATTTAATATTAAAGTAAGTGATACATATTACACTATACCACAATTATTATTTTTTTCATTTATAAATAATATTTTTTCCTTCTAATTTTACTTTTGTTTTTAAATCTCATGTATAGATGGTCCTATACTACTATATGCTAATATGAATATTTTATCATGCTGTATGCAGATAAAAACAAATTAACATTGATTTTGCAGTTTGCCACGTCATTGTAAATCAATAGCTAACCATCATTCTCATTATTACTAATTCAAAGAAACAAAGTTGAACTATTACTTGTTATATAGTTTTACAATCTCTGAAATCATAAAGTCATAATAAATTAAATTCAATAAAAACTAAACTAAAATTAAAATAATTTTATCATAAAATGTAATTTTAAAGTGTGTGTACATATATCTAAATAATAAAATTAAATTAATGGTTATAGAAATGATTTAAATTGATCTAAATTGTGACTATAGTAAAATAAAATTTATATAAATTTTTACTAATTAATTAATTAATATCTCAATATTTACAATTTAAGATCTAACAATCTTTGAATAAATTTCATAATTACTAAGAAAATCTAAAAATATTTAAATAATATAAAACAACCATTTAAAATCAGAAATTAATCATTCAAGTAATTCCAAAATAACCATGTAAATACGAAAACTACATTTTGAATATGAAATTTTCTTACAACAAACCATAATCATATTTACTTTTCTTAGTCCGGTCTGTATAACAATTACTTGCTCTAATTGATTTAGCCATTTTTTAAAGATAACAATTAGTTGGGTAATAAAATGATAATAGGAGAGTATAATTTTTAGGGATATCTACCAATCTTACCACAATTTTTATAATCTAGATAAAGAAATACCACTAAATATAATACCATAACCAATATAACATTAAATATAACAATATGCATAAAACTACCATCAAACATAACACTATAACACAAAATATCACAATTTTCATTCAATGCTCCAATCATGACTTTTAACTAACTTCCAAAACACATTAAATTCTCCTTTACATATTAAATGCAAATCCAAGTCATCCAAGTTATTATATTAATCCCACATCATTTATTTAATTAGATTCGGATTAAACACAATCTAATCAATATCAGGCCCAACATGCTTCCGTAAAATAAATTCATCCCCTAAAATTCATACATTTCTTTGACCGCAACAGCACCGGGTAAGATGGTTTGCAAAGCCACCAGCTAGAAAATCACTGCACCCAGACCTTTTTACGAACAGTTCCTCACTATCCAACTTCAACCCCTTGGGGAAGATGATCTGCAAGTTATCTAGCTCATTCAGCAACTGTACAACACAACCTTGGTTCGTTTCCTACACCAGGTGTACAAGGTATTCCTTCCAGGGGACGAACAAATCGTACTAAGAACACATGTTGAAGCAAAAGCCTTCTTTTTATTATGAACTTGGAAATATATTTATTACATAAGTAATCTCCTTTTGGGAGGAGAAAACTTGTTTAGCCTCTCATAGAGGAGGCTTGAAAACCTAAACACATAAACTTGAAAACTATCTAAGAATACAAAGATGTTTATTACAAAACTAATGTAATACCCCAAATTTCTAATTAAGTCTCTTTTATGAATAATAGACCTTTATTTATTTATCATGGTCTTATACTAAATTATAGTGAATTAGTCATGTGAGTGATTATAACTCTTATAGAACTAGTAGACTTATAACTATATTAAATTAGATATAGAATTTTAGAATTTTGATTTATTTGTGGAGATAAGAATTTAGTTGTTGAGATACAATAGGGGACCACATTTTTTTTAAAGGAAAATATAATAATAATAAATTACGTGGTTGAGAAATACTAGAACTCCACGTTTCCTTTAACTCCTAAAGAAAATAGGGAAGTCCAAACCCTAGATGTGTAAGTAGGGGGTTAAAACCCTAAAATAAATACGTAACTAAAGAGACGAGAGAGAAACAGAAGGAAGGAGAAAGCGTGAATACGGAAGAACATAAACTACGCTGATAGACTTGAGGATTGGGGTTGTAGGTAAGGTTTCACATATTTTGTATTTTCATTGACTTCATAATTATGTAATGGGGGTGAGAATTTGTTTGAAGAATTTGTTGTTAATTACTATTAAAGAAAAAGAAAGAAATTGAATTCAGTGAGATATGTGGATTAGGAAATCATTATATGTTATTGTTGCGACTGGAGTAATAAATCAATTCATATATTCTTGATTCTTGTAAACTTTGAATTTAAGATTTTTGTGTTGGTAAAATTATTAATTTAATATTAGGGCATAAAGTAATCTGTTAGGCAAATTTTTAATTTATGATTCTTCTTTGTTCACATAATCTAAAGACTGTGATTAATTATTTGATTTGGGATACTGATGAAACCATTTATATATAAAGAAAAGGTGGAAAGAATTATGCAGAGTTAGTAAAGAATTATTTAATGAATGTCACAGTATTCGATACAGCAAATTAGTTAACTAATTCACCTTATAATTTGAGGAATGGTGGTAGTTTTCGGTTCTTTTAGATGATTATATATCAGAGGAAGATCTATTATTGCTAGATGATTAATCTGATTAGATATACAAGAAACTGTGTAATTAGTATGATAACTTGTTTTTGATATAAAATAGAATAATTGGTTCGCCATGTACACTTGAGATTTGATTATTATTTTGCCTAAATATAAAAGAAGTTGTTACAGTATAGTATACTGTGGACCGGATTGATTAAATTAGTAGTGTGTGTTTGCTTCATGAAGTAATTTTCTTCCGGCTGCATGAATAACAATTATTATCAGGAATTTAGTTATTATTTAGTCAGTTTGTAAGAATTAAAATTTTAACCTTTCTGCCACTTATTTAGTTAATGAGAATATGGGTTTTGACAGTGTATGAAAGGACAGTAATTTAATGACACTCGAATCAGAAATATAATACATGTAATATTGTTAATTCATTTAATTAGCTATTAAGGAATTTTGTGTCGGGAAATAATTAATTGGGAATGTCATGCTAGAATTATGAAGAGTTATTAGACTAAAGATTTAATATGTGATAGAGTAATTCTGATACCTTTGATAATTATGTTTTAGAGTTGATTGAGAAAGCTTAGAGGTGTGTGAGGATCGTGAGATACGTAAGTTTTGGAAACTTCAGGTAAGTACATCTCTCACCTGCAGTATGAGTAGTTTTATTTTGATTATTTAATGATTATGCAGAATTATGTGAGTGTTATTTATGTTTTATGTGAGTATGCTTTAATGAGTTGATGAGTTAAATGCTTCGTGAGTTTTTATTTATGATTTATGTGAATGTGAAGAGATGTTTTGTTAAGTATGGTGATTCCATATGTTTGATCTGGTACAAGATGCATGTATTTTTTGTTCTACGAAATGTGGGAAAAGTATTTCGAGATAGAGTATATATATATGGTTTTATTTTATATATTTTTAAGAGACTGGTACCGGGCACCGAGACGCTCACTAGAGAAGTTAAGGGCCCCGAGGTTGCCCTATGAGTATTGAGTTGCTCCGTTTGGATTCGGTGGCTAGCTACCCCGGATTCTTCGGAGTTGCGCGCATTGGTACCATGTCTGGGCCCATAGTATATTATTTTCAAGTATAAGAGTTAATTATTTTTATGAGTGATGTTTCTAGTGTTTTCTAATGTTGCAATGAAAAAAAAAAGTGTTTTGTGAGATAAGTGATGTACTTGCTAAGCAATTTTGCTTATAGTGTTATCTCATACTACAGATAAAGGCAAAGGTAAGATGTGATGCGAGGAGGTAGCAGCGCTGAAGCGTGATTGGTGGGGACGGCCTCGGAATTGGTTTAAGATGTTTAAGAGCTTTCTAAATTGCATGCAAAGTAAACTTTATTTTGAGTTCTTTTGACGTGAAGTTTTACAGAAACAAATTTAATTCTTTTTGGATGCTTTAAACCGTTTTAAAACTCTGATATGTTTCTTAACAAAATTATTCCGCTGTTTAAAAAAAAATCACAATGATTGTTTGAAAGTTAGGCATAATTTAGTATAGGTATTTACCCTACGAGAAGAGGGTGTTACAACTAAGGATAAATGTTTTGAAGAAAACTGAGGGAAATGGTCGATGTCTTCAGCTTTCTTCGCTCTGTCTATTTATAGATAGAAATCCGGACGTGATATTCGGATTTCAAATTCTCTTAAATGAGCTGGCTGGCTGCTTTCAATTGTGGCCAATCAGCTCTGAGTGCCCCATGTGAAGTTTGTCGGGGAATCTCTTGCTTTTGACTCAGCCTACCATGTGATAGTGGTTGGAGAGTCTATTTCTCGTGGCCTATCCCATTTAATTTTGTCGGGAACGCTTTAATAATTTGGTCGTTGTGGTCCCCGGGGATAGCGTTTCTTCTGTACTGGACCCTTATCTTTATTGGCTCCAGCTCCTTGTCGGTCGGGTTTGGGTCGGAAACCTTTCCCAAACTCGGGCTCTTTCTGTTCGGGGCACGCTTGACAGATCCGATCGATCCATCGTCCGATGTGTGCCATATTACAGAATTTCCGATAAGTTTCTTTATTTGTCGGAATCTTGTTTTCCTAGAGGATCTTCCTTTTAGTTTCAAAAAGCTCTTCTGCAAATCCTGTTGTCGATCCAGTCATTGTATTTAGCATAAAAGATCCATTGGCTGAATTCTGGAAGACTTTAAATGGGTATTTGACTTTGTCAATTTCTGTCAGACAAGTCCAAAGCTCCCAAGCTCGTCGTGTAGAAGCGTCGTCTTCAGTGAATGCTCCTACCAGTGTCGGGACTTCTTCCAGGGAGGTTGTCTTTATGTATTTTAAGGCGTTCCCGTCCGGTCTCTGAAGCTTGATAAAATGAAAGACTTCATGGAAGCCTTTCTTAGCTGGTTCTGGAGCAGCACTGATAAAGTATGGCTCCAAGATGTTTCCTCTGGACAAGTGTGGATTGTTTGCCCAGGTCTCGTAAACTGCTTCCCCAATCCATCTCGGTAATTTTGAGATTTCTGGGAAACCAGGTGCAATGGTATACACCGAAGCTAAAGCTCCAAAGTTATACCACTCATAAACTTCGTTTGGATGACTTCCAGGTTTCATCCAAACTCTTGGGTATTTCCCGGCTATATCAATGATTGATTTTTTCGGGTTGATCCCTCGTCTTGTTGCCAATTTCTCCCATTGCCTTTGGTATACCTGCATAGGAGAAATCTCGTTAGTGTGAGCTTGAACCTTCGCTTTGCCTGTCTGCGACCTCAGGTTGAACCCGACCTCTTTAACCCCGAGGTACTGGGTTGACTTGAAGGCTCGGGTTGTGACACCGGAGCTTTAACATTCGTTGCAGATGGTACATCCTCAAGGAATGCATCATCTGTTACACTCGTAGGCATGGTATTTGAATCCATAGCCTTCGGGTTAGAGTCCCGATCTCGAAGTTCTCCCTTTTGCACCGTAGAAGATGCAGCCTGGAGGATAGGCCCATGCAACACAGAGAACAATTGTCCATGTGCATAGAAGCATGCTCGTATTAGATCAGAAACGGATTCCTGATCAACTCGTTGAAGTTGTCCAGCAACTTCTGCATTGAGACATAACGTCCCAAAAGCTCGTTCGAGACTTTCCAGGTTTTCCCGGATATGTCTCACTCGTTTGAGGACCTCGTCAGCGACGCGTCCTTCCATCTCGTGTTAGGAAATCTGCAAGAACATTCTCATTAGATTTCACAATGATAATATCATACTCATAATATTGGCATTCAACTTGCCATCTAAGTATTCTAGCCTTTTCTGGTTTAGATTCAATTTTATTTTTTAGAAAGACTTGACACTCGAATTATCAATTTTCAGAATAAACTTCTTAGCCAGAAGAAATAAAGGCCATTTTTTGAAAGTCTTTCTGACTGCGAAGAATTCCTTCTCGTTGATATGCCATCGAATTGCTTCTGCGTCTGTAAACAAACCACTGCAATATCTGCATGGCACTTCTCCAATTGGTACGACTTTCATAAGAACTGCTGCCCACCAAAAATCACTGACATCTGTATATAGAACCAATTCATCCTCATCCTGAGGAATAGCAAGTTTCAGAAGTTTGCTACAGACTTCCTTAAGTCGCTTAATCCCTTCTCGATGTTCGTCTTCCCATTTGAATATAACATCTTTCTTGAGTAATGGGCTGAACACCTTCCTGTGATGTGCCAGATTGTTAATGAACATTCCAACAATATTGACAACTCCAAGAAAACTTTGAAGTTGCTTATTGTCTTTGAGATCATCTGGAAATCCCTGTATTTTTTCCACAATGTGGTTTTGTAGGATGATCTCAGATTCGTCGATTTCAATTCCGAGGAATTCAATCTGTCTCGTAGCAATTACTGCCTTCTTTTCAGAAAGCACTAATCCTTCTTTGTGACAAACATCTGAAAATATTTCCAAATGTTTGAGATGCTCTTTCATATTCTTTGATGCGATGAGAATATCATCGATGTATACGAACATGAAGTTGAAATAATCTTTGAATAGATTATCCATCTTTCTTTGATATATCTGGGGTGCGTTTACCAATCTCATAGGCATCACATTCCAGACATAGTGTCCTTGTGGTGTGGAGAAAGCTGTGAACTTCTTACTCTCTTCCTCCATCTTAATCTGGTAAAATCCAGACTTGCAATCGAACTTTGAGAATATCTTGGCACCTTTGATGCAGTTAACCAAGTGCTCTCTACTAGGGATGTAGTATCCATCAAACTCCAGAATGTTATTAATGCCTTTGTAATTAATAACAAGTTTAGGTTTACCTCTTTTGATTTCTCCATGATTCCTTACTAAGAATCTAGGGATGCTGTATGGAGAAACTCTTGGTGAAATCAACTTAAGGTCCAGATGTTCCTTAAGTATTTTCTGCATATCCTCACGATCATTCTGATTCATAAGGATTGGTTTGAGTCTCACAAACTCATGTTCCTTTCCGGGTTTAACCTTTAAGGATGTTTTGAGCTCGTTCCTAACCCACTATGCCAAAGGATCTTCATTGTAATTTCTTTGGATCCTTTTCTTGAAATCCTCGAGTGATATTTGTTCTTCAATTGTAACTTCACTCTGTGGATTCCCCAATAGAGCTTTTCATAATTCTGCAATAGCCTCTGGAGGAACTCGTTCTTCTCCTTGTATTCTGAATGAATACAAAGTATTATCCCATCTCTTAGTATCTTTTTGTTTCGAACCAAATTGTTGAAAGGATAATAGGACATCGCCAAATCTTCTTTTATCCGTCATCTTTGGATGTCAAAGTTTAGCTTCATCACCACGCTTGCTGCGAAAATTAATAGGCATTTTTCTATAGAATGCCTCCCGCAGTCTCTGGACAATAATCTTATGATCACATAATGTTGTGAAAATAAGCCTTTTTGTCTCATTTTCCTGTGTAAAACGCTTAAATGTTTGTAGGAAGTTATTTCCTAGCAAAACATCTGCTCCTGTATCATGGAAATAGATTGGTGGCATCTTTACTTTGTACCATGGGGTACCGCCAGCTCCTCCAATCATGATTTCTGCTTGTTTGATTCCTCTATTAAGGATAAGAATCCTTTTTGAGAAATCTCTTCCTGCAATCGTTGGTAGATCTTCTCCAAAATCTTTAGGAAAGACCCCTTGCTTTGCAGTGCAAATCCCTACTCCTGAGTCAACATAGGCTGCGAAATATTCAGCCTTGTACTCACCATATATCATTCCAATGGAAATGTATATGGAAAATGGACTAGTGGTCATCTGATTCTGTATCTTTTATCAGCCACTGTAAATTCCATTCCATCTTGTAATCTTTCCCAAGGCTTATGATCCTCAAGAAAGTCGATACCCAGTATCAATTGTTCTGGGATTCTTCCTGCGACTCCAGTAATAGTCAGTTCAATTTCACCCATTTTTAGGCTTCCTTGAAATCTTCCGACTATCGGTTGTTGGATATAATATAGAACATCACAAGGAAATATATTATCCTTTTGAGTGATGTCGAACATTATTTCAACTTCTCTCCAGCCTTCTGGACATTTCAGCTCTCCTTGTGTTTTGAATACTCCTGGGATTCGCTGAACCGTACTAGACCTTTTCTCTTCCCAACGACTACTACTCATCAGTCTGTCTTATTGGAAAGAAATTTTCCTAGTCTCCATTCTGAGGCCTTGACTCTTGTTGAAGACATGTTGATCTTGGATCTTCATGTCGATCTCCTTTATAGTTGGAGACTCGATCATTTCTGGAAGAACCACCGAAGCGAAATCCTCAAATATTCTTGGGACTTCAATAAAATCTTTTCTCAAGAATACATCTGAATGATGTGTATTCGAGAGAGCATAGGAAATCTTGTATGTGATCGAGTAAGGTCTGTTTCCTTCTTTCATCAAATCTTCTCTTTTGAAATCTTGATGAAGGGTTAAGACTCTGTTGAAGTCTCGATCTCCCAAATTGTATGCAATTCTAGGATAGACATTGAATGCCAGTTTCCCTGCACACAAGTTTCTTGTAACCGCTCCAAGGCATGAATCCTTGAGATTGGAGATTCGCTTGTCAAAAATCACAAGATTGAGTGGCGAATCTATTCCTTATTTGACTGTTGCCTTAATAATTACTCTTATGGCTCCGATGTGAATCCATGAGAGTGTATTTGCAACTTCCCTTTTAACTTTGCTTTTGATATCTCGAATTTCTTTGTAAGGGATCAACTGCATCTCGATCAAGTTACTTGTGAATTCCATTGGAATAACAAATTCACCAGTAGTAACTCTATGGATAATTTGATGTTTTCTGTTACGAACTCAAAACTTATCCAATGCTTTCTCCATTGCTCCGATGGTAAAACCATCATACATCCGAAGCTTTAGATCCTCTTTCATAATCCTCATTAGAGTTTTATGAGAGACTGTTGTGTGAGAGAGGAAACCTGACATATCCTCTCTTGTTGTTTGAAGAATTTATTCTTCACTCCGATTCTGATGTGGATTCACTTCTATCATCCAAATAGATCTCTTCTTCATAGATGCTTTCATCTGAGGGTAGATCCTCAAATTGATACACCTGTATAAGATCTTGGTAATAAACAGCTTCTTCGAATTCTGATGTTGATTCGAACTGTCTTATACATCTCTTCTGGTTGTCCGGGCAATCTGTTGAGATATGCCCTCTTGCTCCGCAAGTCCAGCAATTACAGTCTTTGAAACTTTCATTAGCTCTGGTTTGAGCTCGCCTGAAAGTTCTTCTTCCTAGAGTTCTGCTGGAACTTCCTTGGTTAGAACCCGATGAATAGATTTTATTCCTGCTTGGTGCTGGTCTTTGCCCTGATTTATAACTTCGAGCCTTTTGTTTTGACCACACTCTTCTAGGTCTCCATGAAGACCTACGATTTCCTCTTTGGTTGCTATCTCCACGGCGGTATGGATGGCTTCTCAGCTTTCTCATTTTATGCCTCTGTAGTTGACCTCCTACAACTGTTGGGATGTCATTATCTTCGCAACACAGGGGAACCATTTTATTGATTCCTCGGAGTCTCTTGTAGTTCTTATAGAGTGTTGTTTGATGGTACCATTCGGCTAACTTGGCCTTCAAAAAAGGCATTCTTCTGGCCATAGTATCCAAATCGTCTGCATTCTTGTATTCCCTGATGAGCATTTCTCTCTAGGGGCTTGGTATCTTCGCAAAGAAAAGTTGAGAAGCCTCTTTCTCATCCACCTTGGACTTCCATCGGTACTCGGTGAATAATTTGATGTATTCGTCAATATGATAAACATCATGTAACTCGAGGCAGTAGAGGGCTTGTTTATATGTTTTTCTTTTCTCCTCTTCTATTCCCTTGAAATAGCCTATGCCGATAAAATGGATTTTGAATAATTTTACCATATTATCAACAATTCCTTTCAATGACTCACCAGCAGTAACATCGTTTCTCATTGTTGGTGCTGTCATATCCCATGCGATCTTTGCAGATCCTTCAAGACTCATCTCTAAAAGTAAGATGAACCCTTCTTTTGTAAGGTCAAGGGTTCCTGCTGCAACCCTCATTCCTGATGCCCATTCATCGATTAGGACTTCTCGATTTTTGAAATTTGGAATATCCAGATTTAGCATCAACCCATACGGATGTATTGGTTCAAGCTGTGATTTTCCATAAGGTGTATTCATGAGATTTGGCCTTCTGGAACATTGTCGAGTTCCTGACACAATAGGATCTTCTCTTGTTGTGAAATCTCCGGCGTGCGGCATTGGTTCATCCACATGATGTGAACCTGAGCTTTCTGCCACGTTGGGATCTACAGGTGGAGGTGGTCTTTGGTGTTGGTCACGTGTAACCAAAGATGAACCATCTCCTATGTTCATCTTTAGATCCACGATACCTAATCCCGCGAAGGACTCGGTAAGTTCGTGTAGATCTTCAAGATTGATCTTTTCTATGTCCATCACTTTTAATTTATGATGAATTTTCCTTTGATGATAGCAATGAGCTTTTCATCTCGTCATTGGACGTATGACTTCAGTAGGTTTCCCCTTTTGGTGTAAATAAGGTATTGTCCCGAAATCAATACGTTTTCTTCCTCCGACAAGACTTGGTCTGTCCTTCAGGGTTTTTACTCGTTTTTGAATATCATGAAGGATTTCAATGGTTTCCTTCTGATATTTTATCATCGTCTCCATCTGGTTCTGGATCTGATGGACTTGTGTTGGTAGATGATTATGGCGGTTGTCATAATTCTGCACCGTCTTTTGGATTTCTCTAAGATCTGTAGAGATCTTAGATGTGTCTGGAAGAATCTCGTTCCACTCTGGTTCTCCTTTAGGAACCATGATTCTGATGTGCTTCCTCTTGCAAGTTCATCAGTCTGGCATATAACATTTGGTTAACCTGGAGGTAATCCAAATGATATGCTGCTTGTGTATTGCATTGCCTCAAGGCTTCCCTGCAGGCTCCTGCATTCTCTCGTTCAACATATTGGTCTTCCCAATATGTCATCTTGTGTAGGTGTTCTTGTTTATACATCGTCAAAATTTGACGATATCTCCTGTATGGTAAACATCTTGGACATTCGTCCAAATCCATATTTTCTCGAGAAATTCTCCTCACCAATTGTTAATTACTTAAACATAATAAATATAAAATCCAAGTTCATAATAAACCTAGACTCTGATACCATTTTGTGGTCCGGATTTAACCAAATAAATGCGGGGATATTTTAATCTTTTCTATTTTAATTCTCCAAAGGAACTTGTACGTGACATTGTTACTCATTCCAGACCACTGTTGTTTAGACAGTATTGGCACGAGGAAAGTATTCCAGCCTATATACTTATTCCGTAGGAAAATCAATTTTAAAGCTTTAATCATGGATTTGAATTAATTAAACATTTTTGGAGAAAATAATTAAATATATTTGAATAAATCAAAGAAGTAGTTATTGAGCTTTAAATGCACATGTGTATTCTTAAATGCACATGGGTGTCCTTGAGCAAACATGTGGTATATTGTGTACTAGTTTTATATTTAATGGTATATTTTGTATGTGTATTATATTTTATGGTATTTCCTTATCCATATTATAAATTTTATGGTATATTGATGACATATCTCTAAATTTTATTGTAGCAACACGCAAATATATCCTTTTATTGAAGTGAATTAAAAATTTAATAATAAGTTCTCAAAATACATTCAATTAATACAATAATTGATGAGTGACACTCCTGTGCACAAGGTGCAACAATACTGTTATATTATATGAATGATACTGTTATATTATATGAATGATACTGTTATATTAATATAACAGTATCATTCATATAATATAACAATATTACTTCATATAATATAACAGTATCACTCATATAATATAACGGTATTACTTCATATAAAACAATATCACTCATATAATATAACAGTATCACTCATATAATATAACCATATTATTGTGCACAGATTTGGATTCGTGCACCTTGTGCACAAAAGTTTTTGCCATAATTGATTGGGAAAATAGTAGCAACCACAAAACCTTATCACTTGTTGAATCTTCAACATGTATAGGAAGAAGACCTCAAGTCAACTGCATTAATTGGCACTTGCAATGGTACTACATATAGTATTGCCTCTTGCAATACTACAAGACAAAAACTTTTGTGCACCTGGTGCACGGACCTTAGATCTGTGCACTTGAGTTGACCCGATCCGCCACACGTCCATACGCGTCCGCAGGCACCCACACGCACCACCAGTTCGCGGACAAAATCCATCCAAACATGTTCCCAGGTGTCAGACATTTATATTATGTTAACTATACCTTTTAGTAGTGTCAGTCATACCTTTTAGTTATATTAGTCATACCTTTTGTAAGGCTAGCTATACTTAATATTTTTTTTAGATAGATATATTAACTTTTCATTCCTTTTAGTTATAACAATCATACCTTTTAATTATGTTAGATATACATTTTAGTTATGTTAGTTGTACCTTTATATATTATATAAATGTATGACTATGTTGATATAAATGTATAAGTAATATCGCAAAAAGGTATGAGTATTATTACATAAAGATAAACATGTACAAATTGTGGCGAAATTAAGGTTTTTTTAGAGTTAAAAATATTAAATAAATGTATGATATCTAGACATAAGGGTATCATTAATATAACATAAATGTATGACTAATATAATATAAAAGTATGACTAACATAACATAGAGGTCAAGACAAAAAAAAAAAATAAAGGTATGATATCTCGACATAAGGATACCACTAATATAATATAAATGTATGACTAATATAATATAAATGTATGACTAACATAACATAGAGATCAAGACAAAAAAAAAAAGTAAAAGTGCACGAAGGCGGGTTAACCCGCGCCCGCACCCAACCCGAGTGCATGTATGCATCAAGTGCACATGAGTGCTACTCATACTATAATATGTCCTATAATATGTCATGGCTTTTTGTGTATAAAAATTATAACGGAAGAAAATATTTTCGATATTAAGTGTTATTTAATCAACTAAATAAGTAAATTCTGGATATTTTCCATAATCTTTTATTGCTATTGATGTTTTCCTTTCATTCATTCAATTTGTTTAGGAGAAACGTTACACTTTATTGCAAATGAAAGATTGCAAATAATCTTGTACAAAATACAAAAAAAATTTATAACAAAACCTTAAGCATTACATAGATTTCATTAATAGCCATACTGTTCACGGGAGTTTATCTAAGTAAACACAAAAAATGCAAGCATTGATATCAATTCAAACATAACAATTTTGAAGGTCAATTTTTTAATCAAATAGCATATTGTGGAATAATATTATACAAAAGAAAGACTTGAAGTCAACTGTTACGTCTTTCAAACCTCTTGACCACGCCAATTTCTTTGTTTAGTTAGTTCTTCTTCTTCACGTCTCTAAATTGATTGTACTAAAATTTCAATAAAATACAAATGAGTCTTTATTTGGATACTCAAGACATTCAATACTGGAGGCGGCGGACAAGCGGATCCAATATCATTTTCAATATATATATATATATATATATATATATATATATATATATATATATATATATGCAGAATTAGTTTAAGTGCTGAAATTTGGAAATATAAAATTATTTTAATAGGGACAAACAAGGGTTAATGCAGATATCAATTGTATGTATTTATAAATCCTAAACAACTCGACCCAATTTGAAAAAATAAATTTGTTATATTTTAGGGCAGAGTTATTTTTAATTTTGAATACATTTACCTGTTAATTTTAAAATTTCAATTTATTAGGCTTCATGGATGAAAAGTCAAACGTCACTAACAACGTTATTACGGTCTTATTGTATGTGTTTATACATAGTTTGCATGTAGAAATCTAATATATTTTCTTATGGTCTCAATTTCAACATAAAGTACTAAGACTTTGTGTAGGAAGAAAAAATGAAAAATGCAAAATAGCAAAATATTAATATTTTGCATTGAAATTGAATTTCTTTATAAAAAATTGGTGTTAAATTTCTATAGTTATATTTAAAAAATAGCTAAAACTAACATAGATTTAAAATTTGATCAACTGATACCACCATTAAAATCATATCTAAAAAATAAAAGTCTTTAAAATGAAGGTAATTTTCAAAATGATTTCATTTAACTTTCGCCATCAATTGACTGAAACAATATTTTTCGCTATTTTAAAGATTTTTGGAGATAAATAATACTTTTTTAGTGACGCTTTGAACAAAGTTAATTCTCCAAGGATCACTACAAGATAGGAATTTAGCAACAAAATAATTTGTCGCTAATCTCACCAATTTCTCCACAGCCACGAAAACTTTTCGTCGCCAGGCTCGTCGGTATAAGACCGTTGCTAACCATACTTAGCGACAAAACATTCAATGTTCGATTTAAAGTTGTATTTTAGGATAAATATAACATTACTGTATCCGAAAATATATATAGGGTAAAAAAAAATAACAACCACACAGACTTATTAATTGTTGAATCTTCAACATTTATAGGAAGAAGACCGAGTTAATTGCAAAATACGTCCTGTAACTTATACCCAGTTCCATCCGTAGTCCTTTATCTTTTTACTTTATCAATTTTAGTCCTTTAACTTTTTAATTGCTCAATTTTGGTCCTTTAACTTTTTACTTGATCAATTTTGGTCCTTTGTCTTTTTACTTTATCAATTTTGGTCCTTCAAATTGGGGAAAATGATTTGAAAAACCCCCAATTTGAAGGACTCACGTGCTGTGCACGTGCAATTTCCGGCAAAAAATTCAAATTTCGACCCAGATAGGACCAAAATTGAGCAATTAAAAAGTTAAAGGACTAAAATTGAGCAATTAAAAAGTTAAAGGACTAAAATTGATAAAGTAAAAAAATAAAGGACTACGGATGGAATTGGGTATAAGTTACAGGACGTATTTTGCAATTAACTCGAAGAAGACCTCAAGTCAACTGCATTAATTGGTACTTTCAATGGCAGATATAAAGACATATAGTATCGCCTCTTGTTTATGTACAATCATCCTCTTCAAAATGTCAATATTTTTATTTCCACACTTATTCTTCATCTCTCTATTTCTAATTTGCACAACAAATTTCAGTCATGCACAATGTATGCATGATCAGAAAACTTTGTTACTTGACTTGAAGAATGAATTGAAATTCAATTCCTCTGATTCACAGAAACTGGTGCACTGGAATCAAACAGACAACTGTTGCGGGTGGGAAGGCGTGGAATGCGATGCTGTCGGACATGTCATCGGTTTGCAGCTCGATGATGAGATCATTTATGGTGGACTTGAGAGTTCATCCAGTCTTTTCAATCTTAGGTACCTGACGAAGCTTAACTTGGCATGGAATAGATTTAATGGACATCAGATTCCGAGAGCGATTGGCAATCTCACATATTTGACACACTTGGATTTGTCAGGTGCTGGTTTTGGTGGGCAGATTCCGATCGAACTTTCACTCTTGACGAGATTGGTTAGTCTTGATCTATCTTATGATTTTGCATTAAAACTTGAGCACCCCAATTTGAGGATGGTGCTATGGAATCTAACAGGACTCCAACAACTCCATCTTGATGGTGTTGATATTTCTACCGACAAGACTGAGTGGTACGACATTATATCTTCTTCTTTACCAAACTTAAGGAATTTGAGTTTGACAGACTGTGGTCTGTCAACCCCTTCCGATCCATCTCTTTTACAATTTCAATCCCTTACTCGTCTTGAGCTTGACGTAAACAATTTATCGACAGTAGTTCCAAACTTCTTTGTTAATTTCTCGAGTTTGACTTACTTGAGTCTCCAATCCTGCTCTCTGAAAGGACCTTTGGATTTATCAAATAATTTCTTCTTTTACTCAAATTCTTCAATGTTTCCCCCACCACTTTCGAACCTTTCTGTTTTACATTTATCACACAATTCACTCAGTGGAAACATTCCCATGTCTCTGTTTGGTCTCTTTTCTCTGCAGGGCCTTTATCTTTCCAACAACCAATTTAGTGGCCAAGTCCATGAATTTCCAACTCTGAATTTCTCTAACATCAAAGCTCTAGTTTTGAGGAGTAATCAACTGGAGGGACCTATTCCTGAGTCTTTCTTCCAACTTGAAAGCATTCAATATCTCATCTTGTCTAACAATTTATTCAATGGCACTTTTCAATTGGAAAAAATTCAAAGGCTTCCCAATCTTGTACAATTTGAACTTTCTGACAACAAGTACTTGACAGTTGATGCAAGCAGCACCAATTCAAGTGTGTCCATCTATCCACAGCTAATAAAATTAAGCCTGGCTTCCTGCAACCTCTTCTATTTTCCAGATTTTCTAAAACAATTCTCAACCTTGACTGAATTGGACCTGTCAAACAACCGGATTGCAGGGGAAATTCCTAGTTGGATTTGGGATATTGGAAATGGAGCACTTGTTCATTTGAACCTTTCTTCTAATCTCCTTGTGGACTTGCAAAAGCCTTACAAGACTCCTAGTTCTTTAGAGAGGCTAGACTTACACTCAAACCAACTCCAAGGTGACTTACCCCCTCTTTATGGTAGATATGTTGATTATTCTAATAATAACTTTTACGGCCCTATTCCCCCTAACATAAACTTGACGTCCCCTCTCGAGTTCTTCTATCTTAAAAATAATAGTTTAAGTGGTTCAATTCCTCCTTGGCTTTGCAATTCTCTTTCTCTACGAGTTCTTGACTTGTCTCTCAATAAATTGACCGGTACTATACCTCCTTGCCTTTGCAATTCTCTTCCTCTACGAGTTCTTGACTTGTCTCTCAATAAATTGACTGGTAATATACCTCCTTGCCTACTTGACAACATGGAGTATCTTCAAGTGCTGGATCTTGGAAGAAACAATATCAGCGGTTACATCCCCGATAAGTTCGCTGTCAATTGTGGCCTCACAACATTGGAACTTAGTGACAACAATTTAATTGGAGATATTCCATTGTCCCTTACAAGTTGCAAATCGTTGGTGGTTATGAATGTGGGAAACAACAAAATCAATGATATTTTCCCATGCATGTTGTCATCAAGTTTGCGCATTCTGGTGTTGCGCTCCAATAGATTCTATGGAGAGGTGGGATGCTACGATAGCTTTCCAAATCTTCAGATCATCGACATTGCTTCCAATAATTTCAATGGCACTTTGCATCCCAAAAGCTTTTCTAGTTGGAGAGGAATGATGGCAGACAGTGATGCACATTTGGGGCATAACCGTTCGAACTTGAAGGTTCTACGAAGCGGTTACTATCAAAATGAGGTGACATTAACAATCAAAGGGCTAGAGCTGAAACTTGTGAAGATTTGGCCAGACTTCACATCCATTGATTTCTCTCACAATAATTTCAAAGGGGAGATACCAGATGCAATAGGTGATCTCACCTCACTTTATCTTCTAAACTTATCTCACAATGCTCTCAGTGGAGCAATCCCAAAATCGTTGGGCAAGTTGATGAGGCTTGGATCTTTGGACCTGTCTGAAAACGAGCTAAGAGGGGTGATACCTACGGAGCTTGCAAAGCTTACACACATTTCAGTCTTGAATCTGTCCTATAATAAGCTGGTTGGAGAGATCCCAAACGGCCCTCAATTTCAGACATTTTCGTTCGATTTCTTTGAAGGAAACAGAGGACTATGTGGTAAGCCTATCAACATAAGCTGCAAGAACACAGAACTGGGAACTGTGGAATTGGATGAAAAGATGGAGATAAAGTGGGAATATGTGTCTGTAGCGTTTGGATACGTGGTGGGCTTAGGAAGCTTTGTGTGGGTGTTGTTTGGTTGCATAAGTTTCAGGGAAATGTACTTCGATAAAGTTGATGAGATTCTTGAAAAGATATTCATACGCCATAAAAGGAGAAGAAGAAGACATGGAAGAAGATGAGTAGAAAGGAATTAGGTAAGGAGAAGATAGTGCTGCTAATTAATGTTGTTTGGTTTTTAACCAAACATGATAATGTCTTTTCTCATCATATTCTCTTTTAAGATTTCCTTTAAATTCAGTCTACTTTACTTTTCTTAAAGAAAATAAAGCAGTGTTTGAAACTTTTTTTCATGAGAGAGATTTGCATCTGTTTTCAATCTTATATTCTGATTATATCACTGCAAGTTTGTGTATCATCCACCTCCATCTTCAATATTTAGATTTAAGATGGCATTTCTGAAGACAATAGCGGACGACTCTGTGCTGCTATAACTCAAAAGTTAAGCATGTATCTTCCAGTTCATTTATATATCTCCAAGAACTGGAAATTTTGCAATGATCATATATCTAGTACAATAAGCTCATAATATAATTTCTGCACCACCAACACTTTTTTTTTATCCAGCAAAGGAAGTCAATCCTAAGAACAACAAAGTAAATCCATTTTGTTTAAACCACACTGATCAATTTAAAGAAAATCTAATAAGAGAATATGAGAAAGCTACAATCTTTTTTTGTCAAAAATCAAACCTCATTAATTAGCAACACTATCGTCTCCTAACCTTGCTTTTCTGTACTGATGGCGTTTATATATGTTTTCAAGTACCTCATCAACTTTCTCAAACTAAATTTCTTCGATTAAGACATGTAAAATATTAAGAGCCACTAACCAATATTATAAGGAGGGGTGGTGTAAATTATCAAATATATAAATATACGCATCATATTCAATACTGAAATTTTAGTATATACAAAAAACCAAAACCAAACCAAGAACCACAAGAATTAATGCGGTTTGACCGCCGATATATCAATTTTTTTTTTTTAAATTTTATATTATAATATAAATAATATTATGTTATTCTACTCTTTAATTTCAAATTGTATTGATTATCTTTTTTTTTTTAATTTGATTTTTAAGATGTAAGTTTTGTATTTTGTTGTATTTAAATTGTAATTTCTAATTTTTAAAATTGTAAGTTATGAGTTGTATTGTTATAACTTGTAACTTGTAAGAATAAGTTCTAATTTTTAATTTATATCAAATTATTATTATAAAAAAATGGTTGTTGTGTATAATAGGAAAAAAATGAATTATTTATACAAAAGTTAAGAAAATTAAATAAATTCAAAACCGTCCAAACTGAACCGGGATCCTAATGGTTAGGTTTGTTTGTCTCTCCACGATTTTCGAAATGATAGGTTCAAAATCGAAATCGACGGTTTGAAGACCTGTACCCACATATTGTGACATTGCGATTTGGTGCCATTAGTGATTGCACAAGTAGTCCAGGTAGAAATAAATGTTGCAAAAATAGTGTTGTCGTAACGTTTTTTCCGTTACATTTTCATTGCAAATTTAGTACAAGTGTGAAAATATGATTTTGAAGAAACATTGTTGTAAAATTGGTGTATTCAAAACAAGCCCTAGGTGAATTTGGGGATGAAAATTCTAATCGATACCCAAAGCTCGTCGATATTCCATCGCAAGATTCAGCTCTTAATTCAGGAAAGTGGAAACCCTATTCTCAGGAGCTATGATATTATTGTTGTTAGGCCAATTAACCCTATTCTCCGTCGTTTGATTTTTGGGACCAGTCTTGTAATTTTAGGAAAATGCAAGGCCTTTTTGCAGTTTTCTGTAGTTGGACTACTTTTGCAATTAATAAGACGATATCGTAATGATCCTGTTACTCGTGAAATTTGCAATTTTCTCAGTAATATTACATCGAATAATTTATAATACATCGATATTTATCTTATTATAACCTAAAATACGTTATTACATCACTAATCTAATCTAATACTATTATAAAAGTGTCTTGTTCGACCAATTTTTGTTTCGCCTATAATATTCTTAACGAATTTTAAAAATTAAGGGTATTTAGGTAATTTGATAAAAAATAGATAAGCACAACAATAAATAAACAAAAATATAAATGAGAAACCTAATACTATTAGAAATCAAAATATGTGTTTAGAAGCTAATTTGGTATTTTGCCTGCGGGTTTGAATTAATGAGTCAAAGGTTGGGCATGTTAGAGTCGAAGACAGGAATTAAACAATTAATTAATGTACACGTCCATTTTTGCAACAAGAACTTTTATTGTAATTAAACAGAAGATCGATGGAATATGTATGAATTTGAAACTTTGGTGATTATTTTTCTCTTAGGATTTGGTGATGGCATTTCAATCACCAAGAAAATTGGGGAACACTTAAGAGACTTAATTGCAATTCCACTAATCTTATATTCAATAATTTAAATTAGGACAAGGACTTTCTCAATCGAGAAAAGTAGCAGCATTGTTAGACTCCTCAGATTATGTGAGCGTTTATAGGGTTGAGGAAGTTTGCGCAATCGGCCATTAGAAGGTGGATTACGAAACACATCATGTGATGGGTGTTAGGTTTCGTTTTTTATTTTTTAATTTCTCCAATGAAATAATACTTTCGTTAAACCTAGAACATTTTAGGTAGTTAATGGACTTAATTATGAATCTCAATTGATGATTTATTGGTATTGTCAACGAGATGTCTATAAATGATATATGATTATGAGAACTGCCTTGACAGTAATCTTACATTTGGATGGATTGAGCTGTACCAAAGATTGATGGTCCCACAATAGCCCTCTTTCTAAAGAAAGACAAAGATTAAACAGTTGGGTTGGACCGCTTTTCCATCTTTAAGTGTACTCGTAGTAAATAATCCAGAAAATCTTGCAAGAAGAGAGAATTGGTTTTGAAACAGAGAACAAAACAAACAATATTCCATATGCAAATAGAGCACAATTATATATATACATGAATGATAACTTCAATTTGTATTGAATCTGATAAAAGATAATAATTGCTAGCGATTAAATATCAACTGTGATATCACTCTTTCCTACATTCATATCACTCTCAAGAAATTGGCACTCCGTGGATGTAAATAATCTAATTTTTATTTTAGAAATTTCTTAAAGAATTGGAATAAAGAATCCCTACCTGTATTATGTCAAGAAGTTATAAATATATACCGTCAAATTAAACATGAAAGGCAAAAGGAAAAATACTCAAATTTAAATGCTAATGAATCGCAGGAATATAGAGATCAAGTCCAAAAAATTAAGAAAAACTACATGACAAAAATGGTGAGTAACTTTTTTCTTCAATACATAGTATATTAAAGAAGTTATTAGTTACGAAAGTTTAATCTTTTTTTTTGTTTTGTTTTTTTGTCTTTAGGTTTTTTAATTTGTGATTCTATCTTTTCAAAGATACATGTGTTGAAAAAATATTCAATTGCATTTATTGTGGCGCAGTGAGGTTTGAATATGAAACGCCAACTTTTTGTTACGATAATGGAAAAGTAAGACTACTATTAGCATGAACTGAAATTCCATAGAATTATATGATTTGTATACTTCAAATTCAGAAGAAGCTATTGCTTTCAGAAAAAAATAAATTATAATGTATGTTCTCCTTTACATCATTTGGTGTGAAATATGAAAAAAATCTCGCATATGTAAGGCATGGAATTCATACTTTTAGACGGCAATAAATGATTTATCATAATCTTTGAGGATTACATATTGCACAATATAATAATTTCCATCAAATAACATTCTTTGAAAATATTTGTGACATGTTGATAGAGGTTAATCAGTGTAGAAAGACATTGGTGAACAAACAAATACTCATCAAATAACATTCTTTGAAAATATTTGTGACATGTTGATAGAGATTAATCAGCGTAGAAAGACATTGATGAACAAACAAATACTCAAATCAATAAGTGAGATCATCATCATGAACAAAGAGTAAGTAGCATCATACAATTGTTTCAGTCATTTGCAAATGATTATTTGTAGCTCATGACTTATCAAAAATATTATCATACCATATTATTAAGGATACAAACAAAGCTTCATGCAAAGAAGAAGAGATCAAGAAAAGATAAGAAAGATATCACTAACTCAAGTTAGTTATCAACAATATCCAAGCTATTCAAGATTAGTTAGGAAGAAGTTACTTACTGCTCTATATATAGTTCCTATCTACTCTCTTTGTAAACACTTTTTGTTAAGCTTCCATACACGCAATACAATTCAAGCTTTCCACTTCTTCAATTCTGTATATTCAACACATATCTTTCAAAAAAATGTCAATGGTGATAACTCTCAGTGGGAAGGTTTAGCGAAAATAGAAGGACATGTTTTGAAACAAAGTTTGGAAAGAAAACAGATTAAAACAATTACAAAAAGGTCCTTGTACAAAAATACATTAGTTAGGTTAAATTTTAAATAAATAGAAGACTAATTAACTAAAAAATATTTTAACAGGTGAGACAATTTACAATCAATATCTGCATCCGTACTTCACATAGAACCAACCGACGAAGAATTTGAGGACATGTACCAATGGTGAGTCCTACTTTAGAAATAGATACATGCTTGCTTGATTATAATTTTAATTGTCTTTGTTTGTTTATTCTTTTGTTTTAGTTATAAAATATATTATTAGTTTCTAAATAAAATAAACATAAAATATTGTATGCACTGATCAATGTAAAATCCTTCGAAAATACAAAACTTGACCACAAGTCGAAGAATGAAAGAGTTAAAAGAAGTGATATTAAAGGATATCATAGAAAATCGGACATCATTAACCAGTAATTTTGGTCTTCTCTTTGCTTGATAATTGTAATTTGTGCGTAGTTTATGGATGTTATGTCTTATGATAAATTAAAAGTTTAAGTTAAAATTTAATTTATTTAATGAACATTTAAAATAATATTTTATTAAAAACTGAAAAATAAAATATCATAAGATAATTATTTTGTAATACTTCACTAACATATGAAGCATGTCAGGGACATGCATGAGGAACTTACAAGAAATGAGAAAAATAAGTTTGTAATATATGTGAGATAGAATCTGTAATAACGTCCAAGAGGTAATTTTCAAACTATTAAAAATAATTCAACCCAAATCATCAACCAAATTTTATATAATTTACGGTGTAATAATATTAGTATTTTCTAAACTAATTTAATGTTTCTATTCGAATTTTGGGTAATCCAATATTACATATAAAAAATTAATTGATAAAAGAATGTTAAAAAAAATATTCATTGACTTGCTAATATATAATAGAGTTAAATATAGTGCAAGGATCAAGAGTACAACGCATCATTACACTAATCAGTGAAACTGCAATAATATATATCGGATGCTCCATAGAGAATTACATTACATCAATATCAGAGATAAACAATATTTTTTTGAATGTATAATTAATCTATTGATATTTTTATTATTCATTTTGTTGTTATTATTATTAACTTGATTAAGTAGTACAATGGTAATAACACGTTATTTAAATGTATAAAACCAAAATTGGTGTAGAGAAAAAGTTCATCAACATACTACAACACATTGAATTTGCAAGCAAACACAAAGATATGTTTTGTCATACCACTATGTCAGAAAACATAAGTATTGGAATGAAATTTGTATATTGTGGTCGAAGAAATATAAAGATAAACCAAGGGGTATCCAGAAAACTCCAATAAAAAAGAAACAGTTGTATGAGAAGACAAGATAGAAAAATAAAGTACCTAAAGATGAACAAAAAATAAGAGATATGAAAGACTATCTCACTGTCACTGAGGATCTAGATGAGATGAGATGAAAATCAACTCATGACCAATAATAATAATAATAATAATAATAAACAACTCAAACAAAAACAACAAATCATGACCTGGCTCCAGAATTATGTTGTGTGAAACTTTAAACTATTATTTTATTAGCTGTATGTTCGTTTATCGTGTGTTCTTGATATTTGATTAAATAACTAATTGAATACAAAATTTATGTTATTTTTTATATACTTTCAATATGGACTCCAATTTAGTTACAATTAAATACATTTAAATAATATTAATCAAGCCCAAACATGTTATGCGGATTATTAATATTAATATTAATATCAATATCAATATCGATATCTTTATAATATTATCTAACAAACTATCGATATATATATATATATATATATATATATATATATATATATATATCAATACTGTCATTTTTACAATGTTGTGTAAACAATATATATCGACAATCTGCACAATATTTTTGTGTTTGATTAATATATTGTTTAAATATATGTAATTGTAATTAAAGTTGAGTTTGTATTGAAGGTATATAAAAAATTATTAACAATAAATTTTGTAATCAATTGTATATTTTATCAAATATCATAACTAACGAACACACGATAGACGATCATGTAGTTAATAAAATAACAATTTAAAGTTTTGCACTCCAATATTAATTTTAACTTTTTATATAATTGACTCATCAGTGTCCACATCAACTAATAATGAAGGAGAATGAAATAGCAACTTATATAGAAATGTTTAAATTTTAGAATCTTAATTTGATAGTCTCCAATCTTTCATGTCGAGGATTAATTAAAAACATCTTTCATATCAACAACGAACTACGTACCAAACATTGAGTTTACAAGCATATACAAAAATGTGTTTCCTCGTACCACTAAATCATAAAACAAAAGTGTTGAAGAAAAAGTTGCATGTTGTTGCCGAAGAAATATAAAAAGATAGAACGAGAGGTACTTGAAAAACTTTAAAAGATGGAGAAAAGAATAAGAGAAAAATAAAAATGAAAAGACATGCAAACTATCTCAATGAAGAGGGTGAAAATCATAAAACTCATAACCAAAACAATGAAAATAACAAGAGTAGCCCCTAGGCTATGGTATGCCCCCAACCCTAACTCTAATACATTTACATGTAACAAGTAATACATGAAGTAATATTATATTTTATGAGTAAATTAATATCTTATGAATATACAACTAATACCTTATGAATATACAACAAATATGTTTTACTAAAAACATATATTTCAGTTATATAAGTAATACTTTATGAGTATGCAAATAATACTTTACGAATATACAATTAATATCTTATGAATATATAACTAATACCAAATTAATAATACATTTGTGGGTACGTACATCGGGGTATATAAGTTTTTACCTAATAACAAAGACCTCAAAAAAAGAACAACAAAACATGCAAAAACAACAAAGACAAACAAATCGAAAAAAAGAAAAAACAAAAAACAATTGACATCATTTTCCTTTTTTTATTGTATAAATTACTTTTAAGCTTGCTCGATGAAAAGAATATTAATTTTTTTTTTCAAATAGTAGCATGAACATCATTTTTTTTTTTTTTGTTTTATTGGATTTTTCTTTAATGTCCACATTGAATTAAAAAAAGATTTATAATACTTTAAGGATAAATAATCTAAAACACACTTCAACAAAAACTATACATATTGAAGGAAAGAAAACCAATATAGAAGAAATATCAAAATATCAAATTGATACTTCCAAAAACAAATAAATCTCCACACGCAACGTACATGTTTGGAACTAATGTATAAAAAATGTACAATCCTCCTTTGTGTCAATAAAATCTATATTAAACTTAGTATTATGCTTTTCATGTTTTATTAGCAAATCAATATGTAAAAAAAAAAAAAATCATATTTCATTTTAGAACAGGTGTTGTTTTAATGTTAATCTTAGCCACCAAAATAATAATAATAATAATAATAATAATAATAATAATAATAATAATAATAATAATAACAACACTTTAATATAACCATAATCTTATAAAATTATAAGGTACATTCTACTTTATAATTTTATGTTAATGCATTTTTTATTAAAAATAATAATGCCAAAAATACCTTGTGAATAGATGATAACTCAAACTTGATCTTGGTTCTATGGCTGCTTATTTTCTTATGAGTAGTGTTCTTGTGGACCAGGTGCACGAATCTAAATTCATATAATTGGGCGTGCGGGGGTTGGGTCGGGTCGGGTTCGATCCGGCCTGGATTCACGCTCAATTTTTTTTTTTTAAATTTATGAGGTAACCTTTTGTTATATGATCGAGTATAACATTTACATTATATTAGTATAATCTTTATATATATATATATCATAATCTTTAAGTGAATAACTTACACCTTTTCCAGTATAAAAATTCATATAGTATAGTTGAACATTTATGTTATAATAATTTAATAGTTATGTTATATTAGTATAACCTTTATGTACTTAAAGAATAACAAAAAAGTTATATTATTATAATATAAATGTTAAATTATTATAACATAAAAGTTTAAAAGGTATTATGGGTCTGTAATATATTGTAAAATGTTAAATTACCAGAAACATAAAGGTTATGTGAACATAACATAAATGTTAGACGAACATAACTAAAAGGTAAGACGAACATAAC
This sequence comes from Scutellaria galericulata, assembly GCA_946896805.1. Classification (NCBI taxonomy): domain Eukaryota; kingdom Viridiplantae; phylum Streptophyta; class Magnoliopsida; order Lamiales; family Lamiaceae; genus Scutellaria; species Scutellaria galericulata. The sequence continues at coordinate 12,774,869 of OX335789.1, forward strand.
CAAAGGTTAGGCGCGCGGGACTAGGATTTGAGCGTGGACCTGGGGTATGTGGGCGCGTAAAGCGCGCGTGGGGCACATAAAAATCATCGTCGGGTCAGGTCGACTCAGTTGTATGGTTCTCGACCCGTACACCTAGTTCACAGGAACAATTGTGTTTTCTTATTTAGTTTTAATATTTATCTTTGTTTATCTATCTATCATTTTTTTTCTCATTTGTTAATATTGACATAATAGAACAGGGTTCAACATTTATGAAATCCCTAAATCAAACTTTCCTCGAAACAAATCCTCAAATCTCAAATGACACCCAGAATTCTATTCCTCTATATCTCATTTAAAATAATATTTTCGATAGTAAATTTTGATTACTCAACGAAATAGCTTCAGGATTTTTTATTCATTCATTAAATTTTTGTTGTAGAAGTGATTCACTTTATAACAAATGAAAAAGTGCAAATAATCTCCTACAAAATACAAAAGAAATCATAACAAAAACTATTAGTCATGGATTTTATGGGAGCTTATCTAGTAAACACATAAAATGTAACACTGATAGGGAAAAACATTTTTTTAAGTCCCGTAACTTACCTCTTGTCCAGAAAATATCTCGTAAGTTTGATATGTTCAATTTTTGGTTTGTATGTATAATAAAATGTCCAATTTAAAGATTCCGACCATCTTCAACCACTTAAGTTGTTGGGTTTTGGCACGTGAGAGCACGCGGCCATTTTAATTAGTTAAAAATTATGTTTTTTTCGCTACTTTTCTTCCAATTGAACCCTCAAACATTTGCAAAAATTTCGAATTCCCCAAAATTATTGTTTTTAGTTAAAGTTTAGGGTTGCAGTTGGGTGAGAATAATTTGTTTTTTCTCTTCCCATTTGCTCGATTGTCCACTTAAAGAAGATGATGGGTGTAATATATTGGTTGTGTGCTCTCATGTGTCAAAATCTGATGACCTAAGTGGTCGATGATGACCGAAGTCATTAAATTGGACATAGAAAACCAAAATTGGATAGATCAAACTTACGAAATATTTTTTTGATAAGAGCTAAGTTACGGAACTTAAAAAATGTTTTTTTCCCAAGCATTGACATGATCAATTCAAACACAACAATTTTCAAAGTCAAAATTTTTAAACAAATAGCACATTGTGGAATTAATATACAAAAGAAAGACCTGCTTATAAGTCTTTGTATCCTCTTCACGAACACCAATTTCTTTGCTTATACATGCAGTGTTTCTTCATGACTTCCTATACTTGTTATTAACATATTACACGCACACATACATTTAATAATGATGATAAATAAAATTCTAATTAGTATCATTGGAATCAGTCGGGTCTCCCAATATATATCAACTAGTATAGAACCCGTGTAATAAACAAGATTTCATAAAAACTAAATTAAACTTGGTAAATTTTAAAAAAATTATATATTATTTATACATTAAAATTAAATTTATGATGTGTGCAATACATATAGTTTAATTTAACATTAAATATAAAATAATATGATTAAGTAATTATTTAATTGTCGAAATATAAATTACATTTGTAAATGATCATAAATATTTTTTTATTTATTATTTTAAAAAGAATGTATATTGTTAGCTTATTATATTATTCAACACACCCACCATTTTTTTGATTTACTTTTTATTTTTCATGTCTCTAACAACCCTTAATTTTTCTTTTCAATTAGATGATAAAAAATGAAAGTCAAACTTTTACAGCTAAATTTCATAATTTGTTTTAAAACACATATTCAAAAATAATAATTCAATTTCACTAATTAATAAGTTTTAAAATTTTGAACAATCACTTTCTATCAACTCACTTTTATTTTAATTTTTTTTTTATATTTTTTCTCTAAACTTTTAAATTTAATGAATTTCAAAGATATAAATAACCTATAGTAATGAAGTTTAACATATGTTATTTAGATAAATTTAATTAAAATTTCTATATTATTTAATAATATTTCTTAAGAAGATAAAATTTGAAGTAATTAATTAACTATATTTAATATGAGAGCTTTGTACAATTGGCACATGTCCTTTTCCTCATTCTTTTATCACAAAAACTTGTGTGAGACGGTTTCATGGATAGTTTCTGTGAGACGAATCCTTTTTACCCACTAATCAAAACTCATTTCCACTAATTTATACGTGAATTGTATAATGTGGGATGTGGCTTATTTTATATATATAAAGATAAAAGATAGGTTGACTAGTCCTGATGATTTAGTTGCCGTTTGAATGTAAATTCACTTCCTAATTAAATATTAATCTCACGTGTGAATATACAACCTTAGGATCAGAAAAGACGTAGAGTAAACTATAAAGGCACACGGTATTGCCTCATGTTTATGTACAACCATCCTCTTCAAAATGTCAATTTCTTTGCTTCCACAATTTTTCTTCATCTCTCTACTTGTGATTTGCACTACAAATTTCAATCATGCTTACAAACAATGCATGCACGATCAGAAAACTTTGTTACTTGACTTGAAGAACGAATTGAAATTCACTTCATCTAATTCACAGAAATTGGTGCGCTGGAATCAGACGGATAGCTGTTGCAGGTGGGAAGGCGTGAAATGCGATGGTGCCGGCCAAGTCGTTAGTTTGGAGCTCGACGATGAGGGCATTTATGGTGGACTTGAGAGTTCATCGAGCCTTTTCAGGCTTAGATACCTCAAGAAACTTAACTTGGCATCGAATAGCTTTAACAGAAATCAGATTCCAAAAGGGATTGTCAATCTCACATATTTGACACACTTGAATTTGTCATATGCTGGTTTTGGTGGGCAGATTCCGATGGAAATTTCACTTTTGCGGAGATTGGTTAGTCTTGATGTATCTCAATCTTATTATGACGTTCATGCATTAAAACTTGAGTACCCCAATTTGGGGATGGTGCTACAGAATTTAACAGGACTCAAAGAACTTTATCTTGATGGTGTTGATATATCTGCTGACAATACTAAATGGTACAACATTATATCTTCATTTTTACCAAACTTAGAGAAGTTGAGCTTGCGCTATTGTAGTCTCTCAACCCCTTCCGATCCATCTCTTTTACAATTTCATTACTTTACTCTTCTTCAACTTGATGGAAACAATTTGTCGACTGTAGTTCCAAACTTCTTTTTTAATTTCCCAAATTTGACTTTTTTAAGTCTCAGGAACTGCTCTCTGAAAGGTTCTCTTGATTTATCAAATAACTTATTCGATGGCTCAAATTCTTTAATGTTTTCCCGACCATTTTCAAACCTTGTTTATTTAGATTTAGGAAACAATTCACTGAGTGGCAGCATTCCCCAGTCTCTCTTTGGTCTCCCTTCGCTACAGACACTTTATCTTTCCAACAACCAATTTAGTGGCCAAGCTTATGAATTTCCAACTCTGAATTTCTCTAACATCAAAATCCTAGATTTGGGCAGTAATCGACTTGAGGGACCTATTCCGGAGTCTTTCTTCCAACTTGAAAGCATTGAGAATCTCACGTTGTCTAACAATTTATTCAATGGCACTTTTCAATTGGAAAAGATTCAAAGGCTTCGCAATCTTGTAGCATTCGATCTTTCTTACAACAAGTACTTGTCAGTGGATGCAAGCAGCACCAATTCAAGTGTGTCCATCAATCCACAGCTACAATTTTTATATCTGGCTTCTTGCAACCTCTACTATTTTCCAGCTTTTATAAAACAATCCTCAACCTTGCAATATTTGGACCTCTCAAACAACCGGATTGCAGGGGAAATTCCTAGTTGGATTTGGGATATTAAAAATGGATCACTTTATTATTTGAACCTAACTTCTAATCTGTTTGTGGGTCTGCAAAAGCCTTACAAGTTTCCTGCTTCTCTACAGTGGCTAGATTTACACTCAAACAATCTCCAAGGTGAGTTGCCACAGCTCCCTCAAAACGCTAGATATGTTGATTACTCTAATAATAACTTTGACAACCCCATTCTATCTAACATGGGAAACTTTACATCCTCTATATTTTTCCTCTCTCTTAAAAATATTAGTATAAGTGGATCAATTCCTCCTTCCCTTTGCAATTCTCTTTCTCTTCAAGTTCTTGATTTGTCTCATAATAAATTGACTGGTAATGTACCTCCTTGCCTACTAGAGAACTTGGAATATCTTGAAGTGCTCAATCTAGGAAGAAACAATATCAATGGTTCTATCCCGGACAAGTTCTCTGTCAATTGTAGCCTCACAACTTTGGAACTTAATGACAACAATGTAACAGGAGATGTTCCATTGTCTCTTGCAAATTGCAAATCGTTGATGGTTATGAATGTGGGAAACAACAAAATCAATGATACTTTTCCATGCATGTTGTCATCAAGTTTGCGCATTCTTGTGTTGCGCTCAAATAGATTCTATGGAGAGGTGGGATGCCACGATAGCTTTCCAAATCTTCAGATCATCGACATAGCTTCCAATAATTTCAGTGGCACTCTGCATCCTAAAAGCTTCTCAAGTTGGAGAGGTATGATGGCTGGCAGTGATGCACATTTGGGGCGCAGCCATTTGGACTTTAAGGTTCTTAAATCTAGCCCTTTCTGCCAAAATGAGGTGACATTAACAATCAAAGGGATAGAGCTTAAACTTGTGAAGATTTGGCCACATTTCACATCCATTGATTTCTCTTGCAATAATATCCAAGGGAAGATACCATATGCAATAGGTGATCTCACCTCACTTTATCTTCTAAACTTATCCCACAATGCTTTTAGTGGAGCAATCCCAAAATCGTTGGGTAAGTTGAGGGAGCTTGGATCGCTAGACCTGTCTGAAAACGAGCTAACAGGGGTGATACCAATGGAGCTTGCAAAGCTTACATTTCTTTCAGTGTTGAATCTGTCGTATAATAAGCTGGTTGGAGAGATCCCAAATGGACCTCAACTTCATACATTTTCAGCGGATTCCTTTGAGGGAAACAGAGGACTATGTGGTAAGCCTATCAACATAAGCTGCAAGAACACTGAAGTGGGAAGTGTGGAATTGGAGGCAAAGATGGGGATAGAATGGGAATATGTGTCTGTAGCGTTTGGATATGTGGTGGGCTTAGGAAGCTTTGTGTGGATGTTGTTTGGTTGCATGAGTTTGAGGGATATCTACTTTCACAAAATTGATGAGATTCTTGAAAAGATATTTGTAGGCCATAATAGGAGAAGAATACATGAAAAACGAGTTGGACGGATTCAGGTAAGGAGAAGATAGTGCTGCTAATTAATGTTGTTCGTTTTTTAACCAGACAAGATGATATCTTTTCTCATATTCTCTTTTAAGATTTCCTTTACGTGCAGTCTACTTTACTTATCTTGAAGAAAATAAAACAGTGTTTGTTTAAACTACTATACTCAATTTAAAGGAAATCTTTTAAATTCAAGAATATGAGAAAGCTACATCATTCCTTCCTACTCTTCTTGTTTTGTAATACTGATGGCGTATGAATATGTTGTCAAGAACCTCATCAACTTTCTCAAAGTAAAATATTAAGAGCCACTAACCAATATAAGGAGGGATGGTGTAAATTATCATCAAATATATAAATTTACGCATCATATGCAATACTGAAATTTTAGTATATAGTATTTAATATTGATGAAAATTGTAAAACTGGCCTCACAAGTAGGGGTGGTCTTTCAAAAATCGAAACCAAAACACGAACCACATTAATGCGGTTCCATCGCAAGCTTCGGCTCTTAATTCAGGGAACCCAATGAACCAAAACACCTTGTCAAACATCAGAGGTTTGTTTCTTCTGGCTAAGAATTGAGTTCGTTAAACATAGATATGATCAATTCAAACACAACAATTTTCAAAGTCAAAATTTTTAAACAAATAGCACATTGTGGAATTAATATACAAAAGAAAGACCTGCTTAGTCTTTCTATCCTCTTCACAACACCAATTTCTTTGCTTATACATGCAGTGTTTCTTCATGACTTTCTCTACTTATTATTAATATATTACATGTACACACCTTTAATAATGATGATGAATAAAATTCTAATTAGCGTCATTGGAAAAATCAGCCGGGCCATCCCAATATATATCAATAGGTTGATTAGTCCTGATGATTTTGTTGCCGTTTGAATGTAAATTCACTTGCTAATTAAATCTTCTCTCGTGTGTATATACAACTTTAGGATTGAAAAAGATGTCAAGTCAACTGGCTTAATTTTTCTTTGCAATGACAAGAATAAAAGCGCTTGGTATTGCCTCAAGTTTATGTACAACCATCCTCTACAAAATGTCAATTTCTTTGCTTCCACAAATTGTCTTCATCTCTCTACTTGTAAACAATGCAAACAATGCATGCATGATGAGAAAACTTTGTTACTTGACTTGAAGAATGAATTGAAATTCAATTCATCTAATTCAGAGAAACTGGTGCACTGGAATAAGACATACAACTGTTGCATGTGGAAAGGCGTGAAATGTGAGTTTGCAGCTCGCTGGAGAGGGCATTTATGGTGGACTTGATAGTTCATCAAGTCTTTTCAGTCTTAGGTACTTGAAGAAGCTGAACTTGGCAATCTCACATATTTGACACACTCGGATCTGTCGAATACTGGTTTTAGTGGGCAGATTCCGATGGAAATTTCACTTTTGAAGAGATGTATCTAATTTTTATTATTCTTTTGAGGTTCAGACATTAACTCTATCTCGACCATGTTGATATTTCTACTGACAAGACTGAGTGGTACAACATTATTTCTTCTTTGACTCAAACCTTGTTAATTTAGATTTATCATCCAATTCACTCCGTGGCAACATTCCCGTCTCTCTTTGGTCTCCTGAATTTCCAACTCTAAATTTCTCTAACATCAAATTCCTAGATTTGAGCAGTAATCAATTAATGGGGCCTATTCCTAGGCTTTCTTCCAACTTGAAAGCATTGAACATCTCCGATTCAAAGAAAGACCTCAAGTCTAACTTCTAACTCTTTCATACTCTTCACAATACATGCCAATTTCTTTACCTAAACAGTTATTCTTCATGTTTGTGAATTGATTACGCGATGCACGAATTGATAATATAATTAATCTGCCAATTTTTAAGCTGTTAAACCCAAATTTTCTCATTTTATTGAATTGAAATTAAAATTTAGTATCTATCTATATATAAAAATAGATAAGTTGGCAACAATTATTGAGTTGCCATTTTCCCGCCCAAACTATTTAGCAATAAAAAAATGAAAAATAATATTCTTTTTATGTATCTTACAACATAAACTTCACATATATCTTACATAATAAGCTATCATAATTTATATATATGAGTAGAGATGAAATAAAAGAGGGAAAAATGGCAAAAATACCTCGTATGTTACCTCTGATTATGATCTTATCCTTAAATTTTTTGGGTTTTTAAAAATACACCGTATATTACCTCTTCTTGCCAATAACACCCATTGACCTATAGTAACAGGTAAATAACCGATCATATCTGACGTGGTAGGTTAATTTCTGATGTGGAGCCAAATTCTGTGGTTTTCTTTAATATTAAAATAGTCATATCACCTGAAAAAGAGAGGAAAGAGCTAATAATATCATTAATTTTTCCTCCAAATCTCTAAAAACCCAATTTAATAGTCATAATCCCATTAAAATTGAGTCTCAAATCCTAACATTTCACCCCCTTTCTTCCACTGCTAAAGCTCAAACTTACCTTTTCAAATCACCAAAAATGGAAGAGCCTTAGGGAGAATTTCCACTTCATACGTTTCAATTTCAAAGCACTTTCAGCTATATACCAGCAACTACAATTCACGAGAACAAAAGCCAACTCAATCAACGATAAGGATTCATCTTTCGTGAATGAAGGGTGGTGATGAACTAGAGCAGCAACAATTAAACTTGCTAGTCGGCTTCAGGTTCCATCCCACCGACGACGAGCTCATCGTGCATTACCTCTGCTGCAGGTGCACCGACTAGTAGATCTCGCTCCCTATTATCGTCGAGATTGAACTCTACAAGTTTGATCCATGGCAGTTTCCTGGTGAGATTTTCTCTCTTCTTTTCCTCATTTTCTTTTCGATTACGAATGGTTTATCATTTCTCCTTCAATTTTAGAGATTTGTGAAAATAGATCGATTCTGTGAACTGTAGATTTTTTCCTAAAATTTTAGATCAGGAAATTTGGGGATTAGGGTTTTTGATTTTGTGTTGTTGATACAACTATGTTACTCTACGGTGAAAAAAAGTAGTGATATGGTCGAACTAAAACGAACTGGACTTTTTTCCCTTAAACCGAACTAAAATCAAAGTCAGCATGCGTGAACAACTTAAAGAAGCGAACAAAGATTACTTCAGGACGACGAACTGATATATGATGGCGACGAACTGATTCATGATGGCGACGAACTGATATATGATGACGAACTGATTCATGATGACAAACTGATTTATGATGGCGACGAACTGATTCATGATGACGAACTAATTAACATTGAAAAGTGACGAACATGTTTTAGTCCAACTGACCGCTATTTCAACGGGTCAGTTGCCCATATCCCCTATTTTTCGGGTAATCTCAACTACCACGTATTCCAGGGAGTATATATATCTATTATATTTATTCTTCCATTCTTTCTTATGCACAATGATAATCAACATACACATACGTTTTTCTCTCTAGACTCGGTGATTCTCTTGACTGACTTGAGCGTCGGAGTCCCATCATTGGGAACCCCTCCCAGTGTTTGTTTTGCAGATCATCGGGTTCGAGATTTCGAGTTTTTGGATTGAAGAACAAGAGCGTCGGATCGGAGCAACATCAAGTAGTGTTTATTTTCTCCGAGAAATAGAAGTATCCCAACGGTTCATAGCTGAACTGGACGGCCGGAATCGGCTACTAGAAGGCCACCGGAGCAGATAAGCCGATAGGAAGCCCAATTTTCAAAAGGAATTGAGCAGCCTTAATTTTCTTCTCCCTTCTCTTAATTCTTAAGTGCACGCTTCTTTTTTAAGTGTGACTTGACAATAAAAATGTCATTAAGTGTGAGATTTACGAAAAAAAAATCAAAAATAATATCTACTTAAGAATTAATCGGATACGTTAGCGTGTAACTGGTTACTATAGGTCAATGGGTATTATTGACAAGAATGAGTAATATACGGGGTATTTTTAAAAACCAAAAAAATTAAAGGACAATGACATAATTAGGGGTAATGTATGGGGTATTTTTACCATTTTTCCCAAATAAAAGATTACATTTCAATGATTGGGTTATTATTATTATTATTATTATAAATGCATATAGACAACGATTATTAACTATTGTCGTAGCCAGAAATCCAGCGTTGTCGTTAGGTAAAAAAAAAAAAGCTCACAGACAATGGTTATTAACTGTTGTCTTAGACCCCTACAAAAACGGCATGAACAACAGTTTTTACAACAACAGTGAGGATAACGGTTTGTAAGCATTGTCTATGTGAATTTCAAACCACTATTGTCTTTCCCATCTACCACAATGCTCTAACAACGGTTAATAACCGTTGTCGTAGAGTTTATGACAACGGTTTAAAACTGTTGTCGTAGATTCATAAGACAACACTTGTAGATTAGTCAAAAACCGTTGTCTTAGGTTGTTGTTTACATTGTCCTTTTATGGTTTTGCTGCTATTAATAATAATATAATAATTAAAATTGAGTCACAAAATATTACAAATTAATATTCAAATCACTAAATATTCATTACAAGAAATAAAATTTCCACTTAACAAAATATTCATCATCAAAAGAGTCCACAACTCTAGTATTTATCACAAACATTCATTACATCAGTTCAAAGTACGTAGAGACTGATAACTGGATCGATCAATCAATCTCATCAACCAAAGATGCTGAAATCTTGCAACATAAACCACAATTGATTGAAATATAATTCACTAAAAGCAAAATAAATACAACTCAAAGTTCAACTCAGTCATTACCAAATCAAAACATTCGATATTTACTCAAAGCAACATATATCTCAATTGATTGGAACACAATTCACCAAAAGTCAAACAAATACAACTTAAAATTCAACTCAAAAGCAATAAGTATAATATCATTCTTTACCAAACCAAAACCATTGGTATCTACTCAAAACAAGATATACCTCAATTTATAGAAACAAAAATCACCAAAAGTCAAACATATACAACTCAAAGTTCAACTAAAAAACAATAAGTATTTATACCGTTCATTATCAAACCAAAACATTCGGTATCTACTCAAAGCAATATATACCTCAATTTATTGAAAAACAAGATCACCAAAAGCCAAACAAATACAAATCAAAGTTCAACTAAAAAAACAAATTAAATTACATGAATATGGCATTTGGTAACGGACCATTATTAATCAACAACATTTTTTTAATGAGATATAATTAATATAATTAGTGGTCAAGATTAATTAGTTGATTAACAAACGTTCATAATTAAGATACACTTTTGTTTGAGATGGTTGGAACCTCCCTTCTCCTTTAGTAAACTATATATTAAAATGTTATCCTTTATTTAATTATTTACCAAATATTCGCTAAATATTTGCTAAATATTTGAGTTGGTAGCACTAATTCTATACAAACTCATGAACTAGTTTGTTCTATGCAAAAGTACTTGAATTATCTTTTAAGATGCATGCAATCATAAAAAATAATTGTGGCAAACTACTTTCTTTGTTTTGCTAATAACCACAATAACTAAAAATGCTCATAGTTTATTTCATCACTAAATGAAGAAAATAAATGTAATATGAATTGAGGGATCAATTCATCATTTACTTCAAAATCTATGGATCAATTAGCTTGTACAGGAATATACTATGCAATACATGCTATGCATTCATAGTGTTTGAGGACATTTAGTACCTTCAGTTTGTAAAACAAAGAACTTCTCCATGTCATTTCAAAATTACAATATTCAGCATGTTGAAATGAGAGGAAATTTTGGGACTATTATAAGCTAATCCAAGTTAGATGATTAGAGGAAACATGCTAAATAAATCTTCTTCTTCTTCTTCTTCTTCTTCTGATCTTCTTCTGATCCATCTCTTTTACAATTTCAATCCCTTACTCGTCTTCAGCTTCTTCTTCTTCTTCTTCTTCTGATCCATCTCTTTTACAATTTCAATCCCTTACTTGTCTTGAGCTTAGTGGAAACAATTTGTCGTAGTTCCAAACTTCTTTGTTAAATAACTGCTCTTCTTCTTCTTCTTCTGATCCATCTCTTTTACAATTTCAATCCCTTACTCGTCTTGAGCTTAGTGGAAACAATTTGTCGACAGTAGTTCCAAACTTCTTTGTTAAATAACTGCTCTTTGAAAGGACCTTTGGATTTCCAAAGGTCCTTTCAGAGAGCAGTTATTGAGCCTCAAGGAAGTCAAACTCGAGAAATTAACAAAGGAGTTTGGAACTACTGTCGACAAATTATTTCCACTAAGCTCAAGACGAGTAAGGGATTGAAATTGTAAAAGAGATGGATCACTTCTTCTTCTTCTTCTTCTTCTTCTTCTTCTTCTTCTTCTTCTTCTTCTTCTTCTTCTTCTTCTTCTTCTGATCCATCTCTTTTACAATTTCAATCCCTTACTTGTCTTGAGCTTAGTGGAAACAATTTGTCAACAGTAGTTCCGAACTTCTTTGTTAATTTCTCGAGTTTGACTTCCTTGAGGCTCAATAATTGCTCTCTGAAAGGACCTTTGGATTTCCAAACTTCTTTGTTAATTTCTCGAGTTTGACTTCCTTAAGGCTCAATAACTGCTCTCTGAAAGGACCTTTGGATTTATCAAATAATTTCATCTTTGACTCAAATTCTTCAATGTTTCCCCCACCACTTTTGAACCTTTCTGTTTTATATTTATCATACAATTCACTCAGTGGAAACATTCCCATGTCTCTCTTTGGTCTCTTTTCTCTGCACACACTAATCCTTTCCAACAACCAATTTAGTGGCCAAGTCCATGAATTTCCAACTCTGAATTTCTCCAACATCAATGTTCTAGATTTGAGAAGTAATCGATTGGAGGGACCTATTCCTGAGTCATTCTTCCAACTTGAAAGCATTGAAGTTCTCTTCTTGTCTTACAATTTATTCACTGGCACCTTTCAATTGGAAAAGATTCAAAGGCTTCCAAATCTTGTAGCATTAGGTCTTTCTCACAACAAGTACTTGACAGTTGATGCAAGCAACACCAATTCAAGTGTGTTAATCTATCCACCGCTACAATCATTATATCTAGCTTCCTGCAACCTCTACTATTTTCCAGATTTTATTAAACAATCAATGACCTTGAGTTCTTTGGACCTCTCAAACAACCGAATTTCCGGGGTAATTCCTAGTTGGATTTGGGAAATAGGAAATGGAAGACTTTATGTTTTGAACCTTTCTTGTAATCTTCTTGTGGATCTGCAAAAGCCTTACCAGATTCCTGCTTCTATATGGTGGCTAGACTTACATTCAAACAATCTCCAAGGTGAGTTGCCATCGCTCCCTCCAAAAGCTAGATATATTGATTACTCTAATAATAGCTTTCACAGCCCTATTCCCTCTAACATCGGAAACTTCACATCCTCTCTCGAATTCTTCTCTCTTAAAAATAATAATCTAAGAGGATCAATTCCTCCCTCCCTTTGCAATTCTCTTTCTCTTCGAGTTCTTGACTTGTCTCTCAATAAATTGATTGGTAATATACCTCATTGTCTATTGAAGAACATGGAGTCTCTTGAAGTACTCAATCTGGGGAGAAACAATATCAGCGGTGACACCCCTGATAAGTTCTTTGTCAATTGTGGCCTCACAACTTTGGAATTTAGTGTCAACAATTTAATTGGAGATGTTCCATTGTCCCTTGCAAGTTGCAAATCGTTGGTGGTTATGAATGTGGGAAACAACAAAATCAATGATATTTTCCCGTGCATGTTGTCATCAAGTTTGCGCATTCTGGTGTTGCGCTCCAATAGATTCTATGGAGAGGTGGGATGCTACGATAGCTTTCCAAATCTTCAGATCATCGACATTGCTTCCAATAATTTCAATGGCACTTTGCATCCCAAAAGCTTCTCTAGTTGGAGAGGAATGATGACAGACAGTGTTGCACATTTGGGGCACAACCATTCGAACTTTAAGGTTCTAAAACCGACCCCGTCCTACCAAAATGAGGTGACAATAACAAACAAAGGGCTAGAGCTGAAACTTGTGAAGATTTGGCCAGACTTCACATCCATTGATTTCTCTCACAATAATTTCAAAGGGGAGATACCTGATGCAATAGGTGATCTCACCTCACTTTATCTTCTAAACTTATCCCACAATGCTCTCAGTGGAGCAATCCCAAAATCGTTGGGTAAGTTGAGGGGGCTTGGATCATTGGACCTGTCTGAAAACGAGCTAAGAGGGGTGATACCAATGGAGCTTGTAAAACTTACATTTCTTGCAGTCTTGAATCTGTCACACAATAAGCTGGTAGGAGAGATCCCAATTGGACCTCAACTTCAAACATTTTCGTCGGATTCCTATGAAGGAAACATGGGGCTGTGTGGTAAGCCTACCAACATAAGCTGCAGGAACACAGAACTGGGAACTGTGGAATTGGAAGAAAAGATGGAGATAAAGTGGGAATATGTGTCTGTAGCGTTTGGATACGTGGTGGGCTTAGGAAGCTTTGTGTGGGTGTTGTTTGGTTGCATAAGTTTGAGGGAAATGTACTTCCATAAAGTTGATGAGATTCTTGAAAAGATATTCATACGCCATAAAAGGAGAAGAAGAAGACATGGAAGAAGATGAGTAGAAAGGAATCAGGTAAGGAGAAGATAGTGCTGCTAATTAATGTTGTTTGGTTTTTAACCAAACAAGATAATATCTTTTCTCATCGTATTCTCTTTTAAGATTTCCTTTAAACTCTCAGTCTACTTTACTTTTCTTGAAGAAAATAAAGCAGTGTTTGAAACTTTTTATCATGAGAGAGATTTGCATCTGTTTTCAATCTTAAATTCTGACTATATCATTGCAAGTTTGTGTATCATCCACCTCCATCTTCAATATTTAGATTTAAGATGGCATTTCTGAAGACAATAGCGGGCGACTCTGGTGCTGCTATAACTCAAAAGTTAAGCATGTATCTTCAAGTTCATTTATATATCTCCAAGAACTGGAAATTTTGCAATGATCATATATCTAGTACAATAAGCTCATAATATAATTTCTGCACCACCAACACTTTTTTTTTATCCAGCAAAGGAAGTCAATCCTAAGAACAACAAAGTAAATCCATTTTGTTTAAATCACACTGATCAATTTAAAGAAAATCTAATAAGAGAATATGAGAAAGCTACAATCTTTTTTTGTCAAACTACCCTATCGTCTCCTAACCTTGCTTTTCTGAACTGATGGCGTTTATATATGTTTTCAAGTACCTCATCAACTTTCTCAAAGTAAATTTCTTGGATTGAATTGGGGATCTAGGGTTCTTGGTGATTTGGGGAATTTTGAGTTTCAATTTCTTTTTTGTTGAAAGTGTATTTTGTGTTATTTTGCATTTTTTTTTCTTTTAATATTTTGTGTATTTTGCTTTTTTTTTTCTTTTAATATTTTGTGTATTTTGATTTTGCATTTTTTCAATTAATTTTTTAATTTATGATTATGATTTAGTTTTTATTTTAAGGGTAATTAATGACATGACTATTGATGAAAAGAAAATGATGAAAAGAAAAAAAAGGAAGTTGAGTGAAGAAAACATGGTTGGCAGAAAAAAGTACATGACAAGTTAATTTTTTTTTTTCCCCTTTTTCCAAGCATTACTTAAGACTTATTATGGTATGCATACACTTTTTCTTATTAATCATGGACATAAATTTGAAGCAAGTTGGTAAGGTCTGTGGTGATGTGGGGAGAAATCCTCCGACATTGCAGGTTCAAATCCCTCGTAGGGCAGATTTCATTGAAATATTATGGAGGTTTGTCCTAGGGTTTGTATTTTGTTTGACTCTTTCCCACAAATGTCTGTCACTTGGACACAACATCCTTCAATTTACATCCCCATCCGATTGAGGGGCCTATGATCGGATGGGGGAGTTCTATTCATCTCTCCTTAATAAAAGTATATTAGAATCTCTTTCCCACAAAACTCGTCTTCAATATGTTTAATGATTGAGCTTATTTAACAAATTATTAAAATACCATTTTGAATATCATTACATCGGTTGATATTTAAAAACTAAAATATAATTAAAATTATTAATATATTATATATTTTGGTATATAGTAAGAATGTAAATGGTGCGGTGGCGGTTCGGTTATATAAGAGTTGTAATAAACACCACATTGTATTAGCAATGTGGTTTTCTTTTAAAATTTTCAATTGTGGTTTTCTAATAACTATTCTTACAACCCATCACCAAACTTAAGAATTGATTTCATTAGAACATTTACAGATATTTAGACAAACAACTAAACAGCAACTCGAACAATATCCTCTGTAAGATTTGAATTTTCTATAGTGAGCATCCGCGTTAAATACAAAACCACTCATTATGCAAAGACAATAACTTGCATGTTATATTGAGATACAATATCCCAAGTTGTCAATATAAATAAACATAAGAAGTGGATGAGTGAGTGTTGTGTGAGTGAATTACTGGACAAGGCGTATTCAACTAATTTACCATATTGAACTACTTATTCATCACAACTCAAAAGGTACTATTCGCATTCGTGAAAGCATATCTAATTATACACTCTCAGTCATCTAACCTAGAATTTAATAAATTCCAACGGTTTTTTATTCCGTTGGAATTTTTTGTTGGAATTTGCATGTTTTCTAGTAGTGAGAAACAAATATGTACTCTGAAAATATACAATAAATCATACTACTATTATTAAAAAAAAAAAACCCTTTTTTGGCACATATATAAAAGATACATACCTTAATATGTTCATTAATTGATAAGTATTATACATACAGTAACATTAAACATGCAGGTAGCTTATATTTAAAAAAGAAATTTTATTTCAACTTTAGGATAATATTTTAGCTACATTGTACTTTGTTTTCTTATTTTAATTACATTAACATGTAGCTTATATCAAATCCTCTAAAACATGTTTATTGTCTTATATACTAATGAATTTAAAAGTGAAATCCATGATGCACTCTCAAATATTTTAGATAATTAGGTTTTAATTAATCAACTGAAAAGTAATTTGTGGACTATTTTCAATATTCTTTAATTGCTTTTTTTTTTTTTTTTAAATTCATTCATTCAATTTACAATGTAGAGATGATACACTTAGTCCAATCAAAGAATGTAAATAATCCTCTATTACATATATAAAAGAAATTAAATTATAACAAAAACGCATGCATTAAATATCCATACAATTCAGAGAGCTCATATCTAGCTAGTCTGAATTTGCTTAAGCAGTTCTTCTTCATGTCTATGAATTGAGTGGGTGACGTACAGGTTGATACTCATTATCGATTTAAGGATCGAAATCTAAGGATAAAAACTATTGATACGAGGTCTAATAGATGACATCACTAAAGAAAAACCTACAAAAGTAAGGTCATGTGTGACATCTCAAATTTTAGCTGCAATGTTATTATATATATTTCTTTATATTTCTTATCATATTAATTGTGTGTCGATATGTGTGTTGCAGTCATGCACAATGTATGCATGATGAGAAAACTTTGTTACTTGACTTGAAGAATGAATTGAAATTCAATTCCTCTGATTCACAGAAACTGGTGTACTGGAATCAAACAGACAACTGTTGCAGGTGGGAAGGCGTGGAATGCGATGGTGCCGGACATGTCATCGGTTTGCAGCTCGATCGAGAGGGCATTAATGGTGGACTTGAGAATTCATCAAGTCTTTTCAATCTTAGATATCTGAAGAAGCTTAACTTGGGCGGGAATAGATTTAACGGAAAACAGATTCCGAGAGCCATTGGCAATCTCACATATTTGACACACTTGGATTTGTCATATGCTGGTTTTGGTGGGCAGATTCCGATCGAACTTTCAGTCTTGACGAGATTGGTTAGTCTTCATCTATCTAATTATGCACTAAAACTTGAGTACCCAAATTTGAGGATGGTGCTACGGAATCTAACAGGACTCCAACAACTCTATCTTGATAGTGTTGATATTTTTACCGACAAGACTGAGTGGTACGACATTATATCTTCGTCTTTACCAAACTTAAGAGAGTTGAGCTTGAGTAATTGTGGTCTGTCAAGCCCTTCTGATCCATCTCTTTTACAATTTCAAACTCTGAATTTCTCTAACATGAAATGGTTAAATTTGAGCAGTAATCGATTGGAGGGACCTATTCCCGAGTCTTTTTTACAATTTGAAAGCATTGAGCATCTTACGTTGTCTAACAATTTATTCACTGGAACCTTTCAATTGGAAAAGATTCAAAGGCTTCCAAATCTTGTACAATTACATCTTTCCTACAACAAGAACTTGACAGTTGATGCAAGCAGCACCAATTCAAGTGTGTCCATCTATCCACAGCTGTACACATTAAGCCTGGCTTCCTGCAACCTCTTCTATTTTCCAGATTTTCTAAAACAATCCTCAACCATTAAGTTGTTGGACTTGTCAAACAACCGGATTGCAGGGGAAATTCCTAGTTGGATTTGGGATATTGGAAATGGAACATTTTATGATTTGAAACTTTCTTGTAATCTCCTCGTGGACTTTCAAAAGCCATACAAGACTCCTGCTTCTATATGGTGGCTAGACTTACACTCAAACCAACTCCAAGGTGAGTTGCCCCCCCTTCCCCCTCAACAAGCTGGATATGTTGATTATTCTAATAACAACTTTGATGGCCCCATTCCTCCTAACATCGGATTCTTCACATCCTTTCTCCAATTCTTCTCTCTTAAAAATAATAATCTATTGATCAATTCCTCTCTCCCTTTGCAATTCTCTTTCTCTTCAAGTTCTTGACTTGTCTCTCAATAAATTGACTGGTAATATACCTTATTGCTACTGGACAACATGGAGTCTCTTCAATTGCTGGATCTGGGAAGAAACAATATCAGCGGTTACATCCCGGATAAGTTTTCTATCAATTGTGACCTCAAAACATTGGAACTTAGTGACAACAACTTAACTGGAGATATTCCGTTGTCTCTTTCAAGTTGCAAATCTTTGGTGGTTATGAATATGGGAAACAACAACATGAATGATACATTCCCATGCATGTTGTCATCAAGTTTGCGCATTCTTGTGTTGCCAAATCTTCAAATCATCGACATAGCTTCCAATAATTTCAGTGGCACTCTGCATCCTATAATCTTCTCAAGTTGGAGAGGAATGATGGCAGTCAGTGACGCACAATTGGGGCACAACCATTCGGACTTTAAGGTTCTAGAATCGAGTGAGTACTACCAAAATGAGGTGACATTAACAATCAAAGGGCTAGAGCTTAAACTTGTGAAGATTTGGCCAAACTTCATATCCATTGATTTCTCTTGCAATAATTTCGAAGGGGAGATACCTGATGCAATAGGTGATCTCACCTCACTTTATCTTCTAAACTTATCCCACAATGCTCTCAGTGTGATGCAATCCCAAAATCGTTGGGTAAGTTGAGGGAGCTTGGATCATTGGACCTGTCTGAAAACGAGCTAAGAGGGGTGATACCAATGGAGCTTGTAAAACTTACATTTCTTGCAGTCTTGAATCTGTCACACAATAAGCTGGTAGGAGAGATCCCAATTGGACCTCAACTTCAAACATTTTCGTCGGATTCCTATGAAGGAAACATGGGGCTGTGTGGTAAGCCTACCAACATAAGCTGCAGGAACACAGAACTGGTACCTGTGGCATTGGAAGAAAAGAAGGAGATTGAATGGGAATATGTGTCGGTGGTGGTTGGATATGTGGTGGGATTAGGAAGCTTTGTCTGGGTGTTGTTTGGTTGCATCAGTTTCAGGGATATCTACTTCGACAAAGTTGATGAGATTCTTGAAAAGATAGTCGTACGTGGTAACAGGAGAAGAAGACATAGAAGAAGAGTTGAAAGGAGAAGATAGACAGTGTTGTTAACTAGGTTCCTAAACATCTTATTATAAGATGTATAAGTATAAACTCCTTCAAGTTAATTATCTGATAAATCACTTTTTTTACTAGAATTGTTATTTTTATCAGATTTTTAGTTATTTATCAAAATAACATAATTGCATATATGTAATAGCTATTTGATATGTTTAGTTGTCCAGACATGTCAATTAACATACCCAATTTTCCTTTTTTGCTTTTCACTTCATCAAAACGAAGTCGTTTCATATTTGAACCTCAAATCCTCAAATTGAAAAACATTCGAACCTTTCCCCAAAATTTGCTTAGAAATTTATGAAAATTTGCTGAAAAACATTCCAACCCTACCCTCAAAACACTGGCAATTAACTCAAATTGATTTTATAAGCTCTTTAAAAAAAATTATGTATTTCTAAAATAAGATTTTATTTCAAATTTCATCATTTAAATTACATAATTATCATTATTATAACCTTATAAGTTCCACCATCTTATTTATTTGACCACATCAACAAATCATTTTTAAACTAAAATAAAACAGCTTATATGATATAAGAACTCATTACCTCTTTCAAAGTTTAGCCAGACAGCCTCTAAATTCAGTGTACTTTTCTCATATTCTCATTTCCTTTAAATTCTGCCTACTTTAATTTTGGTGAAGAAAATAAAGCAGAGTTTGAAGCTTTTGTTCACTGAGATTTACATCTGTTTTTTTCTTTTATATTACTACTATACCATTGCCTCCAAATTCGTGTATCAATTTCAATATTTAGAAGTCATTTTAGTCCTTTTCTCTGAAGACAACATTAATTGCAAATTAATCTTTAGAATTGGTATCCACACTCTTCTCACCAAATTTGGTTGAAGACTATTATCTCTGATGATTCAATGAGCCCATATATAAAACACAAAGCCCAATATAGCTGAGGCCCATGATGGTCCTCCACTGTACTTATATAAATGCACCATTAGGGAAGAATATAATACAATCAATTAAAGTGAGAATAGTTCTATGACTAATCAAATTGTGGATATATGAGATAAAGAAACTTTATAAAAAGACCATTTTTTTAATTATAATTTAAACCTACTTTCAAGACATTCACCCACTAATACAGTATGAACCATGAATGGCTTTTCGTTTCAGTATGTGATATATTCGATGTTTCATATAAAACAAACTTAATAAGATTTTAAATGAGCATCGGATTTTGATTTTTGGAAAAAGTAGACAAATTCATTCCATTTGCAAGAATTTATTTAAATTGATTTATATTAAATGACGTGGTTCTAGATTTGTCAATAATTAGTTCAAATTTGTTTTTTGCTGCGTGTGAACACATACAGTCAAAAATATATATTTGGCTCAGATCATTGGGGACTATAGTAAAATTATATATTTGTTCCTCTAGAAATTATATATTGTCTATTTCATATTTTTTAGAGAATAAATGTAACTAGAGCATTGGAAATTAAAAAATGTTTGAAGCTCCTAGCAATAAAGATCAGGTATATAAAAGCTACGTCAATTACAACTCAATTTATAAATTTTCCATAAAAATTTATATAAAACCGTCTGTATGATTTTATGATTTTGTAGGTAAAATCTATTCATAATTAAAACTCACTTTTATAAATCAACTTTTGTTTTATGAATTACCTTATTTACCAAAATTAAATTGATGAGATGATGATTTTATATTCTCAAGCTAAGAAAGTTTACAATAAAATCATTTATCTTGTACGTGGGCCCCTAATAATAGTAATAATAATAATAATATTATTATTATTATTATTATTATTATTATTAATTTCTTATTATTAATATAAGTCATCAGAAGTAAAATTCAAACACAGGTCCAGGTGTTGAGTGATCAATTATTGAACTAAAAATTCAACAAAATACAAATGAGTCTTTATTTGGATTCTCAACACATTCAACACTGGAGGCGGCGGACTGGCGGAATTAGTGCTGAAGTTTGGAAATATAAAATTATTTTAATGGGACAAACAAGGGTTAATGCAGATAACAATTGTATGTATCTATTTATATAATCCTAGACAACTTGAACCAATTTGAAAAAATTAATTTGCTATATTTTAGTAGAAGTTTGTGAGACGAGTCAAGATATGTCTATTTTGCCTTTAGAGAAGACTTATGGAGTAATGTGGCATTGAGAAAGATGAAATGTCATTCCAAGGAAATCTCACATCATTTTCTAAGCTATGTTTTAGCATCCTTATGATTGTTTATGATGGTAATAAATCTTGCAATCTGAATCATCTGTTACTGTTTTGTGTTTCATCTCACTTATAAATTATGTATGAAAGAATAAAGCTTAAATGTTTCTAAGGCAGAGGAGCCGTTATTCGACTAATAAAAGTGCTATCTGGACACGTTTTTCAGCTTAAAATTGGCGCAGGTTTGGAACAGTCTAAAATCTGTTATTTTTGTGAAGATTGGTTACAGCGGTTTCGAGTGGGCAGTTTTAGAAGATCGTATCTCACTTGTGTCTCAATCATTTTAGCTGATTCTTGTTGCTATATTTAGAGTGTATGTAGGGCTTCATTATTCATTCTGTTAATTTAGTTTGATAGCTTTTGGAGAGAGATTTAGCAGAGCAAGAAAGTACTTTGTTCATCACAGTTAGGCTGCAAGTTTGAGAGTGATACTTTGTAATCTTCTCTTGGATTGTTCCAGCAAGTTAATAACAGTGTTTTGCATTGCATAGTGGGCTCAAGTGGATCGAGCCGAGTGTGTTCTTTCCTTTCTCATTCATTGTTTGATTTCTTGATTGTTGTTTTGCAATTTCTCATTTGTTTTGTGTTGAATCTTGATTGATCATTCCAACGACAACGTAAAAATAGCATGAACAACTATTCACAACACCCCCCAATTGAGACATTTCGTCAAACATGTGAAGAATTTATAACTTTTTAACATTTGCTATATCGACAATTTTATAAAGGAAGTCCAATCTAATATATAGACATCCTTTTTGTTTAAACTACACTGATGTTTAAGGAAATCTTAATTAAGAGAATGTGAAAAGGCTATAATCTTGTTTTGTTAGAAAAACCAAACAACATAAATTAGCAGCACTATCTTATCCTTACCCAATTCCTTCCAACTGATCTTCTAATTCCTTGTCTTTTTTTCCTGTCTTGACTTATGAATATGCTTTCAAGAATCTCATCAACTTTGTCAAAGTACATTTCCCTAAAACTTGCGTAACCAAACAACACCCACACAAAGCTTCCTAAGCCCACAACGTATCCAACTGCAACTCCCACATATTCCCATTCAATCTCCATCTTTTCATGCATATCTCCGACTATTGGTGGCGATGCTGATACATCGATGTTCTTGAAGCTTATGTTGAGAGGCTCACCACATAGCCCCGTGTTTCCTTCGAAAGAAGCTGGTGTAAATGTTTGAAGTTGACTTCCAATTGGGATCTCTCCAACCAGCTTATTATAGGACAGATTCATGACCTGAAGGAATGTAAGCCTTGCAAGCTCCATCGGTATCGCCCCTGTTAGCTAGTTTTCAGACAGGTCCAGTGATCCAAGCTTCGTCAACTGACCCAACGACTTTGGGATAGTTCCAGTGAGTGCATTGTGGGATAAGTTGAGAAGATAAAGTGAGGTGAGATCGCCTATTGCATCAGGTATCTCCCCTTTGAAATTATTGCAAGAGAAATCAATGGATGTGAAGTCTGACCAAATCTTTACAAGTTTCAGCTCTAGCCCTTGATTGTTAATGCCACCTCATCTTGGTAGTAGAAACTCGATTTTAGAAAGTTAAAGTCCGAACCACTGCGCCTCAACTGTGCATCACTATCTGCCACCATTCCTCTCCAGCTTGAGAAGCTTAATAGATTCAGGTTTCCACTGAAACTATTTGAGGCTATATCGATGATTTGAAGATAAGGCCAAGTTTCGTGGCATCTCACCTCTCCATAGAATCTGTTGGAGCGAGCACAAGTATAAGCAAGCTCGACGATAACATGCATGGGAAAGTATCATTGATGTTGTTGTTTCCCACATTCAGGACCTTCAAGAGTTCGCAATTTTCCCAATGAGCTTGGAATATTCCCTCTTAAATAGTTGTCACTAAGACCAAAAGTTTCGAGGCCACAATTGACAGAGAACTTATCCAGGATTTCACCACTGATATCGTTTCTCCCCAGATTCAACACTTCAAGATACTTCATGTTCTCCAAAAGGCAAGAAGGTATATTACCAGACAATTGGTTGGCAGACAAGTCGAGAACTTGAAGATAAACAGGATTGCAAAGGGAGGGAGGAATAGTTCCACGTAGATTATTATTTTTAAGATACAAGAATTAAAGAGAGGTTGGGTGTGAAGTTTCCCATGTTAGGTGGAATGGGCTCGTCAAAGTTATTATTAGAGTAATCGAGATAGAAAGCTTGTCGAGGAGGCAGTGGCAACTCACCTCGGAGTTGGTTTGAGTGCAAGTCTAGTACCTCAAGAGAATCAGGAATCTTGTAAGGCTTTTGCAGATCCACAAGGAGATTAGAAGAAAGGTTCAAATATGCAAGTGTTCCATTTCCAATTTCCCAAATCCAACTAGGAATTTCCCCTGCTAAATGGTTGTTTGACAAGTCCAGTGTATTCAAGGTTGGGGATTGTTTCAGAAAATCCGGAAAGTGGTAGAGGTTGCAGGACCCCATAACAACATTTCTAATTGCGAAAATGTGGACAGACTTGAATTAGTGTTGCTTGCATCGACTGGTAAGTTGTTGTAAGAAAGAACAAGTTGTCTAAGATTGTGAAGCTTTTGGATCTTTTCAAGTTGCAAAGTGCCATTGAATGAATTGAAAGATAGGGAGAGAAGTCTAAGGTTTTGAAGTAGGAAAAGCGAGTCGGGAATAGGCCCTTCCAGTCGATTATCACTCAAATCGAGCTCTTGCATGTTAGAGAAATTTAGAGTGGGAAACTCATTAACTTGGCCACTAAATTTGTTGTTGGAAAGGATAAGTGGATGCAGTGATGGTATGGTAAATAGAGACGGGGGAATGCCGCCACCAAGTGAATTGTCTCCCAAATTTAAATCAAGGTTTGAAAGTGAGTGTAAAAAGAAGTTATTTGATAAATCCAGTGAACCTTTTAAAGAGCAGTTATTTAGACTCAAGAAAGTCAAATTCGAGTAATTAGCAAAGAAGTTTGGAACTACTGTCGACAAATTGTTTCCATTGAGTCGAAAGTAAGTGAATGAAATTGGAAAAGAGATAGATCAGAAAGGCTTGAAAGACTACAATGACTCAAACTCAAATTCGTTAAGTTCGGTAAAGATGAAGATATAATGTTGTACCACTAACTCTTCTCACCAGAAATATCAATATTGTCGAGGTAGAGTTCTTGCAGCCCTGTTATATTCTTGAGAAGCATTGCCAATTTTAGATCATAATTTAGAGATCCAAGATTGTTTTCCAAGGAGATCGAGACTAACCAATCTCGTCAGGAGAGAAAGTTCCATCGGAATCTTCCCACCAAAACCAGCATACAACAAATTCAAGTGTGTCAAATATGTGACCATCCCATCTGCAACGGTTATCTGTCTGATTCCAGCTCGCCAGTTTCTTGGAATCAGACGATATGAATTTCAAATCGTTCCTCAGGTTGAGTAACGAAGTTTTCTCATCATTCATACATTGTTTGTATGAATGAGTGAGGTTTTTAGAGCAAATCATTGCTGAAAGTAGAGAGATGAAGAAAAACTGTGGAAGTAAAGAAATTGACATTGTGAAGAGGATGATGATGATATGAAAAACTTGAAGCAATTGTATACAGTTCTTTACAGAAAGAGGTTAGTTGTAAAGCAATGGAAAAAAGTGTGTTCCCATTTTGAATTTGTGTTGGCGCAGTGTATAAATTAAAAGAATTTTAATTCACTAAACAAATAATAATTCATCATTTTCTTACAATGACACAACATTCCAATAGATATAATGTAATTTTTTTTTAATGAAATTGTTACAACATGAGACTACTCATGATGCTTTACTCTCATATATAATATTATTGATTAGAAAAGGGAATCTTCAAAGTTTGTTAGTCAAAGAAGATAACTTAAACAAAACCACACCCACAATCATGTTTATTAAATAAATAAGTTGTATCTTTACAATTATTTGTATGATAAAAAAAAGAAAAAAAAGAACCAATTTGTGTACAAAAGTCATGTGGTTCGAGAAGAAACAATTGTTTACAACACCTTTGAAGTATGATCATATATCGAAGACTGTCTCTTTGTATGTTTGGCAGAGGTTAGGTGGATTTGAAGAAATCATAATATTCAAAGATTGATAATAAAAGTCATTAATATAGATGAATGTTTGTTATGAGATTTTATTTGCTATGTAGATGCCATATAAAAATGTGGTTAACTGTAATATATATAGTGAAATGATTAATTAATTTTTTATGTTGGAAAATGTGGAAAGAGAAGTTTATAAATATTGCAAATTAAAATATAAAAATACATATTATGTATTTATATTATAATGATATATATATATATTTATATATGAATAACTATATCTATGTAACATTATAATAATATTTATTATATTGCAAAAGTACTTTTATATTTCAAACACTTCCTAAAAAGTTTTATGATTAGATTCTTCTTCTTCTAAACTAATGAATACATTGGATTTTGGAATAGAATGCAAATAGACAACAGTCCAAAGACAACGTTTTGAAGAAAAACTGTTGTCGTAGCTATGGATATATTATGAGCATATATATAAACATAACAAATCATAAGGAAAAAATATGGGTAAAAGAAATAAAATATGTACTCAGAAAATATGCTTAATAAATTCTAAATAAAAAAAAAACTTTTTTATTTAATTGGCACATGGTTCGCCTGAGTTTTTCTATTGCAACATAAAAGAGACATAAAAACCTATAAAAGAGAGGTCATGCATGTTTGAGATCTCAAATAAAATAAAAAAACACATTATTATTAATATATTACATGTACACAACTTTAAGAATAATGATGAATGTAATTCTTATTTGTATCATAGGAAGATTAATCAGTTAATTAGATCGATCTAATTCAAACATCAATAAGTTAATATTGCTTTGTTCCCGAATGGTTTTGTTGACAAATTAATAATCTTTGACTAATTCATGATTGATTGAATGCATTTAATTTCAGTAGTTGATCTGGAAAATAACAGGAGCCACAAAAACGTTATCATATAAGTTCACTTATTGAATTTTCAAACGTTGGGAAGAAGACCTCAAGTCAACTGCCTTAATTTGTCTTTGCAATGACAAATATCTATTACCTATATAAAAGTATGGATGTTTCTTACAAAATATGGATTGTTTAATATATCCTTAGTAAAGATTATTATTTAAGGTTATAATAGTAATTTAAGATTTTCATATTTAAATAATTTTATATAGAAATTATAATGCAAAATCATATAGAATTCTATTATGAGTAGGACTCTATTATATTAGGACTCTAATTTAATATAAATCATATATCTTTATTAAATATTATTATTTAAGGTCATGATAGTAATTTAAAATTTTTTATTTGAATAACTTTATATTAGAATTCTAATATAAATTAATTATTTTATTTTCACTTTATAATTTAATTACTTTATATTAAAATTCAATTTATTATTTTTGTATTTAATAATCTAATATTAGAATATATCATAATTTTTATTATTTAAGGTCATAAATATAATTTAGAATTTTCATATTGAAATAATTTATAGTAGAATTTTATTTAATATTTTAATATTTAATAATTTTATAGCAGAATATTTCATGGCTCTGTTTATAAGGTAGCTAATTATTTGCACATATAATATTATAATAATTTATTTATGTTTCTCCTGTTTCTTACGACTTTATTTGTTTTTTTTTTCTTTCTTCCTTTGTTTTTTTATTTTTTATTAATAAAATGGATCATTTATTCTCCAATTTCGAAGGATTAATTTAGTAATTTTATATTAGAATTTTAATCCTAATTCTATTAGAATTCTAATAATCTTGACTTTTACATGTAATTTAATATTTGTAATTGCATTATAAGGAGTACTCTTTCAAATACACCTTCACCAAATTATATTATTTAAGGTTATGATAGTAATTTAATATTATTTTATTTGAATAACTTTAATCATTGATTTTGAACATATGTACTATTAGGATTTGTCTAATATCATAAAATGATTCAAATTTAAAGTTCATACGACAAAGAAAAACATGTTAAATTTTCTACAAAAATTCACGTATAATTCAGATGGTTAACCTTTTTTTTTATAAAAGTAAAACCATTTACTCTCCAATTTCTAAGGACTAATTTAGTATTTTTATATTAGAATTTTAATCCTAATTCTTATAGAATTCTAAAAATCTTAGATTTTACCATGTAATTTAATATTTGTAATTGCATTATAAGGAGTAGTCATCCAAATCCACCTTCACCAAATTATATTAGGCTCCATTTGGATGGAAGAATTTGAGGAGGATGTGAAATTCCCCGCAACAAATTCATTGGTGGTGTTTGTATAGATGCGGATTTGAAATCAATTAATTTCATTTTGAACTATTTTTTGATCAAAATGAGTGGATTTCACATTCACCCCACTTGAGGTCTATCAATTTATGAATCTATTTCTAAAATACAAAATAAAAAGAAATTGTTTGAATGCATTCATTGCGTAACTTTGAGATTTGAGTACGAACCACCTATGATTTACTGTAATAATGAAAAAATTAAGTTCACAAAACTATTGAGCATCCAATTGGAGTATTGGATATGTTTACTTTTGAATTTGAAGAGACGTTTGAATTTTTAAAAAACATTTGTTCATACAATTATTGGTCATACTCTTTCTGATAAGAGACATAGAATAATGTATTTCTATGGATGTTATGACTCATTACAATATCAACTTTGATATCGAGGGGTGAAACAGCTTGACATCAAAATATCATAAAACTTAAACCACATGGATCCAATAGAATTCAACGAAAAACATTGAACAAGAACAAAGTACATCTTTCTATTATTACTGATTTTCTTACATTTGGTTGTTTTCATCTTATTTCTTATTCTCACTTACGTACAAACATATAAAGATTATTTAAATTTTTAAATTTTATTATTAAAATTTTATTTGATTTCAGTTAATATTCAAAGTGTTACAAATATCTTGACAATACCAAAAAATTTCTTTGGCAGAAGCACATGATTTCTCAAGAACAACACAGTATGAATGTTAAATGAATATATTTATTTAAATACAACACCTAAGAATTTTAAGAACTAATTATGTTGTTTAAATTTATTAGTTGTTGAGAAAGAAAGTGAAAAAAAAAAGTCTCATGTAGAGAAATTGTTGCTACAAACTTCAAATTAGAAATTCATACCAATCAATACTTTTACGTGTCAAACTGTTGCAACAATATGTAGTAGACAACTATATAAAATTGGAGACAATAAGATTAGATTATTTTCGACGCCACCAAATCAATATGCAAGCTGAGTTATATCAAAGAATCATGAATAGTGTCTTCAAAGGAGAAATCAGAAGTGGTGAAATTAAAAAAAAATGTTCTTCCATCAACATTTATTAGTGGACCAAGATGACAAAGATATCTTAATTCTTTAGTATTAGTAAATAGATTTGAAAAACAAATTCTCTTATGATGATGACTTGCAATCCATAGTGAATGAAATAAAAGAAAATTTGTACAATGTTCAAACACCTACCCAAAAATATAATAAGGATCCGATTGATGAAATCAAACAATTCGAAGATGTTCTGTGGGTCTCTATTCAAAAACCAATGTGGAGAATTTTTTAATTCAATTTATATGAAATATCTCTTTCAATTATCAACTTACAACTACATCTACCCAACCAACAAAGCTTAACTTATTGGGTAAATCAAAATTTAAAAACTATTTTGACATATGATCATGCCTCCAAAACAATGCTAACTTTGTATTTCACAATGTTTCGTATAAGTGAAGAAATATAGAGAATTTCCTGAGCATTTCCTAAGCATTATGTATAAGATATACAAAGAAAATGTTGGAAGGACAAAAAGAAAGAGGGTGTAATTGGATGTATAAGTCCCATAAATCCAGTAGAAGAAGAAACATATTATCTCAGGTTATTCATAAATCATGTAAAAGGACCAACATCGTTTGAATATTTGTTGATGATGTATGGTAGACAATGTACTGCTTTCAAAGACGTATAGAAAAGAGGTTTGTTCGAAGTTGATCAAAATATTACAAAATGTTTGAATGAAGTTCTGTTTTTCAAATGTCATATGAATTGCGAAGATTGTTTGCAATAATTTTAGTGTATTGTCCACCAATATATGCGAAAGTTTTTATCGAATACATTCTTTGAAGTGTTGTCCATTGAATTCAAAAGAGAACCTGACACCTTACAAGTTTCGAGTACTTTGAAAAGCTCAAATTTTTTCTTGAACAACATGGGAAAAGACACAAGTTCATATGATCTTGCGAATGTTCCTAATTATTACTAAAGCTTATGTAAAAAATGATTTACCTAAAAAGATAGTTGATATGAAATGTGAATTCAGATACCTAAACAAGATCAAGAAGATATACATAACCTAAATATCGAACAACATAAAACTTTTTCAATGATCATAGATTGCGTAAATTAAGGAAATGGAGGATTGTTTTCATCGATGGGTCGGATAGATATATGCAATAACAAGGGTAAATGAAAGTATAATTGTTCAAACTTGAAAAGGAGGACCAAAGATTTGTAAGGAAAATCACAATCATAATTGAAGAGTAAGTCATTTATCTTCTATAAAAATGAATGAGAAGAAAATATAAATTTAATCCCAAGAAAAAAGAAGAGTAAGAGTAAGACACAAAAGACAATCAAGAAAGAAAATATATAATTAGGAGTCAATACACAAACTTATTATCTTTCGTTTCAGAATTTCAGAATTTCGAAACTTATTATTATTATTATTTTGACTATTTGATTTTTTTTTCTAAATTTTGATTTCTTAGGAATAGAAGAAACCGATTTTATTAATCTCATGCAATAATATTTTTTCTACATTTTTAACGAATCTCAAATTGATGTTCTTGGTTTTTAATTATTTGGGTTTTACATGCTATATATTACACTTAACTTTAATATGCTTCAATGAAAATTAAAGACCAATCACATTAACTTTAATACACTTGGAAAAAAAAACCACAAGATCAAAGAAACAAATGCATGCAAATAATTATAATAATAATAATAATATCAACAACAAAATTTGCCCTCCACGTGCAAAGCACGTGTTGTCTACTAGTATGTGTGTATGTATATATATATATATATATATATATATATATATATATATATATAAACCTTACATAAATTTGAAATTTGATAAACTAATATCACCATCAAAATAATATCTGAAAAGAGTCTCCAAAATGATTTGCAATCATTTTTTTATCATCCAATTATTAGAGAAAGAAAACTTCATTTTATTGGCCACAATAACAGTAGTATAATATAACATTCATTTGGTTATTTGTAACTTGTAAGTCAGTATGTAGAATTTGACTTTAAAAAATCAAGTGTAGTACTTTTAATTCGTATTGAAATTGGATAAAATCCGTGAAACCCAAAAAGTTATTGTCCTAAATTATCAGCCCAAAAACTTAAAGTTCGAAATTATCAGACGTCCTAATTTACTAGAAAAAAAAATGTAATAAACTCTTTATTTTATTCATCATTCATTCTATTACCTTGTAGAGTGATACAATTTATGACACATCAAAGAGTGCAAATAATCTTCTATAAAATATAAAATAAATTATAACAAAAACTTGTGCACTACATAGATTTCATTAATAGCTAACCGTGCTATATATTCACTGAACCTTATTTATTAAATACGAAAAATGTAAGTATCAATACTAATTCAAACATAACAAATTTCAAAGTCAAAAATTTTAAGCAAATAGTATTGATTGTGGAATATATACCAAAGAAAGACTTCAAGTCGACTGTTAACTCTTTCTTCTTCTTCAAGATACCAATTTCTTTGCTTAAACAGTTTTTCTTCATTTTTATGAATAGATTGTGCGACAGGTTGATATATATTAATTAATAGACTATTGGAGTTTTATCAATTTAAGGGCCAGAGATATATTATTTATCACTTCCAGGTAAAAAAAGATAAAAAATATCAATTAGATGTCTTATAAATATAATTATCACTTAAAATCCTGCAAAGGTAAGGTTATGTTCGGCATATCAAATATTTAATTTTATATATATATATATATATATATATATATATTTTTTTTTTTTTCTATTCTTTCTTTTGTTTATTATCGTATTATATATAATATCCGCGTGCATATGTGCTTAATAGAAATGATCATTTTTATTACTGCTATAATAATTATATTTGGTCACTATTGATATTTATATAGTTAAAATATAATGTAGTTAGTCGCAGATACAACAATATATATCCTTGAGTAAATTAATTTCTAGAAAGAAACCATTAAATTAATTCAGGGTTAGGGGTCCATGTAATTGCTTCTACCAATTGTACACGTAATGTCATAAAAGCAGGTGGCAATTTGCTGAGCTGTACTACCATCCTAGATACTTAGAAATTAATTAGAAATTAAAATAGAAATATACACACGCATTAAAATTTAAACAAAATAATACACACACCGCACACACACACACACATGTGTGTGTGTGTGGACAGAACGTAAATTGCCGATTTATATGGAGTCAAATTATTGATAAGTCAAACACTATCACCATTAATTAGCATTAAAAAAAGGTTTAATGTGGATAGATTTATAAGAAGTTAATCTTATAATAATACCTAATATTGTAGTTGACTATAAATTAAACATAAATAACATCACCATGTCACACGCATGGAGGCCAATATATGGAGGCCATTATGAACTTTTAGATATGATGCTATATGCGTGTAGTATGGGTTGTGATCGGAGAAAAAAAAAGTTTAGGATGCAAAATAAAAAAACGTGCATAGTATAGATTGGAAAATGAAATTAACCCAATAAAGAAACTAAGAGTAGGGAGAAAAAATTGAAGCAAGAGTGGAAAGAATGAAAGAAAAACAAGAGAGTAAAGATTAATGTCAAAGTTGGAAAGAGAGTGGAGGAAAAAGAAGTTAAGTGGAGGGTTATGAATACAAAGCAAAAGGTAAAAAGAAAATGATGAAAAGAAAGTAGAAGGAAGTTGAATGAAGAAAACACGGTTGGTAGAAAAAAAAGTAGATGACAAGTTTTTTTTTTTTTTTTTTTTTCTTTTTCCAAGCATTTCTTAGACTTATTATGGTGTGCATAAACTTTTTTCTCATTAATCATATGGACATAAATTTGGAGAGAAGAGAGTTTCAAAAACAAACACGTTTTCATACGGAGTCGCAGCGGATTGAATTTTCTATTATATTTGATGTTATATATCATTTCATAGTATTTATACACAATATGTGGTAAATTGTGATATCATCGAATACACGATATATGATGATTATTTTAAAATAGCAGATGTAACATTTAGTATAATAAAAGATCTCGTGTGGAATTCGAGATCCATTTGTGGAATCCACAAAGTAAAGATTGTGTTTTAGATCGAAGACCTCAAGTCGATTCCATTAATTAGACCATTGAAAATTTACCAATAATGTGGCCTAAATATTTCTTTTTATCTTTTATATTGTAAGATTTTTAGAAATTACGAGTATTGTCATCTAAACATCGACTTTTATCTTGAATTTACACCACTCGATAATCATACAATTTCTATCATATTAAATTCTTTATCCAAATAAAATCTATAATATATAAAATTTCAAAAAGACAACTAATATGATTAAATAATAGTGACTTCAAATTTGAGATTGATGAGAAATATTACTAAAATAATATAGGAACTTCAACTAAATCTGTTAAAAATAATATAGTTTCACATATGGAAATTAGCTTCCACGACCACAAATGTATTTTTCTCACAAAGAGTTTACTCTATATCATTTATATTTGTGAGTCTTGTATGAAACCGTCTCATGGATTTCATTTCATAAGCCGGACCGATCCTACCTGTTTAATGACTAATCAACATCGATTAACAATTGATCATTGATCAGGGATTGCTTTGTCATTTGTAGCACCCCGGATCAAAATGAGCATAATTGAATAATTAAATATTTGAACCCCGACTTAATAATTATGTGCGTATGTTTTGACTGTTTAATTTAGTACATGCGTTTCAGATACTTGGCTAACGCCGGTTTTAGTTTTAGATGGGTATATTTTTCGTGACCTGGAACCTAGAATATGATTTTACCAAGAGATTAGTATCAGAAATACGAGAAAACAGAAACAAACTAGAGGTTAATCGGAGACCCGTAGTTCAACTAACGAAGGAAAGGGTAAAGTTTTGATAAAAGGTAAAAATAAAATAATATTTTAATGAAAGGTAAATTGAGATATTTTTGGTAAATAGTAACTTTTCAACGGTAAAAAAGTAAATTCCAAAATCTATAAATAGGGGCTCATAATTTTCAAAACTTATACGTTTTCAAAGCCGACGACCCGAGCGACGCTCGCGACGCGAACACGCTACTTGTTGGACTCAGCTGTGAGGTGTTGGGTTATCAGACTTTCGGTTCTAGCTACTCACGTGATAACCACCGAATAAGGTGGGGGTAACTTCTAAACCCTAATAACTTTATGTTTCTATATTTAACGTACGATGAGGATAAGTGAACGCATGCTTATGAACTTGATAATAAATAAATTGTTGAACATTATTGTGCTGTGATTACATGTTATGGTTAATGTGTTCATGCATGGTTCTTCTGTTGTCTCTTACTATTTCTACCACCCTGTTGAGGTTTGGTGAGCCTCTTGAAATGCACTAGCGGTAGTGAGACCGTTGAAAGGACGAAAGTCCATATTTTTACGAAGAGACGGAGATCTGCTTCATTTTACGGGAGAACAATGATACCCGTATAATAAGTCGGGGAGTACCCGCACATGGGGTCAACGGGGAGTACCCGCCCTCGCTGCAAATATGAGCTCTATGGGACCAAGTGTGTCCGATATGGATCCGAATTATGTGTTGTGCAATTTATATGCTGTGTTTAATTGTCGAACCTGTTAATGGTCGAATTGTTATAACTTTTAAATAATTGTTAAAACATGGAAAGTATTCCCACGAGTGTATTCCACGCACTCACCCCCTATTCTGTAACTCACGTTACAGGTGATGGTGAGCAGGGTGATCCTTAGAGAGAGGGATGATGGTGCTCTATCTAGGCTGTTGTATTTTAAGTTTGTTGGCTCACAACAGTTAAATAATGATTTTGTAAAAACTCGTTTTGTAAAGTACAATCTTGTGTTGATTTTGGGATGATGGATCCTGATGTATCTTCCGCTGGTATGTTAAATGTTTTATTTCAGCTTAACGTCGGGGATTTATATTTTGTAAAATCGTCTCCTTCCTATTTTCAAATTATCAAATATAGACGCATCATAGGTAAAATACTAAAACTTTAGTGTATACTATATTCGCATCAAAAATTACATCAATATTCATCTTAATTAGAGTTTATTATTATTCAAATTGTTCAATAATTTAGGTGGTCAAGTTTATTATTCAAATTATCCAGTAACTTAGGTAGTCTGACAATTTAAAACTTTAAATTTTCGAACTGACAATTTAGAACTTTAACTTTCCGGGCTTCGAAAATTTTACCCAAATAGATAATAAACTCTCTTAATTATTACAACCCAAAATACATTATTACATCACTAATGTATAAAAAATTTACAATGCTCGTTTGTGTGTCAAGAAATAGATCTATACTAAACTTCTAGCTAGAAACAGAGAAGGCTTGATATAAACTTCGTAGTAATCTAGAATAATAAAATTTTCTTTTAGGCTACACTTTAAAAAAAAAAAATTAAATAACAAAAGATCATGGTTTATATATTGTGCACAAAGATATATCTCATTTAAAAAAACATATCGGTATTAAGTTTAGATTAATCAACTAAAATGCTATATTTGGAAAAAATTTATTTATTTTTGAATTAAAAATCTTCTAGTGCTATTGATTTTTTTTATTCATTCAAGAAAATGTTAGCATCGATACAAATTCAAACATAACAATATTTTCAACGTCAAAAGATTTAATCAAATAGCATATTGTGGAATCATGTACAAAAGATGAGTTTATTATTTTTTTTACTCATTAATTTATTGACCGAGTCTGCCAATTCCAATCCTTAAATTTTTGGGCTGACAATTTTATCCTTTAACTTTGAAAATTAAAATAATTAGGTCAATTTTAGTATGAAATGTCAAACTGGACAATCAAGCCCTAATTTTTGGTTATTCAACCCAATTTG
Source organism: Scutellaria galericulata (assembly GCA_946896805.1). Taxonomy (NCBI): domain Eukaryota; kingdom Viridiplantae; phylum Streptophyta; class Magnoliopsida; order Lamiales; family Lamiaceae; genus Scutellaria; species Scutellaria galericulata. Next base: position 12,810,429 of record OX335789.1, read on the forward strand.
CTGATTTCAAGCTGTCAATTTTATTCTCTAATTTTTAATCTATTTTAATTTTTATTATACTTTTTTAATACTCTTGTATTACTTTTAATATTATTTAGTAAAAATTATTAAATTGGGCTGAATAGCCCGAAATTAGCGATTTGAGCCCAATTTGACATTTCAGGCTAAAATTGGCCTAAATATTCAAATTTTCAGAAATTAAAGAATAAATTTGACAGTTTGAAAAGTTAATGGCCAGAATTGCCATACGTGATAAGTTAATGGGTAAAAAAGATAATAAACTCTACGAAAGAAAGCCATCAAGTCAACTTCTAAGTCTTTTAGTTCTCTTCACAATACATGCCAATTTCTTTACCTAAACAATTATTTTTCATGTCTGTGAATTGATTATGTGATGTACGAATTGATAATATAATTAATCCGCCAATTTTTACGGCTGTTAAACCCAAATTTTCTCATTTTATTGAATTGAAATTAAAATCTAATATCTATTTATATATAAAAACAGAGAAGTTGGCAACAATTACTGATTTATCATTTTCCCGTCCAAACTATTTAGCAATATATAAAAAATGAAAAATAATATTTTTGTATGTATCTTACAACATAAGCTTCACATATATCTTACATAATAAGTTTTAAATACATCTTACATAATAAGCTATCATAATTTATATATAGCAGTATAGATGAAATAAAAGAGGGAAATAATTATCCACGCACAAGTATATAAAAATACTTGTGGAACGCTAGCAGGACAAAATTTTATTACTTCTATGAGTAATTACAAAAGCCCAAAGAGATTTCGAAAGACTCTTTGGAAAAACACACACTCTAAGGTTTTTCTCTCAAGCTCTATGAGTGTGACAAATTCTTTATAGTTTACAAAACAATCCTAAAAACTGAACTAATCAGAAACTGGAATCACTATGAAAATGTTGTCACGGATGTGCCAACATCAGACAGCTTTGTAAACGAAAACAGAAACTGTTCTTCACTCTCTCTTTATCTTTGCTTGCCTATCTTTCTTGCTTGAGTGCTTTTCAAATCTGTAGGTAAGGTTTTTCTCTCAAGCTCTATGAGTGTGACAAACTCTTTATAGTTTACAAAGCAATCCTAAAAACTGAACTAATCAGAAACTGGAATCACTATGAAAATGTTGTCACGGATGTGCCAACATCAGACAGCTTTGTAAACGAAAACAGAAACTGTTCTTCACTCTCTCTTTATCTTTGCTTGCCTATCTTTCTTGCTTGAGTGCTTTTCAAATCTGTAGGCTCTACTCTGGTATTTATAGACCTTTGCATTAGCTATTTGATATGTTTAGTTGTCCAGACATGTCAATTAACATACCCAATTTTCCTTTTTTTCTTTTCACTTCATCAAAATGAAGTCGTTTCATATTTGAACCTCAAATCCTCAAATTGAAAAACATTCGAACCTTTCCCCAAAATTTGCTTAGAATTTCTGAAAATTTGCTGAAAAACATTCCAACCCTACCCTCAAAACACTGGCAATTAACTCAAATTGATTTTATAAGCTCTTTTAAATAAATAAATAAAAGATCTTTATGTATTTTTAAAATAAGATTTTATTTCAAATTTCATCATTTAAATTACATAATTATCATTATTATAATCTTATAAGCTCCACTATCTTATTTATCTGACCACATCAACAAATCATTTTTAAACTAAAATAAAACATCTTATATGATATAAAAGCTCATTATGTAATGTCTAGGACAAAACGATGCATAATTGGCTAATTAAATAATTAAACCTCTAATTGTTTGATTTAATTACCTGTGTTTCACAAAAATGAAATAATGCATGATTAATTCATCGGATGTATATTTTAATCAAAAATCATAGGTTATATTTTATTAAAAGGTATCGTAGTCGAAAACCGAAAGTTAAAACGTTAAAGGACGGCTCGTTAAGGGTTCGTGGCCAAAAACACGAAAAATCGATATATATATATAGTAGGAAATGAATCGTAAAAGTAATAATTCGATCAAAAAATGAAAAAAGGTAGATATTTTCTCTCTCTCTCTCTCTCCCATTTCTCCTCTATTTTCTGGCCCGGCAGCTGCCGCACCGCCTCCGCCACTTCTCATTCCGTTTTGGCCGATCTTCATACCTCTTATAGCTTTCGTCGAGCCCGTTCCAGATCCGAACTCGGTTTTGCGTTTCGACGTCTTCTTCGTCGGGAAACGGCCGGTCAAACCCCGGTCAAACCCTATTTTTTTCTCTCTTCTCTCTTCTTCTTCTCTCTTTTCCTCGCCGGAAATCTCGTTACCTCTCCCCTCTGTCGTCGGTCAGTGTGTGTGTGAGTGTTGGGGGGCGCCGTCGTGTTGGTTGTTTACGGGGACGGCGTTGTGCAGCATCGTCGTGCTCGCTTTATTTGCGTGTGGCCGGCGCAGGATGTGTCGGCGGTACTGGGTGGCCGTGTTGGTGTTGGTGTGGCCGGCGCGTGGAGTTGCGCCGGTGAGTCGAGTGTTGGGTGCGTGAGTTGTCGTTGTGTTGCTGTTGTTTGTTTGCACACATGCGCGCGCGGACGCCGTGGCGAGGCTGTGTCATGGTCGCGCGCGTTGGGTGTGCGCATGTGTGTGAGTCGGGCGGTGCCGGGGGTGGTGCCACCGTGTGCTAAGTGCGTGTGTGTGTTTGGGCGGTGCAACGTGTGCGTGCGTGTGTGTGGTCGTGTCACTGGCGACGGGAGGTCGCCGGCCGTGAGTCGGGCGGCGCTGCCGCCGTGTGTATGGCGACAGGGGTGGATTTAGGGAGACGGGGGGCCGATCAGCAATTTCGTTAATCCCGGGGACCAAATCACAAACCCTAAATTCTTAGGATTTTTACAATCTAGCCCTCCATCTTCTAAAAATCTCGTTTTAGCCCTCAAACTTTTGGAAATTAGGTTTTAACCCCCAAAGGTTTTCAAGCTTTTGACTTTGACCCCAGAATTTTCAAAAATTACATTTTGACCCCCAAGGTTTAAAAATATCAAAAAGATCCCAAAACTTTTCTGATTTTACGAAACGCCCATGCACCTTTAAATGCTCCGTTTAATCTCGTTTTTCCTCCGTTTTAGTCCGTTTTTCCTCCGTTCAAACTCTAATCGTTTTCCTTCCACCCTATGATCACATGTTTAACCTTCCACGAACTTGATATTTTGATTTACATGAGGGTTTGTCACGCCCCATTTTCATATAAAGTTTAATACGTGGATTTTTTTTTTTAAAAGACAGAGAGAAAACGCAGCATTTTTATAGGGCGTCCAACAAAATTCCTAAACTGTTGAGATTTTAGAACAATGAAAGATCTAGAAGATAACCCTTGAAAATACAAAAGGTTTATATCATTACAACGGAGAAAACGTTCTGGTTTAGACCAAAAACACCTATATACTGTTTCGTACATAACTAGGGATTCAGAAACACCGATTATACATATACATTCTTAAATACATGCAAAAATAACAGGCATTTCTGTTCTTTTCTCCTCGCCTCCAGAATTTTCTGTAAAATAAATCATAAAAGGGGTAAGTGCCAAAGAACACTTAGTGGGGTTAATTTGTACAGTGAAAAGGGTACACATAACTTTTTTCTTATATAATATACATATAATACACGGTGTGGACTCCCGAGTAGTCCCAATGCAACTGTGGATAGGTTTCCGAAGAATACCTATCAGGGCCCCAAGCCGACCCCATTTGGGTTTTTACACCCCTTCGTGTTGGGTTTCCGTAGAATACCCCTTTGTTGGGTTTCCAAAAAGGAATACCCCAATTGGCGTGCAAGCGCATGCGCAGTTAAATTATCACATAATAGTTCTCACATAACACATAGTGCACATTGGTCACGTTCACGTTGGCCACATAATTCACATAACATATAAGTACATAAATCTTTTGACATATGTTGGCTTCCATTGAAAACCCCTCTGATGCGGGAATTACCCCGACTTTTCATCATATGAATTCAATCGCGTTTGTGTCACTTGAAATCAATAGCTTTCAAAATCATATAATTTACTCGAATACTATTCACGTAGTGAAAACATTTCACTTGAAATTAACATCACATAGTAACAGAATTTAAATCACATAGTCACATTGTTTTTCGTAAAACTGTACAATTTAAATCATAAATTAGTTTTTACCCCACCTTGGATGCTTGATAGTACGGATCAAAAGCTCTCGATTTTATCCTTATTTCTGCCCCTCGCGTGTACTCCCTACAGAGTATAGAAACGGGACTTATTATCTGGTTTAAATGCTTAAAACCAATAAAATCTATAAAAGAATTAACTCTTAAGAAGGTCGATAGAAGAGGGTTTTTCTTTAAATTTAGGGGTTACTGAAAATTAAGGTTTGTGGATCACACCCCTAAAATTAGGGTTTTCTTGCTTAAAGGTTAGTTCGTCACGTTTAAAGTCAATTTGCGGTCAAACTACTATTTTATAATGTTGTAGGACACAAAAATACAATAATTATCAAATTCTGGGGTCATAATATAATTTCTGCAAGTTCTAGGGGTCATTCTATAGATTCAGAGAAGTTCTGGGGCCCTTTTTTGTATAACTTATAAAGTTCAGGGACTATTTTGCAATTTCCATAAGTTGGGGGGCCTAAATGCTATTCATCCTAAATCTAGGGTTTGCGATTTGGTCCCTGGGTTTAATTAAATTCTCAAAATTGAACCCCCAAACCAAAACCCCTCCCCTGCCACCTCTCCTGCCTCCTGCCGCCGCCACCGCACACTGCCGGCGACACCACGTCGCCAGTGACCACCGATTTTAACACACACAGCACACACGCAAGCTCCACACACACACCCCACTCCTTCACGCCGGCGCAACAAGCGCCGGCCACGCACACAACCACCCCGGCGCCGCCACACACACACATATACACACACATACAGCGGCGGCGGAGCAGAGAGAGGAAGAGAGAGTGGCGGCCATTCGGGGCGGAGACGGCGACCGGGTCAAAATCCTTCGCCGGCAAGTTCTAACAATTAATCGGTTTACCTTGCCGGAAAACCTTCGCCGGCGACAATCGGAGAGTGACGGTGATGGAGAGGGTGTTTGGAAGGGAGAGATGAGAGAGATATGTGAAGAGAGAATTTTTCTTAATTTCTTTTCTTTTCCTACACTGCCAATCCTTAGGTATAACACCCTTTCCCCCAATTGCCATGTGTATTTTATCTAAGTATGAGGTGTCCTTAGGGCATGACTTCATTTAGTATAATAGACTAGAGTTAATAATAAAATTAGTTTTGAAGGAAAAAAGTGGTACTACAGGGTTACCACCGAATAAGGTGGGGGTAACTTCTAATCTTTAAGTGTTTATGTTTTTCGTATTTGATGTATGAACTGTTAAACCCTATGTGTTGTGATTATGTGTTGTAAATATTGTGTTCATATTATTATATTGTGAATGGACTAAGGTCCACATTCATTTTGGAGGGACTAATAGTCCGTAAAAAATGCTACGGAGGGACTGGTGGTCCGTAAAAAGCACAACGGTATAAAAACCGTTATGTAGGGTAAGACAGGTTGCACCCACACCTATTTGCGATTATGTGTTATGCATTCTATGTGTTGTGTCTAATTGCCGAACTTATATATATTTGATTTGTTTAACTGCTAAATAATTGTTAAAACATGGAAATTATCCCTACGAGTGTATTCAACGCACTCACCCTATGTGTTGTCACACTACAGGAAATGACGAGAATCAAGATACGTAGAAAGGGTGGTGCCGTATCAAGTTTTTTTTCTCTTTTTGCTTTTCAAAACTTGATGTCGAAACAATACTTTAATGTTCTCGTATGTAAAGCTATATCGTATTGTATTTCATTCTGATGGATCCTGTATGAGTATTTTTCAGCTGCTCAAGGTTTCAAACGTTTCTTTTCGGCTGGTGCCGATATACTGTATATGTAAATCTTTCTATCGTCTTATATCTTCTTCTTTCTATATAAAATGTATGTTCTTATTCTCTTTCTCTGCACGCTCATTATGCAACTCTGATAAAAATATATTTTAGAAATGAGGCGTGACACATTAGCTCTTTCAAAGTTTAGCCAAACAGCCTCTAAATTCAGTGTACTTTTCTCATATTCTCATTTCCTTTAAATTCTGCCTACTTTAATTTTGGTGAAGAAAATAAAGCAGAGTTTGAAGCTTTTGCTCACTGAGATTTACATCTGTTTTTTTCTTTTATATTACTACTATACCATTGCCTCCAAATTCGTGCATCATCCTCCTCGATCTTCTATTTCAATATTTAGAAGTCATTTTAGTCCTTTTCTCTGAAGACAACATTAATTGCAAATCTTTAGAATTGGTATCCACACTCTTCTCACCAAATTTGGTTGAAGACTATTATCTCTGATGATTCAATGAGCCCATATATAATACACAAAGCCCTATATAGCTGAGGCCCATGATGGTCCTCCACTGTACTTACATAATAAATGCACCATTAGGGAAGAATATAATACAATCAATTAAAGTGAGAATAGTTTAATGACTAATCAAATTGTGGATATATGAGATAAAGACTACTTTCATGACATTCACTCACTATTACAGTTCGAACCATCAATGTTTTTTCGTTTGTGTATGTGATATATTCGATGTTTCATATAAAATAAACTTAATAAGATTTTAAATGAGTATCGGATTTTGATTTTTGGAAAAAGTAGACAAATTCATTCCATTTGCAAGAATTTATTTAAATTGATTTATATTAAATGACGTTGTTCTAGATTTGTCAATAATTAGTTCAAATTTGTTTTTTGCCGCGGGTGAACACAGACAGTCAAAAATATATATTTGGCTCAGATCATTGGGGACTATATTAAAATTATATATTTGTTCCTCTAGAAATTATATATTGTCTATTTCATATTTTTTAGAAAATAAATGTAACTAGGGTCGCATTGGAAATTAAAAAAAGTTTGAAGCTCCTAGCAATAAAGATCAGGTATATAAAAGCTACGTCAATTACAACTCAATTTATAAATTTTCCATAAAAATTTATATAAAACCGTCTGTATGATTTTGTAGGTAAAATCTATTCATAATTAAAACTCACTTTTATAAATCAACTTTTAATTTATGAATTACCTTATTTAACAAAATTAAATTGATGAGATGATGATTTTATTTTCTCAAGCTAAGAAAGTTTACAATAAAATCATTTATCTTGTACGTGGGCCCCTAATAATAGTAATAATAATAATATAATTTATTATTATTATTATTAATATAAGTCATCAGAAGTAAAATACAAATACAGGTCCAGGTGTTGAGTGATGAACTAAAAATTCAACTAAATACAAATGAGTCTTTATTTGGATTCTCAACACATTCAACACAGGAGGCGGCGGACTGGCGGATCCAATATCATTTTCAATATATATTCAATATGGAGAATTAGTGCTGAAATTTGGAAATATAAAATTATTTTAATAGGGACAAACAAGGGTTAATGCAGATAACAATTGTATGTATCTATTTACATAATCCTAGACAACTTGAACCCAATTTGAAAAAATTAATTTGCTATATTTTAGTGCAGAATTATTTTAAATTTTAAATAAATTTACCATAAATTTAAAATTTTAATTTATTGGGCTTCATTGGATGAAAAAAGTTACACATCACTAACAACGTTATTACGGTCTTATTGTGTGTGTGCATGTATATAGTTTGCATGTAATAATCTAATATATTTTCTTATGGTCTCAATTCCAACATAAAGTACTAAGACTTTGTGTCGTAAGAAAAAATGAAAAATTGCAAAATATTAATATTTTGCATTGAAATTGAACTTCATAGAAAATTGGTGTAAAATTCTATAATTATAAATAAAAAAGTTATACATATATATATAGCTAAACCTTATATAAATTTGAAATTTGATCAACTAATATCACCATCAAAATCATATCCGAAAAGAGTCTCCAAAATTTGCAAGCATTCTTTTATCATCCAATTATTACAGAAAGATAGTATGATATGAAATTTATCCGACTAGTCTATTAAACTATGGAGTCAATAAATTTTAGAACGGGTCTGAAAATGGTAACAATAAATATATAATAAAGGTAGTTATATGTAAGTCAGTATGTAGAGTTTGACTTTAAAAAATCAAGTGTAGTACTCCGTGGAAAATGTAAATTTGGGACTTTATATTTTCTCTTCTTTGTAAATGATTACTGTCTTTTTATTTATAAATTGAATCATATTATACTTTCATTTTCATTAAAATTGAGTTTCAGTTCTTTAATTTGTAATTATGTGAGTCATTATACTTTTATTTGCTTCCTAATTAAATATCGGTTATTATATTGGCCTATAAACAGAAGGCCCCAATTTTAAATGAATATTCAATTTTAAAATCAAATACATAAATCCAATTTTAACAGAAATGAAAAATATAAATACTCAATATTTATGTATTAAAGTATTGAAACTCAAATAAAATATTAAAGAAAGGAAGGACAACTTAAATTTATATGGATTATGGAGTATCATTCATGCAGTCTGAAAGTCAGTTGGTCAATTATGGAGTCCAACTCCACAATAAGTCTTTGTCTAATCACTCAAACATCACAGGCATATAAAAGCATTTAAACCAATTTTATTTAGCTTATGTGTGTGACATATAAATATGTACTATATCTTTAAACAAATTAAAAAAATTGACTATTATTATTTTGAAGATATATCGTATATCCAACGATATATATTCATGATAACCATATAGATACTGTAGAATTCTCTATTCGATATAATTGATAATTTAGGTATGAATATATTTATCTAATTTATCAATTTATATTACTCTCCATAAGTGTAGTATTTTTTGTGCTTTGAAACATCTCTAAAATATTACTTCATTTTTAAGGTTTAGAGTATTAAAAAATGTATATTTAGATCCAGTGACAAACTCAATATTTCAATCCGGGGGGTCGAGTCGATTAATAAAAAAAATACAATAGTTTTAAATTAAGAATATAAATTTATCAAAATTTGATAGAGTTAATATATTATTTTATAAAATTACAATAACATCCAAATTAGTAATTTAATTACAACCCAACGTGACAATATCAACGTTAAAAAAAAATTAATTAAACTAACACATTACAACATTTTTCTTATATTTTTCGTGTTTTGAAATTGGTGCATGATATTTTCATTGCTAACACAGTATACATTGAAATTAGAAGAAAAATGAATTAAGAGAGAGAGAGAGAGAGAGAGAGAGAGAGGGGTAAATAATGTAAAAGAGATCCTTAGAATTAGATTTGTATAGGCTCTGTGAAAGAAAAAAAAAATGATGAAGAAGAACACATATCTACATTTTCTAATTTATTCTTAACACTGAAATGTTCACACAATATTAATTGAAAAACCTTATCAAACTCAAAGAAATTATCTTAAATCACTGAATTTTTTGATAAAGTAAAATGAAACCCTCCATACTCAATAGTATATTGTTGGCAACAAACGAGATAAATAAATTGATGAAATCTAACGATAAAAAATAAAACAAATTTCAGTTAAATTAAACAAAATAATAAGATAAATTTTGTGCTTAAATTAATTTATAAAGGGGGATTGAGCAAGAAAATACTTAACTAATGACAAAAATATTCACAGACAAATACAAATAAAAGTTAAGAAGAAATAGGTGAATGGATGAGAATGTTAAATTAAATCATGAAAATTAATATATATATATATATATATATATATATATTTATATATATATTAATTAAAACATGAAATTACTAAAATACCCTTATATTTTTTGAAAAATTTCAGGAGGATCCAGTGCCCCCTTAGCTCCCACGTGGGTCCGTCACTGTTTAGATCTCTTTGTATCGCGTTCAGTTAACTTTCGTTAACAATTGACCAAAACAATGTTTTTTCGAAGATCTTTGGAGACAAAATAATACATTTTTTTAGAGATGCTTTGAGCAAAGTTACTTCTCCAAGGATCTAAAGTTATATTTTAAAATAAATATATATAAGGGTAAATTATATTTTGGGTATCCAAACTATACCCTAATTTTACTTTTGATACCACTGTTTTTGCAAGTTGCAATATTGGTACCCAACTATATATAATATTATTGTATCTGAAAAAAAATATTTATATACAGGGTAAAAAACATCTTTTATTCGAATTATATGTGATTTGATATTTGATTGTGTAAACTTTGAATTGTACCATTTTTTGCCTAATAAATTTTTAATTGATAAATTTTATCGTGCATTTTATTGTGTTGGGTAAATCCTAACTGTACACATGCCACCAATCAACTGCTATAATTTATTCAATACGATAGAATAAATCAACTTTAACTTTTAAACAATAAAATAAAATGATTCAGAATTTATAAAAACATGTAAAATCATGTATATATATAACAATGTAAATAGCTAAATATTTCATCTCTTCCGCCACCAGTTTTGAAAGTATACAAATAAAGACTTGATGTTTTATTTCATTAAATATTTCAGTACAATTCAGTCAAAGTTTGGAGGGTAAAATCGACATCTTCAGTTTGAAGAAGCAAGTTGTTACTTATTTACACATGATTCTACTATGAAAACAATATGTTGAAAACAAAATTGACCAAGTTTAAAGTTAACTGAACAAATTTACTTGCTTACTTAGAATTCGAAACCATATTACTAATTAACTTTCAATATGAGTTACAACCATTTCACTTATCATAAAATTATAATTTGAATGTTCAGTTAATTAATTTTTTTGTTTTGTCAGGTAGATGGCTGATAAGAAAATGCTCATACGTCCACTGTTGCTGTTGATGTGTAATTTTTTTTTTTTTTTTTGAAATTAATGATTATATTAAATTTGTGATATATGAATGGTGATGTGGATAGTTTAGCAGGAATTTGGGTTGATAATAATTTATTTTAGTATTATTTGATTTTAAATGTAAAAACCTATATTAATATGAAGGGAAAGTGGGTATATTTAATTGGTTTCTTTAAAAGAAATATATAGATATCCAAACAGAAGACAAAATTAGTATAACATTGTTGACTGACACTCTTCCAATTTCGGTTGCTTGGATGATGAATTAATGTTATTAACAGAACCTAGACTAGCTGATTTTTTGGTCCTAATACCAAAAACCCTCACGACAACCAAAACCCTCTAATTTTAATACATCATATTTCATCTAATATATTAAAATAATTAATAAATGCTCATATATAAATAATATCACTAAAATTATATGAATTAATTAAAAATAATAAAATACGAGATGATACATTAAATCTATCAACTAGTCTAATCTTTTTTTTAATTTCCTGAGAAAACATCACAAATAGCCAATCAATTTACATTATTTAGATTTCAAATTGATCTATCTCACCGAGTTATATAACTAAACGATTTCACATTTGTTAATATTTTGTAAAAGTGCTCTCGATTGTTTAAATTTTGGTGAATGTAATTTCATTTGTAGAGCATCTCCAGCAGTACATTGCATTTTTCACATTCAAAGTTTTTTCACTCCAGCAATACATTAGATCATTACGGTAAACCATCTCAATTGTCATCCTTGTGTTGGATCCAACACAAATCAAACTTGCGTTGGAATCCTTTCCATTTGTTTTATGGAATGTTATACAATATTTTTTTAATATAAAAAATAATGCACACTACTAAAAACGAATAGCTATTTTTACATGAAAATAATACAAAAACTACAATATTTTACCGTGCATCCCTAAAATCCCTAATAGTGGCTCGAGATCTTTTTTTTTTTCTTGGGAATTGGGTTTATACTTTATATAGTAACCAAAGTTGACAAATTTGAAAGAATAGAAGGTATCTTAAATATTTCATCTCTTCCCCTCTCTCTCTCTCTACATCTCTATATATAACCAATGAGTCAAATGACAAAATCCATCAAGAAAAAATAGCATCACAGCCACAACTCACCACCATGGGGTTCCTCATTCTTCTCTCAGCTCTTGCCTTCATCTTCATGGCGATAAAGCTTCTGAAAACCAAAAGAACCCCATCACCACTTGACCAAATCCCAGGGCCAAGAAAGCTCCCCCTCATCGGAGACCTCCACCTCCTCATCGGAAAAAACCCCCTCCCCCACCGCATCTTCCGCGACCTCGCCGTCAAGCACGGCCCCCTCATCAACCTCCAGCTCGGCGAGCTCCCATGGCTCATCGTCTCCTCCGTCGACGTGGCCAGGCAAGTCATGCGCACACACGACATCGTTTTCTCCAACCGCCCACCCAGCCTCGTCGCCACCGCCATCTCCTACAACTACACCAATCTCGGCATGGCCTCCTACGGCGAGCACTGGCGCCACCTCAAGAAGATCGCCACCCTCGAGCTTCTCAGCGTCAAACGCGTCAAGTCGTTCAGAGCAATTCGGGAAGAAGAGAATTTCAACATGGCTAAGATCATAGCTTCCAGTAAGGAAAACATGGTGGACTTGTCGTTGCGAGGATATCTGCTGTCGTTTGAGGTGACGACGAGGGCGACTATCGGGAAGAAGACGGACCAGGAGCAGAAGGCCATCACGTCCGCCATTGCTGACATCTTGAAGCTTGGCTCTGGCCTGAGCTTGCCTGATCTTTTCCCTTCCAGCAAGATCTTGCCTGTGATCAGTGGAGCTAATTACAATGTGAATAGGATTTTCCAACAAGCAGATACGATTCTTGAAAGCATTATGAAGCAGCATCGAGCTTATATGGCGACGAAGAGTAGTGATGAGAAGCTGGAAGATCTTGCTGATGTTCTTCTGCAACATCAGGTGGATAAAGATGAACTTCCCCTCACTGATGAAACCATTAAAGGAGTTGTCATGGTATGAATTCTGATCAATTTTCTTCTCACTTTTCTTTAAAGTAGAACCCAAGTTTTGTTCTGGGTTGAAGTTGTCTCCATAAGAAATTTGATGTCGGGTTTTCATACAGAATCCGATGTCTGGTTTTTTATCAAGCACAAAATAATTAATCCCTTCGTACTAATTAAACTTAATGTCGTTTTAGCAAAAAAAAAAATCTCAGGTGGATCGGTCTTTTTATTAACTTCCTTAATTTGTATGCAAAATTGTAAAAAACAGGACATCAAATTCTCTTAGTCTTATTACAGCAAGTTTGTGAATAAGTGAATGTCTGTCGTTCTTTGATGCACAATCACTATGAGTCAGACTTAGTAGAATCTGATCAATCCTTCTTCTTTGGTCTCAGGACATGTTCGTAGCTGGAAGTGACACGTCAGCGACAGGTGTGGAGTGGGTGATGTCGGAGTTGGTGAAGAAACCAAGCACACTAATAAAGGCAACAGAGGAAATAAGACGAGTAATGGATGACAAGGGTTACATAGACGAGTCAAGGTTCGATGAGCTACCATATCTCAAACTAGTCGTCAAAGAGGTACTCAGATTGCACCCTCCATTGCCATTTTTGGTCCCAAGAATAAGTAGCCATAAAAGCGAGCTCGATGGATACGAAATACCAGCAGAAACGAGGTTGATAGTCAACGCTTGGGCTATCGGAAGAGATCCTAAGTACTGGGGTGAAGATGCAGAGGAATTCAAACCTGAGAGGTTCGAAAACAGTACCGTTCATTACATTGGGAATAATTTGGAGTATATACCGTTCGGTTCTGGTAGAAGATTATGCCCGGGTATGAATTTCGGGGTTGCAAACGTCGAGTTCACGACGGCAACCCTTCTTTATCATTTTGACTGGTCAATGTCTAATGGGATGAAGAATGAGGACTTGGATATGACGGAGAGTTTTGGCGTTACCGTTAAGAGGAAAAATCCATTGCTTCTCATTCCAACTCTTAAGAGGCCTTTGAAGCAAGCTCCTACAATGGTGGCCTAATTGATCAATGGCTATGCATCAAATTTTTTTTTTAAAAATCATATTATATATGTTTTATTATGTATTTTGTTGTCAAGGGAAAGAGAGAAAGGACTGGAAGTGCAAGAATGTATTGTCTGAAATTTATAATAATTAAATAAAGATGTTTTTTTTTTTTTTTCATATGTTTGGTTTGCAATTCTGTTTTTCAATTTTGGAGATTGAAGAAAAGAAACAAATTTTGCATTGCTTTAATATATCAAAATTTTTAAGAAATTTTCCATATTTCTGTAATATATGGAACTTTAATACTACCTCCGTCCCGACTTATTTTGCCTACTTTGACCGGCACGGATCCTAAGAAAATACAGTTGACTGTTGGTTGGATGTGTAAGTTTATGTTTTTTTTCACTTTAATTAGGAAAGTAGACAAAATAAGTTGGGACAATCAAAAGTGGAAAGTAGACAAAATAAGGTGGGACGGAGGGAGTATATGTCATGCATGCAGAAATCCACCTAAACGACTATTTATCAATGTTCTAAAATTCGCTAGGTACTAGTCAAACGCTTGACTGGCGCCTAGGATGCCTAGTCGGGGCCTAGGCGGCGCCTAAGTGTTGTATCTAAATTAAATAGATTTTTTATTATTTTACCTATTTTTCTTAATTTTGTATCCTTGCAAAATATTTCTGGAACTCTTATATTATTTTGCTTTGATTTTATGTAGGAGAACAAGAAAAAACTTCATATCTCATTTATAAAATTATTTTTATTTTTCAATTTGTGAAAATTTTATTATATCTAATTAAATAATAATAATTTGATAGAGACCTATAATACATTAATAATATCATTAATTTGCTAAAAAGTGAAAAAAAAAAAAAAGTAAAAAAAGTAAAGGAAAAAAAATTAAAAAAAAATATTTGGCGCTTAGGACCAAATTCTTCCGCCTAGCCCCGAATTATTCAGCATATGGTCGTCTAGCACCTAAAGTGACCGAACAAGCAAAAATCAGTACGACTAGAAGTCACCTAAATCAATTTTTGGAACACCGCTATTTATACACATGATTTTATGAAAATTGGTGAATAAGTCGTCGGCTCTTTTAAGGTGCTGCTAAGCAGCCAAATAGCCAACTCAGAAATCATCCTTCAAAAACAATAACAATAATTATAAAATATTGTTGTATTTTTGATACTTTTAAATGTTTATTACATTGGATAATTTGGATATATGTGTGCTTTAGCATTTATAATTTGTAGAAAATGTTGAGGTGACATGATGAAGCAACATAAATCACCTTGGTTGTCTAGACACTATACAGTTGTAGGGATTTCTGTAACACTAGTGAATACTTATCTATGTAGTAGTATAATAATAGGTAAATAGATTAGTACTTTGCAAAGTAATTAGGACTTCTTTTTTAAAATGAACAAGAATTTCATTACATGAATGACAAGAATACAGTCAAAACAACATAAAGCAATATCAAAAAGTTAAAGCATCGATCAACCTAAATTAATTAATAATTAGGACATGAAAGTGTGGAAAGCCAAAAAAAAAAAGAAAAGTTCTCAAAGTCTCAACGTCACATATAAGTGAGTAGTGTATTTTATACATTGTTCAACAATGACAGGCACACATTAAAATAGTAAAGAAAAACTATGTGATAACCCATACATCCAATAAATTAATTTGAATTCAACCCAATTTTGGTCTCATGTGTCATGAAAGATGGCCCCATAGTAATATCCATAATTCACAGTCCAAGCTACTAAGTCAACTTTTGTGTTCCAACAACTAGATGCTTTTATGAGTTTTTTTTTCAATGATTGAATTCCTAGCCATTGATTTTCTTTTTCTTATGTTTAAAATCATTCCCTGAGTTGTGGGTTGTGGAAAGTGAAATTAGGGATCTCAATGGACGATTAAAATACAATATCATTTTTATATTAAAATATTATACAAAAAATCGTTTTTATTATTATTTTCGCTTTGAAATTTGAAATTTAATTTTCTACAAACTTAAATTCCCAAATCTCCTATTATAATAAATTCCTACTATATTTTTTGAAATTAGCTATACTAGGAGATTTGAAATTCCCAAATTTAATTTTCTACAAACTTAAATTCGTTATTTTTGGACAAATTTTAAGAAATAAATATCAAAATAATAAAATCAACTCATAAATGGTAATTCAACAACAATCTGACGTCAAATATTACAAGATTATAAGCTATTTGAGGAGGAGATAGTAAATTATTTGAAAAAATTGGGAATAAGATATTAATTATTAAATGCATGTATAATATTAGAAACATAGTGAATGAGGAATCCCTATCTAATATAAACGGAATCTGTTTCGGGGTCGGGGATTAGGTGGGGTATAAATGTCATCCATATATCATCCCCAAAATTTCTAAATGGGGAATTACCTTCTCCACATTGTTTCTCAATTCGAAGGGAAAATTCCCGTCTCATTTATTTTGGTACCAGACGGGAATGGTTCCCCGCGGCAAAACTACCATCCCTGAGCATCTCCAGCACTGCACAATATTTTATCGTAAATTTTGTATTATTCTAATGAGAAAACTATCATTCATCTCCAACCGTTGTGCACTATTCTTTGTAATTAAATGGATTATTCCATAATATATCATATTATTATAAAATAAAATAAAAATGATAATAAAAGAAAAATAATTGAAAAATGAAAAATAAAAGAAAAAGAATTCCACAAGTTTTAAGTTTGTCTTAAACCGGTGCAGAAATGACGGTGCAGAATTGTTGACACAAACTTTTGCAACACTGCTAAAGAATAATAACATCAAATTCCATTGTTTTTACAACAATACTGAAGATGTCTAAGTGAATTAATTTTCCGAATCCAACCATCTCATATAAATTTTGATATAAAATTTTATAGACTACAATTAATGAGCAACCTCATTAGACATGAATATTCAATTCATATTATCATAATCAGTATATAGTATATGGGCCCGGCTATCCGTACCCCATGTTTTCTAAACACACCCCATTTTTTATTTAAAAATTTTTAAAAATAATAAAAAGACAATTTTATCCTTATGTGTTCAACTATTGTTCGAACACACTATAGCGTGTTCGACTCCTGGTCGAACACACTATAGTGTGTTCGACCAATGGTCGAACACACCTCTTTGTGTTCGACAAACCAGGGTCGAACGGGTCCTCAGATTTGTTGTTATTTTTTCGTTCTTTTTACACGATTTCACACGATTATTATATATTTTGTAACTCATAAAATGATATTTTTAAGGGGATTTATGGTTTGAGGAATGAAAAGGAAAAAAAAATAAAAAAAAGAGAAAAAAAAGAGAGGCAGAAGACGGGAAGGAGAAGGAGAGTAATTTCAGTTTTTTTTTTTTTTTTTATTAAGAAGGGCAAATTTGTCATTTTACCCTTTTTAAAATTTTTTAAATAAAAATTGGGGTGTGTTTAGATTAAATGGGGTGCGGATAGCCGGCCCCATAGTATATACTATGAAAACGAACTAGTTGTTATCCCAATGACAGCATGAATGAATTATGGGAGAAAGGATGCGAAGTCCAAGCCACCGCAATAGACTTTTCAAATTTTGTATCTTTTCAAAGTCCAATAATTCATTTCTTGTCATTTCCACGTTCAATCATTCATCTGTTGCTATCAGATTCAGCTTTCCTTTGGATTCATTGACTGATTGAGTAATTGTTAAACCATTCTTTCAGATTAGCAGAGCTCACTGCTAGCAATAGGGAAGTGTTATTGAGCCTGACATGGTTAACGAACACCATAAGTTTGATGAAATGACTAAATGAAAATTTGAGGCATATTTTTGGATGATGAACTTAACGAACTTTTAAGAGCTGAAATTTGATAGCTAGAGTAGGTAAAACAAGAAGAAAAACCAGGAAATAAAACTGATTACATATGATGATGGTAACATGAAAGTTGATAGGTTAAGAGAGCCACTGATGAATCATTTAGCCAGGTGCAAAGGCCTCTTAACAGTGGGGATCAGAAGCAAATCATGTTTCCTTTTAGCACTGAATCCAGAGTCATCTGCCATTTCCAAGTCTTCGTTCTTGATCCCATTCGACATTGCCCAGTCGAAGTGATACAGAAGCATAACAAGAGGGGACTCCAAGTTCGCCATCCCAAACGACATCCCAGGGCATATCCTTCTTCCCGCGCCAAAAGGTATGTATTCAAAGTTATTCCCCTTATAATCAATTGGGCTATCATGAAATCTTTCTGGTATAAACTTATCTGCATCCTTCCAACGCTTGGGGTCTCTTCCTAGTGCCCATGCATTGATTATGACTCTGGTTTTAACTGGTAATTTGTATCCATTAACTTCACATGCTTGGCTGCTCTCTCTGGGGACTATAAGTGGCAATGGTGGATGCAATCTCAGTGTCTCTTTGATTACTAATTTGAGGTAGTTTAGCTCATCGAACTTGGATTCATCTACATATCCCTTGTCATCAAAAACCTTCCTTACTTCCTCTTGTGCCCTTTTCAGCATTGCCGGATTCTTTATCAACTCCGACATTGCCCAGTCTACTGCAGTTGCAGATGTCTCCCCACCAGCAAGAAACATATCCTGCATTTGAATAATTAATATTTATATATCTTTTTGAAAATATCAATGTGGGAGTTTGAAGAGAACAAACCATGAGTACTGCTTTAATATTGTCGTTAGTGAGAGGCATTTCAGATCCATCTTCTTGATATTTCAGGAGGACATCTGCTAGATCTTCTGATTTATCTGTTGAATCATCGTTTGTCTTGTTGGCATTGGCTTCTCTGTGTTGGTTGATAACATTGTTGAAAATCCTATCTGTTCGCCCAAAGATCCTATCAACCCTGGCCTTACCTCCACTGATGAGTGGAAGAAATTTGACAGAAGGATAGAGATCAGCAATGGTGAAGCCCGAATTCATCTTCATAACTTCTTTCATGGCTGACATGATTGGCCCATGATCCTCAGTTTTGTTGCCAACTGATGCTCTGGTGGTGATATCGAATGATGATTGGTAAACTAGCTCGGTTAGATTAGCTGGTGAACCTTCCATTGAAGCAATGCATTTGTAAAGATTCAAATTCTCTTGTTCTCTTATGGGCCGGAATGATTTTACTCGTCTCATGCTCAAAAGCTCGAGTGTACAAATCCTTCTCAGATATCTCCAGTATTCGCCATATGGAGAAAGGCCAATGTTCGTTCGGTCATATGTGATGGCCTTTGCTGAAAACCCGAGATTAGGCCTATTGGCGAAGATCTGATCATGGGTTTTCAGCACTTGCTCTGCAACTTCGACTGATGATACAATGATGAAAGGGATTTCGCCTAACTGTA
The DNA here is from genome assembly GCA_946896805.1 of Scutellaria galericulata. NCBI lineage: Eukaryota > Viridiplantae > Streptophyta > Magnoliopsida > Lamiales > Lamiaceae > Scutellaria > Scutellaria galericulata. Next base: position 12,829,711 of record OX335789.1, read on the forward strand.
GGCGAAGGATAGGGCCATATTTGGTGGCTAAATCTTTGAAGACATGGTGGAGGGGAGAATTGCCTGCAACAAGGTGCAGGTTTCCTATCAAAGGGAGCCTTCTGGGACCTGGAATCAGATCAAGATCATTGTTTGTACACTTCTTTCTCACTGATTTTACAATCATGAGCAAGAAAACCAGAAAGGAAAGAAGAACAATGATAAACTCCATGTCTTTCTAGTGTTTCTCACTGATCTGTATTTACAAATATATATATATATATATATATATATATATATATATATATATATATATATATAGTCATAGATAGAATATATTTGATAACTCCTTTGTTATTAGAATTATTTAGAAACATCTAAATAGATCCTGTTTGGGACCAGGTAATAACACTCTTATGTTACTTATTTCTCCATTCAAAAGATTTGACTTTTTTTGTCTAGAGCTTGAGATCTTGTTCGAAGTTATATTTATTTGTTATCAAATTAAATATGTGGATGCAAAAGATTTAATATATTATGTTGTTGAAAGGGAGTTGAAATCTTGGTCAAATTAATATTTGTTTGTTATCGGACTATGCAGACTCAAAGGATTTAATATATTATAAAATGAAATCAAGTGTTCAAGGCAATATTCATTTGCTAGGCATACAGATGCAAATGGATTAATTTAAATTATTATAACGTCACTTGTCACAATTATAAGAAAGTCTTTTATTATGTATTTCTTAGGCTTCCTTCGTTGACAGGACCAGAGATCAACTTAAATTATTCAACGAATTATTGAGAAAATAGCCTGATATGATAATTCAACGAATTCTTTGACATAATTCATGCTACATATGATATATTTCAGGATTAATTGTTGAAAGAATCATGGTCTTTATTCGAATTACCCATTTAACTAAACTTTTTACTATTCATAATGACATAATTTTATATGTGAAGTATTTTATTTTGACCTTGATTAGTTTTGAATTTTGTTTTATTGAAGTGTCCAGCTGTTCATATGTGTTAGCTATTAAATTTGGCAGTTTCACTCAAAAAAACTTCAAGATTTTTTTATTCTTTTTATATTAAATCGGATGTACAAATGATCGTACAATTTTTATTTTCAAATTGATAGAGGTCAAAAAAATATTATATATATATATATATATATATATATATATATAATTATGTTATTTTGACTGATAGCGAAAATTTTGGTTACAATGAAATTGGACTAAAATTTCTGACAATTAACTTTATATTTTATGTGTTGGTAAAATGTGATTATAATATGAGATTATCTATTCATGAAAAGCACTGTTTAAGAATTTACTTATCTTTTGTTTATAAAAAAATGAACGTACTCATCACGTGATACGGATATGTACAGTCTCTTGTATTCGATTATTATAATATGCTTCTCTTAGGTTGCTACATTAATTGAATTTTTTTTTTCGAAAAAAATTTCACATTTTCTTTATAACTTTGTTCATATCTATTTTTATATGACTAACCTTAAGAATTTTTTTAATGTTTCTTCAAATTTTAATTTTTTTTTTTCAATTTAGTCAGATATTTGTTGGAATATAGATATATACTATAATAATTAGTTTTACATAAACACCGATAATGATAATATGTTGCCTCCAAATTAAAGATTTTTGTGTATAAAGGAAAATTTGGTATATTTTTTCCATCCTCATATAATCAAAATTTGAAATTTAAAAAAATTATAATCTAGGTATAGTGTTTTTGTGAATCCAGTGCTTGGATCATGGTCCATACAACTAGATGCATGCGGGTTGGGTCAGATCGGACCCGGCCCGAATCCATGCCAAGATTTTTTTTTTAATTTATACGGTAACCTTTATGTTATACAAGTATAATCTTTACGTTATATTAATATAACTTTTATGTACAGATATTATAACCTTTAAGTGATATTACTTAGACTTTTTTCAGTATAAATAATATAAAGATTAACCTTTATGTTATATTAATATCACAAAAACTTGTGTGACACGGTCTCACGGATAGTTTCCGTGAGACGGATCCTTTGACCCACAAATTAAATCTATTTTTACAAATGTATATGTGAATTGTGAAGTGGGATTGTGAGTTGACTCGTCTCACGTAAGATGATCCGTGAGACGATCTCACAAAAGACTTATTCTATTAATATAATATTTATGTACACATCATAATCTTTAAGTAATATTACTTAAACATTTTTCAGTATAAATAACATAAAATGTTATGCGAATATAACTAAATGTTAGACCAATATAACCAAAAGCTTAGGCGAATATAACTAAAGATCAGACACACGAGATTAGGGTTTGAGCGCGGACCTGAGGCATGTGGACGCGCGTATGGGCACATATGAAGTGTGAAAAACACCTTTCAATTATATGACCCGAATTGTATGGATCATGACCAATGCACATGATACATAAAAACAATTGTGAAAATCTAAAGGATTATTATCGAAATCCATGCAATAACTGGTTTTGATATCAAGCAACCCAATTAGGGGTGGGAATAGGCTAGGCCAAACTGGGCTTCTTGTTGGTTGGCCTATGCCTGAAGATAAATGTTAGGCCTAAACCTAACCTATTGTATGTGAAAGGTTTTTTTTTTCGGTCCAAGCCTGACCTGTTTTGTAGATAAGTCTGACCTAAAATCTATCAAAAACATATGAAGAGCCTACAAAATTAGCTAGTATGAAATTTTTTTTTTCAAAAAATAAATTTTCATTTATACTTGGAGAATTACACCAAGAAACATGAAAACGATATAAAATATAAAAATATAAAACATAAATTAGACTACATTTATACACAATTTTAAAAGATATCAAACATATCATATATTTTATATAAATATTATAAATAGACCGGCCTATTAGGTTTTTTTAAGACCCGAGTCCAGCCTATATTTGTAAATAGGCTTGATAAAGAGTCTTAGCCTGACTCATTTATTAAAAAGGTTGGGCCGAAGTTGGCCTATAATAGGCTAGGCCATAGGCCCTGTCGAATAGCTTGGACTATTCCCACCCCTAAACCCAATTCAAAGCGCGAATAAAGTTAGGCTTCATAATTTAATAATTTCACAGATTCGATGGATATTAGAAAATATTAAATAATTAATAAGATGAGACTATCTGTACCCCATTTTAATTTACACAAGTAAATACTTTATAATTAAATAACTAGTATCTTATGAATATACAACTAATATGTTTTATAAAACATATATTTCAGTTATACAACTAATACTTTATGATACAATCAGGAAAATGCTCAAATGTCCACCGTGGGCAACTTTTAATATGTCCACCGATGACGTGTAATGATCCCATCCCTTCGTTATATGGAAAGTGAAATTAATTGGTATTCTGGATTTTTGACATATCAGCGGTGGACACATCTTAACGTGTCCACGGTTGGTATTGTTAATGATTATGACAATCTTGACCACAGTCAACCGCAATCAACGTCAAAATGTCTCGGTATGAGAGGAGATAAGGAGGAAGGTAGAGATAAGGATGGCCATCATACACAGTTGGATATCTTTGGAAATAAGGAAATCAAGATCAATCATATTTCTAGCAATTAGTGGTAAAATTATATCAAATATTCCTTAGGAATCTTCACTAATTTATTAGGATCATTGCTTTTAATTGAGCATGATCCACGTCTGATATTCCTTAGGAATTTTAATGATTTGTGATGATCTTTGCCTTTGATTTGGCAAGATATGCGTTGGACTTCCTCTATAAAAAGAGGTTGCTATTATGTAAAGATTATCACAATAACATCAATAAAAAAGGAGTTGAGTTCTTGTGTTTAATTTTTTCTCTTCAAATTCATCATCTATTTTCATTTCTCTGCTTGGTATCAAAGCAGGTTTTCCTACGTCTGATTCAACATATCAAACCATGACATCAAACACCACAATATCTATGTCCCTCAATGTGGGCAATTTTGTTACCCTCAAACTCACAAATTCAAATTATCTGTTATGGCGTGAGCAAGTGCTTGGCCTAGCAGAAAGTCAAGATCTAATTGACCATCTCAACAAAATCCCTCCCACAAGACCAGACCAATTAGAGGAATCATCAACTGCCATGACTGAATTCATTTCGTGGCAAAAATCAGACAGACTGCTAAGGAGTTGGATAATTGGTACCTTGTCCGAGGAATCTCTTGGCCTTGTAATCGGTCTTTGAGACAGCATATTCAGTTTGGGAGGCTCTTAAAGAAGCATATGCTAAAGACTCACAAGAAAGGGAGTTCACCCTTAGGCAACAAATCACCTATCTTCGCAAAGATGAGAACAAATCTGTCAATGATCACGTCCGCAACTTCAAAGGGTTATGTGACAATCTTGCTGCTATTGGTAAGCCAGTTTCTGATAAAGAAAAAGTGTACTGCCTGCTCAACAGTCTTGGACCTCAGTATGAGACATTCACAACTACGATGCTGAAACCGCCATATCCCTCCTACACTGAACTAATCTCGCAGTTGCAGAACTTGGACCAACGTCGTAGTTGGTTCTCAACACAGTCAGAACTCTCCATCAATTCAAATACATCTCATCTGGCGTTTTACATACAGCAACAAAGGCAAAATCACTCAGGTAATACTAATCGCCTGAATTCCAATTTTTCTTCAGCCGGGAGAGGCTTTACCGCCTAACAGAACCAGCACCCTTCCCCTGATCAGTCTCCACGACCATGGCGCCCACTTCCTCCAGGCATGCGTCGTATGACTTCATCTGAACGTGAACAATATAAGAATGAGTTCTGCCAATACTGTGGCAGACAGGGTCATGTGGCAAAGATCTGCTGGTGGCTTCTGAAACAAAGAAATATGGAATCGTCCCTCCCACAAGCGCTTGCTGCTCTAACATTGGACAACTCCGTTGCAGATCCTGATTGGACGTCGGATACGGCAGCTACCAGTCATATGACTGGTCAGGAAGGTATGATCACAAATCTTCAAAAATATTCTGGTAATGATACTGTCATAATTGGAAATGGTTCCTCAATTCCCATCACGGGGTCTGGTAATGCGACAATTCATTAAAATAATCAGAAATTAATTTTAAATGATGTATTATTAGTCCCAGAATTAAAAAAGAATTTATTATCTATTAGTAAACTCACGTCTCAATTTCCTGTGAATTGTGAATTCTCTAATAATGATTTTTCTATAAAAGATCGGATGATAGGTGATGTATTAATGCAAGGACAAAGAAAAGGTGATTTATATACTATCTCAAACTCTCCAGAAGCTTATTTCTCACATCGTTTTACATCTTGCAGTTCCGATGTCTGGCACCAACGCTTAGGACATCCTCAAGAAGCATCAGTTCAACGTCTCCAAAATAAAGGCCTCATCAATGTTGTTGGTCCAGTTAAAACAAATAAAATATGTGATAGTTGTCAATTAGGGAAGCTTAGTAGACTTCCTTTTAGTAGTTCATCAAATAAAGCAGTAGAAGCATTTGAAAAAATTCACTGTGATTTGTGGGGACCAGCCCCGGTGCTATCTATTGGAAAATTTCGTTACTATGCCTGTCTGGTTGATGATTTTTCGAAATACACCTAGTTGATTCCTCTACGAAATAAATCTGATTTTTTACTGCTTTTCTGGCATTTGAAAGCTATATTGACCGCCAGTTTGGAAAAAAAAAATATTTCATTCTGATGGCGGTGGTGAGTTTGTCAATTCGGCTCTCTGCTCACATTTTTTATCTGCAGGAATTGTACATCAAATCTCGTGTCCGTATACCCCAGAGCAAAATGGTGTCGTTGAACGACGGCATCGTGTCATTCGCGAGTTAGGCATGACTATGTTGTTTCAAAGTCACACACCTCTAACACTCTGGGTTGAAGCTTTCTCAACTGTTGTGTATTTAATTAACAACTTGCCTTCTTCTGCTTTATCTTTTGAAACACCATATTTTATGTTATATAATAAGCAGTCTGATTATTCTCATCTACGAGTGTTTGGGACAAAATGTTTTCCTTATACATGGGATACTAAGTTAAATAAATTTGATCCTAAATCTACTCTTTGCATTTTTGCAGGATATAGTGACAAATACAAGGGTTACAAGTGCTATGATCCTCAACATAAAAAAATCATTTTGTCCCGACACGTCGTGTTTGATGAATCTGTCTTCCCATTCAAAAAATCCAAGGTACCTCCTGACTCCAATGCAAGCACCCTAATTGACTCTTGGTTACACTCCTCCCAAACAGCGCCCCATAATTTTCCTGAAATTTCCCAACCTAAACTCACTGATATTCCTCTCCCTCTATCAAATACCACCAATCACATTCTATGTCATTCCCCCACTGCCGAAACTGACTCCCTACTCACTTCACCGACCACAACTGAAACCAATCACCCACCTATTTCATCGCCCGGAACCGATCACCCATCTCCAGACCCGGAACACCCACCCACCTTCCCTGTTGAACCCGATAACTCGCCCGTCCAACCTCCTGACTTAGATGCTCAACATTCCCCTTCCCTAGAACCCGATCTTCCTCCTCCCGCTCCTCCGTTACACTCGCATGCCATGATTACTAGATCCCAACTCGATGTGCTGAAACCAAATCCTAAGTATGCCATGTTAGTCACTCTCTCCCCCACAGTTCCGAGGGAACCAAGAAATGTCCGCCAAGCACTTTCCCATCCGGGTTGGCATAAAGCTATGATGGATGAATTATCTGCTTTAAATCAAAATAGCACATGGAAATTGGTTCCTCGTACACCCGAGATGAACGTAATCGGGTCCAAATGGGTTTACAAAGCCAAGCTTAAGCCGGATGGTTCATTAGATCGTCTCAAAGCCCGTTTGGTTGCCAAAGGTTATCATCAAGTTGATGGTCTCAACTACACAGAAACTTTCTCACCCGTCATTAAACCGGGCACCATTCGCTTGGTTTTATCCTATGCTTTAACTCAACAATGGCCTATCCGTCAACTCAATGTAAAAAATACCTTCCTCTACGGACATATTCTTGAAGATCTATATATGGAGCAGCCTCCTAGTGTTGCGGATCCTCACTTTCCTAATCATGTTTGCAAGCTACAACATGCATTATATGGTTTGAAACAGGCACCCCGTGCCTGGTTTGACAGATTGAGTCAGTTTTTGATATCTTCTGGTTTTGTTTGCAGTCTTGCTGATCCTTCTCTATTTATCCAACATTCGGCGCAGGGAACACTGGTACTTTTAGTTTATGTCGATGACATGCTGCTTACAGGTTCTTCGAATTCCTTAATTATGGCTTTTATGAATCGTCTTTGTTTGGAATTTGCAATGAAAGACTTGGGTCCGATTCATCATTTTCTTGGAATTGAAGTAAATACACTGCCTGATGGTTTGCTTCTGTCACAGACACATTATGTCTTGAATATCTTAGAACGCGCATGTATGCTTGATTGTAAACCCATGCCTATGCCACTGGAAACCAAAGTCATACTCCCTGACTCGGCTTCTCTACCCGATCCAAGTGTTTTTCGGAGCCTGGTGGGGGCGCTTCAGTATCTTACTTTAACAAGGCCTGATTTATCTTACAGTGTCAATTATGTATCTCAATTTTTGCAGGCACCTACCATGATACATTTGAAGCTTGTCCAACGTATTCTCCGATACGTTAAAGGAACAATTAGCTACGGTCTCTTTCTATCATCTAACTCATCACTCTCTTTGATTGGTTTTTCAGATGCAGACTGGGCGGGGTGTCCACTCACTCGCCGATCAACAACTGGATATTGTACTTTTCTCGGGCGAAACATTATCTCTTGGTGTGCCAAAAAGCAACACTCAGTCTCCCGTTCCAGCACGGAAGCCGAATATCGCGCAATGACACATACAGTGGCAGAACTCACCTGGCTGACATTCATTCTTCGTGACCTTCGTGTTCCCTGTCCAAAGTTGCCAACCATATACTGCGACAATCTTAGTGCTCTGTATCTTACAGTCAATCCAATCTTCCATGCTCGAAGCAAACACATAGAACTCGATTACCATTTTGTTAGAGAAAAGGTTGCTCTTGGTTAACTTATAACCAAACATATTCCATCTGAGAGACAAATTGTGGATATATTTACGAAGCCCATTCCTAAAGCAGCTCTCCCCTCTTTTTTGAGCAAATTGTGCCTCTTCCCCCGCCACAGTTTGAGGGGGCATGTTAATGATTATGACAATCTTGACCACAGTCAACCGCAATCAACGTCAAAATGTCTCGGTATGAGAGGAGATAAAGAGGAAGGTAGAGATAAGGATGGCCATCATACACAGTTGGATATCTTTGGAAATAAGGAAATCAAGATCAATCATATTTCTAGCAATTAGTGGTAAAATTATATCAAATATTCCTTAGGAATCTTCACTAATTTATTAGGATCATTGCTTTTAATTGAGCATGATCCACGTCTGATATTCCTTAGGAATTTTAATGATTTGTGATGATCTTTGCCTTTGATTTGGCAAGATATGCGTTGGACTTCCTCTATAAAAAGAGGTTGCTATTATGTAAAGATTATCACAATAACATCAATAAAAAAGGAGTTGAGTTCTTGTGTTTAATTTTTTCTCTTCAAATTCATCATCTATTTTCATTTCTCTATTGGTATGATAGCAGGACTGATACAACTAATATCTTATAAGTATCCAACTAATATTTTGTGAATATATAACTAATTATAAATGTTCATCTACCCACCGTGGACATGTTTTAAAATGTCCACTGCTGATGTATAAGATGTCAGCCCTCTAAATATTATGATTTGAATTTAATGCTTATGTTGGATTTTTGACACATCAACGAGGACAAATTAACATGTGCCCACGATGGGTAGGATAACAGTCCTGTATGTTAGTGTTATATTTTAACACTAATTTATTTTGCCTTTTCTTTGGTATTTTATTACCATATTTAATTTTAATATATTGATATATTTGATAGTATATTTTATACTATAAGATATTTAATATATTTGCTTGTTTTGGTTGTTGAGATTTTGTAGAAAACTTAATCTAAGAAGTGAAAGACTTGAAGAAGTCTTTAACGTTAATTTTAGTTCCTACAATCTAGGAGTTTGTTTCTTGCTTGGTTGTTACTCTTTTGCAGGAATTAATCACGTGGAATTTATCAAGAAAGAAGCTGATCAAAGACGTGCCAAAAACAGAAGAGAAGACGTGTAAGAAGATAGAGAAAGAAGAAGTGGAACATCATGGAGAAGATGGAGTTATGGAGAGTGTGGAAGGTGGATGAAGATCATGGATAGATCATGGACAAGAAGCACGATTTGCTGGAGTCTATAAATAGCACAATCCAGGCTGTAGATCGGGGTGTACACTTTCCAGAGAAATCCAAGAGCGAAGCTAGAGCATAGTGAGAGAGATTCAAGGATAGTTTCAAAACAATAAAGTGTTGGAACATAAGTGACAACATTCTGTTTAATAGAGTCTTTCCTTTGATAGATTCTAGGTTTGTTGCTTTGTAAACCCTATAAAAGGTTCTAACATTGTTTGAGAGTCGGGAGATTATCTTAGAGTGTTTGAGAGTTTCAAAGAGATTCTTTCAAAAGATCTCGTTGTGATTGTTTTGTAACTACTCTTGTAGTAATAAATCTTTTTACCCTGCTGGCGTTCCATGAGTATCTTTATATACTCGTGGATAAATTTCCTGTTCTTATTCAAGTTTATATTCCGCTGCATATTCTGATTAATCTAAGTGTATGAATGTGTTGGTAAATGTTGTGACATTTGGAACAACATTATCAATCCGTTCATTTGTTTTTTAAGTCTTGCAGGATATTCTAACCCACCAATCCATTCACTGTATAACTAATATCAAACAAATAATACCTCTAAAAACGCATACATCGAAAGTATATAAACTTTTGCCATTATTTTATGTCTCTTTCTCCCATCTCTCTTATTATTTGAAAAGGATGGGGTGCAGATTGTCCCACGCTAATTAATATCGTATAACTTTTGTCATAATATTTTTTATCATATAACTTTTGTCATGTCCAATTTCTTACTTTTCAAGGATGCTCCAAGTAGATATCGACGGAGAAGATCACCGGAAAAAAAGCAGGCTCTTAAATATTGATACCATGATTGGAACTGAGAAGCTGATCAGAGAATGTGGAGAGGAAACTGTATTCATTTAAAATTAAAAGTAAGTTCCAATTAACATCTTCCATGAGCTACATATACAGCATTAGCGTGTTAAATGTTAGCCTGCCATACTCAATGAAATTGTTCGATGAAATGACTAAATGAAAATTGGAGGCATATTTGGATGAAGAATTTAAACTACTATTAAGAGGTGAAATTTGACAGCTGAAGTTGGAATAACATGAAAAGAAAAAACCAGCAAATAAAACAGAAATCATGAATGCTGATAGTAACATGATAATTGATAGGTTAAGAGATCCTTTGATTTAATGAATCATTCAACCATCTGCAAAAGGCCTCTTAACAGTAGGAATCAGAAGCAAATCTTGTTTCCTTTTAGCTCCGAATCCATTGTCATCTGCCATATCCAAATCTCCATTCTTGATCCCATTCGGCATTCCCCAGTCGAAATGATACAGAAGCATAGCAAGCGAGAACTCCACGTTCGCCATCCCAAATGACATCCCAGGGCATATCCTTCTCCCCGCGCCAAAAGGTATGTATTCAATGTTATTCCCCTTATAATCAATCGAGCTATCCAAAAATCTTTCAGGGGTAAACTTATCCACATCCTTCCAACACTTGGGGTCTCTTCCTAGTGCCCATGCATTGATTATGACTCTGGTTTTAGCTGGTAATTTGTATCCATTAACTTCACATTCTTGGCTGCTCTCTATGGGGACTATAAGTGGCAATGGTGGATGCAATCTCAGTGTCTCTTTGATTACTAATTTAAGGTATTTTAGCTCATCGAACTTGGATTCATCCACATATCCCTTGTCATCAAAAACTTTCCTTACTTCCTCTTGTGCCCTTTTCAGCATTGTCGGATTTTTGATCAACTCCGACATAGCCCAGTCTACTGCAGTTGCAGATGTCTCCGCACCAGCAAGGAACATATCCTGCATGTGAATACTTAATATTAATAATACTTTTTAAAAATATGAATGTGGGAGTGTGAAGAGAACAAACCAAGAGTACTGCTTTAATATTGTTTGTAGTGAGAGGCATTTCTGATCCATCTTCTTGATATCTGAGGAGGACATCTACTAGATCTTCTGATTTCTCTGTTGAATCATCGTTTGTCTTGTTTGCATTGGCCACTCTGTGCTGGTTGATCACATTGTTGAAAATCTTATCTGTTCTCCCAAAGATCCTATCAACCCTGGCCTTACCTCCACTGATGAGTGGAAGAAATTTGACAGAAGGATAGAGATCAGCAATGGTGAAGCCTGAATTCATCTTCATAATTTCTTTCATGGCTGATATGATTAATCCATGATCCTCAGTTTTGTTGCCAACTGATGCTCTGGTGGTGATATCGAATGATGATTGGTAAACTTGCTCAGTTAGATTAGCTGGTGAACCTTCCATTGAAGCAATCCATTTGCAAAGACTCAAATTCTCTTTTTCTCTTATGGGCAGGAATGATTTTACTCGTTTCATGCTCAAAAGCTCGAGTGTACAAATCTTTCTCAGGTACCTCCAGTATTTGCCATATGGAGAAAGGGCAATGTTCGTTCGGTCATAGCTAATGGCCTTTGCTGAAAACCCGAGATTAAGCCTATTGGCGAAGATCTGATCATGGGTTTTCAGCACTTGCTCTGCAGCTTCGACCGATGATACAATGATGAACGGAATCTCACCTAACTGTAGTCGCATCATAGGGCCATAGTTGGTGGCTAAATCTTTGAAAACATGGTGGAGGGGAGAAGAATTGCCTGCAAGAAGGTGCAGGTTTCCTATCAAAGGGAGCCTTCTGGGACCTGGAATCAGATCAAGATCATTTTTTGTAGACTTCTTTCTCACTGATTTCATGAACATGAAAACTAGAAAGGAAAGAAGAACAATGATCAACTCCATGTCTTTCTAGTGCTTCTTACTGATCTGTATTTACAAATATATATAGATAGAATTTATTTGGTGAGTCCTTTGTTATCAGAAACATCTAAATGAGCCATGTTTGGGACCAGGTAATAACTCCTTTGTTTTGGATTGGACTTTGACCTCAGATTTTTTATGAGTTCAATTTAGTCTATGTTTGGACAATGACTTACAAAATCCTACAATTCTAAATTTTTCTTAATTTTTCTACAATTTCAAATAAAAATATTTATGTTTTCTACTTTTTTTTAGAATCCCGACAAACATCATCTATTTTTTCTCAAATTCCCAACATGAAGATGTCATCTTAACTATAATTCTTTCTTACAAATCCCATAGTCACAAAATCCTTCCAAATTTATATTTGCCAAAAGCACTTAAGTTCAGAAGAAACATAACCTTATGTTAAATATTTCTCCATTATTAAGATTTTGACTTTTTTAAGTGTGGAGCCTCAGATTATGTTGAAGGTTACAATTATTTGTTATCAAACTAAATATGGATGCAAAAGACTTATGTTACGTATTTCTCCATTCAAAAGATTTTGACTTTTTTTTAGTCTAGAGCATGGGATCTTATTGAAGGTTATATATATTTTTTTTCAAACTAAATATGGATGCAAAAGATTTAATATATTATGATGTTGAAAGGGGTTGAAATCTTGCTCAAATTAATATTTGTTTGTTATCGGACTAAGCGATGAAAATTCAAATGACTTAATTTATTAATAAAATGAAATGAAGTGTTCATGGCAATATTCATTTGTTATTAGGCATATAGATTGAAATGGTTTAATTTAAATTATTATAACGTGAATTGTCACAATTTTGTAAAAAAATCTCAATAATTTCTTTTAATATGTATTTCTGAGGCTTCCTTCTTTGACAAAACCATAGATTAACTTAAATTATTCAATGAATTATTGAGAAAATAACCTGATATGATTATGATATGTTTACTATCATTACGCCATCGCACAAAATTTTGGTTATAAGAGATTGAAACGTAAATGATAAAAAAGAACAAAAATAAGCCTTCTTTGACAGAACCATCGATCAACTTAAATTATTCAATGAATTATATATTGAGAAAATAACTTGATATGATTATGATATGTTCATTATCATTAAACCATCGCACAGAATTTTGATTAGAGTGAGAGATTGGAATGTAAATGATAAAAAAGAATAAAAAATAATTATAATCTTTCAAGTGATATAAAGAAGAAGAAGAAGTTTATATTTTATCATAATGATAAAAAGACAATTTAAATATTCAAATTGAGAAAAAGGTTCTAAACTTAACTAATCTACATATAGAAAATGAAATTACAAAACTTGCTGGCGGCACTTAATTACACAACGAACATAATTAATGAGGTAAACTTTTATATATATATATATATATATATATATATATATATATATATATATATATATTGGTTTATATATTGGGATAACAACCAATACTACACAATTCTAAATTCAAAATACCCCAAACTACACACTTTCCAAATTTTAATATCCAAAACTACACATTTTGCAAAACACCCAACCCCCAATCATTATTCATGTTTTGACTTTTACCAAATCATTGCCATATAATTCCTCTACTCCAAATATTTAATTAGATCCGGATAAAATTTAAACTGATCAATATCAGGCCCAACATACTTCCGTAAAATTAATTAATCCCCTAAAATTCATACCTTTCTTTGACCGCAACAGCACCAGGTGAGATGGTTTGCAAAGCCACCAGCTGGAAAATCACTGCCCCAGACCGTTTTACGAACAGCTCCTCACTGTCCAACTTCAACCCTCAGGGAAGATGATCTACAAGTTATCCAGCTCCTTCAGCAACTATACAACACAACCTTGGTTCGTTTCCTACACCAGGTGTACAAGATATTCCTTCCAGGGGACGAACTAATCATACTACGAACTCATGTTGAAAGCAAAAGTCTTTATTTTATTAGGAACTTAAACGAAATATTTAATACATATGTAATCTCCTTTTGGGAGGAGAATACTGGTTTAGCCTCTCATATATGAGGGCTTACACTTGAAACACATAAAACTATGAACACTCAAAACTATTACAAAGATTTTTATTTGTAAGAAAACTAAGGGGAATGGTCGATGTCCTCAACCTCCTTCTACTCCTGCTATATATAGGAATGAATCCGGATTTGAAGTGCGGATTTCAAATCTCGTTTAACACCAGCTGGCCTACTCCATTATTGCTCCCATGTGAAGGTTTGTTGGGGAGTCCCTTTCGGCTTTAGTTGGTGCTCTTCCACTTAATGCCCCGTGACTCAGTCATGTGAAGTCTGTCGGGGAATCTCTTGCTTTTGACTCAGCCTACCATGTGATAGTGGTTGGAGAGTCCCTTTTCTTGTGGTCTATCCCATTTAACTCTGTCGGGAACGCTTTAATAATTTGGTCGTTGTGGTCCCCGGGGATATCGTTTCTTTTGTGCTGGACCCTTATCTTTATTGGTTTCAGCTGTCTGTCGGTCGAGTTTGGGTCGGAATCCTTTCCCAAACTCGGGCTCTTTCTGTTCGGGGCACGCTTGACAGATCCGATCGATCCATCGTCCGATGTGTGCCATATTACAGAACTTCCGGTAAGTTTCTTTGCTTGCCGGAATCTTGTTTTCCCAGAGGATCTTCCTTTTGGTTTCAAAGAGCTCCTCTGCAAATCCTGTTGTCGATCCAGTCATTGTATTCAGCATGAATGATCCATTGGCTGAATTCTGGAAGACCTTAAATGGGTATTTGACTTTGTCCATTTCTGTCAGACAAGTCCAAAGCCCCCAAGCTCGTCGTGTAGAAGCGTCGTCTTTAGTAAATGCTCCTACCAGTATTGGAACTTCTTCTGGGGAGGTCGCCTTTATGTATTTTAAGGCATTCCCGTCCGGTCTCCGAAGCTTGATAAAATGAAAGACTTCATGGAAGCCTTTCTTAGCTGGTTCTGGAGCAGGACTAATAAAGTAGAGCTCTAATATGTCTCCTCTGGACAAGTGTGGATTGTTTGCCCAGGTTTCGTAAACTGCTTCCCCAATCCATCTCAGTAACTTTGAGATTTCTGGGAAACCAGGTGCAATGGTATACACCGAAGCTAAAGCTCCAAAGTTATACCACTCTTGAACTTCGTTTGGAAGACTTCCAGGTTTCATCCAAACTCTTGGGTATTTCCCGGCTATATCAATGATTGATTTTTCCGGGTTGATCCCTCGTCTTGTTGCCAATTTCTCACATTGCCTTTGGTATACCTGCATAGGAGAAACCTCGTTAGTGTGAGCTTGAACCTTCGCTTTGCCTATTTGTGGCCTTAGGTTCAATTCGACCTCTTTAACCCGAGAGGTACTGGGTTGACTTGAAGACTCGGGTTGTGACACCGGAGCTTCAACATTCGTTGCAGATGGTACATCCTCAAGGAATGCATCACCTGTAACACTCGTAGACATGGTATTTGAATCCATAGCCTTCGGGTTAGAGTCCCGATCTCTAAGTTCTCCATTTAGCACCGTAGAAGATACAGCCTGGAGGATAGGCTCATGCAACATAGAGAACAATTGTCCTTGTGCATAGAAGCATGCTCATATTAGATCAGAAACAGATTCCTGATTAACTCGTTGAAGTCGTCCAGCAACTTCTGCATTGAGACATAATGTCCCAAAAGTTCGTTCGAGACTTTCCAGGTTTTCCTGGATATGTCTCACTCGTTTGAGGACCTCGTCAGCGACGCGTCCCTCCATATAGTGTTAGGAAATCTGCAAGAACATTCTCATGAGATTTTACAATGACAATATCATAATCATAATATTGACATTCAGCTTGCCATCTAATTATTCTAGCCTTTTCTGGTTTAGATTCAATTTTATTTTTTAGAAAGGCTTTGACACTCGAATTATCAATTTTCAGAATAAACTTCTTAGCCAGAAGAAATAAAGGCCATTTTTTGAAAGCCTTTTTGACTGCGAAGAATTCCTTCTCGTTGATATGCCATCGAATTGCTTCTGCATTTGTAAACAGACCACTACAATATCTACATGACATTTCCCCGTTTGGTGCGGCTTTCATAAGAACTGATGCCCACCAAAAATCACTGGCATCTGTGTAAAGAACCAGTTCATCCTCGTCTTGAGGTATATCAAGTTTTGGAAGTTTGCTACAGACTTCCTTAAGTCGCTTAATCCCTTCTTGATGTTCATCTTCCCATTTGAATATAACATCTTTTTTTAGTAATGGGCTGAACAACTTCCTGTGATGTGCCAGATTGTTAATGAACATTCTAGCAAAATTGACAATTCCAAGAAAGCTTTGAAGTTGTTTCTTGTCTTTGAGATCATCTGGAAATCCCTGTATCTTTTCCACAATGTGGCTTTGTAGGATGATCCCAGATTCGTCGATTTCAATTCCGAGGAATTCAATCTGTCTCGTAGCAATTACTGCCTTCTTTTTAGAGAGCACTAATCCTTCTTTATGACAAACATTTGAAAATATCTCCAAATGTTTGAGATGTTCCTTCATATTTTTCGATGCGATGAGAATATCATCGATGTATACGAACATGAAGTTAAAATAATCTTTGAACAGATTATCCATCTTTCTCTGATATATCTGGGGTGCGTTTGACAATCTCATAGGCATTACGTTCCAGACATAGTGTCCTTGTGGTGTGGAGAAAGCTGTGAACTTATTACTTTCTTCTTCCATCTTAATCTGGTAGAATCCAGACTTGCAATCGAACTTTGAGAATATCTTGGCACCTTTGATGCAGTTAACCAAATGTTCTCTACTCGGGATGTAGTATCCGTCAAACTCCAGAATGTTATTAATCTCTTTGTAATTAATAACAAGTCTAGGTTTATCTCTTTTGATTTCTCCATGATTCCTGACTAGGAACCCCGGACTGCTGTATGGAGAAACTCCTGGTGAAATCAACTTAAGGTCCAGATGTTCCTTAAGTATCTTCTGCATATTCTTACGATCATTCTGATTCATAAGGATTGGTTTGAGTCTTACGAACTCATGTTCCTTTCCAGGTTTAACCTTTAAGGATGCTTTGAGCTCGTTCCTATCCCACCATGCCAAATGATCTTCATTGTAATTCCTTTGGATCATTTTCTTGAAATCCTCGAGTGATATTTGTTCTTCAATAGTAATATTACTTTGTGGATTCTCTAATATGGCTTTTCGCAATTCTGCAATAACTTCTAGAGGAACCCATTCTTCTCCTTGTATTCTGAATGAATACAAAGTATTGCCCCATCTCTTTGTATCATTTTGTTTTGATCCAAATTGCCGAAAGGATAATAGTGCATCACCAAATCTTCTTTTATCCGCCATCTTTGGATGTCGAAGTTTGGCTTCATCACCATGCTTGCTGTGAAAATTAATAGGCATTCGTCGATAGAATGATTCCCGCAGTCTCTGGACAATAATCTTATGATCACATATAGTTGTGAAAATAAGCCTTCTTATCTCATTTTCTTGTGTAAATCGCTTAAATGTTTGTAGAAAATTGTTTCCTAGCAACACATCAGCTCCTGTATCATGGAAATAAATTGGTGGCGTCTTTACTTTGTACCATGGGGTACCGCTCGCTCCTCCGATCATGATTTCTGCTTGTTTAATTCCTCTATTAAGGATACAAATCCTTTTTGAGAAATCTCTTCCTGCAATGGCTGGTAAATCTTCTCCAAAATCTTTAGGAAAGACCCCTTGCTTTGCAGTGCAAATCCCTGCTCCTGAGTCAACATAGGCTGCGAAATATTCAGCCTTGTACTCACCATATATCATTCCGATAGAAATGTATATAGAGAATGAACTAGTGGTCATCTGATTCTGTATCTTTTATCAGCCACTGTAAATTCCATTCCATCTTGTAGTCTTTCCCAAGGCTTATGATCCTCAAGAAAGTCGAGACCCAGTACTAATTGTTCTGGGATTCTTCCTGGTACTCCTGTGATAGTCAGTTCAATCTCACCCATTTTTAGGCTTCCTTGATATTTTCCGACTATCGGTTGTTGGAGATAATATAAAACATCACAAGGAAAAATATTATCCTTTTGGGTGATGTCGAATATTACTTCAACTTCTCTCCAGCCTTCTGGACATTTCAGCTCTCCTTGTGTTTTGAATACACTTGGGATTCGTTGAACTATGCTAGGCCTTTTCTTTTCCCAACGACTACTGCTCATCAGTGTGTCTTGTTGGAAATACGTCCTTCTTGTCTCCATTCTAAGGCTTTTACTCTTGTTGAAGACAGGTTGATCTTGGATCTTCATATCGATCTCCTTTATTGTTGGAGACTCAATAAGATCCGGTAGAACCACTCTTGCGAGGTCCTCAAAGATTCTTGGAACCTCGATGAATTCCTTTCTCAAGAATACATCTGAATGATGTGTATTCGAAAGAGCATAGAAAATCTTGTAGGTTATCGAATAAGGTCTATTCCCTTCTTTCATCAAATCATTTCTTTTAAAATCTTGATGAAGGGTTAGAACTTTGTTGAAGTCTCGATCTCCCAAATTGTATGCAATTCTAGGATAGACATTAAATGCCAATTTTCCTACACACAAAATTCCTGTGATTGCTCCAAGGCATGAGTCCTTAAGGTGCGAGATTCGCTTGTCAAATATAGCAAGATTGAGTGGCGAATCGATTCCTTCTTTGAATGTTGCCTTGATAATGACTCTTATGGCTCCGATATGAATCCACGAGAGTGTTTTTGCCACTTCTCTTTTGACTTTGCTTCTGATCTCTTCAACCTCTCGGTAAGGGATCAACTGCATCTCGATCAAGTTACTAGTGAATTCCATTGGAATGACAAATTCTCCAGTAGTAACTCTATGAATAATTTGGTGTTTTCTATTACGAAGCCCCAACTTATCCAAAGCTTTTTCCATAGCTCCAATGGTAAAACCATCATAAATTTGAAGCTTTGGATCCTCTTTCATAATTCTCATTAGAGTTTTATGAGAGACTGTTGTGTGAGAGAGAAATCCTGACATATCCTCTCTTGTTGTTTGAAGAATTTCTTCTTCACTCCGATTCTGATGTTGATTCACTTCCATCATCCAAATAGATCTCTTCTTCATAGATGTTTTCATTAGAGGGTAAATCCTCAAATTGATACACCTGTATAAGATTTTGGTAATAGACAGCTTCTTCGAATTCTGGTGTTGATTCGAACTATCTTATACCTCTTCTCTGGTTGTCCGGGCAATCCGTTGAGATATGCCCTCTCGCTCCGCATGTCCAACAATTACAGTCTTTAAAACTTTCATTAGCTCTGGTTTGAGCTCGTCTGAAAGTTCTTCTTCCTGGGGTTTTGCTGGAACTTCCTTGATTTGAGCCTAATGAATAGGCTCTATTTCTGCTTGGTGCTGGTCTTTGTCCTGATTTATAACTTCGGGTCTTTTGTTTTGACCACACTCTTCTAGGTCTCCATGAAGACCTTCGACTTCTCTTTGGTTGCTTCCTCCATAGTGGTATGGATGGCTTCTCAGCTTTCTTCTTTTATGCTCCGTGGTTGACCTCCCACGACTGTTGGGATGTCATTATCCTCGCAATACAGGGGAACCATTTTATTGATTTCTCGGAGTCTCTTGTAATTTTTGTAGAGTGCTGTCTGATGGCACCATTCAGCTAACTTGGCCTTTAAGAAAGACATTCTTCTGGCCACAGTGTCCAAATCGTCTGCACTCTTGTATTCCTTGATGAGCATTTCTCTCCAAGGGCTTGGTATCTTCGTAAAGAAAAGTTGCGAAGCCTCTTTGTCATCCACCTTGGACTTCCATCGGTACTCAGTGAATAACTTGATATATTCATCCACATGACAAATATCGTGTAACTCGAGGCAGTAGAGGGCTTGTTTATATGTTTTTCTTTTCTCCTCTTCTATTCCCTTGAAATAGCCTATGCCTATAAAATGGATTTTGAATAATTTTACCATATTATCGACAATTCCTTTCAATGACTCTCCAGCAGTAACATCGTTTCTCATTGCTGGTGCCGTCATATCCCATGCGATCTTTGCAGATCCTTCAAGACTCATCTCAAGAAGTAAGATGAATCCTTCTTTTGTAAGGTCAAGGGTTCCTGCTGCAACCCTCATTCCTGATGCCCATTCATCGATTAGGACTTCTCGATTCTTGAAATCTGGAATATCCAAATTTAGCATCAACCCATATGGATGTATCGGTTCGAGCTGTGACTTTCCAGAAGGCGTAAATCATTTTGAGTCCGGATCAAACCAAATATTTAGAAGGATATTTTTTAGCATTTTCAGATTTTAATTTTCCGAAGGAATTTATACGTGGCATTGTTACACATTCCAGACCACTGTTTTTTAGACAGTATTGGCACGAGAAAAGTATTCCAGCCTATATACTTATTCCCGACGATGATTAAATCTCCATATTTGAAAAATATGGACATAATTTAGTAAAGTGTACTTGAAAATATTAAATAATTAAATAGTGGGTCAAAGTGTGTAGTTTTGGTGTTTTTAAATTTTCAATGTGTAGTTTTGGTGTTTTTGATTTCAAAAGTGTGCATTTATGGTCATTTCCCCATATATATTTCTTTTTTTTGTTTTTATAAAAGTTGAAGGGCCTCCACTACTTCTCACTGGTTCCAGCAGTCAGTCTCACAGAGTAGGAATAAAATAATATAATTATTTTTTTATTAATTATATTATCATCAAGTCAAGTGACTAAGTCACTGTCATGAATTATGCATCATTAATTTATCATATGGTTGTCGGTAGGGATGTTGAACAGGACATGGTCTAACGGGCCAGCCCGCTTAAACCGAAAAGAATAGGATTAGATCCTAATATTTCTAGCCAGGTTAAATTTATCCGTTTAACCCGAAGTCCGTTTAGTTCGGAACTTGTTAAGGCCAGCCCCGATGATTAATTGGTTGGCTCGCTAGCCCGTATTATTTTAATTTTTTTAAATTAAATTATTATTTTTTAGTTTTAGGTATATAAAATATAATACAAATGTCCAATTATTTGTATTATCTTAAATTTAATGTCTTCAAATTTGATTTATAAGAATTAACAATATGAAATAAATTAAATAATAACAATATAATACCTATATACTATATAATATCAACCACTTAGCCAATAAATGCGTACAAATAACAAGTTTGCTCATATTTTGTTGCAATTTTTAGTCATTTTTTTAATGGTTTCATCTATAAATATTAGCAAGTATAAACTCTCAATGGTAATCTAACTTAGTAATGTTTATATATGAATTTAGATGTTATGTATATTTTAACTCAAAAAATTATATTTAATATATAATTTATTTTTTATTAATTGCCCGATAATAACTCGTTTAGCCCGAAGCCTGTTAGGGTTAGGGTTAGGGTTAGGGTTAGGGTTAGGTCCCAATATTCGAGACCCGTTTAAATTGGCCCATTTAACCCGAAACCCGCTAGAGCTAGCCCAAAATCGCTAAGGTCAACCCGTTTAACATCCCTAGTTGTCGGTCAGCTAGGTTTTGTTTTGGGTTTATATAGGTCACAAAGAGTTTATAGGGTAAGATTAGTATTGTAGATGTCAAATACAATATTGAAAAAATTATTATTGTGTAATATTATATTAGGGTTAATATCAATTTGTTACCCAAACTATTGCATTTTTTTTCCAGTAGGTGTATAAACTCATAAAGTTTTCCAATCACTACCCATTCTCTTTAAATTTTTCCGATTGCTACCCCAAACACTTGTTTTTTTAGCCAAAATTCATTAGAAAACTTGAAAATGCAATTGACCTCCAAATATTTGCCAAAACTGCATGATTCATATACCAAAATGACCCTATTTCAAAGTCAAATTATAACCCTAAGTTAATTTAACGATTCTTGTTTGATTTAAATATGAATCGAACAAAATTTGTTCAAAATCCTAGAATGTTTTTTGTTCAATTCGAATGAGAGATTCATGAAATCAATTTGGAGTTATAATTGGGCTTTGAATAATGATCATTTTGACATATAAATCATGCATTTTTTGCTGATATTTAAAGGTAAATTGCATTTTCAAGTTTTTCGGCGAGTTTTGACCAGAAAATATGGCAAAAATTGAGTTTGGGGTAGCAATCGGAAAATTTTGAAGAGAATGGGTAGCAACCTGAAAATTTTTTGAGTTTAGACACCCACTGAAAAAAAAAAGTCAAATAGTTCAGATAGCAAATTGAAATTAACCCATTATATTATTAGTTGATGTAATAATTATGATTGAATGAATGCAATAATAGAAATTTGAGTATATATTGAAATTTGTATATTAATAGGTTAGTGAGTAAAATTAGTTGTAATGTTTTTTTTTAAATATAGTATGATTTTGGTAGAGATTTCATAAACCTTCTCTAAAACACAAATAGGATTTGAATTTTTAAAACATAGCATTATGAAACTACAAACAAACATAGCATTAGAAAATTTCTTCAGAAATTTGAAAGTTCTAGTCAACGACATAATATATATATATATATATATATATATATATAACTATAATAGAATGACCACTTACATATTTTCTCATGATAATTATATTTTCAAGTAAATCTATATATATAATAACAAAAGTCAGTTAGGTAAAATAATAATTCTATTAAAAATTTAAGAACAATTTCATAATTCATCATTTTTAAGGACAATAGAAAGGAAAAAAAATCATTTTATGCAAGTTTTAAAAATCATAATCAGAAAACCGTTTCCTCCTTTCACACAAGTTTTAAAAATCACGATTAGAAATCGCTTCCTTTTCAAAAAAATCTTTTTCAAATTTGTTAATATTAAATAAAAACTGTATACATGTTCAAAGTAAATTTCACACATAATTTCTAAGTTGTTTTGTTTGACCTTGTTTAGTTTTGAAAAAAAATTTGCACATTTATTAAAAACAAAAAATTGAAGTTGAACTCTGTGAAACTGTCGTATTTAGCAGCTGACGTGTCCAAACAGCTAGACATGTCAGCAATCTTTTTTTTAAAACTAATCGAGATCAAAAAAAACATATTACATATATAAATTTATGTTATTTTGACCATAGTAAAAAGTTTTGTTCACGTGTAGAAGAAGAACAGGATCTCTGACTCTCACTTTAATTAGTATTTGTACAGAGAAGGAGTGGATTTCGAATAAGAGAAGAAATCCAACTATGGTATGCAAGCGAAGTTCAAATTATAATTCGACTAAACATTGTGATTTCTTCGATAATTAACTTTTTTTTAAATATCATGTAACCCAATATTGTTTTTAGTGTAATTTGTATTCATCTCTTGGTTTTACATTTATACATGTTTTGACTCCTATAATTAAGGTAATGAGAATACTCTAGAACCTATCATAATTACAATGGATACAGAGATATTAATTACGGTCTATATCCCCCCTCAAGATGGAGTGTCGTGACGAGATTCCAATCTTGCTTCTTAAGTGGATGAATGGTGTACGGGATAGAGGCTTTGTGAGAGCATCTACAAGTTGATCACGGGAGGAGACCGGAGTAACACGTAAGGAGCCATTTTGCACTTGTTCACGAATGAAGTGAAAGTCAATGGCAATATGTTTCATTCGTGAATGAAAAACCGGGTTCGAGCAAAGATGAGTGGTTCCCACATTGTCGCAATAGATGACTGGTGCAACAGGAAGTGAGAGACCCAGTTCAGTGAGTAAGGAGCATATACATCTTAGCTCGGCCGCGGTGGAAGCAACAGACCTGTACTCTGCTTCTGTAGACGATCTGGCGACGGTGCGTTGCTTCTTGGAACTCCAAGAGATGAGATTTGTCCTAAGGTAGACAAGATATGCACTGGTGGACGTGTAATCATCTTTATTACCTGCCCAATCAGAATCTGAAAAGACATGCAAAGTGAGCAATGTCTGCCGCCGGATAGGGAGACCAAGATCAAGAGTACCACGAAGATACCGAAGAAGGCGCTTTGCTGCCAACCAGTGAATAGTGGTGGGGCGATGCATAAATTGTGAGAGTCGATTGACCGCGAAGGCAATGTCTGGTCGGGTCAATGTAAGATATTGTAAACCACCAATAATGGAACGGTACTCAGTTGGGTCTGTAAGAGCAGTGCCAGAAGAGAGCTGGAGTGGTGCATCTGATACAAGAGGCGTAGGAACTGGTTTAGCCTCTAGCATTTTGGCACGAGTTAGTAGATCAATCATGTATTTTCGTTGTGAGAGAAGAAGTCCTTGAGAAAGAGGGATGACTTCAACTCCTAGGAAATAAGATAGTGGGCCAAGATCCTTGATGGAGAATCGGCCAGCCAGGTTCTGAATGAATGACTGTAGTGTAGCTGGATCAGGTCCGGTGACAATGTCATCCACATACACTAGAACATAAAGAAGAGCACCACCCTGGTTATATATGAAGAGAGAGGTGTCATACTGACTGTTCCGAAACCCATGTTGGAGAAGATGTTGTCGGAGTTCCGAGTACCAAGCTCGTGGTGCCTGTTTGAGTCCATAGATCGCCTTGTGAAGCTTGCAGACATATGTGGGGGCATCTTTATCTACAAACCCTGGTGGTTGAGTCATGTAGACATTTTCAGATAGATGACCCTACAAAAACGCATTATTAACATCAAGCTATCGCAATTGCCAGCCTTTGTACACAGCGATGGATAGGACAAGGCGAATGGTGGTCGGCTTAATAACTGGGCTGAATGTGTCATGATAGTCCACACCAGGATGTTGGTGGAAACCTTTGGCCACAAGGCGAGCTTTGTACCTGTCAACAGAACCATCAGATAATTGTTTAGTACGAAAAATCCATTTGCAACCCACTAGATTCCTAGCCTCGGAGGGGGGAACCAATTCCCATGTGCCATTACGGATGAGAGCATCAAATTCTTCAGTCATTGCTTGCCTCCATTTGGGGTCTCGGAGAGCCGCTGCTGTAGTGGACGGCTCAAGGTCTGAGGAGGTTTGGGTAGCGAGGGCATATTTGGGATTGGGTTTGCGGATATGGTTTTTGGAGTGGGTGGTCATTTGGTGAGTATTTAGTGGTGGTGGTGCAGAAGATTCAGTGGAAGGGACAGGTGGGTCATTTGGTGAAGGAGGGACAATTCCAATGTTAGGTGTATGAGTGGCCATGGTGGTGGGAAGATGAACAAGGGAGAATGGCGGAAGCCATTCGTCGACTGTGGAGTCATTGGGCCTAGGTTGCTCCAGAACAGCGGTGTTGAAGGGAAATTCATTTTCCACAAAGCGAACGTGGCGAGAGACAAATAGGCGAGAGCATGAGATATCTAGACAGAGATATGCACTTTGAGAAGTTGAGTATCCCAGGAACACACAGGGACGAGAGCGCATATCAAGCTTATGAGAAGTGTATGGTCGGAGCCATGGAAAACATAAGCAACCAAAGACTTGGAGTTTTTCATAATTAAGGAAGACTTGGAATAGTCTAAGATAAGGTGAGTCTATGGAAAGAGAGCGAGTAGGCATGCGGTTTATGAGATATACCGCAGTGGTAAAGGCATAGTTCCAATATGACAGAGGCATGGATGCATGAGTCATAAGAGAGAGGCCAGTTTCTACTATATGACGGTGTCTCCGTTCAGAGTATCCATTGTGCTCGGGTGTATGTGGGGGAGTTGTGTAATGAGAAATACCAGAGGACGAGAGAAAAGAGGCTAAGCCAATATATTTTCCTCCATTGTCGGTATAGAGGATCTTAATGCTGGTTTCAAAGAAACGTTCCACAAGGGTTTTAAATTTACTGAAAACATCTAGCACATGAGACTTGCGTTGCAATGGATAATACCAGATGTACTTCGTGTAATGATCAACAAAAATCACATAGTATTTAAAACCATCAATTGACAACACCGGAGATGTCCAAACATCAGAGTATATTATTTCAAGGGGTCTCGTCGAGACCAATGATGATTCAAAGAAAGGCAATTTATGACTTTTGCTCATGAGACACGAATGGCAAGTATTATTCAACGAACTAGATGTAACGGGAAGTTTAAACTGACTCACTACATGACTCGAAACAGGATTGGCTGGGTGACCAAGCCGATGATGCAGAATGACAGAGGTGCACAAACGCTGGTGAAGTGAATAACTGGTTTGCTGGGCTGGGGTTTGATCGGCCACTCATACCCACCATGTTTAACTGGTCCCGTCAGAAGTGTGGTTCCTGTTCGCAGATCCTTTACAAGAAAACCAAAAGGATTAAATTCAACAGCAACAGTATTTGTGGCGCAAAATTGGGATACGGAAATAAGATTCTGCTTTAAACTAGGAACACACAATAAATTATTAAGTGTAAATTATAGAACCTATCATAATTACAATGGATACAGAGATATTAATTACGGTCTATATCATGTAACTTTTGTCATGTCAATTTCTTACTTTTCAAGTATAAGATGATCCAATAATTATGACATGACTTACATATAAACAGCTTAAATCCAACCAAGAATAAATTTAAATATGGCAGGCTGTTGATACCATGATAGGAACTGAGAATCTGATCAGAGAATGTGGAGAGGAAACTGTATTATTCATTTATTATGAAAAGTAAGTTCCAATTAACATCTTCCATGAGCTACATATATAGCATTAGCATGTTAAATGTTAGCCTGCCACACTCAACAAACACAAAGTGTTTGATGAAATGACTAAATGAAAATTGGAGGCATATATGAAAGAAAAAGAAAGTAAAGAGGAAATGTTCGGATGATGAATTTAAACTACTATTAGGAGATCAAATTTGACAGCTGAAGTTGGAATAACAAGAAAAGAGAAACCATTCGCCATTCCCCAGTCGAAATGATACAGAATAAAGGTTATAAATGTCCATTTAGAGTAAAAAAAATAAAGGTTATAAATGTCATTTTCTATTACTAAAATGGATAAATTAATGCTAATGAGTCGGATTGATCTGTTTACTACTCTTTTTAATTTGACCATTTACGTTACAATAAATTTATACTAAATCATTTGCATCCACATGCCTAATATTGCCTTGAACAAGACTGTGAGATATATAGCATGCAATCATAAGTATGAAGAAGGAAAATTATGGAGAAATAAAAGGAAAGAAACGAATCAGCAAAATTTTACAAGTACAAGAAAAGTTGTTAGTTCACTTATAAAGTCGCATTTGCAAAACACGATTTCAGACGGGTAAAAACGGTTATGAATCTTTACTTTGCAAATCTCATTTTCTTGAATCTGTTTTGTCAGGTGATCTTGCGAGGAGGATAACTTACTCGTTTCCCGACGAATCTTGGAGCGGTTTTCTTCTGAGTGATCTATATAAGGAGTAGTTCATTTCGTTAGAAGTCATCGAGTTCATCAGAGCACTAGAGAGAGAGAGAGAGAGATCACTGCTAAGTTGTATAGAGTGTTTAGGATATCAGAAGAGAGAGATCACTGCTAAGTTGTATAGAGTGTTTAGGATATCAGTTTTTTCTGATTTCTTGTTGCTATTTTCTGATTTCTTGTTGCTATTGCTTTTAACTCGAATTCGTGTTTCTTTAGTGGAATTGATTCTATAGTGTATGTAGGGATTTTTAACTCGAACCACTCTAAATCGCTTGTTGTTCACTTCTTCTTTGATTCGATCATCAATTCTCAGTTTTGTTCTTGATTGTTTATGATTTTCAGTTTTGTTCTTGATTGTTTATGATTTTATGTGAGAGTGTTTCTTGCATATTTGTGGTTCTTGATCTGAATTGTGACAAAGACCTCAACTTCCTTTCACGCTATAATAAATTTATACTAAATCTTTTCATCCCACATGCCTGATAATGCCTTGAACAAGAGCTTCACTTCATTTCACGTTATAATGAGGAATTGTCAAACACTTATATGTCCATATATCTATGCATAAATACACTCACAAATGGATGAAATGCAGACCATTGAGAAACACTAGAAAGACATGGAGTTTGCCATTGCTCTTCTTTCCTTTCTAGTTTTCATGTTCATGGTTGTGAAATCAGTGAGAAAGAAGTCTGCAAACAATGATCTTGATCTGATTCCAGGCCCCAGAAAGCTCCCTTTGATAGGAAACCTGCACCTTCTTGCAGGCAATTCTTCTCCCCTCCACCATGTTTTCAAAGATTTAGCCACCAAATATGGCCCTATCCTTCGCCAACAGTTAGGTGAAATCCCTTTCATCATTGTATCATCAGTCGAAGTTGCAGAGCAAGTGCTGAAAACCCATGATCAGATCTTCGCCAATAGACCTGATCCCGGGTTCTTAGCAAAGGCCATGAGTTATGACTTCTCGGACATTGGCCTTTCTCCATATGGCGAATACTGGAGATATCTGAGAAAGATTTGCACACTCGAGCTTTTCAGCACGAGGCGTGTAAAATCATTCCGGCCCATAAGGGAAGAGGAGAATACGAATCTTTGCAAATGGATTGCTTCAATGGAAGGCTCACCAACTAATCTGACCGAGCAAGTTTACCAATCATTATTCGATATCACCACCAGAGCATCACTTGGCAACAGAACTGAGGATCGGGAATCCATCACGTCGGCAATCAAAGAGGCTTTGAAGTTGCATTCAGGCTTCATCATTACTGATCTTTATCCATCTCTCAAATTTCTTTTCCTCATCACAGGAGGTAAGGCCAAGATAAATAGGGTTTTTCAGCAAACAGATGGAATATTGGACAGTGTGATAAACCAACACAGAGTGGCCAATGCCAACAAGACGAACAATGATGCAATGGAAAGATCGGAAAATCTAGCAGATGTCCTCCTGAATTATCAAGAAGATGGATCTGAAATGCCTCTCACTATGAACAATATTAAAGCAGTAATCATGGTTAGTTCTCTTCACACTCCCACATCGATAATTTCAAAACCAAGGATGAAAATATTGCAATATATATCTCGCAAATTTGGAAATTGCATATGGGATACTGGGGTAATGTATTTTTTGCAAAATCTCAAAAATATCGATATTAGATTATGTTATCGCCTATCGGTTCAGTCATAATACAAATTTGGATGAAAATCAGGAAATATCACGGATAAATCCATATCGCATTGGACGAAAATCATTGGATGAAAATCAGGAAATATCATAAATCCATATCCCATTGGATGAAAATCAGGAAATATCGCGGATAAATCCATATCGCATTTATTCAAAAATCGCACGCAATTTTTTTTAAATTATGAACTTACATATCTAATTTTTTTTCTAATTTTATTGCTATATTTTTTATCCTATCATTTTATTCTTTCACATGTTCTTAAATTTAGTCATTTTTGTATTATATTATGTATTTTATGTCTATTGTTTTATGTCATACAATATTTATATAGTTTATTATATATATGTTTGTTTTAAACATACCATTTTATTGTGATTTTGAATGGAGTGTATGCATAATAATATGTTAAAATAATCCTTCAAATTTCATGTTAAATTTTCAAAATTTTAATAACATTTCCATGAATTTTTCAATTTTTTTGCAATATCGATATATGATATTGATATATCCATAAATATATCCATAAAATTAAGATTGGATATTACTTGCGATAACAATATTTTTATCCTTATTCAAAACTAATATAGATATTGGTTTTTGGTCAGGATATGTTCCTTGCTGGTGCGGAGACATCTGCAACTACTATAGACTGGGCAATGTCGGAGTTGATAAAAAATCCAACAATGCTGAAAAGGGCACAAGAGGAAATAAGGAAGGTTTTTGATGACAAGGGATATGTAGATGAATCCAAGTTCGATGAGCTAAAATACCTCAAATTAGTAATCAAAGAGACACTGAGATTACATCCACCATTGCCACTTATAGTCCCCAGAGAGAGCAGCCAAGCATGTGAAGTTAATGGATACAAATTACCAGCTAAAACCAAAGTCTTCATCAATGCATGGGCACTAGGAAGAGACCCCAAGTATTGGAAAGACGCGGATAAGTTTGCACCTGAAAGATTTCTGGATGGCTCGATTGATTATAAGGGGAATAACATTGAATATATACCTTTTGGCGCGGGGAGAAGGATATGCCCTGGGATGTCGTTTGGGATGGCGAACTTGGAGTTCTCGCTTGCTATGCTTCTGTATCATTTCGACTGGGGAATGCCGAATGGGATCAAGAATGAAGATTTGGATATGGCAGACGACTCTGGATTAAGTGCTAAAAGGAAACAAGAATTGCTTCTGATTCCCACTGTTAAGAGGCCTTTGCAGCTGGTTTGAATGATTCATCAATGTCTCTCTTAACCTATCAATCATCATGTGTAATTTTTGTTTTATTTCCGGGTTTTTCTTTTCTTAAATATAGCAACTTTAGCTATCAAATCTCACCTCTTAAAAGTAGTTTAAGTTAATCATCCAAACGTACGCCTCCACTCTTCATTTAGTCATTTCATCAAACACTTGGTGTCCAAACATATGCATTTTGAAAAACTTCTTAATTTGGGTTGCAATCGAATAAAAAAAAAAATTTCAGGTTGCAAATTAAAAACAACTTTATTTTTGAATTTAACCATATAGTTTTATACTTCTACTTATAATAAATATAAATATCTAATTATAGTTATGTTATAATTAAATAATAAATTTTAATAACTAGATTTGAACCCGTGTGTTGCACGTGGAGAGAAATTTTTAATTTTTTATTTTCAGAAGTATTATTTTGATCTTGTGGTCTTTTTTCTATGTTGTTTTTTCCTTTAATATTTGTTAGCCTTTAATTTTTTATTTAACTATTTTTAAAATTATTTAATATTTGAGTATAAGTTAATTTTTTAATTAAATGTAGATATTAGAAAAATTCAATAAAATATAAAATTATTCTGATCATGATACTATTTTAATTAAAAAAAAATTAATATCCTTTAAATTGAGGAAGTTAAAAATTAATCTTAAAAAAGAAAAAGAAAATATAAAAAATAATGTCTATTTTACTCTTTTTTTTTTCCTCTACCTTTTATCTTTGTTGTTGTTGCATGCATTGTTATTTTTGCTTATGGTCCTTATTTTTTTCTTTGTTTTGGGCATGAGTTCTTTGATGATCTTCATACATTTTCTTTTTTAATTGTTCGATCTCTTATCCTTTTCTTTTAATTCTGAACTTTTTTCTATTTTTGTTCTGAATTAAAATATTTGTGTATGTGATTAGTATATTTTCTTTTAAATAGGGGGCCCAGGTATGTCTACTCTAAATCTTAATTTAATTATATGAGATATCAAACGTGTGTGAGAGTTGAGACAAATTCATTTGTTTGGCATTTATTTAATGTTTGATTGATTCAAAAATATACACAAATGGCTAAGGAGAGAAAAAAATATAATGCAATAATTTAACAAAGCAATTTACTTTGGCTGTGAGCCTGTGAGTGAAGTTACCTTCAAACACTTAGACCACATTTGTATTTTTCGACTATCAAAGTCCACATATTCGGCAAACACGCACATCTTATTGAATGCCACACAATTCCAATAAAAATACAAAAAGAAAAATCAAATTGGTAAATATAAATAAATTTATAAATATAATTAAAAATAATAAAGAAAAAGAAAATGAAATTTTGTCTTGAATTGAAAACTCCATCTAAATTTCAAGCCTTAAATTGAGAAAAAAAAAAAAAAAAGTTAAATTTAACCCCTTATTGAAAAACTTTAAAAATTGAGTTTATTATTGAAAAATAAATTATAAATTGGATCTTGTTACGTAATTTATCCTTTAAAAACCACACCCAAATTCAGCTCTTCAATACTCCACCTCATTTACAAAGAAGTGACAAAAGGCAAGTTCCTAGAAATGCACCCAAGATTATAACTCCCAAAATCCATTCTTTATTTTCTTGAAAAAACATATTCTAATTCAAACTTCAACATTATTTTACTCATTTATATAAATCTTGAAATCAAGAATAAAGTCATAATATATTCCAAAGACTCGGCCCATCTCATCTCAAACCACCCCCCACCAATCACATGAATTGCAAAACACAGAGGAAAATCCACCACCACCACAGTCGCCGTGTTAGTGACTTTATGCTGGGTTAACAATCTTGTACTTTATCTTGCTTGGTTAACATTCGTCGTTGGGGAGATCCATTGCTGACCGAGCGGTGTGATTTTTTTTAGAGTTAGAAGATGAATTTTTTTTATCAAAATGGGTTAATTTAGGCTATGAGAGGGATAATTTTGGGCGTGTTTGAAGAAGACATTTTTTTATCAATTTCTCTTTTCTCTTCTCTGTGTTGTTTTAATTATGAATTAGGTTTTTTTTTTTAATTTATATGTAGATGATGATTGGATATAAATTGACACGTCAACAATTAACTTATAGAATTCAGGCTCCACATCAGCAATTGGAGCCCGAAAAGCCCAAACATATCCCGAATTAAAATAAGTGTTAAATTGAGTGTTTATGGAGTTACGGTCAAAAGTTCATGTCGCAATTGAAACTAAACTCTAAGTTCGCATATTTTTATGTAATTAACCCTTAAAACAATGTGTTGCGGAATTTTTTTTTTTTTTTTCTGATGGGTGTCAGCATGTGATAGACGAGACAATAACCGTGAGTTTATATGCAAATCACAAAAACTTCTATGTAATTGGTGTATGGATCTAGAATTTATGTAACTCGGGTCAGTCTGCTTTCACGGATCTAGGATTTGTGCAACTCTTATGCGTCCTTGTGCCGCACCAATACCCTCCCCCTTAGTTCTTTCCAAATTGTCAAACATGTAATATATTTTAGTTATGCGAGTAATACATTAACATTATGTTTCAATAAAATAAGGTAATACTTTTATGTGATACAATTGATACCAACTAATACTTTTATGGATACAACTAATATGTTCAAGTAATATAATAAATTCATTTTTTAAGTAAAATAAAGTAATATATTTTAAGTAAATGTAGTAATATGTATTTTGATTATATGATATCTTTACTTGATATAAGTAATACACTTACGTTATATTTCTATAGAATGAGGTATAACATTTATGTATATAAAATGATACATTTACTGTGATAAAACTAATACACTTATGTAATACTACTAATATTTTTTTGTAAAAAAATGGTTAATACATTATAAATACTAATAGTTTACTACTTATGTAAAATATAATGTAAAATATAGTGATATTATAAATAAATAAAGTAATACATTTATATTATATGATCAATAGATTTACGTGATACATATATTAATACTAATGTATTCAATAAAACGTGGTTGATACATTCATGTAAATTAAGTAATATATATATATATATATATATATATATATATATATAATATAATATAAAGAATGCATTTACTAATAAACTTCAGTAAAATAGTAATACCATTTTTTAACCTTTCATCTACTTTATTTCTGCTGATGAGTGATTATGGTTGTGAATTTTTTTTTCCATAAAGGTAATTATATTAGCTATTGTCTTTTTAAAATTTTATTTATTATAGATTTTATTTACAAAATGAATTTATTATGAGCTAGAAAAAATGTAAGCTAGTTATGTATCATAAGTCGTCATTTTTTTATATGCATAAAAGATAGTTAATGATGGGAGTACTTCATCTTTTTCTAATCAAAAGATAGTTCTTGACTGGAAATTTCCATTTTCTGAACAAATTTTCTAAGTATTGCCATATGCAACAAACTAATGATTAATTCATATGTTGCTGACTTAACTAGACGGTATAATAATTAATCAAAAATAATTGTATTTTATTCCTAGTCTGCGATGGAACGTCCA
Source organism: Scutellaria galericulata (assembly GCA_946896805.1). Classification (NCBI taxonomy): domain Eukaryota; kingdom Viridiplantae; phylum Streptophyta; class Magnoliopsida; order Lamiales; family Lamiaceae; genus Scutellaria; species Scutellaria galericulata. The sequence continues at coordinate 12,863,579 of OX335789.1, forward strand.
ATGGCAATGGGGGCGGCTGGGGGCTTCCGTCAACTTCAATTTCATAATCCTTTCCTTTGTTTATATATTAAAAGAAATTAATTTGCAATCATTAGTTATGTTGCTTATGAAATTAACCTTTCGCCTACAAGTTTTAGTAATTTCTATTTGAATATGTAAATCAATTAAGTTTAAAACATTTTCTCAAGTTGAATATGTAAATTTATTCTTAATTATTCATTTTTTTAATATTATTATTAACTGAACGATTGTTAAATTATCGATCTGCTATTTGAAAAGTTGGTGATAAAAAATTACAATAATAATCTTTTTGTCATTTTAGTGTAAGAAAACGACGCTATTCCAGTTATTTGCAATAAAAAACTAAAATGAGGTTGTTTAAAATAATAACTCTAAACACTATTTTTAGGGTTTGCCGACAGTTGTAGCAATGAAATATATATATATATATATATATATATATATATATATATATATATATATATAATAACAATTACCCCTAAAAATAGAAATGTCAAAAAATTTCCCGCCCATTTTCACTTTCTAATATTAGAAATATCATTAATTATTAATTAGTTTATTTTATATGATATTAGTTGAATTTATTGTAAATTTCCAAAAATATTGATTTTGTATATGAATATATATGGTATATAAACCTTATTATAATAGATGAAGTAAAATATATACGTGGTAATTGGTATGTGTAAATCGTAATATATGAAGTAAAAAATATATATGGTATGTAAATCATAATATATGAAGTAAAATTAAAAATTCAATTTTTTAATATACATAGATAATTAAATGACAACTTCAATAGTGTAATATACTTGAAATTCAAAGAATAATTTAATTAGACCAATGAAATAATACATACCACAATACTAATTTGAAGAATAATAATAATTAAAATATTGTGTGTAACTAATGAAAAATGAATTACAAATAAAATAATAATAATTTAATCTTAATGGATTTAATCTAAATTATAATATATTGAGTCAACTAAAAAAATTCATGCTGACATATAAACTCCATGTATCTGCCGAATTATATGTATACAGACGTTTTCTCAACTACAAGACCAGATTGAATTTTACAAGTCTCAGTACTTAAAATATCATAAAAGTATGTAGTGTATTTTATGTTATGCCAAAAAATATTGAATCTGTTATCACAATAACACAAATAATCAAATTTAAATTATGTAATTTATTATTTCTCTATTAATTTATCAATATGAATATTTTTTGTACATTTCTTTTTACAATCTAATGGTCATCATGATTAGATAGATATCTGTATATAACTTGATTTATATTTTAACATTACATTGTTTAGATATCTATTCCAAATATGTATATATTTTAAATATATATGACTAATCTTGATTTAAGTATATTATTTTTATAATGAACATAAAATACAATAAATTTAAAATCTTATAAATCTTTATGAATATAATGCATCAAGTGATATAATCCTTTAAAATGATAAATCTTTGCATAGTTAATCTATATTTTTCAATATTTGTAAAAATTAATATATATGAGTATTGAAATTGGATGTTTTCATGTAACACATTATGTACTACAAAGAATTTTCGAAATCAATATCTTTAAAATATGGAAAAACGATTTCCAATTTTAATTCATTAAGAAATTTAAAATATCGTATAGAATCATACATAATTGTATTTTTTATATTTTTAAAATGTATTAACACTTTGTTGATAATCGATAAAGGTAAACAAATATGTTTGGTAATCAAATGATATACGACTTTGGTATAATTAATTATGTAGTAATTATGGTAATACTTACCATATGATAACAATTATCTTCTTAAAAGTGGAAATGAATCTATTTTCTTGCTCATGTCAACTATTTAAAAGTAGAAATGCAATAATTTATTATTTTTAATAAGAATTATAAATTAAAAATGATAAAAAAATTATCTAAATATTTGATCAATCTCGAATATAAAATTTGCAAAAATTTGATCGAAATATTTTTATATGTTTTTTAACTTTACTTTATCAAGTTATTTATCAAGATATCCATACACATCAACAAGGATAAAGTCAAAATTTACCCAATGATGATAATTACACAATGTATCAAATGTTATTTTTGTTTTAAAATTACCAAAAAATTTAGTTAAAGTTGTAATTAAAGTAAATATCATAATTTTTCCAACATTTAACCCTATAATATATGATGTTCTTTCTAAATTAAAAGTACTAATTTAAAATTTATCTTAAAAACTTTTTTGTATTGACTTTTTTTAACTTATTTTTTACACCTTTTCGTTTTAAATATTGTACAAAATTCAAGAAAATTGATCTATATTTTTGTTCAAAAAATTCTGTAATTGAGAAATTTTGATTTTTATGGCATCTAAACAAATTAATATAATTTTTTTTTTAAAGTATGTTAAATTTAAATTTTTTATTTTTGAATAATATAAAATAATATCTCCATTTTATATACTCATTATGAGTATCTTATTGAACATATATTTACATAATTTTTTTCCAGACCAATTGTGACAAGTACAATTGATAAAATCAGCTTAGCTAACCTACCCACCTTGGGCACATGTGATCACCGTTGATGTAAAAAATCTAACACAACTATTAATTTTATATCTCAAATTTTAAAGGAATGATATATTTACACAACAGTGGTGGACATATTATGATATGTTCATGGTGGGCATGTGAACATTATCTTTGATAAAATAGTTTGACAACGTATGATGAACATAAGAAATATTTATAATTCGTAAATCACATATGCAATAAATTAAATTGAAATAACTCTAAATAACTATATTTTTTTATCATGAGCATTTTTTTGTTTAGAAAATTACAACATTTATAAATTTATATGCTCATGCATTATATGGGTACCAATTGACATTAATTTTTTTTTTCTTAAATTAACATTTTACATCAATTTGGAAATATTTAAATTTTATGATCGCGCATCACATGGTTAACAAATGAGACTGAAATTACTTTAAAAAAATTATTATTTTTGTATTCAACATTTTTACATTAAAATGGTAAAATTTAAATATGTCCGTGCATCGCACGAGACCTATACTAGTTTCATTGCTAAATTACCAACAAAATTTTATGTCGGTATTTTTCAAAATATCAACCCCAATTTGCTGACATTATCTAAAACTCCAAAAATGACATTGTTTTTGTATAATTAACCAACGATATTTCGTTGATAAACCAATTTGCCTACGGATTTGTTTCCATAGATAATTTTCCACAGAATTCCATCGGAAAGTTTTTGAAATAAAATTGATTTTCGAAGACATTCCATCGGTAAAAAGTCAATAATTTCCATCAGCAGAAAAGGAATTTTTTTTGGGTGAGATAAAATATAAACTATTGAGACGACTTTTCAAGTTTGGACTATTCATGTTATTATAATTTATCTTAAATCTTTTGCATCTATAATTCTTGTATGCCTAGTAACAATTGAATGCTGTCTTGAATACTTCCTTTCATTTAACACTTTATTAATTATTAAATCCTTTGAATCTGCATCCACATAAGTTTAGTTTGATAACAAATAAATAAAATCTTGAACAAGCTCTGGACTAAAAAAGTCAAATCTTGGAATGGAGAAATACGTAACATGGGAGTGATATTATATTATAGGGAAAAATTGTAAATTTAGAACACTATCTTTAGATCATTCACCAACGAAGGAAACTAATTTTTTATGCTGAATATTGAAATTGAATAGATAAAGTTGGAATAACAAGAAAAGAAAAACCAGGAAATAAAACAGAAATTACATATGATTGATAGGTTAAGAGAGCCATTGATGAATCACTTGACCACCTGCAAAGGCCTCTTAACAGTGGGAATCAGAAGCAATTCTTGTTTCCTTTTAGCACTGAATCCAGAGTCATCTGCCATATCCAAATCTTCATTCTTGATCCCATTCGGCATTCCCCAGTCGAAATGATACAGAAGCATGGCAAGCGAGAACTCCACATTCGCCATCCCAAACGACATCCCAGGGCATATCCTTCTTCCCCCGCCAAAAGGTATGTATTCAAAGCTATTCCCCTTATAATCAATTGAGCCATCCAGAAATCTTTCAGGTGTAAACTTATCCGCGTCCTTCCAATACTTGGGGTCTCTTCCTAGTGCCCATGCATTGATTAAGACTCTGGTTTTAGCTGGTAATTTGTATCCATTAACTTCACATGCTTGGCTGCTCTCTCTGGGGACTAAAAGTGGCAATGGTGGATGCAATCTGAGTGTCTCTTTGATTACTAATTTGAGGTATTTTAGCTCATCGAACTTGGATTCATTTACATATCCCTTGTCATCAAAAACCTTCCTTATTTCCTCTTGTGCCCTTTTCAGCATTGTCGGATTTTTGATCAACTCCGACATTGCCCAGTCTACAGCAGTTGCAGATGTCTCCCCACCAGCAGTGAACATATCCTGACCATAAAAACAAAGTCTTAAGTTCAAGTGTTTTCCTTCTGTGTGTGGATAATTAATATTTGTATTAATTTTGAAACTATCAATGTGCTAGTGTGAAGAGAACTAACCAAGAGTACTGCTTTAATATTGTTGTTAGTGAGAGGCATTTCAGATCCATCTTCTTGATATTTCAGGAGGACATCTGCTAGATCTTCTGATCTTTCCGTTGCATCATTGTTCGTCCTGTTGGCATTGGCTACTCTGTGTTGGTTGATCACAATGTCCAATACCCTATCTGTTTGCTGAAAAAGCCGATCTATCTTGGCCTTAGCTCCACTGATGAGGGAAATAAATTTAACAGATGGATAAAGATCAGCAATGCTGAAGCCTGAATGCATCTTCATAACCACTTTGATTGCCAATGCGATTGATTCCTGATCCTCAGTTTTGTTACCGACTGATGCTCTGGTGGTGATATCGAATGATGATTGGTAAACTTGTTCCGATAGATTAGCAGGTGATCCTTCCATTGAAGCAATCCATTTGCAAAGATTCATATTCTCCTCTTCTCTTATGGGCCGGAATGATTTTACACGCTTGATGCTCAAAAGCTCGAGAGTGCAAATCTTTCTCAGATATCTCCAGTATTCGCCATATGGGGAAAGGCCAATGTCCGTGAAGTCATAAGTCATGGCCTTCGCTAAACACCCGAGATCAGGCCTATTGGCGAAGATCTGATCATGGGTTTTCACCACTTGCTCTGCAACTTCGACTGACGAGACAATGATGAACGGAATCTCACCTAACTGTAGGCGCAGGATAGGGCCATATTTGGTGGATAAATCTTTGAAAACACGGTGGAGGGGAGAAGAATTGCCTGCAAGAAGGTGCAGGTTTCCTATCAAAGGGAGCCTTCTGGGACCTGGAATCAGATCGAGATCATTTTTTGCAGACTTCTTTCTCACTGATTTCACAACAATGAACATGAAAACCAGAAAGGAAAGAAGAGCAATGACAAACTCCATGTCTTTCTAGTGTTTCTCAATGATCTGCATTTCATTCATTTCTTACTGTATTTATTTCATTTCATCATTTGTCACCTAGCAACATCTAAATGCAAAAGATTTAATACATTCACCAAGTTGAAATCTTGTTCAAGGCAATATTAGGCATGTGGATGCAAAATATTTAGGATAAATTTATTGTCACGTGAATGTTCATAATTTAAAAAAATAATAATAATAACTCCTGATAATTTATTTTAATATGTATTTACAACCCTTCTTTCTTGATAGAACCAGAGACCATCTTAAATTATTCAATGAATGAGACAAAAAGTCCAATATAATTATGATATGTCAACTACGATCAAACCATCGCCCAATCAATTAGGTGGAAGGTGACTAGGGATAAAATAAGTGTAGTTATTTGTGGTTAGTTGTATTATTAAAATCAAGCGAAGTCAGTAACATGTGAAGTAAGTATCATTAGTTTATTACGTAAGGCAATAGTTACAAATATTGTTTAGAAATTGAAAATTTCCGGTCAACAACCTATGCAATATCACAATTATTTATGTGCACTGGGTGCACAGATCCTATTTGAGGGTGCATTTCATGCGTCTCATGTGTCCATATGCACGCTCACTAACCCAATCCCTAGTTTCGCAGTTATATTGGTCTAACATTTTAGTTTGGCGAACCCAATCTTTTAGTTATGTTCGCATAACTTTTTGTAGTGTAATATGACATACCTATAATACCTTTCAAAACTTTTATGTTGTAATAATATAACTTTTATACATAATAATTTAACATTTTCGTTATAATAATATAAACTTATGTTATTCTTTATGTACATAAAAGTTTTATTATAACATAAAAATTCAGTTATACTACATGAATTTTTTAAGTTAAAAAAGTTTAACATTCACTGAAAAGTTATGAAATATGTACATAAAAGTTGTACTATTACAACATAAACTTTATGACATAAATTGAAAAAAAAATATAGACGCGGATTCGGGTCTAATTGACTTGACCCAACCCGCACGCAGTGCATTCAAACACTACTCAATAGAATATAAATCATTATCATTACTTGTCACAATATATTATCTACACTGGAATGAAAGAATTAATGAAAAAAAGGAGGGTTTTTTTTTTTTTTTTTTTTTTTCAATTGAGCGAATTAGTATATGTACTTTCATTCGTTCAATCGAGTAATATATTTTTCATTTTTGAATATTTTTTCCTTGCTAGAAAATAAGGGAATGTTTAGGGACTTGACCTATCCAGATTTTGGATGAATTCAATTCAGTGACTTTAGTCCATGTTTAGATAAAGATTTACAAAATTCTACAATTATATCCTGATTTTCCTACATTTTCTATAATTCTTAACAAAAAGTAAAAGCATCCATTTTTTTCTGAAAATTCCAATAAATAACATCTATTTTTTCTAAAATTTCAATATGAAAATGACATCTTAATTATAATTTCTACACTAAAAAATCTCAGAACAAACATAAAACTTTCAAAATCCATAATCACAAAATCCTCCTAAATAACAAATTCAAACTTATAAAAGTCACCCTTACTTCAAAACAAACATTAACATTCAAATCTGGACTTGCAATGCTTTAATAAATTCAGAAATAAATTATATAAATAAATAAATAATTTCATGCGCATGTTATGTGATTGTGGACTTTAAAATACTACGTGAGATGGGACCTAATCAAACTACTAACCTCCGGACCCTCCACAGTTGACCAAATAATTTTTAAATCATAATTTTTTTTTTTTTTTGATAATAAATCATAAACTTAAACGCATAAAAAATTGGAATGGAATAAGTTGATAAAAAAATAAATCACTGAGATTCCCGGGCAAGGTGAGAGTTTTGAGGTTATATAAATTAGGAAAAAATAGAGGCTGTTTTTCTTGAATTTGCAGTATAATGTCGCATTCAAAAGAAGCGACTTTGCAATGGGGTGTCACCATGTGACAGGCGAGGCAATGGCTGGGAACTCATACACGAAAATATGGTTAAACGCAAAAATCAATTTAAAGTATTAACTTTTTTCATTTTACAATTTTAACTTTTTTTCTTTATTCTAATTACAATCTTGAGGGTTTAGAGTTTATCAAAATGTAATATAAATAAATTTTCTAGCCATTTTCAGGTATATGATTTAATTTTGCAACTTAAATTTTTTTTATTTTTAAGTCAATTGCAACCTCTAATTTAGGATACATTTGGATAATGTTAGAACTTGAGGTTGCAATTGGATAAATAAACAAAGATTATGTTGCAAAGTAAAAATAATTAAATCACGTGCGAGTCATGTGATCTCCACTTTACCGAAAAATTTGTCGGAAAAGTAATTTAGGTTGCATTTTGATAAACTCCAAAAGTTCAAGGTTGCAATCAGATTAAAAAAAAAAAAAAATTAGATTGCAAAGTGAAAAAAAGTCTATTTTTAGGTTAATTTTTGCATTTAACCTACAAAAATAATATTAGATTTTTAAATTAACCAATATATGATATTCTCAAATAAAAAAAGTATGAATTTTGTAAAATTGTCTCACAAATCTATTTAATTATGTGAGATGAATTAATATATACAATCCATAATTCACATACATATTATATTGTTAGATGGTCTCGTAATTTTTTTTGTGAAATATATATATATATATATATATATATATATATATATATATATGTAATTGGCGTACCTTTTATTACCTGATCATTATCTTTATTACCTTAAGCATTTTTTAACTTCCCAATAAAACTCCAGTTACATTTACATATTTATAAATAGAAAATATGTAATATTATATAATTTACTATAGCCATCTCCACGATCTGAGCGAAATATATATTTTTGATTATCTATGTCCAGGCGCCAAAAAAATAATCACATAATGTCCGATAGCAGCAAAAAATAATTTCGAAGTAATTATCGACAAGTTTCAACTCTAGTCCTTTTGATTGTTAACGTCACCACATTTTGGTAGAAATCGCATTCTAGAACCTTAAAGTCCGAATGGTTGTGCACCAATTATGCATTCCTCTCCAACATGAGAAGCTTTTAGGATGCAGATTGCCACTGAAATTATTGGAAGCTATGTCGATGATCTGAACTCAGGTATTATTCTTACACTTACACCAAGAAAAAGTTTCATAAAATTTGAACTCTTGTTTTTTTGAAGATGCAGAAAGATTAGGTTTGAATTTCTGTAATCTTTTATATTTTGTGTAATATAGTCAATTCGGATCAGAACTCTTCTAGAATCATGCAAAAGTATGGAAATCAAGGTAATAATCATTTTATGTTAAGTAGTGTTATTTGGTTATCATCAGCTAGAAATAAGGTCGCGATTTATGAATGCTTGATTACCTTGTAGATGACAACAACATTCTGCCTAATGGAGAGCATTAAAGAACAGTTTTCGCCCAAACAACATGAGGATTCATCAAGCTGCAGAATTATATCTCTCATCAATATTTAATGTATGTATTACACAGATTATTGTTAATGGTATTGCTTCAAACATCTAATATTGGAGACATCTCTCATTCTCAACAGAGAGAATGATGAAAAGGTGAAAAAACTAATTGCACAGTAAATCAATTTCAATTGGTATTTTCTTTTCTTTAAGGATTTTTGATTTAGTGATAGCAATATCTTTATAGAAAGGTTTGATGTGTTTTTTTTTTTTTAATCTTCCCTATTTTATGATATCTAGTTAGGTTTAAATTCAAAATGTAGAGATATCTGTCAAGTTTTCATGTCTTACATCTGTTGTTCAACTAAAGGAATTGTCCGTTCAAAATGGCCTAAGATATTGTCTACCTTCTTTGTATTAATTGAAAGGATAAAATGTTGGGGGGTGGTTTTTTAATTTTTTTTTTCTAAGGAGGGTTTCAATTGCAATGGATATCAATTGAAACACAAAAACTCCTATGTTGCTTTCATTACGGTATTTCTGAACAAGTTCCTGGATAACAAGCCTAAAGGTTTTCTTATTGATGATATTGATATTGATGATAGTGACGATATTGATGCTAGTGACGATATCGATCGTGACCTTGATAAGGAGCTGGAATTGCTAACTATGATGAATGCGCTAACTATGGATATGATGCCGGAAATAGACCGATTTTATATCACCCTTCAATTCGAATTGGCAAAAACAATGTCTCACGAATAGTTACCGTCCGTGAGACGGAACTCCATCACCCACAAACAATATGTGAATTGTAGGGTTTGGGTTGTGGTTGATTGAGTTGCGTGTTGACTGATTGGTTTGTCAAACCAATAAAGATAAAATTCTACTGCGAAATGAGCAAATGAATGAGTATAACGGCAAGTAGGGTCGATTCTCAGGGAACAATGACTAATTCTTTCGAGCATAAAACGAACCAAAGGGGTATTTTGATATCTACTAAATTAACTAAACCAAAAAAAATCAAATAAAATACAAATGAAACAACCAACGAATGATGAAAAGAAATATGAGAGAAATTAACCTCATGAAGCTCCGATTCAAGGATGTCGACATTCGATTGCATCATCGATCATAGGTTACAAATATCTTCTTGCACATTCAAGCATTTAACCTTAGACTAAACACGAAGCCATAGAGAAGTCCATGTTTTCCAAATTTAATTGATCGAACCCAGCATCTAATCAAAACTAGTTATTAACTAATTGGCGCACTTTTCAAATTAATTATAATTAACAACCGCATTAAACTCCGATGAAAACAGTTAAACCTAAACTGAAACCTAGAACCTAATAATCAAGATAACTGCAATTACTAAGCCTATGGTTCCGTTAGTCCTGTTGATTCATTAGGCAATTACACAATCCCAACAAAAGCATATCAACCTATTGCTACTAAGTACCAATCATTCAACAATCATACATCCTAGCAACATATAAAAGAGAAGTCATGGATAACATTAGCAATACATAATTCAAATCGAATTGTCAGATCAACCAAAATTATATATCATTATATGGAATTAAATCATGAATCAACAAATACTTGAAATAAAATCAAGCACAAAACCTCACAGTGATAGCAATCGAATTAAACGACCCTTGAATCAGAGAGAAATTTAGTCACTCATCATTTGATTAACCATCTCCATGTAAATCTTCAAAAGAGAACTAGAGAGAGAAAACCTAAAAAGTGTGTACGTAGAGAATTGAAGAATTTTCTTCTAACCCTCATGAAACTAAAGAACTAAAATCCTAAGGACATAAAAGTCCATTACAAAAAGATAAGAGATAAATCTCTTATTTGTCCTTTCTTTCCTATCAAGTCATTTAAACCCATTTGAAATGGTCCTCCTTCAAACCCATTGAGTCAATCTTCACAATTTAAGCATAATTTGATCCTTTTAACCCTAATTTTCCTCAAAGCCCATCAAAGTCCATTCCTACAAATAACAATAATAATTAAATCAATTAAAGCATAAATTGACTATAACCGATGATAATTATGATGATAAAATATATACAAATAGAGACAAATCATTGACCTGTCTCACGTAATGCAATAAAAATCTGTGAGATGGACCCACAAACGACTCAGTGCAATTGAAATTAGGAAATTGATTATGGCATTTGATCGGGTTTTGGACGGAGAAATTATGTAGGGTCCGACAGAATATTGATGCTTTAGATTAGGGAAGTTGAATGTAGAACTCATATTACTGAGCATGCTTTTTCTAAAAACAAAATTCTCAAGAAAAAATTGTAATCGTAAAATTTCAATTCTCAAGATAAACTTGTAATCATTATATTTTTTAGAATATGTTTTCATACATTCATTAAGTCGGATCATTGAAATCCAACTAACAACAAATTGATAGGAGAACCTTAAATTGACAAGTACACAACATATTTGACTTTTTTAAATATTTGCAGAATTAAGAATCAATAACAAAATTGTTTTAATACCAATGCCAATGATCAAAATAAATACTCATCAAATGATACAATTACTTCATGATCAACAAAAAAACAAAAATTTGACCAAGTACATCATCCACAATTTCTATTCATCTCTGCATATATTCTCAACAATAATTTGGTTAATGAATTTTACTGATGCATGCAGTCAATGCCTGAGTAGTTCGTGCGATCCATTCTCAGAGAAATGCGGAGGAACAAATGTGATTGGATGCTCTGTGTGACGTACATATCGCCGGAGAAGATCGCCGGAAATTGATCAGAGAATGTGGAGAGGAAACTGTGTTCATTGATTATGAAAAGTAAGTTCCAACATCTTCCATGAGCTACATATATAGCATTATCATGTTAAATGTTAGCCTGCCCAACTCAATGAACACGAAGTGTTTGATGAAATGACTAAATGAAAATTGGAACCATATTTGAAAGAAAAAAAAAAAGTTGAGGAAATGTTTGGATGATGAATTTAAACTACTATTAAGAGGTGAAATTTCATAGATAAAGTTGGAATAACAAAAAAGTAAAACCGGCAAACAAAACAGATATTACATATGATGGGAGCATATCATTTAACCAGCTGCAAAGGCCTCTTAACAGTGGCAATCAGAAGCAAATCTTGCTTCCTTTTAGCACTGGAACCAAAGTCGTCTGCCATATCCAAATCTTCATTCTTGATCCCATTCGGCATTCCCCAGTTGAAATGATACAGAAGCATAGCAAGCGAGAACTCCACATTCGCCATCCCAAACGACATCCCAGGGCATATCCTTCTCCCCGCGCCAAAAGGTATGTATTCAAAGTTATTCCCCTTATAATCAATCGAGTTATCCATAAATCTTTCAGGTATAAACTTATCCGCATCCTTCCAATACTTGGGGTCTCTTCCTAGTGCCCATGCATTGATTATGACTTTGGTTTTAGCTGGTAATTTGTATCCATTAACTTCACATTCTTGGCTGCTCTCTCTGGGGACTAATAGTGGCAAAGGTGGATGCAATCTGAGTGCCTCTTTGATTACTAATTTGAGGTATTTTAGCTCATCAAACTTGGATTCATCTACATATCCCTTGTCATCAAAAACCTTCCTTATTTCCTCTTGTGCCCTTTTCAGCACTGTCGGATTTCTGATCAACTCTGACATTGCCCAGTCTACAGCAGTTGCAGATGTCTCTCCACCAGCAGTGAACATATCCTGCATTTGAATAATTAATATTTATATTACTTTTAAAAAATATCAATGTGCTAGTGTGAAGAGAACTAACCAAGAGTACTGCTTTAATATTGTTGTTAGTGAGAGGCATTTCAGATCCATCTTCTTGATATTTCAGGAGGACATCTGCTAGATCTTCTGATCTTTCCGTTGCATCATTTTTCGTCCTGTTGGTATTGGCTACTCTGTGTTGGCTGATCACAATGTCGAATACCCTATCTGTTTGCTGAAAAAGCCTATCTGTCTTGGCCTTGGCTCCACTGATGAGAGAAAGAAATTTGACAGATGGATAAAGATCAGCAATGTTGAAGCCTGATTGCATCTTCATAACCTCTTTCAATGCTGATGTGATTGTTTCCTGATCTTCAGTTTTGTTACCAACTGCTGCTCTGGTGGTGATATCAAATGATGATAGGTAAACTTGTTCCGATAGATTAGCTGGTGATCCTTCCTTTGAAGCAATGCATTTGCAAAGATTCATATTCTCCTCTTCTCTTATGGGCCGGAATGATTTTACACGCTTGATGCTCAAAAGCTCGAGAGTGCAAATCTTTCTCAGATATCTCCAGTATTCGCCATATGGAGAAAGGCCAATGTCCGTGAAGTCATAAGTCACAGCCTTCACTAAACACCCGAGATCAGGCCTATTGGCGAAGATCTGATCATGGGTTTTCAGCACTTGCTCTGCAACTTCGACTGACGAGACAATGATGTAAGGGATTTCACCTAACTGTAGGCGCATGATAGGGCCATATCTGGTGGCTATATCTTTGAAAACATGGTGGGGAGGAGAATTATTGCCTGCAAGAAGGTTCAGGTTTCCTATCAAAGGAAGCCTTCTGGGACCTGGAATCAGATCAAGATCACTCTTTGTAGATTTCTTTCTCACTGATTTCACAACCATGAACATGAAAATCAGAAAGGAAAGAAGAATAATGACAAACCCCATGTCTTTCTAGTGTTTCTCAATGATCTGCATTTCATTCATTTCTTAGTGTATTTATGCATAGATACAGACATATAAGTGTTTAATAATTCCTCATTTGTCACCTAGCTAGCAGCATCTAAATGCAAAAGATTTAATATATTCACCAAGTTGAGTTCTTGTTCGGGGCAATATTAGGCATGTGGATGCAAATGATTTAGTATAAATTAATTGTAACGTCAATGGTCATAATTTAAAAAAAAAACTCCTAATAATTTCTTTTAATATGTACTTCAATTTTCTGACGCTTCTTTCTTTGATAGAACCAGAGATCATCTTAAATTATTTGATAAATGAGGCAAAAAGTCTAATATGATTATGACATGTTGGAAGGTGACTAGGGATAAAATATACATAGTTATTTGTGGTTAATTATATCATCGTCTAAGTTAAGTCAGTAACACATGATTTAAGTATCAGAGGTACGATCCTATAGAACATATCCTGTTCATTTAAAATTTCCAGTCAACAACCTATGTAATATTATCATTATCATTACTTGCCACAGTATATTATATACATTGAAATGAAGGAATTTATGAAAGAAAGGAAAGAGATGCATATTAGTGTGTGTCTATATATATATATATATATATATATATATATATACTAGTTGAGAACATGTGCGTTGCACGTGGAGAGACAAACTCGTGAGAACCATTTTTTGGTTGATTTTGTGGGTTTTTTTTCCCTTTCACTTGTTTAATATATTTTTGAAGTGTGTTCAATGTCCGTATAAGAATTTTAATTTTCATTGCTAAAAATTCATATTTGTAGATTTTTTTATTTGTTAAGTCCATAAAAATGTAATTATTATATCATACCTTTTTATTTGAATTCTTCATCTTCACTCTCAGTTTCAAACTCATTATATGTAGGTAGAGGTGTGAAAATTTTTGAAGAACTTTCCGATAATTTTATAAGTTTGTCTTTTCCTAATTTCAACAGTGAAAAATTAGCCTTTTATAACAACAAAAATATTTTAGACTTTTATTTAAATAAAAAAAATGCTAAAGTATAAAAAGAGATTTGTTATGTACCTGGTTTGAAGATTTGTTTGTAAATAACGTTTTTGGTTCTTGTATTTTCCCCTTTTTTTCCCCATTTTTGGATTTATCAACACTTTGGTGGATGTCATATTAGTCCCTCTTGAAAGAGCTACATACAATTGTCCATGAGAAAATACAGGTTTAGGCAAGTACACACCAACATTAGGAATTGTTTGTCCTTGAGTTTTGTTGATTGTCATCGCGAAACAGAGACTAATGGGGAATTGTTTATGCCTAAATTGGAATGGATATCCTTCACTTTCTGCAGGTGATAGGGGTATTTTGGGAATCAACACATGTTTTCCAATATGTTGTCCAAAAATGATTTCAGCGTCAATTACATTATTTCTAAAATTTCTGCAAACCATTCTTGTGTCATTACATAAACCATTTGAAGGATCCAAATTTCTTAAGAAAATTATTGGGCAATTTCTCTTCAATACCAATTTATGAGGAGGTAAACCATTTGGAGTCAAAGAATTTAAAAGTTCCTCTCCATAATGTTTATCTGTTTCATTAGTTGCTTCATCAAAACTATTAAAAGTTTTTGGATCTCCTCGGAATATGGATATCAGCTTATCATTCAACTTATCAATTTATTGCTTCATTAAAACATTCAAAAATGCTTTCATCTACTTCACGTAATCCTTTTTTTTATGCACATTCTTTAAATGTTGAGCATTGCACACCATCTGCTGTCAACAAATACTCAAAAGATGTTGGCCCTTTCACATGATTCAAGAGTAATCGAATATAGTATCTTTCTCCTTCTGTGGATTTGCTGCATTAATACGTTCAATCACCTCTCTTTTTTTCCTTTCTCTCCAACATTTGTTTTTTCTATCCCACACATAATGCTCTGGAAACTCTTTGTACAGATATTGTTTAGTTTTTTTACATTGAGTGCATGTAGAAAAATATTCTATGAGCATCGTCTTGGAAGTATAATCATCCGCCAATAATTATTCCAAATTTTGATTATTCCAATATGTGACAGAATGTTTATTTCGCAGATGAAGCTGTAAGTTGAAAATTGCAGGGTATATCTCATTTAAATTGAATTCAATAATTCTCTATAATGCCTCATGAGTCGACACCCATCTTGTATCTTGGAATTGTTTGATTTCATCGATCACATTATCACCATCATCTTAGGTTAGATTAACTGCCACTCTATCATGACCTTTGTAAATATACTTGTAAAGATACTTCACAACTGTCACCCCCAAGCATATCTCAACATTGATGTGACAGTTATATCTGGATAACAAATATGGATTGTAAGGAACCACCCATTGATTATTCAATTCAACATTGCGAACTTCAACAACCATCCCATTTTTTCGTCTTCTGTAGATTGGATAACTATCTTTCCTTGTATGGTGTTTTCACAAAAAGGTCTTGGATAATGAGATTTGCACTTACCTACAGATTAGAAGGGAAATGAATCACTAAAAGTCAATGAAATATAAACAAAATAAAAACAAAGAATGACTTAAAAATTTATAACATTAGCATTTGATTACTAATGAATTCTAATATAATTTGATACAAATATTTTAATGAGTTTATAATTTTGATGGATAACGACATTTGCACTTACCTTTTTCCATACATGAATTTTTCAAATTTTTTTCGCCACATGATTCATGTAACATGTGTTTCTTCACTAATTCATATATTCGAGGATTATTTTCTTCATTAGGAATTTTAACACATACAAACTTATAAAACTGGTCAGTTGTATGAATTGTATATTCACCCTTTAGAATTATAAGTAGATGAGCATGTGGTAGTCCTCTTTTCTGAAATTCGACCACATGAACATGTGCAGCAACTTTTCCGAATATTTATTTCTTAAATAATTGATCTTTCAATTCATGCAATTTTGCTCGGAAAACTCTCACAGCTAAATCTGGACAATCTTGAGTGCATCAAGATATCTCCTTCGCATATCCCTTGGGCCACCAATAAATGATGCAGGAAAAAAAATTCTCGATCCAACTTCACTACCATGAAATTCACCTCTAAAAACACTATCCATGATCCCTTGGTAGAATTTAGTTCTCAAATTTACTTAGTTCAAACGGAAAAATTGTAATCTTGTTGTCTCCAATTTTATATAACTATCAACTGCATATTGTTGTAACAATCTTCCTGTAAATAATAGAGTAGAGTGTCTTAGATCTCTAATTTGTAACTTATAACAACTGTATTCTCTACAAGAGACTCTTTTTACATTTTCTTTTACGGCAATTGATTATGAGAAACAATGGTTGGAATGATTAGAATGAACATAAACTCTTTGATCAGAGTTTTTAGAAATACGTATGTTGTAGTACATACCTTCTTGCTCTTGGGATATAATTTCCTCTGGAGTAGACCTTGATGTAAGTCTAGAAGCATTCAAGACATTTGGTACATTTGCTGCAATTGTATATGTATTAAAAAATCCAATAAAATTAAATTTTGAAAAAAGTTAACTATTTCTTAAAATATGTATGTTCTTGAAATATAATATAACATAAATATGTACATTTTTCCTTATGAATATTTTGGTGTCATCTTGTTTCACCTCTTGGAAATAGAAGAGGGTATTGTAAAGGGCCATAATATCCAAAATAATGCATTGTTCTATATTGGTCTCCAGAATGAGCACTAACAATAATATCTCATTCAAACCCTACATTATCATTATTTTCCTCAGTCCAAACGGCTGCAACTTGATCTGCTATCGGAGCATTATAAACTCGCCGATCTAATCTCACATCTTTTGTGATACAAAGTTGTACATCATCTAGAGAAGAATACTATGTTAGTCTTCTAAAGATTTTGGCATATGGATTTTTCTCTTGTATTTCAGTGAGCTTCCATACAAGTCCTTCTGATACATGTGAATTAAGGCACATTCTATTCCTAGTTTCATTTTTCAGTATCAAAAAAATATAACTAAAAATTAGCCGGTTTGTTTCCATTAAGACTCAAACTTGGGAGATTGTGATAAATCATTCCTTGTACTCGAAAAGTGAAAACTCCTCGTCGTGCTGAAGCAAGATCTTTATCCAATTTTACTCCAATGGAATGAATGAGAATATGGAATTGTATGAACGTATATTTTTCCGAAAATCAATAGATTCTTTCGATTGAGAAGTGTATAGTTCGTACAATTTCTCTGGAACTTCTGAAACTGCAAGTTTAACTTTTCCATTATCACAACAAAACGTGGGAGGCTCATACTCAAATCTTGTAGCTCCACAATGAATGCAACTTGGCATTGTTTTTAGTTTATGTTCCCTAACATTAAAATTCATAATTAGATAAATATATTAATATATAATTTTCAATTTTATATGAAAAAAGTACTTCAATACAAAGTTTAAAGAATATTAAAAAAATATACCTTCAAAGTTACTTAGATTCGCTTGAACTTGTAAATTACATGTTGCTTGTCTCTTTTCACGATTCTACAAAACATGTTCAACATATTTTTTTTCTTAGCATCATTAAGATTTGCATATCTTCTCTTTTTGTTCAGCAAGTTTCCTTTGACGACATATATATTTGGTGCCAACTGTTCAAACATACAATCATTAAAAAATTTAAATCCAAGAAGGTTAAATAATAATAAATGAAGATAAAATAAAAATATAAACAAATTTAATTCTAACAAAAAATGATTAGATCTTACGAATATCACCAATTTTAGGATCAGTATCAATTCCACTCGTCTCAAACATTGCCACTTTTCTTTGACTATATTTAAAAAAAAGGAGTTACTAAAAACTTTTAGTAATAAGTTTTCGTTATGTTTATAAATCTTTTTTTAAAATTTGTCATCATACTATAAATTAAAATTATTGGATTTAGTTGAAGATTTTAAGATTTGATAAATCTATTTGTACAATTAATTAACTTCGTAAAAATTATTATTGTCACAAATAAGCGTATTACCAACATAATTGAAATTACTTAACTACTTAAAATCGGGTAATTAATACTATATTATTTTTTTACTGCCAGAAGAAAAATATATATAGCATAATATGTTAATGAACTATCGATTCAGGACAAAGTTCATGCATATCTTAATGTAATAAATTTAAGATAAATAAAGATGTGGCCAAATATACTAATTCCACACTGATATATGTATGTACAACTTGTTTATAGGCGTGCTTGTTCTAGGCTACATAAATAATACTACAGGAAACAATGATATCTTGAACAATGATAACAGGGAAAGAAGTTCAAATATACAAAGATTATAATATTAATAAAAAATAATCAAGAAATAATGACAGATTTCATCATTTATTGACTATGCAACAATATTCTTTTACTAAAAAATTATTAAAAAAACTAATTAAAACCCCCAATATATGAAAATTAGGGAAAAACAGAATCCAAGAAAAGGTCATGCAAGAAAAAATAACAAAAATATACAATGCTCATGAATTTCACATTGATCACAAAAACATTAAATAAATTTGAAGACAAACCACTATCACCAATTATGAAAACCTTGATGAGATAATCGTAATATGATCGTGCTCTTGCCAATGGTACTTGTTATGTTGTTGTATAATTAATACAAATATGTCATATATATATATATATAATGTGTTCATATAAAATTAAAATCCTAATAAACTTATATTGCAATTAGATATAAATAGTTTCCTTCATTAGGACTCTAAATTAAAGTCCTAACGAAATTCTAATTAAATTAGATATGGAGAATTTTTTAATTAGGACTTTAATTTACTAAGCATTAGTTAAGATTTTAAATTAGAGTTATAATAAATTGGTTTCATAATTAAGTCAAATTTTTGTTAATGGAAGTTCTGAATACAACTCCATTATTTATCTCCACCATCCAATTTTAAAAAAATCGACGACCTTAAAAATGAAAATTTTTATTTACAACCTACAAAATTCATTCATATAATTACTCTCTAAAATAAGCATACAACCTACAAAAAGAACTCATCTACTTTATCGATTTTTCTTTCCTTTGATCATTGCTCAATCTCACTCCATCTTTTAAAATATTTTTTATTCGATTTTCTCTTCGGTGGCACTCTGATTGATACACTCATGTAAATAGCTGAATTTGTTTACGTGCATGAATGTGTTTATATGAAATATAAAAGAGACAATTTTTTTAATATCACTTTATGTAACCGATAAGAATTTCCCATTTCTTCGATTTCATATATAAACTAATTTTTTTTTCATTTAATAATCCATTATATCTTCCAATTCTATATTTCAATTCTCAACTAAATCCTTTCAACTATTGATATCACCTTCATATTAAATCAAATTAAATTAAATTTGTCATTGAATTTTAAATAATTGGATGTATATTAATTTTCGCATAGATTAATATTATTCAAAACTATGCTTATAATATATCATTGAAAGGCTCTTTAAATATATATTAATATAAGACTAATTTTAGTTTAAGATCGATCTGGAAAGTGTTCATCTCTTGAGCCTCAGATTGAGAATGTGGAGACAATTGACTTGTCTTTTGCTAGTGGTATGTAATGCTGAAGTCTGTGGAATTTGATGTAAAGATTTCACTATTTTGTCTCTTTAGAGAAAGACTGGTTGATATGGTCTTAATGCTTGTTGATTCTTTTAAAAATTTTAGAGTGCATTGAACAGATGGTGTTGGATATGCATAACAAGTCTGAAATATCTCCCAGCCTCAGGGATGTAGTAGATCAATTTGGTGACCAAAGACGATTTGAATCATATTCTTCTGGTCTGGTTAATGAGAGTCCTGATGTTGACGCTGAAGTAGATGGTGACACATTTGGGGATTCCGGAACGTGGGACTTTGATCATGATGACCAAGCAAGTGTGGTAGACGAGGGCATTCATGATCAGGATACAATCTTCCCAAGTCATCTAGAAGTTCCTGATTTGGTGGATATTTCATTGATCAAAATTGCCTGCTAGTCTCTTGCATGTTTCAACATTTTGAAAATGAAAATATATAGAAAGTATAACTTATCTACTTTTTTGCAGGCTGATGAACAATTAAGTGTTTTTTTAAGACTTACTCACCCTCAAGTAGTCAATTGACTCATAAACACCCGCATTAGGAGAAGTTATATGTTAAGTGACTTAATTGTGTAACTGGAAAAAATATACCTCAAGATAGTTTAACCCATCTCATTCTTCAAAAGAATATTATGAAGGCAGTGAGATGTGAAGTGAGAATGGACCACATGTAAACAGAATACATATTTGTTGAGCATTTGGTCGATTTCCACTATAGTTAATCAATGATGCCATATTCTTTTTATGCACTGCCCCATGGTGCCAAATTTGCTGTATAGATATGTTTTCATTGCAATCTAGCAGTGTTTTGAATTTTGTTAAAGAGTGACATCGTACCACTAAGCAATTTGTGCAGAATACTTATAAGTATTATGTATGAATGGAAAATATATGAGTTGTTATTTTTAATATTCCTTGTTCTTATGATGTACTTATATTATGTTACTTATAATATTTCGTGTTATAGGTCAAGAGGCTTCCGTATTCTACAACACTATAGAAGGTTGATTTGTTTTTTTTTCCTTTTAAGTCTTAATATTATTTTTCAAATTAATTTCTTTTGGTTTTGCTTTTTTTTTTTTTGTTATTTGTTATCTTCTGTTGGTGTTTAGGAAGGGCATGCTCTCAGTATTCTTAGGGATATATTTCTTGCCAACATTCCTGTAAGTTCGGTTTCAGGTTATGTTTAATTCACCTTTTACTGTTTACTAATAGTCTCTATACAACCCCCAACCATCTCTACCCCTGTACCAAACCAATAAATCTTTTCTCAGGTGCGTGAAAATAATTTTCGTCCAAAATGCATATATGCTGCTGTAATGTTGAGGCGAATGATGGAAGCAATATTAAACAAGGATACAATGGATGACAAGGTACACCAGTCATCCCAACATAATTGTGTTTACTTTCATCAGTAACGAGAAAATTTGGGTGTATTAATCTTAAGCTAACACACATAAGCTATTTCTTCATCACTGTTTGGGGGGGAAATTCCAAATTTAGGACAGTAACTTTACCTCATTCACCATATAGGGACAATATCTTTTCGGGCTTTGAAATTGAGACTGTATGTTTCAATTTGGGCGAATTTAGGACAATCAGCCCGAATCGATGAATTTCGGGCTGAATTGCACGTGAAAGTCACGTGAATTTCGGGCTTTTAAGCCCGCTTCCTCCGGTTCACGTGACTTTCACGTGCAATTCAGCCAGAAATTCATCGATTCAGGCTAAATTGTCCTAAATTCGCCCAAATTGAAACATACAGTCTCAATTTCAAAGCCCGAAAAGATATTGTCCCTATATGGTGAATGGGGTAAAGTTATTGTCCTAAATTTGCTATTTCCCCCTGTTTGGGTGTATTCAAAGTTGCTAAATAACCGAACCAAATAAACTGAATAGCATCGGTTTTTTTGTTTTTATTTGATATTTTGCTCAATTCTGAGGCGTGTTCAACATATTGTATCGGGGATTTAGTTCTAGTTCAGTGATTGGACACTGTATACTTTCTCTATGGCAAATTAGTCCTAGAAAACATGTTGGATATTTTATGAACAACACCCCACACATATTCATCCACTAATTCATTTTCACTAGAATAAGCTTTTCTGATGGATCTATTGTCTACTCTACATGCCAAGGGTACATTTAGATTATAAAGAAGCAGATTTGGGGTAGATTATTCTAGGAGTTTAAGATTGGAACTCAGTGATAATTAAACCTAATTGTATTTTTTCCCTTGTCTCGAATTCTTCATGTTGTCATTGATTATCCGTCTTAGCTTCTTCATGTTTTTGTTTCTTACTTAATACTGGTTTCTGATTGTAGGAGTTTAGCAGACACAATATCTTGTTAAATACCAGGGGCTTGTTCACATTCTATTATTGAACTTGATAATTAGACTGGAGCTGTAAAGGTGAGTTCTTATTTATTGAACTTCTGTTATTTTCATTGAAAACTGTTGATCTTATTGTAAAGGCTTTCAAATACTGCCCCTGACAAGTGCATGCAAACATAATATGTACTTTTTGTGCTGGAAACCTTGTTTTTTTTTTGGCACTTTTTTTTCTAAATTGAATATAGATCTACTGTTAATTTATTGGTTTACTTTTCAGTTCGAGTTCTTGTCTATGTTGTCTTTTTATGTTTTAATTTTAATGCTTTGCTAGGCCTGCCATTTGTTATGCTTCTTATTTAAAGATCTCTTGGGGGATTTTGAAGCATGTGCTGAAATGCTTATTCCGGTGAGAACAGTTCCTCTTTGTAGTTGCCTAATTGGTGATAGCTGACATATATGTTCTTGCTTCTCACTTGCTGCTCTGTAATTTAGGTCCTTTTCAAGCTTGTTGTCATAACAGTGCTTGTAATTCAGGAGTCTGCAGATTACTGCATAAAAACGGTAATGTTTTACTTTGTTGTTCAGAGTGTTATTTTGTCAATTTAATTTAATGTCCTGTAATTTGTTGTCCTTTCTGATATATTTGATGTTCAGATGTTGTGCAATTGCAAAGTTTCCTGGGTACTTCCTCGGATTGTTGATTGTGCGAAAAATGATCGCAATGTTGTACTCCGTGCAAGGTATGATTTTGTTTGCTTAGTTCTTTGCTCTACTATTCATTGTGGTTTTTATAGTCTGCAAGAGTATGAAGCCATTGGATTCCAAGTTTTTTGGCCAACTATTCATTTTGCCTTTGTAGTAATGCTCTACTTCCTAAACTAGGTGTTGTGAGTTAATGATACTCATTTTCTACATTGTGTATATGGTTTACATTATAGGACCAAAATTGCAATTCCCTACTTTCATCGATCTGTTTTCTAGTTCTTGATGAAGATTATGCTTACACCACATTTTGTTT
The DNA here is from genome assembly GCA_946896805.1 of Scutellaria galericulata. Taxonomy (NCBI): domain Eukaryota; kingdom Viridiplantae; phylum Streptophyta; class Magnoliopsida; order Lamiales; family Lamiaceae; genus Scutellaria; species Scutellaria galericulata. The sequence continues at coordinate 12,887,214 of OX335789.1, forward strand.
TCTTGTACTTAATATATCGAACACCTCCTTGAAAATGAGAAGGGCCATCGTTGAGCTCTGCAACATCATTGCCACACGAGGGGCCCATCTAGCTGCAGCTGGCGTCTTGGGGGTATTGAAGAAGATGGGAAAGGATACACCACCAGAAAATGGTGAAAAGACGGTCGTGGCCATGGATGGTGGGCTTTATGAGCACTACACAGAGTATAGAGAGTGCTTAGAGAAGACAATGAATGAGCTGCTCGGAGAGGAAACTGCTGCAAGTATATTAGTCGAGCATTCAAATGACGGATCAGGTATTGGCACCACTCTCCTTGCTGCCTCCAACTCACTATACGACGAAAGCAAGTCATCATGATCAGATTGTAACCATTTCCCATCACCCAAATTCATGTTTCAGCACTTCTAATATAAGCAAAATAAGTTCAAGAATTCTTGTTTAAATTCATCCAACCAATTTTTTTGTGGAGTTTGTATGAATCTTGTCCTTGCAGTGGCTTATTGCAGAAATTTCATTCTTCATTACTTTTACATTGGCTTATGTTAATTTATTCCAGATTAAAATACAGTGAGAAACATTAAAAAAAATTATTATATCCCTATTAATAATAGTTGTTCAAACACGAAAATGAGTGCAATTTATAAACGATGATTCAAATTGATATTGTCACTCTTGAAAAGTGCAGAAGTAGTGTTCCAACTTGAAGAATTGCAAAAAAAAAAAAAAAAATCAGATATGAAAGGGTTTTTTTTTATTCACTAAATGTCTTTGATTTGGGGTAATTGATAAAGTTTGTCGTTATTAATTATTCTATGTAATTTATTTTCTAAAAGTAGAGATGTATTATTGGTTAATAAGACTCTTAAATGACTAAGAGGTCTCAGGTTCGATCCCAGTCTTGCATATTTTTTTGTATTTTCATGTTAACTTAAATATTCAAATAATAAATTAGTATTTTGTATATTCTGCTAAGTAGTATTTGGATTATTGGTTAATTATATTTTCATGTTTACTTAAATATTCAAATAATAAATTAGTATTTTGTATAATTGCATATTTTTTTGTATTTTCATGTATACTTAAATATTCAAATAATAAATTACTCCCTCTATTTCATTTTAAATGACGTTTAGGAACTTAAAAATCATTTCTATATAATTGACGTTTTGATAACTTTTTCCACATATACCCCTATAATTAATTAGCATCTAAATTAAATACATTGTATAGTATCAATAGTGACATGCACTAATAATAATTGAACATTAATCATTGAAATTCTAATGCATGAACCATCATTAATGAGGGGTATTTTAAGAAAAAAAATATATTCTTAATTTGTGTGTAGAGCTGTAGGAAGTCAATTAAAAAGGAATGAAGGTAGTAGTATTTTGTATATTCTCCTAAGTAGTACTTGGATTATTAGTTAATTAAGAAATTTAAGGTATTATATTTGACCTTAATCCCATTGTAGATTTAGCTTTTTAATTTTCACTAATTTAAATAATTAATTAACAAAAAATATTCAGATAATTAATTACTGAAATATTACAATTTCATTATATATAATTAAAATTTGAAGTTAGAATAGTTGGATTATTGGTTAACTTAGATACTCAAGGTCTCAAGTTCTTAGATACTCAAGGTCAACACATGATAAGTTCAATCTCAATATATTTGTCTACAATTTAAACAAATTGATATTGTTGATCAATTGGTTATTACATGATTTCAAAGGGCCTGGGTTCGAGTTCTAGCAATAGTGAACATGATGCTATTTTTTGTCAGTAATTAGTTCAAATAATTAATGACGAAAAATATCGTTATAAAAGTATATTTTTTACGACATCGAAAATCGTCACCAAATAATATTGCGACGAAATAATTTTGTTAGTAATAAGTTCAAATAATTAATGACAAAAAATAGCATCGTTATAAAAGTATATTTTTTACGACATCGAATATCATCACCAATTATTATTAGAATCGTCACCAAATAATATTGCGACAAAATAATTTTGTTAGTAATAAGTTCAAATAATTAATGACAAAAATAGCATCGTCATAAAAATATATTTTTTATGACGTCGAATATCGTCACCAATTATTATTAAAATCGTCATCAATTATTATTGTGACAAAAGAATTTTGTCACTAATTAATTCAAATAATTAATGACAAAAAATAGCACCGTCATAAAAATTTATTTTTTACGACATCGAATATCGTCACCAATTATAATTAAAATCGTAACCAATTATTATTGTGACGAAATAATTTTGTCAATAATTATTTAGAATAATTAATGACGAAAAATAGCATCGTCATGAAAATATATATTTTTATGACATCGAATTTCGTCACCAATTATTATTAAAATCGTCACCTATTATTATTGTGACGACATAATTTATGTCGTCATGAAATTTACAAATTAGTGACGAATAAAATTATCAATGGTGACAAAATAAAATTTGGTCACCGTTTCTAGTATTTTAATGACGAAAATAACATTTGTCACCTTTAAGTAACAAATTGTGACGATTTTTTTGTCGTCGTAAAAATATTCGTCACAAAATGTGTGATTTCTTGTAGTGAGATTCAAAATGTTCAAGATTACAAAAGAAAAAATAATCAAAACATATAATTTTTTTAAGAAGAGTTTGAAATATAAAGGACTCTTGTTTTTTATAATCAAATAGAAAAATATATAAACTAAATTTTTTTTTTCATTTAGTAATCCATTATATCTTCCAATTCAATATTTCAATTCTCAACTAAATCCTTTCAATTATTGATATCACCTTCATATTAAATCAAATTAAATTAAATTTGTCACTGAATTTTAAAGAATTGGATGTATATTAATTTTCGTATAAATTAATATTATTCAAAAATATGCTTATAATATATCATTGAAAAGCTCTTTAAATATATGTTAATATAAGACTAATTTTAGTTTAAGATTCAAAATGCTCAAGATTACAAAAGAAAAATAATCAAAACATGTAAGTTTTTTAAGAAGAGTTTGAAATATAAAAGGACTCTTATTTTTTATAATCAAATAGAAAAGTGTAACACTTCCGTGCAACTGGTGCACAGAGTTGCACGGAAGACCTTTATGTTATAAATGTAGTACATTTATGTACAAATATCCGTACCTTTTAAAATGAACATGCATAAAGGTGTTACAAGGTACTACATTTATAACATAAAGGTGTGGATTGCACGGTGCAACTGGTGCACATAAGTTTTTGCCAATAGAAAAATATATAAACTAAATCTTTTTTTTCATTTAATAATCTATTATATCTTCCAATTCAATATTTCAATTCTCAACTAAATCCTTTCAATTATTGATATCACCTTCATATTAAATCAAATTAAATTAAATTTGTCATTGAATTTTAAAGAATTGGATGTATATTAATTTTTGTATAAATTAATATTATTCAAAAACATGCTTATAATATATTCCTGAAAAGCTCTTTAAATATATGTTAGTATAAGACTAATTTTAGTTTAAGATTCAAAATGTTCAAGATTCCAAAAGAAAAATAATCAAAACATGTAATTTTTTTTAGAAGAGTTTGAAATATAAAGGACTCTTGTTTTTTATAATCAAATAGAAAAATATATAAACTAAATCTTTTTTTTTCATTTAATAATCCATTATATCTTCCAATTCGATATTTCAATTCTCAAATAAATCCTTTCAATTATTGATATCACCTTCATCTAAATCTCTTTTTTTTTATTTAATAATCCATTATATCTTCCAATTCAATATTTCAATTCTCAACAAAATCCTTTCAATTATTGATATCACCTTCATATTAAATCAAATCAAATTAAATTTGTCATTGAATTTTAAAGAATTGGATGTTAATTAATTTTCGTATAAATTAATATTATTCAAAAATATGCTTATAATATGTCATTGAAAAGCTCTTTAAATATATATTAATATAAGACTAATTTTAGTTTAAGATTTAAAATGTTCAAGATTACAAAAGAAAAATAATCAAAACATGTAATTTTTTAGAGAAGAGTTTGAAATATAAATTACTCTTGTTTTTTTAGAATCAAATAGAAAAATAAAATAAATATTAAATTACGTTACTATCCCTAATAAAGAGTTTTTCTTACATTAGGACTCTAATTTAATTTGTTTTGATTTAATTATGTAAGAGGGTTAATATTGACATTATGAAAAATGGACGAAACATTCATACTTATATAGTGTAATAGATATATATATATATATATATATATATAAAGGATCCCTTTTTCTTTTTTTTTTTGTTTCAATTGAGTGAATTAGTTAGTGTTGACGTCAGATTTTGTAGAGCACAAAATTCTAGCCAAACATCCAAAATATCGATCCGACTCAAATAAATCGAACCGAATAAAAAGTATGAAAATCGAATAAAATAAGAAACAATCTGGCTCAAATAAATCGAACCGAATAAAAAGTATGAAAATCGAATAAAATAAGAAAAAGACAGTGCCCGGTGCCTACTCGGGCAAATTTGTTCGACTTGCTCTGGCCGGTCAGTTTTGGCTGGACAGAACGTTTTTTATATATAAAGTTGAGAGTAAAAAGCTCTCTAATTGCTTGAATTACAATGATTTTCGGATCTAGAATCCCATCATTTTGAATGATAATTGAGACCCTATTTATAGACTAAATGTAATGATATGAAACTTGGTAATTAAGACTTAAATCTCCCGATTTTAAGGTTTAGATAAGGAAAAATCGGGTAGGTAAAAATCTGTCTAAATCAGATATGATTTGATCTTGATTTGTTTCCTTCCTTGAAGACTTCTTCTTGAAATAAACTAAGTCTTTCCTGATCTTCTTGTGATGATGGCCTCGATTTCTGGCCTTCTACTTGATTTTCCAGAAATGTCTTGAGTAATAAAACTTTTAGACCACACCGACAATCGCGAGCCCACCCTAGTAGCCGAGGTGGGCTAGTCTAGGACTAGACTCGGCCCTGGCCGGCTTAAGTTGGGTCGACTTTGCCTGGCCTTCCGGTTGGTGGAGTTTGAGCAGACAGTAATGATTCCAGCAAAAAGCACCGTTAGTGACTCTCCTAAGGCAGAAGAAGAGTCCGATGAGGAAAAGGTTCTATCCCAAGAATCTCTGCAGCAACAAGAGCCAATTGCAGTTAGGAGGGCAAGACGAGAAATTTACAAACCTGCTTGTTTTGCTGATATGGTGGCATATGCACTTCCAGTGGTTAATGGTGTTCCATCCACATTTCCTGAAGTAGTCCGAAGTTCAGAAATTGATAGATGGAAAGTTGCAATGGAAGAAGAGATGCAATCTCTTCATAAGAACTAGACGCGGAAGTTAACACAACTACCGAAGGGTAAGAAGACAATTGGATGCAAATGGGTATTTGCAAAGAAAGAAGGATTTCCTGAAAAGAATGATGTTCACTATAAGGCGAGATTGGTGGCTAAAGGCTACGTTAAAAAAGAGGGAGTTGATTATAATGAGGTATTTTCTCCAGTTGTCAAACATTCCTCTATTAGAATTTTGTTGGCCTTGGTAGCACAGTTGAATTTGGAGCTAACTCAACTTGATGTGAAAACCGCGTTTTTACACGTTGATTTGAAGGAGGAAATCTATATGACTCAACCAGATGGATTTAAAGTTGCTGGTAAGGAAAATTGGGTTTGTAAACTGAACATCGTTGTACGGATTGAAGCAGTCACCGAGGCAATGGTACAAACGATTTGACAAGTTCATGATGGGTCAGAAGTACACAAGAAGCAAATACGATCAATGTGTGTATTTACGCAAACTTCAAGATGGGTTCTACATCTACCTACTCTTGTACGTTGATGATATGTTGAAGCATCAAAGAGCCAAGTTGAAATTGACAAGTTGAAGGCTCAGTTGAGTAAAGAGTTTGAGATAAAGGATTTGGGAGAAGCCAAAAAGATTCTCGGTATGGAGATAATGAAGGATAGAGAGAGAGAGGCAAGCTTTGGCTGACACAGAAGCAGTATTTAAAGAAGGTATTACAACGTTTTGGAATGAATGAAGATTCAAAACCTGAAAGTACCCCGCTTGCTCCTCATTTGAAGCTTAGTAGCCGATTATCTCCAAAGACGGATGAAGAATGAGAATATATGGCGAGAGTCCCGTATGCTAATACAGTGTATTGAAGAAAAAAATGAAGGAATCGACTCAGCCAAAATTTTGCTAAGTATGGAGAAAGTCACACTTTCACTAATAAAATCGCATTTGGCAAACGCGATTTCAGGCAGGTAAAAACGGTTACTTTCTATTTCTTCTTCAGCTGATTTTCGTTTGGTTTGTTTGGCAGGTAATCTTGCGGGGTCCATATCTTTCCCGTTTCTCAACGAAATTGCGAACGGTTTTCACTCACGTACTTTATATAAAGAGGAGTTCATTCCATTAGAAGACATCGAAGTCATTAGAGTTGTGTAGAGAGAGATATTGTTCTTCAAAGTTGTGTAGTGTGATTAGAGATCTTGAGTTTTTCTTCTTTGTGTTATAAAGCTTCGAACTATTGAGATTTAATGGATTTCTTCATACAGTGGATGTAGGGATTATTAACCCGAACCACTTTACATCGTGTGTTGATTTTCTTCTTCGTTTCATTCATCGAATTTTCAGTTTGTAGTTCTTGGTTGATCGTTATTTTATGTGAGTGAATTGCTTGCATAGTGGTGTTTCTTGATCGTCATTTCAACAAGTGGCGCCGTCTGTGGGAATTTTGAGATCAAGAGATGGGTTCAATCAAGTTCAATGTGTAAAATTTTGATGGCTCGGGTGATTTCGGGTTATGGAGAATCAAGATGAAAGCCATGTTGGTACAACATGGTGCAGCAGCTGCCTTGCAGGGTATTGAAGCATTTCCAAAAGCGATGACAGCCGGGCAGAAAGCTACACTTATGGAGAAGGCCCACAGTATGATCATTCTCAGTTTGGAGAATAAGGTTCTACGTGAAGTTGCCAAGATTGAGACAGCTCAAGGTGTTTGGAAAAAGCTTGAAAGTTTGTATATGGTAAGATCTCTTGCAAATCGCCTGTTCTTGAAGAAAAGGTTGTATGCTTTCAAGATCCAAGAAGATTGATCTCTGCTCAATCAATTGGAGGACTTCAATAAAATCATAGATGATCTTGAGAATGTCGATGTCAAATTGGAAGAGGAAGACAAGACATTGATGCTACTAAGTTCACTCCCAAAGAGCTTTGAAAATTTCTGTGATTCTATTTTGTATGGAAGACAACAATCCATTATATTAGAAGAAGTGATAACTGCTTTGAAGACCAAGGAGTTAACAAAGGGGTCAGATCCAAAAGCTCAGGGTAGATGAGAGAGCCTAATAGCTAAACAAGCTGAAGGGAAGAAGAAATCATTCAAGAAAAGAAACAAGAAACCTCCTATTTTGAATCAAGATTCCAAAGATGATATTGAAGGAAACAGATGTTTCCACTGTCATAAACTAGGACACTATAAAAAGGATTGCTTTAAACTCAAAGGTAACAAGAAGGGCAAGCCAAATGCAGCTGGAAAACAAGCAAATCCTACAGAAGCTTCTCACTCTAATTCTGGATATGAATCTGCAGAGGTACTTGCTATTACTTCCTATAACACTAATGAGGAGTGGATTCTTGACTCAGGGTGTTCTTCTCACGTGAGTCCTCATAAAGAGTGGTTCAATGATCTGATCATGAAGGAAGAGGGAGCAGTTATGCTTGGGAATAACAAGACTTGCAGAATCAAGGGTGTTGGTACTGTTCCATTAAAGATGAAAGATAGATCAGTGAAAATCTTATCAAATGTAAGATTTGTTCCTGAACTGAGGAGAAATCTTATTTCTCTAGGTATGCTAGACTCCCAAGGATACAAGCTACTAGCTGAAGGTGGAGTTATGCAAGTAATGAAGGAATCTAGGATTGTGATGGAAGGTTTGAAAAAGAATGATCTGTATTACTTGAATGGGAATACTGTTGTTGGTGGATCATACTCAGCAAAGGAGATGGATAAGACTCTTATATAGCATAAGAGGTTAGCTGACATAAGTCTCCAAGGTCTGCAGGAACTTCAGAAGCAAGATGCATTTGGAAAAGACAAAATCAGTGAACTTGATTTCTGTGATCATTGTGTTATAGGAAAAGCCAAGAGATTAAAGTTCAACATTGGGACTCACACTACTCGGGCAAGATTGGATTGTGTCCATTCAGATTTATGGGATCCAACAAAGTCAACAACAAAGAATGGTGGCAGATACTTCCTATCTATAATTGATGATTTTTCAAGAAAAGTCTGGGTATTTGTTCTCAAGAGTAAAGATGAAGCATTCCAGAGATTTAAGGAGTGGCTTATTCAAGTTGAGAATCAGACTGATAGGAAGCTCAAATACCTCAGAACTGATAATGGCTTAGAGTTTGTTTCAAATGAGTTCAACTCATTTTGCAAAGAGAAAGGAATAACAAGGCACAAGACAACTCCATACACTCCTCAACAAAATGGTCTTGCATAAAGAATGAATCAAACACTTTTGGAAATGGTTAGATGTATGCTCCTCAGTTCAGGGTTAAACAAAAGTTTTTAGGGAGAGGCAATTACCACTGCAGCTTATCTAATCAATAGATCTTCTTCTTCTGCTATTGGTTTTAAAACAACTGAAGAAATGTGGCATGGGAGATTAGCTGATTATTCTAAGCTAAGAGTATTTGGATGTTTAGCATATGCTCATGTTAAACAAGATAAGTTGTAGTTAAGAGCACTCAAATGTGTGTTCTTGGGATATCCAGAAGGAGTGAAGGGATACAAGTTATGGTGCTTGGAAAAGGATATTCAGAAATGTATTGTGTCCAGAGATGTATCATTTGATGAGACTTGCATGCCATTGAACAAAGGAGAAACTAAGGAGAAAACCAAGATAGATAATAATAAATCTCAGTTTGAGGTGGAGCCTTTGCAAACAAGTTCCAATGAACATCATCATCAAAGTGAGAATGAGGAAGAATCTCAGGAAGAAGATCAGCAGGAACCAAGCCAAAGAGATCATCAATTAACAAATTATCAACTTACTAGAGATAGATCAAGAAGGTTAGTAAAACCATCTGTTAGATTTAATCAATCTAATTCCATTTCTTTTGCTTTTCTTGCAGCTGAAGATATAGAGTATCAAGAGCCAAGTAGCTATATTAATGCTACTACTTGCAAGGAGAAAGAGAAGTGGAAACCTGCTATACATGATGAGTTGAACTCTCTAGCCAAAAATGAAACTTGGACCATTGTGGATAAACCAAATAATCAGAAGCTTATAGGTTGCAAGTGGATTTTTAAGAAGAAAATTGAAGCTGCTCAAAACAACAAAGTGAGGTTTAAAGCAAGGTTGGTGGCTAGAGGGTTTACTCAAAAGGACGGTGTAGATTACATAGAGATTTTGTCTCCAGTGGTGAAGCATTGTTCTATAAGGATATTGCTTGCAATGGTGGCTCAATTCGATTTGGAACTGTATCAAATGGATGTTACAACAGCTTTCTTACATGGTGAATGTAACGCCCCGTTCTTGTAAATTACCGTAAAATATCAGAGTTTAATAAATTTTCCGTTTGGGGCGTCCAGATACTCGATCAAACATGAACTTTCAAGGTAATTTAAAACTTGCAAACAAAGATAAGTCAATTCGAGCATCCCTATTTTATAAAACGTAAATCGTACATAGCGGAAGACAATATTTTTCTTTATAATCATACAGCTAAAACTGTACAGCTTTGCAAACTAAGTTTTTCCCAAAAGATAACAAGATCATCTTCTATATAAATAAATAATAGGACACCTCTTTCACAATCCTTAAAGTATCGGCTACCGGCATCCACCGCTTGCACACCCTGCTCCAAAATTCCTTAAGCTGAAAACATTTTTAATATAAAGGGGTGAGTGTATGAAGACACTCAGTGGGGTGGGACTTGTGAGCATTTAAAACATAACAGGTAATATAGACATATAATTCATCAAGCACATAGTTGCGGGTTTGAGCCGTCTTGGAAAACTTTGCAGTTCTGAGCCGCCATGGAAACATTTTATGTCACGCGGAACTTGCCGCCAAATATGTCTTGCGGAACTTAGCCGCCATTTTTACATATTTAACAAACATAAACACACCACTCAATAGCACATAAATGTGGTTTTGAGGCCGCCTTTTTGAAAATACGGTTCTTAGCCGCCGTGGAAAACATTTTGTGGTTCTTAGCCACCGTAGAGTTAATGTGGTTCTTAGCCACCGTAGAGTTAATGTGGTTCTTAGCCACCGTAGAGTTGTGGTTCTTAGCCACCGTAGAGTTTATGTGGTTTTTAGCCACCGTAGAGTTGTGGTTCTTAGCCACCGTAGAGTTTATGTGGTTCTTAGCCACCGTAGAGTTGTGGTTATGTGGTTCTTAGCCACCGTAGAATTGTGGTTCTTAGCCACCGTAGAGTTTATGTGGTTCTTAGCCACCGTAGAGTTGTGGTTCTTAGCCACCTTGCAAACACATCACACACATAACAATTTCACTCATCTTGCAAACATTTCATACTCACTTTTGTCACGTAATAGGCATATAATGCCACGTTTACAAATTAATCATAATCAGCTCACATCAACCAACATCTTCACGTTATATCCCTTGGTTACATAAATGAGAAAGCAAGAATTTCCCCATAACCTTCACCACATTTTATCATAATTCCACTCATTCACTTTGCAAATAGCACACTGTCATTGCACCTCGTAGTAAAGCATAAAATGCAATCTTCATAAAGTAATCATATATGTTTCACGTAGACACATAACTTCAATTCAAACTCACTTAGAATCTTAAATATGGAAGTATAGAAATTACCCCCACCTTGTTCGGTGATAACCCTCGTGAAGCTCGACTCTTTAAATCCTAAGTTCGTTCCTTCGCCCCAATCAAGTGGTCTCTTGGAAAAACTACTACGTTTCAGAGAATTAGTGTGGTCCTTCGTCTACGTTTCCTACAAGGAAAGAATCAAACTTGCAAGGCAAACTAATCTTGCAATTTAAACTATCTTGCAAAGTAAATTGCAAATGTAAAATCTCTTGCCAACTGGAAGAAAATCGTCGTTGCTTATCTTCCTCGTCCGAGCTCCGATTTATGATCCAGAAAGCCTGTAATGAAGCTCTCGGTGTGAATATTACCTCCGTGAATTCTTAAGCCCATCCGACTTTCGATCGTCTGGGAATTGCCCCTGCAAAAAGGCTGAATTCACCATTGCACACTGCACTGTCACCCTGTGCCCCGTTGCATCTTAGACCCCTCAAACGGACTCGCATTAAGGTGAAACTTGGTAGGATTGCTCTCAACACCCTAAAGAACACCCCATACGAACAGTTTTGGGAAACTCCTTCGTTAAGACCTTCTGCTCCGCGATTATTTCCAGTTCGGGTGCAGAAACGCAGACCCAACTTCGTAAAATTATTCCTCGGTCGTCCGACCTCGGATGGCCACCAAAATTGGTGGAGACCTTCCCCATACATCCTAGTATATGCCATAAAAACATTTTTCTAATCCCATCCCCGTAAGTGCCTGAAATGGCATGTCAAACACTGCCTGCGCGCAGTCTTCGGCGCAGGCCCAATCACCCCAAAACTATTGTGACCAGCCCTGTTCCGGGGCTGCTACCACCGACTCCGGCGACCCGCATCGCCTGCGACTCACCCCCAACTACTCACCAGACTACGAACTACTCAGATGACCCAAAAACACTCCCATAGCTACACTACAACTCACCCAAACTCAGCACGAAAGGTGGCTGTTGACCAGCCCCAGAACAGACCCGGCGCGTGCACCAGCGCTCCCGGCGCACTCGCAGACTTCTCCCGGCGCTCGCCTGCGCGCCACCCAACACCCGCTGCAGCTCCCGGCAGCGGTCGAAAGCATACACACAAAAACAGCAACCCAAGCACACACAACTAACACCCTAATCACACCTAACACAGCAAGCCTATCACCCTGAAACAGCAGCCCAAACACAGCAGATTGCGCGTCGCGCTCCCGTCACGCGCATCAGCACACCCAACACACTTACCAGCACGCCCCGGTGCCCGTCAGCGCGTCCCAGCACCTGCTGCCGTCCCCGGCGGCAGCCAAAACCTCGCACGCAGCAGCCTGCAACTCCGACAACCCGCAGCGGCAGCAGCAACACAGCAACAGCAGGACATAAACACATGTATAGCAGGGCAGGGGGAGAGAGAGATACTGGAGAGAGAGACATATTCAACGAGAGAGTGAGATGGAGAGAGAGAGAAACGGGATGTGTCTTGCTCTTTTTTCTTTCCTTTCCTTCCTTTTTCTTTTCCCCTTTCCCATCTTAGCGTGAGGTGTTGGAGTGAGGGAGAGAGTGAGGGCAGGTGGCAAAATTGGCTGATGACTAGCCATTTCATGGTTTTAGTTAGTTAATTAACCTATGTCTTATACTTAATTAATTACTTAGACTTTAATTAATTAATTCCTAGATAATTATCACTTAGTTAAATCTTAGCTTAATTAAGATTATCCCCTAATTAATTACTTCTTAGCTTAATTAAAATTATTAATTAATTAATTCTTAGCTTAATTAATTTGGGGTGTTACAGTGAATTAAAAGAAAAGATTTACATGAAGGTTCCAGAAGGCTTGAAGATTTCCAATTGTGAAGAGAAAGCTTGCCTACTCAGAAAATCACTTTATGGATTAAAGCAATCTCCAAGGCAATGGTACCTCAGGTTTGATGAGTTTATGAAAAGAATTCATTTTACTAAAAGCATGTATCATAGTTGTGTGTACTTTAGATTTGATTCAAATGCTTCTTTCGTATATTTGTTATTATATGTTGATGACATGCTTATTGCAAGTGATTCCATGATGAGTTTGAATAAGATTAAATGTTTGCTTAACACTGAGTTTGAGATGAAGGATCTTGGAGAAGCTAAAAGGATTTTAGGAATGGATATCACTAGGCAAAGATCAGATAATGAAATAGTGCTTAGTCTTAGCAACTATTTGAATAAGGTTTTGATCAGGTATCAAATGAATCAAAGCAAGAGTGTGTCTATTCCAATTGGACAACATTTGAAGCTATCTAAAGATCAGTGTCCTAAGACAAAGGAAGAGGTATACAGGATGAGCAAGATACCATACTCTAATGTTGTAGGAAGCATGATGTATGCTATGGTGTGTTGCAGGCCTGATTTGGCATATTCTATGAGTTTAGTCAGTAGATATATGCCAGATCCAGGTGTATTTCATTGGGAAACAGTGAAGTATTTGCTTAGATATATAAATGGCTTAGTGAATCTGGGATTGAAGTTAAAGAAAACTACAAATTCAGGCACTCCTATTATTGGTTTTGTTGATGCAGACTATGCTGGAAACATGGATACTAGAAAGTCTCTTACAGGCTATGTGTTCACTTTGTTTGACACTGTAGTAAGCTGGAAATCAACACAGCAATCTGTAGTGGCTTTGTCTATAACTGAATCTGAGTTTATTGCATTAACAGAGGCAATCAAAGAGGTTTTATGGCTTAAGGGAATTCTTTCAGAATTTGGAGTTATTCAAAAGTGTGTGGAAGTATACTGTGATAATAACAGTGCTATCCATCTATCTAAGCATCAAGGCTTCCATGAGAGGACAAAACACATTGATGTCAAATTGTACTACATAAGAGACATCATAGAGAAAGAGGAAATAAAGGTTTGCAAGATAGCAAGTAAAGAAAACCTTGTAGATGGTTTAACTAAGGCTTTGCCTACTGCTAAGTTCCAACTATGTCTAGAATTGATTGGATTAAGAGGAAATTCTTCTACAAGTATCACTTGAATCTCTACAGGTTTGATCAGCAAGAATATAACATGCTTTAAGGTGGAGATTTGTGATATATATAAAGCATGCATATATAAACTCAGTGTATTGAAGAAAAAAAAGGAAGGAATCGACTCAGCCAAAATTTTGCTAAGTATAGAGAAAGTTGCACTTTCACTAATAAAATCACATTTGGCAAACACGATTTCAGGCAGGTAAAAACGGTTACTTTCTATTTGTCTTCTTCAGCTGATTTTCATTTGGTTTGTTTGGCAGGTAATCTTGCGGGGTCCATATCTTTCCCGTTTCTGAACGAAATTGCGAACGGTTTTCATTCACATACTCTATATAAAGAGGAGTTCATTCCATTAGAAGACATCGAAGTCATTAGAGTTGTGTAGAGAGAGATATTGTTCTTCAAAGTTGTGTAGTGTGATTAGAGATCTTGAGTTTTTCTTCTTTGTGTTGTAAAGCTTCGAACTATTGAGATTTAGTGGATTGCTTCATACAGTGGATGTAGGGATTATTAACCCGAACCACTTTACATTGTGTGTTGATTTTCTTCTTCGTTTCATTCATCGAATTTCCAGTTTGTAGTTCGTGGTTGATCGTTATTTTATGTGAGTGAATTGCTTGCATAGTGGTGTTTCTTGATCGTCATTTCAACATTGATGTATGCAATGGTGTGTACGAGACCAGATATTTCACAAGCTGTTAGTATTGTGAGCAGATTTATGCATGACCCAGGCCAGGCTCATTGGGTAGCTGTGAAATGGATTATACGGTATATCCAAGAAATTGTAGATGTTAGTTTAGTGTTTGAGCAGGATGAATCACTTGGTCGATGTATAGTTGGATATTGTGATTCTGACTATGCAGGTGATTTGGATAAGCAGCGATCTACAACTTGTTGTTTGTTCACTTTTGTCAAGGCACCCGTTAGTTGGAAATCTACTTTGCAGTCAACAGTTGCTTTGTCTACGACAGAGGCAGAGTATATGGCAATTAAAGAAGCTGTGAAAGAGGCGATTTAGCTTCAAGGATTGATGAAAGAATTGGGAGTTGATCAAAAACACATTGAGGTGTATTCTGATTGTCAGAGTGCTATTCATTTAGCAAAGAACCAAGTCTTTCATGCAAGAACGAAACATATTGATGTTCGCTATCATTTTGTGCGGGAAATTCTCGAAGAAGAAGAGATTATTCTCAAGAAGATTCATACTATGGAGAATCCTACAGATATGATGACCAAGGTGGTTACAAGGACCAAGTTTGAACATTGTTTAGACCTAATCAACATCCAGCACATTTGAGTTAGCGCCAAATGGCGCAAATTTGGAAGCACCACGAGGACCGTTCTTATTGTATTTGTTTGAGAAGATTTGTATTTGGTGGGACCTGAAATTATGCCAAGGTGGAGATTTGTTGATTTTGGCAAATTTACTTATCCCACATCAGAAGTTTAGTAAAGAGAAGGAGTTTTGTGACCTTATAAATAAAGCTCTCCCCTTTTATCTTTGAATTCTCCCAAAATTGTGTGTACTTTGTACACTTCTTCTCCTATATAAAGAAGCGCAGACTCTTTAGGTGGTGCTCGGAGATGTAGGCCAAGTAGGCCAAAATTGGTCGAACTCCGTTATCAAATTTCCGGGTGTGTTCTTTCCTTATCTCTTTTATTTTGTTCCGCAATTTATTCATAGTTGTTTCTTTTTCGATTGTAGTAGTATTCAATATTTATCTGTCGGGTTTTATGTGTTAGTGTTTTATTTGGTTCTAAGTTCTGTTTAGGAGATTGGATTTTAAGTGGGACCAATCGTGACCCCTCCAGTCTTTTCTAGAATTATAGAATCATTATAATTCACTAGTGAAACTGCCCGATTTCCCCAACAAACATAAAATATATAATTCACACATATACTTATAAAATATAAAATATAAAATATAAAATATATAATTTTATATAGCCATCTCGACAATCTGAGCAAAATATATATGAAATTGTGAGAAACAATTATGTTAAATACTTAAATTCTAATTCCCTAATGGTGTATTTTTACAAGTACAGTGGATCATCATTGGTGAGACGAGTGACTACAATAATAATTAATGTTGATTCCTTCCAATTGATCTTATTCCATGTCTTCTTCTTCTCCTGATATGTTTTACGAATATCTTTTCAATGATCTCATCAACTTTGTTGAAGTAGATATCCCTGAAACTGATGCAACCAAACAAAACCCACACAAAGCTTCCTAAGCCCACCACGTATCCTAACACCACAGACATATATTCCCATTCTATCTCCATCTTTTCTTCCAATTCCATACTTCCCAATTTTGTGATCTTGCACCTTATGTTGGAAGGCTTATAACAAAGCCCTTTGTTTCCTTCAAAGGAATCTGCTGAAAATGTCTGAAATTGAAGGCCATTTGGGATCTCTCCAAAGGAATGTAAGCTTTGCAAGCTCCATTGGTATAGCCCCTGTTAATTCATTTTCAGACAGGTCTAGTGATCCAAGCTTTGTCAACTTACCCAACGATTTAGAGATTTCTCCAGTGAGAGCACTGTGGGATAAGTTTAGAAGATAAAGAGATGTGAGATTACCTAATGCATCAGGTATCCCCCCTTTGAAATTATTGCAAGAGAAATCAATGGATGTGAAGTCTGGCCAAATCTTTACAAGTTCCAACTCTAGTCCCTTGATTGTTATTGTCACCTTATTTTGGTAGTACTCACTCGATTCTAGGACCTTAAAGTTCGAACGGTTGCGCCCCAATTGTGCACCACCGACCACCATCATTCCTTTCCAACTTGAGATGCTTTTAGGATGCATAGTGCCACTGAAACTAGCTATTGGAAGCTATGTCGATGATTTGAAGATTTAGCCAAGTATTGTTGCATCCCACCTCTCCGTAGAATCTATTGGTGCGCAACACAAGAATGCGAAACTTGATGACAACATGCATGGAAAAGTATCATCGATTTTGTTATTTCCCACATTCATAACCACCAAAGATTTGCAACTTGCAAGAGAACGGAATATCTCTTGTTAAATTGTTGTCACTAAGTTTCAATATTTTGAGGTCACAGTTGATAGAGAACCTATCCAGGATACCACCACTGATATTGTTTCTTCCAAGATTCAGCACTTGAAGATACTTCATGTTGTCCAATAGGCAAGGAGGTATATTACCAGTCAATTTATTGACAGACAAGTCAAGAATTTGAAGAGAAACAGAATTGCAAAGGGAATGAGGAATAGATCCACTTATACTATTATTTTTTAGAGAGAAGAAATAGAGAGAGGATGTGAAGTTTCCTATGTTAGGGGGAATAGGGCCGACAAAGTTATTATTAGAGTAATCAACAAATTGGCGGTTCAATAGTTTGAAATTGACACGAATTGAAACCGAACCGTTGACTCAGTGGAAAAGGAAAGACTCTTATGCCACCACCACGATCTTTGCAAGATGATGATGATAACATCATTTATTCTTATTCTCAATGGAATCAAGATGATTTGGAGGCCACTTTAGACCCTAATACCGCCGCCGCCTTTGTCGAAGAAGAAGAGGTGCCTAGGAGAGCAACACAAGAGAGCCACAATACAATACGCACCACTAGAGCACATTCTACTCTTCAAATGAATATTTTATCCGTTCATTTTAAGAATAAGAAAGTATCGAATAACAACGCTGATTATAATGTCTTGTGTAATCATTGTGGAAAAAGATACAAATTCAAGCATGGAGGGGGCTATGAGACGTTTAACAATCATATATTGAAGAAGCATCTTGACAAGATTGACAATGATCAATCTCAAACACAAATTTGGGGATTTACCGATTTTTCTCAAGGTGGAGGTATGAATTCTCTTATTTTTAAATTTAATCAATTGAACTATAGGAGAGGCGTAGTCAAATTAATTGTCGAAAAACATCTTCCATTTCAATTTCCTTGTGATGATAGTTTTGAAAAATATATTAGCACTTACTTACAACCTAGTAGTAGAAAAATATTTAGAAACACCGTAACACGGGATATAGAAAAAATAGTAGGAGAGTATAAATATAAATTAATTGAAGAATTTAAATTTTAAAACAAAAATTTTCTATATGTAGTGATATTTGGAAGGATCCTTATAAACTGCATGATTATATGAGTATTATTTGTCATTGGATAGATGCATGAAACATACAAAAAGTTTAATTGCATATATTGATTTTGATGAAAGACATTCGGCTATACACATTACACAAAAAATTATTCATATTTTAAATGATTATGGTATAGTACGAAAAATATTTTTCATTAAATTTGATAATGCTAGTGATAATACGGCTTGTTTATCTTCATTTATTGAAATTTATAAACCTACAATTCAAGGTAAAATTTTCCATATTCATTCTATTTGTTATTGTTAAAACTTAGAATTAATTTCATTTTTGGCCCGTAGGAATTGCCGCGGGCCGATTTTGGCACCTAATATCAAAAGTGGCCCAAAAATCATCAAGGTTGACCTTGTCCGTTTATTTGATTAACAGAAACCGTCAAAACCCACTTTTTTTAATACCAAAACACTGTTTGCTTAACGACCACGTGCAAGGCACGTGGTATCTCCGTTAATATATAGACAGAATCATGCATTGGGCCAAAAAGGCCTGAAAATGGGCCAAAATCGGCCCGCAGCAATTCCTACAGGGCCAAAAATGAAATTAACCCTTAAAACTTATGAGGCTTTACTAACATATAATATTATTCAGAAAAGGGAATCTTCAAAGTTTGTTGGTCAAAGAAGATAACTTAAACAAAACTACACCCACAATCATGTTTATTAAATAAATAAATAAATAATTTATATGTTTACAACTATTTGTATGATTCTAAAAAGAACCAATTTGGGTACAAAAATCATGTTGTTCGAGAAGAAACCTTCGAAGATATGAACATCAAAGACTTTATCTCCTTGTATGTTTGGGAGAGGTTTAAGGGGATATGAAGAAATCATTTTTTAAAGTTCCAAGAATGATAATAAAAGTTAATTGTACTATAGATGAATGTATGTTGTGGGATTTTATATGATACATGCCAGATGAAAATGGGTTAACCGTATATTGTAAATTAAAATATAAAAATACTTATTATATTTTTATATTATAATAATAAATATTGTATATGCATTACTATATCTATGCAATACTATAATAATATTATATATATATATATATTATAAGGGTACTTTTATATTTCAAACACTTCCTAAAAAGTTATATGTTTAGATTCTTCTTCTAAAATTTTGAATATACTAAATGATATCGTATAACTTATATACATAAAAAATCATAAGGTAAAAGAAATAAAATATGCACTCAGGAATATGCAACATTAATTATTATAGTTCGAGTCACTTCTCCCACTAAATTTGGTTGAAGACCATATCTAATTCTCTGATGATTAAATGAGGCCATAAAGATTGTTTATTAAACACAAAGCCCAATATAGTTGAAGGCCCATGATGGTCCACTGTACTATATAAATGCACCATAGGGAAAAAATTTAGTATTTAACACAATTAATGATTAATCAAATTCTGGATATATCATATAAAGAAACCATATTTTTAATTATAGACTAGATTTTCATAACTTTCACTTCCGGTTGCGTTTCTAATCATTAATGATTTTATTGTGAATCAAGTACACATTTGATAAAACACAAAAAGAATTATGTAATTGGTGCATGGATTTTGTATACGGATCAATCCGACCCGCCACGCGTTCTGACTCATCGCCATGTATCTCGATGTTCGTGCACAAACTCGCTCTCACATGTTATACTTTTATGTAATGTTAGTTATACATTTATGTATGTTAGTTGTACATTAATATTTTTTAAATAAAGATTACTACATTTCATATCTTGTAGTTATGTTACCTGTATATTTATATCTATTACCTATATATAAAAGTGTAGATGTTTCTTATAAAATATGGATTGTTGAATATATCTCTATCAAAGATTATTATTTAAGGTTATAATAGTAATTTAATGGGACAAATTCAGATTTCATACCCGAAACTAGGCTATATTTCAGATCTGGTACCCCAATATCATCTCTCATCATAAGTAGTTCCCCAGTTTTTTGAAATTAATCAAAATACATCATCGCCGTCAAAATTCTGTCGATTTGGACGGAAGTTAACTACCTTCCACGGGTTTGGAGCCAAAATTAACACAAGAACCCTAATTTTCCCCCAAACATCAAGACCGGCGAGCGCAGCTTCAATTTCAGGCCAAATATCGATCGATCCTGGTTATTTCTTCTTCAATTCTGCTATTGAAGTTTGATTACGTGTTTAGAATGTCCCAAAATAGTGTTTCATCCTCAAATTCAAGCTGGTGTTGTTCAAAGGGGTTGAATACACAGCAACATTATAAATGTGGATTTGAGTTGCCTCTCAAGACCTCTTGGTTGAAAGATAATCCAGAGAGGAGATATTGGTGTTGCCCAAATTATGGGGTAAGGTTTCGTTTCTATTTTTTTAGCTTTTGAAACTGAAATTTCAATTTTTTGGAATACTGAAATGTGATGTTTTATATATTGTAACAGAAAATAGGGTATTGTGGAGTATTCAAGTGGTTTGATGATGAAATGTGTGTTAGGTCCAAAAGCATCATCCCTAGATTGTTAAGAAAATATGATAGGCTTGAGGATGAAATAAATGAAGGGAAGATTTTGGAAAAAAAAAATTAGCTACAGAGTTGAGAATGGCCAAGAGCAAGGAAATGAAGATGGTGGATGAAATCAGTGCTTTGGGAAAAAAAACTTATGGCAATGGAGAAGAAGTACAAATTTGTTATGAAATTAGTTGTAATATTGATCATTGTAGTGTTTCTGGTTTATAATGTGTAGAAGAGTAGGATGATTGTTGTTTATTGGATCTGTATTTGCAATTGAACTTTTTTTTGACAAACTCTATTGACAAGTTATCATGTATCATCTGTTTTTGTATTGACAATTTTAATGTATATATCACTATGTTTAAGCTTATGTGTATATGCCCTGTTTTCTATCCTTTAAGAGTAATAATGAGCAAATTAATGCATTTTGAAGGGGAAAAAATAACATCAACTCAAGCTGCACATTTTGAAGGGGCATAATCTGCAAATGAAGAAGAAAATGTTTCTTCCTTTCACAAATTTGACAACACTAGTACATGGGGGCATAACACTAGTACATTGTTCCAACATTTCACAACAAACCACATACAGCTAAGTCATCAGAATTGGCAAAGTATACAATAGGTCTTGCAAATTACACAGATTTAGTTCAAAGTGCAAACACATAACATTGTTTGAATTAAAGGTAAATACTTAGACAACATTAGAAACCACTCCATCTTCATGGTTGTTTCCCACTGCCACCACCCCCTTTGTTCCCACTTCCACCTCCTCTTTTCTTCCCACTGGTGTCATCCTTTGAGGATTCTCCTCTTTTCTTCTTGTGAGCCATTTTCTTCAAATTAGAAAGTGTGATGTAGGATACCCCTCCTTTCACAAGCAATGGACTGCTCATACCCACTGATTAGAAAACCTATCAACCAGCCAATATCAGTCCACTAATCAGAAACATCACATCATATAAATTACACAGAAGTATCACTCACAGTTACAGTCTGAGTTCCACTTGGATTGCCTTGTATGTTTGTTGTCATATTGGACTTGGATTTGTCTGATTTCTTTTTAGAAGCCTATAACATAGGAGGAAATAAATTATTATCAACAGTTGGCTAGCAAATAGCATGAATGGCTGAGAATTGAAGTACATACAGGAATCTGAGGTGTTTCTTCATTCATTGTCTCTTCAATTGTAGGTTGGTTAGAACTCTGAACCTGGTGAGATGATTGTTGTATTGAGATTTCATTTTCTGTTGGAGTTGAATAGTTTATAGCTTCATCAATCTGCTCTGCTGATAGCCCTTGTTGTCTCCTGCTAACCTGTTAAGAAAAACAAGTAAGAAGACATAAAATAATTATAAGAGGTAAATGAATAAGTTATGATACATACTCTTAACTTTGGTAATGGTAGATTGGCTATTTTCTTGAGTGGCAGAACCATCAAATGGTTGAGATAAAGTCAATGGCACCTCCACAGGTTGTTGTTCTACAGTCTGTTGTTCCTCCTCTATAGAAGTCCCCTCACCATGTTGCTCATCCACAGGTTGCTCATTCACATGTGGCTAATCCATTGGATTATCTTTCTTGCTCTTGCAGGTCCTCTTATTGTGTCCTTTACCACCACAGATTTTACAAGATGTTGTCCTTTGAACTCTCTTCAATCTTGTTTGACTGGTTTCAGATGTTGATGGCTCATTTGGATGTCTTCTTCTCATCTTTTTAGGTCTACCTGGCTTGCACTCAATCTTTGGTGGTAAAGGTGGAACCAAGCTGCTCTTGGGCCATAATTCAGGACCACAGACCCCCATGATGGGCTTTTCATAGGCTCCAATGTATGCCTCAACACTGTAGTGATGGTGGACAAATGTTTCAGGATCCTTATCCTTGCACCAAATGGCTGAAATTGCATGTGTACATGGAATTCCTGTCAAATCCCATCTTTTGTAACTACAGCATCTTTGTGCCAAATCCACTACATGCTGGTTATATGGCCCCATAACCTGAAAATGCCAGTCATCTGACTTCATTGGGATGCATTCACCTGCTGCCTTCATGTTTTTTTGTAGAACTTTCTTGATTCTTGGACATATTCCATTGACATCCCATTTTTTGGCCTCATCTCTGTTCACTTGTAGTCTTGTCATGAGGATGTTCCTCACTGTTTCCAACATTGTGATGATTGGGTTGTCTCTTGCAGAAAGGATAAGGGAATTGAAGCTCTCACACATGTTGGTTAAAATGTCACACCTTGGAAATGTGTTGAAATGGGACCTTAACCACTGGTGGGCTGGTTTCTTCACTAGCCACTCATATGTCTTTTTATCCAACTTCTTCAATTCTTCCATTTTCATGTTAAATTCCTCCACCCTTGTTGCTCTAGCTGCTGCCCACAAGGCTTTCTTTATTGCAACTCCTAGAAAGCCATTTTTCTTCATGTTGTTGTGCAAATGCTGGACACAAAATCTGGTGTCTACATTGGGCACCACTTCTTCAAAGGCTGGAATTAATCTTTTCTGTTTATCACCCATGAATGTCCAAGAATATTGATTGTCAAATCCAATATCCTGATCCAAAAGCTCCAGAAATCATACCCATGACTCTCTTGTTTCACTCTTAACAACAACATAGGCAATTGGGAACATGTTATTGTTTGGATCAACCCCTACAGCTGTCAAAAGTTGCCCTATCTGGTTCCCTTTCAAGAAACACCTATCCAACCCAATCACTTTCCTACAAGCCATAAACCCTTTCCTACATGCTTCAAAGCATATATACAACCTGTGAAATTGGAAGGTACCAACACTTTCATCCTCAATCAGTTTTAATACAACAGTAGAACCTGGATTGGACCTAATTAGTTCATCACAGTAGTCTCTCAGTCTACTGAATTATTCTTTAAGACTACCTTCCAACAAATCCCTTGCCCTTTTTGAGGTTCTATAAGCCTGTCGTTTGGATATGTTAAACTTCAACTTAGTGCAAACCTCATTCCTAAACTCATTGGTACCTATCTTAAGGTTCTTCTTAAACTTATTCACAAAATGTTTCACTATCCATGAAGAGGTAAGACTAGGATTTTTGTAAGCCCATGAACACTTTGTGTGTTGTGGTCTATATACCTTAATCTGCCAAGAGTGATCATTGTTCATTGGTGATGCATAAACATACCAATCACACCCCTCTTTTCTACATTTTGCAGACAACCTCCTATTGTCATTCTTGTCAAACATGAAACTCATCCCCCTCCTAAAATAGAAAGTCTCTATAGCATCGTTAACTTCTTTTTTACTGGAAAAAATTAGACCAATCTGCAATTCTGGTTTTTTTGAATTAGTAACAGGGTTAAATTTGGTATATTTTGGCATTTGTTCCTCATCACTACCCTAAACACTCTCTAATAAGTCACTGTTATTAGCAGTCACCTCAACATCACCCTCAATCCTAGCCCTCACATCATCACTAACAAACTGATTTTTCAATTTCATACCACCCTCAAGACCACCAAACTCAACCTCATTGTCCACATTTTCCTCATACAACCTATCATCCTCCTCCATATCATAGTCACTATCACAAAGGACATCCTCATCAGAAGGGTCAGACATCTCAGCAGATAACTCAGCATATTCATTTTCATGAAAAGGTTCATCTATAAATGAAATATCTATATTATCATCTATCTCACAAGCTTGAGTTCGAACAGGTTCAACATAACCAACCCCACTATCCAAGTGTTCTATATAAATGATAACTTCTTTATTCTTAGGGATATATTGGCCTATCTTATACACATCTGTATCAGTCTCCAAAATTCTACCAGACATATGTAAGGTATGCCCAAATTGATGCCAAAACACAATTTTACTTGGATCATAACCTAACTCAGAAGCAAATTCATTCAACTCAATTAACCCAAACATCTCAGCATCTATGTTATCAAAATAATCCACAATACCCCCATCATAATATCTAATCTTACAAGTAGAGAGCCTCATCTGACCACCATGATGTACTATCAATGTGAACATTGTAGGTTTATCTGCACAATACAAAATTATTGTTCATTTTACTATGTTTATCACAATTAAGAAGGTATAACAACAACCAACCCCAACAACAGGTTTTTTTTCAAGCAAGCAATGCCCGTACACAACATACCAACATATAACAGCAACAAAGCCCCAACAACGGGTATTTCCTTTTCTACTAATTAGCATATTTTGCACAACAGTAGAAGTAAAATTTATACATTCTTTCTAACAACAGGAATTAATGGAGCCATTCATTTCAGTATAATTAAAACCAATACATTTCAAGAATCAATGGAGCCCAAAAAATCAGATTTTACAAACAAAAAAAAGAGAAATACTTACTGTATTGAGGTGTGGAAATCAGTCCTGATTCACTTCTTGTTGCCATAGATGCCCAGACTTACGAGAGTGCTCGTGATTTTTAGAAGAGAAGTTAGGGTTTTTGGTTGGAGAAGAGGGCGTGTTCGTGGTTTGGGCGAATTTGAGGGAAAATTAGTGTTCAGTTCTTAACTTGGGTGATTTTGGGGGAGAATTAGGGTTCAATTCTTAGCTTGTGTTAATTTTCGCTCCAAACCCGTGGAAGGTAGTTAACTTCCGTCCAAACCGATGGAATTTTGACGGCGATGATGTATTTTGATTAATTTCAAAAAACTGGGGGACTACTTATGATGAGGGATGACATTGGGGTACCAGATCTGAAATATAGCCTAGTTTCGGGTATGAAATTTGAATTTTTCCATAATTTAATTTTTCATATGTAAATAATTTTATATTAGAATTCTAGCTAATTCAAAATCTTATAAAATCCTATTATAATTAAAACTCTAATATAAAAGTGTTATATATAAGATATTTGTATTATTATTTCTTTCCTTAATTTGAATTCATTTCCACTCGTTACATAAATGTATGACTATGTTGATATAAAAATATAAATAATATGACATAAAGATATGAGTAGTATCACATAAAAATATATATGTACAAATTGTGTCGAAATTGATTTTTTTAAAGTTAAAAGTATTATATAAATGTTATGATATTTGTACATAAAAGTATAACTAATATAATATAAATGTATGACTAATATACTATAAAGAAAATTAAAAAAAAAGACACGAATCCGGACCGACCTTATTACATGACTTACCAAGTGCGTACGAGAGTTACTCTTGATAAAATAATGACAAAGTCACTTCTTCTTGCACCACATCAACTAAAATGTCTAATTATCAACACGATGTGTCATATGAAAATTTAATAAGATCTTAGATGAGTTTCTGATTTTGATTTTTGGAAAAAGTAACCATATTCATTCATTTGCAAGAATTTTATTAAAATTGATTCACATTCAAATGATATCATTCTGAATCTGTCAATAATTAGTTCAAAATTGTTTTTCGTTGCTATATAATATTATGCGGTTATTTTGTTGGCTCGTGGACATATATAATAAGAAATAATATTGGGCTCAAATCGTCGATATGACTATAGTAAAATTATATATTATTATATTTTGTATTTATAAATAAGTAAATGTAACTAGAGTTTTATTGGAAAATAAAAAAAATGCTTGAAACTCCTAGTATAATAAAGATTACGTAATAAAAGGTATTACAACTATACAGTTATGTTATCCTACCCATTGTATACACGTTAATATATGTTCACGGCTGATGTATCAGATATCTAATATTATTCATTAATTTCATATTTCATAATTTTAAGGGTTGAAATCATTACACATTATTTGTGGGCATATTAAGAGTTGTCTACTGTAGAGATTTTAATAATTCTCCATTTTCATATGTAACTCTCAATAAAAAAGGTGACATTTTCGTATATATCTCTCGATATTCAATTTATTTAAAATTTTATTAGGGTATATTGTGGTAATAAAAGAAGAAACAGATGTAAATCTCATAAGAAAAAGCTTCAAACACTGCTTTATTTTCTTCAACAAAATTAAAGTACATTCAATAAAAAGGAAATCTTGAAAGAGAAAATGAGAAAAGGTATAATCTTGGTTGGTTAAAAACCAAGCAACATTAATTAGCAACACTATCTTCTCCTTACCTGATTTCTTCCTACCGATCTTCTTCCATGTCTTCTTCTTCTCCTGTTATGGTTTACGAATATCTTTTCAATAATCTCATCAACTTTGTTGAAGTAGATATCCCTGAAACTGATGCAACCAAACAACACCCACAAAAAGCTTCCTAAGCCCACCACATATCCAACCACCACTGACACATATTCCCATTCAATCTCCATATTTTCCTCCAATTCCATAGTTCCCGGTTTTGTATTATTCCTGCAACTTATGTTGGTAGGCTTACCACAAAGCCCTCTGTTTCCTTCAAAGGAATCCCACGAAAATGTTTGAAGTTGAGGTCCAACTGGGATCTCTCCAACCAGCTTATTATACGACAGATTCAAGACTGAAAGAAATGTAAGCTTTGCAAGCTCCGTTGGTATCACACCTCTTAGCTCGTTTTCAGATAGATCCAATGATCCAAGCTTCGTCAACTTACCCAACAATTTAGGGATTGCTCCATTGAGAGCGTTGTGGGATAAGTTTAGAAGATAAAGAGAGGTAAGATCACCTATTGCATCTGGTATCTCCCCTTTGAAATTATTGCAAGAGAAATCAATGGATGTGAAGTCTGGCCAAATTTTCACAAGTTTCAACTCTAACCCTTTGATTGTTAATGTCACCTCATTTTGGTATTGATTGCTTTCTAGAAGCTTAAAGTCCGAACGGTTGTGCCCCAATTGTGCATCACCGACTGCCATCATTCCTCTCCAACTTGAGAAGATTATAGGATGCAGTGTGCCACTGAAATTATTGGAAGCTATGTCAATGATTTGAAGATTCTGAAAACTATCGTGGCATCCCACCTCTCCGTAGAATCTATTGGAGCGCAACACAAGAATGCGCAAACTTGATGACAACATGCATGGGAATGTATCATTCATTTTGTTGTTTCCAACATTCATAACCAACAACGATTTGCAACTTGCAAGAGAGAATGGAATACGTCCTGTTAAATTGTTGTCACTAAGTTCCAATGTTGTGAGGCTACAATTGAAAGAGAACCTATCCGGAATTTCACCACTGAAATTGTTTCTCCCAAGATTGAGCACTTCAAGATATTCCATGCTCTCCAATAGGCAAGAAGGTATATTACCAGTCAATTTATTGAGAGACAAGTCAAGAACTTGAAGGGAAACAGAATTGCAAAGGGAATGAGGAATTGATCCACTTATACTATTATTTTTAAGAGAGAAGAAAAATAGAGAGGATGTGAAGTTTCCTATGTCAAGGGGAATGGGGTTGACAAAGTTATTATTAGAGTAATCAACAAGTATAGCTTGTAGAGGGGGCAGTGGCAACTCACCTTGGAGATTGTTTGAGTGTAAGTCTAATACCCCAAGAGAATCAGGAAACTTGTAGGGCTTTTTCAGATCCACAAGGAGATTAGAAGAAAGGTTCAAATGACCAAGTGTTCCATTTCCAATATCCCAAATCCAACTAGGAATTTCCCCTGGAATCCTATTGTTTGACAGGTCCAATGTATTCAAGGTTTGGGATTGTTTTAGAAAATATGGAAAGTAGTAAAGGTTGCAGGAAGCCAAGTATAAAGAGTTTAGTTGTGGATACATGGACTCACTTGAATTGGTGCTGCTTGCATCAACTGACAAATACTTATTGTAAGAAAGATCCAATCTAGTAAGATTGCGAAACCTTTGAATCTTTTCCAATTGAAAAGTGTCATTGAATAAATTGTAAGACAAGATGAGATCTTCAATGCTTTCAAGTTGGAAGAAAGACTCAGGAATAGGTCCCTCTAATTGATTACTGCTCAAATCTAGACTGTTGATGTTAGAGAAATTCAGAGTTGGAAATTCATGGACTCGGCCACTAAATTGGTTGTTGGAAAGATCGAGTGTTTGTAGCGAAGGAAGAATAAAGAGAGTCGGGGGAATGCTGCCACTAAGTGAATTATAAGCTAAATTTAAATAAACAAGATTTGAAAGTGGTCGAGAAAACATTAAAGATAAATCCAAAGAACCTTTCAAAGAACAGTTTCTAAGACTTAAGATAGTCAAACTCGAGAAATTAACAAAGAAGTTTGGAACTATTGTCGACAAATTGTTTCCATTAAGTGTAAGATGAGTAAGGTATTGAAATTTTAAAAGAGATGGATCAGAAAGGCTTGAGAGACCACAATAATTCAAGCTCAAATTCCTTAAGTTTGGTAAAGATGAAGGTATGATGTGGTACCAATCAATCTTGTTTGCAGAAATATTAACTCTCTCAAGATAGAGTTCTTTGAGACTCGTTAGATTCCGTAGCACCATCCCCAAGTTGGGGTACTCAAGTTTTAATTGTTGAGCGTCAATATAATAATGATTAGATAGATCAAGACTAACCAATCTCTTTAAAAGTAAAATTTCGATCGGAATCTGCCCACTGAAACCAGCATCTGATAAATCCAAGTGTGTCAAATATGTGAGATTGCCAATCCCTCTTGGAATCCGAGCATCGTAGAACTCATTTCGTGCCAAGCTCAGCTTCTTTAGGTACCTAAAACTGAAAAGACTCGATGAACTATCAAGTTTACCGTAAATGCCCTCTTGATCGAGCTGCAAACCGGTAACATGTCCGGCATCATCGCATTCAACGCCTTCCCACTTGCAACAATTGTCTGTCTGATTCCACTGCACCAATTTCTGTGAATAAGAGGATTCAAATTTCAAATGCTTCTTCAAGTCAAGTAACAAAGTTTTCTGATCATCCATGCATTGTTTGTATGCATGACTGAAATTTTTAGTGCAAATTGAAAGTGTGAAGATGATGAAAAATTGTAGAAGCAAAGGAAGTGACATTGTGAAGAGGATGAGTGTACATGAACTTGAGGCAATACTATGAGCTTTTATATTTTTCATTGCAAACACAAATTAATGGAGTTGACTTGAAGTCTTCTTCCAAATGTGGTATCATTGTGTGGTGAAGAGGATTGAAAGGCATAGGAGTTGACAAGAGATCTTTCTTTTCACGCGTGAAATGTGTGGCTGTTATGATTTCTTTTTATATTTATGATTTCTTTTCACTGCCAGAATTTTTTTTTGTTTTCTTTTCATAAGTATCCAACTAAACAGATAACATCAAATTGGATACTAAGTATTATTTTTTATAAAATGGGAATTAAACATTACTTTCATCAAATGTGTCGACTTCTCCTTTATTTCATTTGCTTGATGTGAGACACATAGTCCATGTATTTTTATAACCAACAGAAAAAATCAATATCTCTTCTAGAATAGTGCTATAATAATAATAATAATAATAATAATAATAATAATAATAATAATAATAATAATAATAATAATAATATATGTTACTGGTAGTTGTTTATGGGTGGGTCACCATGAGCACTAATAAAAAAGCTTTCAACACTAATTTGTTGACTATTAAAGAAAACTTTAATAGTTTCTTTTTGACCCCCTCCATTTGTATCATATTGGAAACAGAGATCAAAATCTGATAACATACTCGAGAGCCCGGAGAATTTCGGCCACAAAGAACTTCACTGTCGAATCCGATAGCCAGTTGCTGAGCAAGTAATGGAGGTCTCGCCATTAGTGGGAGACTTCTAGATGAGTGGGAGAAATTTGTAATTATCATTTTTCTTTTAATTCTAATTATGTCTCTTTAAAAAAAATTATATTTATGATATATATATATATATATATATATATATATTTGCACTTAAATGAAATGGAAAGTGATTTTATCATTATGATTTTTTAATTTTTTTTTTGGACTTAAATGATGTGACAGTGATTTGGTAATTTGGGTAGTAGAATAATACAAAAATAAAGTCCGCATGTGAAAAACACAGTCACATAAGCATGAATTCATTGAAATGTTGAAATTGGGGGCGAGTGTGGGTCACTCGTCGGAAATTGATCGGAAAATTATTTGCATTCTTTGATTTGACTAAATGTATAATTTCCACAATGAAGTGCCGAATTCAGGATTTAGTGTTGGGGGTGGGGAAGGAATGAAAAGTCTAAATATATAATTGCAAATATATATATATATATATATATATATATATATATATATATCACGGACTTTATAATTTGTTGTTGCAATTTAGACCACATTTGTATTTTTTGGCGATCGGAGTTCATGTATCCAGCAAACATGCCACGTCACATGCCACATAATTCCCAACAAATAAATTCAAAAGTCAAATTGCAAAATAAATCAACACATTTTCAAAAGTTGTAATATAATCCTAACTTTTGTATAATTGGCCAAAAAAGCACGACCTTCTCATTATTACAATTCGAATTACGAGTCTATTCTTTGGTGATCTAAGTACATACATGTGTCCAAATAAATTCCACGTGAGCCGGCACATAAACAACATAATCTTAAAAATTTATTTATATTTACAAATACGTAATTAAATAGTTACAAAAGATAGTTTTTTGCATCATTTAACAAGAGAGAACATGATTAATCAATTACTATATATATAAACATAATCTTAAAAAATAATTTATATGTACAAATACATAATTACATATTTACAAAAGAAAATTTTCTTGCATCATTTGACAAGAGAGAACTTGATTCTTCAATTACTTCACTCATACGTACAAACAATGTATGAATGATGAGAAAACTTTGTTACTTGATCTGAGGAACGATTTGAAATTCATATCGTCTGATTCAAAGAAACTGATGAGTTGGAATCAGACGGACAAGTATTGCAAATGAAATGGTGTGGAATGCGATGGTCCAGGCCATGTCATCATTCAGCAAGCATGGAAGAAATCATACAGCAGAGTATGCATGGAGAATCATACAGGAAGCAAGAGGGTTTATAGCATTTAAATTTTGACAAGAATTTTCCATGAAAAGAAATCCGTGGAAAATAACTCGAATTTATAGCAGAGAAGAGAAGCTCATAAGTAATAGCAATATGATCAACAATACTAATGTCTCGTAATCTGATTACTAAGACACTCATTCCATAAAAGTTCTTGTTTTTTTATTTCCCCTGTGCTAGTCCAATATCTTTTAATCCCCATCTCAATCTTTTTTTCCGCTCAATCTCCAACTTTTCATGTGATCATTGCAAATTCAATATGGAGATTGGTAAGTCCAAAATATAAATTAGAACCTATAAATATTAAAATTAAACATTCCCTTCTATATCAATTAAGTGTCATTCTAGAATTTTTGAATATAAAAACTGGAGAAATATATTATTTTGATCATCTATGTCCACGCGCCAACAAAATAACCACATAATGTCAGATAGCAACAAAAAAAAAAATTTGAACTAATTGTTGATGAATTCAAAATGATGTCATTTTAACGTGTATCACAATAAAATTGTTAGTGGTTAGAAGGGGAAATTGCAAATTTAGGACAGTAACTTTACCCCATTCACCATATAGGGACAATATCTTTTCGAGCTTTGAAATTGAGACTGTATGTTTCAATTTTGGGCGAATTTAGGACAATTCAGCCCGAATCGATGAATTTCGGGCTGAATTGCACGTGAAAGTCACGTGAACCGGAGGAAGCGGGCTTAAAAGCCCGAAATTCGCGTGACTTTCACGTGCAATTCAGCCCGAAATTCATCAATTCGGGCTGATTGTCCTAAATTCGCCCAAAATTGAAACATACAGTCTCAATTTCAAAGCCCGAAAAGATATTGTCCATATATGGTGAATGGGGTAAAGTTACTGTCCTAAATTTGCTATTTCCCCGTGGTTAGAACTACAACAATGAGTGAAAGTTATGAAAGTCTGGTTTATAATTAAAAAAAGGTTTCTGATAAGGTTTCTTTAGCTCATATATCCACAATTGATTAATCATTGAAAAACGATTCTCACTTTGATTGTGTTAAATACTTAATTTCTTCCCTAATGGTGCATTTATACAAGTATAGTGGACCATCATGAGCCTTCAACTATATTGGGTTCTGTGTTTAATAAACAATCTTTATGGGCTCATTGAATCATGATCAGAGATGATAGTCTTGAAACAAATTTGGTGAGAAGAGTGACTCAAACTATAATAATTAATGTTGTCTTTAGAAAAAGGGATTAAAATGTCATCTAAATACTGAAGATCGAGGAGAATGATATTGATACACCAACAATCTTCAAACACTGCTTTATTTTCTTCAACAAAATTAAAGTACACTCAATAAAAAAGGAAATCCTTAAAAGAGAATATGAGAAAAGATAAAAGCTTGGTTGGTTAAAAACCAAACAACATTAATTAACAGCACTAACTTCTCCTTCCAACTCTTCTTCCATGTCTTCTTCTTCTCCTGTTATAGCGTACAAATATTTTTTCAAGAATCTCATCAATTTTGTTAAAGTACATTTCCTTCAAACTCATGCAACCAAACAACACCCATACAAAGCTTCCTAATCCCACTACATATCCAAACACCACTGACACATATTCCCATTCAATCTCCTTCCTTTCTTCCAATCCCACACTTACTATTTCTGTGTTCCTGCAGCTTATGTTGGTAGGCTTACCACATAGCTCTCTGTTTCCTTCGTAGGAATCCGACGAAAATGTTTGAAGTTGAGATCCAATTGGAATCTCTCCAACCAGCTTATTATAGGACACATTCAAGACCAAAAGGAATGTAAGCTTTGCAAGCTCAGTTGGTATCACCCCTCTTAGCTCGTTTTCAGACAGGTCCAATGATCCAAGCTTCGTCAACTTACCCAACGATTTTGGAATTGCTCCACTGAAAGCATTGTGGGATAATTTTAGAAGATAAAGCGAGGTGAGATCATCAACTGCATCAGGTATCTCTCCTTTGAAATTATTGACAGAGAAATCAATGGATGTGAAGTCTGGCCAAATCTTCACAAGTTTCAACTCTAACCCTTTGATTGTTAATGTCACCTCATTTTGGTAGTAATTGCTTTCTAGAAGCTTAAAGTCCGAACGGTTGTGCCCCAATTGTGCATCACCAACTGCCATCATTCATCTCCAACTTGAGAAGCTTTTCGGATGCAGATTCCCACTAAAATTATTGGAAGCTATGTTGATGATTTGAAGATTTGGAAAGTTATTGTGGAATCTCACCTCTCCATAGAATCTGTTGGAGCGCAGCACAAGGAAAAGCAAGCTCGACCACAGCATGCATGGGAAAGTATCATTGATGTTGTTGTTTCCCACATTCAGGACCTTCAAGAATTTGCAATTTCCCAGTGAGCTTGGAATATTCCCTCCTAAATAGTTGTCACTAAGCTCCAAAGTTTTGAGGCCACAATTGACAGAGAACCTATCCGGGATACCACCACTGATATTGTTTCTTCCAAAATCGTATCACTTGTACAAGGTAATTCCGTAATTGAATGAATGATGAATAAAATAAATCAATATCGTTTGAAGAGTATTCAAAATAAATAAAAATTATCCATAAATAACATTTTAGTTTATTAATCAAAACTAGGGGTGGAAATCGGAACGGAATTTCCGATATCTCCGATCCGAAAATTTCCGAATTTGGAACGAATATTTTTAATCCGAAATTCCGAATATCCGATTTCCGATTTTTCCGAAAAATTTCGGATCGGAATTGGAATTAGTTTTAAAAATTTCGGAAATTCCAAAATCCGATCCGAAATATTTCCGAAATTGAATTTTTCAGAAATTCCGAAATTCCAATCCGATTTAACAAGTTTAGAAATATAAAATGTAGAATATATCATAAATTTCATATAAAATGTAGAATATAGGTAAATATATCATAAATTTCATTAAAAATGATAACATTTTATATAAATTTATTATTTTAATGATAAAATATATGGATAAATGAGCCTAAATAGTTTAGGACGTTATACAAGTTGAACTATACTAAGCTTGAGTTCAGCTTCTTTAGTTTATGAGTTTTATAATTAAGCTCGAGCTTAGTTCGTTAATGTTAGTAATAAGTAGTAGTGTAGTACAGTTAACGAAATAATAGGAATAATGACAAAGAAAATTATACAAATTATAAAATTCCGAAAAATTTCCAAAAATTCCAAAATTTCGGAATTCCGAAATTTCTGAAAAATCAGAATTGGAATGCATTTTACAATTCCGAAAATTTCGGAATTGGAATTGGAATTGGTTTTTCAATTCCAAATTTTTTTTGAATTTTTCTGAAACACCCTATTTCCGATCTGATCCATCCGATTTCCACCCCTAATCAAAACTAAATACCAGTCGATAGAAAGTATTCTTGAATAAAAGATGCATCATTTGAAAAGCACAATGACTACTTCATAGATAGTGTTAACCACAGCAGTGTCGATATTAAGTTATAAAAGTTCCCCATGGCCATCCTCATGCTATAATAATAGACTTCATTAATTAGAGAGTTTTATGCAGCTATAAGGCCATTTATGCAGTGAAAAATACAAGGAAAATAGTGGACCTGCCAGTTTTAATTTTACCTGCATATTATGACTAAATAAATAATCTTCAACTGATATAAACTACATTTGGATGGCATTGATGAGTTTTTTAGAATACATTCTCCAAATTGTTGGATCTAAATGTAACCTAAAATAATCGAAGTTGAATGATGCCCCATAACCAGGGACGGATTTAGGGTGCGCGGGGGCGGTCGCTCCTCTTGGATTTTCAAAATTGTTCCTTTTATATGTAACTTTTTTCTAATATTTTTCATTTTTATCATTAATTTATAAGAGTCTGTCTCTCTTACATTGTAAAAATTTGTCTATTATATAAGTTTTAGTCCCCAGTCTACTTTATGTTTTGATCTGAATTCTTTTTACCTTGTATACTCAAAATGTATTACTTGTTTTATCTAAAGGTATTACTTTGTTTAACTTTTTTTTAATGAAATATATTACTTATTTTACCTAAAGATATTATTTGTTATATGTAAAGGTATTACTTGTTTATCATAAAGATCTGAAGGTATTACTTGTTTATCACAAAGATCTGAAGGCTTTACTTATGTATCTAAGATAATAATTAAGGTATTAGTTAGTTGCTCATAAGTTTATATATAAGGTATCAGTTGCATACTTATAAGGTAATAATTAAGGTATACAAAAACTCATGTGAGACGATCTCACGAATAGTTATCGTGAAACAGAGCTCCATTACAAACAACACGTGAATTGTAGGGTTTTGGTTGTAGATAATTGGGTTGTGGGTCCACCCATCTCGCACAATTTAATAAAAATTCATGAAACGCTCTCACAAGGACTCACTCATTAATGTATTAGTTACTTTGTTTTAGTGAAATATATTATTTAAGGTATTACTTGTATATAAATATATTACTAATATCTTGTTACATGTAAAGATATTATTCGTATAACTTAAAGGTATTACTCATATGCTCAAATGGTATCGGTGTACTGTAGAGTAATATAAATTAAAATTTTAAAATTTCAAATGCACGATTTTTATCATATTCTTCCTCCAAAATTTCTACAAATAATTTCATGAAATCGAAGGAGTGGAAGATGAATGACATGGCCTCCGAAATAATCAATAACCCCCAATTGAACAAATAATCTACGAAATGAAAAATAAAAGGAAGAGGAAGAATAAGAAAATATAAAATCTTAATTTGATCATTCAAAAAAGAGGTAGAAGAAGAAGAGGGAGAAGGAGTTACAACGTACGTGAAGAAGTGAATAGAGAAAATTAGGATTTAACAAGAAAAAAAAGAAAAAAAAAACATGTGAATGTATGGGTTGGGCAGATAGGTTGGGGCATGAATTCTAGGATCAATACTCCAGAAATGCACAGAAGACTCACTCATTCATTTCTAAAAGTCTTTATATAAAAGATGAAAAAGTTAGTTAGATGACATTATTGGTACTTTTTCAATGTCTAATTAATCTTTACTTTCTGGATTCCACAAATGGGTCTACATGAAATTTATGGCTATGATTGAGTGGCTGCCGTATCTTTTTAGTAATTTCATATTTTAATTAAAAAAAATAGTAATTCAATTATTTCATCTCTTAACTTTACACTTTTCATTTGTATTTTGTTCGTGAGTAGCACTCTTGTGCACTTGATGCACACATGCACTCGAGTCAGTCCGGACGTGGGTTGACCCGAATTCGCGCACTTTTACTTTTTTTTTGACCCTGGCCTCATACTTTTATGCTATATTAGTCATACATTTATGTTATATTAGTCATACTCTTATGTCCAGATTTCAGATCTTTATTTAATATTTTTAACTCTAAAAAAACTTTAATTTCGCCACAATTTGTACATTTTTACCTTTATGTGATAATACTCATACATTTATATCAACATAATCATACATTTATGTAATATATAAAGGTACAACTAACATAATTAAAAGGTATATCTAACATAACTAAAATGTATGACTGTTATAACTAAAAGGAATATGTATGTCTAAAAAAAATGTTAAGGTACAGCCAGCCTTACAAAAAGTATGACTAACACTACTAAAAGATATAATTAACATAATATAAATGTTTGGCACCTGGGAGCATGTTTGGGCGGATTTTGTCCGCGACCTGATGGCGCGTGTGGGCACGTGCGAGTGTGTACGGGCGCATAGCGGATCGGGTCTACCCGAATGCACGAATTTAGGGTCCGTGCACCAGGTGTATAAAAAATTTTGTCTTTGTCCGTGGGTTTTTTTGCCATTGATTGAGTATTTATTTTCTTATTTGATCTTTATTTATAAACTAATTTAAGCACAAATTTTGCATTATTATTTTGTTTAATTTAATTGAATTTTGTTCTGCTTTTGTTGTTAGATCGATTTCATCAATTTATTTATTATGTTTCTTGTTAACAATATATTGTTGAGTATTGAGGTTTTTTGTTTTACTTTATTAGAAAATTCAATGATTTAGGATAATTTCTTTAAGTTTGATAGAGTTTTTGTGAGAATATTTCAGTATTAAGAATGTTGAATCAGAAAATACACATTTACGTTCTTCTTCTTTTTCTTTTTCTTTCACAGAGCTCACACAAATCTAATTCTAAGGATTCCTTTTACATTCTCCTTATTTATGTATCTCTCAATTCATTCTTTATCTAATTCCAATATATATTTGTGTTAGCAATGAAAATATTATGTGCCAATTTAGAAATACGAAAAATATAAAAGAAATTGTGTAATGTATGTATTTAATTTATTTATTGTTTACGTTGACGTTGTCATGTTGAAATGTAATTAAGTTACTAATTTGAATGTTATTATAATTTTATAAAGTAATATATTAACTCTATCAAAATTGTGATAAATTTATGCTCTTAGTTTAAAGTTATTCTATTTTTTTTATTAGTCAACTTGGACTATCTGGATTGAAATCTCGGGTCCGTCCTTCACTTATATATAATTACTAGTATTAACCTTGTGTGATACAGGAAATTTATCAAAATAAATATTTTTAAGAAAATGAATATAAAAATATAATACATTTTAATAAGAAATTTAATAATTTGGAGAATATAGTAATTAAAAATGTTTTTAGTGAATATTATTTTAACATTTTATTAAAGATTTTATTATCTTTTTTAGTGAAGTTTGTAATATATATGTACTTTATCTATATGTTATATTCAAATTGAATTATAATCGAAATTCATATAATAATAATAATAAGACATAAAATACAATATATTTAGAAATTATGAAAGTACTAAAATGCCATCTAAATATTGAAGATCGATGAGGCGATGGTATATAGTAGACTGAATTTAAAGGAAATCTTAAAAGAGAAAGAGAAAAGGTATAATCTTGGTTGGTTAAAAACCAAACAACATTAATCAGCACAACACTATCTTCTCCTTACCTGATTCCTTCCAACTAATCTTCTTCTTCTCCTGTTATGGCGTACCAATGTTTTTTCAAGAATTTCATCAATTTTGTAGAAGTACCTTTCCCTGAAACTCATGCAACCAAACAACACCCACATAAAGCTTCCTAATCCCACCACATATCCAAGCACCACTGACACATATTCCCATTCAATCTCCTTCTTTTCATGTCCAAAGATTGGTGTTGATGATGCATCAGTGTTCTTGCAGCTTATGTTCGTAGCCTTACCACATAGCCCTCTATTTCCTTCAAAGGAATCTGCTGAAAATGTCTGAAATTGAGGACCGTTTGGAATCTCTCCAACCAGCTTATTATAAGACAGATTCAAGACTGAAAGGAATGTTAGCTTTGCAAGCTCCATTGGTATCACCCCTCTTAGCTCGTTTTCTGACAGGTCCAATGATCCAAGCTCCCTCAACTTACCCAACGATTTTGGGATTGCTCCAATGAGAGCATTGTGGGATAAGTTTAGAAGATATAGTGAGGTGAGATCACCTATTGCATCTGGTATCTCCCCTTTGAAATTATTGCAAGAGAAATCAATGGATGTGAAGTATGGCCAAATCTTCACAAGTTTCAACTCTAACCCTTTGATTGTTAATGTCACCTCATTTTGGTAGCGATTGCTTTCTAGAAGCTTAAAGTCCGAACGGTTGTGCCTCAATTGTGCATCACCGACTGCCATCATTCCTCTCCAACTTGAGAAGCTTTTCGGATGCAGATTCCCACTAAAATTATTGGAAGCTATGTCGATGATTTGAAGATTTGGAAAGTTATTGTGGCATCTCACCTCTCCATAGAATCTGTTGTAGCGTAGCACAAGGATAAGCAAGCTCGACCACAACATGCATGGGAAAGTATCATTGATGTTGTTGTTTCCCACATTCAGGACCTTCAAGAATTTGCAATTTCCCAGTGAGCTTGGAATATTCCCTCCTAAATAGTTGTCACTAAGTTCCAAAGTTTTGAGGCCACAATTGACAGAGAACATATCCGGGATTTCACCGCTGATATTGTTTCTCCCCAGATTGAGCACTTCAAGAGACTCCATGTTCTCAAGTAGGCAAGAAGGTATATTACCAGTCAATTTATTGATAGACAAGTCAAGAACTTGAAGAGAAAGAGAATTGCAAAGGGAAGGAGGAATTGATCCACTTATACTATTATTTTTAAGAGAGAAGAAATATAGAGAGGATGTGAAGTTTCCGATGTTAGGGGGAATGTGGTCGTCAAAGTTATTATTAGAATAATCAACATATCCAGCATGTTGAGGGGGCATTGGCAACTCACCTTGGAGTTGGTTTGAGTGTAAGTTTAGACTCCATAAAGAAATAGGAGTCTTGTATGGCTTTTGAAAGTCCACGAGGAGATTACAAGAAAGGTTCAAAAATTCAAGTGTTCCATTTCCAATATCCCAAATCCAACTAGGAATTTCCCCTGCAATCCGGTTGTTTGACAAGTCCAACAACTTAATGGTTGAGGATTGTTTTAGAAAATCTGGAAAAGAGTAGAGGTTGCAGGAAGCCAAGCCTAAATATTCTAGCGGTGGATAGATGGACACACTTGAATTGGTGCTGCTTGCATCAACTGTCAAGTACTTGTTGTCAGAAAGAGCCAACACTGTAAGATTGGGAAGCCTTTGAATCTTTTCCAATTGAAAAGTGCCATTGAATAAATTGTCAGACAAGAAGAGAACTTCAATGCTTTCAAGTTGGAAAAAAGACTCGGGAATAGGTCCCTCCAATCGATTACTTCTCAAATCTAGCCATTCCATGTTAGAGAAATTCAGAGTTGGAAATTCATGGACTTGGCCACTAAATTGGTTGTTGGAAAGATCAAGTATCTGCAGAGAAAAGAGACCAAACAGAGACATGGGAATGTTTCCACTGAGTGAATTGTATGGTAAATTTAAAACAGAAAGGTTCGAAAGTGGTGGGGGAAACATTGAAGAATTTGAGCCAAAGAAGAAATTATTTGATAAATCCAAAGGTCCTTTCAGAGAGCAGTTATGGAGACCCAAGAAAGTCAAACTCGAGAAATTAACAAAGAAGTTTGGAACTACTGTCGACAAATTGTTTCCACTGAGTCCAAGAAGAGTAAGGGATTGAAATTTTAAAAGAGATGGATCAGAAGGGCTTGACAGACCACAGTAACTCAAACTCAAATTCCTTAAGTTTGGTAAAGAAGAAGATATAATGTTGTACCATTCAGTCTTGTCGGTAGAAATATCAACGCCATTAAGATAGAGTTGTTGGAGTCCTGTTAGATTCCGTAGCACCATCCTCAAATTGGGGTACTCAAGTTTTAGTGCAGAATTAGATAGACGAAGACTAACCAATCTCGTCAAGAGTGAAAGTTCGATTGGAATCTGCCCACCAAAACCAGCGTTTATCAAATCCAAGTGTGTCAAATATGTGAGATTGCCAATCGCTCTCGGAATCAGAGCACTGTAGAAGTCATTTCGTGCCAAGCTCAGCTTCTTAAGGTACTTAAGACTGAAAAGACTGGATGAACTCTCAAGTCCACCATAGATGCCCTCTTGATCGAGCTGCAAACCGATGACATGTCCGGCACCATCGCATTCCACGCCTTCCCACCCGCAACAGTTGTCTGTTTGATTCCAGTGCACCAGTTTCTGTGAATCAGAGGAATTGAATTTCAATTCATTCTTCAAGTCAAATAACAACGTTTTCTGATCATACATGCACTGTTTGTATGCATGACTGAAATTTGTTGTGCAGATTACAAGTAAAGAGATGATGAAAAATTGTAGAAGCAAAGAAATTGACATCGTGAAGAGGATGATTGTGCATGAACTTGAGGCAATACTATGAGCCTTTATATTTGTCATTGCAAAGACAAATTAAGGCAGTTGACTTGAGGTCTTCTTCCCAACGTTTGAAAATTCAAAAAGTGAACTTATATGATAACGTTTTTGTGCTCCTGTTATTTTCCAGATCAACTACTGAAATTAAATGCATTCAATCATGAATTAGTCAAAGATTAATTACACATTTTCCACATAAAAAATTAATCATTTCACTATATATATTACAATTAACCACATTTTCAGGCATATCATATAAAATCTCATAACAAACATTCATACTTTTATTATCAATCTTTGAATATTATGATTTCTTCAAATCCACCCAACCTCTGCCAAACATACAAAGAGATAAAGTCTTCGATATATGATCATACTTCGAAGGTGTTGTAAACAATTGTTTCTTCTCGAACCACATGACTTTTGTACACAAATTGGTTCTTTTTTTTTCTTTTTTTATCATACAAATAATTGTAAACATACAACTTATTTATTTATTTAATAAACATGATTGTGGGTGTGGTTTTGTTTAAGTTATCTTCTTTGACTAACAAACTTTGAAGATTCCCTTTTCTAATCAATAATATTATATATGAGAGTAAAGCATCATGAGTAGTCTCATGTTGTAACAATTTCATTAAAAAAAATTACATTATATCTATTGGAATGTTGTGTCATTGTAAGAAAATGATGAATTATTATTTGTTTAGTGAATTAAAATTCTTTTAATTTATACACTGCGCCAACACAAATTCAAAATGGGAACACATTTTTTTCCATTGCTTTACAACTAACCTCTTTCTGTAAAGAACTATATACAATTGCTTCAAGTTTTTCATATCATCATCATCCTCTTCACAATGTCAATTTCTTTACTTCCACAGTTTTTCTTCATCTCTCTACTTTCAGCAATGATTTGCTCTAAAAACCTCACTCATTCATACAAACAATGTATGAATGATGAGAAAACTTCGTTACTCAACCTGAGGAACGATTTGAAATTCATATCGTCTGATTCCAAGAAACTGGCGAGCTGGAATCAGACAGATAACTGTTGCAGATGGGATGGTCACATATTTGACACACTTGAATTTGTCAGTATGCTGGTTTTGGTGGGAAGATTCCGATGGAACTTTCTCTCCTGACGAGATTGGTTAGTCTCGATCTCTCCTTGGAAGATAATCTTGGATCTCTAAATTATGATCTAAAATTGGCAATGCTTCTCAAGAATATAACAGGGCTGCAAGAACTCTACCTCGACAATATTGATATTTCTGGTGAGAAGAGTGATTGGTACAACATTATATCTTCATCTTTACCAAACTTAAGGAATTTGAGTTTGAGTCATTATAGTCTGTCAAGCCCTTCTGATCCATCTCTTTTACAGTTTCATTCGCTTACTCTTCTTCGACTCGATGGAAACAATTTGTCTGACAGTAGTGTTGAGAATTAAAGTTGATTTTTCTAGAATTACACTTAGAAATCTCTAGAGTATGAATTTATTGCTTCGTTCTTGCAGATTCTAGAGCAGACTTTTTGCATTTTCTATGTACTCATTAATTGGTCTTTAGAATTTTCATTGTTGTACCATAAGTACATTAAGTTGTATTTACGTTTTCAAGTAAGTCAATCAATACAAGTCTAGAGTGCAATATTCTCCAAAGCCTTATTCTATCCATCTTTCTTCTTTTGAGGTAGATAAATTATTTTGGCTGTTCTTCACCTACAAGGTTGTTGATCTTGGGCCAACA
The DNA here is from genome assembly GCA_946896805.1 of Scutellaria galericulata. Lineage (NCBI taxonomy): Eukaryota > Viridiplantae > Streptophyta > Magnoliopsida > Lamiales > Lamiaceae > Scutellaria > Scutellaria galericulata. The sequence goes on from OX335789.1 coordinate 12,930,258, forward strand.
GAAATTCAATTATTCTGTTGTGGTATTTATTTTCACAAGTAGTTCCAAACTTCTTTGCTAATTTCTCGAGTTTGACTTTCTTGAGTCTAAATAACTGCTCTTTAAAAGGTTCTCTGGATTTATCAAATAACTTCTTTTTACACTCACTTTCAAACCTTGTTGATTTAAAAGTGAGTGGCAATATACCTTCTTGCCTGCTGAAGAATCTTGATGTGCTCAATCTGGCGAGAAACAATATCAGTGGTTACATCCCGGATAAGTTCTCTGTCAATTGCAGCCTCAAAGCTTGCTTATCCTCGTGCTGCGCTCCAACAGAGTCTATGTAGAGATGAGATGCCACGAAACTTTGCCAAATCTTCAAATCATCGATATAGCTTCAAATAATTTCAGTGGAAACCTCAATCTATTAAGCTTCTCGAGTTGGACAGGAATGGTGGCAGATAGTGATGCCCAGTTGAGGCGAAGTGGTTCGGACTTCAACTTTCTAAAATTGAGTTTCTACTACTAAGATGAGGGGGTATTAACAATCAAAGGGCTAGAGCTGAAACTTGTCGAGATTTGGCTAGATTTCACATCCATTGAGTTCTCTTGCAATAATTTCAAAGGGGAGATACCAGAAGCAATAGGTGATCTCACCTCACTTCATCTTCTCAACTTATCCCACAATGCTTTCAGTGGAGCTATCCCAAAATCGTTTGGTAAGTTGACAAAGCTTGGATCATTGTACCTATCTGAAAACGAGCTAACAGGGGCGATATCGATGGAGCTTGCAAGGCTTACATTCCTTCAAATCATGAATCTGTCCTATAATAAGCTGGTTGGAGAGATCCCAATTGGAAGCATATTCATAAGTCAAGACAGGAAAAAAAGACAAGGAATTAGAAGATCAGTAGGAAGGAATTGGGTAAGGATAAGATAGTGCTGCTAATTTATGTTGTTTGGTTTTTCTAACAAAAAAAAGAGTGCAAATGTGCCTTTTTATCCAATACATGTATTGAAAAATGAAAAATACCCACTTCTTAACAAAACATGTTTTTTACCCAATTTGGGGCAAGAAAGTCCTAAATGCCCTTATACCCTATTTAATGAATTGCACTTCATTTAATGAATTCCACCTATCAATTTATCACCAATGAGAGAAGATTCAATTCAAGGAACACTCAATTTAAGGAAAACGAGAGCTAACTTACCCGAATTCAATTCAAGAAAAACGAGCTGAGATCCACTCTTTTCATCAATTTCATCAATTCAAGGAAATTCATCAATCTCTTTTCAATTCAAGATCCTCTTTGTTTCACTGAGGTAAGATAAACGAGCTAAATGTAATCTTTATTTTTTGAATCTGTTATGTAAATTTGAGCTTGAAAATTAAAAAATGAAGGAAAAACATTTGAAGTTTGCTCGTTGAAGATCACGAAACATTGTTATTATGAAGATCACGAGACATAATACATAGATCACGAGGGTTTTATTTTCCATCAGATCACGAGATAAGGGTAGATCACGAGATATTTCATAGTTATTATGAAGATCACGAGACAGAATAGATAGATCACGAGGGTTTTGTTTTCCATTAGATCACGAGATTGATCATAGTTATAAGATCACGAGATAGAATCACGAGGGATTTGTAAGATATTAGAAGATCACGAGGGATTCGTAAGATATTAGAAGATCACGAGGGATTTGTAATATATTAGAAGATCACGAGGGATTTGTAAGATCACGAGATAGAATGCATAGATCGCGAGGGATTTGTTTTCTCCATCAGATCACGAGATAAAGGTAGATCACGAGATATTTCATAGATCACGAGATAGTTATAGATCACGGGGATTTTTCTTCATTAGACACGAGATAGATAAGATCACAAGTACTTCATAGATCACGAGATAAAATCCCTCGTGATCAACTGATTCATTCGTGACCAGGGTTTTTTTCCATCGTGATTAACTGAAACATAATTTGTGATCTTCATTTTCGTTCAGATGAACAGAGCTCGAAAGTCCACATAATTCACGAGTGTGTTTAACCTCGTGATCACCCCTCGTGATCTATGAAATTAATACTGTGGTTATTCTCGTGCTCTCGTGTTCTATCTGTCCCCGCCACCTCGTGATTTATGTGATATGTTTTACGTTTTATTATTGAATTGTCTAATTGAATAGAGATTATTTTTTAATTGTAGATGGCGAACGATGAAATCATTATAGTTCATCGTGGATATTGGCATGGATCGGAGTATAAAAATGGGGAGGATGCTTTGATATATGCATCATTGCATACAATTTCTTATGCAAAACTGTTGGATGAAATTCATTATATTGTCCGAGCAGATCGCCGTACTTGTGAGTATGCATTGCATTGTTTAATGCCTACAAAGATTTCTGGTCAAGTGAAATTCAAAATTAGGACTGATGCTGATTTGAGAAGAGTTGTTGAGGTGTATGAATACCCAAAGATATTTGTTACCATAGAACCAAAAGAGCATGATTTTAATATTCCACTGTCCTATGCGAGTACGAGGTGTAGTTTCGTTGAGCTTATGAATTCTCAACAACAGTACCTGCATCAGAATTATGTGCAAAGTATGACACCACACCAAATTCGTCTCTCCGTGAACCAAGTCCAAAATTTCAATGCTTGTGCTAGCAGTCCATTGGAGGATCTTAGGCCTAGTACTTCTTCCGAACGACAATCAATGAAAGTGCAAGATGTTCAGGGAAAATGCTCTCCACCGGACCACCAGCTATATGATTTCGGCAACTGTAATGATTCCAGATATGTAGATGACGAAGATGTTAAATACGATGATTGTGGTACAGTTGTAGTTGTGGCAGATGAAAATGTCCATGAAAATGATGATGATGATGATGATGATGATGATGTTGAAGAAGAAGAAGTTCTTGGCGGGGTAAGGAATGTTTGTACTGATGAGCCGCGTTGTTACGATTATTTTGATAATGATGATGATGACAACGACGACGATGATGATTATGATGAAGATGATGAGGATGACAATGATGGTGATGATGATTATGCTGACGTACTTCATAGTCGTTTATTTTCTGAGCAATGGGAAACCGAAGATTTTTTTGTGCCAGAGGACTTTGTTCATAGTGAAGACATCGTTATTGGTCATAGTAATGTGCGTGTTCTTAGAAATAGATGCATTTCGATAAACGAAGATGGTTCAAGTGGTGAGTCGGGTCCAGAATTAGCACCTGATCAACGTGATGATTGGATTATTCCAGGGGCGTCCTTTCACACTGACGAGCCTGAGCCTATTTTGGTATGTCCAGTTGATGGTGAAAGGAAGCTAGTGGTTGGGTCAATATTCAACAGCAAAGAGCAATTACTGTATGGAGTGGGAATGTACCACATGAAGAATCGATTTCAGTATGCGGTAAAACGATCAGACAAGCAACGATATACTATTGTTTGTAAACAGCAAGAATGTCAATTTTTATTGCATGCAAATGGAACAGAAAAGGGACCGTGGACAGTGAAAAAGTTTATCGGTCCACATAACTGTCGACTGGCTATGACTGGCCAACCGCGTCAATTGTCATCGAAGATCATTGGTGCTTATTTTGCTCCTTCATTGCTTCGAGAGGGTCGAGTACTTAAGCCGAGAGAAATTATGGATGATCTTTCTACACGCCATGGTATAGATATTCAATATGATAAGGCACTGAGAGCTCATTATCATGCCCACAATTTAATATATGGTGATTTCGATCAATCGTGGAGTCAGTTACCTGCGTACTTGTACATGGTCAGAAGATCAAATCCTGGTACCATCACATGTTTCAAAACAGACGACGATGATAAGTTCCAGTATGTGTTCATGGCTCTTGGTGCCTCTATAAGAGGATTTCATGATTGTTGTCGACCTGTCATCGTCATTAAGATTTCCTTAAACATCAGTGTAGTTTAAAACAAAAAGGATGTCTATATATTAGATTGAACTTCCTTTATAAAATTGTCGATATAGCAAATGTTACAAAGTTATAAATTCTTCACATGTTTGACGAAATGTCTCAATTGGGTGTTGTTGTGAATAGTTGTTCGTGCTATTTTTACGTTGTCGTGGGAATGATCAATCAAGATTCAACACAAAAAAAAAGAGAAATTGCAAAACAACAATCAAGAAATCAAACAATGAATGAGAAAGGAAAGAACAAACTCGGCTCGACCCACTTGAGCTCACTATGCAATGCAAAACACTGTTATTAACTTGCTGGAACAATCCAAGAGAAGATTACAAAGTATCACTCTCAAACTTGCAGCCTAACTGTGATGAACAAAGTACTTTCTTGCTCTGCTAAATCTCTCTCCAAAAGCTATCAAACTAAATTAACAGAATGAATAATGAAGCCCTACATACACTCTAAATATAGCAACAAGAATCAGCTAAAATGATTGAGACACAAGTGAGATACGATCTTCTAAAACTGCCCACTCGAAACCGCTGTAACCAATCTTCACAAAAATAACAGATTTTAGACTGTTCCAAACCTGCGCCAATTTTAAGCTGAAAAACGTGTCCAGATAGCACTTTTATTAGTCGAATAACGGCTCCTCTGCCTTAGAAACATTTAAGCTTTATTCTTTCATACATAATTTATAAGTGAGATGAAACACAAAACAGTAACAGATGATTCAGATTGCAAGATTTATTACCATCATAAACAATCATAAGGATGCTAAAACATAGCTTAGAAAATGATGTGAGATTTCCTTGGAATGACATTTCATCTTTCTCAATGCCACATTACTCCATAAGTCTTCTCTAAAGGCAAAATAGACATGTCTTGACTCGTCTCACAAACTTCTACTAACACCTTCGCGACTCCCTCCACCTCATCTCTGCTTCTCGACCTAATCCTCTCTCTTTGTTCTCCAACTTTTCCTCTCAAAACCTCCCCTGTTTTCCCAACCACCACATCCTTAATCACATTCGATATCTCCCCCCTTTGAAGCCTCCCATCCTCGTCTCTCTTAATCTCCACTCCGACACCTAGCTCCAATACCAATTTAGCATTCATCGGCTGATCAAGATGCATCGGCATGGCTATGATCGGAACCCCAAAATCCACACTTTCCTTCAACGAATTCCACCCACAATGACTCACAAATCCAGCCACACTCGAGTGGGCTAAAATCTTCGCTTGTGGGGCCCACTTTTCCACTATCAACCCCCTATCTCCGACCCGTTCAAGAAACCCTTTCGAGAGCACATCCTCCACCCTCGTCCCGTCGCCTTTCGGAAACCTAATGATCCATACAAAGTTCACATTGCTAAGCTCCAATCCATAACCTATCTCCTCAATCTCTTCCTTCTTTAAAAAATACTCACTCCCAAATGACACGTACACGGTAGAAATTACATCTTTGCCCTCCAACCACTCCATGATCCCACCATCATCATCATCTCCATCTTCTCCAACATTCACCAATGAACCAATAGGAACAATCCTCTTATTGATCATCTTAGAGAGATAATCCATGTACTTCCCCTCCATCTCTCTAGAGGTGTTCACCAATATAATCCCCTCGTTTCTTCGAAACTTCTCATCATCATCGTCTTCCTCTTCGTCCTCTGCATAGCCATGAACCCTAGACAACTCAACCCTACTGAGATGGATAGCTGGGAATGGAAACTCAACCCCTCGATGCATTCCCAAGTGGACAAAATACGAGAACATCGTTGCACCGGAGGTGAACAGCGAAACGGAACGAACTCCTATCACCGACGCGACAACTCCGGCCCACGGCAGTAAGATGTCGTGGACCAGCAAGTCAGGCTGGAGGGCTTCTAGAAGGTTCGAGAAGGCCGGTTTCGATTTCTTGAGAGCTTTTCTAAGAGTGGATTGGAGATGGAGTGGGAGGCCGTTGGTGGTGTGGTAGTGAGGAGGAAGCTCAGGCGAGTTGGGAAGATGAAGCTCGAGAAGATGAATGTGAAGAGAGAGTTTTCCATGGATTTTGTTCTTGATTGAAGTGAGATTTGCAGGCGTTGAGCAAATGTAGAAATGGAGATTTTTATTGGATAGGGCTTTGGCTAGCTCTATGAATGGAGTTATGTGGCCATGAGCTAGCCATGGGAACATCACCACTTTCAGACAGTCCTTCTCTGAAACCATCTTAGCCTCTCTCTCTCTCTCTCTCTCTAGAATGATATATGCAGAAATATGATCTGTCATTTGTTTAATTGAGGTTGTTGCGTTGTAGTATAGGACTGAGTAAACAATGTTGAAGTCTTCAAATCTCTGCTCAGCCAATTTTGTCTGAATATAGAGACATGCATGCAATAATTTTATATTAGCAAACATCCAAAATTCTTAAAATGACATGTCAGACTTTGTGTTGTGTAAGAAGGAATTCATATTGATCAATAAAGGGGTCAATTCATTCGATACAAGATTGTATTCCATTCCATCAAGTATTAAAGATACAAGAATAGCAAAGATACAAGAATAGCGTGAAATACGTAAACAAGATAACTACCAAGATTACACAAGATATGCTACAAATATTATCGCCAATATATGTGAATGTTGATTTTACATTAGATAGAAATATAAAACTTCAACTCACATAAATTTTTTATGTAAGATGGTCTCATATGAATTTTTTTCGAAATTTCTTATTATGTAATATTGTTTTAGTGGTTATCGTAGTTACCTGTATTGGATTTAGAGCGAATATGGCTTGATTGAATTAATCATTTATAATATTTGATGCTACATTTCATATTTTATAATATTTAATTTTATATTTTGTAGTGAATCTCGTAACATAAGTTCGAATACATTTATATTTAAATTCTTTATTTTATTCTTGTATAAATGGATATAGAGTTCTATCATAAAATGTAACCCATAAAATCAATTCACTCAAAACGTTGTGTTATCAAAATAAATAACGTTTTTCCGATATTGAAAGGTTTCTTTAAATGTTAACTATGTTTATATTGAGTTTTCTACGAATAACAAAATTTAAAATAAGCTTTTGTTTTAAATTCAAATTCAAATTTTTCATCTGCTAAAATATTAGTCTATAGATTAGAGTATAACTTTTTGTGAGATTATTTCACAAGATGAAACAAATCGATTTATAATCCACAAATAAAATTTTAGCCTATAAATTAAAGTACAATTTTGTAAGATAATCTCATGAGATGAAATAGATTAACTATTACCTCATCATAAATTATTAGTTTATGAATAGTGGAGTTCCGTCTCATGAAATTATAATTATGAAACGGTTTTCAATAGTATTAATTTTGTGGAAGTATTTGAATGCAAGTATTTTATGTTTGATGATTTATTTATTTTTAATGGAACAGTAAATTCTCTAAGAATGCAAATTAGTGACTTTTGAAATATTTTTCATTGACAGGCATTTAAATTAACTTTTACCAAATATCTAAAAATAATTATAAGAACTTTTTAAAAGCCCATTACTAATTAAAACTTTTCTCGGTTCATTAAATATTTTGGGCCGGCCCGTTTATGAAATATAATGTGGGCCATAAAGCCCGCATGATATAAACCCTTCCAATTGTAATTGATGCTGAGACGAAAACGATTCAGGGTTTTAGAGCTAGCTTCTATCAGACCTCCGCCGGTGACGCCTTCGCCGGTACCCTCTCGCCGCCGAGGATAGCTTAGTTGGTGGCTTTGCGCCGCCTTCATCTCAATTTGATAATCTTTTGTATTGTTGAGGCAAGACTGACCATATTAAAGGTTGCTCTCTCTCTCTCTCTCTCTCTCTCTCTCTCTCCATATATGTGCGTGTGTGTGCTTGTTGTAGCTTATGTTTAAGCTTGATTAACAGCTTTGAAATATCAGTAGGATACTTGCTATCATTATTGTTCCTTGTGCTTGTTCAACATTCCATGGTCTCACATTTTAATTCTTATTATATGCTTTATGTTTTTCCTTTTTTGTTTTTTTTTTGTTTTAGCCGGTTAAGAAGGTGAAGAAAGAAAGATGGGGGTGAAGGCGGAAAAGATTGACAAAATAAAATCTACACCCACTGTAGAGCAGGTGAAGTAAAGCTTAATACTTGCAATTATTTCTCCAAAATTTGTTATTGTTTGGAGAGTCTTATTTGAGGTGGATTTTGATTTGCAGGGAGTTTCTGAAGAGGAGGAAATGAAAGTAAAGAAATATCTCAGAGGGGAAGCAGCAGATTTGAGGGTAAAGAATTTTTTGATATTTTTTTACTACTATTACGTTTGCCGTGAGATTTATGTTTGGGATTTTGTGAGCATTGCCTTTGTTTTCTAATCCCAGGAGCTACAAGATAAGAAATTGAAGGGTCAGTTAGCTGTGCGGGAAAATCTTTATGGAAAGGCTGCACAAGCTGCTGCCAAGGCTGAGAAGGTGACTCCTTGTTTTCCATGAGTACAATTTGCTCGGTGTTTGCCCTTTTTTTTAACATGGAGTCATTTGTATTAATATGAAAATTGACGAAGTATAAACTTTTTGTTGTTTTCTAGTGGCTTATGCCAAGTGAAGGAGGCTATCTTGAAGTTGAAGGTATAGAGAAAACCTGGAGGATTAAGCAAGAGGACATAGCTGCTGGAGTGGATATTCTGAGTTTGAGAAAACAATTTGACCTTGTCTTGCCAGGTTCAGACCTCATGTCTTGACGATTTCGTCTTCTACATATTTTTCTGATGTCGTAAAAAGGCCCTTATACTTCACCATCACTATGTGCTATTAAGTGACTCAACCTAGTGCTTGGTGACCATCACATGAATAGCTTCCCTGGATGTCAGTGGGAATACCATAACACTTGAAATATTGCTGATGTGAATGAGACCAAATTAAACTTTGGAGAATTTGAAAAATGAAGTTATGTTGCCCAAAAGCAGATATAGGAAAATGCAAATAAGGATTTTGTTGAATAACAGAACACCAACATGGTTTATGTTGTCTGCTCAGTTATTTGAACTTGATTGAACTCAATATGTTGCTTATTTTATTCTTGTAATTTCCTTGAGTATGTGCGCACATTTTCTTGTGTAGTCTCTTAAGTTGTGCTTTTTAATAGTACTGAAAATTTTGGAATGATTTGGATTATATCACTACTTTTAACATATTATGAATATTATTCAATGGTGATACACATGTGCATAAAGGTTGTGCTTCTCTTTTAGCCTTTCACTTTTTATTATTGACGAAGACATGTTGGAATGGTCAAATGATTGCCACACATTTACATGTGGCAAAATCATGCATTTGTAGAAGTACACTTTATGTTTTACCTATACATCTTAAAGAATCTGGGATTTAACTAACTGCCAAAGGATATATAATGCTGCTTCGTCAATTTCTCTCGTTCAGCTAAATCATGTGGGTATTATTATGTGTCTTTTTTTGTGATTTGTTCATTTTACTTTTAAAAAAATTCTGATGTATGTTATCTAATATTTAATAGCTTATTTTTAGCATGCATAATGGCATAGGAGAATGGTGGCCGTGCCAAGGCACCTATTTCTGTAGTTGGTCTGAGGTATTCCTTTTAGATACTGTGGCGTGTATTCTTCATCCTGACAATGCTGTGTTCTTTCCTGAATTTCCACAAGTCTGATGTGAAATCTCATGTTATATTTTGAATTTATGGTTCTTGCCAATACTTTATAATTGATTGGGCTTTTTTTCCTCTTGTTTTTTTTTTGCCTGTAAAAAGTCTGAGAGTACTTCTATTTCAGACTTTGGTCCTTACACTCTGGATTTCTCCTTGAGTGGTCGATATATGCTAGCTGGTGGGAGGAAAGGTCATATGGCCCTTCTAGACATGAAAAATATGGACCTTATTAAAGAATTTCAGGTACTCTGATACTTTCTGATCATGTGTTAGCAGACTGATTTAGAATTCTATTTTCTTTTGGGTTTTTGACGGGGGTTTCAACCCCTACTGACACTTGATCAGTGTCTTCTATGTGTTTGCATAAAAATATGCCATTAATCTTTGATGCCCTATTTGAGAATTTATTGTTAGTTTTTATAGAAGTAAAGTAAAAAAAAAATCTAATTTTATTCTTGAACATGATTACAATAAAGTTTAGCATCTATTTCACCTAGTTCCTAAGCAACTGCATTTACAAATTTTGATATATTATGTTGCGCCGTTGATTGGCATCCATATCATGCAATTTCTTCATTTATAGCAACATATCACACAATTTTGCCTAGTATCCTTGAGAAGAGAAATTTCATGACAAGCAATGGCTTCTTGTTCTTAGAATGCATATCTCTCATTATTCAAATTTAGCTTGGTCATCTTTTGGCTAGGTCATGTTTATTGGAAAGTTTAACTTGCAGTTTGTACTGTTGCTTGATTCTTTTCAAATTGTTCTTCATGTGCTATAAAATATTAAATTAAATATGAGAATAATAAATACTGTATTTCCATACTATTCTAAGTGCTCATTGAGAAGAAGCCGAATACATGATTATTCCTATCTACGATTGCAATTTCAACATTTATACTGAAGTTCACTTTCAGCTAATATTTAGATTCTGTAATTTATTCCAGTCAATGAAGAAAGGTCAAAGTAAAAGGATCACGAACTCAAAAAGTATGAATTGGCTAACCAATATAGAAAATGGCAAATAGATGTTACTTTTAGACACAAAACTAGACATGTACTCAGAATATGTAAAACCTAATCATCTGAAAATCCTAGGCATGAATGTCATATCTTCATTTTTAAAATAACCAATAATGAAAGATGTACCCTAGTTGAGAGTCACCTAGGGATTTTGGCCAAGCCTAGTTTCCAGGTGCTTGGCTTGGTTGCCCCCTGAAAAATAATGTTAGTCTTGGATCTTCTGTTATACAACTGAAGTTCAGTTGCATTTCTGGCTTTCAACTGGAAGTGAATCTGTAGTATTTACTTCATCTTCCTGCATGTTATTGGACCCCCAGCCCCAATTTTCTTATGTTTATTCTTTTAACCATATCTTCACTTGTTATTGGAAAGCTATATTGAATTCTGTTGAAAATGAGTTTTTAAGTTGTAGAAATTTTTCCAGGTTAGGGAAACAGTTCGTGATGTGGTATTTTTGCACAATCAGAAGCTTTTCGCTGCTGCTCAAAAGAAGTAACTCTCTTGTACTTTTTGTAACAAAACAAGTTGTATGACCACAGGCTGTTAATTTTTAAAATTATGTTCATTTTCAATTTTACTGCATAATGTTCAGGCATACCCTTTTCTTATGCTTATATTTATTGATGCATTAAGGAGAAGTGGAAAATATAATAATCCTTCATTCCATGTGATCATGCAATTTGATGTTTCATTTGCTGTTTTGTCACTATTTATTTTTTGGTTGTTGTTACAAAGATCAATTTACTTCTTTATATTTAAAAGCTTGAAGTCATGAACCCTGATATTTATATTGAGGAACAGTTTCCCTTTCCCTTGCTAGTTTATTTATTAGACATTGCTAGATATACCTAGAGAAACATGTTGGAATTGATTGGAGTCATTGGATGTATTGATAAAATATCCAAGTTTTTTTGTATTTGTACATTCATGGCATGATGAATCAATATCTAAACAAGCTCTGCTTTCTCTGCAAAAGGTTTTTTAAGAGAAATGGCCCCATAAGTTCAATTAGCATTTTTCTATGAAATAAATTTGCCTCATGGATGGATGATATGATTGTTCTCCATGTTATCAGATTCAGGACCACTGAGATGTCCTTGCTAGTCATTATGTTGACTACAAATCTTTATAAAGCGAATTATTTTGCATGCCACATACCAACTTAGCTACACTTGTAAACATTTATACGTATACAACTTCACCTACCTATATACTGAATGGTTATTATGTTGATTGCATAATGTTGACATCCTAATTTCCCAAAATGAAAAGCTTCTTCTTAGGTAGTGGATGTGTTTCATTAAATAACATTTCAGAAACGTCATTCTGTGTCCATTTCTGAACTGTGTACTTAATAATGTGACAGGTATGTGTATATGTATAGCGACAACGGCACGGAATTGCATTGCTTGAAGGTTAGAAATTTAACCTTCTGCTGCTTGAAATCTTTCTAATCTGTTGGCATTTGATAGTCCTATTGTTGCCTGGGTTCTGACTCCTAGATTACAGTTTTTCCTATACCATTACACTATGTGTGCATGTGTACGTGGCTATTGATATGTAAATTAAGTTGAACATGTAATGAAAGTGTGCTTGCTTTACTTTATTTGAGCTAATCCTAGCAGAAACATTAGCTGTGCTCAGTTCTACCTTTTTCAGAACAATGAGACTGAAAAACAGTTAAAATATTTTCATTAGATTTAAACTTTAGCCAAGTTCACACAGATTTTCATTTAGATCTTAATATGGTGAAAGATATTAAAGATTTTAATCCTTAGTTGTCACTTCACCCAATGCTTCACCTTACGGAGGAAGTAGTGGTGTTGAAATCTCGAAGCAACTTCAAATCGTAAACATAAGATAGATGCTTGCTGATATTGGAAATCTCAGGGATCTTGATTCTGTCAAATGCATAAATGGGTGACAGTAGCTCAAGACTATTTAAAGTTCAAATTTGACAGCATTCTTTTTGAATTTGAAACACCAATGTTCAAAGGATGAAATCCAAAAATGGTACCTAAAGTTTACTTTAATGTTTCTTTTGGAGGACTAATGTGTTGAGTCTATCACAGTATTACTTGAGTTTGTGGACTTAGCTCTCTTCTGTCTTTTTTTCTTTTGGAAGACTAATGGATCGAGTTCATTGATCCTAGTTTTTATATTACAAAGATACTTTAGGCATTAGTCTTTGGATCTTTAATGGCCATGCATTCACAGAGCAGAATGTTACAACAATCTCTTTCTTCTTCAGGAACATGGTGCTGCAACAAAGCTTCAGTTCCTGAATAAGCATTTCCTCTTAACATCCATAAATAAATTAGGGCAGCTCCACTATCAGGATATTACAACAGGCCAGATGGTAGGCAATTTCCGAACTGGTCTGGGTCGCTCTGATACCATGGAGGTTAATCCATTCAATAATGTAGTCGCTGTTGGTCATTCTGGTGGTACAGTAAGCATGTGGAAGCCTACAAGTTCTGCTCCACTTGTTAAGATGCTGTGCCATAATGGGCCCGTTACAGCTATGGCATTTCACTCAAACGGCCATATCATGGCCACAGCTGGAATGGAAAGGAAAATTAAGCTTTGGGATTTGAGAAAGTTTGAGGTTCTCCAAACATTACCAGGCAATGCCAAGACCATGGACTTCAGTCATAGAGGTTTGCTCGCTACAGCCTCTGGATCATTTGTGCAGATACTCGGAGATTTCTCTGGTTCTCGGGAATATAGCCGTTACATGGGTCATTCCATAGCTAAAGGGTACCAAATAGGGAAAGTATCATTTAGGCCTTACGAAGATGTTCTAGCTATAGGGCATTCAAAGGGTTGGTCTTCTATTTTGATACCTGGATCAGGAGAGCCCAACTTTGATTCTTGGGTGGCGAATCCTCATGAAACACGAAAACAGAGAAACGAGATGGAAGTGCGGTCTCTTCTTGACAAACTACCCCCTGAGACCATCATGCTGGACCCCACAAAGATTGGTTCGGTGAAGCCTACTAGGAAGAAAGAGAAGCCGACTAAGCAGGAGATAGAAGCAGATGTGGAAGCTGCTGTAGAAGGCGCTAAGAATCTTCCTCTCAAAAAGAAAACGAAAGGCAGAAGCAAGCCTAGCAAAGTGGCTAAAAAGAAGCAAGAAGCTGTAGTGAGAGCCAAGAAACCTTTCATGGAGCAACAAAATAAAGACAAGGAGATCTCTAAAAAGAAGAGAAAGAGAATCGAAGAGGAAATCCAACTACCAGTGTCTCTACAACGGTTTGCTCGGAAGGTACCAACATCATGATAATGCCAAGACCACCAGGTGTTGTACTTTTACTCTTTTAGATTTTGATTTAGCATTTTTTACACCTTGATTAAATGTTATAGAAAATGAATTCATGCAACTTTTATGAAGCTTACTATCGTATGCAGCAGTTTCTTTCAGTTGCAAGTTTTGGTTGTGGCAAATCAACTTTGTGCAAGTTTGTTATAGACTGGATTGATTAACATTGATTCTAGTAGATGTTGATTTTGAGTTCATGAAATTCTGTTATCTTGACTTACAAATGATACATTCAATAATTTCATCAAGTCAATCTGCCGGGTTATTATGACAAGGGTCTTCGTGCCCGGGTGGGTCCCAGGTCTCGTGTTTCGTTTGTGGGCAGGTAAATCGAACCCAAATCCGGCCCGCTGCCATCCCTAATAAGTGACCTTTGTGGACCTGATCATAGAATGGCCCTGTAGCTATTCAGTAGACTAGCTTTGTGGTCTCTACGGGCTTGATCATAAAATTTCAAGAAAATTTGTGTGAGGTGTCATTTAAACATAACATTTATGTAACATGTTTGAATAAAACTGAGTGGTATTCAATAATTGATTGAAAAGACAATCTTGTGTCTGCGTTTTTGTTTCTTTGTAGGCAGCCCATGATGTAATAATTAGCCCAAAATTGAAGGTTGAAAATGGGAATGCTCAAAGCCTCGACCAATCAAATATCAACTTTACAAAAATTCCGTCATTTGAAATTTCTAGAATTAAATTTAAAAAATTATATTCGAATAATCACATGACTTTTTTTCTCTTGTGAGAGAGGAAATATAATTGAGGAGCACTAAAGGCACCACACAAATTTTTTTTTTTTTTTTAAATTCCAATTTTACTCTTAGGGTTTGTTGAACTAGTTTCGTTCGGTCAAGATGACCGAACGGGCTTCTATGAGTTCGGTCGTGGTGGCCGAACACTCTTCTATGTGTTCGGCCAATCGGGCCGAACGAAACTGATCCAGTTCAATCGTTTTTTTTACGTTTTTTGCTACGATTTTCACACATTTAACAAATTTGTGGAATGTTCATCATTATGTTGACATTACAATCTTCAAAAAATTAAAAGATTTTAACATAAAAAAATAAAAAAAACACAACGACGGGTGACGGTAGGCGCGGTGTGTGCGTGCACGACGAGTGATGAGTTGCGTTTTTTATTTTTATTTTATATCTATGTTAGATTTTTTAATTTTTTGAAGATTGTAATGTCAACATAACGATGAACATTCCAATTTGTTAAATGTGTGAAAATCGTAGCAAAAAATGTAAAAAAATGATTGAACCGGATCAGTTTCGTTCGGCCCGATTGGCCGAACACATAGAAGAGTGTTCGGCCACCACGACCGAACTCATAGAAGCCCGTTCGGTCATCTTGACCGAACACCTTGAAACCCATTCGGTCATAATGATCGAACGAAACTAATTCAACAAATCCTAAGGGTAAAATTGGAATTAAACCAAAAAAAAAAAAAAAATTATGTGATGCTCTTAGAAATCAGTGTGTTGTCTTTAGTCTCTCCCAATATAATTTGACCATTTGACCCTACTAGATAAACTTAATCTTCACATTCTGTATCCATTATTTTCAAAGTTGATGGAAAAGTCAACAAAGGCGACATCAAAGGATTTGCCCCTACTCTTCTTTCAAATCATGAGAATTAATTATTCCTAACAGGAAAATTAGTTGACTAGTATACAGAATATTTAAATAATGGACAAATTTTTTTCTTCAAGAATGGGAAAATTATTTTTCTTATAAAGCAAGAACTTATTTAGAAATAGTCTTCATACATGTCTGAATCTTTAATTTAGTCAGATTCTTGCAAGTTAAGCATCTGACATAAATAACCTGGTGTTAACATTTTGTCTTCAAATGATATAAATAGTAGAGATTTTATAATATAAATAATAAAGGAAAATAAATAAAGTAGGCCATCAAGGTATCCTTAAATATTGCAATTTCTTTAATATTGCTGTATAATGTAAAATATTCTCTGATTCTTCGTGTACATTTGATAATGTATTCAATGTTAATGTGTCAAAAACATATTGATTTGAAAATTATCTACTATGTTGATATGCACTAATTAACAACAATATATACGTATGGTGGGTATGTAATTTAAATGAATAAAAATAAAACAAATATGATAGAGGATTGAAGAATTCCGAGGATGGGAAATTAAAAATTTGTAAATCATCTATATTTTGTGCTTCAATTTTAACATTCATTTTATTTGTTTTATATAATTAATCTAATTTCATCTATCTATCTATAATATATATATATATATATATATATATATATATATATAGATAAATTTTTGAAATACAATAAAAAAAATAAAAAAATGCTGGTCAATAAATGAAATATCTCCTTTTCCTTTTTCCTATTCCTTTTGTTTTCTTTTTCCAACTTTTTTGCTTTGTAGGGCTGGACACAACTTTCTGCCCAGTCTGCTAATTTTCTTAACATTATTTGCAATATAGATAGTACCACGCCAATTAGAATATGTTTAAGAAAATACTATTTTCTTTTCTTTTTTTAAATAAAATCGTGTTCTTTGAAGTATGGTTATTTACTTTTTGTCAATTAAATGATACTGTTTTTATAAGTCAACCTGTCTTATTTATATCTTTTTATTTATTTATCAAAGACATCATGTAAAGTTTATTATAGCTAACGACAAGTTTATTATAAAAGCATTTCAGAAATTCAAGTAAAATTAATCTCAACTTTTCGAATATGATTTATTATTTCTTGATATAATAAAAGGACATATACAATTAGTCCATGTGTATTTTTCTCAAAGAGAACTAAAAGTTGAATTCTGTAAGTGAGTATAATAAATAAATAGTAATAAGTATCAATGGTTGACAAATAATAATAATAATATTATGATTATTAAGTTTATAAGTTTTCTACGTTCTGTCATCTTATTAAGTTATTAAACATACTATTATTGATTAATATATTGTTTAAAATTGAAGCATATATTGCATTGTTAATAACATATAATTTTCATATATTAGTGGTCATTACATGTACACTGCGTTTGAAAAACTATTTTTAAATTTTAATTTCTTCAATTTTAAATTTTAATTTTAATTTTAAATTTTTATAATTTTAACTCAATTTAATTCCATGTGATTCACGTGATTTGTCAAGTAAATAATTGCTATCAGTTTAATAGAGGAACTGAAATAATTACAATTAATGTCAAAGTCGAATCTTGTTGAAGGACAGTGAACAAAAAAACAAAAAAACAGGACATAATATATTTTAAATTTTGTTGTCATAATAATTTTTTATAATTTTGTATGTAGTGTTATATTATATTTTGTTGACAATGATAAATATTTTATATATCAATCTATATAATTATATTTTATATTAGAGTAAAACATTCCAAATTTCGGACTATAGTATTTATACTACTAATTATCATTTCAATTCGGTTTTGATCCCGCAATTAGTTATCAATTTTAAATTTTGTGAAACGAAATTTAAAATGTAAATATGAGTTAATATGTAAAGATCAAGATGATAAATTGTTTGGTTTCCAAATAAATTAAGTGTGACTCAACAATCTAAACAATAAGAAGAAAAGCATATCATAAATCTAAACCTTACTGTGGCAATGTAACATTTCTATTAAATGTTACAATTTTTTTCGGATCTTTTGTTATATTTTGATATTTTATTTTATATATGTTTTTAATATACATCATATATTAATAAGGGATAATATTTATATATATATATGATATTCATATTTTTATTTTGAAATACATGATAGAGAATTTCATTTGTATCCTTTTTGGCAGCCATGCATAGTTTTAGAACAAATATAAAGAAACAAAACTGGATATTTTTCCTACTTGGGGCAAGTAATGCATTAATGCCATCTTTGTCATCATCATTCAATAGATAAATAATAAATTAATTATATATTTAAATAGTGATCGAATTATGCACCATCAATTATTTTATTGAGTCGTGGTCACATTGATTTCAAATAATGGTGCGCAAGTTTCTACATGGGAGTCATTATATTAATGTAATTGTGGATTTTAGCTTTTGTATTTTTTAGAGGTGATTCTAGCTTTTGTGTTTAATTTAAATCAATGGAATAAAGTTGATGTGTCCCCTAAGTACGTTAACAAGGTTGTAAATTCTACTGAGACATATTTTAGCAAAAATTATCTAGTTTAATAAATATTTGTTTTACATAATAAAATTTATATAAAGAAATCTTATCAATATATTTGTATGAGTCAGAGTTTCAGTATACACAAGTCAAATTTATTTTTACAAATCAATCTTTATTTGTGTGTATCGTGTATTATATCTCATAAAATTAGATTCATAAAACGATTTGATACTCTATATATTTTGAGTTTCTTTCTCTCTTTCTTTTTTTTTTTTCTTATTTCTTAAGAGGGAGAATTGGGTTTATGCTTTTTGAAACTAATTTATTATTAGGCGTTTGCAATCATAAAAAATAGTTCTCGTTCAAGTTTACCTAAAACTAGAAAGAAAAAATAAGTTCAAGTTCACTTAATTAAATACATAACTTCCACTGGAATTCACTTTCTTTTATAAATATAATTCATACTCCCTCCGTCCCGCTCAAATTTGCACGTAGGGGCGGGCACGGAGGTTAAGAAAAAACTGTTTTTGGGCACGGAGCTCAAGAAAAAGCTGTTTTTGTAGTGTTAAAGTTGAATAGTAAAGGACAATTTTGTAAATTTTATTTGCTATTTTTGGAGTGTGCAAATCTAAATGGGACGGACGAAAACGGAAAGTGTGCAAATTTGAGCGGGACGGAGGGAGTATATGTTAAGAACACCTTTAAGAATATTACATTATGCACTTAATGTATTTATGCGAATATTTGTTAAAGACAATTTAAATTGCTTTCATAACTAATGGATAGAAAATGTAAGACATTCTAACCTTATTCGTTGATTACCTTCTATTTAAATAGGAGAATCTAGTAAACCCAGATTTAATTATGTGATAAATGTAAAGTCATAATTCATAAATTAAAATTCACATATAAATATGTAAAAACAAATTTGATTTTCATTCAAATATCAGATATTTTATGTTATAATTTTTTGGTAAAGTCTAAAATATTAATAGTACTATTTTATCGTTCGTTGTAATTTAATCTTTTCTATTTTTCTTCCTAATTTGGAAAATGAAGAGCTTTTAAAATGCTCTTGTAATTGTATTTGTATCTACAACTTCAGGTCTTAATAATTTAAGTTGTTTGGTCACAATAAGGCCTATAGTCTATAGATAGTTACATTACCTACATAGGATTTGTGACTTGCCAAACACTCCATTGACTATTGTAGATAGAGATCATTACAACCTTTCTCAAAAGTATCGAATTAGTTGGGACTATTTAGACAAAAATAACCTTATATTAAAAGTCTAAAATACCCTTTCTCAAAACTTATCCAATGGTTCGAATTAATGGGAGTATTCAGTAAAATAAAATATAAAATAAATATCGGGCAGATGTATTTAGCTAATAATTAGTAATTAAAACAATTAGGTGTATATAGGCGTCACACAATTATTCATGTCTATCCATTATAAACATACTTTTAATATGTCTATCGATAATATGTAGCATATCTAAAGTGAATATTAATATCATATGACAAAATTTAAGAACATACTACTTTTATAAATTTAGTCATGAGTGTGCCCATAAGGCATGTATGTGAACATTTTTATTGAACCATCTAACAAATTATCCAAAAAAATTTTTATAAAAAATAAAATTGATCACAAAAACATACGTGAGACGGTTTTACGGATAGTTTCCGTAAGACGGATCTTTTTTATTCATAAACTAAACTTATTTTCATTTATTTACATATGAATTGTGATTGATGGATTGTGAGTTGACTCGTCTTACATAACATGATCCGTGAGATGGTCTCACACATAAGACTCACCCAAAATTGATTTATATATTTGGAAACTTTTGTTTTTCAAACTTTGAAAAGGACATGTGGTGTTATTGGCAACTAGACAAAGAATAATGAACAAGAAACGAGTAAATGTGGAATAAAAGGCAAGTTCATTAATTCGAAAGCAAGAAAAACAATGTAACATCGTTTCTGTCACCATCATTCTTTATCCATTTTGATTTTAATTTTGATATGTATTGAGGTAGTTGAAATTTACTAAATAATATATATCTTCTATTTATATTTAAATTAAAAAAGAATTGTTTCGAATAATTTAAAAGTAAATTCGTTTCAAACTTCACTATACCTCAAAAAAATGTGAATTTGATTGGATCAATCCGACAAACTTGATTTATCTACTTAACCCAATTGTTTTAATCAATCAATAGCTGAATATTTGAAATATGGAAGTTGAGTTGAATTTGATTGGATCAATCCGACCAATTTGATCAATCTATCTAACACAATTGTTTTAATCGATCAATAGTTAAATATTTGAAATATGGAAGTTGAGTTAAACTTACATAATATTGATATGAAGATAAAGGGATAATCCAATTCAATTATATTCCTTAACCGGTCTAGTCGAAACAAATAAAATATCATTTTGATTTATTTATAAACAAATTTAAATAATATATATATGGAAAATATATATTGTAACTAATAAAATTCATCTAATGTATCGTCTATAACAAGATCAAACACCTTTAAGATTGAAATCAACATTCATGTTGTATTTATGACTCAATCATAGCATGGTTTTCTTGGGAAGTGATATACTACTAGTTTTTATTTATATAATTATTGGATTACTCATTGGATCCTTCCTTCCTTTTAATCTTTTTTAATTTTTTCTAGTGATGTCATGAATTTAACCACTCAAAAGAAAAGATATGTCTAAATGTATAGTAGTAATCTAATAGGTTATTAATGGACTCATGCATTAAATAATTCCCATTTGTGTTATGATGTTGTAGCCTTATGAATCATCAAAATTCATAAGCCGCACTTTCACAAATAAATGTTCGTAAAATAGAGATTTTTTATATATAAATCAAACTTATTTTTAAATATTTATATATAGATATTAAGTTGTGATGTTGAATTGATCTGTCGCATGAAATTAAATATATAAGATGATCTTACAAAAATTTTAGTTTATTCTCAATAAATTATGATTTTTTTTAAATATTAATTGATATTTTAATTTTTACCTACCTCGCGTCATATATAATATTATTTAGGATGTCTATCGGCCAGATGCTATCAGCTTATTGATATTATACCAACCCCAACTCATCGTAATATACAAATATTATTTCAAGTTTTCCTTCAAGATGCAATTTCATATAGTCCTAGATAACCCCAAAAAAACAAAAATAAAAAAATACAATTAATAAATAATTTGAATGAAAAATACATTATATTATCAATCATGCTCATACCTAATACATGCGGTTTGTCAATCGTAGAAGAAAATTGTTTCGTCTTAAAAATGGGGTTTAATCGAAAAAAAAAAGAAAAAAAAAAGGAAAATCACTACAGTTTACAGAATTACAATTTAATTTTAACCTTTTGAATTAAAAAAAAAAATCATCACATTTTTTAAGTTTGCATTTAATCATAACCTTTTGGATTAGGAATTTATTTTTTCACGATTTGACTATATTATTGCAGTTCGAATCACAATTATATATTTTGGAGATTACGATTTTAACATACTATTGAATTCGACTTTAACATACTATTTTCCTTGACACATGAATTTGAATCATCGGAAAATACAATTGTGCTTCAAATTATAACTATGGATTAAAGTAATAATTTTTTTTTGTTGAATTCAAAAATGTCAGATGGATTAAAGTCATTAATCTGTAAATTGTAATGTTTGAAAAGATGATGCTTTTTTTTTTTTTTTTCGTGGATTCATTAACACAATTCATGTAAGGGATTACGTATTTGTCCTATAAGATAGTTTTATTACTTTTCTATCATAAATTAAGAATTTTTACAAATATTTCCCTTCTGATAAAACTAAAAAACGTCAGATTTTTGTCGGAGGTTACATAATATGATTTGGATTACATCAACTTTCTTCTTTTACTTTTATCACTAGGACAAATTTGTTAATTTGATAGAAAAATATCAAAATTATGTTATGTGCTAAAAAAGTAATCTTTATATTGAATTGTGGTACTTCAGGTATTATTTCATGATTTTTCATTGTTAAATTTAAAAAAAAAAAAAAAAAGGATTAAGCCGTGAGTTAAGAAAAACGACGAATATTTCGCAATTGACATAAAAATAATCGAAGTTGTAAATTAAAAAGGGTTCCATTTGACATATCATTTATTTGACTAAAGAAAATACCTTGAAAGTTCCGTCACTATATATATATACACACACAACATCTTTATTTATTTATTTTTTATTTGAGGAAACAACACTTTAATCTTTTAGATTAATCTATATATTGCTTGTTGTGTTGTACCTGTACGTGCAGCTTGTGCTTGACTTTTTTCCTTTTTGTGGCCAAATTATAAGAAAATTTCTCAATCTCTTTTTATGGAACTGTTGATTACATCAAATTAAGGTTCCTTTTCGCAGTGATTATAAACTATTTCTATGAATTAATGAAAAAAAAATTAAAAAAGGTTATTTTTTACTTTTTATTGCATTAGTAATAGTTTTATACTTGATGTGTTTTAATAAAATATAATATAAAATTATATTCAAAAAAATACAATATAAAATATTGGAAAAATAGCAAAACATCATTCGTTTGTGACTTTTGTCAATGGTGAAAAGAAAGTAAAAAAAAAAAACTGCTATAGTAAGTGGTTCATTTTCTAAAAAAGAAATGTTTGCAAATACAAAATAATATTAATTGCAGTAAAAACAGAAAAAGAAAAAAAAACAAAAACACTTTGTATATAGTGCACCCTTTATTTATAGTATTTTCACACACTGCTCAAAAGTCTATAACATGAAGTCCACTCCACCAAGAATATGGATACAAGTCTTTTTATTATGGGAAAATGTGTATTTGGGTCTTCCTATTTTTAATATTTCTATAGTTGTGTTTGTTCATGAATTTCAAGTTGTAAAATTTTCAGGTTCTTAAACTTTCAGTTTTCTTAACTCGATCTTTTTATATGACATTGAAATTTGGTTATTATCGTGAGACTAAATTTTAATGTAAATAAAAGCATAATTACTCAAATTCAACAAATAAAAATATAGAAACACCATTGAACAAATCAAGGGAAAAGATTGGAAATATAGGAACCCAAAAATTTTTTAAAGTAAAGAGAATTCTTTCTTTATGAATAAAAGTACACAAATCCGATTTAAAAATATCAATGAATATACATAGAACTAGATATGCTTGCCCATTTTATTATTAACGATTTCTTTACATTATTTTTATGCAATCATGCTTTGCTGGTTCGAAAAATAAAAATGCTTGCTGGATAATTATTTGCTTAATTTTCTTTCTTAAAAAAATGCTTAACTATCATTGGATTTATCGATTTACACATCGTTTAATATAATACTTTTTTTTATAAAAAAACAAAAGACAAATAATTATTTAATATTTTTAAAGCAATTATTATTTAAACTTAATGGACATGCCAACTTGTCAAGTCATAACGGCACAATTTTGGGGGCCACAAAAATACGCTCCTTAGAATTTGATTTATTTATCAAATAAATCCTAAAAAATTTAGAATAAAAATAAAAATTCTTAATGTCGATGAGTAAGTCTCTCGTCTCACGAATTTTTATTGTTTTACATGAGACGATCGATCTATAATTAACCCAATCATCTCAAACCCGAATCCTACAATTCACATATTGTCTGTAGGTGATGAAATTCCGTCTCTCAATAACTATCCGTGAGACCTAAGTTTTTGTAAATCTCAATATACAGACAAAACTAAATTAGTGTCAACGTTTTTCTCTCTCTCAAAATTCAGACAAAATTATGGCAATAAATCATTTCATTTATCAAAAATAGTGAAATTGCTCATTTAATCTCAAGATATCGGTGTCATACTAATATTATATTATTCTATCATATTTCATTTTAAGAGGCCCTATGTCGGGAATTCGATCAATCAATGATTTTGATTGTAATTTTCACCACTTTTGTTGTTTATTGGGTAATTAACTTGACTTAATTTTCTAGAAATAATATAGAAGAAATAAAATTCAAACATCTAGATTAATAATATTCCAAATATTAATTAGATGCTATACTCCCAAATAAAACCTTCCCTAGTTATACAAAAATAAATCAAAACTTCTAGATTAATATTCCAAAAATTAATTAAATGTTAATTACCCCCCCCCCCCCCCCCAAATATACCATCACTAGCTGGTGTGCCCTATATTACTATATATATATATATGCACATCATCCATTTGAACACTCTTATCCTGTTTGATTTTGTTTTATAATAAAACTTAGTGCATATATCTCTGACAACTTGAGATTTATTATTAGATTAATTAATTAGTTAATTAGTACATCAATTCTGAAAAAATTAATTATTCGATTTTAATTGGAACAAGCCTATTGTCATGTTCTCAATATTAAGATATTAGTAATTAGGTGATTTCATTAATTGATTTAATTCGTGCTTAAACCCCTGATTTATTACAATAATTCAGGGTTTCGTTTCAATAATGCATGTTATGTTTACAATTTACTGATATAACAACATCAAAATATATATAAAATTATAAATCCTTAAAACATCTTACTCCTTATTACATCTTAAAAAAGTGTTATTATAGATTTCATGAAACATTTGTTCATATTATATCAAAATTGTTCTCATTTTTCTATTCTAAAATTAAATGAGATATAAAGTGATTATTGAAGATTTATCTATAATAATTTTACTTAAATAAGGCTAGTCAGCCTTTTTATCAATTCCTTGATTTATATACAGACATAGTAATAAATAAATAAATAAACATTTATTTTAAGATGAAGAGATTATATCTATTTTAAACAAACTTAACCAAACACCCTCTGAATTGTCAAATTCCAACACCATCATATATAACTCAACTAATTTGACAGTGTCCTATATTTCTCATAACATTAATGGTTTTGTTTCCTCGGGTGAAATGATGAGTCCACATCAGAAATATGTTTAATGTGGTAGTATTATATTTCATTTATTGTGGAAAATAAATAGGAGTAAAATAGCTAGGAAACTACTTTCTGGTAATGGTTTAATTAAATTTCAAACCTAACTTAATTGGAAAGGGTAAAATATTAATTAAGACTAAAAAGTCTTACACAAAACTAAACCTAATTATGAGGCAGAAGAGACTAGAAAAGTCGTCCACAAAAAAATAAGGGGTTAATTGCGCGAAACCCCCTCGTGGTTTCAAAATTCGGCATAAAATCCCCTCGTGGTTTAGAAAATGCGCGAAACTCCCTTGTGGTTTTCTAAATGTAGCCCGAAATCCTCAATTTTGTTATTGTTAATGAAAGTGTTATACATGCGCCTTTCATGCGATTTTTTTTTTTTTTTTTTTTTTCACTTTTTAGGGTGTAAAATGACATATGTACCCTTCCTTACCTATATAAAAAACTCCTTCTTTTGTGTACCTTCTTATAAAAAACTCACTTTGTATTTGTTGGAAAGAAACATCTTGTCCAATGTTGAGAAGGGATATCAGACAACCACTCATATGCAGTATGTTCATCACCTCTCTTTGGAGACAACCTTTTAATCTCTTTCATTATTCAACATCCATCTGCTCACCAATATCAGCGCTATTTACTCCGGTCTCACCCATCCCAAATATATCCTCATCTATCTGCTCAACAAAACCAGTCATATCTTCATCTATCTGCTCACCAAAACTAGTCATATTTATTTCTGCACTCATTCCAGCACTCGTTCCAAGCATATCCTCATCCATGTGATTACTCAAATCAACCATATTTGATCCATCTTCATCCATACCAAATATATCATCATCCATTCTCACTTCTATGTATATCTTCACTGATTTCTTCTCTATCAAATTCCTCATCCAATTTTTCACTTTCGTTTCCTTCACAATTTAAGAACTCCTTTCAAAATGAACTATAAAACGATGTGCAATTCTTCCAAGTTGGACAGATAAATCCAAATTCAGATTACAGAGAGAGGGAGAGACACACAAACATATCGGCAGAGAGAGAGAGACTGACAGAGATTTTGTCAGCAAGCTGAACGAGATCAAAGAGGGCGGAATCACTATCACTGCTGTATTTGGAATCAACACTGCCACTATTGCCATTCTCCAAGAAATCATTAACCATCAAACCCAAATCATGCTCACTCTCGTGGCTCACACCACCACCTCCGTTTGAATGCCTCGCCCACAATTCATTGGACGACGGCGAATAAACCCTGCAGTTCATTCCACCATCTACCACTAAATTCTACCTCTCAAATTTCCAACACCCTTCTATTCAATTCACAAATTCTACCTCTCAAATTTCCATTATCTTCACACAAAAAATTGGGAGACAAAGAGAATATAAATCAAATAAATTAAACTAAACCCTAGAACATAGCCGTAAGAACCTCAAATCTTTCTACTTCTTTCATTCATTTTTTTTTTTCTGAAAACTTCACGTTCTGAGATCAACCCACCAAATTTGTAAAAAAAAAAAAAAGAGTGAAATTGAAACATACCTTGTACCCGTAACTCTTTCTACCAGAAATCACTATTAGCAGTAAATTTTACTTTGTTTACTTCTTTAAATCGTCCACTTCAAACAAATTTCTCAGAGAAATCGATCGGTTCTAACATTTTGTATGGATTTTTTGAATCATGTTTTGGTAGAAAACCCTTGTTTCACTTATGTGCGCTCTCCCTCTCTCTCTATAACTCAACTGTGTTGTTTAGATTAAAAAAGTCAACAATCCAACTCTATATATGAAGGGTATAACGGGAAATATGATTGAAAAATTAACACCGTTAGCTTTCTTTAGAAAAATGGGAGCGTCAGCTACATTTAGAAAACCACAAGGGAGTTTCGCGCATTTTCTAAACCACGGGGGGATTTTATGCCGAATTTTGAAACCACGAGGGGGTTTCGCGCAATTAACCCAAAAAATAAGCTAAAAAACATTTTTTTAATTGTATGGAATAGCATTACATATGTGATCATGTAATACTTACTCATTTCAATTTATTTGTCGTTTAATATTGGTTTGCATAAATTAAAAAATATTTAATAGCTATAATCACATATATATAATAACAATAATAGTAAATGTTAAAGTTTCCAACAACAAATATAAATATTTATATTTAAAATGAACGACCTCGTGCAAAAAACAAAAGGATGGTAAAATTGGGGGAAAAAAAAGAAGGAAGAAGAATTAAATTTTATTGGTGATAAACAATTCATATATAAATTGAATTATTTAGTAAAATAACAGATATTTCGAAATAAATAATGTATAAATTTTATTATGTAAAATAAAAAATGTGTGAATGGCGACACTGTGCAATACATAAATTACACAAAACTTATATGTATGAGACTATCATAAATATAATTATAAGAGATAAAGTTCCACTATACACAAATTCATATATAGATTATGAGTAGAAAATTAATGAATTGACCATGACAAAATATTATAAAATAGTTTTTTAAAAGTCTTACTCAATAAATTATGTAAGTAGCATAATTTATAACAACAAAATGATTGTATATATTTTTAGAATATAATTAAAATTGTTCTAACAATAAAAAAGAATGACGACTCCGATGAAAGATTAATTATATTCTAACTACAAAAATTGAATTTCCTTCATTTCAAAAACTATATTATTTACAATTTATTTTATATAAATTAAGAAAACATGTAATATACGTGTTTTTATAGAAATGTGTTTTTTTAAAAGAAAACCCAAACAAACATATATAAATATAATTATGAAAATATTGCTCCACAATTGACCGAAAAAAAAAAGTTAGCACTTTTAATAATTGATTGCAAAGTGGACCATGTTACATTTTCATTTCAAATTAAATCAAATTCAATAATATTATGTAAATATGAAATTGAAAAATAGGAAAATTTTGAACGTTTGATTTACTTTCTCCATCTTAAAATTAATATGAATATTTATTTTAAGATAGAGAATATATTTATTAATTTTTCAAAACTAAACGAGATAAAAAAAACATACTACATATATATTGTATTTTATTGATCAATAGTGAAAATTGTGATTTTTTTGATAATTAATAATTTTTTATATAGGCAATGAATTTCAACACTGAGTGTTATTTTCTCATTGTTTTCTTCTATGTATACCTTTTATCCCTCAATTATCAAGCAGTGAATATATAGTCAGTCCATTTCCCAAATTTGACTTCCCTTATTTTTTTTCCTTTTTTTTTTTGGTATTTCATATAAATAAATTACTTAAAAAAAAAAAAAAAAAAACCCTCAAATAGGGTTTTTGTTGCATGAATAGCGAGCAGCACACGGTATTCAATTTCGCTTTCATCCGCGCGGCGGCTTATTCAAATTTTCTGAATTCAATTATACCAATAATCAATTAATTGGTCAAACACGTTTTCATCCACATATATAAATATATATTTATTATTTTTAATTGAATTGACATCCAATTAAATTACTTTGTGATCTAAAAGTTATGCTTTATTATTTTTCAATGATGTGAAATGAGTTTTTTTTTTTTACATACTTGATTTGTATTTGAACATAAAGAACCGTTGGTGGGGAAGGAATATTTAATTTCAGTGTTAATATTGAAATTATATTATATATAAAGTCATTAACGGAAATTATTTTACATGTTTACATTAAATTTCATAAAATGCAATATTTTCTTGAAAAGTTTTATCAAAAAGGAAAATTATCGATTTACTTAAAAAAATTATCGACAATAAACATAAGGGTTACCAGCCAACTGTACCACAATATATATAGTTGTGGACAATTTTACCACTTTAGATATAAAAGTGACAAAAATACCACAATTTTTTACCGCTCTTGAGTTGATTTGATTGAAATACTATTTGGGTTAACTAACAATCAAATCTCATTAATGAAATAAGATTAAAAAAATACTTGCATGAATTGAGATTGAAATGGCTAGTACTATTAAACGAAAATATGGTAAACAAAAGACATTATTAAACGAATTTGTTACACAAGAGACATTATATGCATTTAAACGAATTTGACTTATTAAACGATTTTTTCAAAGAAGAGTCATTATATGCATTAAACGAATTTGAACTTGAGAGTGTTAAACGAAAATGTTTCAATTTGACTTATTAAACGAAATTCAGTTTTTCGTTTAATAGTGCACTTCCAATGTCGTTTAATAGCTGATTTTCGTTTAATAGTTCATGTACTTCCAATTTCGTTTAATAGTTCATTTAGTTTCCAACCAATTTCGTTTAATAGTTCATGTACTTCCAATTTCGTTTAATAGTTCATTTAGTTTCCAACCAATTTCGTTTAATAGTTCATTGAACCTGCAATCAATGTCGTTTAATAGTTCATGTAGTTTCCAACCAATTATTGAATAGTTCATGCAACCAATTTCGTTTAATACAATTTCGTTTAATAGTTCATGCAACCAACAAATTTCGTTTAATAGTGTGCTCCAATTTCGTTTAATAGTACAATATTCCAATCAATTTCGCTTCAAACAAAATAGTGTATGTTCCAAACAAAGTTCACGAGTTGAGTTTGATATTGCTGCCAATTTTGTTTGATAGTCCTTGGCTTAGAATCTTTCAAACCCTACAAGCATTCTCCATTTTCGTTTAAGCACAAGCTATCATTTAGAATCTTTCAAAATCTTCTTCTTCTTTTTTGAACTTCAAGGTACGAACATAATTTGGATGTAGAAGGGTTTGAAATTCGTGGAAACAAGGAGGAAATTTTCGTGGATTTGCTTGTTTTCGTGGATTTGCTAAGACGAAGAAATTTGGGAAAAGCTCGTGGAATCGGATAGATTTTCGACGAAGAAGAAGAACAATCCATGGAGAACCAAGTTATTTTCCTAAATCCATGAATTTCGTTGAAGCATGTTTCATTTTGTCGAAATTTGGGGGTGTTTCGTTTAGCATGTTTCGTATATTGATAAATATTCTTCTTCGTGTAATTGGATTTGATTTAAACGAAAATGTGTGTTTGTGGAATGTGACATTAATTCACCTCGATAAATTTATAATGATAAATTAGAATTCATATCCAAATATTTGTAGTCGGAAAAATATTAAGAAGAAAAATTAAAACATAACTTTATCATATTAGATGTAATAAAATAAGGGAACTAAATGTGACTAAATGTAATAAATAAGATGTAATATGTTGATTAATTCTTTTGACCGATACCCTTGAATTATCCAATAAGATGTTCATTCGAATTATATAAGATGTAAGATGTAAGATGTAATATTTGATTCTTATTATTAAAAATAAAATAATAAAATCTTTTTTTAATTTAAAGAAATTAGACTATCACATGTTTTCAGTAAACTAAATTTGTTTGTAAGAAAAGATTCCTGCACCCGTACACGAAAACCAAGTGCTAAAAATAATTCTGGACACTTTGATGTTATATCACATATACTTTTTGGTATATCGATAAAAGTGGCCTTGGTTTTATCTATTACATTTCGTGTAAAATAAGGTTGTTGACTATTTGTAAACAAATATCCAAGTATTTAATTACAATTGTAAAAGATTTAAATCTAAATTATGTTTTCAAATATTAAAATCAAATTTATTGTTTTATATAGTTTATTTAGGTATTGAATTATTGATGTCATTTAATCATTTAGTGATTTACAATTCTTGTACACATTTTAGTTGGATCGTGTATGGGTGCGAAGAGATCTTCAGGATCGGCTATCTTATATTAACGGATATACCTGTCTTAGTATATTGGACGATATAAGAGTCGAGTTTAACCATATTGGTATGGAGTGCATGAGACAATTTAGACGAACTTGTTTCGGGCATTTTATTTTGTGGTTCACTGGTAACGACTTGTGCAAAGCCTTTCTCCATTTATTAATGTCTCGTGAGGTTTCTCGTATTAGCGGCGATGAGGAGTACGAGAGATGGTTTCGCATTGGGCCCGACCGTTTTTGTCGGTTCTCGAGGAGGGAGTTCGCTCTCGTCACGGGTCTGCATTTTGGTGACTCAGAATTCGATCCCCATTGCCGACAGGAACCACCTGAAGGTGGATTATACGAGAGAGTGGTTGCCGGACATGCATCTACCACCATTTTGCATATTCGTCACCGATTTGTGAATGGGGTGTGGCGTCATAGTATGGATGATGCAATTAAGATTGCTAAAATTCTCATCCTCTATTGTATTGTACTGGTGGTCGATGTCGGAAAGACTAAAGTAGATAAGTGGGTCTGGGTTTTAGTGGAGCAGGATGACCTCTGGGAGAGCTTCCCATGGGGGAAGTTCTCCTACCTCAACTTGTTACGACATATAGATAAGTACCCCACCACTCTGCCCCCTTTGGGTGTCCGACCACCCACTTTCCACTTTTACGGTTTCACAACTGCTCTACTGGTGAGTATTTTTTAATTAATATGGATTCAACATGTATTCACTTATTTGTAATCTTGAATACTAACATTATAACTTTATTGTCTAGATCTGGGCTTACGAGGCCATACCTATGACTCACACATTTGTCGCTCGACCAATTGAAAATGTCCCGCAACGATTACCTAGATGTTTGTGTTGGTCTACTAAGAGGGCCATATATGATATCACGGATCTACTTGCTCAACATGTATGAAATTTCGCTTTTTTGTTTCAATGTAGTTATTTGTGATTTTAGGCGAATTAATGAAATGATTTGGAAACTTAATTTATTTGACTGTTTTGTGTAGGTTGATTGTTTCGAGACGCTTGAGCCGAGTCCTGAGGAGACGCAACAGATTTATTGGCAGGGAATAGATCAGGACCTCTCATTTGGTGTTCAGCCAACTAAGTCTAGGCGTGGTGTTAGGGCTCGAGCGGATCCAGGTCCATCGAGATGTGAGCCCACTTCTCGATCCATCAGGTCGGCTACACATCAGTCGACACGTGCGACGAGCCGCCGTAGGCCACGTTCGAATTTGGAAGCTGATACATATGTTCCTGACGGGAATGTGTTTACATCTAGTCATCCTGATTTTATCCCAGATTACACTACAGCGCATGAGGCTGCATCTCCACTTCACATGCCCGATCAGGATTATGCATACCAGCATTATTCGTCGTCGGAGGTACCTCATGCTGATCCACAAACGAGTGAGGAGCCTAGCCTGTTTGATCGTCTGTTCAATACAGTCAAGAGTTACTTCGACGGCAGGCTTGACCAGGTCACGCAGGAGTTGAGACATGAGATTAGGGATGAGGGTGATCGTTTGGAGCGTCAGTTTCCCGTGATTATCCAAGATCAGCTCAGAACATATTACAGTGGTGAAGGTGCGCAGTGGAGTACTTGGCCTGATGAGGACCAGCATCGCTCAACTCCACATGTTTCGCCCTTCAGGCATTCAGATCATCATTACACTGAGGCTGATCATTTTGACCGATACGCTCCGCAGCCCTCGACCTATCAGCCCGCTGATCAGACGACAGACAACATTGACCCAGGAACAACTACGGTTCCTTATTCAGAGACACCATTCGAGATGAGTACACCGCAGTCATCCGTAGGACAGACTCGCGTACCTGATCCCTGCTTTGTTACCGGTGAGACTTCAGGCATATTTGGTGGTGCCATACCTGAAATGAGTGTAGGTATCCGTCAAGTTCGAAGGAGAGGTCGGTCACAGTATTTGAGAAGTCCATTTACAACTGCTCGGGCCAAGAGAAGAATCGATCATAGCTACGTTGAGAACTCGATGCTCGTTCCCTCTACCATAATTGAGGAAATGAGCCAGCGTCATGGTTTGAAGCTCAGTTATAGGGTTGCATCGAGTGCGAAACGTCATGCGATGCGGGAGGCATACAGAGATCCCAAGCAGTCATTTGCAATGCTGCCACTGTATCTAGAAGCATTGAAATGTGCAAATCCCGGTACATACACGAATTTGGAGACACATGCTTCCGGTAAATTTAAATATGTGTTTTATGCGTTGGGTGCATCTATTCATGGATTCCAGCAATATTCACGTCCGGTGATAGTCTTGGATGGTTGTCACTTGAAAGAGCAATATAAGGGAATCGGATTTGTCGCTGTGACGAAAGACGGAAATGATCAAATCTTCCCTCTAGCAATTGGGATAGGTGATGTGGAAAATGATGAATCGTGGACTTGGTTTTTGAATCAAGTTCGTGAAGCATTCGGATGCCCCGATGATCTGTTTTTCGTGTCTGATCAACACACCAGCATCGGTAATGCTATCAAAGCAGTGTACCCAGAAGCCACTCATGGTCTGTGTTGTTTTCATCTGCAACAAAATTTGGCCAAATATGGGTCACGTTTCGTTGGATTATTACACAAAGCAGCCTATTCTTATCAACTCCGTGAATTCGATAGGTAATTTTACCTTTCATTAGGTTATATGCCGTCAAAACATTTGAGTGGAGCATATTTGGTTGTATGAAAATTTCACAACATTTAACTTTAATTTTGATAGGTACGCCTCCGTCATCGAGCAGTCGAACATAGAAGGTGCACTTGATACCTTACGAAAAGCAGGTACAAGTAGGTGGTCCCGTGTAAAATGTCCCGTGCGACGATTCAATTTCATGACGTCCAATGCTGCTGAGACATGGAATGCTCGTCTTCTTTGGGCGAGAAAGCTACCAGTTTGTTCATTTCTAGAATGTTCTCGACGGATTATAGAAAGGTGGTTTTTCGAGAGGAGGACGGCTGCAATCGAAAGACAAAACGTACTGACAAAGTCCGCCCATGAGATATTGTTAGAATACTCAAAGCTTGGACGACGTTTGCAAGTAGAACCACTCTCACGATTCACGTACAAAGTCATTGATGGTAGTAAGATCTTTCTCGTTGATCTCTCCCGATACGACTGCTCTTGCGGTATTTATCAGGCAGTGTTGATACCGTGTTCACATACATGTGCAGCAATAAGGTAATATATATATGCAAGATCAACCATTACAAGTTTCAGAATATGCAACTGTAATATGCCGAACTAACATTTTATTTTCATCTCCTACTGGGTGCAGTTTTGCGAATGAAACAATCACTTCTTACGTCGCTGCCTATTACACAACAGAATGGTTGAGAGGGATGTGGTCCGCTGAGGTTAATCCCGTGCCTGGCCCGCAAGAGTGGGATGTGGCGGACAATGTGACGAACACACGATGTATTCCTCCAGACAAACCAAAACAAGCAGGTCGTCCGAGATCGTCACGTATTCCCTCGACCGGTGAGCATGCCGGACCTACACGCAAACCCGCTGAATGTAGTCGTTGTGGGAAACCGGGTCATAATAAGTCGAGATGTACTGAACAGGATGCCTTTGGAATATCAAGTACTCGATGAGGAGCTCGATGATGAAAATGCTATCCAGCATGAGGGTCAAGCTAGACGAAGGAAGAAGAAACATTGCTCCATTTGTGGGTCGATAGAGCATACGAAATGAAAATGTCCAATTTATTTGGCATCTCATGTATGAAACATATAATTATCCTATTTGGCATCGAATGTCGAAACATGGCAGATTTTTTAGCTGAAAACCACGAACACACGGAAATGTGCCAAAATAAGGTATTAGTTCGTTTAATAGTGTTATCCAAAAATAATCATCAGTGCTAGTTCTAATATTAAACTAAAACATGAAATACACTATTTGCAAGTGCACTAGTTTTCGAAAAATCAAAGTTCGATTCGTTTAAACATGTAAGACACTGTTTTTGTTGGTATAGTAATAAAATCATTACAAATGGAGGTTTAATTTGTGTTTTTCGTGAAAAAAAAATCGTCCAAAATAGGCATTACAAATTTGTAGTCCTCATTAAGTTCAAGTTTAATAGACGGTGCTCAAAATTTTCGTTTAATAGATGGTGTTTAAATTTGAAATTTTAGTTTAATAGATGGTGCTCGAAATTTTCGTTTCATAGTTGAATTACACAATTTTCGTTTAATGGTTGAATTACACAATTTTCGTTTAATGGTTGAAGTACACAATTTTCGTTTAATAGGTGTTAGACAAATTTTTCGTTTAATAGGTATTTATTCCAAAATTCGTTTAATAGCTATCATTTCACAACAATTCGTTGGCATGCTTTCATACACAATTTTCGTTTAATAGCTTTCATCACCGTTTTCGTTTAATAGCTTTCCTCTACCAATTTTTCGTTTAAACGAAAATGCATCTAATAGCTTTCCTCTACCATTAAACGAAAATGCATATAATTATAAGCATTAATAGTGGACCTATTGGAATAGTTGCAAATTTCGTTGATGAATTTGTTATTTCACAAAAAAATTCGTTTAATATTTTATACTATTAAATGCATTGATGCAAAAAATTCGTTTAATATTTATAGCATCAAGAATTTGCAACTATTAAATAGGTCCACTATTAAACGCATTTCACAAAAAATTCGTTGATGCTATAAATATTAAACGAATTTTTTGTGAAATGCATTTAGGCGTCGACCTATTTAATAGTTGCAAATTCTTGAATAAATGCATATAATAATCTTTCCAACAGGTTAAACAAATTTTCGTTTAATGCATATGTTAAATTTAAAACTTGTTTTATTACATTTGTTTAACATAATTCGCCAAATGAATTGTTAAATGATTTTTTGTTTTTTCATTTAACAATTCATTTCGTTTAATTCTTGCCAATCTCAATTTTCGTTTAATAGTTGATTTCCTCTAATTCGTTTAATAGTTCTTGCCACCATCAATTTTCGTTTGATATTTGCAATACAAATTTTCGTTTAATAGTTGTTTTCCAATAATTCGTTTAATAGTTCTTATACTCTCAAATTTCCTTTAATATTAGCCAACCAAATTTTCATTTAATGGTGGCAATGTTAGAATTCGTTTAATAGTTGCTCCATCACTTCAATTTGTCTGAATTCAAGCTCATTTTTTATCTTCATTTCGTTTAAACCTAGCCCATGATTTTTGTCTTCATTCGTTTAATGTCAAGCTCTTATTTTGTCTGAATTTCGTTTAATTGTGGAAAATAAATTGGTTTAATTTTCACATGAACTATTAAACGAAAATTTGGAAAATTTAACACTATTAAAATGGATGCCCATATTAAACGAAAATATACAAATTTTAACACTATTAAACGAAAATTTGTGGAATTTGAAACATTAATTCGTTTAATTGTGGAAAATGAATTCGTTTAATTTTCACATGAACTATTAAACGAAAATTATGAATTTTAACAATATTAAACGAAAATTACAAGTTTAAACACAATTAAACGAAAATTACCAGAATTCGTGTAATTAATTCGTTTAATAGTGGATAATTTTCACATGAATTCGTTTAATATTGATCTATTTTCGTTTTATATACTATTAAACGAAACTTGAATCATTTTCATTTAATGCATATAATTATATGAATTTTTCGTTTAATGGTATGCTGCTTCACCAAACTTTTCGTTTAATGGTTGATGGCATTTCCATGTGTATTTCTTTTAATCTTATTTAATTCTAATGATTTGATTGTTAGTTACACAAACATTGTTTCAATCCCATCAACTCAAAAATTGACCACATTTGTGGTATTTTTGTAAGTTTTATCTTTGAAATGGTATTTTTGTTATTGACTATATTATTTTGGGTACAAAGGCCTATTTCCCCATAAACATAACTTAAGTGATATATTTCATCACCTTCATAAGGATGCTGATTGAAAGATTTTCCAGGTTAGAAATCCATCACCTAAATTTTAGTTTTTATTACCTTCCCTAAACCCTAGCTCCCTCTATAGGCTGTAGGCTCTAGTTTTAATCTAAGTTTTTTTTTCGTCTCAAAATAAATGTAATTGTAGGATTTTAGGAAACTTTTTTTCATATTCTACCAAAAAATTTCTCATGTATTATACTCAATTAAATGATGTATAAAAGTGATTATTGAAAATTTACCCAAAATAAATGTACATAAATATGGATGTGTTAGTCTTTTTATCAGCTACTTAATTTGATTGTGAAATTCTAAAACAATATTTATCTTTAAGCGACAAGAAGTATTATTCTTTTCTATAACAAAAAGACAAAAACTTTTGTATACCTGGTGCACGGATAGTATTATTATTTTCTATAACAAAAGGATAAAAACTTGTGTATTTGGTGTACAGATCCTAAATCCGTACACTCGGGTCGACCTGGCTCGCCATGCTCCCACACGCGTCATCAGATCACGAACAAAATCCGTCCAAACATGCTCCCAGGTGTCAGACTTTTATATTATGTTAACTATACATTTTAGTAGTGTAAGTCATACTTTTTAGTTATGTTAATTATAACTTTTATAAGACTAGTTGTACCTTAACATTTTTTTTTAAACTGATATATTAACCTTTCATTTTTTTTAGTTATAACAGTCATACATTTTAGTTATGTTAGATATACCTTTTTGTTATGTTAATTGTACATTTATATATTACATAAATGTATGACTATGTTGATATAAAAGTATAAGTAATATCACATAAACGTATGAGTATTATCACATAAAGGTAAACATGTACAAATTATGGCAAAATTAGGGTTTTTTTAGAGTTAAAAATATTAAATAAAGATATGATATCTGGACATAAAGGTATGATTAATATAATATAAATGTATGACCAACATAACATAGAGGTCAGGGTAAAAAAAAATTTTTGGAGAATTTTAAAACTGGCCAAAATAAAAAATCTCCGAAACCAAACCAAACCAAATTTCAATTTGAAACTTCGGGTCTACTGGTTTGGATCAATTCGAGATGAATATTCAGAGATTTTTAAAGAAATAAAAAAAAAAAAGTTGAAATGCACCAAATTAAATTAGAAAAATAAATAACAAAAAACTAACTTATCATGTATTAACAAAGTTTCATTGACAATAAGAAAACTACATACTTCATTTCAAAAGTTTCATAATTTAGAAAGATATATGTTTCCTTGATAAGAGTCATTGGAATATAGTTCATTATTATTAATTATTAAATAAATAAATAATGTAAATTATTTATAGCATTTATAAATTATTAAATAAAATATGTATTATGTAATTACATCAAAATATAGAAAAATAAATGACACACACACACACACATATATATATATATATATATAAATTGGTTATTCGGTTCGGTCCAATTTGGTTTGGTTCAGTCCCAATTCGGTTCAGTTCTCGGTTCAGATAATTGAAAAGTCTCTAGAATCAAACCAAAAAGAAATTCGGTTCAATTTGGTTCGAAGAAAGTCAAAATGTCAATGGAGATTTTCGGTTTGAAATTTTTTCGATTCGGATTTTGGTTCGGTTTCTATAATTTCCGAGACCCGTGCACATCCCTAATTAAAATAAACGACTAAAACTCAAGATTAACAATATTTAGTCTGCTAGTAAGCACGATAAATATACTCAAAAGCTAGCTCTTCAGAATAAAACTAATAGTACGACATTTAATTATAATTTTGGTACTTTTGTTTACGATATGAAAAATTATTATTGGACTTAATTGTCTAAACAAAATTAGCAAATCTATTTTATTGTTTTGGAATATATTACAATTTAGTTTCCAAATAAATTATTAATATTAAAAAAATTATAATTTAGTAAACTCATATCACCTCGATTCGACTCAAGTAAACTAAATTTTGAATGAATTCGATGAATTGAAATTCTACAAAATAATAAACAAGAAAAATCGTACTCCCTCCGTCCCACAACACTTTGCACACTTTCCTTTTTAATCTGTCCCAAAACACTTTGCACACCCAAAAATGACAAATTTTATCACAATTATTATCCTCCCAATACACACTTATTTACACATTTTTTATCTCTCAACACTTTATTACTTTTTGTCTTTTTCTCACATAATTAACCCGTATACCCTCAATCAAAAAGCAAATATTCTTTTTTTCTTAAAAATTGTGCTCAATTTAGTGTGCGAAGTGGGACGGAGTGGGACAGAGAGAGTACATATTAAAAAAGCAATTACAAAATGGAAAAAAGAATTGTAGGGTCAAAGTCAATTCAGAACTACATACATCATAAATACACACGCCTTTTTCTTTATCCACAATAAACTCTCCAAATTGTCGTTGTTGCCATTCTGCACTTCTGGAAACTCTCTCTCTCTCTCTCTCTCTCTCATATGTATATATATAGACATGTGTAGATATATATCACAGAGAGAATAGAAATAAAATTAGAAATTTTCTTCAAACAACGTACGCGGTTTCTCTTTATCACCTTTCTACTCTGTGTTGCATTGCAATTTTCCAATTCAAAAAAAAAAAAAAAAAAAATTTCCATCTTTCGACCAAATCCAGAAAGAAACTATAACTGAAATCGTTCAATAAATCAATCCAAAACTTCCCCCATACCCATCTCAACTGTTCAAAGTTAAAACCTCTCTCTCTCTCTCTCTCTCTCTCTCTCTCCATTTTTTCGTAGTATTTAATTTCTCTTAAGAGAGAGAATTATGCAAACGTTGCTAGCTTCTACAGTTCATGCAAAAACCCGGTTTTTCTTGTTCTTGTAATTGTTTAAATCAATGGGTTCGAGCACAGTTGTGTCCTCCGGCGGCGGCGGCGGCGGGTGGTGGTCGCGCGACGGAGGCGGTGGTGGTGGTGGAAAAAACAGTAATATTATTTCTATTAAGAATGGAAATCAGAATAATGAGGGGTGTATTGTATCATCAACTTTTGCGTATTTCTTGTTTTCGTTTGTCGTTTTGGGGTCGATTGGGAGTTTCTATGCGAGGTTTATGTTCACCGCTAACGTGCGCACGGGGATCACAGCTGTTGGGTGTGAAGAAGACAATGAGGGCTCTTGGGCTATTGGCATTTACTATGGCCACTCCCCCTTCTCTCTCAAACCTATTGAAGATGTACCTTTCTCTCTCCTTTTTTTATTTTTAATTTTTATTTTTAAGATTTAGATTCTTAGTGTACGCATGTTGATGATATTCATTTATATATTCATCTGACTTTTGTAATTTGTCTAGTGTTTTTTTCAGATGGTGGGTTTTTTAATGGTGGATGAGAAAAAAGAGAGTTTTAATTTTTCTTTCATTTCTTTTTTAAGATTCAGATATTTATGGGTTTTTAAATGTTTATCATTTTGGGTTTTTTCTGTTTTTCGTTTAATATCTTTGATGACTGTTATATGATGAAATCATTTGTATGATTGTTGCAAATATATTTCAATAATTGTTTGATTTTGAAATTGATATTTGAATATTAACAGTCTGAAAATTGATTGGCAGATGAATGTATGGAAGGAGAAGAGTGCAGCATGGCCTGTTGCCAACCCAATTGTCACTTGTGCCTCTCTTTCTGATTTTGGTGTTCCCAGTAATTTTGTTGCTGACCCTTTTCTTTATGTGCAGGTAATTTAATTCTATCTTTTCTTTGTTTTTCGAATTTAAGTCCTACGTTTTTCGAGTATGGATTTTGTAGTGGGAAGGTCTTTAGTCCGAGTTTCGAACCTGAAATTCTTGATGTCAAGTTGTTCTGCAAGTGAATTGATTACATGTTCAATGGGTAGCAAAATAGTAATCTTTAGTGATATCATTTTAGGCAGTGGCTCTCTGATTTCTCGACTTTCGGATGTTTTAATCATTGGTGTGACTTTTGAATTAGTTGGATGTGTCATTTGCAATAGACCAATTGTGGTTGGAAACAATGGATTTGTTTTCTTCATCTTTATATTGTTGGTTGTATTATATGTTATTTGACAAATGGGGTCTTGGAATCTGCTTATATTATATCCTGCCAATGGGGACTTAAGAGGAAACGCAGAAAACTTTATGAGATTAATGCAAGTGGGTGAGTTGTAAATTGGATCTGGATTATAAATGTATAGAGATTTCAGTTTCTCATATAAGAGTGAGTGCTTGAAAAGATCTAGATATGGAATATATTATTTTCCCTTTTTCCAAATAAGTTGGATGGCTTTTGGAGCATGAGCTGGAACTGTATTATCAAGATTTTTAAGAAATTTACTTGGAAAGCAATTGTCATTGTGAGGCTTTTGCTTGTTTGAATTGAAAATCGGGATAAGAGGATGAATGGGGATATTATGAGAGCATCAATCACTTTACTTGTTATTGGCTATAGATTGTACTGATAATTTTCTGTGGAATTTGTAGTCTAAACACAGCGAGAGGTCATAAATCTTTTTCTAAGTAATCCATT
The DNA here is from genome assembly GCA_946896805.1 of Scutellaria galericulata. Classification (NCBI taxonomy): domain Eukaryota; kingdom Viridiplantae; phylum Streptophyta; class Magnoliopsida; order Lamiales; family Lamiaceae; genus Scutellaria; species Scutellaria galericulata. The sequence continues at coordinate 12,971,595 of OX335789.1, forward strand.
CGGGTTTGATTGTGTCTACCAAGTTGATTGAATTTGTAATGCATTATTGCATATTATTGTTTGCTGAATTTATATGCAACTTATGTTGAAGACTACAATCTTAGTGGCATTTCAGGGTGCATTGCATATGACTTGAGCTAATGTTTTTAATTGAATGATTCAGGGCGATATTCTTTACCTGTTCTATGAAACGAAAAACTCAATAACGATGCAAGGAGACATTGGTGTTTCACGAAGCATAGACAAGGGAGCAACATGGCAGCAGTTGGGCGTCGCCCTAGACGAAGATTGGCATCTCTCTTATCCGTATGTCTTTGAGTACAATGGCAATGTAAGAACTCGATTTATCAAGATATTATAGACCTTGAAACTTGTGAAATCCGATGTATTCTCAGTCTGATTCCGTTTCTTGATTGAACTACTCGCTAAATGTGTTCCAATAATTGTTCTCTTGCAGATATATATGATGCCTGAGGGCAGTGCAAAAGGGGATCTTCGTCTTTATCGAGCAGTCGACTTTCCTCTAAAATGGACATTGGATAAGGTCATCATGAAAAAGCCACTCGTCGATGCTTTTATGATTCCCCATGAGGGCAAGTTTTGGCTAATTGGTTCCGATCATAGTGGGATCGGCACCCAGAAAAACGGGCAACTGGAGATTTGGTATAGCACGTCCCCTTTTGGTCTTTGGAGACCTCATAAGAAGAACCCGATTTACAACACGAACAAGAGCATGGGAGCTCGTAACGGAGGCAGGCCTTTCGTGTACAATGGAAATCTTTATCGTATCGGTCAAGACTGTGGCCAGACATATGGACATAAGATACGTGTTTTCAAAGTGACCGTTCTGACAACCGATGAGTTCAAAGAAGTCGAGGTTCCATTGGGGGTAGAAGAGTCATTTAAGGGACGGAATTCTTGGAATGGGGCCCGCAACCATCACCTTGACGTCCAGCAGCTCAGCTCAGGCGAGTGGATTGCAGTTCGTGATGGAGATCGAGTACCATCAGGTGATACATTTCACCGATTCATTCTTGGGTCTGCTTCGGTTTTTGCTGTTGCTGTTCTTGTAATACTCGTTGGGTTGCTAATCGGGGCCGTGAAGTGTTTAGTACCACTAAGCTGGTGTCCTCACAATATGGAAAAGAGAAGTGATACTTTCTTGTCGAGGGAGAGAACGAATTCGTTGTCTTCCAAACTACGGCTTCTCTGTAGTCGCTTGAACCGAGCAAGCTTGGTTCTCCGTGCTAGGATAAAACCGAACACGTGCACCGGTGTCTTCTTTCTCGTCTTCACAATCATCTTGGCCATAATGCTAACATGCACCGGGGTTAAGTACGTATACGGAGGAAGTGGCGCTGAGGAACCCTACCCGTTGCATGGGGACTACTCGCAGTTCACGCTATTAACAATGACGTACGATGCTCGTCTCTGGAACCTAAAAATGTACATAAAACATTATTCTCGATGCTCGTCCGTACGTGAGATAGTTGTGGTCTGGAACAAGGGAACGCCTCCATCATCAAGCGAGTTCGACTCGGCCGTGCCGGTGAGGATACGAGTCGAGAACCAAAACTCGCTCAATAATCGGTTCAAGGTGGACCCTTGGATAAAAACCCGAGCGGTCCTCGAGCTTGACGACGACATCATGATGACATGTGACGACATCGAACGAGGATTCAGGGTTTGGCGCGAGCATCCGGACCGGATCGTAGGGTTCTACCCCCGGCTTGTGAGCGGGGCCCGTTTGAGATACAAAGGCGAGAAACATGCCCGTAAGCACAATGGGTACAACATGATTCTGACCGGGGCAGCATTCATGGACGGTCAGAAAGCGTTTGAGAGGTATTGGAGCAAGGAAGGCGAGGCGGGGCGAGCAATGGTGGATGGTTTCTTCAACTGTGAAGATGTGTTGATGAACTATCTGTATGCAAACGCGAGCTCGAAAAGTGTGGTCGAGTATGTGAGGCCGGCAATGGCGATTGATACATCAAAATTTTCAGGGGTTGCAATTAGCAGAAACACACAAGCTCATTATGGAGTTAGAAGCAATTGCTTGGAAAAGTTCTCTGAAATGTATGGAAGTTTAAGCCATAAAACTGAGTTTGGCAGAAGGAGAGATGGATGGGATGTATAGTTAAGAGCATTTCTTCACCAGAAAAAAGAGTATTTGGTTTTTTTTTTTTTAGTGTAATATTTTGTTTATAGATTAAAGATTGTAAAGGTTGTACCTTTTGTTGCTTTGGAGGGACTTTTTTCATCTTTAGTTTATGGTTTAGTCAATTGTACATTGGTTTGGATGAGAGAGCCCTGTTTCTTGCTAAATTTTTTTGCTCTTATCAAAATTTTATTTATTTATTTGAATTGCGTTTTGCTATTATTGCTTGTTCATATTGGTCATCTCTCTCAATTAATTATGCTGAAAATCAATTAAATTAATTTAATGATTTTTTTTACTCCAAAATAGGTTTCTTGCATTTCTAGAGAATAAAAATGTTAAACTACAACAAGTTTGAGAAAGAAAAAATTCGGATATCTTCAAAATAAGCATGAGACTAATTCAATTTGACTCGCTTGGTTTGATCAATAAAATAATTATGTGAAAAAAAAGTCAAATTCAAGAAAATAAAATGAGACAGAGGGTTGAATTTTTTCACAAAAATTTATATGAAATCATCTCTCGGATATAGTCTAGTGACATATAAATTGATCTTAATTTAATGTTTAAAATGATGTGTCTGTTTAGTTATATTTTTTAAAGATATAACTTTGCAAAGTTGAATTCTAAAACAATGAAATGAGAACGAGGAGTTTCAACAACATAAAATGTAAGGTTAAATAAACAGCATTGCACTATTAGATAGTGATTTATGATGCATTTTACATTTGCAGAATTCAAGCATTTGGGTATTATTGTAAATAAATAAAATCTTTTTAACGGGTAGAATGTGATAATGAATGTTGTGAGTTGACTAATAAATTTATTGTATTGTTTTTAGTTTAAAGATATTTATGAGATTTTGATCAATATTTGAAGATAAATAAGATATTCAATCATTCAAGCTTACTTAAAGACTAGAAGACATTGTTTCAATGGACCAACCGATCTAAGTGAATACAAGAACTTGAATCTAAATGGTTTATAAAATTGAGCTATAACCTACAAATATATAATATTAAATCGATCAACTCCTCGAGACATGACCTATTTAATAATATCTCTATTTTTACAATATTAAATAAAATAAAAGTAGAGTTTGATAATAGTTGCGACAATGATAAATGATAATCTATGGGCTTAATTAAATTTGATATATGATAGAATACAAAATATTATTCCTTAAGAATTTAGTTATCAATCGTATTCGAAAAATATGCAAAAATATATCAATATGAGCAATATCGAACACTCAAATCATATCAAATTGTATCGGTGAAGAGTGAAGGAACACAACACCTAAAAACTAGAATGAAAATTCAGCATGAATGAATAAATACAGGATGTATTTATAAACTTACTTTGTGAGAGGTTAAAGTTATCATGTCTACACACAAAAACCTACTTAAACAATTAAACCACGTATAACCCAATGAGCCAAAATCTCAAACCTCATTCTGAAACCCTAGAAAATCTCAACTGAGTAACAACATTGGCAAAACTTGATTTAAAATAGACCACAACTTAACACGACAATCCTAAAGTTCAAACATGTCATAGGTCAAACAATCAAATAAGATGTATAACACTTCAAAACTAACAAATAAACGGTCATATATTTTATTGTCAGCCAATTTATCACCTATACAGATTTAATCATTGGTTTATGTAAGTTATCACGTGCTCATTATATCTAGAGCAATAAAATAATAAATTAAGAATGTAGCTAAAATAGGGCAACTTTAGTTTCCATGCTGTATTATTTTGCCTCTACTTTGGTAAAAAGAAAATAGTAGGCATAAATAATGGCCACCCTATTTTGATTTGCATGTTACCAAGTCTTGGATGTGTCCTAAATCCATCTTCTTATTTGGACCATTGCTTGACACCATTATTTGAATGTAATTGATTTCTTTTGACAATTTTGGGCCCCACTTATGGATAAGGATATATACATTATTTAAGTCAATGATATAAACATTTTAACAAAAATATCTGTTATGTACTATATATGTATGTTTTGTATAATTGTATATTGTGGATTTAAATTCTCGATAAGAAAAGGAACGTGCTATAAATGTATTAATATAATTTGGTTGTTGGTTTATTAGGAAGATGATTAATCAATAATCTAATGTATTAATCTCATTATGCTTATGCTAAGAAAAAGAGTAAGCAAATAATTATGTGTGGTTTATTTTTTATTTTGTAAATATTATAATAATATGAGATGTTCTTATATAAATTTTTATGAATTATTGTAAACATTTATATTTGGATTTCAGATTTTTTTGAATTTGATTGTATCTATATATTTATTTATAAATATTGAATTGTTATAATTTTGTTTTCCTTGAAAGGTTCCTAAAAGTCCAAACTTATTTTAATCGAGTCCTAACACTCTTGATGCAAATAAATTGCTTTAAATTCAATTTTACAAATAAAAATATTATGAACTAGTTCATACGAAATTACGAAGTTAACTATATAAGAATCTAATGTTTCAAATAGAACCCAATTAATAAATAAAAAGAAAAAGGTACAGCAACCCAAATATGCCCTTTTTTTTTTAATTAAAGATTTAGTGCTCATACTTTCTTTCTTTTCCTTTTTTAATTCTAGATTTGGTGCTCATAATTTTTTATTTTAGACTGTCGTGCATCATATAAAATATATATACTTGTAAACTAATTTTGAAAAGAACTACCATCTTTTTCAAATTTATTATTTAATCTTAGTTTTTAAAAAGTAGTAAAAATTTCTCAATCTTTTTTACAATTACGATTAATCCTTACATTTTGAATTGAGAAAAAAATATCACTAGCCATAGTTATAACTTATAAGAAATAAAATAAAACTTTCATCTTCATCAAATCGTCATTTTAGGTGAAATTATATTTACAAAATGATTTTAATTTAAATGATGATGATGATGATTTGATGTAATAAAAAAATTATTTATAGTTTTTAACTTTGACTCAAATTGCTGAAAAATATACTTGTCAATCAAATTATAATAATGTGTTAAAATCATGATTTTGTTGAATATTTAACAGAAAAAAATATAATTTCTCATCCAAATTCTTTTGTTTTTTGTAATCAATATGCTTAACTTTTTCGTTGTTATAATCCCTTAAATTTTAAAATTCGTTGGACTTTGTCATCTCAATCATAAATGTGATTGTAAATCAATGATTAACGATTGTTCGAGATGACAAACGATAACAATGAGAAAATTGAAGGGGCAAAAATACACTATAAAAAATTAGTATACTAAAATGCAAAATTGTAAAATTCAAATGGCACTTATGGTTAAATTTTGATATCAAATCTTATATAATAAATTCAACATTCTGATTAGGTATGCAACTTTTAAAACTTCTTTGCTTCTTATTTTTAGTGAAAAATCGATACACAGCAATGAAAAACTGATTTTTTTGATAAGAAGGGTGAAAAACTGATAAATAAATAAAAAATAAAAAAGTGTGATGCATATGTGATCAAAATTAATAAATTTAAAGTAGAGAATGCTACTTCAAAACATTTGAGTTAAAATGCATTGGCGAAGGACATGATGCCCATCATATATTTTCATGTGATCTTCTCAATCTACCATAGATATGTGACATCAGTATTCTCTCTCTTCCATTGCTTTTCATTTTTAGGCCTTCAAATTTCATAAAGCTCACACCTTTTTCAGATTTATGCACACACATTTTCATACTTATGTAGGAAAAAAAAAACCGAAAAAGAAAAGAGTAAGTCTCTTGTGAGACCGTCTCACAGAATTTTAATACATTGCGTGAGACGGGTCAACCTACAGTCCAATCACCCACAACTCAAACCCTACAATTCACATATTATTTGTGGGTGATGGGACTCCATCTCACGAAAACTATCCGTGAGATCGTCTCACATGAATTTTTGTGAAAAGAAAATAAAAAATACACATATTCAATCATATATCTGTGTAAGGGAATCATTTGCTTTTCTGGGGTCTCTTTGAAATGGGATTGTTGCTTTATCAGATAGCTGTCTGAAATAGAAGAGAAAATAAAATAGAGAATATATTGAGAGAGAGAGAGAGAGAATCTCATCTGATGTGAGTGTAATTCTCTTCTCTCAAGTTTTCTATAATAGTTTTCTGCTATTCAACGGTCTTCTGTCTTCACTTCCCCCCTTTCATTGGGGACTGTGAAAAACAAATCCAAGATTTTCTTTTTTCTTTTTTTTTTTTCTTAACTGAGAGAGAAAGCTGGGAAAATTGAGCATCAAAGAGAGTGTGGCTTATATAGATCATATATTTGTATATATCTTTTCATTGTTTGTTGCATTTAGGTGGTGGGGAAATAGAGAAATTTGGGGAAAATAATGTTGGCATTAGCAGTGGGAGGAGGAGCAACAGTTGATAAAATGGAGAAGGAATTTGATTCAAAGATGAAGATTCAGAGCAACAGTTCTTCTTCATCCAATAATGATGAGAGTAGTGATAATCCTCAGAGATCTAAGAATTTTGCCTTTAGAGCACCCCAGGAAAATTTCAGCATTCAAGATTTTGAACTGGGCAAGATTTATGGTGTTGGTTCTTATTCCAAGGTTCAATCTTTTCCCCTCTTTCATTTAATTCCCTTTTATTTTCCTCTCATTTTTTGATATTATTTGATGGGGTGTTCTTCTTTTTTCTGTATTGTTTCCAATTTCTTCTCATTTGTGCTGGTTAAAGTGAAAGTAGCAAAAGTTGTTTTGAATTTCAGAAAATTCAACTTTATGTTCTTAAGAGTTGAGAGTTTTGACTTGATTGTTGAGTATATGAAATCTTCAATCAGTACTATTTGATGGTTAGAATGTAATGCTGAAAACCCTGTGGTGATTAGAATGATTGAGACTACCAAAAGTTGACAAATGAAATGTTAAACTTGCTGGAAAACTTTTCTTGTAGATCTTACTATGGTAAATAGTGTTTTCATTTTGTTTAGAACATGTAATTCCAGAAACGAAGCTTCGGAGATTGATACTTGATAGACGTTGTTTAGGGAATATTTCTTCGTTTATGAGCTTCTTACTGGCAAGCTATATAAAAGTTTTATAATTGGAATGGCAAAACAATAGTTTAGAATGGGTGGTCAATGCATTTGAAAACTCATTACCTCGATTTTTCATGAGTGAAACTACGATTTACTTATTTTCGAGATCATTACTTATTGTCTCTTTGTCTTCCTATCATTTGTTTTGAAGCTTTTCAAACACTGCTTCATTATATTGGTTAAATATTACTTTTTATGTGCTTAATGCTGTCAAAGCTTCTATTCATTGAATCTATAATTAACAGGTTGTGAGAGCAAAAAAGAAAGACACTGGAATTGTTTATGCTATGAAGATCATGGACAAAAAATTCATCACAAAGGAAAATAAAACAGCTTACGTGAAATTGGAACGCATTGTATTGGATCAGTTGGATCATCCTGGTGTAGTGCGATTGTTCTTTACATTTCAAGATAGTTATTCACTCTGTGAGTATTGCTTGTCACATTAGCGTGTTTTCTTCTGTTATGTTGGTTGGCATGTATGGCCACGAGGGTAATTTGATGTTAATTATATTCTCAAGACATGGCGCTCGAATCTTGTGAAGGCGGAGAACTTTTTGATCAAATTACAAGGGTAAGTCTAAAATTTACATGTGTTCGTTTCTTGCATGCCGTGACTACGAAAAACTTATACAGAGAAATGCATCTCAAATATTAATTACTTTCACTAAACTTAGTTAGGAGAAAATAAAGATTAGGATGAAATAATATGGTATAGACATCCTTTGACGTTATGGACTGACAATTTATTTGTGCTCATTTAACTTCTTTTTTTTTTAGTATAACCTTCTTTGTCTATTCCTCTTTTAACTTGAAAAAGGTCAAAAATCACATTTCAGATCAGTAAAAGAAAAGTATGCATAAATCCATTGGTTAAAAGTTCTCTCTATTGCCAGATATGTTTCCCCTTCCTTTTATTTCATGTTGATTAGTTAATCTTGTGGGTGCAGAAAGGCCGTTTGTCTGAGGATGATGCTCGTTTTTATGCGGCTGAAGTTGTGGATGCTCTTGAATATATACACACTATGGGCTTGATACATCGAGATATTAAGGTGCTTTGTAATTTTGGAAACTTGTATATTGCTATCGTAGCGATACTAATAGCTTCTAGATGGCAGCCAGAGAACCTGCTGCTTACTGAAGATGGACATATCAAGATTGCCGATTTTGGCAGTGTAAAGCCTATGCAAGATAGCCAAGTAACAGTCCTTCCAAATGCAGCATCGGGTATTTCTTTAATACTTTCTCACTGTTTCCTCAAAAGAATTAGGTTGTGTTTTTGAATAATAATATACTTTTTTCTTTTTAAATATTTTTTTTAGACGATAAGGCGTGTACCTTTGTGGGGACAGCTGCTTATGTACCTCCAGAAGTTCTGAATTCCTCTCCAGCAACTTTTGGGTAATGGGCTTGTGTTAGCCTTGATTATCCTTCTTTGTGTGATGAAAACTTGTATTAATCTTTTTTATCAATCATGGGTTCTATTAATATAAAATGCATTCAACCAGGAATGATCTTTGGGCCCTTGGATGCACGTTGTACCAGATGCTTTCCGGAACTTCCCCTTTCAAGGATGCTAGTGAATGGCTTATTTTCCAAAGAATTATTGCAAGAGACATCAAATTTCCGAGTTACTTTTCAGCAGCCGCACGGGATCTGATAGATAAATTATTGGCAAGACACAAACTCACTAAAACTTTTTTTTTTTTTTTTTTCTGTTTTATCCATTTATAAATTCCTGTCTGTATCAGACATTCTTGTATACTATTTGCATTGGTCGGTGTTACTTTCATCTAAAGATTTAGAAATTGGATTTTGTTGTCCCGGAAACGGTATTATTGTCTCGTCTGCATACTCAACTGCAAAATAATAGCTGTTCTCCTTGTTTAACTTTCATAAATTTAAGCTGAATTTTTTTTTCCTGATTTTTGTTTAACTTGCTGGAATAGCTAATGTTAGTCTTACCATACATTGCAATGCTTGACGCAGGACATGGACCCCAGTAGGCGACTAGGGGCGGGACCCGGTGGTTATGCATCTCTCAAAAGCCATCCTTTTTTTAAGGGAGTTGATTGGGTTAATTTGAGGGATGGCGGAACCCCACCAAAACTAGCTCTGGAGCCAAGTGTAAGAAATTTTTCTTTCTCGATTCTTTTTATTTTTTTCAAGTCTTCTTATTATCAAGGTTTCTAGAACATGTGAAAATCAAGAACTTATGCAGTCAGGTAGGCTATTCAAATATAAAGCCTACAAAACTTTCTCTATGGCACGAATATGTTTGACTTTGGTCGTCGTTGTCCATTCTGTAGGTTCAACCTTCGGGAAGTGAAGATCAAGATTCTTCATGGAATCCATCACATATTGGGGATGGTTCGTTAATAACAAACGATGGAAACGATGGTGTTGTTGCATCAGCTTCTGAAACTGGTAGCATCACTAGGCTTGCATCAATTGATTCGTTTGATTCAAAATGGTACGAGCCAAGAGTTGGTTTTTTCGTGTTTAAATCCTGAAAAATGGTAGTAAATAGTCTATCTTATAAAGAAAATTCTGCACGCTCTTGAAATTAAATGTTGCACTTACTTTTCGTGTTCATAACATTGCTTACTTTTGACAGGCAACAATTTCTGGAGGCAGGCGAGTCCGTTCTTATGATCTCGATGGTCAAGAAACTGCAGAAACTAGCAAACAAGAAGGTGCAGCTAATCCTTACGAACAAGCCCAAGTTATTCTACGTGGACCCTGCAAAATTGGAGGTGAAAGGAGACATAATATGGTCAGACAATCCCAGTGATCTAAGCATTCAAGTCACAAGCCCATCAAATTTCAAGATTTGCACCGTAAGTCCTTGCTTCCTCTCAATATTATTATTTCCTCCATTTCAACGCCTCTTTGAAACGTATACAGCTTCTTAGTACATAAACTTGATCTATGAATTGAAATCTTTTTCTTCATACAGCCAAAGAAAGTGATTTCCTTCGAGGATGCAAAACAAAGAGCGCATCAGTGGAAGAAGGCGATTGAGGGCCTCCAAAGTCGGTAAATTGCTTTTGAGTACACATTCTTTAGATACAACATACAACAACACTTCAGAAGACAAGTGAAGCGTAAACAGTTTCGGATGCTCTCATTTGAAGCTTATGGTCTCTCTCATGGATCATTGTATTCACTATCACAGATATACAGTTAACGCAAAGCATTATCTTTATTACTTGGAATTCTTCCACCAGTTTTGCTCTATAAATGTTTGTTCAGATCAGTTGTCATATTTAGTTCATCATTGTACTTGAATTTTTTGGGAGAAAGGTAAAAAAGAAGTTACAGACTGGAAGAAAAGTGTAAAAGACCAGAAAACATATTTGATTCATTTGAATTAATGTTGAAAGTTCTGTATGGTCACCATTGGTCATTGACCTTCGCATTTTATAACAAATTAATATTCAATTTTTTTTTTTATTTAGTTACCAAACTTTTGAAAACATTAAGTAATGGGGCCAATGTTTACAAATTGATCTCCGAGTTCAGATACAAAAGGTTGGTCCAACCAACAAATTGGTTCATAGTCTGTTTAAGTCCAACTATAGATGACATGTAGAACTGGATTTCCACTCAAACCAGTCGAGAAAATAATTGAGGGCCTTAGTTACTTCAAATAGGCTATTGTTTTGCTCATAGTTACTTCAAATATGCTTATTCAATGCCTTTCAATTCTCAATTAATGTGGAATAGAGATGTCTTTCAAACAATTTCTCGTAGAGTCAAATTCTCATCAGTGCAGGTCAACGGAATAGCCCACGACCTCTGATGTCCCTACAAAGGATATTTGAGACTCAATCAATGTGGAAGAGAATATGGAATTATTGAAGGTTCTCTTTAACATTTACTCTTTATGTCGCATTTCTCCATTCTTTTTTAATTTCTTTATATTCATATCGATGTAAGAATCAAGCTTGCACATATAACGTTTCATATTGATTTTTCCCTCAATTTCCAATCAATGTAGAAGAAATTATGTAAACATTCTATGTAGATAAAGATTTACTTTTGATATTGCATATCTCCACTCTTTTATTTAGACTAGTTTCATCAACATCCACAGCCATACAAAAGATGTTATCAATTTCTTACGAGGGCAAAAATTGTGGTTAAACTGACTTGGGCAGAGGGCAAAATGAGCAAAACGCAGTCAACGAAATTCTTGATTTCATGAAGTTGTTACCAAGAAAATTGCATTTCAATTTTAGCTAATCAAAATCAAACCACCAAATGTAGCATCCACTACCTCTACTGGTATACTGAGAATTCATGAGCTTCATTGAAATCAAGAAATTTAGTTACACATTTACATATGTGAATCTATAGATTAATGTGTACACATGTGCATGGAATCTTATAAATAGAAGAGGCGTACTGGATACTTTTTATTTCAAATTCTGCAGAATTCTTTTTTTGATGGAATGTTAATTACTATTTACATGTCAGGAAGTGTGAATACGTTCATGCAAAATCAAAGGTTCTTTCAGTAACTCGGCAAATAGTTCTGAATTCTCTGCTTCTTAACAAACCTCAATCTCATGTTTTACTTTACCAATGCACCATGTGCGCAACAATTAAGACATACGGTGATGGTGTCATGCACTAGTGAAACAACGTATGAAACAAAAAAAATCCATAATATTAGAATGTTAGAAGAGAAACCAGTGTAATAGGTCTTTCTTTGTTCAGATAAGCAGGATTGATTCAGACATTATATACCACATAAGAAGGAATACCTCATGATGAGAGGACATGGTAGATATTCTACAAAATTACAAACGTGCATTGAAGTAAGAAGAGTTTGCTCAAAGCCACCAAAGCTCCTTTACAAGCATAAGTCTGCTGCTCACATGATTCAACCATCTTCTGCCTCTGTAGGATGATGGAGAGGATTTCAGAAAAAGATTGTCTCTGAGTGTGTTGCAAGATTAAATCAAGCATTTAAAGGTGAAAGTGCAAGAAATGTAGGAAACGATACCTTTAATTGTTTCCATGTTATCTTCTGCATAAACACCAAGGGGTGAGCCACGTACCGATAGAAGCATCTCACCACACCTTGGAAGCCTCAGGGTTTTGGGTGTTAACCCGATGGACAACCTGTTGTTGATCACCTGCAATTACAATAGCAACAAGAAACTAGATCAAGATACCAGAAAACTAAGATATAACCAAGAACTTGTAGTTTATTAAAATGACTAAAAACGAGTTTTTTTTGAAGATAATGACATCTTATGTCACAAATCTTCTGTTGAGCTCATTAGTCACTAAAGTACTTTGAAGGGCAACGAACATTGATGACATTTAAGAGCAACTGCTCCACAAGATTAAAATTATCAACTAATTTCAGCTTTATATAGAGCTCTGCTGCCTCTCAGCCTCTGCATAGAGAACAATCACAATCTGATAGTAGTGTTCTTACTTGCATTTCCTTGATGATCAAACCAATACATAAGAAGATGAGATATCCACCTTTCAATAGACTTCGACAGATGAACTTAAATTGAAGTGTTATAGAGAGGAAATATTAAGTGTAACTTGATACATCATGTTTTTTCTCATAGTTTTAAGCTGTGTAAAAATTACATACATTTGGAGTCTGCAGCCCATCCTTCAACTCTATTTGTGAATCAGTCGGCTCTTCAAGGACCTAAAAATTTTAAGTTAGGGAGAATGAGATTTGAAAGATGAAATATGACTTTTAATAGAGAAAATAAAGGCCTTAAAGTAGTTTAGTTTCCATTAAGACAACTTGGATGACAAGTTGATACAAATATAGGAGAATTTTTAAAAGCATTGATAAGAAATAATGGTCTAATCAAATAGTCACCAACAAAATATTAGTTGAACAAGGCCGTACCAGACTCCTGATCTGCATTTTATCAGCACCGAAAAGGCTTGTTTTCACTGCCAGAAAATGAAATAAATGGCATCAGATTTAAATGTAACTATGCATAGAAGCAACTGGGACCATCAGACATATTGCAGTGAAAAAAAATTTCCTGCTTACCAGATTTATTTGAAAATTCAAATCCACCCATAGAAGGAATTCCAGCAGATGGATAAGCTATTGAAAGCCGATGTAGAAGAGAAGCGTGCAATGTTCTTTCGTCAACATGGTTCAGAGTTGAGTTCAAAACTTTGTCTTTCCATTTCACTTCGTACTGGCCATCCTCCCCCGTCTTTGCAATGGAAAGGTTCGAAAGGTTCTCCTTGAAAAACTGCAGTACAGGAACTTGTAACTGGTCCTTGTTGAAATTGGAATGAAGTAAACGTAACATAGTCTGCAATTGTTCAATTTCCACATCTCGAAGAGCCCTGATGGCAGCACTTTGACGCTCAACTGATGAAAGAAATCACGTAAGTTTATAAATATGGATAGACACACATATATTGAGAGAGGGGGGGGGGAGGTATTGCAGCAAGCCAGTATCTAGACTTCTAAGTTTGTCAGAGTTAACGAGAAAGAGTTAAACATGCAGTAGTGACCAAATGTCATATGTTGAATATAATCATCTGAATATATACAAGTTCCAAATTAAACAATAAACCTACAATTTCTGTGAAATGAGCAACTTGAATGTTTTGCTCAACATACATTAGTATACCCCTTTGACTCAGACCAAATCTAGTATAAAAGAGGATAAAGAAAGTACAAAGATCATATCCCCCAAAATCATCAAAGGATCTCACATTTCAGGAGAGTATAGCTCAAGCAATTACTAGTCAAATACCAATATTATCATCTGTTGTCAACTCCAGCAGGATAACTCAAGATGTATGCAACATATAACGGAACACTTTCTTATCCATCATTTGGTGAACAAAGAATTATTCAAAAGGTCTACATCAACTACAAAAAGGGTATTGCAGATATTAGCAGAATGTGTCAATGAATATCTCAAAATCTCTATAACAAAAACGTTCTGCAGTTGAGGTAGAAAGCAAGCATAGCCACTGAGAAATTATTGAAGTTCAATTACCGAAATCATAGTATGAAGACAACACGAGGTCCAACAAACTTATCATGGTACATGTCGATTCTACAAAATGCCGATTTACCATTCTACTTTCCCTAAATTTTCCACATTTTGTACACACATCAATTAAACTGAAATAATCTCGAATAAGTAAAACAAACTTTATACTGTAAAAGTGGTTATAATACCTTCTTGGTCATTAAATGATTCATCTTCGTTTTCCGGTGGGACTTCATCTCTATCGCAGTTGTTCTCGTCGCTCACCGGTTTTTTAGTAGCTTTTCTACCTCTTCGTTTAGCAGCCATTGAAGTTGTTTAAAACTCTCTGAAAGTAATATAAGAGAAAACGAAATAGTTGCCATGAAGCTAAACACAATGTAGTACACACAAAACCCTAAACAATCAAGCATAGAATCTACAATGCTAATCTATTCCAACCCCAAATCTGAAATTGAAAATAATTCGTCAAATTAACTAATTACATCCATGTTTGACATGAAATGCTATTCGAAGCATCCAAAACAAAAGCAAAAAAATCAGAAAGAGGACAGAAATTTCACCTACCCAAAAGGAGATTCTACACTTCAATTTGAACAACAGGGCAAATATTTTTCAATGTTTGTCACAGGAAAAAACTCAATGCCATGGAAATTTAGGTGAGAAGATACCTTACTCGAACGAGGCGGGAAACAAAATTCGAACGAGGAGATTCGAACCCGTTGCTATACGTCGTCGTTTCGTGAGTACTTTTTGAGAAATAATTCTGGCTTCCCCCAAGATTCCAAGAAAAAGACGGACTGCTCCCAAAAATTTCCTATTCATTCGAAAATACCCTTAAAACCAAAAGATATTACGAGAATGCCAATAATAATAAATATAAAAATAAAATATATTCTTCATTAAACATTGTTGTTAATGGGTATCAATTATTAAGACAAAAATAAAATCGAAACGATGACTTTGAAGACTCCCATTCAGAATTTGATTCGAACACGGTGGATTTAAAGATTCCCTTTCAGAAATTGATTCGAATTACTACGAGAAAATAAAAAATCCTATAGAAAATGACAAAAAAAAAGAACACGAAATCATTAAAAACTATATTAAATTAGTTGAGGTAAAGTAGACAATTTCTACTATATAAATTTGAAAACCAAACTAAAGTTAATTACGTTAACACTAGGATATAGAAGAATTGAATTCGAAAAATTAAAATAAGAATTAATTTTAGGATTCATATAATATTTGAATACGAATAAAAATATGACCATATTTTATTCGAGTATTTGTTAATATTGGAATAATATATATAATAATTATTAATATCCATTCATTTTATAAATATTTTATGCATATAATATAAAACATTATACATTATAAATCAAGCACTTCAATTGAGGAAAAAAATCAATGTTTTAGGCGTTTCTTGTTGTGACTCAACAAACAATTTGTATTAAACCTATGGTGCTTAAGAGAGGGAGAGATTTTATTTTAATAAAAATTTGTGATTTTTAATTTTTTGACAATCAAGCCAATAAAATCCCTTGTATCAAGTGTTTATAAGAATGTATCCCTATAGCAATTAATGTAACCAAACACACCTAGAATCACCCTAATTAATCATATCTATGATCTTAAAAATTTGATTTTCCAAATCGACCCAAACCAAAAACATATCGATCATATGATTCAAGCCAATGGTGTTATAGTCTTTTAGTCAATACATGTCACTTTCAACAACATATTAAAGTGCAAAGACATGAAACATGTGATCGATATATAGCATATATAGCTGTCATTGGCCTTTTATCCCTCATTACCATATATTATATTTAGAGTTAATATCAAAATATTTATTTTACACTTTTATTCACTTGATGTCTAAGGGGTTGTTTTCAAAAAATTCTGACAGTTTTTCATCACTTATTTAAGTTTTATGAATCAGTTTTTAGTGTTTTAATTTTTTTCTAACAAATTATAAAATCTATTAGAATCTATAATCCAAAAGCAGGCCGAGGGTTGCTTTGACAACTTCTCAATTAAATTTTAAAAAAACAATCTACTTTTGCTATTAGTTTTTAAAATTATTTTGCAAACACAATCTACATTTGCTAGTAAGTGATTTATCCATAATCACTAAATTTAATCACTTTCTCAACCATACAATTTTTTGCAAACACCCCCTAAATCCAACAAAAAAGAAAAAAAAATAGATCACTATTTATATTTTACGAATTTTATAAATTGTCATCTAAACTCAAAAATGCAATTTATCTTCACATCAATCAAATTACACGAGTCATACACTCAAATAACCCAATTTAGAAGCCATATTATAACTAATGTGTCGATTCCATGATTTCTATTTGATTCAAATTTGAATCAAGTGAAAATCTTTACAGGGTTTTGAATGTTCTATTCCCACGTGCAACTTATTTTTAATTAATTTGACATTCTTGACAATTATTAGTTCACTGCACACACGTTTGTAAGAACCAATCAGATTCAGAGACCCATTGTAGGGAACCATCACTTATTAAATACTTCAACTAATTGCAACTTGCAAGAAAATCAAGAAAAAATGGAGAAACCATCAATGGCTGCCAAACAGATTCTTGTAGCAGCTTGTTTAACCTTGCTTGTGCTTCCTGTAGCTTTATCATTTCCATTAGAAAGACAGAAAAGTTTAAGTATAATAAGAAAGATCAATAGAAACGGGCCTTATTTGGGTTTAATCACAGTTTATTCTGCTGAAGAAGATGCTTTCTTTGCTTCTGCTCCATTCAAGAATGACTCCAAATACCCCTTTGTGGATCTCTCAGGCAAGTATATAAATGTGTGTGTGTATATATATATATATATATATATATATATATATATTATACATTTAAATGTTCGTTTTATTTTAAGATTATCAATATATGATATGTGTATAAAAACGACGTTATTATTAGGGTTAAAAAAGTTCGTAGTTATTATGAACTTTAGGTTAATAGGAAAAATACATTGTTTGCCCCCATGAGTATCAAAAAATTTGGTCTTTTGTTAATTCTTGTACATATACTTTTATTTTTCTAATGTACTTTGATTTATTTTATTTTATGTTTTGTTCACCCCTATGGTTTTCACTTTTATTTTACTAATGAATGGGCAAAAGTTGACAAAACTAAAGGTGTATGGGTAAAGTAGAAAACAAAATGTAAGAGACAAGTGCAAAATAAAAAAATAAAGTTGATGAATTTTCTTATTCGTTTTAAAATTCATGTTGTAATAGAAAGTTAACTACAAAGATATCAATTTTTACATAATTAATCCTAATATGTCCATGAGTATGACATATATATATTCATGACGTTGGATTAAGAAATAAAATACCAGTTACAATAGAAAATCGAAGAATTCTAACTTGGTTTGTTGGATTTGCAGGCAGGCGATTTCGAGTAGGGACAATACAAGACAAGAGAGTCATTTATGTCAAGTGTGGGATTGGAATGGTATTATTATAATTATAATTAATATTATTAATATTATTTATTTTCTTTGTGTCTTACTATGCATATTCTGCTTGTTATCATTACAGTTTATTCATTTTATATTATTGCAATATAGATTTCAAGATATTTATGATAATCACTTAATCAATAATAATTTTTTATGTCAAATGTTTTTAATATAAAAATGGTTTGTCAATATATTTTTCATTAATGTGGATTTTTCTTGTTATAGATCAAATATTGTAGTTGCAATTAGCAAAATTTGAATAAAACCGCAGGTTATATTATATGAAATCTCATCCAATTTATTATACTTTATTATTAAGTTAAAGTGAAGGTAATCTTCGATCTTTAATAAAAAAAAATAATGAAACCAAATCATTTCATAATGAGGGTCTCTTGTAATTTTAAAGAATAGGTCTCTTGTGCAACTGGTGCATGGATCTCACTCAGGTCGGGTCGGATCTGATCCGGATTGACGTATTTTTTTATTTTTTTTGCCCTAACCTTTATGTTATGTTAGTCATATCTTTATATTATATTAGTCATGCATTTATGTTATGTTAGTCATACCATTATGTCCAGATTTCATACCCTTAGTGTAATAATACTTTAACTTTTAAAAAAAAAATGTGTTGGCCTTCATACTATGTTCTTTATATTATATTAGTCATACATTTATATACAAATATCATACATTTATGTTATATTAGTCATACCTTTATATACAAATATCATATTTTTATGTAATACTTTAACCCTAATTTCGACACAAATTGTACATATTTACCTTTATGTAATACTACTCATACATTTATATGATATTATTTATACATTTATATCAACATAAAACATACATTTATATAATATATAAATGTACAACTAACATAACTAAAATATATGACTAACATAACTAAAAGTATGACTAATATAAATTAAAGGTATGAAAAGTATTAATAGTTGTTTGAAAATATGTTAAGGTACATGTAAAATTTTAAAAGGTACGACTAACATAACATAAAAGTATGTTTAACACTACATAAAGGTATAACATTTGTGATCGAATTTGGGTGAATTTATGTGCGGCCTTAGGGCACGTGGCTGCGCGTGTGAGGCGAGTGTACAGTTTCAAAATTATGCAACGGGTGTATAAATTTTTTTGTCAATTTTAAAAGCTTTGGTAGGTACTTGATCATTATAAATTGACAAATTTTGGATAAGATTTATGTAAATAATTTCAACTTGTATAGCCATAAAAACTTGAAAAAATAAAATATCTAAAATTGATTTGTTGAATAGGTGAATGCTGCAGCTACAACACAACAAATGTTGGACCTCTTCGACATAAAAGGATTGATCCATTTTGGAGTTTCTGGCAACACAAACTATTCCTTATCCATAGGAGATGTCGTTATTCCCAAGGAATTTGCCAATACTGGCTTGTGGGATTGGCTGGTAATTTATTTATTTATTTATTTTTTCAGTAATATTTTATCACACATTTTGTTTTATCTTAAAGAAAAAAAATATCCGTTAGCAACCAGCATTTTGACTAGCAATTAATTCCATTTCAAATTCATAATGAATTTTTTTTTAAAACTGAAATTTTATGATTAAAGATGAATATTCTTTTTCATCTCTATTCGGATATTTTCTTGCAATGATATTGTAAACTCACAGTATCACATCTTGAAGACTTAATCAAGTGTGGGTATTGGGATTTACCCACTATGCATAATAAGAGAATTTTTTTATTTTTTTTTTACCCACCTTATACTAAATCATTTTTTTAAGTTAAACGTAAAAATCAATTTAAAGTAATATGTTTCAATTTAAAATATAAACATTTTTTAATCCGGTTGTAACTTGAAGTTAAGAGTTTCTCAAAATGCAACTTGAAGTTAATCCGATAACTTGCATATGACTTTCATAAGAGTAAAAACAACCTGAAATATGATCATTCTTCAATTTGCAATTTCAATTATAATTTTTTTTAATTTGAAATCTAAATTTTTTTTAAATTACATATTTATCCTTATGAAAATCATGTATTATGCATTCCACCCGAAAAATTAACGGAAAAAATGTTTAGGTTGCATTTTGAAAAACTTCTGAATTTGTTTGCAATTGGATTAAAAAAATTAGGTTGCAAATTAAAAAAGACTATACTTTTGACTAATTTTGCATTTAATCCTTTTTCCCCAATTTCATACGAGAAAAACATGAATTAGCTTTCGAAAATCCATCTGATTAAAAAGTAAGTCTTATGTGAGACCGTCTCACGGATCATGTTACGTGAGACGGTCAACCCACAACCCACACTACATAATTCATATGTAAATTAATGAAAATGAGTTAGAATTGTGGATTAAAAAGACTTGTCTCACAAAAACTATCCGTGAAACCGTCTCACTCAAGTTTTGTGCTAGTTAAAAATATGTTTTCTAATGTGGAACATATTTGCTATCCATAATATATAGTTTTACATAATTACATTTGACAAGTGACATAGTTGTGACATTAATTAAATTCCCAACAATATTTTCTTGATTTTTATTTGAACAGAAACCCAATGCCACAGTTCCATCAAACGATGTTGCAAAGTTAGATATAAAAAAATATAATGTACCAAAAGAAGGAAATAATTCGCTGGGACGCATTGGATATAGACCAGAGCAAGTCTACTCTGAAGGAGGAGAGCCTAACATTGCTCAAGAAACTGTGTGGTTTCAAGTCAACAATAAGTGGCTTCAATTAGCTACTAAACTCCATGTAAGTTAATCTACTCGTCTATTCATCGTGACCACATTTTAATATAATTTTTATACATCAACGAATATATCGACTTTTTTATTTAATTCTACTATATTGATAGTACATTTTCTTGTAAATTTTGATTAAGAATATCGTAAATTATATAAATTATCACTTCAAGATTATGAATTACAGACACTTAAATAATGGGACTTCAAGAAAGTAGTTTTTCTAAGAGAAAAGTGGAAGTAATTAAAAATACAAATAATTGAAAATAAGATTGTGTCTTAATTATATAGGCATTTAAATGGGGTTGGAGTAGTAGCTATTTTTGTTTACTTTGAAATTAATATTTTTAGTATATTGCAGCTACCCGATGATTGTATCAGCCTATAATACACAAGTTATACCACTATTTAAGAGGAAATAAATATATAGTGAAAAAATATCAATTTTCTTATTGTAACTTAGTCTTTGTTTTTTTTTATCACAAATTTTACATATTTTAATTTTGTTTCTCTACAATCACTTTTTTTTTTTTTTTTAATTTTGGCTCAATTTTGCTTGAAATGTCAATTTCTACCTACATGGACCCCAAATTGAAATTCCACATCAGAAATTCTGGCGTCCGCATAGGCAAAATTCGAAAAAAAACTTAAGGATCAGATGAAAAAGTTGATAAGACCTAAGTTACATGTTGAAATTTTGTAATTTTTCCTGCACTTATATATAGCTATTGATGAATGTGAAATTATGCAATTTATATATAGGGGATGCAATTGGAGCAATGTGTGAATTCTAGCCTATGTCTTGAAACAAAGCCAAAAGTTGTAGTTGGAGTGAGAGGTTGCACAGCCAATGTTTTTCTTGACAATGCAGCTTATAGAGAATTTCTTTTCCAAAATTTTGGGGTTTCATCATCTGATATGGAGAGCACTGCAGTTATAATGGTAACTCTTCTTTTTTACAATTTTAATAATTACTTATAGATTTTCACTAACATAAATATTCATTGATTTATTATGTTGTCACATTGTAGACAAGTTTCTCAAATGGCTTCCCTGTGGTCGTGTTTCGTGGCTTATCTGACTTAGCCGGAGGGCAAATTGGTCAAAACTCCATTGATATGTTCCAATCTCTTGCTTCTACAAATGTTGCGAATGTGGTTGTCCAATTCATCAAGTTGTTGCCAAGAATCTCGTATTACTCGTAACTCGTGTTCGACGTATGTGTCTGACACGATAAACTCATGATTCGTTGAAATAATCTATTGATTTTATTGAAATCATTAGAACTTTTAATAAATAATAAGATCTTTCGATAATATTGATTATATATCACTATGCATGTCTCCTCAATCGGTCAACTATAATATTTAGAATAGGATTAACATGTAAAATGGTCGGATGCCCCAAATCCAAATAGAGTTACAAACCATTCAACTCTAATTGTATGTATTTTGATGATAATGTGGGATCACATCGCTAATTAATCGTTTCTAAAATTAATGACAAATTATTGAACTCGAATATCGAACACATGGTAAGAATTAATATTGGAATATGAAACTAGAATTATATGTGAAATTATGATAATGGATTATATATTAAAAATATTTTTTCCCACTTCAATTCTCAAAGCAATGGGTTTTTATAAGTTTGATCTTGATAATCGAAGTGCATTACTCTTTCGGGAATAACATGCCACATAAGAATATAATTTTTTTTATTTAGAATTTTTTTTTCCATATATAATTAATTACAATATCATTTCATAAATGTTATGTATGAAAAAACATTAAACTTTTATATTATACTTATATCATTTATTTAAATTAGTAAGTATACGTATTAGAATATTAATTAAATTAGTAAGTATACGTATTAGAATATTTAATATAATGTGCAAGGCATGTTGTTATTACTAATATAAAAATGTCCCCAAGGAGGTGATCAATGATTGTAGTAGAGTTGGATGTCAACTAATCGCATGTGCCTTCCTTAAAAAGGCTATAACCAATTAATTTGCCAATTATGAAAAAGATATATTATCTATCCATAACAAATATAAATTGTTTATGTAAAACACAATCTAAAATGGATTAATTACATAAAAAAAAAAACACGAACTTAGGATGTAGTTTCAATTGGAACATCAACTTTTGACTGTAACATAACAAACGTTTAATTTAACTATTGTTTCAATTCAGGACATGTTTGGATTTTCCGGGCTTCAATTACTTATGTGAAGCCCAAAATGTAAAATTGAAGTCCAATCATCATCCAATTATCGGCCCACGTGGAATTAGAAAAGAAAAAAAAAATGAAAAAGAAAATGGAAAAGCAAAAAATAAAAACAAATTGAAAAATAAAATTTAATTGTTGCATCTCTTCCTGCTAGCCGGTGCCGCCGCTTCGCCGCCATCAGACCACCGTCGGAAAATTCCAAATTTTGTCCATCTTTTACCAAACTTTACAAAATGAATCTCAATAAACCCCAAATCATTTCCCCTTCAAAATTTCCAGAAAAACAACCATTAAATCCACCAAAACATCTTTTTACCCTCCACCCATCTCACCAGAAAACTCTATTGTTGGTCGTCAAGCTTTCAAAATTAGATTTTTTTCATTTCTCAACCAAAATACACAAAATTGTTACCAAAACCATCCTTTACTCAAGACTAAACACATACCCATATAAATTTACATAAAACTGTTGATTTTTTTAGTTAAATCGATCGAAATACCTTCGGGAGTCCAAAACAAAACTCATTTCTTGATTCTCGTTTTTGCATATGGTCTCACAAATTGATTTAGAAATTTTCTTCTCCATTATATAAGCTTTCAAAAGATGTTTTTATTTGTAATTTTCATTTGTTTTGAACTCTTCAGTTTTCATATAAATTTTCGAAATTTGGATTTTAATTTTAGGATTTGATTTTGAAAGATGACGACCGTGAGAGGGGGGAAAGGACGGTGACGACGAGACGAGAGAATAAAAACAACGACGAGAGGAGGATGGTCTGCGGTGACAAGAGGAAGGGAGGGAGGGAGAAGAAGAAGACAGAGAAGGGGAAAACAATTTACTTTTTTCTTTTATTTCTTTTATTTTTCAATTTTTTTTAATTCTATGTGGGTTGATGATTGGATGATGATTGTGTTTCAATTTTATATTTCAGGCTCCATATTAGTAATTGGAGTCCGAAAAGTCAAAACTTGTCCGAATTGAAATATGTGTTAAATTGAATGTTTTTTGCGTTATAGTCAAAAGTTCATGTTACAATTGAAACTAAACCCTAAGTTTGTGATTTTTTTTTTTGTAATTAACCCATCTAAAATATATAAATCAAATCTTTATGTCCAATTAAGTTATTGTTTTTAAATTTATTCACATTTCATATATTTTCATACGAAACGAAATTTTGTTATCCTTCATATTCTTCTTCGCCCTCTTAAAAGTTTATTCCATTTTTTTAATGCATTTATGAAAATAATTTGAACTATTGCATTTGCCATTTAATTTAAAATTCTAGAGACTAGAATGTTACATTGTTGTATTTTAACTCTTTATCTATCAACACAATTTTAATTTAGTTATGTAAATTTAAATAACTTATAATTTTTTAGTCAGACTATCTACAATAATAGATCAAAGTTGTCTGAAATTCTTTAACTATTATCCAAACTATATATTATAAATAAATAAAATTTTATAATAAATATCGAAATTCATAGACAAGTAAAGTGTATGGATTCACTAGCAGTAAAAGAAAAAGAAGTCTATCAGTTATTTTAGAATAATTTTTTATTTAAAAATATGTGACTATATTATTTTTGTAACTTTATAAGTTTTCAAAATTTTAAATAAGCTCCATGTAATATAAAACGTTAATACATGAGTTTGGATGTTAAATAAATAACAATGGATTACTATAATAAGTAGATTAATTGATAAATAATAAAAATAAAAAATTTAATAAAAAGATCTGTTTTTCCTCAATTTGTTTTTCTTTTCTTTCTCAAGAACACGTTGTTGCTAGTCAATCTTAGTTCTACTCCACTTGTCTCTTTCCCCTGCAAAAACTCTTCGATCTGCCAGGTAAATCTTTCCCTCTTCTCGATTCTTTGCCCCTTGATATTTTTGTTTATTTTTTTCTAGTTGTTTCTGCTTTTGATGTGTTTCTTGCGAATAGCTAGATCTCAATATGTAGACCCATTTGATGCGCATAGTTGCTTGGATTTTTTCTTTAATGAATTGTACCTATAAACTTGTTTGTGGGATTTTTATTTTTTTTGAAGAAATCATGGCTTGGTGGAGAGTATTGATTATTTTGGCCCTTTTTTTTTTTTGGTAATGTGATGATTGAGAAGTTTCTTCTAATAGTTACATTGAAAAAGGGGCTAAATTGGCCGAGATAAATAATTGAATCGAGTGTTTCATGTCGTGATCACATCTTGAATTGAGGATTTGGAAGTGTAAGAAACAAATATGAGATTGCCTCTTTGTTTAGGTTTGAGAATCATATGTTTAGTTATTCTTCAAGTGATTGTTGTTGCTTTCTGTAAGTATATGGATAATTTCCGGAATCTGTTGCGAATAGTAGATAAGATTGTTTCGTTTGGTCTAATGATGAAATTAGATTTCTAAGGATTCTCTCTTCAAGTGAAAATAAGATATGCTGCATTTATGGGGTTTAAGTGGTGAAAAGATGGGAAGCCTGATGATGGTTGTGGATTTATTTCTGAAAAATAAAAATAAAATTGGAAACAACATATGTAACACAGTATAATAGTGCTGCAAATCGTCACATTAAAGACTAACTCACTGAACTGTTTTTTAATTGCTAGGGCAGTGTTTAAGCTAAACATAGATTTATCGAATCCATAATTTAAGGTTAACTTGGGAATGGGTAGACATGTTCTTTCTGTACTGGTATAAATTCACTGACTATGAAATTCAGCTACCTTTTTATTTTCGTTTTTGCCTGTTGGACAGTTAGGTTATGTTAGTGCTGGACTTAAGATGGATTTTGAAAATTTTGTGTTTGTTTTGAGATTTTGTAGGGTAGGATTATAGTTAAGATATCATTTTCATATTTGGAAGTTGTAGAAAAAATAGATGTTTGTTGGGATTTGTAGAAAAAGTGAATAAAGTAGATGTTTTTATTGAGAATTGTAGGAAAAGTAGGGTAGAATTATAGGATTTTGCAAATTCTTGTCCAAACATGGACTGGACTCAACCCATCCAAAGTCCGCATTGGCCAAGTCCAGTACAAACATAGCCTTAGGGGGTGTTTGTTTTGGGTTTATATAGGATTGAAAAAAAAATCTTTTTTTGAAATCCTGGGCTTTTGAAATAAAGGTGAATAGTTAAAATTTGTGTTTGTTTGAAGATTTTATAGCTAGGATTAGTATTGTAGATGTCAATCAATGATGGAAAAAATGTTATTGTGTAATATTATATTATTATTTGATGTAATGATAATAATTGGATGATTGTGATAGTAGAAATTTAGATGTGTATTGAAATTTGTCTATTAATAGGTTATAGTATAGAGTTGATGATTGTTTTTTTTTTTTTTAAATAAAATATTATTATGGTAGATTATATAATCCTCTTTGTAAACTCAAAACAAATAGGATTTGAGTTTTTTGAAATCCCAAATCCTGACTCATGAAACCCAAAACAAACACCACCTTAGTGTTCCATACTTTCTTGATGTTGGAACACGGACATGTCATATGATTCATTTGGATGTTTGTGTTGCTTCCACATGTGGTCATCGGTGTTCCATAACGTACACTGTCGTTTATCATTGCAGCTCTGCTTCGGTATCTGTTGATATGGCAGCCAGCAGTAGCCAAAGTGGGATTCAACTCTTGATAGCTGCTGAACAAGAAGCTCAGACCATTGTCAATGCTGCTAGAACTGGTGATAATTCATTACCCCTGCTGATTCGTTTTTGAATACTTTTCCCCCATTGCTTTGTCTCATTATGAAAGCACATGGACCACCCGTTCCAATGAAAAACCATAATGCCTGCCACTCTCTGTCAGTGGTACGATGTGATTGTTGGCTATCTGTAATTTGAACGTTTCCATTAAGACTAGAGATATGTTTTGTATGAAGGAAATTAGTGGAAAAGAATGGAGGTAGTTTAAAGTGGAAGTGAAATAAATATTAACTATTTTCAAATCAACAAATGTGAAAGTGAAACTGTATGTCCACTCTGAAGATATAACTTTTATTTTGACAGAGTTTTTTTTTTTACCTTTCAATTAGAGAACGCTAAAGATTGTTACAACTTACTATGCTGCACTATGTGCAACAACATATCTTCATATGGGAATGAATATCTTGTGACTAATTCGTATGTAATTTGTGGTTGCTAAAATTATTCAATTATACCAATAATAAATCTTTTCATGCAATGTAGTTAGCATGCTATATACTGATTTTGGGTGCAGAGAGGTGAAATGGCTGACTCAAACTTCGTCCTCAATCCACCAAGATAGTTCAGCTTATATAGTTTTGTTAACCCCAAATTTCTTGCTGAGACTCTGATATTTCATTTCTTCAAATTCTTGCCAATTGTGTGATGCAATGTGTGCACTGACTGAATCGCAAAGACAAATGATTTGAATATAACTTGCCTTTTTACAGCAAAACAAGCTAGACTTAAGCAGGCAAAAGAAGAGGCGGAGAAGGAAATTGCTGAATTCCGTGCTCAAATGGAAGCTGACTTTCAGAAGAAAGTTTTAGAGGTAAGTGCTTAAAGGAGTCATAATAGATACTTCAGAAAGGTATTCACCTGATACTGATCTGTCTCTTTCAGCCACATTATGGAAATAATGTTTCACCAATTCGTTCTTGACTGTAACAATCAAGCCCACAGTTTTACTACTCTCGTATTCTTATCAATTGAGACTCTGATACTTTTTTACAGACTAGTGGAGACTCGGGTGCTAATGTTAAGCGCCTCGAGCAAGAAACTGAGGAGAAGATCCGTCACCTGAAAACAGAGGCATCAAGAATTTCTCCTGATGTTGTCTCTATGCTTCTGAAGCATGTTACAACCGTAAAGAACTGAGTTGTTGGTTTTACAGAGTGGTTTGGGAAATGTTTCTCCGATGTGTACGCCATGGAATAGACGTTTCCTCTGCTTGTACTGTAGCATTTTTATGTGTTTGATGCAATTCTTGCCCTTTGCTTGAATAAGGTGATCTTTTGTTTCTATATTTTTTGGAGTGAGAACTCAAAACTATAAACTGTGTTTTCTTAGTCTCTTTACTAGCCGTATGTACTCTATTTGTTGAACTATTTGATCTAATAAACTTAATCCTTGTTTGGCAACAAATGTGGAGATGATATATATATCTTATTTTAGGTGCATTATCGTTTCTTCATTAGGTTTGTATTTTGCAATTTAAATCCCTGATTGCATCCTAATGTCCATGAGTTTTTCAATTTCTTAAACAGTTTTTTGGCCAAATCGAAATTTTAATTCGATTATTGTTCAAATTGAGCTTGAATCGAATAAAATCAGAAAATTGATTTTGAGGTTTTATTTTGTTTAACATCAACCCATCTTATATCAGGTTGGAACATTTACTGTAGGGTAAAAACGAATAAAGATGAGATCGTTTCATACACTGTTCGACCATAACATTCAGTAATTGCCCACAAATGTTGTAGATAATGTTTACTTGATTTTCTTTTTCACAATGTTTGACAAATCCTAGTTGAACATCACTATAATGCTCATTTATCGGACGTTATATTCCAAAATCAAACAATGTGAGAATCACTATAATGCTCATTGTCATTTACCGGGCATTATATTCTAAAATCAAACAATGTGAGAAACCATCGAAGCATTTTATCTGTTTTTATGTGATAAAAAAAAAACTTATATTCACCTTCTCATCATCGGGTTTCTGTAATCAATTGTCTATTTACTTTGTTGTTTATAATTAGTTTTAGATTTTTAAATTACAATATAAAAGAATTAATGTTTAAATATGTTTGGATGTGTTTTAATTAATTCATTTACACGAGGTTATTTTTATCTTAATATTAATGAAGTAATTAGACACATGGGTGTTAATAATTCATCCTTAAAAAAAGTAAAATTTAAAAAAGAAAAAGAAAAACTGCAATCAGAATAGTGTAATCGTAACCAGGTTCTTTCCCGTTATGCACGTAAATACTTTTACATTTTATTTCTGATAATATTGAAGCCTTTTAGACATTGAAAGATCATCTGATTAAAATACTGAAATCCTCCGATTCATCTTCAACTCCGATTCTCTCCGTTCAAAACGACGATTAACTCCCAGCAGGTACTTTGATCTTTTTACCTTTCTGTGTAATGGCTTTAGGTTTCAAATTTCAATCAAATTTACTGGTCGAGCCATGAATCTCAATGCATATGATCGATTGTTTTGAAGAAAAAATGAAACGTTTTGAAGTAATCCTACCCATCACACTCCTTTTCTTTGAAGAGATCCTCAGCAATTGTATTTTCCAGTTGATTCTTGCAGTGTTTTTTTCTATATGAAGTCCACTAGCAAATCGAAAAGCATTATGGAGGACGATGGTGAAGAAGAGGAGGTATGCCCTAGACGTCTTCTCTTCTCTGGATAATGTGGTTTATCTGTGCACAATTTAAAGTGTAATTGTTCTTGTAATATCCTTAATGTTTATGCAGATTGATCATTTTGATGATTTTACTCTTGCTTCGTCGTGGGAAAGGTATGGCAATTGAGTGTGGTGCTGCATATTAAGTTATCCACAATAAGAGCACACTATTAATGTAGTTTTACTGATTGTATATCTGCTAGGTTCATTTCTGAAATAGAGGCTGTGTGTCGACAGTGGTTGGCTGATGGCCCAAAGAATCTATTGGTATAACACTGATTTGAGTTTTCTTCTTTTTACCAATTTGTTAAACGGGTTTGGCATTTGCTTTATTGCTTAATCATTCTATCATTTGCATCAATTCACTAGAGGGACGGTGGATCTTTTGTCAATTCCTTCTATGTATAAGAGCAAATATATCATTGAGGCCGCAGTGGGGTACAGAAAAGACTGCTTTCGATATCATGTTAAGTAAATTAATACACTAGGTTCAGAATTGTGGCCAGTCAACCAATTATGTATATCAATCGTATATTTAGCTTAAAATCGGAAGGATACCATGTAAATTTGTGCCAATAAAAGTATCACTTTAAAATCTGGATGTAGGGAGTGTATCCTTCATCAGTGCATTTGTTCGTAGTTTATGTTGGGCTCTAAGTAAATAAGTTTTTTTATTTGAATATCTTAACTTGCTAATACTTTCAAATATTCAACATTCAAAATGTCACAAAACTTTAGTGAGTTGATGACACATATGCTTAACAAAAAGGAATTTGCACAAAACCAGTTCAATATCAGTAAATTACTGGCTTCCATCTGACTCCCAATTCCCAAAATAGTGATTTCAAAAGCTACATACTATAAAATTGGAACCTATCCTGTTATTGCCTTAAATATATTCCTATTGCATTACAATATCAATCCATTTAGTATTCTCTTTTTGTTTACTGTCCCTATCTGCTTTTCTTAAAGTCTATGCTTTGACGCATGAAACTTCGGGAGAAGCATCTGTATTGAGAAGTAATATAATATTTGATCCACATAGTTTCAAGGAAAAGAGATTAATAGTATTTGTGATGCCTTTCTGCTAATGAGCTAGTTCTGACTCTTTCCATGGTTATATTACTAATAGTGATTTTATTTTAAAATCATTTTTTTATATCCATTAAAAGACTGAGCTTGATGGCTAGATTGAGTTCTGTCATATTTGATCATAGGTAAAGGATGCTGTTCAGTTGAATCACTTGAAGGATTTGTACAAGGTCAAATCTGAGTTCAAATATGCTATGAAAAGTTATTGCATGGAGTACTATTTTGCGACAGTTGATGATGGTACTCTTAATGTTCTACCTTAACTGCAGGAGCGGCTTTTTCTCAAGCTCATGTCTTACTAAGAATTCTTATTGGATTAGGTAAAGTCTCTGATTGGGATCAGACACTGCATGATCTGCAGCTCTCTTTTGGAGTGAAGGAGTTTGTGGTCTCTCTCTCTCTCTCTCTGCCTTTATCTTGCACTGTAGAGTATCTTCTTGGCTTTCACTTTATGCTTACATTTTCAAATTGTCAGGTGATTGCTCCTCAAAGTGCAAGTGGAGTGGTTCTTGATGCACCAGAGGCAAGCAAACTTTTGAGTGCAGTTGCCATTGCTTTGTCCAACTGTTCATGGTTTGGCTGCTATTGTGTTCTAGCTCTACTTTTTTTTCTTCCTTACATTCCCAACATCAGGAAATATTTTTTTTCCTAGATTTTTCGTAAACTTAAGAACATGACTGCAGAGGGACAGCAAGCAAAACCAAGCAAACTTTTTAGATTATCTAGGGTCTAAGTTATGTCAGTAAACTTGAGGATCAGTTTGGATAGAGATCAAAATCCATTCCGCTTGGGACTTTTGAAGCATAAAAAAGCCAACCTTTAGAAAACTTATGATTTGTTCATGGTGCCAGTAACAACTTTATAGGAGTTTGCAATGTGGTTAACTTGGGCTGGAGTGTGTTAATGTGTTAAATACCATGTTCTTGGAATATTTTGGAAGATTATTAGGAAGCATAAGATGAAAATTACTGATTAAGTTGTAGAAGATGATTGGTAAGACAAGAAAAAGAAAGATGGTTTTGTGCATTACTTGAACCAAATGGCTCCAAGTTGACTTCTTTCTACGCTCTCAGAAAACTTTTGGATGTGGAGAGTGTCGACTAGTGTATGTATTATCAACACAATCCTATAAACATTTTGCACATCGATTCTGTAGTGACATACGTTTAAGCTGTGTGATTAAATATGTATGGGTGTCTATATTTTTCATTTATGCATATCTTTATTTTTTAAATAAGTTATCCACGATTAATCTTTAGAATTTGAGATCAGGACTTTTAACATGACTTCTTACTGACTTGATTGGTGAGCAATGTTCTTTTACAATCTGATTCTATTACTATTACTCCGTTGCATTATAGTCTGTCCTTGATTGGATATTTGTTAGATTAATTTCCTTGGATCAACTATTAATTAGAGCCTTGATGCTTAGATATATTGTAATGTCTAGTGGGATAATTTTTAAGAACTTCAAACTGATGACTTGTTTTGCTTGGGCTTGCCCCTACCAGCATTTCAACCTAAGATGCTTTCACTCATTTGCGTAAACACTTGATGACTACCTTTACTTCCTTCTCATTGTGGAAAGAGGATACAACATAGTGAATGATGGAAAATGAAAAAGGAAAAATACACAAGCAAAGTCTTCATGCAAGTAGTAAACTAAATGTGTAATAAGAATTTTATCACTGGACCTTGAGTTGGAATATTTTCATGCAATCATTTCTCATGCAGCCAAGTACCCAAATTATACTTGTTGGACTGCATGACCTTTTTTGGTCTTGGTTTGTATTTTGTGCATATTGGTGTAGGTTAATGCTAATATGCACCCTTATAAGTTGCTTTTCTTCCTTTAACTGTGCCAAAAATGGAGAAATGAGTTCATATATTTGCGGGCTCATTGTTTGCAGCCTGTGGCCTGCATTTGTTCCAGTTCACGACCCTTCGCGTGTTGCATATATTGGTATTCAAAATATGGGAACAGTTTTTACAAGAAGATTTGAAGCTGACCGCATTGGTAGCCAGGTTCCCATAAAGCTTATGCATTTGGAAGGACTATATGAGCTGTTTGGTTCCAAGTTTGTAAGAGCTCTCTCTCTCTCTCATCTTATTTGGTGATTTTTTTATCTTCTGAGGCTTCAAAGTTTATTGGAAGACCATGTAACTTGAGTCATTCTTTTGCCCATCCGATTTGTTTTATTTTCTTTATATCAGTAGTTTCTTTTACTCTATTCAGCGAGTGTGAATTCTGCATGTAGTAATGGCAATTGTTTGTTCTTTTCTCTTAGATATTTATGCTCATGAGGGCTAGATTGACATTTTTCACAATTCATTATAGAAATGTTTCAGTAATTTTTCCCTGAACTGCTTGCTACTTTGATAGCTTGGCTACTGTGTGTTTAAGCATTGTAATTTACTGCGGTCTTGTATGTATTGCATGTCCCATTGCATGATTGGTTTTTAAATTATTCTTTATGAATTGTTGATTCTTCATGTGATTATCCATTGTCCCATATACTAATATGATCATTTTTGGGATTTATGCCCAAAGGCCTATGCTGCAGTGGACTGGTCCATGAATCATTTTGAAGTCCATTTTAAGATGAAGTTAACTTACAGAACCCCTGTCTATGATGATGAGGATGAATTTCAAGAACCTGATGCTGACACGTCAGGACTTAGTGAAAATCTTGATGGTGAGACTCATAGAAAAACTCAATGGGATGATGATTTTCCTTGGAGTAAGTGGTACTCTGCGGAAGACCCAGTAAGAGGTGAAATGCCTTTGCTTATACATAACCTTAAAGTTTCACATCCTGCTGATATCTCTCGGTTGCCAAAAAAGTACCATAATTTTTTTATTTCCTCATGTAGGATTTGAGTTGCTTGCCATATGGTCTGAGATTACAGCTGCAAGTTCCCTGGATATGGCTGAACTGGAAAATGCCTCACCTGTAGAAGCTGATAAGTGGTTATTGTCTCCATGCCTTTCCCAAAATCTGTAAGAACAGTATTGCAGTACTTGAGATTTTAATTTTCTATTTCTCCAAGTGTTTGGAAATTTTAATTTGTGTAGCACCAAGATGTGTTTGTGTCAACTTGGGCGACTTGTTTAAGTTTACATAGCATGGGAAAAAGACACATGAACAATGCTAAGCAAGAAGAGCAGTACTTGCAGAATAACATTTATAGGGTTATTATATGGTGACTGTAACTGATATACAAGCATTTGTTTGCATATCCCATCCATGTTATTTCTGTGTTGTCTGCATTGGATATAAGAGTGGGAAACCTTAAGTTGATATCAGTTTCATTGACCTATAGCTTTTCCTTTGGGACCTCCTTCACGAAATCCTTGGGATTTCTTTCTAAATGTTGTTTCACATGGTATTTGAAATGCTTGCTTTTTCATTCCTGAGGAAGTGCATAACCTCCTTTTTGATTTATTGTAATACATAAAGGTAATGCATGTACGATCAAATGTATCTTCTTTTTAAGGTTCTTATAATATAGTTCTGAATCCTTCTTCTTGAGGAAGTGGAATGATTTGTATTTATCCATGTTTAACAGTGATACTTATGATGGAAGCATTATTGGATTTGCGTCCCAGCTGCATCATTTGGTCAAGGCATTGGAAATGTCATTAGAGGCTAAATTCGTCGAAGATTTTGTATCAGGTTTGAAATAATGAATGCATAATGATGTATTAAACGTGAATTGTTGTTAAAGCCTGTGGCATATTTTTCTGAAACTTCTGGTTAAGTTCATTTCCCCCCTCAAATGTTAGATTGCAATGATATTTGCTATTACAGTTCTTCCTCTAATTTAAGAGTTGAATACTCAGGTTCTGAAACTATGAAGCCTACAGTAGTTGTACCTCCACCAACAGTTCTTGATCGTGTGCTAAAAGATCTCTTTCACGAGGGTACAGAATTCTGTCTGATATTTATTATTGCAGCTTAATTATTAACTATTTAACTCATAAATGACAAATGGCCCTTGCTAAAATTTTTGTACTTCTTTACATAATACCTCACTGTTACCTCTTCAAACCACATAACTAAGATTGTTGATTCTCAAATTTCCAATTCACAGTCTGATTCTATTAGATTTCAAGTTAGTTATTTACATCCATACACAAATGAAATGGAATTCTCCCTGAGTGCATGAACCAAGGAAAGGTTGAAAAATCAGTAAATACTGTTATATTCACCAGAAGACCAACTATTGCTTGAGATTGTAAAGGCAATTATTGAAGATTTTAAAAGTCTAAACAGGATGTCTTAATTCGATTTGTTAGCTTAAGCTGCAGATTAATATGTGTGTCAATTTGTTGCTTGAGTTAATTTCAATTTTTCCTTGCAGTTGTGGAAACTGAGATGGATTCTTCTCTAGCCGAGCATAAAAAGTCAAGATCTATTAAAGGCGCTCCACTAGAATCACTCTTTGCACAGTTCTGTTTGCATGCTCTTTGGTTTGGAAATTGCAGTATTCGGGGTACTTCCATTATGGAAACTCGCTACTCTCTGAGGGAACTTATTATGAAACAACTGGCATGTGTATATTCTTTCTATAACTTTCATTATATACTTTTCTTACTGCTCTTTATTATGTTTATTTGATTAGCAATTGCCGTACTCTGGATAGAGTTTGTGCGTGAGGTTCGCTGGTGTTGGGAAGAATCACAGCCATTACCAAGAATGGCAGCCAATGGCACAATCGACCTATCCACTTGTTTGATTAATCAGAAACTGCACATGGTTGGTTGTTTTAATAGTAGATATCTTAGCAATTAATGAATTTGCAAATTTAATATCTCTCTCTCTCTCTCTCTCTCTCCTGTTTGTTTTTAGTTTTTTTTCATGTCACCAAAATGTTTGAGGGCCCCATTTTCGGTTTTCAGCTTGCCATGTGCATAAATAAAAAGCATGGAGAGTCTCAAGGGCATAATGTTGGTAAAAATGATTCTGTGACTACTCAGGTCCTGTTATTTTATTTTGATATTGTTCCTTGTGATTCTTCTATTATATTGCTGTTTGCCAACTGACATTGAGTACATAATTGACTGCAGGAAGATCTTCAGATCCCAAGGGACGTTTCTGCTTCTCGTGGAGTGAGTAAAGGTATTGGCTGGAGAAGTGACAGGTATACAAGCTAGTCCAGCAGCATATTCTTTAAGGATTTCTTTTCCCATGTCTCAACTTCTGTTCAGTTGTTAAATATAGAGCTGTTTTACGGATTATGCAGCTTCTTTGTCTTGTGTAGAGATAATAACTTTGCTTAGAAATCTTGGCGTTCTTTGATGGAAGTATTCGAAACTTCTCTTTCAATGTGTGATTCTAAATAGTGAAGTAGTTCAAAGTGAAGCTGTTGATCTGAGATTCTTTTTCATACCTTTTCATTTCAATTGATTGCAACAGTTCAAATTGAGAGTTGTTCCCTTTTCAAGTAATTGCTTGCACTGTGTTGGGTCAAGACATTAATTACAGATTGAGTTGGATGGGATGACTCCCAGTGATTAATTCTCCAATCTTTAGTAATCCCTACATGATTGAAGCTCCAAGGCTGCACTCATCCTCTCCAAGATATCCTCAATGCTTATGACATCTATGATTTCTCCATATAAATTAGAACCATGAAATATATTTAAAAGTCGTGATTACTTGCTCCTATCATTAGTTCCCTGCAAAATTGATTAAAAAGATGTAAGCAATAAAATTTTGACAAGAGGCATAAGAAATCACCAAAAGAATGGATCTCTTTGACCAGATTTGAGTAGACCTTTTGTTCAAGGTGAGAGAAATACTTTCTCTGTAATATATAGTTTGAGAGTTTATTGATTCTGTTATGATGATTCTTATGAAGTGAATGGGGTTTACAGATGGGTTTAATTTTGTTTCTGTTTTTATTTTCCAACAAAGGTCAATTACTCCATTACAAGCATAAGATTAATGTTCATATAAGTTGTAAACGTTCAGGCACTGTGCATGAGATTAACATCCTTATGCTTCAATATACTTGATAATCACAACAAATTCTGTGTGCAAGGATGATATACTTGTCTGCCAATATGTTGATGATCTCTGTTTGTATTCTGAAGTCCATTGATCCTAAAAGTTGTGAACCTCAGATTGCTTGTTCAGTTCTGGAAGCAGTAGCTAGGTGTTCTATATATTGTCATATTTCAGCACATTCTGATTATTGTCTTTAATGTCAGGAATAGTTCAGCTGGTGTAGCAGAGCAAATGATGCTTTTAAAATCACGCAAGATTATGCATGCTCCAATGACCCAGGTAGTTTATTGTCTGCTGCTTAGTCTTGAACAACAGTGAGATGAATAAAATGCAAACCTCCCCTAACTTTACTGTAGGATCCACCTCCTATGACAGAGGACATGCATGAAGAACGACTGAGAGCTGCTGAAGCTTTGGGTGATTCATATGTAAGTAAAAAAGAATTATATATCTACAAAGTTAAACGTCTGTCATAATTTTCGGAAATAGTTTCTCAACTCTGTCTTAATTTTCAGAATAGTTAATTGTCTCCTTATTGGCGAATAGTATTTGAATCCACATATTGGTGCACTTTGAATCTAGGCTTTTAGTTATGAAGGCCTTGCAAGCATCTTACATCAAATTTCTATCACCATTGTTACCCATTAATTTACATGTTCCAAATTATTGAGGTTAATCAAGCCCATTCATCGCTGGTTCAAGTTTGAGTTGTCACTTCCTAGCTATTTCTTTGTAATCGATCTTTTGGCTGTAGAAGGAATACCAGATATAGCTTGTGTTTTCTTTCTGTTAGACATTATCTGTGAATTAACAACTGATTTCTGGACACATTATATGTGAATTAACAATTGTTTCCTGCACTTCATTGCAGAGCTTCTCTGCTCAACTCGAAAAGGAAATTCTGGCATCTGGTAATTAACCTTCTTTTTCATGCCTGAGGATTTTATTTTACATTGGTGGGAGATCTTTTGTCTTGTATAATATTCTTCAACACAGATTTTATGTACATTGTAAGTTTCTTTTCTCTTTCAGAAGAACATTAGTGGCACTTTAATGATGAGACGGAATAATGAAGGATGATTTAGCATATAATTAAATTTGGGATATGCAGCATGCTCTAGTGCAAAGTTGGTGTTATTTAAGAGAAAGAAACGAAACCATGTCCAACTTGTAGAGCTAATAAAAGCTTTTTTAGAAGTTTATATGAGTAGTTATATTCTATTTCTTATTCAAAATTGGTCGGTAGAGAGCTAGTTCTTTCACTCTCCTGTAAGAGGTTAGTCACTACCATAGTTACAGGAATCAGTCAACTTACTCTGTTTCATATTATACAGTTAGCCTATAGCATTCACTGTCATCCTGGGACACCTTTCATTTTCAAATGTCTTTGGATTATTGCATGATATGAAATTAAATATTTAGTCTTCCAGCTTGCAGCTCATGTTCTGATTCTTCCTTCTTTCAACTATTTTGTTTCTCAACTTCATTTTGTTTTGGCAAAACCAGTTTTTGGCCCTAAACTTTCAAGATTTATTTCACTAGAAACCCTTACACATTTATTGTGTTTTAACTAAACCCCTTAACTTTGAAATTTTCTTTTAGTAAGCTTTTCTACATTTATTTTGTTTTACTAAGCCATCATACTTCTATTAGTTGAGTACTTTTGAAGGGTTTAGAAAAATAAGTTTGAAAGTTTAAGGGATTTTTAAGATAGAATTTGAAAGTTTAGGGGCCAAAAAATTGGTTTTCCCTTTTATTTATTTATACATTTTGCTTTTCTTTGTTTGTGGGTGAGGTCTACAAGGTTATGCGATAGATATATGTTTTGGAGGCACCATGTGCATGATTCTCATTATTAGCCTGTGGACTACATCCTCAGCCGGGTATTGTCAAGTTCTTCACAACAATCACTTGCACCCCATTAGGAAATACTAGTTCAGTTGTTTTACAATCTGATGCCCTTTATCCATGCATAGCAGACAATACTAACTAAATAACGTAGATGTTGACTGACATTTTAATATGAAGTTTTGTTGTACTTAAACTCTGGGCATCCAACTTGTTCTGTGGCTTCATCGATTCTGGTTCCACAAGTCTTTTTCTTTTTAAATAAAAAAGGAACCTAAACACACCTCTTGATAAATTTTTGCTTCATAATCTTATCGGGTGAGAGCATGTTAGATGGAATGGATCACCAGTGATCTGCTAGAGATTTTTCATGAAGTTATTTTTGTCATTCACCGAGTATTCTTATGAAAGAAATAGTTTCTTCAAACCTGACTGCAGATATGTCTGCATTCAAGGCTGCAAATCCAGATGCAGTTTTTGAAGATTTTATCCGATGGCATTCACCAAGGGACTGGGAAAATGATAACAGTGTGGATATTGGAGTGTCTCGAACTAATGCAACAGAAGTGACAGAAGTGTCAGAGGTCAAGTGGCCTCCTTGTGGAAGACTTTCAGAGAGAATGTCTGATCCTGGGAACTCATGGAGAAAAATCTGGAGTGAAGCTCCACCTGTGCCTGCTTCTGAACAGAAACCACTTTTGGATCCAAATAGAGAAGGCGAAAAGGTATTTTATTTTTGATGATATTGCATAAATTTTCTCCTCGTATTTGAACCTAGTTGCCGCTTCCATTTATCTGCTACTCTATGATTGAGCAAACAAGTCAATTTTTGGAGGTGTTAAGAGTTATTAGATGGTGCCGGCAGTTTAGCTCTCTTATTCACTTAAGATGGTTTGGATCTGTTCATAGGAGACTTTTACAATATGGAGAGAGAAAGTAGCGAATCATTTACTCAAACTAAAAGTGGGAAAGGGAAAAACAATTGAAAAGGACATGTTAGGTATAGAGGAAATTATATATTTTGATGGAAAAGGATTGGGAGATATGATCTATATAGCAACCATGTAGTGGAACAAAACTTTAGTTTGAAGTTAGCTCTCATATTGTGCCCTTTTTTTTAGTTCTTTGTTTAGTATATTCTTCAGTCATTTTTCATCATTATGTCATCTGGATTAGGCTCTTCATTATCTGGAGACTCTAAAACCTTATCAACTGCTGGAACAAATGGTCTGTGCTGCCTTCAGAGCAGCAGCTGATACTCTTAATCAGACTTCATTCGGTGATCTAAAGCAGATGACCACCAAAATGGAACAATTATACGTCACTATGGCATCTAAGCTGAGATGTTTGCAAGGTATTTTCCTTTTGGTTCCTTTTATTTTTGTGATTTATTTTCAGACAGTGCTTTCAGTAATTTATTAAATCTTGGCCGTTTCTATTACAGCACATAATACGGCTGGTGATCCTGAACTTCTTGAAGACCTCAGAAGGCTATGCACTACTTTTGAACACATTGAGAAGTTAATTCTTTTAGCATCATCTCTTAATCTCAAATTCTTGCATTCGCCACGGCTTGCACAAGCAATTTTCACAGATTGCTATAACTTCTATATCCCTAATATGGGGACAAGCTCTACCCAAGCCCATGTTCAAGGTGATACCAAAAAGGTAAAGCTTCCTGTATGTCAATTTTCTTTTGAAATGCCACACACACACATCATTGAATTTCTATCTTGATCGACATCTGAGTTTGACATCTCAACCTATTTCACTATTTCTGGTGATATACCATGACAAAAAACCTGAGTTTGAGTGATATTTTGTTTTCACCAAAATACTAAATGACACTCCACTAAAACTAAATATATGGAGTGTCATTTTAGTTACCACAGATGTTACAATAGTATAAAGGTGGTGATTGAAGGGCGTGAATTAAATACATATAAAAGTTTTAAATGTTTTGGGTCTGACATAGAAGAAAATGGGGGCTTGATAAAGATGCTAGAATTCAAGCAGGCTGGAATGGAGAAGTGCATCTTGTATACTTTATGATTGTGAAATATTGCTAGAATTCTAAATGACATTTAGTGCGATATTTTGTTTCACCAAAACACTAAATGATACCCCACCAAAACGAAATATATGGAGTGTCATTTTAGTAAAGTTACAGTAGTATAAAGGTGGGGCATTGAAGGCATGAATTAAATGCATATAAAGTTTTAAATATTTAGGTCTGTCATAGAAAGAAAATGGGGGAATTGATAAAGATATATACCTAGAAATCAAGCTAGCTGGAACAAATGGAGAAGTGCATCTTCTCTATGATTGTTGAACATCGCAGAAATTGAAAGGAAAATTTTATAAAATAGTTAATAAGACCTATGATGCTATGTGCATCAGAGTAGGGCGACTAAATACGAAAATGAACAAAAACTAAGAGTAGCAGAAATTAGAATGTTTAGATGGACACACTAGAATAGATAGAGCTGGTAATGATTGCATTAGAAACAAAGTGGGGATCACTCCAATAAACTTAGTTTGGACTTGTAAGTGGGAGGCGTTTAGATACCAAGAACAAAATTAAAAGGGGAAGGGAAGATCTGAAACTTATCAGGTTGAAATTGAAAGAAAATACTTGTACTCAAATATAAATGAAAACATGTTTCAGCTGAACTCCATATAGTTGAGCCACGTGGTTGGATGGAAACTTAATTGTTGTTAGTTGTATCTTGAACTGTTTTTAATTTGAGAAAAATTAAGCATGGTAAGATATGCCGTTGCTGTCCATTTCATTTGGTGATCTTGTTCTTTACTCATGCTAGGAATTTAACAAAAAGCAAGAAATAAAGTCGCGCGATAGAGACCTAATCCTTGGCATGTTTGCTACTCCTACTGCAAACCAGTCTTGGAGGAAAGTACTGAGCATGGGAAATCTCTTAAATGGCCATGAACCGATCTTAAGGGAGATAATCTTCTCTAAACGTGATCGTGTGAGTGGAAGCTACTATGCTGCATCTTCTCCGAAGCTCCATCAACAGGAGATGGAAACATACAGAATGTATGTTTGTGGAACATCAAATGATCTTAGGGTAGCACTTGCTGTTACTTCATTCGATTAAGTTTATCGTGTTCTATTTATGTCTTCATCAAGTTGGAGAGATTTTAGTATTTTCAGCTCCTGTTTCTTTGAAATTGATAGAAGTTCATGTACAGACTCAGGTTGTTGGAGATTTGATCTGTTGAAATCTGCATTGAATACACTCCAACTATATGATGTCCAAGCTGTGTATTTTAGCAAATAGTTAAAGATTTTAGAGGACTACGAAAATCATGTGATCATCTCAACATGGTTGGGCTGAAGCCTGAAAAGAAAATTGGGCTTCCTGGAATCAATGGCCCAAATTGTAATACATAATTGATTTTGTCCATATATAGGGCAAGTTTCATGTATATCTTTTGTAGCTTCTGTGTGGAGGATATATAGATGCGAAAAGAATAGTTAAAATCTTATTTTCAAAGCTTATATCCATTTTTCAAATTTGTCCTTCTTCATATTCTCCACTTGAAGAGAATTAAAAAATAATAATAATAATAAAAGAAATCTCAAAAACTCAAATCCAAAGTCTATTGTAAAAACATTTTCTACTGCTTAAACAAGTAGAAATATTTTCTTAAAATGAAATGTGAAGTCAAATCCCACTCCACTTAAATCGGTCAAAATATTGTAAATATAAATATACTTTTATCCATACAATCACGATTTTCTGAAAATGTTACCCCAAAATTATTTTTAATAAAAATGTATCAAAGCTAGTGCTACTACATAACGACTTGGAAATTTCTTAAGTAATGGTTTGGAGTTTCCCCCATTAATTAATGTCATTAACTAAAACTTAAGTGAATAACACGTTTGATAACTCCAAAATCAAATCTAATTTGTAATTCATAAATTTTTCATATGCCTAAATATTGAAATATTCGATTATCATCCTTAAATTAGTCAGAACTAAGTTCAATTGAATTTATGAAAAGTTAATATTCTATAAATTTGTATGTACTTTACTCATCACTAAATTTTAGGGATTTACATACGTGCAATAACCATTTCATAGTAGGAGCATTTTCCTATTTTAATGAAACATTCTATAATAGGTCTGTTTATTATAGAGTACCGCAAAAATACTTGTATTTACATTCAAAACTATATTTAATATTTTAACTATTAAAAAAAAATTGTAAACTGAGGGAATATATTTTCAGAAATATATAAATTTTTAGGAAGATGTCTCATGTGATAGATACTAAAGTAACTAAACCCAACCCTATCAATTCAACTAACTTTTCTATTTTTAACTTAGTTTCTATATAATTCCATATAAACTTATTTGTTTTTATTATGACAAAAAAGAAATTTATCAAAAAGTTAAAACCATCGATAATTTTTAGTAGTTACAAACACATGAAATTCCAACAAAATTGTCAACTTTGTGCAAAATTCATCCTCAATTCATATACTCACAATTTAGAATTATCTACAAAAATGTTATTCAAACCAACAAAATATATGTACAAAAATCATTAATTTTATTAAAAAAATATCACATGGTTATGTGCATGCTCGCAATCGCATATAGTCGTGCATAATTATATGTCCGACCATGAGTTATATTTTTTATTTAAAAATTATGATGAATAGTATATTTACACAAATAATACGGTGCAAGTGATATTTTTCGAAGCTATCTAAAACTTAACTGTGATTTTAAATTTTTTTTACCTATCTCTTTAATTAATTAATTAGGGGACTTATTTTATTATAATTTCCTATATTTAACTATCTCCACAATATTCTAAGCCTAATAAAATAAAAACACTCCTCTCTACTCTCTAGACTTTTATTATATTGTACTTTCCGCCCTTCTTCCATACGCCAAAACTCAACCTAGCTCGCTCTCTCTCTCTCTCTCTCTGAACATGGAAGAGCCCAAGAACTCAGCTTCCCAAGGGGAGGAAGAGAAGAACCCTGTCATAGTTTTCTTTACAAATTTGATTGCTTCAATTAAACTGCCTTTCCTACCGAAGGAGAAGGGTGCTCAGTCAGAATCTGCAATTGCTACTTCTCAAGCAGAAGAGCCCCTCAAAATTAACGAAGCTATGGTTGAAGATGAAAGCAAGACGCCCAATTATGTGACCTTTCCCAAGCAGAGTTACGCTCCGGTGGTACTGGAAGCCGAGGCTGATGGAGGCGAACGAACTACTAATCCCGCGCTTCTGTGGCAGGTATTGATTTCTTTTACTTGAATTGTTAGTGGGTTTTTTG
The DNA here is from genome assembly GCA_946896805.1 of Scutellaria galericulata. Taxonomy (NCBI): domain Eukaryota; kingdom Viridiplantae; phylum Streptophyta; class Magnoliopsida; order Lamiales; family Lamiaceae; genus Scutellaria; species Scutellaria galericulata. The sequence continues at coordinate 13,015,012 of OX335789.1, forward strand.
TTTGAGAATTTTCCGGTTGTTTGGGGGCTTCGATTTTCATGGAGGTTTTAGGTATGTTTTTTTTCAAGTGTTGTTGTACCTTGTGCATTAAGGGGTGTAACTTGAGTTATCTGGTGGATGATAGAGTATGAATTTGTGGGTTCTTTGTTGTTTGTGTTGGTGTGGGTGATGGAGTTCAGTCAATGGAATGACAATATGACATGCTTTGGTGCATCGAATGAATGATGTTTGTGTCTTAAAGATTAAATTTTTTCATGCTCGTTTTCGTGATTGTCTTGAGGTTGAGAAACTGTACGGAGAATATGATGATATGGTATATTCTTATTTTGGAGTAATGTTTACGAGCTACATGAAACTTGTTGAAGTGTTATATAGTTGAAAGTGGATCAATTAGTACACATTGGGTGGATCTGTTGATAGGGTATATAGAAGGTCGTTCGATTTGGTTCTTGGTTGCTTTTTTTTAAATACTTCACATGAGGTGAAATTGTTGAAGGGCAAAAAAAGCAGAAAACTCCATCAAAGTTGTATCTATTGGGCCATTACAAAAGCTTATAGTCATGTAATTAGTTGGTCGTATTTGAATAACTTTGATCCTTGAGAAATTATTTCTTTTTATGTTCAACGTAAGTTGATTTCTTTTTCATTATCATAATTGAATTCTATAGGGGACACATAGCATGATGCCTCAGCCTGCCTATGGTTTGAATTAATGTTTGATTTTTGCTAGGGATGAATGCTCTCATAGTTTTTGTTGAATTTCTGTTATTCTTTGGCTAGTAGGGGTCTGGTGTTTTGGAGAGTTACTTCTCTTCTTTCTGTTGGTCTTTTTGGGTAGAAACAAATAAGAGAATCTATCGAGATTGCTTTGTGTATTTAAAATCATAAAGAATTTATTGTATTTCCATGTCTAATTTGACCAGCAATTGGAGTATTGCTCTGTAGTTTGTTTTTGTTTTGTATATCAGACTAGGGATGACTCATTCTCTGTCCCAAACCTTTCTATGATTTCATTGTCCTAAACCTTGTAATTTATTTATTTATTCATTATTTTATTTTATTTTGTTTTATTTTTTCGTGGCTTGTTAAAGAATTTATAGTGTGCATAGATGAGAGAGCTGTCAATGTCATCGTTCTTTGTAGTGCTTATTTTTGCTTTTCTGTTTTGTGCTGTTGCAAGTTTCCATGATTCTATAATATTAGTTATGTTTCTAAAGTCCAGCAAACTCCGAGTTGGAGCACTGTAATTTTTTTCTTTATCTGCAATTTTTATCGATTGTACTATGATGTAATACAACTTTATCATGATTATCTAACTTCAATTAGATCATTTTGCTGGAATTGAAAAGAGAGTTTAATCATCTATCCCATTTCTTTTTACAGAGAGTTTAATCATCCCAAAGCATCTGTAAAAAGAAATGGGAGCAGTACTTTGGGAGAGATAAATCATTACATAGCACAGTCTTTTAAACTAGAAATAGCCATAGGAAGTAGGAAATCTAACACTTATATTTAAAAAACAGCATTCACTATGAATGCAAGCTCACTAGGAGCAATGTGTTCTATAACAGCAATAGGCACTAGCTAGGTGGCTCGTACAATTCAAAGAAACCACTAAAGGAGAGTTTTCCATTGCCCACATAGTGCATATTGTCTTAATATTTTCATCTTCGTTTTTACTTGTCTGTACACAGGTGTATGCTCTTGGAGGATTTTTAGTTTTAAGATGGGCATGGATGAGGTGGAATGAAAGGAAGGGCAAGAAGAAGCCAGATGACGAGCCTCCACCAGCTCATGATTAGCCTTGTTATGTTCCATCAAACGGGAACTCATGGTTACTTGTAATCGTGTATAATGTTAATTTACACTTCAACTATTCTCAATGTTCAGTAATATGTTTGTTTTGGTTTTAATGTTCGTGTTATGTGTTACAAATCATGCTCGTATTTGTTTTTCGCTCAAACTCTCTGATCTGTGAGGTTATGTGGTGTAAGAAGCTAGCTTTTGATCAGCCATAATGGTGTTCAAGTTATATATACAGATGCTTACACCTGAGTTTTGCAGAACATACAAGACAAAGTTATGATTGCAGAAAATGGTCTGTGGATAAATGAATTGCAATTCCTTGACATTAGATTCGTTTATAGACCTTGTATGGGAGAATACAATAGTCCAATACAAACGAAAATACGAAATGAACCACATTTGTTAATGACATGATAATATGTCCGATACAAACACAACATAAAAATCCGAATTGCCATTGCATCTGAAAAAATCCAAGTGGAGTATAGTCACAAGTGTGCAATGAGATCAACTTATTGTACTTGAACAGGCAATTTTCACGACAAAAAAACCTTAAAAAGAATGTAAATAATAACTTGAGCAGGATGATACTCATCTTGCACACCCAACAGGATCACTCTGAATAAATATGCAAACACAAAACTTCCCAAGAATTTCAATTTATTAAGTTGTTGCAATTGTTCAAGAATTACAATTACAATTAGAGATTTATTCATCTATAGAGCAAAAAATTTAGAGCTAACACTAGTAAATCAGGAATCTATACAATAGACACTAGCTATAAACTGCAGCTACTCAGATTTACATATTGTGAGATCTAAATCGTTTTGGCCAAAGTCTACAACATGATTATAATGAAGTAAGGAACTTGCCTTTTCGCTATCTCCAAAGATTGCCAGATATTGAGGTTGCTAACCAACACTAACCCTGATCACTTTGTATATACACTCTCGAAGACCCATCTTGAGCATGACGGTCCATCTGCAGTTTTTCGTTTATTTATACAACTCAAGTATTCATTAGCTCACTTTCAGAATTTCCTAGAGACAAAATTCACTCACCAACAAAACTTCATGCACTGGGTAGAATGGCTGAATGGTGGAATCCATATTATTGCGACTCAAAATAACTTTCGTATATAGAAAGTCGGTCAAATGCATCAAAATTCGCCTTCAAACCAACAAACTGACTTTCAAAATGGGCACAACCAGCAGCGGGCCATTTACAGCCCCCATCTCTGGTCCGCAGAGGGCATAATGATTCACAGACACGATTTATAGTATTGCACAAATCATCTTCTTCTTCCATATGAGTAACGTGCATGGAATTATTGGATTTCTCATCATGCTGCATATAACTTGATTTCATTTCCGGAAGTGAAAATAGTGATTTTTGAGGGATTTCTGTAGGATTGTTTTCGATGCTGACAATGCAGTCACCATCTTCCGATAAGTGAACCTTGCAGCCGAGTGATTGTATAGCTCGCTTTATAGCCGCAGTTTCCTTGTTGGCACTCCTGGCCCAGTCCCTCGCAGTGCTGCTGCTTAGCTTTTCATTTTGTAACTCATCTGTCAAAGACTCCAATGTAGCTGTTGTTTCTTGAACTTTAGCCTCTGCCAAGTCTTTTTCCTGCCAACAGTAGTAAATATTTGATAAATCCTTTCTATACTAAAATCAGAGTGGCAATGTTATCTTTTACAAATGGTGTACTTATTCGACTTTAAAACATAATTATATTTTTCAGAAAGCTATTTCTAAAGCATTAAAATACAAGAATAATAAAAACCCCAACTTCCCAACTTATATTCAACTTGCTTGCCGTAAGTTAGCTCTAGATAATACCACTATCTCAAAATGAAGAATGGTAATCAAATGTGAAGTTACAAAACATACATGCTTCATTAGATTCGGAATCATTCCACTTATATTCTTCTATTCTACTTCAAATACAAAGATGATGCTAACACTGCAAAGGAAAATTTTGGGCTTCATATTCATCAATATTAAAAGCGAGGGGACAGAATCATTCTACAAATGGAAGAAAAACTGACCTGATTGACTAAGGAAAATCATAAAAGACAACAACTATCAGGTTCAATTAAATCCAAATTTTAACACTCAATTAATCTTCTTCGCACATGGTATCCTTCAAAAACCTCATCCTTTTATACAAGTTCACATTCTGGAAAAACAAGATAGACAAGCTTTTCTTGTATCCATCTTGGTGGATTTTTTAAGCTTTACAGTTTCTAAGATCTATGAGTCCATGCAGAAGAGTCATATATTATAGTAAAAAAGAATAACATTGTAATTATAAGCAGGTAGAAAAATTAGCAATACATATATGTATCTGTTTTCTGAATAAGAATGATTAACTGCGCTTTATTATGCTAAATTCTATCACACAGAGAACATCATAAATGCATTTTATTTCCAATTAGTGGTTATGGTAAGAGACACAGCTATTATCAGTAGAATTTCCATCTAATACTGCTAAAGTTGCAGATGAGATTCCATAAGGTTAAATTTCAAGAGTTTATTTTCTCTTGATATCTCATCAACACATGCATTTCCACTGTATAATGCATGTTGAACACAATATGAATGTATGTTCTTTCACTTTCGATGCACATTTTTACTTCCCAGGACATATTAATATGCATAGGAACAAGGGTGAGGGCAGAGAAGTGAACAGGTTCACGATTAAAAGAGGGAATGGAGAGGACTAGGCGGGCAGTTGTGGTTGGCCAGAGCGTGATGAAAAACTGGTTTTGTACTTTGTTGTTTTTGACAATGAGAGATATTATCTTCCCTATTTGACATGACATGAGTATGGTTTCTTAAGTTTTGGTTTTTGGTCTAATATGATTTTAATGATTTAAAACCACAAAAGAAAACCAAACCAATCATACTTCATGGTCTAAGACCAAATTGAACCAAACAATAAAAAAGGCCAGTTTGTCTGGCGGAGGCATCCCTGGTTGGATTGCTAATTTCTTCGAGGAGATATTTGTACATGCATCACCTGTATAGTTTATGCAAAAAATGGAGCGACATTTCCCAGCCTCACAGGCGTGCAACACACAAAAAGAGGCACAGAGGAAGGTAAGAGTTTTTAAGGGCACAAAGATGAAAGATTGGCAAGCATGTGCCACTGGAAATACAATATGTACCTTCTGCAGTTCAGAGATTTTCTTGGCCATGTTCCTACAGTGTGCTTCAATTTCCCCAGCTTGGGCTTCCGATGGACATGCCCATCGAAGGTGGAACTGAGGCCAAAGTGTCGGTGCTAAAGCTGCAGCTGGAGGTAGTAATGGACCTTGAAATCTTGATGCATCATAAAAATTGTTATAATGGACATGTGACCATCCATCTGAAGCACGCAAATCAGCTAAATACATCCACAAGCACCCACATGCATCATAAACACCAGCTTGCTGCCTTTCTTTCTCACTGAGTTCCAAAGAAAAATCACACAAATCTTTTAGAAGTGTAAAAAGAGAAATATTGAACATAGTTTAAGAAGAGTTCAGTTCCACATTCCATAGTTTGTTGGATGATGCAAAAGAGCAGATACAAACTTTTATGGTCTAGGCCATTGTCACAAACTATGATCCCCAACCTATATATAACATTTTGGTGGATAGATAGCATACTTGATATGGACTGGGTGCATGAATCTCATATGCATCCATGAGCTCTAAATAGCTAGCTTTATTGATTTTATAACACCTTCATGGATAATTTACAGCTTAGAAATCAAGTTACAAGGCAGAGTATTGTTTTAAAACACAATCCCCAATACCAATTAAATTCTTCTCTAGTTGGCATGCCTGAAGCTTTAAATAAATTAAAAGAATCTAAGATTCTCAATGAGGGAAGCCTGTAAGTTCAGGGTAAGCCAAATATATTTATAACAGACATGTGGTGATCTATGAAACTGTATGCTGTATGAAATGCGACACAATAAGTACTTCTAATGTCACCTGTTACACTGGTTTGTTAACTAAATGTTCAATGCTTGACCAACTATCTATGTTATGTCAATTGCTTTTTAATTGTCCCAAGTTGCAGAAATTACGCACATCTTCTGCTAGTCCTAGGGTAAAATTGGCACCAAATAAACAAAACATAAAAGCACAATATATATGGGATTAAGAATATGCAAGAGAGCACAAAAATTGCATTACTGTTTTTAGTTAGAACTAGAAAGGAAAGACCTATACCTGTTACAGAAAAAATTTCCAAAGCGGCAGGAAAGCACGCAGTCTAATAAATCTACCAGGAAAACCTGCATTGCCGAAAATAAGAGCTATCAAGCAGGCAGCATCATGGCTTAGGTTAAAAATTAGCTCTCTTGATGCATCAGATGAAATACATTACCGAGGAGAACTCAAAGGCAAAGGGATACATTCGTAACAGTTGAGAAACACAATCAACCCACTGTAGGAAAATATAAAAAATGGGGGAAAAAAACGATCAGTGAACAAAAAGACACAGAAAAGGAAAGTGTGATTATAAGATTTTCAACAATAAACTCCATATAGTTACTCAAACATAGGGCTTCATTAGGTAGATATAAGTAAATAATATTAGGCTCGGATGGGCAAGGTTATTAAAAAAAAAAACATCCGCTTAACTCTAAGTGTGCATGTTAGACCAGCTTCTATAGGTAAAAACAATATGCTTTCAAAATTATGAACAGCTTCATTCTGAAGAAATAGTTACTGCACATTTTAGCATGGTTTATTAACCAATAGATAAAGCAGTTGGACAAGCTTCCATGGTTAAAAAATAATATATTATTTCAAAAGTGTGATCAAATCTGCTTTATTAACGATGCTATCTAAAGAATAGTTAGTGTACATTTATCACTGCTTATTAACCAACAAATAAAGCAGACACTGCAATCAGGTATATCCATTGAATATGATCAGGTAATCACAGTCCGATGGATGCATACATGTACATGATCTGCTTATCTACTTAATTATAGCATTTAGTGTGTCTACCTGTAAAAATATAGGTGAGCAATTATTTTGTGCATGAGATGGAGATGGAGTTGGAGATGTGTATGAGCTGGATGGTTGGCGCATTGGTGATGAAGTGATACTCCCAGTAGAAGCCTGTCGTGAAAATTCAGGAAGGCCATCACTTCCAGATACAGTTGGCAATCCCAGACGGTCTGAAAATGGATGACCAAATGCAAGCCAATCTTTCTCTACTAGCGCCTGAATTAGGGAAAAGATTTGAACCTTGTTACTACTTAATAAAGCTAATCTTTCTCGGAGATGTATGCAAATGTTAGCCTCTAAATATCACCATACCACATGCATAACAAACCAGATATAGTCCAGTTAAACCATTGCATCAATTTCAACAATTTGCCCATTTCAGTCAATGAAAAGATAAAACATATACATAAAATCGATCATATGGATAACTCATAAGACATAAAACTACTTAGAACTGCTAAATGTGGTTGTATAAAGAAGATCGAGCAGTAATACCTGAAAGCCTTTGATAGTCCTGTAATATGGATCAAGCAACAAACTTGCAAGAGAAACCAACTGAGTTGTTCTATCCCATCCATCACTGCAAACACAATTTCGTAAAACTTCAAAGCAACTGGTCATACTCAGTCTTATATAGTGATAGTTTTCAAACTTACAGGGCACAAAATGGAGAAATGCTCCATTTCTGAAACAGCAAAAGGCTGTAATTTCTCATGATGCAGCGTACAAGATAATGTAGGCAGCATATATTTAAAAAGTAAAACATGTCAAGTATACACTAAACTTGAAGCAGTTAAAAATGGATGAGTATGCCACAATTTATGGGCACCACTAAGGTCTCACAATCAGATGGAAAAACTATAAACAGAATAAGTCAATGCAAATAACCAATCAACAAAATAAATCTCCGGCTGGACAGATCACAATCACTTGCAACATGTCATTGACTAAAGACTTCACTTTTTTCCAAAATATAATTGTCATTTTTCCCAAATATCTTTATTGACATAACTGACATTTTCTACTAATTGGAACCTTAGATTGTCTACCTCTTTTGTATTATTTATGCATGTATACCAGTTACGAGAGAATTTCTCAAAAGTACACTCTAGTCCTGGAGTCCTCCCAAAGATTCTTTGAGATGGAGATTAGGCCTTAAAGAAAATCATCATTCTAGTCAAAATAGAAAATACTGATTTTGAAAATTCTGGTTTTACTACCATTTGTGAATCATCTTGATAGAGACTGAAGATATTACTGAATATTCAAAAAGTAAAATTTAGGGGAAAGTTTGCACTATTTATATAGTCCATATGTTTTACATAATTCAAAACAGATAATCATTTATAACCCACCAATTTGAGCAGTCTAAAAAAGGTTGAATCAGAAATTCAGTCTCCTATAGCTAGAATTGACAAACATTTAACTCACATAAGAAATTAAAGCGATATAACACATAAGAGTTAATCCTAGTCAGGTCCATACACTTCTAAAATGATACCCATAGTAGAAGTATTTATACCTAGTTTTGCCAACCCCACAAGCAGTAATGGGCTTTGACGATGATGAGCTGAGAATCATGCCATTAAATGATAATATGGGTGTAGTACAAGATATTACTATTGTTTTTTTTGGGGGGGAGGGGGGTGGGGGGCGAACAGTATGTACATCACAATGATTACTGAGTTAAATGTAAAATATCCTACCTACAATGAACAAGCACCGTCGCTGATTCCAGAGCAACACGAGCAGCAATCCATGCTGAACCAGCCAAAACACTCTGAACATGTATCAACCAACCACTGTCCCCAAGAGTTGAGACTGAAGCAGACATACTGCTGAGATTGCCACCTCCCCACGTCCACCCACCATTCCTCTATCAACAAAACATGAGAATACAAGAATATGTTTATACTAATTATCAGCAGATAAACCAAAAATATTTCTCATAACCCCTATTAACTCGAGCTATAAATTTCTAATGGTGTAAACGTCAGCATACTACTTAAGTTAGGGTAGATGGCAGATCAAGTTGATCAACTGATCGAAATATCTGAAACTGATATAAAGCAACAACAAAAAGTACAACATTAACAAATTCCTTACATGAAACAAAATTATTTTGAAGTTAAAATGGTCAGGTTTAAGTGTTGAATCGTGGGGAAGTGAGGGCAGCTGATTCTAATTATATCTATCATTTATGGATGAGGTAGATTTCTATCGGAGTTCAACATGACTATGAAGATTTTAGGTGTAAAAGCTGAGAAAAGGAGATATCAGTGCAGAAATTTAAAGAACCAAGAGATGAATCGATGAGTGAGCAAAACAGAAGATGAAAGCTACATCAGATTGAGATAGAACACCATGAATATAATTGCATGGCTCCTATCAGTCAATGCTACAAATGGCATCAGAAGTGGATAAAAGGACAGTCAACTTTGAGCTGATCCTATCAAACCTACATGTTACTTTCATTTTAAGGCAACATGTTACTTTTGTATAATCAACAAATTCTGCAACAAGCATACATTTGAGATGCTTAGCAAGTGTTGAGGTTTAGGGACATCTGAAATTACTATTATTTTAGTTACAAGATGGTCAAGTCAATCAATAACTTAGATTCATCTCCAACCAAAATTGGACAATCCAATGATGATATTCCATTAACCAAGGGGTTTGTTGTTGGGGGGGGGGGGGGGGGAAGAAGTTTGTAATTCTTCAAAAAAAAAAAAGGTAGATCACATACTGTTGGCTTAGTGATAAATTATCAGACCATGCCAGAGTAGCAGACATAGTCAGCAGACTTATTCTACCAAATGGAAGTACTTTCAGGCATATCTTGTAGTATCTAACAAATGACTGCAATGTAAGAGACTAAGAGTGTAAGAGTACAAAAGGTTATTAGATTCCAGAAATAAAATTTGAAATGTTGCTTAAAGAGTGATTAACAAATGTAAAATGCATTTGCCACCAGATCCAACGCATCAACCCTAGAACACTGTCAGTTTGTCATCACTTGTTCCTAACAAAGAAGAAAATGTAACTCGTTCTTAGTAAGCAGCAATATTCTTGCACAGCACTGCAAAACCATACCAAAAATGAAGACATCCCATCAGATGATTTGGCACCATGAGTATCAACGTAGTCTCTTAACCGAACAAGGCTCTCTCGCATAGCATGTATATTGTCTATCCCAAAGAAGACTATCTGTATATTTCAAAAGGGGGAATAAGAATGCCACTGATATGAAAATAATGAAAATAGAATTAACATTGAGCATACACAATTTGATATGAAATTAAACAGACCTCAGATTGAGAGTAATTGGCAGAGGACTCCGATCCACCACCCATTGCTCCATTTGCTAAAGCATTTTTCCTAGGCCTTGCATCAGCGATGTATAGCTTCCTAAATGAAAATATTAACTAGATAAATTTTCCGAATATACACACTGAAACCATTAAATTTAAATATCTCAAGCTATATTACATCCCAAATTTTGGGTGATCAGTTGCATAACAAACACAGCAAATGCGAGACAAGATAAACCAATAAAGAAGCAAAACCAGTTTAACAATAGAGAATAAAATTAATATAAAATTCTAAACTATGAGAAAATTTTACCTCCTGCGTTCCTTAACTCCAGAAAGTTGAGTCCAGAGTGCAGCAACTAGTTTCTCATCAGCATTGCTGCAAGGATGGTACAGTTTCAATGAGACGTTATAATATAAGAGAATGACACAACTAGCTACCTTCCAAACTCCCACTACCTGACATAATATCACATTGCTATGGTCACAATCCTAACCAGCGGTTTTGACCACTCACACTCATTTAAAAACTGCAACATCCACATGACTTTTAAAATGATTGAATACTCACCTTCTCATATTCATCATGAGGCCAACCAGTGGTTGTGAAGAACGCGCAAGAACAGCTCCAGTTCCTACAAGTCATCAGTCAGACTGACTTAAACATGACTTCAAGATAAAGTAGTTATTTGAAACTAAATTAGAAAATACCTGCATTGCACCATGAAATTACAGGTAATCTACATCGTGCACGAAAGGTTGAAGCCTGTTGGATCTCTATATCACTGACAATAGTGATGAATCAAAGACATGGCATGCACCAACATAAAGCATTAGTCTGATACCTTTAACTGATTTCTGGTTAGAACAAAAGTATGCACGTTTTCTTACCTAATGGAGTTTGGAATAAGCAAAGCAAATGGATAGGTTGGGCACATTGAATAGTTAGCGTTCAAATTGCTTATTCTCCACCACTCATTGGACAATGTAAATGAGCCATCTTCAATTGTTTTAGCAGAAGCATGATATGAGTCTAGCCCGAGAAGCCGGAAGTACTCACTCAATAGCCGTACCTTAGGGCTCGTGTTAATGAATCTTGAAGATCCAATGGAAAAAGCATAGAGATCCCAAAGCCTAATTGGCCTAGTACACCTTAATAGTGCTTCGTATACAGCACGCCTCTGCAAAATCATCATTTATAACATCAGGTTTACCAAGTAGATAATATGTATCTCAGAAAACCATTCACAACATCAGTTGCAAAACTGTTACAAGCAAAACAACTATGCTTCAACAGCAGTGAATTCAATTTTTTACTAATTAAAAAAAAAAAGGTACAATGGGAAGAAAACCCTCTTACAACACTGACAACACAATCTAAAAAAAAGGTTTTACAATTACTATCAACGTCCAACACAAAATCTTTGAAGCCTGTATGATTTGTCACCCACCAAAGCAACTCTAAACTTAGTACACTTCCTCAAGGGTTCCCTTAGAATCTCCTCAAAAAACTCTTCTATTCCTTTCTAACCAAATTAGTTTCTCAGATACTTTATTTGGAGTTCATTCTAAACTAGGGTTGTAAACGAATCGAATCGAATATCATGATATTCTATTCATATTCGTTTATTATTCGAATAATATACAAAATTTGTATTCGATTCGAATGTTTTATTCGAATATTCATATTCGAATTCGAATTCGAATTTGAACTTGGAAGTTTCACTTTTTTTATTCAAATATTTGTTTAATTCCAAATTAATAATATCAAATTGCATAGAGCTAGCATATACATATATGATACAATAAGTAATAAAATCCATCAATTCTTTGTATTAAGTGCAATAATTCATAAACCAATAAATTACAAATTAACATCCAAAATATTTATCAAATAAATGAATACAAAGCTTTGGACCAAACCAAAAAGGGCCAATGAGACTCGTGATTTGTGAATCTGGGAATCTGGCCCTGGGGACTGCCGGACTGGGATTGAGAATATATATACTTATAAATAAATATTTATTAACAATTTATTAAAATTATATATATATATATATATATATATATTTATTATTATTCGAATATATTCACGAATACTCGAATCGAATATGATTATATTCATATTCGTATTCGGATAATATTCGAATATAAAAAAATATTCTTATTCGGATTCTTATTCGCATTTTTCGAATTCGAATATCGAATCGAATCAAAAAAGTTTGATTCTTTTACAACCCTATTCTAAACCCATATGCAACAATTGAACTGCATGGTAGTAACTTAACTTGGTCGTTTATCACTTTAGCACAAAAAAAAGGTTAAAGCTCATGGTTCACTACATTTTGGATCCACAACCCTTACATTAATTTCATTTGCCCACAAAGATTCATCACATTGAAAAAAGGCATTCCTTTTCTAAGAAATAAAACATTATTGTTGGGATCTGATCCTACATTGCTGCTGAAGACTTTAGTTTAGTGGATTGACTCTATTATACAAGTGGATTATCTCACATCATGAGATAAGTATATCTATCATTACGATACAAGTACATGGTAAACCTCATTCAACTATCATTTGTACGTAGATGGTCTATGAGTCTATCATATTATTGTCTGATACAGATTTGACTAATCAATAATCATGACTTATTATTCTTTGGGCTAAAGAAGTAGGCAAATCAATGTTCTCATTAAGTTATGAAATATTGAAGACATAACTATAATATTGAAAATAAAATATCTCTGCAAATTCATGCATTTCAAATGTCAGCAAAATTTCAGAACTCTTTAGTCGCCTGTGTGGCAGTGACTAAATCTTTAAATCCAATATTACTCAAGGAGTGAAGGCTTTGAATTTTAATTAAGCTCTCTGCCTTTCCAGTAAGGGACTTCTACTTTAATTTTGCATACACATTTTGTAGTTACTCTGCAAATTCACTGAAAACCTTAAAACCACACAGAATTACTGAACATGGTCTGCATGTGACACACACTATTGAAGTATTCTATGATTAACTGTAACGCTGAGAATTCCTCAACAATCTTCACCATGTAAAACAAAAGCCAAAATACCATAAATAGTGACAAATACCATCACCAGAAGTGGGTAAAGAAAATTAAACAAATGAACATTCTGCATCCAGGATGACTGACCTGTTTTGTCCGAGGCCGAAAGCCAAAGACAATAATCCTCATATCTTTGCCTGCAGATCATAATAAGAATAAGTAAATCAAATGCAATCAATCACACGGCATAGTTATGTGTTATAAATACAGTGATGACAAATACACAGCAGAATTGGTACAACAACGATGTAACTGCATGACAAATTTAAGGCTAGATATCAACAGGTCTGGAGGATACATTGATCAATTACCACAAAAGAATTACAATAAGACTTTCATTTTATGATCTTGCCCTAGATTCATAGCTGGAGTATTTATGGTTGCTCTAAATATGTTCAGGTTTCGAACAAGGATGTTAAGAAGCATACCAACGACCTGAAGCAATCTTTGAGATGGAGTTTTGTCAACCTGTCTGGGGGCTGATGGAAGCTTCACAACCTTCATCCAGGAAAAGTAATCAGATTCAAGATGGCATGGAAAATAATAGCATAACTACATAATAGAAATAGATAATTCTAAAATAAAACAATTCCCATGTGAAAAAAGAATTCCAAAATCGCCTACAAAAAGTTTTGATTTGCAAAAGGCTAGTTTCACTTTTTTTTTTTTTTTTTGAGAAAGAAACAAAATTTTATTAATAAATGATGAAAAAGGAGGGATGAGAGATCCCTCGAGAGGAATACAAAGAGACAGAAAAGCCAGAGAAACGACCAGACCCACACTAACCAAAACAGAAGTGAAACACAACAAAGCTAAACCTTTACAAGACTATACCCCAATCCCTAATAAGATCTGATATCAAATAACCTCTAAAAGAACTATGACTCGACGCCCATAGGCTGACCCTAAACTTCACCCTACCCCATATGTACTCTAGGGACTCATGTGTATCGTCAAAAATCACAAATGGCAGAGAACAAAGATCTTAAAGGTCCTATCAAAGAATTTGACAAAAAACCATCGGGATTCACAATTATTTCTAATTTAGCAAGTGGAAGCATTCTCTTTCTCAACATCATCTTGAAAGGACAAACAGCCTGAATATGACTTCTGAGTAGCTAAGGAAAGTATCGACAAACACCTGAGACACCTAGCACCAGTATTTAAATCATCGAGAGGAGTGATGAACAAATGCAAGTGCCGATTTTTAATGGACCACTAATTTGCCAATAAAATGTCAACCAATGTAAAAGGCATAAAGGAGAACTCCTCTCAAACTAGGTAATGATAACCAGAAATGTTCTGCTCAAAATTCCCCTTCACTATCACTTCATACCCCTCAACAGCTCAACCCCACCCCATGTTGCGAACACCGAAAATAAACAATAAAATAATTAATATTCTCATATTAATATTAATAAACAATTGACACACAAGCATGCACAGAGACATTGAAAGTAGAAAAAGCTATAGACAATGCATATAAAACTTACAGTTTTGCTGAACTTCTCAATTGTTGCCAACGGTATAGTGCCAAGTCCTATAATGCTTCTAGATCCATCACTCTATTAAAGGATAAGCTCAATCCATTAAGCATAAAGTCAAATTTTGTTTTGCAATAATTTACACAAAAGTAATTTTATGAAATATGAAACTGCCTAAGAATACTGATGAAGTTGGGTGAGGTGAGGTTTTTGCGAAAACATGAATGATAGTAGGTTTAGATATAGATTTTAGAATTTGAAAAATGATTTATGATAAAGGTTGAGCAAAATAAATGCATTTTCTTATTTTCAAATAGCAAAAACTGCAGAGCTTCGCTCCCTATCCTTTATGAAAGCCAAGGAAAATTTGAGCAAAACTACTGTGTGTATCTCATAAATAAATACACTGCATATATATAATCAATGGTGTACCAAGAATAGAAGACGAAAGTTTGTCACAAACAAGGTTCCAGCCTCATCAGTATTCACAAGAACAACGCCGTAGCCCTGGATGTAAATCTTCAAATTCAGTTATCCTCAAATAATCTAGATCTAAGATGCAAAAGAAAATAACTATAGCTACTTTTTTCTTCAAAATATTTTAGTAAGCAAAAAGCGTAAAACAGAAATATTTAGCATAAGATAAATTATGCAAATCAAGTTTGATATAATAGTTGACGAAAGAAGAGCTAAAATAATGAGATACAATCAGACCAGGAATTCCTATTCAAATGGGAGAAAATACAATGTAACCAGCATAATAACACAACAAATACCAGCCTACATTTTCTAGGGAGATAAATTTTCAATAGTATTAGTGTACATACTCATGTAACATTCTTGCAAATATGACATTGGAACACACAACTTACATGTATATTGGTATCCTTCACAGCTGTGCTCAACTGATTATGAAATCAAGGTCACCCCAAATTCTCTGGCAAATCAAAGTCCATTTTACCTCAAAACATTCACAAGTTCCTAGTGTTCATGGGCCTTAGTCATATAGTTATTGTCAACTAACATTAAATAACATCATCTAAATTTTTCTTTCTTGTGTTTAGTCTGGAATTGGGGAAAACATTGATGTTAGGGAACTGGGAGAACAGATTTTGGGAGTTTTGGTTAATAGTATGAGTTTGTGTTTGTGGTGGAACTGGGAGAGTTGATCTTTGCTGTAAATGTCAAACCATGTAAAACTTCATCAAAATCAAAGGACTCGTATTAACACATTCACGAGATACACGTGTTCAAAATCTTTGGCTTTCATGTTCTAGATACCTAAATTACACTTACCAAAATCAATTTCCAAATCTAGTTATGATAACCGACCAGACACAGTTACAGGATTACTGATACAAAGTGTCATACAATTCGACAAAATCAAGAATAAAGGATTCCAAAAATTAATATGAACTTTATATGGCATCATAACCAAATGCTTCATTTGCAGTTCCACGGACAACAAGGTTATCTAAATCCCTCCCCCAAAACAACCCTAAATATCTGATAATTCATTCACATATAATTTCAGAAAGGAGTCCATTACTTCAAAAATTTCTTCACACCATTCTAAAATCACCTCTACTATGACTTGCTCCCCTTCAATGAGGAACTGTTGTAGTCCCTGTGGAACAGACCTCAAAATCGGCTGAGAAAATTAAAAAAATACATCAATTAAACACCAATTCCGAAAAATAATAGATAATCAGAACATTTATTTTAAAAAAACCTAGTTGAAATTCACACACACACATCAACTTTGGTCCACTCAATGGCGTCCCAACCACCGGCGCCCTCGATCCTCTCCGACTCGGAAAGACGCAAGTCCGATTCACGGAGCGACGTCGTTCGCCCCGACCGACTTCTCGGCATAGCCATTCTTGTAGCATATACGAATTGAATTTGGAATTTCTGACTTGTGCGGGGAATAGGAAAAAAAAAAAGGAGAAGATGAAAATGATGGGGTGAGAGGAAAAAAGAAAAAGAAAAAGAGACTGCTTTTTTTATGAGTTAACGAATTTCTGTTTGGCCCGATTGAAAAACGTGATTGTGACACGTCATGAAAGTGGGTCCCATCATACGTGGGACCAACCGCTCCAAATAAATACGGAAAAATATAAGTATATTTTTTGTCATTTATTATCGAGCATTTATATAGAGTATCCTGCATTATATATTATCCTAGACAGTGTCACATTCATAGTTATTAAAAGAGGTGGCTACTAATATAATGTGGTCACTCACTATTATACATCATGTTTTTCAATACATTTGAAAAACATGACATTGAATCTGTTTCTTCAAAAAAACATGATCAAGTACAGATTTATAGCTACTCATCATGTATATTGTTACATGCTATATTTTATCTTTCTTGATACCACACAATATATAACATGTAAGTATCATATATTGTATTACTGTCTAATAAAATCACAATAATGTAGTTAAAATATTTTATATTATATATGAATTTGATTCATTTACGATGAAATGAATAGGTGATAAATGTGGTTTTGTTCTTGTAGTCTTGCTACCTTTAGTTAAAGCAAGTTGTTTTAATATCAATCCAACACTCATGGTGCATAGATACCACATATTGTTCAACAAAATCAAAATAATTTTGTTAAAACACAAACGGGTATATTAGCATATACATCGTATTTCAATCTATTAAGAAATTTTTTTTAAGTTTTTATTTAAAAAAAATCTCATTTGGAAATTATAAGGAAAAAAATAAAATTATAAAATGAGAGCAAAAATATATGAATTTAGGGCCATCGCATTGTATTAATTAACCAAAATACATATTGGAAACTATTAATTCCTATATAATATTTTATATTTTACTTTGAGGATTCTATGTTGGGTTTAGTTAAGAATATATATCCTCAAATTGGAGGCCCAACTACTAGGGCCAAAGCCCAATAAACATAACATGGAATCTCAAATGACAAAATAACCACTAACATTAGCCTTAATACCGAACATATCCATAAACCCCTACAAAGAAACACACACTGAATTTTGTGAGCACACGCACTGCAAAAACCAGTCGACATTTCTTCTTCCTGATTTAGTTCAGATTTTCTACTGTAAGAAATGGGAAGAAGCGATGACTCGATAAGCAGACGGAAGAACAAAAGGAGCTTAAGAAAGTCAGAAGAAAAAAAGAGTTCCTCATCTAAAGTCTCCAGTCGCGTCGCCGCCATTATCGCCGCCAAGAAGCGCCGCATCTCCGGCAAACGCAGCATGTGTCAGGTAATAGTCTCTAATTATCTCGTTTCACTATAATTTCATTCACTGAATGCTAATTTTTTGTCAGTATCAAGAATTTGTTGGTAGTTGGTACCTTGGAGTTTTATGCTTTTGTTTCTAGATGCCAGTTTTAATTAAAAAAATATATAATGTTTGTTTGGTGTTTTTTGAGCATATTGTAAGCGTGAATGGTTTATAGTTAATTTAAGCTATAGTCTGGTTAATGTGTTTCATGGTGATGTTTTATAGTTAATGGAGCTTAAGAATGCATTTTTATGGTTGCTTTTCAGGGTATGTGTTTTAGCCTTCCAACTCCTGAGGATCCCTTTAACGATAGACAGGGGAAAACCGAAGCCACGAAAAAAAGGAAGAGAGATTCCAAAGCAAATAAGAAGCTTATGGAGAAGAAGTCTCCTAGGTTAAAGAAAGAGTCTCTTGAGAACAATGATGCTCATGGGGACAAACTTTTGGAGTTTGAAAATGTGGAGAATGGAAAGACGGAATTGATTTCATCTATTAGTTCTTTAGGGGCAGAGATTGCAACTAATCTAGGCACACCGACATGCCAGATCTTCAAGTCTGATGGGTCCATGTATTATTGGAAGGAACTTGGTCCGGAAAAGAACATCGAGCCCCTGTCAAAATATTTGACCACGTGCTTGAATTCGATACAAAATGCTTTGCATAATGGTGGTGCCTTAAGTAGTGAAGGGGGCAAAACTCTATTTGATAATGCTTGGGGACTTGAGTTTTGGAACTGTTATTGCACTGGAAAAGATGTACTGGAGACCAATGGAGCTGATTCCACTGTGGAGCAAATTGCTTGGATTGCATCAATTGCTGCTGACACCATTTCAATGAAAGAGGAAGAGGGCACATCATTTACTGGTCCTATTCTTTTATATTTAGTGCCGTCTCAAGAGAAAGCTTCTAAGGTTTGTACATGCTACACTGTCCAAAGTTTCAATAAGTGTATCTATCATTACTTTCTGATTGACTGCAGTTATATTCAGGCCATTCTTTTACTTCTTTTCTTTGCATGAGTGTTTGTCCATGACTTAGATCTGGTGTTTTCAGTCGCTACATAATTACTGGACTCCAGATGATGCTTTTTGTTTCCACACATTTTTTAAATGCATAATAACAATCTTTGGATATGTTATATTCATGACCTACTAAATTTGGTTGATTTAACTTTTGTAATCTTTAAAAACAAATTTGAGAAAAGAAATTTTAAATTTCAGTGTCATACATAGAGTATATAATATCATTCTTAAAATACCATGAACTTGCCTGGAAAAACTCTTCCGAGTTGTTTACAATTTTGTTGGTTTAATATGCTGTGCTGCACCATTTCTAGGTACGTGGAGTCTGCAAGGCTTTGAAAGTGCTTGGAATACATACAGTGAGTTTGCACTCTGGCGCCACCATAGCCCATCAAATTAGTGGGTTAGTGTCTGAACCGGTGTTTTTTTTTATTCAAAGTATGTTATTACTGCCAAAGTGAAACTTTATGTTGATGAGTTTTCAACTGTGTGCGCTTTCTGAAGAGGCTCGACACCTCTTTGTGGTTACTGATTACTAATTTCTTAATCTGATAGAACATATTCAAGGGTTATAGACAAGTCTATGTTGTAATGGTGTCAGAATGTCCGTCTAAGGGGAGATGCAATAGATGTCATTCATTATCTTGAACCTATTCAATTGCAAGTTGTTGAACTTGAATTTGTTTCCAACATTGAATTTGTTTGATGTAAAAGTAAATGCCTTAACTGAACAATTGTTTGTTGTTGCCAATGTTCTTTGATGTCAAATTAGAGCTTTCATTGACCTTCTTTATCTGATTGCATCTGACAGTTTAATGAGTTGTGAACCAAACTTTCTTGTCTCCACTCCTGAGAGGCTTTTAGAGCTACTTTCCATAAAGGCTGTTGACATATCTGGAGTTTCCTTGCTGGTAAGTTTATGTTCTCTTTCTCCTCTTGAGATATTTTTACATTCAACATATTTTGAAAAAGGGTAGTTAGTTGATCAAAAACCATGGAAATCCTCAAATCTAACCAAAGATTCCCTCATTAATCAGTAATTATTAAACTTAAAATTACACTTTGCATTAAGGCGGTTGCTTCAAATGCAAAAATACATGGAGTGATGCCACAAGAAATTCTGTTGTTCAAATCCTTTAAATAACACTTTAAAAGATGAAAGACCTTCTTTGAAGCCAAGCTGATGGATTGTTTTCTTGGTTTGTATAAAACAGATTTATCCACTCACCCACCCCAACCCAAAAGAATAACACAAAAATATTCTAACCTGTAAAGGCACATGAGAAGCAAGTTAACCGTGGAAGTACTTTGAGGTGCATTTAGTTGTCGGGTTTGTGCCTCTGAAAATTTCTACTGCATAACATTACACCTTTGATCGCCCATTTCCATTTCACATTGCAGTGCCTTCCAGATGCACTTGATTTTATTTTATTTTTTCCTCTTCCCGTTGTTGAATGAGCACGCCACAGTAATATTTGACTTAATTCATCACTTCATTGTCAATGCTGTTTAATCACAATTCAAAGCTTGTGTTTTCTTTGCTATGAGTTTTTGATTGGTTGCACTGAAGTATATTTGTTGTTGTTTGGTGTTGTACTATCCGCTCAACCACTATTATGATGACTGTTTGTACTTTCTAATCTAGTTTCTGTTCTCGGAACCATCAAATTAAGGCTAAGCAATTACTCGTATTAAAGCTTATTGGACACTTGTTCGTGAGAAGTGTTTTTTTTTTTCAGTCTAAAGACTATTCTACCTCGTGATTCCTTATCATAATTATTATCAGAGCTCATTTTGTCTATTTGTGGGGGGTTAGCTACACGGATATGTTCTCCAAGTTTTGAACAGTCCATATGAAGAGTTGTGTCGTAATAATTGGTTGGTTGTCACAAGCCTAATACTGATATCTTTTGGTTCACTTGGTTTATGTATTGACAATGATTTTACAGTAGAAGTTTTTTGACTAGTGTTTAATAGCTTTTTGCAGAACATAATATCCTCTCGTTCTTATTATTTTTCTCATAATTGTAGGTTATTGATGGACTAGAAGCCCCTTTCAGAGGCACTTACTTTGATGCAGTTAAATCCATAAGGAAATTCATCTTGGGAAATCTTCGAACAGTCGTTTTCTCTGATTGTATGAATAATTCATCAATTCCTGCCATGCGAAAGCTGTCTCAAATGAAACGCAGCTATGTGCCTCGTAAATCTGTCAAGAAAACTAAGAAATAGGTATGTCTCAAATAATTTTTGGCATGTGCTATTGCATGGGATTTTGTTTTTTAGTATGGATATATTTGTTATTCTCAAATCTTTACAAATTTTTTTAGTGTTTATGCACTTTTTTTTTTCATGGAGGTTGTATTAGAGTATTGGAATTTTCATTACTTTCTTTATTTAGCTGGACTCTTTCAGTAACTTTTTCTACTCAGATACGCTGGATCTTCTAGGCTCTAGTATTAGTAATTGCACATTCTTGAAATTAACCATAGTGCTCTTTGACATTCAGAAGTGTTTTAAAAGAAAGGCAGAGGTAATTCATTTGTTATCTTGTGATGTGAATGAGAGTCTTGAAACATGTTCCTCAAATGCCTTTAGTCGTTGGGATGATCATCTATCTGAATTTTATAGATATGCTTTGAATTGATATGTATACAAATTTATGCATAGATTTCAGTAGAATTCATCAGACAAATACTCGAACATCCCAAAGAGATGTTATAAGTTGAAAATTCTAGCATAGTGTGAGAAACTTGTGGTAAAGAATTTGAAGGTGGGTCTTAGTTGGAAGCAAAAATCTAAGAGGAAACTCTTCTTCAATATTGATAAAGAAGATACTCGAATTACACATTTTATTTTCCCTGACTTTAGCCAAACGCTTTAAGGTATTGCCTTCAACAATATGTGGATGCTTTGGAAGGCATTAAGGTATTGCCTTCAACAATATCAGAGAATGCTTCTTCTAAAATATCTCGTAGAATTGCACTAGAAAAATGATGATAGTTTAAGACGGCTATTTTTTTCAAATTTCCAATTAAATCTGTGACAATCTGTTTATAAGATGATGTTTATGAGATTAGTAAAAGACGGCGTGTTTTTACTATGGAACTGGTGTTTACTTGTTCTTGGTACTGGCTTGCAGCATTTCAACTGTTACAGCCTGAACAAAAATAGAAAATTGTATATACCTTATTGAGTAATTTGTATTAATTTACCTTTACCAATATTGCAGGCTTTGGATTCATCAAATAACTTGTGGTAGTAAGTTTTTGTAAGTTCTTAGAGACGAGTTTGAGCAGCTCGTTAGCACGATTGAATTGGGAGGTTGCTTTGACTCAACCGGATCGATATTTGGCCATCTAAAGAGGTGAACAAGTGGTTGTCTATATGACAGATTATATCCCTGATATCTCAGGTGTAATATGTTAATGGTAGAGAGGGTAATGTTACTAAAACATTCAGATTTTTTTGTCAAAAAATTTTACTTATTTTTTCAAGCAATTTTGTGTTCTACATGAACAAACTCACCATAGAGTTGTTGCATTTTCCTTTTTAAATAGAGTAATTGTTTGTTGGGGTGCCTTGCTCTCTACAAAATAGATCATTTCTCTTATCAAACTAAACTTGTTCATCTAAATTTGTGACTATAATATTAAACACAAGTCAAAAAGCTTCTACTATAAAACACAGGCCTAATTGTATTTAATGAATGTTTTAGTCGATTAAATATATGTTCGTGCAATCACACTAAATAGATTTTAATTTCTTGATTAATTAATGCTTTGTATTTATAAGTTTTAATGGTCGTAATATTATTAATTTATGTAGGTTCAACAAAATCAAATGTTGAATTCATCGGCGTTAGTTGGAAGAAATATTTTTTAGTTATTTGTTAACATAATTATTTATTTGTTAATAAATGAAACAAAAGAAGGAGAGGAAGTGTTCTTTTTTTGTTTATAAAATAAAATTAGATCATTTATTAATTTATTAATTAATGATTATTGCATAATGGGGCAAAAGATGGGTTTTTCAGCACTTCTATGCAGCGATTTAGGATGAATTTCGAACAGAAAGAAACTGATGACGTGTTTCATTTTGATCCATCATATTTCGTTTGTTTTTTCTTCTTGTTGTATTTGTGGAATAAATAATAAAATAATAGCAAAAAGGGAGTGCACTTCGGTTGGGTTATAAAAAAATTTAAAATAATTCCTATATATATATATATATATATATATATATATATATATATTTATATATATATATATATGGTTGATGATTTTTTAATGAAAATTTTAATAAAAAACTTTTAGTAATGTTACTTTGGTCAAGACTATGGTTTCTTTTTTAACAAAAAATAATATTATATTAAGGAGTATTGTTTCACAAATTCAATTTAATCAAACAGATTAGTCCACAAATCATAATCCACAAAAACAAATATTTACTTTTGAAAATGA
This sequence comes from Scutellaria galericulata, assembly GCA_946896805.1. Classification (NCBI taxonomy): domain Eukaryota; kingdom Viridiplantae; phylum Streptophyta; class Magnoliopsida; order Lamiales; family Lamiaceae; genus Scutellaria; species Scutellaria galericulata. Next base: position 13,038,469 of record OX335789.1, read on the forward strand.
TTTTATAATGTAAATGATGAGATTTTATCTCAATACATTATATAAATAAGATGGTTTCATATAAAATATGGTTAATTTCAATTTGTTATCTTAACTATTTGACTTTTTTTTTCAGTGCATGTCTAAACTCAAAAAAAATTCAGATTGATACTCGTTCTCTTCAAATTTTTCGATTGTTACCCCAAACTCAATTTTTGACATATTTTCCGGTCAAAACTCGTCGGAAAACTTGAAAATGCAATTTACCTCCAAATATCAGTAAAAAATGAATGATTCATATGCCCGAATGATCATTATTCGAAGCTCAATTATAACCCAAATCGATTTCATGTTCGAATCGATCACGAACCGAACAAAAAACATTCTAGGGTTTTGAACAATTTTTTGTTCGATTTAAGTTTAAATCAAACAAGAATCGTTAAATTAACCTATGTTTATAATTTAATTTTGAAAGAGGGTCATTTCGGCATATAAATCATGCGGTCTTGACTAATATTTGGAGGTCAATTGCATTTTCGAGTTTTCCGATAAATTTTGACTGGAAAATAAGTGTTTGGGTAGCAACCAGAAAATTTTGAAGAAGATGAATAGTGAATGGAAAACTTTTTGAGTTTAGACACTTACTAGAAAAAAAAGTACAATAATTCTAGTTCGGATAGGAAATTGATATTAATCCTATAAAAAATTATATTAAATCATAGTAGGAACAAAAGTCAAATGAGGCAGAAGCATAGCCAGTGTGATTGGCCATTTTAAAAACATGGGAAACAGTCAAAACTACAAACTAATCAAATTTAAAATTCATTAATTTCGTTTGGTTAAGTGACCATTCATGCTGCCACAAGACAATAAATAACATTAATTTAGACTCTTGCAGAATGCCAATTGTTTGTGATATAACAAACAAAATAACAATTTGAAAACCACTTTTACAACTTTTATTTTTGGCAAAAACTCATGTGAAACCGACTGTTGCACTTATAGCATAAAAAAACATATTTATAGTCGTAAAAAAACATATTTGAATAACTCATATTTATATTGTAAAACACATATTTATAACTGAAAAATACATACTTGTACCTGTAAATGGAATACTTGAATCATGTCGTATGTGAGACAGTCTCACAAGAGACCAACTCTTTACTTTTATATTCTTATATATGTTGTTTGAACCGAACTCTCGATCTCAAATTTGAATACAAAGTTTTCTTGATTCACAAGAATCATTAAACTAAAAAAGCTTCCTTGACTCACAAGAAAAGGTTCTGAAAAATATAAAATTGAAGTAAAAGGTGTAAGGTTGTGTTTGTATTAAAGGATATGAGAAAATATTTGAAATTAGCAAATTCATAGGTCATATTTAAATTAATTTGAATTGAAATTTGCAACTTTCATTTCAAACTAATATTGAGCAATTTGAGTGACTTTTGAATGCACACTTATTTAGATAAATATAATATATATTTATTTCAAATTAGTGAACCCAAACACAACCTAAGAGAATCTCTAGTATTTTTAAATGTTAATCTATAATGCAACAACTTACATAGATTGGCTAAATCTTTTCTATAGAGCCAATTTGAGAGAAGGGTGCTATTATTTTACATTTAAAGAAAAACATAGATAAATGATACATATTATATATAAATACTTTTCATTCAAAAAAAACCCAACATCAGTCCATTACACGACTCGATAAAATATTTGTGAAAAAGTTGACGGACTATCATACAATAATTTCAATTATAAACCAACAAATAATGAACCAAAATTTATCATGTCGAGTAAATATAAATACATTATTGTACATTAAGTCTCAATTTACTTTTTCATTGTCGTTGTGTGTATTATGACTATTGAATTATAAGCTCTTGTAAAATTGAATCATGTGTTCAATTTCATAAAACATGTGCAACTCACAAAAATAGAATAATATTTTATGAAAACTAGTTTGAATTAAAAGTAGTTGAATTCTACCTGACATAATTATGCTCGTATGACATTTTTATATAATTTTTTATGATAAATCTAACATTACCATCATCTTACTTTCTCCCTTATTTTCTTTTTAGACTTTCATGATCATATTTTACACTAAAAATCCTATAAGTCTCAAAATATCTCATTAAACTTAGAAACCTTCATGTGTCCTTTTCGAATATAGATTGAACCAAGCAACATTTTAGCTATAAAAAATGGTCTGACCTTTTTTCCTTTTGTATGAATATAGTTAGTTGTCTTATTGTATGATTGACATGATTCCAAGTCTATGAAACATTGCATATTTCAGCACCATATATAAAACACAATAAATATTTCAATCACTTAATTAATAATTAGTCCTCACCTACCAATCTAATTTAAGATCTCCACAATAATCACATTTTTCTAAGCCTAAAGCAACATGATTTGGACCAAAATGATAAAGTCACCCACCACTTCACTGCACCCAGCCTAGTCGTCAAAAGAATGCCGCTCTAATGCCACGTGTAAGAACAACAGCCTAGTTGCACCAAAATCCTGTGAACTTCCCGTATGAATAGCATTTCTTTTTTATTGGGCTTAGAATATGACAAGTCTCCTCTCCACTTGCCCAACACGTGACCTAACAATTTCAAATGACGACGGATCACACGAGTGCCCATGGAATATTCGCGAAATTTATATTTATTCTCCTAAATTATGAATTTTTCTATAAAATAAATATGTCTGTTTAACTGATTGGATTTAAGGATTAGAATTTAACTGTATTTTTCCGATCTCATTTAAATGACTAAATTTTTTTTTTCATCATAAATTTAGAAGATTAGACTGCAAAAATTACCTCCTCTATTTGATTTAGAAATCAAATATGGTAATTAAAAAATAAGAGAATTATTTCAATCTAATTGAGATTAATTGGAAAGAAAAGCTAGATTATAATTGAAGAGATAAGAAAGTTGAACTTTAATGAAACATCACAAACAAACAATTTTAAATGAGAAATAATAGTTTGATTACTTTCATATAATGCGCTTATATTCTAATTACTAATATAAGAAACAATATATTTTACCCATTTTCATTTAAATGATTAAAATAGTCCTAAAATGGCTAGGAAAAAAAATACATACATATATATATATATATATAAGTCGATCTGAAACTTTCTTTTTTTTTGAAAAATTAAGAAATGACTAAATAATATTTCCTTATATAGATGAGTTTTATTCGAAGAAAATGTGATCTTATAAAGCATTTTTTTCACAGTCATGTGTGATGTGTATGTCTAAATATCAGACAGACAATGATATTAAATTAAAAAATGTATATATGACCCAATATTAGACGAACTCTAAAAAAAAAATTCATTATTAATTACCATATTTTGCGAACATATATTTATTATTATTTTACTTTATTTATGTGTGTGGATTTGGTCTTGGTGTGGAGATTTGATTCTGGTGATGCTCGGAGTACTCTGCGCACGTCCTCGCCCTTGGTTGCTCACATCACTCTCTCTCTCCTACGCCCACGGCTCCGCGCCGGCTCCTTTTGATCGGCTCCTCAGAAGTCCAGCCGCCGCCGCCGCCCTCGGAGGAGGAGACGCGAGACTCGGCCATTGCCCCACGCGATGCAGCGGCGCCGCCTCTGTCTGGCACACGATCCTCCCCTCCTACTGGCGGCGTCGCCGCACGGCGGTGTTCGTCCGCCACGAGAATGAGTCGGCGAAGAGAGGCGAGGGCTCATGGAACGTCGCGTGGGATGCCAGGCCGGCGCGGTGGCTCCACCACCCCGATTCCGCTTGGCTCCTCTTCGGCGTCTGCGCCGCCGCGCCGTCGATTGATCCCGATCTGGATTCGAGATCGGAGGTTCTCGTATCCAACGACGAATCATCCAAAGCTGATAATAATAATTATAGAGTCACAGGTGAAATTGAGATTAAAATTTTCATTTGGATTGATTGATTGATTAAATCAGTTCATTTATTATTTGATTCAACTCAACAATTTTGATTTAAATTTAAATGAATATTGTGAAGGAGTGACTGCGGATGGGAGGTGTTTGTTCAGAGCAATAGCGCACATGGCGTGTTTGAGAAATGGTCTGAAAGCTCCTGATGAGAATCGTCAGAAAGAGCTTGCTGATGAATTAAGAGCTCAAGTATGTAATTAATTTTTATTTTTATTTATTCATCTGTGTTTTTCTGATTGAGGTACTGGAAATGTGCAGGTTGTTGAGGAGCTTTTAAAGAGGCGAAAAGAAGTAGAAGGGTGATTATTATTTTTTAAAATTGATTTATTTAATTGGAGAAAATTAAATGAAGTTTGGTTATTGATTGATATAATTTGTGTTAGGTTTATTGATGAAGAGTTTGAGGTGTATTTGAAAAGGATTGAGCAGCCTTACACATGGGGTGGAGAGCCTGAGTTGCTTATGTCTTCACATATTCTCAGGTGAGTTTAATTTTGTTGTTCTGAGTATTTCTTATTGCCTAGGATTCCATAAACTATAATCAACGAAATATATGAAATAAAGTTAATTTTTCTTAACAAAATCGAAGAAATAGAGCTTAACTTTTTTAAATGGGTTTGTTTCGTGGGTTTGTTAATTTGTTATGTGTTCTTTTTTCTTTTTCATTTAAAAAGAATAATAAATTGAATGATTATGCTAAATTTACTAAAGTTTATTATATTTTAATTTACATTGAATGATTATACTTGGACTTGCTAAATTTACTAAAATTTATTATATTTTAATTTACATTCCATTAAATACATGTAGTTCAAGTTCATTATATTTTAATTTACATTGAATGATTATACTTGGACTTGCTAAATTTACTAAAGCTTATTATATTTTAATTTACATTCGATTCAATAGTAGTTCAAAGAAAAATGAGATTATAATGGGTGAAATTTACATGACATTGCAAAATATATTAAAACACATTAGTATTTTGTGAAATATATAACATTGTTTTTTGTATCGTTTTATTTTTGAGTAATTTTCATTTCATTAACTTCATTTTACTATTAGTTATTTATAACATTGCTTTTTGTATTGTTTTATTGACATTCTATTTCCTATTACAGGGCACCAATTTGTGTTTTTATGAAGGATAAAAGTTCAGGTAGTTTAATAAAAATAGCAAATTATGGTGAAGAATATAGTAGGAATGCCGAAGTTCCTATTAATGTTTTGTTTCATGGTTATGGACATTATGACATTCTAGAAGCCATTTCATGATCATATTTGGAATTAAACTTTAGTGTGACTCATAACTAATAAAGTAAATTATACATTTTTGAGAAATTATTCATTAATATTTAAGTTTTGTGTTCTTGAGTTTTTTTATAAGAGAATGAAACTGTGATTGTGTATTAACTCTAACTAACACATTATTTGACTAAATTTTTTTTCACTTTTTCACTTGTTATTTGACTACATAGAATGAAGAGATAAAATGAAATTGTGTTATTGTTTAATATGTTAAGTTTTAATTATGAATTAATTCTTCAATATATATGATGGAGGTGGAGATGTATTTATAGTTGTGATATCTTTACATACGGTTCTGTATGAGTTCTTAAATATTTTAGGTTTGTTCTGGATGCTTTGATAGAACATATGGGGTCAATTCTAAAATATTCTAAAGTATAAATATTCTAGAATATTTTAAAGTATTAGAAGTTTCTATACAGGTTGTTTATATGAGAAAATCAAAATCTGCATGGTTGGTATTCTGCTTTTGTATTTTAATATTGTCCCGTCTTTGTGTGAATTTTTTCGAAATACTTAAATTAAGGCTTTTCATATCTACAATTTCAAAATATGAAATGAATATCAAAATTATAAGGAATTGTCTTTCAGTTATAATTTGTAAATTGGGCCAAGCCTTTATGAGTTAAATGAGTTCATCAACTTAGGCCCGAGAAAAAGCATATTTTTCAGGGCCCAAACAATGGTTTAATATCACTTGTGCCCACTTGTAAGTTAAAAGCAATTTAGTTTCGTTAGTTAGAGATTCCTATTTGGATAGTATTAGAGCGATCCAATGCCTTGTTCTACTTCATTTTTTATCCTTTTTTTTTTTATATTGAGTCAATTTTATATCAAAATATAAATTAGTAGTTATATTTATATATGTCAGTTTATGTTTAACATGATTTATTTCATGTAATAAAATATAATTTTCCCTCCTGCTGAAAAAGCATTCAAAGCCACTATAGGCGTGTTTATATTTTTACTAGTTACATAACAATTAAGAAGATGACATATATTTATTATATTAATTTAGTTATAATAAAAATTCTGTATATTGAAGATTATTTAATTTTATATTGTCCTTGACTTGTACAAAAGAGGCATTGAAAGAATTTCAAGATTAATCTAAAAAGTTTAACAGTCAAGAAATTGTTAGCATGATGGATCAACCTGATAAGCCCACTCTATGGTTTGATAATATGTGCAAGCACCAAATTTCTGAGACAAATATAAGATCGAATTTAATGTAACAAATACATGCATCGATATATTAGATGATGAACAGAAAGAGGAATGATATCTAATTTAAGCAACTTTTTGTTAAAGTGTCGACTCAAGTGCTTAGTCAAATTTATTCTATACTACTTTTCATAATACTTTTACTTTATTAGTTTTTATTTACTTATCTTTATTATTTTATTCTGAAAATGTCTTGATGAACATGTGTTGATGCGTTCATCACTTATATATCAACATCGCATGACAACAAGAACTTAATCTTTTTTTTTTTAAACTTTGTGAATGAAATATTGACACATGGTGGACAAGTCAGCATTTTTCGTTTTTTAACCGTAACCCATTTAATAATTATCATATATTAATTCTTTCACACACTTCTCAATTAATTGTAATCATTTATTGAGAGTAAAACAAAATTTTGCTTCATTCCTTAATTTGTATACACAATTCTATATCAAGTATTGTGAAAGAAATGGAATACTGTCTTGATAATTGAAAATTGTCAATCTCAATAAATAAAATACTCCATCACTTTTTTAAAAGTGTCGCTTTGAAGTTTTTTTATAGATTAAAAAACATAAAATTTGATCAAATATATTATTTACTAATCAAAAAAGTTAGGATTCAAAATTGCAAAGAAAATCAAATTAATTTCATAAAAAAAAATTATATTAAATCTCTAAATTTTAGCTAAAAAATATTCATAGGGATAGTTTAGGAATAAAATTGCATAAAATATTAAATGATACTTAATTTAAAATAAAATTTAAACTCTAAAGCAACAATAATTTTGAAACGGAGGGAGTAATTTAATATTATAGTTAGGGAATGTCTCTTATACCCTAGGGGCACGGATCTTAGATTCATGCCCCCAACCAGCTCCATGTCTGACCCAACCCGCATAAAATAATAATAATAATTATTTTTTATTTTCATTAGGGCAAATCTGCTCCTTCCTCCCCTCTTCTTGCACCTCATTCTCCGCTCTTCTTCTTCTCTCTATGGTTACTCTTCTTCACTTTTCCATCGATAATCCTTCTTCTCCGCTCTTCTCTATTCTTCTTCACTTCTTTTTTTTTCTTCCTCCATCTCTACTTTTCCTTCTCATCTTCTTCTCTTTTTTTCACTTTCTCCGTTCTTCCTTCTCCGCTTCTTCTTCTCTTTTTTTTTTCTTTCTCCATTTTTTGTTCTTCTTCTCTTCTTTTTTTCTTTGTCCAATATGATTATCATTTATTATTGTTAAAGAGAAGTTGAATTTCATCATTCAACAACTAAAAATATAATTTTATTTGTTGTTTCATTTAATTAACATCAAGATTGAGTTTTTTAAGAATTTATGTGGTGTATACATGAAAATTCATTTATTTTTACCTTGAAAACATGGTAAAGATTGAATGCTTTATGATTATCTGCAAAAAATTTGATGAGGAAAAAGATGATTTGTAAAAATTTTGAACTATTTGAAAAGATAAATATGTGATACCTTCAAGGTATATATGTAATACCTTGAAGGTAACAGTGTAATACCTTAAACGTATGCATAGAAAATTTGAGAAAAATATGATTTGAAGAAAATTTTAACTATTTAAAAAGATTAAATATGTGATACCTTAAAGGTATTTATTGAATATCTTGAAGGTAAAAAATGTAATACCTTTAAAGTATGCATAATTTAAGAGTATATTAGTGATACCTTAAAAGTATATAACCAACACCTTAAATGTATACAACCGATACCTTCATTGAACCTTAAGAGTATACAACTAATACCTTAAGAGTATCAACTAATACCAACTAATACCTTCTTACTGAAATATCACCTAATATCTTATGAATATGCAACTAATACTCTAAGAGTATACAATTGATACATTCACTGAATGACCAACTAATATCTTAAGAGTATACAATTGATACCTTAATGGTAAATATGTACTACCTTAAGAGCATACAACTAATACATTCACTGAAAATCTTAAAATTTCAAATGTTTCATCATCATCTTTCTAAAAAATTCTTCAAATCGTGATTTTATCATCTTTTTTGTCAATTTTTTTGCAAATCATGATTTCATATTGTTTGAAATAATTGATTTTCAATGTTTTAAAATTATTGTAATAAATTGTGATTTGAAATCAATTATCTAAATTTATAAAAATGAGTAAAAGAGAAGGGTAAGAAGAAAAAAAAAACCCCATAAATGACTCCATGACAATTTGAAGAAGAATAAGAACAAAAAGATAGAGAAGAAGAATAAGAATGTACAAAAACAAATAAGAAGAATAACAAATCGATAAGAAGAGAGATTAAGAAGAAGGATAGAGAAAAAAAAAGTGGAAAAAGAAGAAAGCATAGTTGTTTCTACACTAATGCCTTAAGAGTTAATTTGTGATACCTTAATAGTAAATATGTAATACCTCAAAAGTATAAATATGATACATTCGTAAAATATATTGATATGCGTGCGCATCGCACACAAGTGCACGTTGGCGCGGCCCACACACCGGGTTCCGTGTCCCGGAGTACATAAGGTTTTGCATTATAGATATTATTTAAAATTTAGATGCGGCTTAGGGCAAGAAGGATTTGTGCCTAAGGCCCCATTTTATAAGGAGTCCTAATTTTTATTCCAACCTAAATAAATATAATTATTATATATGTCTTTTTTTTTTGTCTAACATTTTAGTTGATAATAAAACATTTTTGGCCCAGACTTTTTTTAAAAATGAAAACAGACTCATTTGTTTTAAATATTAAATGAAAAAAGAAGCATATATTAAATCTCGATTTATGTGCACTATTTTTAAAATGAGAATTGTTTCCTTTTTATTTTCAAATACTGTATTTAAGTTATAATTAGTGTTTAGGTAAAATCATTTTTTTTATAAGACCCATTTTTTCTATTTTCATTATGGTCCCGAAATGTTAGGACCGATAATGAATGTGAGATTTAAAGGAAATTAAGAGGAATTTGTTGACAATTGACAAAAGGGAAAGGAATCGCGATAACAATCTCTAATTCTAATTGTCCACAATCCAACTGATAATAAATACCTAGACTGTAGGAATTGATTGATCAAAATTCTATATATTTCATTTATTATAGAAGTCCCACGAAGATAACTCTGCTAATTATTTTTGTTCATCCCACAAAAATAGACTTGTTACTATCCTGATATACTTTTTGATTTTTGTTTTCATATATGTCCTTAATTAATGTAGATTGATATTACCCCACTTCATCTTCCTATATTACTTTTTTTCTAAATGTTTGTTACTATCTTGATATGTATTTTAATTTTCATTTCCATATATGTCCTTATTAATGTTCATTGATTTTACTCAATTCATCTTCCTATATTGCTTATTGAAAAATGTTTTGATTTAATATGTGTCTCAATTAATGAAACTTAAGGGTATAAATGAAACTTCAAATATTCTAACTATATAAACTACATTTTCCTAATAATGTGTGAAAATAACTATAAACTTATCTTTGTAGGATGAAGAGAGAAAACTAATTAACTTTTATTGAGAACTCATGATATATATAAAAATACAACTATACATTTTTTTCTAAATATATAAATGAAAATATGGTCTTATATGCATTTATTTTTTGACGAAACATATTTCGTTTAGTAACCAAGAAATTCTGAATCATATTTAAACTAAAATATATCTGTTTTTGGGAGTACAAAAATTAAAGTGACAAATAATAAATATTGGACTTTCATGATATAATCAATTGGTTTCGAAGGGGTAGCAAAATGATATTTTCTATTGAAATAATAAATAAGGATTGATAAATATAAAAATAATCATAAATTTTTTAATAAGACAATCTTTTGAGTAATTATGAATTCATAAGAAGATGAGAACATGATCTAATACACTCAGTGCACTCCATCAAATGTAGGGTGGAAGAGACAGTCCAACCTACACACATCTTTATAGATTTTTTCAAACACAAAGTAATTTTGTAATAACAACGAAATAGTTATTATTTGATAAAGAAATATCATATTGGACCTGTATTTAATAGAATGAATACTGAAAAATATTTAACTATCAATCGTAGGTAAATGTTAATGTCAATATCAAAGAATTATATTATATGCTAAAACTAATTATCAGCTGATATCTTAATAGTGAATACATTACATTTATTCATGATAGGTAGAATTGTTCTTAAATAAATTCCTTTGCGAACATATTTGATGAGACTTAGATAAAATATTCCATATAAAATCATTGACCGCAGCCTTTTGGTCACTCAAACAAAATACCATAAATAAATAAATAAAGGAGCATCTTAATAATTAGCAATTGGATGTCTCTATCAATATATATGGACACTTTATTCGTGTCTTATTTTGAAATAATTAAATATATCAAGTCAAACGTTTTTTATAAAAACGTCACATATATTACAATTCGATGACATCATTAATATATGTTTATAAAATTTCTTACAGATTAGCACGTGAAGAGATGGTCGTGTGACTGACTACATGCCAATAAACACCTTTTTATAATTAAAAAAAGTTTCGATTGAATATACTATCAATCTTATATATCATTAAATTATTACACGTTTGTGCATAATTTCCTTAATTCATTTGAATATACATAATATGTATATTCATTAATTGGATCTTTTTCTTTTTTCTCTTTTGGGTTTTACTAAGTGACACGTGGGCTAACCCACCAAGTCTTGAACATATGTTTCCGCACCACCTCCCAAAATGATTTCTGACCAATATGATTATAAAATGATTAGAATATAGCGTCTAATACATGTCAATTGTCATATCAAGATTAGCACATTAATTATAAATTCACTATTTGTAATATCAAATAACAATCTTTTTTTTTTTTAACTAGGTTCTTATATTTTAATTTGTGAAAATTAAGTTTAATGTTGGGTGAGTCTACACACATCCCACCCATTACTAAACATCTTTATTAAAAATAATTTTAAAAAATAAATATATATTAAAAGATATAAATATTCTTATTTAATTCTATATTGTATAATTGTAAAGGTAAAATAGTAATATTATGAGGTATGTTTAGAAATTTGATTATATTCAATATTTTAAAATGGGTGTATATAGTAGTTAGGGGAATTTAGCAATGAGTGGAGTGTATATAGCCCCATCATTATTTTCATACATTGTCAATTGAGTATATATATATTTACGTTTACAAAAATTAAATATTTTAAAAAGAAAACGTGTAGATAGAATATTTCACAGCCAAAATTATGTAAATCCAACTAAAAAATAAAAATATAAGAACTTGATTTGCAGATAAAACTACAAAAATTTATTGAAAGTAGTGGAAGTTTAAGTATCCAAATATACACTTTCCCAAAATGATAAGTAAAAATGCGTTAGCACATAAGTATCATTTTAAATATGTACTTTTTTCCCAACCATTTAGGCCTCCCTTACACTAAAGTAGTAATAAAGTGGTAAATTGATTTTTTTCTAAAGATGTTCTTCTATCACTAGAATTTTATCAAATGGATAAACAAATTGAACTACTAATACATTCTATTATTAATCAATGACCAAATCCCTACTCTTTTCAAACACGAAAAAAGAACCAAAAATCAATAAGTTATGAACTTTCTCCATTTCCATTCTAAATTAAGCATCGTTTGTTCTGAAGATTTTGTTCCAAAATAAATGTTTTCAAATTTTAAAAATAATTACATTTATCATCCAACAATTCACATTTACACTCTTGTTACTGCTTAAATATTTAAAAGTAAACCTTGGGGGAAAAACACACACACACATCATAAATAAATAAATAAAATCTTTGACTTTAAAAAACTTCTTAATCCTTGCGAAATTTTCAAAACATCAAATGAGTAAAAAAATCTTAATGGCCACTAAATATTGTTTGTCACCCACAAAGAGGATTTGCTGGTAATAAATAAGTAACAACAAGGACAAAGAGTGTCATCGACTCACTTACTAAATGTTCATATAGTGGAACGAACTGCTGCGATTAAATAAAAAAATACATCAAATTAATCAATATAAACATATATTACATACATATTTTTCAATTAAGAATTAAAACCTAGATAAAGTAAAATATGTACAATTTAGACTTGGATGGTTAATTCTAACATAATTTAGAATCACTTGTTGTGTTATTTAACTATGTTTCAATAGACACAACATGATTAATTACTACATACAAATATCATTGTCTATGTTGCCCACAATGAGGACTTGCAAGTAATTAATTTGAAAGTGCAAGGACAAATGGTGTCATTTCTTTATCAAATACAAAGGACGAATTGTATCATCTATTCATTTACCAACCAATGTACCGCGAAAATTTAGTAATTACTGCAATCTTCAAAAAGCGATAACGCCACACCATTTGTTCTTCTGCCAAGTTTCAAGCCATATGGGATTTACTATAATGGCCCTAGACAAAAAGGGCAAAAGAAGAGAGATTATTTTAATATATGTAAAAATACTCATCTGCCCCTACTTTGGGCATAGCTTAATGCTACAACAGTTATGTGACAAGAAAATCAATTTTGTATAATAATAATAATATGGTCTTTAGTAAATTTTGTTTCTCTCCAGATCAATGGACACGGATAAGAGAACATTCGAGCGTCCATACTACTAACAATTCAATAAAATTATATTATTACAATGAATTGTAAAATTGAAAAATTACACATTTCGTATTTGATAAGACAAACTTAGCAAATTTATAGTAAGACCATAAAATAACAAATCTCGTTGTAATCCAACACTAATAAGTAACTATAGTCAACGATTGATAATTACTATTTTAGAACACAAAATCTAAAATTTCTCAATCAAATACAGTATCATAATACGATTGCTAGAATAAATTTATTTATGTTTTCAACATTTACGGACACGGATAAGAGAACATTTGAGCATCCATACTACTAACAATTCAATAAAATTTTACTATTACAATCAATTGTAAAATTGAAAAATTACACATTTCACATTTGATAAGACAAATTTAGCAAGTTTATAGTAAGGCCATAAAACGACAAATCTCGTTGTAATTTATCCAACACTAATAAGTAACTATAGTCAACAATTGATAACTATTTTAGAACACAAAATCTAAAATTTCTCAATCAAATACAATATCATAATATGATTGATAGAATAAATTTATTTGTGGTTTAACATTTACTATCGAGTAAACGAAAAATTGAGATTTTCAGAAAAGCGAATATGATATTTCATAATCTACATAAATAAAACAAAAATCTTTATGTGATGTGATTGCAAACGATCAAATTTTGTTGATGCTTTTCTATCGTTAATAAATAAAAAGAGTCAACGACAATATATATTTAAAAAAGAATAGAGAAAAAAGATTATCGGCACTATCCAGTATTCTCCCAATAATGCTCATTTACCCATCATAAAATATGTTATATTTCAAACGCTAATATACCACGAGTGACACTCTTGTGCACAAGGTGCAACAATACTGTTATATTATATGAGTGATACTGTTATATTAATATAACAGTATCATTCATATAATATAACAGTATTACTTCATATAATATAACAGTATTGTTGTGCACGGATTTGGATTCGTGCACCTTGTGCACAAAAGTTTTTGCCATATACCACATATTTACATAACAATTAATTTTAGATCATGATCATCATAACATTGATATGTCGAATTATCACAACATTATGCTATCAAATAATATGATTGTCAACCAACAAATTTTGTAGATGTTTCCCAAACATCAACAAGCAATATATATTCTAAAATAAGAAAATCTGATAATTCAATACCAATATAAATTAAACATGCATATTTATAAGTCATAGACTCAATAATAATACAATTTCAAAATGATAAATTTTTTTGACCACTATCAACCAAGAAAGTAAGTCAACCAACTACTAGACATTTTTGGAAGAAAATTATAATCATATGCAATCACATAAACTAAACAATAATATTGACATCAAATGACAATATGATTGTAAAATAACAAAATTCACTAAATAATATTCGACGTTAATGACCAAATACAGTCAACGATTACTTAATTAACGATCTTAAAAAAAAAAAAAAAGAATGACTATTTTATGATTTGCTTTTATCAAAAATATGTGCTTTTCATAATCAAAATATACAAATTTGAAATTTGCAAAACAAAATAGCAATCAAATTTTATTTCCAATTTCCAAAATCAAGTGAAGGCATAGAACATTAAATGTGTGATTGGCCATAGTAAGAGTGCCCTTATAGAGCAAAGTTTTCAACCTGCCTAACCATGCACATGTCTTTCGTGTATAAAATGTACGCTTTACTAATTTTTTTTTTCTTATTATAATACCTACCTTTGTTTCTCTCTCCACTCTTCATTTTCTCTCTCTAAAACTATACTGTAATAACTAAGGCTGACCTGGCTCTCCGGCATTGACTCTCTGAAACACATCACTCCGGCTATACATACAAAACAGCTGTATATATAAATCGGTGAGATTGACTGTCAACTGAATAAATTCTTAATTTTTCCAAATCTTCTCTATCACATTTTTTTTTTCTTTCTGAAACTCAATTAAAATGCTTTTTTAATTTCAGCAGTTAAGAACCCATATCAGTAAGTGATTTCATTTTCCTATCTATATTCATTCAAGATTTTGTGGGTTTTATTTACCAAGGTATAATTCAATGTCAGACATTTAAACTCGGAATTAAATCACCCAATTTATTCTGGTTTGATTTTATGTTTTAATTCCGTTTTTCCATTATCAGTTTCTGCAGAGTGTTCTTTCTTTCTTTTATTTTTTTCACTGTTGTATTAGGAAATGAAGAAATTATAGGTTAGCTGGGTTTTGGCAAGAAACTTGAGAATTTGGCATGCCTACAGATACAAATATATTGTACGTAATAGTCCCTGCTTTTTGGGGATTGAATTGAGTGATAATTAATGCTGGAGATTTTCACCTGTGAAAAATGCAGTTTTTTTTTTTCTTTTTCATATGCATCTGATGAATCTATTTTGGTAAATTTGTTTTAGTAATAAGTTGTTTCTCAATTTCTCAGGTTTTAGAAAGCAAAATTTCCCTAAAAAAGAAATAATTCTGTTCTAGGCAATCAGCTGAATAGTTTCATTGCCAAACATGGATAATAGAGAATAGCACATTTGAAAGCAAGAAACAGATAGTCATCAGAGAGAGAGAGAGAGAGAGAGAGAGAGAGAGAGGATGAACCTGGGAAACGGAGACGGTTGGATTCCGGCAATGCCAGAAAAGGCGGCGGCGCAGAGACCAAATGAAGGCCTGTTGGAAATGCAGCAGAGTGAGATAAGAGAAGAAAACTGGGAGGAGTTGTTAGGAATTTACAGTGGAGTTTTACAGGAAGAATCTTGTAACAAGTTACCTTTGGAATGCAATCATAACAGCCTTGTAGGTGTGAACCAGATGGGGCCCACAACATCAGGTTTCTCTCCCATTGAAACATACAACAGGGTGCTTCAGAATTCCAGGCCAACTGGCCTTGTTGGAATGACCTGTGGGGAAGATCATGTTCAGAATGTGGCTTTTGCTGAGACCTACAATAGGCTATTGCCTCAGAGTCACGGGGGAGATAACGTACACCGTGTTGATCCAGTTCAGATGTTGTTCGGTAGCTTCAATCAAAGTGCTAGAAGTTACGTCTCGTATCTGCAGAATACAGGCGGTTCAGCTCATAGGAAGGTTGATTCAATGGCGGAGTTGCTGGGGACGGGCAGTTTCAACGCCCCTACAATGATAGAAGACAGAGTTGCCTGTGTCATTGACAAGCCACATTCTCAAGTTGAAGGAAACTGGAGGAATCACGGAATGGATAGCATGATGCACCTGAAAAATCAAATCTTGCATGCAAATCAAGATGTTGATGGTTACAACATGCAACAGATACCAGCAAGTAAGCAAATTAGATGATGGATACAGTTTTTGCACTTAAATTCTTTGGTCTCATTACTATTGATAAATTCTGAAATGTTGAATAGTTTGGTGCAACAAGCTTCATATTAATTGATTCTGATGCATATCTGAGAGGAATAACCATAATGAAGAAGCGAAGCATACACTCACTGCAAATTGAGTTGATGATTATAATGATGTGTTTGCAGGTAGACTTTCTGTCGCCTATAGACCAAGTTATAACTTAAACTTACCAGCAAGATCGGTGGCAGGGGAGTCCTCGAGTGTAGCAAGGCCTCTCCAGCAAGGGCCGGTAACACCAGATCAGCGAAAGCTACAAAATAATAACATCTTTCAAGTACCACATTTGGCAATGGACGAAAGCTTGAGCGAAGAAAACAATAAGCAGGATAATGCTGTTTTGCCTCAACAAGTTGAAATTGGAGAAAGAGAGCACAATGATTATGTGTATGATTCTCCGGGTGCAATATCTGCCACCATCTCAATGGAACCAAAGGAAAAAGAAAAATCCGATAGCAAGAATGATGGAGAAATTGATCTAAATCAAACACCACCACAGAAAACACCCAAGAGAAGAAAGCACCGTCCAAAGGTAGTGGTGGAAGGAAAACCCAAAAGGACTCCAAAGCCCAAAGCCTCAGAAAACAAAACCCCTGGTGAAAGTTCTACGAAAAAGAGGAAGTATGTACAGAAGGAGGACATCAAAACCGATCAATCTAGTGATGTCACAAATGGGATTGAAGTATCCAATGTAGAATCTCAAGCAAAATCTTGCAAGAGAGCGTTAAATTTTGACTTGGAAAATGGAGTGGGAAAGAAAATCAAGGGCGGAGAATTCGACTGCCAGGCAGATATTGAAGGAAGCAAGTTAAATTTGAATTTGGATTCTCATAATGCAGGACAAAATGGACAATCCACACCTACAGTGAAGGATGTGTGTGAAAACATTAACAGAAAACAGACACAAACAGAGAACCCATACAATTTGATCCACTCTGTAGAAAGTATCCCACCTCATCAAGAATTACTTCCAGTTGCAGTCACGGCCCCACCAACACCATCAAAGGGCCATACTCTGAATGTCATAGCAAGGAATATGAATGTGCGGAATGCTAATATAAACCAAAGTGGGGGCCAGACCAAGAACGGACATGTACATCATGATATTGGTGGAGGCCTTGCTTTGATTCTAGCAAATACCAGCAGACAAAACTTAAATGGAAAAGGGGAACCAAAGCTTCAGAACAGGCCTCAACTTCTGCAAGATTTCGTGAACGCCAGTGAGAAACAAGGATCCAAGAGAGAATATTCCCACACTGAACTGACACAGTCCCTCATGGTCTCTCAAATATGGTCCCATGGAGTATATGAGACAAGCCACTATAACAGAGAAAGCAGAAAACTTTGGCATAATGGTTTAGAAAGTAGCATGACAAAGAATGTCAAGGATAAAATTAATGAATACCCATCAAGCATGCCTTCTGGCAACAGAACAGCTGGAGACTGCTCAGAACAAATTGAAAGCGCAGGGAATAAGAGATTCCCTGCAGACAGTTCTAAGTTGCAAGCGAATGGTGGATTAACATATTTTGGCAGCAAAGGAAGGAGCACCTTTATTGATCTAACTAATGAAACCAACATGATTGTTTATCCAGGGTGCATAAATTCAACAGATTCTGGACATGAGTTTCAGAAGCAAGTGAGTTCATATGCAGAACAAATGGCACACATGGCACCTCAACACTTTGCTAAATCACAAAGCAGTAGCTCCCTTGCTGCAGCTGCTAATTGCCATATGGTGATTGCATCCCAGAGAGACTCTCAAGTCACTAAAGGAAATAAGACTATTGATGATCATGCTCGTGTGACCATAAAGAGACAGACTACCAGACAAACACCATCCAAGTCCAGGATGGATAAAGTACTACAAAAGGAGACCAAATATTTACAGGGTTATGGACATGACTCCAAGAAAGTTGCAGGTATCTTTCAGCAAGCTCTCCTTTCAATGAAAGCTTAATTTGCTCCATCAAAACCTGAACATGCTTTTCTATCTTCTCTGCAGGGTCACGAGAATATAAGAGAAATATATTTTCTATTGATGACATCACAGACCGTATGAAAGATCTACACATTGGTAATAATGGCAAAGAAATTGATCAGGAAGAACAGAATGCACTTGTTCCATATAGAGGAGATGGTGCTGTAGTTCCATTTGAGGTGTTTGATCCAATCAAAAAACGCAAACCACGGCCTAAAGTGGACCTTGATCCAGAGACTAATAGGCTGTGGAACCTCTTAATGGGTCAGGAAGGAAGTGAAAGTGCAGAACCAATGGACAATGGTAAACAAAAATATTGGGAAGAAGAAAGAAAAGTCTTCAGTGGTCGAGTAGACTCATTTATCGCTCGGATGCATCTTGTTCAAGGTATTTACTTCAATAGCACCACTAACATTCTAGTTTCTAATACAGCCATCAACTAGTTTTCTAATCCAACTTATTTTTTATGACTTTTTACACTGTGTCTGGTCACAGATAATACTTTAACTATTTTCAGAACACTAAAAATACACCACAGTGAAGACAGCTTTTTCTTAACCTATGAAGAACCTTATATCTTGAAACAATGCATGAAGTACATAGGTGTTATATATCTTTGTTGCACAACAATCCTAGGGGGAAAGTCAATACAAAGGGGAATGAGTTGGAGAAACAGAGGTTTGGGATGAGGAATGATTTTGGTGTAGCTCTTACAAGATATGCTTACATGTTTGATAGCACTAAAGCTCCAAAAACTTGATACTACATTTGATACCAGTTTATGAACTTTCCAGAATATAATGTCATTTGATTTTTAAGACAAAAATGTTTAGAGATGGCTTGGGATACATCAACTTCTCCCATTTTCATGCTATGCTCTTGAGATGGCATTTTCTATTGTAGGCATGCATCATCCTCTTGCTTCTGTACCGTTCTGGGAAGTCCAGATATTGTCGATATAGGAAATTAAATCACCATTTCTAAACTCAAACCTGTTGGTCTGTGTTAATTTAAACATAAATATTTTTTACAAGCTCTTGCTCTGCTAATGAACTTCCTCTATGTATGGTTACAACTTAAAGTTGCTCGGTCCTGCTCCTGTCAAATGTTATGGGATTGATTATTTTCAATGTTGACTTGTAGTCTATCTAGTTTCATTAAAGTAACCTACAAATATGTAAATCACATACAGAAAAATTATGAAAGTTATTTACTACAATTAATCAAGTTTGACCTAAATAATGTAGAAAATAAAATATCATATTCTTGGATTTACCTCAATCAAATGCATAAGCTTGATGTTTGTAGAACCTAAAGTGAAATTGCATGTTTGCAGGAGATAGACGATTCTCTAAATGGAAAGGGTCGGTAGTTGACTCGGTGATAGGAGTATTTCTTACCCAAAATGTTTCAGATCATCTTTCGAGGTAAGGTCCATTTCCCTGGTAGAAATTGCAGAGAAATACTTGATGACAGAAGATACTCACATTTTCTATAACTTGTGCCGTGGCTTGCAGCTCTGCTTTCATGTCTCTTGCAGCCAAGTTTCCATTGAAGTCAACAACCATCAGAGAAACTTGTAGCCAAAGCAGAGGAAACCCATCAACTGAACATAAGGTTATCACAAGTTATCCTGATGAGAGAACTTCTTCTCGTTATCTGTTGACAAGAGAACCTGTTATTGAGCACAGCTCTGTGATATCAAGTCCAATGTCTCAATACAAGGCAGAAAATGTTACTTCAGGAAAAAACTATTTGATAAACAACTATAGTGGAAGAATAGAGGAATGCATGATCTCATCACAAAGTTGTTCAGAATCTCTGAGTTGTCAAGCCTCTGAGGATATCAGATCAAGCTCAGGATCAAATTCAGAACCTGAAGATCAAGTAACTGGAAGTAGTTTCAGAAATAACGGTGACCCTTTAAATTTGTACGAACAGGATGGAATAATTGCTGCATTCCAGCAATATCAGGTTCGAGAAACAGAATCTCCATTTCCAGACAACAGATCTTCAAACAATGATCAGCAATCTGAAAATCTAGTACAGAGTCAAAATCCAGAAGTAGCCAGCATAAAAAATAAATACTGTTACCCATACACCAGCAGTTTGCTGCACCATCAAAGATCTGTTTCCCCAGCCCCAGATTCCTGGCAGAAAATGGTGATGGGAATGGAAGAGACGGAAATAGATCTTCTGGAATTTGTGGGATTAGACTGTGTATCTTCTTTGACATCAACACATTTTGATACCACCAATGGGACATGTATTGAACATGCACATCATAACTCTGGACAGAGTGCAGAAAGTAGCCTTACAGAAGTTATAAAAAAGCATCCTGAACAGCAAATGAATTTACCAACTGAGTTCCAGAGCAGAAACGGCAAACATTTCATCAACTTTAGTGAAGGAGGAATGCAAGAGACCTTTCAGCGGGAAAAAACTTTTCCAAAAGATCCCATTAAATTTGCTGAAACATTCAGCCAAAAGCCAAGTGGTAATGTCCAAAATCTCTTTATATGACTGCTGTTAATACACACACACACGCACACACACATTTAAATTGGTGAGTGTCGTTGCAGATAATCAGAAGCCATCTGAAAATATCACACTTAAACCAAACGAGGCAGAGACATCAAAGATTCCGGATGTACAATCAAGTAAGATCAACATAACTTCAAATGCAAGAAAGCGGAAGGTTGAGAAGGAAAAGGCAGAAGCATTCAATTGGGATACATTGAGAAAGCAGGTGCAATCAAAGGCTGGCACAAAAGGGAGAAGCAGAGACACAATGGACTCTCTAGACTATGAAGCAATACGAAATGCTGATGTTCATGAGATCTCTAACACTATCAAGGAAAGGGGGATGAATAACATGCTAGCAGAGCGAATGAAGGTATGTACAATGATTACATAATACATGAGTAAAGTAGGAAAGTAACCAACACTTCCAAGAAACCTAAATGAAGGAGTAAATTGGATATTTCTACAGGACTTCCTCAACCGACTGGTTAAAGATCATGGAGGCATTGACCTAGAATGGCTGAGAGATGTTCAACCAGACAAAGCCAAGTAAGTCACAGAAGCTGATTGTCTTCACTCTATTTCAAAATGTGATAACATATACTTCAGGTTTCAGCATCTGGCATGTGCTTATATACCTGTATCTAATCTTACACATTCTTCTTTGACTACAAAATGTATTGCAGGGATTATTTGTTAAGTATACGCGGATTGGGACTAAAAAGTGTGGAATGTGTACGCCTCTTGACACTTCATCATCTTGCTTTTCCGGTAAGATCATTTGCCTGCAAGGATCAAGTATACAGCACAAGAGGCAAGGAACATTTGATTGACTATTCCTCTTGTCAGGTTGACACAAACGTTGGACGCATTGCTGTGCGACTGGGTTGGGTCCCACTTCAACCACTCCCTGAGACACTGCAGTTGCATCTCCTTGAACTGTAAGTATACATCAAACAATCCACAATAAAGCTTCTATGATTCTGCAAATACTAAACTCCAATTAATTCCATGAAGGTATCCAGTGCTGGAGTCAATTCAGAAATATCTTTGGCCTAGACTATGCATGCTGGATCAGGAAACCTTGTAATATTTTTCTTATCCTAAATTACCCACCTCAATTAAAAGCACTATTCACCTATCTTGGGCACATCACAAGGTGTTCCACTGACTAATATATTATGGAACTACAGGTATGAGCTACATTACCAACTGATAACATTTGGAAAGGTAAACCCCTTTTCATAACTCATAATCCTCAAGTGTAGTTCATGTATAATAACTCCAAAAAAGAAGTTTCTTGATAGATAATTATCATGTATCTGATACAGGTTTTCTGCACAAAAAGACAGCCTAACTGTAATGCATGTCCAATGAGAGGAGAATGCCGACATTTCGCAAGTGCTTTTGCAAGGTGAGCTATCCAGTCTGTCAAAATAACCATATTTCCTTATAAATGAATATCAAACATATCTATCCAGTGTAAGGCTGCATAAATGTATAGATATAGATATAAAGACAACATACAGTTATAGTTATATACACAAAAATATGCCTTTTGTGCAGTGCAAGGCTTGCTCTTCCAGGGCCAGAAGAGAGACGTATAGTTTGTTCAGATGTTCAAACAAGTTCCAATAAAAGCTGTGGTGTCGCCATACATCCAATGCTATTACCTCCAGCTGAGGATAGCTTAGTAAGAGGACCGGAAATCACGAGAAATTGTGAACCAATCATTGAGGAACCAACCACCCCAGATTCATCCATAGAAGTGTCAGAAAGAGACATTGAGGATGCATTTTACGAGGATCCTGATGAAATCCCTGAGATAAAGCTCAACATTGAGGAATTTACTTCAAACTTGCAGAGCTTCATACAAGAGAAAATGGATTGTCAAGAAGGTGATATGACCAAAGCCCTTGTTGCCTTGAGTCCCGGATTTGCCTCTATTCCAATGCCCAAACTTAAGCATGTTAGTCGATTGCGGACAGAGCACCAAGTGTAAGTTCATAACTTCTTGCTAAAACTTTAATATTCAGTTAGATAAATAGATTAGCTAAAAAGTCTGTTATGACATAGAATAAAACAAAAGGTCTACAAACAACATGCAATGGAAGTTGAAGATGATAATCCACAGACCAGAAACAGACTCCATAAGAGCTAGGGAAGCTGAATATTTTCTTCAGGATTCTGTTTTAGTCCAAATTCTTGTGAGGATAGGCAACAAATGCGCAAAACATATTTGGAAAAAAATTAGATCAATCGCAGATATAAACATTTGACACTGAGCAACTATGAACTCCTTAATTGATGGCTAATTGTTTCAATTTCTTAAGTATCTCCTATATTTGAAACTCGATATGAAAAACTTTCTATTAATTTAACTCGTATAACTGCAGGTATGAACTTCCCGATTCACATCCGCTGCTGAAAGGGGTTAGTAATTTCTTATCTCTATTGTAACGGTCATAATTTTTCATCCATGTAACTTGCTTCCCACTGACATATAATATGTGTCTTTTAGCTGGATAGACGAGAACCTGATGATCCAAGCCCATACCTTCTGGCTATATGGACACCAGGTAAGTAATAACTTCATAAAGCATAGAAATGCTCTTTTGGAAAAAGCACAACCCTCTATAAAATGGAGGAAGCCCAAAAGTATTTACGAAATCTACTTTTCATAGAAAAACCTAATGGCAGCTCCCTTCTTCACTTCCTCCAATCTGTACTCGCCAATCACAGGAAAGATGAATAAGGCTTACTTTCAAGAGGCAGCCCAAGTTATTAATAATTTTATCTTGCTGAAATTGATGCTCTTTAAGTCATAATGATCTCTTGATCATATGCACAGGTGAGACTGCAGATTCAGTTGAACCTCCAGAAAGTAAATGTAGTGCTTCCAGAGGTGGCCTGTGCAACACGAAAACATGCTTCTCATGCAACAGCACAAGAGAAGCACAGGCACATACTGTCAGAGGGACAATTCTGGTGAGTAGAAGTATATATGCTTATCAATTCGGACACAAAGCATGGACAATTAGGTGTCTTTCTTTTTTCACCTTTTGACTCGCTCAAACAACTACCTCTTTGTAGATACCTTGCCGAACTGCAATGAGAGGAAGTTTTCCACTCAATGGCACATATTTCCAGGTCAATGAGGTAACAAGATTCTTATGATTCAAATCTTTGCATACAAAACATTGTTAATTGGTGATTTCTGAGACCAAAACAATAATAACAGGAAAAAGGTGACTATGCATGACTAGAAAATTGTCTTATATACCAAGATCGTGAATATGAAGAATTTTAATTTAGGAAAAGGAGCTGTAACATGTCAGCTCATATGCAGGTTTTCGCAGATGATGAAACTAGTACGAATCCTCTTGATGTACCAAGAAGTTTAATATGGAACTTGCCAAGACGGACAGTATTCTTTGGAACCTCGGTCTCAACCATCTTCAAAGGTAAATTGAATTAAGTCAGCTTATAGCTAAAGTATAAAAGTGAAGTGGCTTACAGGAATACTATCGGTGCTTGCTAGGTATGTCAACTGAAGATATCCAATACTGCTTTTGGAAAGGTATGTACTGTCTGTAATGTTTTCATTGGCTTGGACAAGTAATGACATCAAGCCCCATCTACAATCTTAATGGCCCAAGCATTTTAAATACACGTCATCCAAAATGCATTGCAGGATTCGTATGTGTCAGAGGATTTGACCAGAAAAATCGAGCACCACGGCCTCTGAAGGCGAGGTTGCATCTTGCTGCAAGTAAGATAGCAAAGAGAAATGAGTGAAGACAAAATATTCCGGCAGGCAAGTTGCAAAATTAAGAAACCACTTTGCACCCTTCCTGACTAGACAAAATTGGATAATGATAGACAGCTAACAAAAGTTTTCACATTCTTATTCCTCCTCTTCTCATGAGTTTTCAGTCACCAACATGTGAGCGGCACGTAAACTAATAAAAAAGAATATGATAGTTCATACATAGAAAGATATTACATGTGATCATAGACAGTTTCTATTGATATTAGTTCCCATTTTTTCAATTTATGCTCACAAAGTGAGCCATTTTTTCAAGGATACAAGTATCTCAGGGAAGCAATAAATAAGCAGATGTAATTTATAGTTGTATTACATGTATACATTGTCACAGAGTTTTGTTGAGGCAAACAAGCTATTGTTTCTTCTCAGTTTAATCAAACTACCAACCTGAAGCCTGTTATGCATGCTTGATCAAACACATTATGAACAGACAATACTTTCATCAGCTGCACTATAAAGAGAAAATAGCAAGCTAAGAATTTATTTGCACAGATGCAATTGAAGGTGAGAATTTCAAATCCATTTACCAAGTTTGTGTCGAACTGTTAGAACAACTTTTTGTTGTAATGGATTTCAAATCTTTGAGCATCTATTCAGAGCTTTATTTTAGTAATTATGGCGGATTGTAAATTGATCCAAATGTAGCATCATTTAAAATTCTTCACACAAATCATTTCCTTAAATCCGAATACCTCCATCTAAATTCAACCTAATTGTTCATCTCAATCAGATTTCCATGTGTTTAACATATCCACGTTGTAATATAATTTACATAACAAACTAGGAATGAACAAACAAACAAATATTTTTGTGTGTGCAGAATCTGATATATAAAAGTTTTGATACAGAATTCAAACATAAATTAGAATAAAACTAGTGCAAATGTGCCTTTTTATCCAATACATGTATGAAAAAATGAAAAATACCCACTTGTTAACAAAACATGTTTTTTTACCCAATTTTGGGCTAAAAAATCCTAAATGCCCTTATACCCTATTTAATGAATTGCACTTCATTTAATGAATTCCACCTACCAATTTATTACCTATTAGAGAAGATTCAATTCAAGGAAAACAAGAGCTAACTTACCCGAATTCAATTCAAGGAAAACGAGCGAGCTAAGATCCTCTCTTTTCATCAATTTCATCAATTATAGAAAATTCATTAATCTCTTTTCAATTCAAGATCCTCTCGTCATTGTTGTTTCACTGAGGTAAGATAAACATTTCAAGTTATTATGAAGATCACGAGGGTTTATAAGGGTAGATGACGAGATATTCACGAGATATTTCATAGTTATATACATAGATCACGAGGGTTTATAAAGGTAGAACACGAGATATTCACGAGATAAATAGCTATATACATAGATCACGAGGGTTTATAAGGTAGATCACGAGATATATACATAGATCACGAGGGTTTCTAAGGGTAGATCACGAGATATTTCATAGTTATTATGAAGATCACGAGACAAAATACATAGATCACGAGGGTTTTGTTTTCCATCAGATCACGAGATAAGGGTAGATCACGAGATGGCTATAGATCACGAGATAGTTAGATCACGAGGGTTTTTTTTCCATCAGATTACGAAATATTTCATAGATCACGAGATATTTCATAGATCACGAGATAGTTATAGATCACGAGATATTTCATAGATCACGAGATAGTTATAGATCACGAGGGTTTTTTTTCATAGATCACGACGGTTTTTTTCCATCAGATCACGAGAGTTTTTTTCCATCGTGATTAACCGAAACATAATTCGTGATCTTCATTTACGTTCAACGAACAGATCAACCTCCCTCAAGTAGTTCTCGAGTGTTTTTAACCTCGTGATCACCCCTCGTGATCTACACTCCTCATGATCACAAATGTGGTTAATATTGTGATCTATGGAATTAATAAAAAACTTCCTCGTGATCTATGAAATTAATAATGTGGTTAATCTTGTGATCTCATGATCTATCTGTCCCACCACCTCATGAACTACAAGGAACAATCTCGTGATTTATGTGATATGTTTTATTATTGAATTGTCTAATTGAATAGAGATTATTTTTTAATTGTAGATGGCGAACGATGAAATCATTATAGTTCATCATGGATATTAGCATGGATTAGAGTACAAAAATGGGGAGGATGGTTTGATATATGCATCATTGCATACAATTTCTTATGCAAAACTGTTGGATGAAATTCATTATATTGTCCGAGCAAATCGTCGTACTTGTGAGTATGCATTGCATTGTTTAATGCCTACAAAGATTTCTGGTCAAGTGAAATTCAAAATTAGGACTGATGTTGATTTGAGAAGAGTTGCTGAGGTGTATGAATACCCAAAGATATTTGTTACCATAGAACCAAAAGAGCATGATTTTAATATTCCACTGTCCTATGCGAGTACGAGGTGTAGTTTTGTTGAGCTTATGAATTCTCAACAACAGTACCTGCATCAAAATTATGTGCACAGTATGATACCACACCAAATTCCTTTCGTAAACCAAGTCCAAAATTTCAATGTTTGTGCTAGCAATCCATTGGAGGATCTTAGGCCTAACACTTCTTCCGAACAACAATCAATGGAAGTGCAAGAAGTTTAAGGAAAATGCTCTCCACCGGACCACCAGCTACATGATTTCGACAACTGTAATGATTCCAGATATGTAGATGACGAAGATGTTGAATACGATGATTGTGGTACAGTTGCAGTTGTGGCAGATGAAAATATCCATGAAAACGATGATGATGCCCATGACGATGATGATGTGGAAGAAGAAGAAGTTCTTAGCGGGGTAAGGAATGTTCGTACTGATGAGCCGCATTGTTACGATTATTTTGATAATGATGGTGGTGATGCTGATGATGACGACGATGATGATTATGATGAAGATGATGAGGATGACGATGATGGTGATGATGATTACGCTGACGTACTTCATAGTCGTTTATTTTCTGAGCAATGGGAAACCGAAGATTTTTTTGTGACAGAGGATTTTGCCCATAGTGAAGACATCGTTATTGGTCCACATAATGTGCGTGTTCTTAGAAACAGATGCATTTCGATGAACGAAGATGGTTCAAGTGGTAAGTCAGGACCAGAATTAGCACCTGATCACCGTGATGATTGGATTATTCCAGGGGCGTCCTTTCACACTTACGAGCCTGTGCCTACTTTGGTATGTCCAGTCGATGGTGAAAGGAAGTTAGTGGTTGGGTCAATATTCAACAACAAAGAGTAATTACTGTATGGAGTGGGAATGTACCACATGAAGAATCGATTTCAGTATGCGGTAAAACGATCAGACAAGCAACAATATACTATTGTTTGTAAACATCAAGAATGCCAATTTTTATTGCATGCAAATGGAACAGAAAAGGGACTGTGGACAGTGAGAAAGTTTATCGGTCCACATAACTGTGGAACTGGCCATGACTGGCCGACCGCGTCAATTGTCATTGAAGATCATTGGTGCTTATTTTGCTCCTTCATTGCTTCGAGATGGTCGAGTACTTAAGCCGAGAGAAATTATGGATGATCTTACCACACGTCATGGTATAGATATTCAGTATGATAAGGCACTG
This sequence comes from Scutellaria galericulata, assembly GCA_946896805.1. Taxonomy (NCBI): domain Eukaryota; kingdom Viridiplantae; phylum Streptophyta; class Magnoliopsida; order Lamiales; family Lamiaceae; genus Scutellaria; species Scutellaria galericulata. Next base: position 13,066,934 of record OX335789.1, read on the forward strand.
AGAGCTCATTATCATGCCCACAGTTTAATATATGATGATTTCGATCAATCGTGGAGTAAGTTACCTGCGTACTTGTACATGGTCAGAAGATCTAATCCTGGTACCATCACATGTTTCAAAACAGACGACGATGATAAGTTCAAGTATGTGTTCATGGCTCTGGGTGCCTCTATAAGAGGATTTCATGATTGTTGTAGACCTGTCATCGTCGTTGATGGAACACATTTGAAAGACAGATACAAGGGCCTCATGTTTGTTGCTGCTACTCAGGATGGTAATAAACAGATTTATCCGCTTGCATTTGGTGTTGGTGATAAGGAAAATAATGAATCCTGGCATTGGTTCTTGACTCAACTGAAGAAAGCATATGGTCATCCGAATGATCTTCTAATTGTATCAGGTATAAATGATATTTTTCAGCAAGTATCGTTTTTAATAATTCAAGTTGAGATAGTAGATCACTTTATTGTTTTTTGGTTAACAGATCGTCATGTCAGCATACAAAATGCCATCGAGGGAGTATTTCCAGGCGCTGCCCATGGGCTATGTTCATGGCACATGGAGTTGAACCTTCGTGCATATGGAGCCCGATTTGTGAGCTTGTATAAGAAAGCTGTCTATTCTTATACACGAGAAATGCACAAAAAGTACATGGATCAAATTAAAGTACTAAATAAGAAGGGCTGGAAGAAGCTGAGAAAAGCGAAGGTTAAAAGATGGGCTCGAAAGATGTAACAAAAGTTGGGTATTTTTGGGAAGTAAACTTGATGATTTACAAAATTTACACAGAGAAAATCCTAATGGGCAAATATTCGACAACACCAGATTACCCAATGTCTTGAATCTCCCATCATGCTTATTTGCAGCTCAACTGCAGTACTCCAATTTTACATTTTTCTGCCTCTCTTAAATTGGTCTGTATTTTAAAAAGTAATGAAATTCAAGTCGAATTAGTATTTGTTACATAAAAAACATGACCTTGGAAAAACAGAACAAACCCAACTTATTGAGCTATAACTAATCAACTAATCCACAATTGAAAAAAGAAAAGAAAATTAGCTATAATGTATATGAACATATTCGACATGCATAAATATATCCTCAGTTTAATGATCCAACATGCAGAAATATATTTTATTTTAGCCTGAAATTGTTAGTTGGACCCTCCAAGCTAAATTTATGGGTGTGTCATTGAATATCAGTGAAGTTCAACAACATTCGTATAAGCAATCAGACATAGCTGTCATAACTCATACACAATCCTCTTACTAATAACTTGACATGGTTCGGTTGCAAATTTGATACTTCCTACTCTCCTACTTGATGAAAAAATAGAGAGGACATGCATACGGTTTCAATTTCGTTGACATTGGATCGCTATGAGTAGAGTCAACAACATTTGACGACAATTGCTTCCAGGAACATAATGTATACTTACTTGTATTAAAGAAGCACCTTTGAGATTTTTAAGTCTTTCAAAAAAAAAGTAGATGCTCTCTCGCTGTCAATGTATCCCAAAGTAGGCTGCGAATAATTAACAAAAAGTTGAGTACATATTAACATAAAAACTCATAAAATGTAGTATTCATATGATAGAATTTTTTTTTTATGCACTTGATAAAATTTTTTTATCGTTACTAAGCCTATACCATCGTGATCAAGCAAACACCATCGTTATCTACACATCTACCCTCGTGATCTATACCCTAATTCATGAACAAGTTCCAGTCATCGATAGGCCTATCGTCGCCAATTTTTCCAACAACTGTCATTCTCCACTCTCCAACAAAACTCAAGGTATGTATAAGTGAAGACAACACTTACTTGTTTTCCTGCAGCCATTCTCCGACAAGCTGTCTCGCCGCCGCCACCTTCAGCCTCAATAGTGCCTATCGCGCCTCCCACCGCCTTCCTCCTCAACAGATTCGTATACGCCCACCACCACCGCCTTCTCTTTCGAAATCACGAACACCCGTCTTCCCCCTCCAAACCGTTGGGATGTTGCCGCCGCCTCCCTCCAAACCTTTGTGATGCTTGATTTCTCCTCCAGCCTCAATCACGAAGATACCACCACAAATCACGAAGAGCAATTCGGGAATTTGGAAGGTAATTTCGATGAATTATTTACTAGGGTTGGTTTGAGGTAATTTTGACTCCATTTTCCCCAATTGACTTCACCCTTGTTTTGTTGAATATAAGGGCATTTAGGTAAATTTTCCTTAAAATTGGGTAGAAAACTTGTTTTTTTAAGAGGTGGGTAAAAATTATTTTTTGTTGTAGATATTGGTTAGAAATGTCCCCCGCCCCATAAAACTAACCGATTATTCTCGAAGCAATCAAAACGAGAACAGAGAATGATTTTATTATTGATATCAAATCGAAGTTAATTCAAAGCGAAAAACCTCTAGTAGAACTTCGATTTTATGATTAAAGGAATAAAAGTAATATCAAATAGAGTAATCTTATATGAGATGTCTCACGAATTATTTTACGTGAGACGGTCAATTCATAAGTTACCCTTGACGATTTAAATTTAAATTTATATATAAAAGATTCGTTCCACACAATTTTTTGGAAGAAGACAGAGAAATGCAGAGTTTGGGCGCCTTTTATTTGAGCTTGCCGCCTTTCGTTTATTGATTCTTCAATAACTGTACATACCCGACCTTTTTCTAAATAAACCTCAGTTATAAACAAAATAGAAAATCCCAATTCCACCCTAATAAAGAGAAAGGGAAAGAAAAACGATTTTTTTAAAAATCTTTTTCCCTTACCTCTTTCTTCCTCCTTAGCTGTTTCTCCCACTTCCTCTTTGGAATAAAAATATAATATAAAACATCTCACAGATTGATTAGATGTGTGAAAAATAAAATGAAAAAAAGCTAAAAATTTATTATTATATTTTATTTTTTTATAAACTTTTAAATATTAAAGTTTCGAAATCTTCAATTTTCTTTTCAGTTATATGATAAATAAAAAACTCAAAGTAAATTTTCCTCTAGTTATTTCCATAATTCATTATAAAATACATGTTTAAAAATATTATCTAATTTTATTAATTAGTAGGTTTGGAACTTTTGTGAATATTGTAGATTACCGTACCTTTATTTTTCGGTAATATCAAACCTTAAATTGAAAAAAAAAAATTTAATTGAAATCCTTATTGAGAAAATTTAAAATCGGATTTAGAATTAAAAAATAAATTATAAATTGGATTTGTTATGAAAGGGTAAAATTGTGTTTCGATACGCATATAACAAGTATCACCCAAAGCAATTGGTTAAGTGATGTTTTAAACCAACAAATAGTAAAACTAATGACAGATTATATGAGTTTCAAACAAAACAAATGCTACGACACTTGAAATACCAGAATAATGTCGCTCAATCCATCTACTTTCGAAACCGTAGTCCCTTCCCGCTACATAACCTTCACACTCCCAATCGACCACCTCAACCTCCTCCGTCTCGCCGTCCTCGATTCCCCCTCCGCCGCCGCACCCTCCTTAACGGCCGCCATGTTGGTTCCGCCGGGCCGCGACTCGGACTGGATATTTTCCACTTTCTCCGGCCACCTGCAGCTCCTCCTCTCCTCCCCCACCACTCCGCCCCCTTCCCGCCTAATCCTCGTTGCTAATTTACCGTCCTACCCCCATCCCTCTCATTCAACATCCCTAGGACAAAACCTAGCCCCTCTGTTATTAGGTTTGACCCCCAAATCAGGATTTCTCGATGATGGTAAAATCCCCGAAGTGCCCATCTTGATTTATGAAGATGGGGTGCTTAAAAGTTCGATCTTGGAGATTTGTGAAGGGCCCTGTGTTGGACAAATGTTGGTTGAAAACGTTGAGTTAGAGAATGATGGGGTTAAGGAGTTTAGGAGGAGGTTGAGGTTTAAAAGAATGCCGAATTTCGTGCAATCCCAGATGAGAATTCATCCCAGAAAGGAGTCGTGTTTGGTGAATTTAGACAATGTGGAGTTTGAATTGGACAAAGGAGTGTTGGTTCAACCGTATTTGAGCCCTATGGTTGCTGGCATTTCTGTGATTAGTCGGTTCTTGGAGGGGCGAATGGAGGAGGGGTTAAGACCAAAAGCTTTGTGTTTAGGGGTAGGAGGAGGGGCATTGCTTGGATTTTTGAGTGTTCAGTTGAATTTTGAGGTTGTTGGTGTGGAGGAAGATGTTGTTGTATTAGAAGTAGCCAAGAGATATTTTGGGTTGGAACATGATGAGTTTATACATTTGTTTGCCGAAGATGGGATTGAATATGTTGAAAGGGTGTCTAAGAATGTAAATAAAGAGGATAAGTTTCATGTTGTCATGGTTGATTTGGATTCAAGTGATGTAATGGCGGGTGTTTGTGCACCACCATTGGAGTTTGCTAAGAAGTCTGTTCTTCTAGCAGTGAGAGAGGTTATTTGTGAGAATGGGATTATTGTTGTTAATGTGATTCCTTCGAGTAAGTCGTTTTATGAGAGGTTGATTTGTGAGTTTCATGAGGTTTTTGAGGAGCTTTATGAGATTGATGTTGGAAATGGAGAGAATTTTGTTTTCATTGCAACAAATTCAATGATTGGAAATGCTTTGAATGTCTATGAAAACGCCTTTTTGAATAAGTTGAAATCGTTTGTTTCAACAGCTTATATAGATTCCATCAGAAAAATCTCCAAAGACGGCTGATCATACATTATTTTCGAATAGTATACTGTAAGCTAGCAACTACTGATCCTTTAGTTGATCCGACTACTATTGTCTCGTGCAAAATGCATGGTATTGAGTTGTTCACCAGGCAAATGCAAGTGTAGCCAAAGATTACAGTGCCGTTTGGTAGAAATCCCATTTCATTGGGATGCTGAAAATATTGTAATCCTTCCTATGTAGGCCTTACATGGTGCCTAATCATGATCAATATGATGAGCAGCGATGGAGACATTTCTAGGTTACAATGGCAGTAATCATCTTTTTTCTGCACTGGATTCTGCCACTTGTCTACAAGAAATTAGGTGCAAGCTGTTAGAAGCTGATGCCAATAATTTCATGAAGGCTAGATGTGCTAACGGGTATACTAAGAGGTCTTCTGTCCAAAAACCAAGGGCAATGAAGTTTTATTTAAGTCCCAAGAGTATGAAATAAGGTATATGTTTTGGAGTGTGAGCTTCTATAACTTATAACTAGAATTTATAGGCATTCTCTGTATGGTCTGAATCATCAAATGTCACCTCCTATGGGTTAAAAAGACTCATACTTTACAGTGTTCTCGATCTTCTTTTGTCATAATACTTTTCAAAAAAATTATTTTCTCCAAGATTTGCTTTACTTTCTATACACTTTTGTCATGGTTACCTTTATATATACTTTGTTGTTGGATCAAGTCTGCATGTTCGTTTTGATGATAGCAACATAGTGGATGAACTCCTATGCTGCTTTCTTTAGTTATATACTTGTAACTTTAATCAAAATAACTTTGCCTTACAACATATCACCTTTTGTACTTCGATTATGTTGTTATTGAAATTGGCATATATGTTTCTTCATAATGAGTGCGATACATATTGTTCTCGGTATCCTATCTGTTTCTCTATGAGTTAGCCATCAATGTCATATAATTCAACACAGATCCAAGAGGTCCAATTTGCTATCTGTGGTTTGTAACTAGATTTAGAAAACGTAGAGCTCATGTACATGAACCTTTTGCTTTGATATTCTACTGAGCTTATTCTAACGTACACCGTTGCATTTTAACAGGGCATAATCAAGATTTCATGAAAGTCTTTCTGCATAATCAAGATTTTCTGGATTTGGGCTTATCATACTGATTGATGATAGCTTCTTTTTCAACTTGAGTCTGGTGCTATTTTTTGATGAACAACAACAATGGTGGCTGAAGTTCTTTACTAAACTGCATTGGAACTTTATCATTTTTTGGTTGGTAAAATGCAACTTTCGTTTTAGCCCTTTAACTTTTATGTTTGTTCCTTTGAGTTTGAGCCCTCTGTGCTTTATTTTTGTTCACATTGAGCAATTGTATGCTTGTATTGTTCTCTTATGCCATTGAACTTTTATTTTCTAACATTGATCCCTTTAAAAGTCTTTAATATGAACAAAAATTAATGTTTGAAGTTGAGTGGAATAAAATATGAAAGTCTAGCTTAAAAGTGCAATTTACTGTGTTGCATGAAAATTGAAAATGAAAGTATATCATGCCTTTCCCTTTTCTGAAAGTGCAGTTGGAGCCTTGGAGGTCCACTTTTCTTCTTTTGCTTATTTTATTTTACCCATTTTTTACCAAATCAATTTTTATTTTTGGGTTATGAGTTACTGATTGACTTCGAGATTTTTTTTCACAAAAAATCTACTCTATTTATTTTATGCATATAATTTATTTTGGTGTTTCTGGTTTTAATTATATTTAGAAACTAATATTATTTTTTAATTGCAGGATAACTTAAATTTGATTTTATGCAAATGTGATTTCTAGTTGTTTATATTGTCTCTCAATTCATAAGAATTTGTTCATTTCCGTGCTTATTATTAGTGACTATTTTGGATCCAATTGCATAGTTTTAATATTTACAATTATTGATTGCTATTTAAAATTGTAAATCTGTAATTGTTTATAAATTTTAAATAAAAGTGCATGTATAATTCAAGGCCAAATAGCCAAAAAAAATCCAAACATTTGCTCCCTTTTGTTATTTTAGCCCATCTTTAAAATTTGTCAATCTATCTATAATTTTATTAATTAGTTGCAATATGTATCCAAATTTTGAATCCAAGTTAAATGGATGAATTGTCACTTATGTGGGGCCACATAGATCAAGCTCTACTCCACATCATCATCATCTATATATCCAATTCATCTCTATCCAAACCCAAGTATAACGCAATTTAAATCATCTTTCAACCTGGAATCCTAATTTTATAAGACAAAAATTTATATACACATTGTGCATGGATCTATGATCCATGCACCACTTCCGATCCGACCCATCACGTGCACATACGCACCCGCACGTGTCTGCATGTGCCTCTAGGTTGCGGATAAAATCCGCCCAAACATGTTTTTAAGTGTCTGACCTTTACGTTATGTTAAACATACCTTTTAGTAGTGTTAGACATATTTTTTATGTTATGTTAACTATACTGTTTAGTTATGTTAGACATACCTTTTAGTTATGTTAGTCATACCTTTAGTGTTATGTTAAGTATATCTTTTAGTAATATTAGATATACATTTTAGTTATGTTAGACACATCTTTTGTAAGGTTAATTGTATTTTAACATTTTTTTTAGACAGACATGTTAATACCTTTTAGTTATATTAGACATACCTTTAATTATGTTAGTCATACCTTTTAATTATGTTAGTTGTACCTTTATATATATTACATAAATGTATGTTTATGTTGATTAAATGTATAAATAATCTCATATAAATGTATTAGTAATATCACATAAATGTAAATATCTACAACTGTGTCAAATTAGGGTTTATTGTGCCGAAATTAGAGTTTAGGATTTAGGGTTAAAGTATGAAATTTGGAAATAAAGATATCACTAATATAACATAAATGTATGACTAATATAATATAAAAGTATGTCTAACACAACATAAAGGTCAGAGTAAAAAAAAATGCGCGAAAGAAAAAGAAGAAAATGCACGGATTCGGGTCGGATTCATCCCGACTCGACCTGAGTGCATAGATCTAAGATCCATGCACTAGTTGCACACTAGTCCAACTCATTTTATAATGATCGTCTTTTCCACATATATAATTTGCACGTCTGGGCATTAATAATTAAGGCATTCACATGTGTTTTGGGTAACTAATTTGTGAGAAGATATGTAGAGGCTGGTTCTGATAAGGTGGTGGTGGCAACGTACGGAGGTGTCAAGCGATGGTGGCGGATCCGATGTTTTTCATCAGATAAAGCGGACTGGAAAGAGACCTGATTTGGGCAACACCAGAAGAGCAGTCATGACTTTAGAATGATGCTGGAAAATCGTAGGTGTTTGGTGGCTTTGTTATCCTGTAGCCATTCTTTTTCTATTTGTTAGTGTGTATTTCTATGGTTGCTTCATAGTGGATTGGTGGTGGTGAGCAGACATAGGCAGGGGAAAATCGGGCGATTGTTATCTTCAATGGTGGTTTGGTGGAAATAATTTCAATGTATTAAATAAAAAAGTAAAAAAGAAAAAGAATCAATCATATTCGGTGATGTATCACAAAATTATGCTTATGCATGTCATCTACAACTCATTTAATTTTGACGAAATTTTAAATTGATTAAAATTACAATTAGTTAACAAAATTATGGATAACTTAACAAATTTTAAAGGATTGACCAAAATAATGGGACTAAAGGCACAACACTATTTTTTAAGGGCACAACACAAATTTAAAAAATAAAAAAAAATTCCAATTTTATCCTTAGGGTTGGTTGTTGAACTAGTTCCATTCGGTCATTATAACCGAACGGCTTCAAGGTGTTCAGCCGTGGTGGTCGAACACTCTTCTATGTATTTGGCCAACCTGGGTCAAACGAAACTGATCCGATTCAATTGTTTGTTTTACCTTTTTTACTACGATTTTCACATATTTAACAAATTTGTGGAATGTTCGTCATTATATTGGTATTACAATCTTCAAAAAATTAAAAGATTTAACATAAAAAGGCAACCCGTTGGCCGAATGAAACTGACGTGGTTCAATTGTTTTTTATGTTTTTTATTACGATTTTCATATGATTTTCATACATTTAACAAATTTGTGGAAATGTTTGTCATTATGTTGACATTACAATCTTCAAAAAATTAAAAGAGTTAACATAAAAAAAAATGCAACCTGCCACCCGTCGTGTGCGCGCGCCCCGCGCCTACCACGACAAGTGACGGGTGCACGGTGCGTGCTACCACGATGGGTGATGGGTTGCGTTTTTTTTAATGTTAAATCTTTTAATTTTTTTTAAGATTGTAATGCCAACATAATGATGAGCATTCCACAAATTTGTTAAATATGTGAAAATCGTGTAAAAATCATAGCAAAAAACGTAAAAAACATTGAACCGGACCAGTTTCGTTCGGCTCCAATTGGCTGAACACGTAGAAGAGTGTTCGGCCACCACGACCGAACACCTTGAAGCCCGTTCGGTCATCTTGACCGAACACCTTGAAACCCGTTCGATCATAATGACCGAACGAAACTAGTTCAACAATTCTAAGAATAAAATTGAATTTTTTTTAAAAATTATGATGTGCCCTTAGAAAAGGGTGTTGTGCGTTCAGTCCCACCCATAACAAAAATGAGCAAAATTTTATTTTTCTTTAGGCTATTTAACCATAATTTAATTGCAGATGATTATCAATTGAGAGATTGTTTCCAAGCCCAAAGAAGAAGCCCCATAAATAAAACAGTAGACAATCTGGACCAGAAGATAACGTCTAAAACGGCCCATTACCAAAGCTCAGAGTCTGAGCCCCTGTAAGTAGTATTTAATTTCTTCCTTCAAAAATAAATAAAAATCTATAATCTATAATTTTTATTAAAAAATTGTTCACATGCCCACCTTGACATGTTTTAATGTCTATTATTGATATCATATTCTTTTCAATATTAATTTAAAATTAATGATTTTGTCAGATTTATGATAAATCAACAACTAACATGTTAATATTTGTTCTGGGTATGAGAGTAGACCTGAATTTTAATTATATTAAGTTTTTTTTAACACTTTTATGTTATTATATATAGGGTTATTATCAATTTGCTATTTGAACTATTATAATTTGTTTCCATTGGGTAACTAAATTCAAAATATTTTCCAATCAATAGGCATTGTCTTCGAAAATTTTGAATTACTACCCGAACTTTATTTTAGTCATATTTTCTATAAAAAACAACCATTAAAAAACTAAAAAATGCAATCCATCAATCCAAATGCTGAGTCGTACACACATTTGGCTCCATTTGAAGCCAAATTATAACACTAAGTTAATCTAATGATTCTTGTTCGATTTGAATTTGGATCGAACAAAAATCGTTCAAAACCCTAAAAATAATTTTTATTCAATTCATGCTCGGACTAAATGAAAATCATGAAGTCGACTTAAAGTTATAATTTGGTTTTGAATAAGGGTCATTTTAGCATATGACTCATACATTTTTTTATTGATATATGAGGTGAGTTGTATTTTTGAGTTTTTCATCGGACTTTTGATTGAACAATATGTTAAAAACTGAATTTGCGTACCAATATAAAAAATTTAAAGAGAATGATTAGTAATTGTGAACATTTTAATTTACAATCAACCAGAAAAAAAAAACACCTCCTATGCTGGTAACAAATTGATATTAATCCTTAAATATATACTTATGCTCATATTAACTTTATTTTTGACAAAATTTCATGCCTTGCAACATGCACTGTAGTCTTTTATAAGGGTCCGACTATCCACACCTCATGACCTTCTAAACACATCTCAATTTCTAAACACACCCACGATTAAATCTACTTCATTAAAAATATTCTAAACACACCCCGTCACATTACAATAATACTCTTGACTTTTTAAATTTTGAAAATAACACCTAAAATATACACATATACTAACCACACCCCAACATATCAAAAAACACCCCAAAAATCATTCACTCTCCATACAAAACCCTAACACCTACAGACGCTTTACGCCCAATCATTCCACCAAATTTGCAAGGAAGAAGAACCCTAACCTCTCAAATTCAAATTTGATTGAAGAAATTGTTCGACCTAAGATCAAACAAGTTTGTGTGAGTTCGATTTCGACCCCAATTACCTACAATGGATCCTTACCAAGAAGAACAAGTTTCAAGTAAGTTTGCAATGTTCTCTACAATGCTTTTGAATTTATTTAGTTAAATTTGTGCCTTTGTTGTTTGAAATAGAAGAAGATTCATTAGGAATCATGTTTAGGATGTGTTATAGGCGAAAACATGTATAGTTGTGGTAGAATTTCGAAAAACAAAATGAAATCGTAATATATAATTTTTGGTTTTTAGACGCAGTCGGTTCGACCTTGGTTGACCGACTTTTATGCAATGTGTTCGACTTATAGTCGAACAGACTATGGTTTGTTCGACCGGTTGTCGAACAGTCCGTGTTATGTTCGACTGGTTGTCGAACAAGAAATGAAGTGTTCGACAACTGGTCGAACACAGTGTATACAATTCAACCATAAATCGAACACAGATTGAAGTGTTTAAACTATAGTCGAACATAACACAGCATGTTCGACCGACATTGGTCGAATAGACCTTTTCTGAAGCCTTTTCAAATCTTTACATACGTACTCAATTCTTTATGTTTTTTTATATTTCTTTCACTAATAAAGTTTTGATAAATATTGCAGGAGAGGATGTTGTTTATCAAAAGAGGAGGATGAGACCTACTGCCTCTAATAGAAGATGTCGGAATGAGGAGTCCTCGACGACCGAAGAACCAATTGCTTCTTCTTCTGGTCTTCAATTGATGGAGTATATAGCATCTAAAAAAATCAACAATCAAAATAAATAAATCCTTAACAAATAATATTTAATTTTGAATATGAAAAAATATATAGAAAATTCATACATTTTCAACATCGAATTCAACATGCTTAAATTTTGAAAATAGATTGGACTCCTTCATTAACAAAATTTAAGGTTAATAACAAAAAATGAAATTATTAAGTTATGAAGATTAGCATGTATCGAAATAGAAGTAGAACATCGAGCTTACTTGAGTTTCATTGCAAGACGCATCAAAACGGTGCAATAGTCTTAGGGTTTAACAGAAACAACAAATGAACCCCTATAAATAATGGTTGATCACCCCTTATTAAAACCTTGAATAGAATACGTCTATTAACCAAAGCTTTAACATGAGTTGGCACGTTGCATCCACAGATAACTTCAACGTAACATAAACATATTTTATATATATAATTTTATATCTTGTATTTAAACTCGGCGTAATATTATTAAAAGAACAATGAATTGTCCTTTCAAAACATTAGTTTTCTAATTACCTAAAATACATTAATGATATGTTATAGTGGTGCCCGGTTTAACCGAACCGCCGGTTTCGGTTCCGAACCGGCGGTTTGGAAAATCGGGGGAGGTCTAACCAGAACCGAACCGGGGTATGTTCGGTTCCAGTTTGTAACCGGCTGTGGGACTGCCGGTTTCGGTTTGAACCGGCCGGTTTTCCTGTTTTTCTTTTTTTTTTTAATTTTTTTTATTGTTTAACTCAAATTTTTTCAATCATATAATATGACAATATAAAACAATGTATCTATGTTAAAAAATAAACAACTTTGTATAAATATCAAAAAAATTACAACTTACAAAGTACAAACATCAAACTTTTAAGTTTGAATTAAAAAAAATTACAACTTACAAACAACAAACTTCTAAGTTTGAATTTAAAAAAAAATTACAACTTACAAACAACAAAAAATTACAACTTACAAACAATTAAAAAAAATTACAACTTACAAATTACAAATTGAAAGAGGAAAAAATATTGAAAGAGCTTGAGTTTTATTCTAAGTTTGAAAGTCACTTTCAAACTTAGAATGAAATTGCCTACGTATCCCTAAATTGAATTAGAGAATCAAAGCTCACGTAGTTCTTACTTCTCTTAATTGTAATGAGCAAAGAATGTTGTGTGATAGATGGTGTGTCTCAAAGAAAGGAGAACATAATAAGACGTGCATCTAAGACACATCTTATTATCTACTCCTTTCTTTGAGACACACCATCTACTACACAACACTATAATACATTCGTAATAATTCGGTTAGGCCATCTTCTCTAATCCTAGGATCTAATAATTTAGCTATTAAAAATAAATCGGGAAGTTCGAAAAAATATTTTAACCATTTTGCTTTAATGGCTATAATAGTATCACATAAAATAGGACATGTAGAATATTCATTCAAAATTAAAGCAATTTTTACACAATGATAAGGCTAATGGAGAAGTAAGATAATAAGTGCCACTTAATTCTCTAGTGGCTTCTTTAAAAAAAATAATAGTTGAATTAAATTAATGCTTCTTAAAAAAAATAATAGTTGAATTAAATTAATACATGCATCCCAAGAGTTGTTATACAAATATACATATTCATGTGGGTTTTCTTGATAAAATTGAATTAACATTTCTTTATAATTATAAAAATCTTGAAGCATATAATATGTTGAATTCCATCTATGTTTTACGTCCAACACAAATTTCTTAACTTCCATTCCATTATTTTTACAAAATCGGGCCCATTTTTTTATGTCATATCGTTGATTTAGCAATTTCATGAATTGCATCCTTAATAGGTTTAATTTAATCATGCAAAGCAGTTAGACCATCTTGTACACATAAATTCAAATAATGAGGTACACAACGAATATGAAAAAACTTACCATTTATTGGAGGCCTACAAAATTCTATTAATGTAGGCATACTAGCGGTGTTAGGAGTGACATTATCAAAACCAATCAAAATTGTTTTTGTAACTATATCATATTCATTAACAATTTTTATTATTTTTCTACTAATTGCTACGGAACTATGTTTTTCATCAAATTTGGCATAGACAATTAATCGTTTTTGCATATGTCATGCATCATCTATCCAATGACATGTTACTCCTAAATAATCATGGTTTCCGTAAGGATCTTTCCACACATCATAATAAATAGATGCTCGTTGTGTTAAATTTTTTAATTCTTGAATTAAAGCAAATTTATATTCGCCCACAATTTTTTCTATGTCATGTGTAACGGTATTCCTAGATATTTTTCTACTAGCGGGTTGTAAATATTGACTAGTATATTCTTCAAAATCATCGTCGGTTGGAAATTGAAAAAGAAGAAGTTTTTTAGCAACAAATTCGGCTACTCATCTCCTATGATTTAATTGACTAAATTTAAAAAGGAAAGAAGGGTCGTTACCATCGGTTCCCAAACTGGAACCGGTATTTTGTCGAGGAAGATGGGTTTGAGAGCGGTCATTACCCATCTTGTCCGGATGCTTCTTTATCATGTGGTTGTTGAACGTTCTGTAGCCCCCTCCGTGCTTGAATTTGTAGCTTTTTCCACAGTAGTTGCACGTCATCGTGTAGTCCACATTCAAATTTGATACTTTCTCATTTTTAAAGTGTATGGAGAAAATATCACTTCGAAGTGTCGAAGCGGATCGGCTACGTGTGTCACTCTCTTAAGTTGGCCTCCTCGCCATCTCCTCTTCCTCTTCTTGCTCAACAAAGGCGGCGGCGGTATTAGGTCCGAGAGCTTCCTCCAAATTGGTGTACTCCTCACTCCAATGAGAGTGAGGAGTTTATTGATCGATAATTTCATCAAGTTGAACATTGTTTGGTGGTGGCATAGGCTCATTTCCTCTTCGAGAAGAACCAGCGGACCTCTTCGAGACATTTTCGATCGAGAAAAAGTAAATATAATTAAAATTGTTGAATCGAAACTTGAGAATTGAGAGAGAAGTGTTGGAATGGTGTGAGAAAATGAATGAGGGAGGGGGTATTTATAGAAAAATGTGGAAAAAAAATAAATTCCGACCGGTTCGAACCGTCGGTTTCAAACGGTCATGAAATCTCGACTGTTGATCTGTAACGGTCGAGCGATCCTGGCCCTCTATGTGTCCCTTTTCAAATAAAAAAAAATTGCGCGCGAACTGGCGGTTTCGAACCGTCGGTTCCCGCCACAACGACTACTTTTCGTTGGATCTCTGGCGAACACGTGTCGATTCCTTGATTTTTCAAAATAAAATAAAAATACCGAAAACCGGTGGTTTTCGGTTTCTAATACCCCTAACCGAAACCGAACCGGTTGAAACCGGTTCACAGTTTCGGTTTGTAATCGGAGCTGGGTCAACGGTTCGGGAACTGTTGACCGCCAGTTTCGAACCGGCCGATTCCGATTTTTCCGAACCGTTGGGCACCACTAATATATTATAAAAAGATATCAAACCATAAACATGTGCATAACTACATATGTATCAAAATTCAAAATCTTTATATAAGAATAATGTATGTATATACCAAAATATCATGTATTTATATGAAATATAATTAGAAAAAATTTAATGTGAACGTGTATTGCAATAATTCCATATAGTTTATTCATTTAATTATTCATATATTTGAAAACTCAAATAGGTATATATGATATACTCTACATTTATATGTGTGTGTATATATATATTAATTATATAATTATTATTTTATGATCAATAATATTGATTTTGAAAAACAAACTATAGTGAACTTATATGTGTATTTGAAAAAATTGTTCAAAAGACAAGATATTTAATTGATACGTATACTTCTTTTTATTATATACATATCAATTAATATTTCTTGCCATATATATCATTGAAAATATTTGTCAGCAAAGTTAGATTATTATATATCATATATATTTATTATACAAAAGTAATATTTTTAGAAATTTACAATAAACTCAATTAATATAAAAAAATAAAATATAAAATTTGATGAAATTTCTGTTATTAGAAAATGAAAATAGACAGAAAATTTTTGGCATTTCTATTTTTAGGGATAATTGTTATTATATATATATATATATATATATATATATATATATATATATATATATTATTTCTCCTATAAACCGAATTGACAGTTCTACTCCTGTGGAAACACCGAGATGCCTGAGGGTTGTAATAGAGGATAAGGACAAAGAGAAGTAGACTGTAGAACCTGGAACGCGATTACAACTCCTCCTCGTTCGAAATCAATTGGAGCTCATCGCCGCTGCCGCCGCAGGTTCGCCGCTAATACCTCTCTCTCTCTCTCTCTCACACAGAGAACAGTTTTGTCAATTGACGATTCAGTGCCCTAATTTAATGATTTCAAATTTTAAAAGTTTTATAATAGCGAAGGGGTTTAAGAAGAAGAGGAGTTTTACATCGAGGAACAGAGCAACACCAAAATGGCGCGGAAGAAAGGGAGCAGAGGAGGAGTTGGAGGAGAAGATGCAGAGGAGGAACTTACTCGTGTGCCCCTACAAGCCATCCTCTTGGCCGATAGCTTTGCCACTCTCTTCCGCCCAATCACCCTCGAACGCTCTAAAGTACTGCTCTTCGCAATGTTTTGTTTAATCTCAAATTGATCATTGGAATTCGTTAATTGTGAGTTGAATACGGGAAGAACTGTCGCTTGATTTCCTTTTTAGATGAATATACGTTATTGGTTTATAATTGTTTCGTAATTGTTTGGAGAAAATTTATCTGGATTTCATTCTAGAATGTTTATATCTTACGGTGAAGTTTGTGTGCTTGTTAGTTTGGGCACGATTTGTGATTTCTGTTCTATCTTTGAAGGTACTGTTACCACTGGTTAATGTGCCTATGATTGACTATACCTTGGAGTGGCTTGAATCTGCTGGAGTTGAAGAAGTTTTTGTCTTCTGCTGTGCTCATTCTAAGCAAGTGATTGACTATCTGGAAAATTCTGACTGGTTTGGTCAACCAAAGTTTTCAGTCACTACAATTGAATCACACAATGCCACGAGTGCTGGAGATGCTTTGCGATTGATATATGAAAGGCATGTGGTGAGTGGTTCTCACTGCTTCTAACTTTGATTTTGTAATTTTCTGTTATGCGTTTTGCTACATCATATTCTTGTTATGATTCTTATTTTAGTTTTGAGAGAAAATCCTGAACTAAAGTTTGGCTAGTTTTGACTTGCTTAAGAAATTATTATGTTCTCCTAGTTCATACCAATTCCTTTTTGTTGTATTCTTGCTTTTTCTAGTTGTTCTGAGTTTATAGATTTATAATGGATATGAAGGCATGGAGCAAGATCTACTAAGCCCCTGTGTCATTGGGCATTTGCCGAAGTGACTGATACTCTGTATTGACATTGGTAACTTGGCCATTATTTGAACAACTCAATGCGGAAGATTTAATAGGAATCACGAGGGGTTGACCTTTTCCCTTCCTGTTCAGTTTTTGCTGGAGGGAAAGCAGTCCATCGCCAACAGTATTAAAATTTCATTTGTACTCAGGAGTATCTTTGGCCTATTCTAGTTGGAGATGTAACCAAGTACATAAGACAATATTTTATGCCAACACTACATTTGCATCATCTTCTTTTGGTTCTATTGCAATTGATGGATTTGGAGCTATGGATTTAAAATCCTTAATACCAAATCCCTCTAAACTATTAGGTTGGATATATTTTGAATCCTTAAATTTTTATCTCATGGTTGTCATGTATTTGAAATCCATCTAAAATGGAGTCATTTGAAATATTTTCTAAAATCGAATATTCTTCCATCCAAATGCAAAACTTAGCTGTATGTTTTAGTCTTAATTTAATGCGACAAATGTTTTTCTACAGATATATAGTCTTTTGCTGTCTTTGAGTGCAAAACACATGAAGCTAACTTTGCTTGCTTCTTTTTGAAGATACGTGGAGATTTCATTCTTGTCACTGGAGACACTGTCAGCAATATGTCGCTAACACAGGCGCTTAAAGAACACAAGGAGAGAAGGAAAAAAGATAGCAATGCTGTAATGACTATGGTAATTAAACAGTCAAAGCCATCTCCAATAACTCATCTATCGCGTCTAGGAACCGAGGAGTTGTTTATGGCAATTGATCCTGAGACCAAGGAGCTCCTGTATTATGAAGATAAGGCTGATACTTCGAAAGGGATTATTGCTTTGGACAAGACATTATTGATTGATAATTCATCCATATGTCTTCACAATGATAAGCAGGTTCTTGTCTTTGTTTAGCCTTATCTTTCTGCATTTAACTGAGCAAACTGCAAAAGTACATCTAAAGGAATTAAGGAAAGAGAAGAAGGGTTATTCCCGTCCAAGAATTTGAATGTCTATATTCTTTTTATTTGGCAGTTCTCTCTTAATCCTTGCTTATCATAACAGGCTAATCGAGAAACATGTCCTGTCTCAAAATATTTAAACTGTTGTGCAAATGGTTAATTAGTAATGTGATAAAAGGAGTCAAACTCCCGGCATGAAACAGGCCTGATAATAGAGAAATGTGGTGGTTATGATTTCTAATTCTGAATCAACAGAAACTATAAGCATTAGTTGTCCCTATATATAGTCTGCTTGTCCTTGCTGTCCAGGTTATCAAAGGTGTTTCACCAGTTGTAGGCTTGTAGCACATTAGGAAGACATAACTTCATTTGCAGCTTAGGGATTTATGATGCTACTAGAAATAACACCAAAGCACCATCTAACAATATATCTCTGTTCTTGATGGGAAGTCCTTATATGTTCAACTTTTGATATATGTATGCAGGCCCTGTTGCTTGTGATTACTTAAACACTCTTTTTGGCTTATACCACAATATAAATATTGACTCTCAATTTAGATGTTCCAGAAACTTGTATAATCATGACACTCAGAGTTGTGTCTATGTTCACTGCAGGATTGCTATATTGACATATGCTCCCAAGAGGTTCTTAGTCTTTTCACAGACAATTTTGACTATCAGCATTTGCGTCGTCATTTTGTTAAGGGATTACTTGTTGATGATGTAAGTGTTCATGTATTAAAAGGACATCTTTTGGTTATGTTTAGAATCTGATTCTTTCACACAATATCTTTTCTTAGCACTTAAAATTCTGGATGAACTTACCTCATCATTATGATACAACCTTTAATCATCCTACAATTAACAAAGCCCAAATGTGCATCTGTCTGAATTTTCTAGCATATGCACATGTGTGAGAGAGAGCTTCAGATGTATGGTCTGTTCTGAATCTTCTGATTTCTTGAGCTAGTGATTTGTGATGATTTGTTGCTTTTTAGGTAATGAAAAGATTTTCATTTTTGAAGGGATCAGAGGAAGTGTTTAGTATGAGTAATTTGTAAATTGTCATGACTGTCACTTTGTCTAATTAAACCAAACACACATGCACACAATCCCCCCCCCCCCTCTTTACTTTATATAATGAATGATTCATGCATTCTCAAAAGGACACCATAAGAACTTTCAACGTTGTTTAGAGGTGATTTTTTTTTTTTTATAAATATTTTATAAGAAAAAGAAACACAGTTGCCATTTTCATCAATCTCTAGAAGCCAGCAGCCACAGTTATTAGATGCGGCATGTTCTACCCCTGACCTAGTTTGGAATCAGAAAGTTCTAATTGTGCAGGCTCTAGATGTGATATTTATCATTGTCATTGTCTTCTTGCTTCTCTTTGATGAGGTGCTATGGCTTTCTCTGTCCAGTTTTGTAGTTTATCTTGGTTTGCTGTAATAGTACTTTAGTTTCCATGCCCGTCATTTTCTTTGATTTTATTTTCCCATTTCATTTTATTCCTTTTGTTGTAAGCTTGTCCTCATCACTGCTATTAAGACCTGTTGCGCCCTAGATCTGTTTATTGTTGGTCATCTCAGGCCATTTTCTTTTTTTTTTTGAGCCAAGTTCTGTTGCTGCTCATTTTACTACAAACATCGTGCTCATAATCCCTCCTTTATTGCTATCTTGACAGAGCACTATGCTTTTTGCTGCAATTGTTTTCTTTAGAAGGTTTACCTTATGAGATTACTCAGCAAGTTTCTAAGCCTGTTGCGTTAACTTCAGTCAGTTTGCCCTTTAAATTCATTGGGATCTGTTAGGTTGTTTCTGTATTTTTGTTCTTCATGTTTAGGCCTGAAAGTTAAGTTTTGCCCTCCTTGTGCTGGGTGTACAGTATTTCATATGCTTGGGAAAGTTCATTTTGTGGCCTTGGCCAGATCTTAGCTCAACTGAAAGCCATTTTTTTTTCACAATAGTGTATTAACAAACTTATGGAGCTAAGCCAAATTTGTTGATGAGGTGAGCATGGTTTGGTAGTTGCCTTTAGTGGTCTTAGCTTGCAATTTTCTAGCTGTCATGTTGTAATTGTTTTGGGCAATTCTTTCTTGTTATTGCTTTGTGCTGTAGCCATTATAGTACTGTCTTTGTTGGCTATCTTGTGCCAGTTTTGGCCACTCTAGTAGCTGTAGGTGTTGTGCAGTTGTTAAAGTCAGATTTATCTCAATGACGACCCATTCTAGTTGCCTTTTCACCTTACCACAGTCTTTTTATCTAATTATCTTGTTCTTTGCTCAGATTATGGGTTACAAAATTTTTACCCATGAAATTCATTCAAGTTATGCAGCAAGGATTGATAATTATCGGAGCTATGACACCATTAGTAAAGATATAATACATAGATGGACTTATCCGTTAGTGCCCGACATTCAGTTTTTGGAAAATTGTCCAACAAAGCTTGAAAGACAGGGAACTTATCGAGCATCAGGTAAAAAAACTGTGAAATTCATTCTATGCTATTCTTTAGCTGCTGTATTGAGATTGCTTGGTACATGAATTTCTGTATAAATACACCTTCATTTTTGGACAAAGATCTAGTCATGGTGTCGTGGAAGAATGATTTTTAATTTTGTTTGGAAAACGATTCTACTTGTACAGTGAAGGAAACTCCATGCATTTATCTCCTGTTAAATTTCAATCAGCTGTATATGAATGTGTTCAATGGTTCGTAATGAGATAATAAATCTCTAACTTGGTGATGTATATTTCATATAGAGAATACCATATTGCAAACTTGAAGAAGTAAATTGGACCATCTGGTGCTTTTCTCTTACAAGGAAATCCATATGAAATGGAGTATTTGATATTATAAAATTTTTCTTTCATGATCTGGTGAAAGTTATGAAAGCATCGATATAACTTCATTAATCATACAGAATATATTAAAGATAAAGCTTCTGAACCATAAATATATTGTCTTTTTTTCATAGATGGAAAAGAAGCGTGCTCTTTTATTAACTAAATAAATTTGTATTGGAGTTGTCTTCTTTTAGAGACTTGGATCGACTGGTATAGCCTTGTTTTGTCCAATGATCATGACTTTTCTTGATTTCATTATCTATACATCCTTGTTGATGGCTACAAACGCAAGTTGGTTTGGAATATTAGTTTTTAGCCATAGAAATTATCTGAATGTCTTTCTATGGCTGCTCTTTATGTCATTGGTGGTAAAGACTTAATGGATTACTTCCTTTAGACACTCCAGCTAATGTTCTTACCTTGATTTTACAGACGTAGGACTATCACGTTCGGCAAAGATTGGCCCTTTTACTGTTATTGGTAGTGGCACCACCATCGGAAACTACACAGAAGTGTCAAATTCTGTCATCGGTGAAGGTTGTACAATTGGATCAAATGTTTCAATTGACGGGTGCTACATTTGGAACAATGTTACCATTGAGGATGGCTGTAAGTTAAAGCATGCAATTGTGTGTGATGGGGTGATTATGAAATCTAGAGCAGTTCTTGAAGCTGGTGTTGTTTTATCTTTCAAGGTATTCATTTGTATTCATTATTTAAGTGCCTGAGTGTATTGACTATCCTTTTCTTTAGATATTGTCCCTTCTTTTATTGCAGTACATATTAGTCATTTAATTTTGTTTTTCGACTTGTATGTAAGTTTACGGTGATAACTAGTTATCAGTTTTATGAGACATCAGATAAGTTTTAATAGATGAAACTTTTGTTTGACTGGATTTCGTAATAACGATTTGAAAAGAAAAATCTAATCTCTGTAGTTGCTTCCCTGTTAGAGATAATAATTTTAGATGGGACCCCAACTTGCTAGGACCATAATTTAGTAGTCTTTATCTTATGAAGTCATAAATGTATATGTGGTTACATTTTTGTTGTTAAGATATTATTGTTTTCATTGCCAGTGCAAGACTCGTAACTAAGTTCAGGACCAGATGAAAAAAACAATTGTATTCCACTGTGGAAGAGGGAAGGTAACTTGCAACGAGCACCAAATCATGCTACAAGTCATTACTATCATTGCCTTTTTCTAGGTTTTAAAAAGCAGAACCTTGTCATGTACTCAGAATACCATGCTTTGCAACACTCCAGGCCATGGTCATGTGATGTGTGTTTATATATTTTTTTTGCCAAATTCATAGTTACGTTGTGACACCAGTCTTACAAACATGAGCGTCTCTGAATTTTGCTGTCTGTCTATCTATACTTGCACAAATATATCCACATAGCATATGATGATTGATTCAGTCTTAGGATGTAATTGTGACTTATAGTTTGTTTGTTAGACTCTAGCTCCCCTATGATCTTATATAATGAAGCTGTGCAGGTCATAATTGGACAGAATTTCGTTGTGCCTGCTTACTCAAAGGTTTCTCTACTTCAACAGCCTGTCAAACAAGACAGTGATGAAGAGCTGGAATATGCGGATAACAACAGTGGAAACATAGAAATTGCATGTAACTTCTGAAACCTGACATTTCCAAGTTTGAGGCCAGCAGTGTTGCTTATTTTCTGTGGAGTTAATATATGAGAGTTTTTATGCATTATGAAGGGATTTCATCCTCGAAATATATCTTTTAATCCTGACAGAGGCAGTAAATGAATGCACTTTGTTTTCATCATTTACGGTTTACCTATTTTTGGATCACGGCTTTTGAAATGTCAATGCAATAGAATACTAAAAGATGCTCTGCATATCATTTTCTGGGAGGAAGACTAATAATCATGACTACCCTTTTTCTAGTTCTAGATAATTTGTTCTGGTTGACTGCCTTTTAACTTTTAGCTTTCTGCATATCATCAGCTGTATATTTGTGTTATAAAAGTATATTCGCCTGACCTGTCTCTTATTATATGGTTTTTTGATATGCAGCAATATCTAATTCACCTGAGAAGTTGGAGGAGGAATTAATGACTGAGTTATCTGATTCACAACAGGCTGTGTCTGAGGTCCATTTTTTTCCTCTTCACTTTTATTCTTTGAATTAAATAAGTTTAAGCAGCTGAAGTTGGTCTTAATCTTTTGTGTTAATGGGTAGTTTGGTTGAGTTCTGCACACCATTGACGGGATAAAAAAGATAAAAAATATCACATCCAAACTTTACTTGAATATCAAACTCTGTGGTATATTCAGAGCTGAGTTTCAAAAATTGCTTCCATTGAGCTGTTGTTGCTAGCTTTTTTGTGTAGAGAAGACCAATCTTCATGAGTCTTGATCTGTTGAATATCTTACATACAGAATATGATTTATATAGTTAATTCCACGTGATGGGATTAATGCTTAGTTATTGACATATTGTAGTTGTAGTTGTTTAAAACCTAGCATATGAATTGAATTTAGAAACCCCAATAACTATAAATTTGAATAGAGAGAGTCTAAATATCTGTCTTATGTGGTCATCTCTCACATCTACGGTGAAGGTAACATGACTGCAGACAAGCTTGCAAACATAAAGATACTTCTTATTCCAACCAGAAAAATGGCAAAAGGATTATGAACTGCCAAGCTTCAAATATTCGCATATTAGAAACTTCTTTTATATAATACTCACAGCATTAATTTCCTGCTAGATATGTTGTGAAAGTTTGAAGAATGGACCATTATGTTCTTTAGTTCACATCTACTTTGTGGATTCCATTGGTTCACTCAAGGGTACTGGTATGTGTTTCCTTGCAAAAAGTATGGAATGCTAGGGATGGATGTGTTGAGATTACGTCATGTAATATTGGCCAAATCGATTCGTATCGATATACATTAGTTATAGCATTAAACGGGACTGATATTTAAATGATATCATGATATGAGCCTGTATTGGAGGATTGGTCTATGTATGCTGTCTAACTTATAACTAATTAACCAGGTTGGGAATGGTGGGGTTGGTTTCATTTGGTCAGTTGGTGAGGGAGGTCATGGAGAAGAATGGAGGCATTCAGTGGCGCCAATACCTGCTGACCGACTTGTTGAAATAATCAAAACTGGAACTGATGAACTGGAGATAACAAATGAAGATGGCACCATTCTTCCACCTTCAGGAGAGCTGGAACCTGATTCTCTTATTGATTCTGATGAAGATGTCAAAGATGATTATGCCCATTTCGAGAGTGAGGTGCATGCTCATGATGATGCTTAGTATAATTGAGTGGTGTTTGAATCCTAATGTGATTTTTGTTTTTACTTCTTATGGCAGGTTGAAGCAACTTTTCTAAGGGCTGTGCATGAAAATGTCAAAGAAGATCATATAATACTAGAAGTAAATTCGCTGCGGTATGATGTTTTCTTCTTTTCCATGCCTTATTTTTTAAAATGTTGTTTTGAGAGAATTTTCTCCATTTTGGCTTCATGATTTGTTTGCTAAAAACAATGGTGCCTAGTTCTAAGAACATAGGACCAATGATGATAACTCAATGATGAGATAATTGCAAATGCTTAGCCTACATATTTCACTAACTGAATTATGTTACAGCTATGTAATGTAATTTTGTTATTCAGTGCAACTTTATTCACAATATTCTATGATGTTAAACAAGAGCTCTTAAAAGTTATCTTCATGGTAGTTGGCTTATTTTTTGCAACATTAAACTAAGCTTTCCTTCATGTTTTACCTTTTACCTTATTCACTCTCAGCATTTACAGACTCGTCCCTGATTGGATATCTTTTATGGTACTATTTTAACATGTTCTCCACTCTAGAACCCTAGTCCTTAGACTCCTTTTTTTTTTTTTTTTCCCTCTCTCTACAGAAAAACTAGATAAACACTGATAGAGCTTATCTAATGTCTAAGTTATTATTTGTGTCATATCCTATAAAGTTTAATTCTTTTCTCTTTATGCTTCAGGTTGTCATACAATCTGGCTTCTTCTGATTGTGCTGGTGCGTTATTCTATGCGATGATGAAGTTGGCATTGGATACTCCACGTGATTCATCTGGTAATCATCTCAATTTTGTGAATCTTTCCGTTCCTGTTGACATCTATTTGCTGTGAAACCTTTTGTCTTTTGTTGGAAAATGAAGAAATGAACTACTTTTGCAATATGTGTAAAGGTTATTTTCACAAGCTTGAATTGATGCAATGTTTATTTGAGTTGTCCATAAGCAAGTCTTCAGAATGTTCGGCTTCAAAATGTGTTCAATCTCAGATAAACCTCTGTTACAGACTGGATGCTCTAGGAGATGGGCTTCTGTTTCTTGCTCATTTGCTAAAACTTTTCTCTAATAGTTCTCATACCTTGGTTCTTTTTCTTTGAGAATTTATATAAGAGGGATAAACGTCGCAAGTCCCAATTGGTAAATCCTTAAATTACTGATTTCGCCTTTCTAACCAAAGTTCTGTGAGTGAAATTTATTCTAGCTGGAACGAACCATTTATTCTCTGCTTCTTTGCAATGTGAAACAATAATGAAGAATGCGGAAGACTATTTGGGGTCCAACACATATTGGCAATTACATTCATATATTTTTGTTTACAAGGCATGTGTTCACATGAGTTTATGGTGTGGTAATGGAACTTATTGCTTTAACATCTCTTGCAAGCAGTTGGGGGTGACTCCTTTTCTATGGCATTCACTTTATTATGAGAAGTTTTAGGGATCTTAGATGTAGTGGATCTTTAACATTGAAAAAGATTATTTCTTGGGCCTTCACCTCTATCTGTGATATGTTATATGCATTTTGGGTAAGTGCAGTATTTGATATACCAAAGGGGCTTAACTTGGGTTCGGTTATGGATGACACACCATGTCCAAATTACATAATTTTTTTTTGACAAGATACTTATAGGACTCAAAGATGAAATTAGGGCAAAATAAGAACTGAATATCATGATAATCCATAAACAAGGTAGAATGGGTTTACACTTTGAGAGGTAAACCGAATCTCTCCTGAAAAATCTTTATTAACCAGAATTTAACAATTCTCAGCTTAAAATATAAATGATTGCTATTCAAAATCCTAATAAAACAAAATATGACAAAAGACTATTTTGTCCTTGCATTCTTAAGCTTGTGTCTATTATAAGTTTTTAAGGCACTAGGCCTAATTTTACTTCCCCAACAGGTACCTAGAGTGTACTTTGAAAAATTAAAAAGATATCAAAGAGTACTTTAAAGTCCCTGAGGGGGTGTTTGGAAGGGTTTTAAGTCGGTTTGGAGAAATTTTGAGGGTGTCTTGCTCGCTGTTTTTCTGTTAATCATCTACCACTCTGCAAAATTATTGTCATTCAAGTCATCGTTATTTATTTTTCTTTAGTAGTGTTTTGTGTAGTTTTGATGTTGAGTTTTTGTCCTTTTGTTGAATTTGTGACTTAAGCTTGAAGCATATTTCTATGTTTTCTCTTGGTCAATTGTTAAAAGTTGGGTATTATGGTTATGATGTGCTCAATCTAAATATACCTGCTTAAAGATTGACTAGTGAATCATATTCACTCAAACTGGAGAATTGGTTGCATGGATCATATCTACTGCTAATTAATAAACTCCCTGGAATGTACCCAATTGTGTACTTCATGAAAATATAGATGATGATGATGATGATGATGATGATGATTGAGTGAATGTTTATTCTTTAACAATTTGGATTTAGGAGTTGTCCAGTCTTTTCCTTCACGATATTAATGAAGAATTTAATTGCTTTCTTGTAGGTGACCTTGTTAAAAATGTTTCTAGTGTCATCACAACATGGAGAAAGCTTTTGAAATATTACCTTCCTAGCATGGATGAGGAGGTTGGTACATGGACCACTCATATAAATGATTTATCACTTTTTTACTGATTAGTCATATTTATTTACTACGTCAATTTGGCCTATTCATGGTCCCATGATTCTACTGCGGAGACTGGGTAACCACCACTTTAAGCATTCTAATATCATATTTGGCAGGTGTGATGCATATTGGCAGTATCATCAAAGTTATTGTTTTGCTATATCATATATGTTGCAATATTGCATACCATATTGCCCCACACTCGTTTCTAAAATTTCCTCAGAATGCTTCTGTCTTGATAAGCTAAATTATAATAAAGACACAATCAGACGAACCTTTGCTTTTTTGGTGGAAAAGTTACAGTTAGATAATTCTGTTTAGTTGACTTGTCTGCAAATTAGTTATTTCTTTGGCTTACCAGATATCTTCTGCGTTTCTATATCCGTAGGTAAGCATATTGATATCTCTTTAACTGAAATTCTTTCAGGTGTATCGGATTTAGTAAATTGATTACTGTTCATTTTGCTTGAATCATTACAGATTGAGGTGATCTTGAAATTTGAAGAAATGTGTTTAGAGTCTACAAGGGAATACTCAACAGTCTTTATGGAGGTACTTGGCAGTTTTTGGATTTGCTGTTACTTCTTAAGTTCCTGTCTCATTGTTTCATCTAAATAAATTCAATTCTCAAGTTTTACCGTCTTGCTGCTGATCCACTGTATTAATCTCTTCCCCTCAAGATATATAATACTCGGTAGATGATAATTAGAGAAAATAAAAATAAGCGTTTTCTACATCTTAACTTTGATGTCTTGATCTTGGAATCTCATACCAGTTTCCATCTGAGGTGAATTATGGTTCATTACTTTTGAAATTCTGAGTGATCTGAATCTCCTTTTTTAGATTCTGCTTCTCCTATACGACAACGATATTGTGCAAGAAGAAGCTATACTTGAATGGGCATCAGAGAAAGAAGGGGCTGATGAGTCGGACAAAGTTTTACTGAAACAGGCTGAGAAATTCATCGAGGTAGATAATCTTGATAGATTTTTCTTTAAATAAAACCTTATAAGAAGAGTCTCTTCGACTCTACACCGGTTGCACTTTTCTGTTTTCACCATATATTTCACACCCATGGTGAGTGTGATTGCATGAAAAATGTGGTGAGAAGTGCTCGATTGTAAGGTTGAAGAGACCATGTAAGCATTGCATATGCAAATTCTAATGCATGAGAAACTTTTGATGCAGTGGCTGAAGACTGCTTCTGAAGAAGGGTCTTCTGAAGAAGAGTGACAGTTGGATTGAGTTGGCAATACAATTCAAGGTTGTTTGCAACTGTATATTGAGCAGTTGCAAAATTACTGCTTGGTTGTCTAAGCATTTGAGCAATGGTAACATAAATTAAGCAATGGCTTACTAAAGCACTATGTGCCAAAGCATGTTTTGCTGTCTGTTTAATCGTTGTTGGAGCTATTGAGTTCATTGAATATAAAAATACAAATTTGTCATTGGAGTATCATTCACATAATGTAACTTGTCAAAAATGTCTCATTTCTCTTAGTTTGTCTTTTGTGTTTTGTTTGGATGAGTGTATTTAATATCTATACAAATTGTTCAAAATTTAGTTAACAAGAAAAAGGTGGATTTACTGTGAATAAACTTGAACATCACATATGGATTTGCTGCCATAAATTTCAAGATCTTCATCAAATCCTTAATCCTAAATTTCAAGTCAATTAGCAGTAAATGTTGTTTATTTATAGGGTGGGCAATGCCTCTTTCTTATTAATAATCCACTAAAATATTTAGATAAATATAGTCCAGTGAAAAGATTAAAATTCACTTATATATAAATAATGAAAACCAAAGCACATTTACGAATGATAATTATCTCAATTTCTTCATTCGATTCCGTTAGAGTATTATTAATTCAAATACACAAAATTAGTTAAAATAACAAAATATTTTAACAAAATTCACCACAGAGAATTGATGGGGGCGGAGAATGTAAATGTATCTCCACATTTATTCATATATTAGTTCAACATTTTTGTCGCGTAAAAATGAGTAAATGATGAGATTGTTTCGGATATCGTTGGATTCTTATTAGTCAAAAAACTATGCATTGTGTTCAATGAATGACGCTTAACGTAACATTAATGTTGAATCATCACCCGTTGAACACTTTTACAGTGTTTACTTAAATTAGATCAAATATATTCTAATGGTCATTTATGTTGGTTGAACATAACATTCCTTTCATGTTTCACTTTGTTGTGAACACTTACAAATACACATGTTATAGAGCATACAGATACACATGTTATAGAGCCTGGTGCGGTTAGTCTTCAGATAATGAGATGATTATGGATTATACAAATGTATTCACTATGATTACTTTTTTTTTTCTTTTAAAATTCTCTTGAAACATTGATGAAGTGGGTACATAAGGTAACAAATGAGCATGACATGGTGATAGTAGTGAGTGTGTTAGACAATAGAAACAATAAGAAAATATTTTAGTTGTTTTTTGCTTACGAACGAAGTGGACAATACATCTAGTTCAAAGGGAAGAAAAATATAATTATTTTTAAGAATTGAATTTTTGGGTGAGTGAAGAAGAGAGTAAACTAGATGAGAAAGAAACCAATAGAGAGACTTATTGAAATAAAGAAGTGTGATTGTTTTTTTTTTTTTTAAGGGTTAACAAGGTTGTGTAATTCTTTCATTTAAGATCATAAAAGATGAATTTTGAAATATCACAAAGGGTGGGACTAAAGACACCCACCTTTTACTTTTCACACCCCAATTATACAAATTCCAATTTATTTTAAAAAAAACCAATATTACTTTTTAGAAAATAAAAAATAATAATTTAAAATCCTATTGGACTGTCCTCTCTCTTCCCCTTCTCTTTCTTGATCTCTTTTTGATATTTCTAGGTTTTTTCTTTGAATTTATTAATGAATGAAATGCCAACATAAAGATGAATATTTCACGGATGAGTTAAATATATGAAAATCACGTAAAAATCATATGAAGAAACGTAAAATATCGATCAAATCCGTCTAGCTCCGTTCGATCTTGGCCGAACGTGTAGAAGTATGTTTGGCCACTCGGACGACGAAAGTAGAATTTTTTTTTTTTTTTAATTTCCTAATGGATAAATTATATATATTGGGTGTGTAGTAGAGATGCCCAACCGGTTTCTCGGTTCCGGTTTCGGTTCGAACCGCCGGTTCGACGGTTCCGAAATGGTGGAACCGAAACCGAACCGTGGAAGGAAAGGTTTCGGTTTCGGTTTGAAACCGCCGGTTCAACCGGAACCGGACGGTTCGGCCGGTTCGAACCGGCGGTTTTCGGTTTTCCTTTTTTTTTTTTTTTTTTTTTTTTTTTAATTTATGATTCTATGATCCAAATTTAAACTTTAATGTTTGTTTTGAAGTATAAAATATCATGAGAAAATACAATTCGGAATAAAAAATATATTTAAGAATTGTATTGATCAAACTTTTTCAATAAACTTGTCAATATAATATAACTTGGAAAATTATTACAAGTTGGAACTTGGAACACTTAGAACTATATATAATCTATGATCTAATGATTCTAATCTATTACAAATGTTTGTATATATTACAATTAAACTTGTCAATATAACTTGGAAAATTATTACAAGTTATAACTATATAGTCTATATCTAATTTATGATTGAATGATTCTAATCTATTACAAAAGTTTATACTATATATTACAATTACAAAAGTGAGCATAAAAAAAATTAAAGAGCTTGAGTTTCATTTTAAGTTTGGAATTGAAATTTCAAACTTAAAATGAAATTGCCTACGTATCCTTAATTGAAATCGAATTAAGGAATCAAAGCTCACGTAGTTCTCTTACCTCAACTTACCTTTTTCACTCGTCGAGGTTGACGCCACTTCCGCCGGAGGATGTTGTGTTTGAGTCGTAGCCATACAAATCTTGTCCACCGTCCTCCATGTGTGACAAATCAAGGTTTTGTTGACGTTTGGCGGCTTTGACCCAATCGTCAAGAAGCATAAGGTTTTGGACATTTTCGACGGCCAAGTTTGCTCTCCTCTCACTCAAAGTGTGGCCCGATACGCTAAAGGCATGTTCAACCGAAACCGTGGAGGCGGGACATGCAAATATTTCCTTGGCAATAATTGTTAGTATAGGATATGTGGTGATCCTTCGTGACCACCACTTTAATAGATCCAAATTGTTCTCAAATGCAATTGATTCAAAAGTAATACTAAAATAAGAATCCAATTCTTGTGATGAATTAACACCTCTAGCTCTTTTTTGAGTTCTAATATCATAAAAATTATAAAATTGAGAAAGAGTATCATCAAAAGTAGACGAAGAACTACTAGAACCTACATTATGATGTCGAACTACATCTTCACTACTACATGATTCACCATACATTGTTTTATATTCTCTAAATAAATCATACAAATAATTTTTCGCCCGTTTAACCACTTCACTAGGATTAGGCACATAATCAACTTGATCATAATCACTAATATAGCCAAAGGGGAACAATGCATTATAGTACATAGTCAAAAGTTCTTCTAATCCATCTTCTCTAATCCTAGGATCTAATAATTTAGCACATAAATATAGGGGGGGTATCTCATGATAATATTTTAACCATTTAGTTTTCATCATAATAATGGCATTACTTAAAATAGGATCATCTTTATAAGATTTCATTATCAAAGCAATTTTAACACATTGATCTAAAGCTAAAGGAGATGTAGGATAATAACATCCACTTATTTCTTTAGTGCCTTCTTCAAAAATTTTTAGCATACCAATCATGTTTATACAAGAATCCCAAGAATGAGCAAATAACATGACATTACTATCTCCAAATTCCATAAAAAAAGCACATAAAAGTTCTCTATAATTATATGAATCTTGAAGCATGTAATAAGTAGAATTCCACCTATGTTCCACATCTTTCACAAATTTTTTTACTTCCAATCCATTCATTTTACAAAATCTAGCCCATCTTTTTCGCATTTGTATGGTATGACAAATTAAATTAATTGCAACTCTAATTTTTTCTATTTCCGTTTGTAAAGTTGTTAATCCATCTTGAACACATAAATTAAAAATATGACACATGCATCTAGTATGAAAAATATCACCATTTAATGAAGGTTTACAAAAATCAATTAACGTAGGCAAGCTCGCTTTATTATTAGTTGCATTATCTAAAGCTATAGCAAATACTTTTGTTAATATACCATAATCATTTAAGCTATGTATTATTTTTTGTGAAATATGTAAACCGGTATGACTTTCATTAAAATCAACAAAAGCAATTAAACGTTTTTGAACATCCCATGCATCATCAATCCAATGACAAGTAATGCCCATATAATCATTCTTTTTATAAGGATCTTTCCAACAATCAACACATATTGCAACTTTTTGTTTAAGGTTAGCTAAATCTTGCATAAGATTATATTTTTTTTCACGAACTCTTTTATCAATATCCCTAGTGGCCGTGTTTCTACTTATCATTCTAGCCGGTGGTTGCAAATATTGACTCACATAATCTTGATAATATTCATCGGAAGCCCATTGCAAAGGCAAATGTTTAGAAGCAATAAAATCGGCGGTGCCTTTCCTAAGTTCAAGTTGGCTAAATTTAAACATTAAAGAATCCATACCTTGTGAAGACCCGGTGAATCCTCGTAGTTGTGTTTGAGAAGGAGCCAATCCAACCTTGTCGGGATGCTTCTTCGTGACGTGGTTGTTGAACGTTCCATATCCTCCTCCATGCTTGAACTTGTATTGCTTCCCACAATGATTGCACGTTACTATGTAGTCAACGGCACTATTAGGCACGGCCTCCTTCTTGAAGTGAACGGAGAAGATATCACTTCGAAGTGAAGAAGGTGCTCTACTAGAGGGGGTACTCCCTTGTGTGTGTTGCACGGTTTCTTCCTCTTCAACATCATCGGCTAAGGCTTGGGCGATTTGTTCCCCCAAATCGACATCTTCATCAAGCTCGTCACACCATCGATCAATTAGCTCGTCTTCGTAGGATTGTGGAGGTGGCATGAGACTCTTTCCCCTAGCATGAGACGAGGAAGCGGAAGAACCTCTTCTAGACATGATGATAGCAAATTAAAAAAATCGAAGTGGAAGTAGCACTACAAGTAGATGATAATACGAACTAAAAAAAGAAATTTGAGAGCTTTTGAACTTGATATATTAAAGTGAGCAAGAATGCAAGATAATTGAGAGAGAGAGCTTGAGAATTGGTGTGAAAAAATACACCATTTGAACCCCTATTTATAGATCTCAAAAATTCAAAAAAAAAAAAAAAAAAAAAAGAAAATAGGGACGCTCCGGTTCGAACCGCCGGTTCCGGTTCGGTTGAACCGGCGGTTCGGTTGATCTGACCCGTCCATCTCCTACGTTCAACTGATCTCGGCCGCACGATTCGAATTTGCTCCAAACCGCCGGTTCGAACCGGCGGTTCCGGTTCGGTTCCGGTTCCCAAC
Source organism: Scutellaria galericulata (assembly GCA_946896805.1). Lineage (NCBI taxonomy): Eukaryota > Viridiplantae > Streptophyta > Magnoliopsida > Lamiales > Lamiaceae > Scutellaria > Scutellaria galericulata. Next base: position 13,100,045 of record OX335789.1, read on the forward strand.
GGCTATTTGATCTCCTCCGTCGATCCGCAACGGCTAGTTTAGTTTAAACGTGAGCCGTACACGTGTCCAAGGTAATAATAAAAAAAAAAAAAAATACATAAACCGGCGGTTTAACCGGCGGTTGGAACCGCCGGTTAAACCGCCGGTTCGCCGGTTTTTAAATCGCCAAACCGAAACCGAACCGTGTTATGGCGGTTCCCGGTTCCGGTTCGGAACCGAAACCGGACCGCCGGTTTGCCAAACCGCCGGTTCACGGTTCGAACCGGCCGGTTCACGGTTTTCGGAACCGGTTGGGCATCTTTAGTGTGTAGTAACGCATGGGTGTATTTAGTCACACCGTATCACAAATAAAGTAATATTTGAAAACAAAGTTGTATTCTCTAAATATAAAAATAAAAAGGCATTTAAGTATAAGCATGGATGAAAATAATCAGAAATATCTCCGATATTTCCATTATTTCACGTGACCGATACAAAAATAGGGTGCAATCAATATATCTTATATTTTCATTTTTCCACATAACCGGTAAAGAAGCGAGAAATTTTGTTAAAATAGCGGTAAAATATCGACGAAATATCGATTTCAATATCGGTGACTTCATCCTACAATTTGTAGGAAAATAGGTGAAATATCATAGAAATATTGGCGAAATATCGATTTCAATATCGATGACTTCATCTTACAATTTGTAGGAAAATAAGTGAAATATCAAAGAAATATCGACGAAATATAGAATAAATATCGGTATCGATTTCGATATTGGTGGTTTTATGGTACAAATTATATGAAAATCCGTGAAATATCATGGAAATATTGGTAAATATCGGTGGAATGTCGGGAAAATATCGTTAAATATGGAAAAATATCGATAAATTTATGTACCAATATTTCCACCGATACTTATATTTGCACGATATTTTCTTAAAACTAAGATACCATACTTCCATCGAAATCGAAATTTTCATCCTTAGTATAAGTATAAAAAACAAGAGTGCAAGTAGCAATAACGGCTGAAAAGAATACGAACATGTTCGTTTAGTGGGTTCGCGAACTTAACGAGTTGAACTCGAGCTCAAGTTTCGAGCTCGATAACTTATTGAGCCGAACTTGAGCATAGACATATTCGACTCGATAGTTCGCGAACATGTTCACCTAGACGAGCCGAACTGAGCCTAGACATATTCGACTCGATAGTTCGCAAACAGGTTTGTTCACGAACAGGTTCGTTTATAGTTCGTGAACATGTTCGGGGTTCCTTTATAGTTCGCGAGCCTATTTGTTTAAAGTTCGCGAGCCTGTTAGTTTATATATTATATTTAAATATGATTATGAATTTTATAAGTTTTTGAAATTTAGATAAATACAATTAATTAATAATTAGTAATCAGAACAGGTTTATATATTTTATTTAAATATGATTATGAATTTTATAAGTTTTTGAAATTTAGGTAAATACAATTAATTAATAATTAGTAATAGGTTTGTTTATTCGTTTAAAGTTCGTGAGCCTGTTAGTTTATAAGTTCGCGAGCCTGTTAGTTTATATATTTTATTTAAATATGATTATGAATTTTATAAGTTTTTGAAATTTAGGTAAATACAATGAATTAATAATATTTTATTTAAATATGATTATGAATTTTATAAGTTTTTGAAATTTAGGTAAATACAATGAATTAATAATTAGTAATCAGAACTATTCGTTTAAAGTTTTATTTAAATATGATTATGAATTTTATAAGTTTTTGAAATTTGTTTTATTTAAATATGATTATGAATTTTATAAGTTTTTGAAATTTAGGTAAATACAATGAATTAATAATTAGTAATCAGAACAGTGTTTGCGAGCCTGTTCGTTTACAACAATTCAAAATGTTATGGATAGGAATCGAACACAAAACCTCCATCATATAAATAAGTTATACTACCACCAAACCAATTTATGCTCTTATTAATTTACCTGTTAAACTTTTATTTTATCTATTACATTTAAAAATATAAATATATTAATAATTAAATTCAATATAATTTACTTATTTCTATTGTTTGCTATACCATCTGAATTTTTTTGAAAATTTGATATTAATGATACAATTTACCAATTATATATTATCTTAATATACAAGATATAATGCTTCAAGTATAATTATATTGATGTTTCAAGTATAATCCCATGATCAACATAATAATTTAGCATTTTGGTCTTGAAAATAAGTATACAAATATATGCTTAATAATATATTCATAATGAGTATACAAAATTTATACAGTCCAAAATAAAAAATTTAATTTCAGAATTTCTCAATTTACAAAAGTTTTTTTGAACAAAAATATAGATCGATTATCTTAAATTCTGTAGTTTAATTTAAAAAGGAGTAAAAATAAGTAAAAAAGAGTCAATACAAAAAGTGTTGTAATTTTGATATAATCATTATCATCATACTTTAAAAGTGGCTTTTCGAGAGTGGAAACCTCATCACCATATCCTACCATCTAAAAAAAAAATCAATAATCAAAATAAATAAACCCTTAACAAATAATATTTAATTTTGAATATGAAAAAAAGAAGAAGAAAATTATGCATTTTCAAGATCGAATTCAACATGCTTAAACTTTGAAAATAGATCAGACTTAGTTTTCTAATTACCTAAAATACATTAATGATATGTTATAGAAATATATCAAACCATAAACATGTGCAGATCTACATATGTATCAAAATTCAAAATCTTTATATAAAAATAATGTATGTATATACCAAAATATCATGTATTTATATGAAATATAATTAGAAATTTTTTAATGTGAACGTGTGTTGCAATAATTTTAATTCAAAATTAGTTGTAACATAAATAATTATTTGATATCATATTACTCAATTAATTATTGAATAACTAATTGATTTGAAAAACAAACCATAATGAACTTATATGTGTATTCGAAAAAAATAGTTTAAAAGGCACGGTATTTAATTGATACGTATACCTTTTTTATTATTATATACAATATCAATTAATATTTTTTGCCATATATATCATTGAAAATATTTATCAGCAAAATTAGATTATTATATACCATATATATTTATTATACAAAAATAATATTTTTAAAAATTTACAATAAACTCAATTAATATAAAAAAATAATAATAATAATAAAATTTGACAGTTCTACCCTGTGGATACACTGAGAAGCCTAGGGTTGTAATAGAGGATAAGGACAGAGAAGTAGAAGTGTAGAACCTGGAACGCGATTACATCTCCTCGTTCGAAATCAATTAGAGCTCATTGCCGCCGCCGCAGGTTCGCCGCTAATTCCTCTCTCTCTCTCTCTCTCTCTCTCTCTCTCTCTCTCTCTCTCTCTCTCTCTCTCTCTCTCTCTCACACACACACAGAACAATCTTGTCAATTGACGATTCAGTGCCCTAATTTAATGATTTCAAATTTTACTGCAAAGATCTTATGCACTTTAGGCGAATGCAATTTTATATGATTTAGAACCTTTATTATCTGATTTTGCTTCTATTGAGAGATTTAGGTATGATTCTGATGAGTAATAGACTAACATATACAATGATAGCTTACTGGTGGGGACTAGGAGTGCAGATCTAAGAAGCACGAAAGCTTGCATAAACTTTTATCGAGCCGAACTCGAGCCCAGTGATATTCGGCTTGGTTCGGCTCGTTTACATCCCATTTATATTTTGGTTTTGTTCTTATTTTCTATCTATGCAGTTAATTTGAACTCAAATATTCATAGAAAAATGGGGGCAAAGGCTAAAAAGCAAGCAGTAATAAAGAATTTGAAGAAGGCCTCCGCTCAATTTTCTGCTCCCAAAGACGTCAAAGATGTCAAAGACGCCTCCGCTGATTTCTTGGTATAATTTTTCCTCTGTTGATATTCTTATTGCTCAGTATTTGTATTTTAATTTTAATTTGTATGCTTTTATGGGTTATTTATGTGATAAGCTTTGTGCTTTATTGTGAAATATATAGCCATTGGAGGGTGGTCCTCTGAGCCATGCTCCGAAGGCTGAAGTTAGAGAGAGGAAAGCTGAAGTTAGAGAGAAAAAAGCAGGGGTTTTGTATATTGGAAGAATTCCACATGGGTTTTATGAGAATGAAATGGAAGGTATTGTTTTTTCGATTTTATTTGCATTTTGTTAATTTAAATTTTAGTCCAGGTACTCTTCTTACTTTAGTGATCCATTTGCAGCTTTCTTTAAGCAGTTTGGTACGATTAAGAGACTCAGAATTGCGAGGAATAGGAAGGTATGCTTCTTATTTCTTGAGCAGTTTATTTATGTTGGTTACATGATTTTTCAATCTCTAGGTTGTTTTCGTATCGGTTTCTCCCTAAAATTGGATATCATGCTTATATTGGATGAGATGGATAATTGTATGGGTGAAGGGGTGGATTTTACTTGTTAGTTGACTAGCAACTTGTATGAGAGGGAGTGCTTCGAATAGTACAGATTCATGTGCTCACTAGGGTGTTCTTGTGTGGCTATTGTATGGAGGTATAATGTATTGTTTTCCCCTCCCCAGCTTCCTAATAATACAAGAAGCACTGTTTATTTGATGCTGTTATGTTGAAATCCTAGTATCTTGTGTTTGTTCCTACAGTAAATAATTTAAGTATTTGGTAAAACATTAGGTGAAACCTACAGACTCATGCAAGTGATATTGAATTATTTTGGTTATGCATTTGAAGGGTATGAATTGTATGATAGTGCAAGTTGCTTTCCCTCTCTTTTGGGATCTTTATGCAATTTGATGCCTAGTCTTATGTGTTGTAGTTAATAATCCCTTAAATTGGCACTGGAGATTATTATGAGATGGAACAGTACTTGGGGATAATATGCATTGCTGTTGATATTTTAGTTTGTAATATGGACGTAAAGAAATGAAAATATGATATCCATGTCTACAAATTGCTATGTAGATTCGGTACCCTGAATAAGTTGATGATTTGTCACTTTCCAAACACTCTTTAATTATACTCATTGATTCCTTAATCAAACTCATTACCATCGTCAGTGAATAATTCGAACCAAGCACCCATTTAGTTCTGTCATCTTCATGGTTGATGTTGCACTCTTCATTGAGACAACATGTAAGCCCTCCATTGAGTTCTTGTATTGATTTATTCTGTTCATGTTTTTGTTTCCGACAGACCGGGAAACCAAAGCATTATGGATTCATCGAATTTGAGTCTCCCGAGGTTGTACAATTCTACTTAAGAAAATACAATTAGTTCACATAACATCTTCATATATCCTACCATGTTTTTCACATGTCCTGTTTCTCATAACAATTCCTTACTGCTTCTACAGGTTGCCAAAGTTGTAGAAGAATGCATGCACAATTATCTAATGTATGAGAGCCTGCTGCAAGTTCACCTTGTTCCTTCTGAAAAAGTTCATCCAAAACTGTGAGTACATCCTCATGCTACCATCATGTTTCCTTTTTAAAGTTATATTTATACTAATACTTAATGTGGACATTAAGTTGGAACTAATATATCTATATCACAAAATTAGATGGAAAGGTGTGAACCGCTCTTACAAACCATTGGATTGGGTTCAAATTGAAAGAAAACGCCATGACAAGGTAAAGACACATGGTTTAAACTATCATTTTACTTTTGCTTGCCCTTGTAATCACGTTCCTCTTGATTTAATATAATATTCAGGAAAGGACCCTGGAACAACAACAGAAATTAGTTGCTGGAATTCTGAAGAGGGACCAAAAAAGACGAAAGCGGATTGAGGCTGCTGGTATCGATTATGACTGCCCAGAAATTGTAAGAAAGCTATTATTTCTTTTCTTTCATATCCTGCCAGAATTTCTAGTACACCGAACTTGCTGGCATAAAAACACCGACTATTTAATGATTTTAGTTATCCCATCATTTGTTGATAGCCTATACTTCTACTGTTTAATATTCTTGTCTAATGATGCCTCATCCTGTCAACTTGGAATAGTGTGGAATAGTTTGAATCTGAATTATATGATACAAAATGTCGATGTCTGGTTTTATCGAACCATTTGGCTTTGTGCTATCTGCAGGTGGGCACTGTGCAAGCTGCTCCAAAGAAGATCAGGTTTGAATAGGCCATTTTAGATGCTGCGATAGAAGTGAGCTAATTACGAAGAATGCAGGCAAAAGATCGAGCACCTTTATATCATCTCCGGAAGGATGGAAACCAATCTACTACTAGTGGAGTGCTTATGCTAAAGTTGTGTATTCAATTCAATGGGTTTTTTGTAACGTTATGGCCAACTATACTCGTCTCTTCCAAGACTTGATACAGGGAAAATTTTGAACTGAGAATAGTTGAGATGCAAACGATAATCTATCTGATTTGTTCGAAAAAATCGAATTTTTTATATTTTCGTATTTATTGCTTGCTGCTTATGTACTTTGGTCAAACCTAGTACTTCAAACGTTAATATAAAGCAACGTGGTGTTGTACCATGATGGCAAATATGGTCTCATTACGATCACAGTATTAACTGGATCACTATTTTAGAAATACATCTGACTTCACTTTTTTTGTTTTCTTTTAAAAATTTAAGGAAATTTTTAATTAAAACTAATTAAAGTCTCATATAATGAATTCATTATTAGTTATACCAAGTTTAAAAAATCAATTTTGTGAAATAGATGGAGGGGGGTATGAACGAAACTACAATAGTGCACACTTCAAACCATAGGATTGAAACTGAGAATGTTTTATCCCAAGAGTTAAAAAATGTGAAATTTTCGAAACTAAGAATGAAAAAAGCATGTATAAAAAAGTCGAATAATTTTCTCTGAAAATCTCAAAAGTTTTATCTTTTTCTCCACGTTATTATCCTCGTTCTCCCATGTAGGAAGTATCTTAGTCCTTCCTTTTGATTCATTTCTTCCTCTGTTTCCTTGTCATAGTTCAGAGTTCTGTTTGGATACAAGTTTTAGATGTGAATGTTTAAAGCATTCATGCATTTTTATAAAACGTGAAGATTGTCATGACCAACCAGATTCAAGTTTTCAAATCTTTAATCTTTATTCACTCTCTTCTACTCCCTTTTAACTCATTACAAAAGATGATATAATTCACAAAATTCCCAATGGGTTGGTTTAAGTTAAAATAAAAATTCATATTTCACAATTTGGTGCATATATAGGTATAAAAAAAAAGACTTATGTGATCCAAAGCTAAAATGTTATATGTATCAACTCACAGCTTAAGACTCACATCACATGTAGAGTTTGTAAAAATAAATTGATGAGTGAGTCGTATGTGAAACTGTCTCACGAATCTTTTCATGTGAGACGGATTAACCACAACCCATATTTTACAATTCACATGTAAATTTGTTAAAATGAGTTTGGATTGTGGGTAATAAGAATCCGTCTCACGGAAATTATCCGTGTGATTGTCTTATATGAGTTTTTGTATAAGTTTATTTGTTGGTTAGATTTCTATCCGTGAAATCATTTCATTCGAATATTTGTGAAATTTGAGATTAATGAGATTGAAATTTCAAAACCTAGTAAAAAACCAACAGCTCTTTCAACATTCAATTTATACAGAAGCAAGCACTCCTTTTACTTTCCTTTATAATTGAAAATAAAAAATATCACGAAAAAATATTCCCAAAAAATAGGAAAAAATAAAAGTGAAAATCAAAGAAGAGTAATGAGAATGACTACGAGAAGAGCAGCAACAATGGAGTATTTAAGAGCAGCTATAACAATGGCCACTGATATCATAAATAGCTGCCACAATACCTGCACGCTTGCCCACGTCAGCAGCCCCGTTAACCCGACAGCGACAATGTTATCCGGGTCCGGGTCCACCAGAAGATCCACCCATCTGATATTCAATCTCGGCCGTTCATTCTTCACCTTCCCATCGTCGCCGTTTCCGCCATTGTTGCCGTTCTCTGAGCGCAGCCCATCATTTTTGTCGCCGTCGCCGTTTTCGGCATAAATTCGGAATGTTTTTGGGTATAGAGGATGGGATTTTGTTGAGAGAGAGGAGAATTTAGGGATTTGATTGGGGAAAATTGAATTGGATTTTGAGAGAGAAGTTGGGGATAGGATTGGTGAGGGGAAATTAGGGGAAATCCTTAACCCTAACATTGGATTCAATTTCAGGGGATTTCAGTTGGAGATTAAAGCTAATTAATTGTGTGTGGAAATGCTTGAACAGAATGGAGAAGAGGCTTGGACCTTATGCACACCTGATTGTACCGGACATAATAGAGATATATTAGTAGCAAGGGGTGGCCAACTAATTTTTCAAATGTAATATGATTTTTAGTGTCTTGTACATTTGTAATTAACGGACAGATATCGAACATTTCTTGTGAAAAGAAGAAATTTTGAATTTCTTTTGGAAGACAATTAAGTGTTTAGAGGTAGAGATGTGCACACAGTTCGAACCCCCGGTTTGAAAAATTATAGAGGGCCAAACCCCAACTGTGGTAATTTCGGTTTTAGTTTCAGTTGTAAGCCGTCGATTCCGGATTCATTTTTTTTTTACTAATTATTTATTTATTTAATTTTTAAATTAAAATTTCATATAAATATATAATTATTCATATATTACAAAATAACAATTTTGTTTGAGTTACAAAATCTTGTTTGATATAAATTAAGAAAAAAAGAACTTACATTTACAAGTTACAACATTACAACTTACAAGTTACAATTTCAAAAATTAGATATTACAATTTACAACAAAATACAAACCATGTGCCTAAAAAATTACAACTTATAAAACAAATTAAAAATAATAATCAATACAATTTAAAATGAAAGAGTAAAATAACATAAATGCATAATATTATTTAGGGTGGAGCTAAACACACCCCGTAACTTGCTAAACACACCCCACTCTTTGAAAAATTATAACTATAAAAATACATATTTTGAAATGCGTTTAGTATATTTGGATTGTGTATAGCCTCACCCTATTATTTATATGTAATTTTAATTTTTTAAAAAAAAAGATAAAATCGTCAGTTTCACGGTTTGAAATTACGTCGAAGCGAAACCGAATAGTGTAACCACGATAACGTGCGTGATTTTTTTTCTTTATTTCAAAACATTTTGCCATCAATCTAATTATTCGCTAGGTCCAAATCCCGGTTTTAAAAATTTTAAAAATTCCTTCACTATAAAAGTTTTTTATATTTTTTATTTTTAAGACAAATAGAGATGTACAATTACTTATGCACCTGGTCCAAATCCTAGATTAGGATCGAACAATTAAAACAAAACATGAAATCAAAAACGAAAAGTTTAAAAATTAAAAAGATTTAATTCCGACCACAGTGGGAGTCGAACCCACGACCTTTTGATCCGAAGTCAAACGCGCTAATCCACTGCGCTATGCGGTCCTCTTTAATTGAAAGTCTAATACTATATAAATAATCATTAGATATTGTTTTTGCACTTTCATTTGTATTTAATTTAGGGCTTTATAATGTACTTATACAATATTTTTTATATAATTAATTAATATATATATATATATACACACACACAACGATGAGTTTGCGAGTTTCTCATTGAGTTATGGCCGCTTTATTAAAATATTTTGAGTTTCTTATGTAGCATATCAAGGATGAAAATATTTTGAAATATTATCAATATTTTTATTTTTTTCACGTGATCAATATAAAAAATGAATTGTAATGATATACCTCCTATATTTTTATTACAAAAATGGATTGCAACGATATACCTCCAATATTTTTATTTTTTCACATAATCGGTATAGAAACGAGAAATTTGGTCAAAATATTAGTAAAATATAAATAAATATCGGTATCGATTTCGATATCGATGACACAAATTGTAGGAAAATCGGTGAAATATCGAAAAAAATATTGATATCAATATTTCCACCAATACCGATATTTTCATAAAATTAAAATACCCATATTTCTATCAAAATCGAAATTTTCATCTTTTGGTATGATATTATGTTCTTTTTATTACAATAGTGCATAGAGAATTACAATGATGCATCGTGCTAAACATGTATCAATTAAATAATAATAATAATAATAATAATAATAATAATAATAATAATAATAATAATAATTTATTATTATTAAATAATTCATTAAGACCTAAAAATGATATGATAGTAACATATCAACAAAAAATGAGTGGGTTTAAGTTAAATTACTCATATAATTTCCTTAACATTAAAAAATAAAGCTAACATATTTCAGTTGATAAAATGGAGCAAAAACCACCAATTTGTACTATTTCTAGGTTAAAAGTATTTTATTTTTTAATTTGTTTATCAAAATAATATGTGATTTCTTTTAATTTTTCATCGTAAGAAGGGGCTGATCATTATACAAATATTAATTTAATTAAAAATACAGAATTAGTGAAATCATACCATATGCAATTATTTCCATCACTCTCGTCTAGAAAAACACACGAGGCCAAATTTAGTAGGTATTGATGACATAAATGCAATTTCAATTGAAAAATGCAGGGGGAGTAACTACTTTTCAATGTGAGCCTAATGGAGGCCCAATTATATCATTGTCAATTAGTAAAATGTGATTTTTGTTTTAAATATATAGATCACTAGGCCCAACCAATTTGTTCAGCATAGCTAATGGACCTCAAATTTAATAGTAAATATTTTTCATTACAAGCTCTCACTTTTGGATTACTTTAGATTTAGAATTTATACTAAATTTTAAATGAAAAAAAGTGAGTATAAACCATTATTTTGGGGACAACTAAATAAATACACATTGGACAGATAAGTAAACGGCCAATAGACTCATTGATGGCTAAAAAATTGATTCGATAAATATAAAAAACAAATTTACATACACATATATTAATATACAAATCAATAAACTACAAATTAACTTGTTAGGTTATTTGACTGCAATTTAAATAAAATATTGATTTTATGAACAAGTAAATTTGTAGTTTATATTTGGTTAAATCAATCAATATTTAACTTGTTCATAGAATAAACACTTGTTTTTTATTCTACAAACAAGTTATTCAAGAACATTGCATTGAATGAATCTAAATAAAAATATAAAAATACAACATTTTCTAAACAAAGAACATAATCTTTCCAAATAGACAAAAAGCTCGAAGAGGAAACAAAAACAAGATAATTAATGAAGAACACATATTGAAATAGAGAATCCCCTTTAGTATATTGGTACAATTATTAATAACCTAATTTGGAGGAGCCTATTTTGTGTTTTGACACCATAATAACTTTGGTACATTCTAATTAATTCGAACATACATTTAAAAAAAGCAATACTGACTTATAACTGATAATTCATTAATTCGAAAATTAAATGTATTCAGAGATAGAAAGCTGTTCCATTCGAGAAGTAGTAGTCCACTTTTATTCTTGTTTCATGCATATAGCCATTTAATATAAGGCTGTGACAGTTGAGAAGTCGCATGATTTTCTTTTTGACTTTGAACAGATATAGTTGAGTGTTGAGAGTTACTAATTTAATTAATGCCATATTTAATAACATAGAATTCAATGCTTTGGTAGGGTTCTTGCCTTGACTTAACTGCATACCACATCCTTCGTTTCACATCATATCTCACCCCCATAGAATATGACTTTTATAAAACTATATCCTACCAATTTAGTTTTCTGAAATAGATAAACTTATACTTCATGCATAAAATAGTCTCATGGATTTATATTGACTTGTGACAAATTAAAGGGATGAGCACGGTTCGCAGCTTTCAAAGAATAAAAAAAAAGAATTGTGACAAATAAGAGAATCTTTTCAATTGTTCTAAAATTTAGAGATTTTCAAAGAATATCCAAAAAAAAAATTCATCGAAATTGCTATATCAATTCGATTCGGTTCCTTGAGAGATTTGAGTATAACAGGGTGGATCAACTCGGAGTTTGGAGATTTAGAATTTTACAATTTATAACAAAATGCAATAAGTAAATAAGTATATTGTACGATATTATTTAATTTAAATTTTAAAATCAAGTCATAAACTAATAAAATAGACTTGAAAAATTACTGAAGTGGGTATCTTCTCGAAAACAATATATTACATAAAAGTTTTTCTTCACATTAATTTTATTATTCGAAATATTCTTGCTCTACACCTTATATACACGTCATCATCAGAAACTTCGTCTTTTAAAAGGTAAATAAATATAGATTTTATTGTAAAATTTCAAGATATGTATATGTATATAAACTTGAATATAAAAATATTATGCATTACTTTATATAAGCTATAAACTAATTATTTGATTAATATCTATTGTAGTTGAATAGATTTTATGTGCTACCAAAATTATTCATTATAAAATTTTTACTCTATTTTAATTGTTGATTTCTTCTATGAAGTCTGAAAAAATTATAATAGTATTAAAAAAATATAAAATTCAATCAAATTTGTAACTAATCCAATATAACAATAACAAAAAAATTAAATGATACATATAAATTTGTATATAGTTATTTCTCTGTAATTGGTTTTGTTCGTTTCTTCGGTTTGGTATAGTTCGGTTTAACACAAAAAAAAAGTTGGAATGATTTAATTCAGATAAAATCAAATAATCAACTGTTCTTTATTGGTTTGGAGGTGTTTTGGTTTGAATTTCTTCATAGCTCGATTATCTCTGGGATCCAGACTCACCCCTATCAGACATGACTATGAATTGTGGATAATTAGGATTTATCTCACAAAATTACAAATGTAAAACAACTTCATATATATGAATGAAAGCTACGATGTGTAAAACTGTATACTATGGTTAAGCATTTCGATCTTCGATGAAGATAAAATAAAATAACATTATATGCATGTATACATTAAATGTGCGGATATAGTTAATGTAAAACTATTGAATGTTGAAATATATATATATATATATATATATATATATATATATATATATATATATATATTCCAGAATTGGCCTTGTTTGGAAATTTATAAATTACAATATCACAATAATCATTGGACAAAATAATATATTTAGGTGTAAATATTGCTGCAACAAGAAACCTAACCAATTAATAGAACAAGAAAATATATCTATCATACAACATACGTGACAGCCGGAACTAAAAATAATCAAAATTTGGAACTTTGTTCCAAAACAGCAAAAACCCGAGGCCATCTCCAACAATCCTCTAATTGGATGGAGGATGAGATTTGATCCTTCAAATTTGAAGGATGAAGAGTAGATAGAGGGTGAGATATAGAGGATGTATTTATTTACAAAAATGTCATTTCATATATTTTTTTAATTGTTAAATCATATGTTTCATTTATAAAAATAACAAAGTGAAGGATATAATTTCATTTTATTAGTTAATTTTGTTTGCTTTTTTTTTTTTTTTTTGCATGTTGGCTTTAATTTATTTTTTTAATTAGGATTTAGGCCTTAAATTATGAGATAATGACTCACACGAAATAAATATTACATAATTTGAAAATGAAAGATTACAACAATTACCAAACATTGAACACATTAAAACATAAATGAAAATATAAATAGCATATCACCTACAACCAAAATAAGTGAACTGAAATTAAGTAAAACGTCATCGTCATTGTCAAATTAAAGATAAGTCGGCTCACTATACACTTCGAGATGCCCTTATCGACCATTTGTGGGAAGAGTTATCCAACTTCGAGTATTAGATTTCCTAATTCATTATGTTATTGTTTTTTTAGATTTTTTGTAATTGTAATATTTATTATGGTCGTTCTAATTTATCCATATGCGTATTTTAAAATATTTTGTATGACTCGCAATTTAATTTCAAATAAATAAAATTTCTTTGAAAAAAATATCTCAGTATCAATTAATTGATTTGTGTATACTAATTTTACATTTTAATAATATATTACATAAATCTTTAATTATTTAAATTCTTTAATTTCACAAAATAAATTATAAATAGATATTTTAATGATATAAAGTATTTATTGTTGGAGGAGATTTATAATATAGAGTACTCCATACTCTATAATAGAGGATAGAGTACTCTAAAATAAAGGATGCTCTTGGAAATGCCCTAAGTCATATTGCAATACATCACAACACAGATCTGTCATAAGTATTTGACTATTTGGGGCTTGTTGGTGACATAAGAATATCAAATGTTATTAAAAAAATAAGAGGACTGGATAACACACTATTTGATATAAAAATTTCTCCTTTTACTATAAAAAATAGTTTTATACCTTTTTTTTATTATTATCATAAATCATAAAAATGAATAAAATTATCCTTCTAATAAAAGCATTAGAAATTAATGTGCATTCATTGACTAACACAATTTTCGTATAATCCTATACAATTATAAAGTTACACGAAAATATATTAAAATTCGTGTAACCCTATGAAATCATAGGGTTAGACGAAAATTGTGCAAGTCACTGAGTACTGCACAATGATTTCTAACTTCTATCATTTTGTCCATTTTCATAATTTATGGTAGAAAAGACACAAAATTATCTTTGGTGGTAGAAAAATAATACACTATTTGATTTTGTAGTATTAAAAATTATTATCTCAAAAGTAAATAATACTAATATTTAGTAAATATAACACATAATATGAAACTAGAACTTGAAAATTTGGTAGGTTGGAATATGGATCCTTATGAAATTATCATATAACATGGCACAATGATACTCCACTAAATGACTAGGAACACCTATTTGTAGGGTTTTCATCAAGTGGAACATTGATGTTCTTCATCCAACAGTATAAATAAAAACATTCATGGAATTGTAATCATCATGTTTTAATATATGAATAGTTAAGTCGTGCATTAATATGAGGTTTAGTTGGAGGGTGGTGCATAAATAAAAACATTCATGAAATTGTAATCATCATGGAACACACTAATTGTTATGTGATACTGGAAAATACCAGAGTATATCTATAAATTAGAAAAACGATTCGTGAAAAAAAAATTGTCATGATTGTAGAAACACAATTCAAATACTCTTATTATAATCCACTATTAAATCTAGAGTAGGTCTTGTGTGAGACCGTCTCACGGATCCCATTCCGTGAGACAAGTCAACCCGATCCGGTTAAAGATCAAAGTCAAAAAGTCAACAGTTAAAGTCAAAAAGTCAACGGTCAACGATCAAAAGTCAACGGTCAATGGTCAATGTTAGTAAAAAAATATTACATGATACATATAAAAATATTACCTCATATACATGAAAGTATTACATGATACTTTTATAGTTATTATGTGATATTTTCAAAAAGTATTATATGATATACATAAAAGTATTACATGATGATATTTTCAAAAAATATTATATGATATATACAAAAGTATTGCATGATATACATAAAAGTATTACACAGTAATATTTTCAAAAAGTATTACATGATATATATAAAAGTACCACATCATGTTTTATTCTCATAATGTAATACTTTTATGTGTACTATGTAATACTTTTATGTGTACTATATAATACTTTTATGTATATCATGTGATACTTCATAATGTAATACTTTTATGTATATTATGTGATACTTCATAATGTAATACTTTTATGTGTACCATGTGTTGGTCTCAAGTGGTCAGAGGTTTAGAGGGGGGGTGAATGAATCTCTATCGATTTTGCGATTTTAAAATTTTTCTATGAACAGGTTCCTGTTTCTACAAAGAAGACAGTAACCTGACTCGCTTTAGAAACCCGACACAATGCTGATTCAGGTTTTTGGCTCGATATCACAGTATGCAGCGGAATAAACAAAGATAGAGTTTTGTTATGAAAACTAATTTTCTTTTCAAAAATGATTTTATCACAATCTTTTGACCAGTATTCTTATGACAAATGCAACAGAATAGATATGCAACAAAGCAATGTAGATAGACAAAAACAAATAAACACTTATGGCTTATAGTGGTTTGAAGGTGATGTAATCCTTCTACATCCACTCTACTCCTTCACTGATGAGGAACTTCGTTAGATCAGTTTGAATTACAAGTCTCAACTTTACAAACTTCTTCCTAGCAAGTTATCACCTACAAGAATTACACGACTCCTATGCCAAATCTCACACAAGGTACAAATCCCACATAGGGCAAATAACCTACACAAGACTATAAAACTTAGCAAGGATAAAATCCTATCAACTAAGTACACTAAACTTAAAACAACCTAGCACATAGCAAATGGTTAAAAGAAACTAAAAGGTTCTTCAACTGGTGCGGAACAGTCTTGATCTTTGAAGGTCTATCACAATTGCAAACTGCTCCTAGAAGGTTGAGTGGCTAAACAAGAGTAAGCTTGAGAAGCTCTGGAATATAACTGATTTTTCTCTCGACCCTGTTCAATAATTTCTTCAGTCAGCCACACCTTCTTTTTATAGATCTCGAGAATATATCCGTTGGGGAAATATCCGTTAAAGGGGAACACTTCTCCATCTTGAATTGAAGCTTAGATCTCCAAGATCTTCTTTGTGTTCGCATTAAATGCTTCTGAGTTGTCTCTGATATGTGCATTTAATGCACCTACTATTTTTAACCTTCATGCAACGGGTGGCTACTCTAGTTGCCAGATAGCTTTGCTCCTTTTTGAGTTACATGGTCTTCCTCGTACTGCATGGATGATAGTAGCACTTATCTTTCAAAGGATCCATTGACTACTTCATACTTTCTTTGTAGATTGTGGTAACTCTTCCTTGTTTGTTGCTTAGGATGTGGTTTCATGTTGCTTTTTGTTTCGCGCCAGGTTTCTGTTTCAGAACAGTTTTCCTATTCTCGAAACCTGCAGTCAGCTTTCTGACGTGCGTGTCCTATCCTGATCTACTTCCTGATTCTGGACAACTTCCTGTTCCAGAATCCTGTTCTCCTTCCTGATTCTGAACAACTTTCTGTTCCAAAATCCTGTTCTCCTTCCTGATTCTGAACAGCTTTCTACCACACCAACTTGCTGCTTCTTTCATGCTGCTACCTTTTTCCAGCATCCTGCTTGTTGGTTCCTTCAACTTACTACTCTTAGAAGATATATTCTTGTCTCTTCTAAGGTTGGTTTTCCTTATCATTTGGAAAATCATTACATGATCTTATCCATAGAAAGATAAGCTTATGACCATGTAATACGTGGGAACTTACTTAAGCAAACCTCATTGTCTTATTATGCATACTGTTCTGTCTTATCAAGATAACTACAGAAATATCTCAACACCATGTAATACTTTTATGTATATCATGTTATACTTTATAATGTAATAATTTTATATATATCATGTGATACTTTCAAAAAGTATTACATAATACATATAAAAGTATTACATGGTGATATTTTGAAAAAATATTACATGATACACATAAAAGTATTACCTCATATATATAAAAGTATTACATAATTTTTATATTCAACCTAACCCGACCCGTCTCACGGAATGAGATCCATGAGACGGTCTCACCCAAGACTTTTTCTTAAATCTAATAGAATTGTAGGATGATGTTTTTTATCTTCTATCACCATGAATGTCTTTTCACTCATCACACACACACACACACATATATATATATATATATATATATATATATATATATATATAATTCAGCGATATTAAAGTTGAACTTTTAGCAGTGAGTAATATTTTAAATATAATCTTATTCGTGCCAATACTATATCTTCTCATGTTTTGTCAGGACATTATTGAAGGAAATACATTCCATATTGCCTCCAACAACTTTGCAGGAGTCCTTAATCCATACTTTGAGGTTAAATTTAAGATTAATATTTCAATTTATTTAAGATATAAAAAATGAAATTCTTATATATATATATATATATCTCGATCGAGAGTCTATATAACGAAATATGCCAAAAAAATTGAAAATTCCAAATTTGTTTGATTTGTATTTTATTGCTCAGACATTAGATTAGATTATTTATGGTTCAAGTATACCTATTCTTACACAAATGTATGAAGCAAGGAGGACCACATGTTATAGGCATGTTTTCATCACATGAAATTCATCAACTAATTTAATTACTTGCTACTCTTGGATAGTTAATTATCCTCAACTTTTAATTTTTTTTTGAATTGGAAGTCTCATTTATAGTCATTAATAAATAACTTCTTTAAAATCCTCAATATAGCTAATTAATCTCCAAAACACACACACACTCATATACTAGTATATATCAATTTTTTGTAATACATTTATTGTTGGTTTCTTGTAGTAAGGAAAAATATATAACAAGTAGGTGATGTGACATAGACATTGTTGGCCAAAACTTTGTAAACATATGGCTGAAAATATGAACTTATAGCTAGAGAGAGAATTTCCAAAAAATTAATGTATTTAATTTGCTGAAAAAAATCGTTATATATCTTGATCAATCAATAAATAATAATCAACCTAAATGTATCTATAGAAGCATAAAAATACATTTTAACAAGCACATTTTAATATTTTATCAAAGTAATCAACTAAAATATATATGAATTGGGATTCACTAAATTTACATTAATAGTTAGCCTAAACATTATCATTATCATATAGTTCATATATAAAATTAATGCCTTCCATGAATTAGATTATTGAGAATATTCTGTGAGTAAAAATGATATTGAAATTTAGAAATATTTGGCTTATTGGTGAAATATATTTAATGATATCTTTATTCATTGTAATATTTGGAAGCATTCTGTAGTCTGACAATTAATTGATTAAACTATAATTCGAGAAATGGTTAGCTGGAGATCACTTAATTGTGAAAATGAAATATTCTATGGGAATATTGATCAATTTGATCTAAATATTATAAAAATAAATTGCCAACTAACTTCAATTAATATGAAATACTTCATTAGTCCCAAATAAAAGTGTGTTCAAGCATTTTACACACAAGTTAAGAAAGTTGATAAAAAAATTGATCTATATATCCTTATTCAAGTTTAATTATTAAAGCTAAATCTCGAATATCTCATTTACTTAGAGAGAAATAAATGAAGACAATTTTGATAGGGTATCTATAAATGCTTCTATAACGACACTTAATTTGAAATACATCTTTAACTAAAACAACATTTATTTTGAGACGGAGAAATATAATTAATATTATTTTAAAAGGTGGAATACGATGGAAGAAGGAATGGAGAAAAATATTGTATGAACAACAACAACTGGTTGTATGTCTTTGTGTTTATAGTACGTGTCTTAGGGGCACAATCGAGTTGGTTGACTAATTTTCACTAAATTATTTTGAAGGTTTATCCTAAAGTGTGTATTCCTTTGACTCTCTTCTGTCTGTGTCTATCATTTGGATATATCCCTCTATTTACATCTCACCCAAAATTGAGGAATCTACGGTCGGATGTGGCAAGTTTTTTGTATCTCCTAATAAAAAAAAAAAAAAAAAAGTTTTATTAGTACAAGAAAGTAAAGAAAAGAGGGCGGTTGAAGATAATTAATAAGATCGTCGGCCATACGCCGCTCCTCTTTCCCACCGTCCTCCACCTGCCAACTCCTTCCTATATACACCATTTATATAATCAAAATGAGGGAAAATTGATAAAAATGCCCATTAATTTTGTATTATTGCTCGACGAGAATATTCTTGTTATTTTAAATTTCTGATAATGATTTTTAACTTCAGAAAATTTGAAGAACTAACTTTTTTTTTCGTTTTTATTTAATGTAATAACATACTATGATAGGTAACTTAACATGTAATTACTAATGTCACAATCTTTTTCTTGCTCATTTGACTTCAATTAAACAAAATATTAATTTTTAAAAATCATAATATTATTTTGAATCTCTAAAAATCAACAAAAACATCGAAAAATAAAGGGTAGTTTTAAAAAACCAATTGAAAGAAAAAAAAATTAATTTGAAAGAAAACATATATGATCTTGAGCTACAAGATTAAAAAAAATTACATAACTAGCCAATTATAACAAGTAAGACCTACGGTCTTAAGGCTCCTATATTAATGAATAATATGGAGTAAACTCACTACAAATATCCAAGCTTTGTATAAATACACCACAATGAGTAAAATATATATACATATTTAACCACAATAAATATAGGACATATTTTCTTTATAAAATATGTATAAATCCCATAACGTCTAATTTATTTTCCTTTTCCTCCCTCTTGCAAGACTTCTCTGTAATCTACACTAATTTAAGGGTTAATTTTAATTTTGGTCATCTATGTAAGACCATTTCTATTTTTTGACAATTAAGTATACATTTTACAATTTAAGTCTTGTATGTTTCAATTTTTTTCAATTTCAATCCAATTTTCCAATTTTGATCCTGTATGTTTCAATTTTTTCCAATTTTAATTCAATTCTTGTCGAAACTCCCAAATCGCAGATATGACGTGAGATTTTCTGGCGGCCATCCGACCAAAATTGGATTGAAATTGGAAAAAATTAAAATATACAGGATCAAAACTGGAAAATTTGACTGAAATTGGAAAAAATTGAAACATATAGGACCAAAATTGGAAAATGTATACCTGATTGTCCAAAAATGAAAATAACCTTATATGTAAGACCAAAATTAAAATTAATCTAAATTTCCTTCATATATCTTATATTATCAGCACACATTATTTCTACAAAAAGAAGTGTTCTTTGTAATCTATATTAATTTAAATTTTCTTGATATATCTTAGAGATAATGTTATGATTATAAAAAAAAAAAAAGCATTGAAATAAAAAACAAAATAATAAGTATATAGAATAGAGGATGAGAATTACATTAAAAACACAGACACCCATAGTTTTGTTTCATCACAGCCTTTATGATTCTACCTGTAATTTCCAGCTCCTATCTGTTAATATATACCCTCCAATCTCCTCTCTTCTCATCACATTCCCATATCAACACACACAATTTTCAGCCATGGATTCTCTCTCTTCCACTTCTCTCTCCCCATACTACCACATCCTCTTCACTGCCCTCGCCTTCTTCATCTCCGGCATCATCTTCATCTTCAGCCGCAAATCCGGCTCCAAGAAGCTCAACCTTCCCCCGGGCCCACCGGGCTACCCCGTAGTCGGCAACCTCTTCCAGGTTGCCCGCTCGGGGAAACCCTTCTTCCAGTATGTTCGCGAACACCTCATCCCCAAATACGGCCCCATTTTGACCCTCAAAATGGGGACCAGAACCCTCATCATTCTCAGCAATGCCCAGCTCGTTCACGAGGCGTTGGTCGTCAAGGGTCAGGTGTTCGCGAACAGGCCAAGGGAGAATCCCACCAGGGCTATATTCAGCTGCAACAAGTTCACCGTCAACGCCGCCGTCTCCGGCCCCGTGTGGCGCTCCCTGCGCCGGAACATGGTCCAGAACATGCTCAGCGCCACCAGGTTGAAAGAGTTCCGCACCGTGCGTGCCGTGGCCATGGACCGCCTCGTCGAGCGGCTTAAATCCGAGGCGGAGGCGAATGCCAACGCCGTCTGGGTGCTAAAAAACGCCCGGTTCGCCTTTTTCTGCATTCTCGTGTCCATGTGCTTCGGAATCGAAATGGACGAGAAAATGATCGAGAAAATCGACGAGATGATGAAAGCCGTGCTTATTACTCTCGACCCGAGATTGGACGATTATCTCCCCATTCTCAGCCCCTTTTTCTCCAAGCAGAGAAAAAGGGTGAGAGAAGTGAGAAGAGAGCAAATCGAAACCCTAGTCCCTATCATCGAACGGCGGCGCGCCGCCGTTCGAAACCCTGGCTCAGACGAGACCGCCGCATCGTTCGCGTACCTAGACACGCTCTTCGACCTCACAGTCGAGGGCCGGAAGTCGCCGCCATCAAATGAGGAGATCGTCACGCTCTGCTCGGAGTTTCTCAACGGCGGGACCGACACCACCGCCACCGCTGTCGAGTGGGCGGTGGCGCGGATCATCGAGAATCCGGAAATCCAGACCCGGTTGTATGAGGAGGTCCGTACAACCGTCGGGTCGAGGAAAGTAGATGAAAAGGACATTGAAAAGATGCCGTACTTAAACGCCGTCGTAAAGGAGCTTTTACGTAAGCATCCACCAACTTATTTTTCGCTGACTCATGCAGTCACGGAACCTGCCAAGTTGGCCGGTTATGATATCCCCACGGATGCCAATGTGGATATATTTTTTCCGGGTATAAGTGAGGACCCGAAACTTTGGACCGACCCGGGGAAGTTCGACCCGGACCGGTTCTTTATGGGTCGGGAGGAGGCAGACATAACTGGAAACAAGGACATGAAAATGGTACCGTTTGGGGTGGGTCGGAGAATTTGCCCCGGGTTGAGCATGGCCACGTGTCATGTGAATTTGATGTTGGCTAGAATGGTGCAGGAGTTTGAGTGGTCGGGTTACCCGGATAATGGGAAAGTGGATCTTAGTGAGACTGTTGAGTTCACTATTGTGATGAAGAACAGTCTGAGAGCTAAGATCAAGCCAAGGGCATGATGGTAATTATCATAGGGTTTGTTGTCTAAAGTTGTTTCTTGATTTTGGTTTCTCCTTTTAAAGATGTTACTATATTATAATTTTGAATTTGTGGTTGTTTCTTTAGTTAGATCTTTGTGTTTATTTATTTTTCTGAAGTTCATGGCTGATCAATTGAAGGAGAGAAACTATTGATTTGTATAGTTGGAGTTTCAATTTTATAGTAGCTATGTTTATTTAATAACATTCTCTTTTGTTAATTATTAAATTTTGTTGTTATATATTCTTATCAACATTTGATGGTACATGCTACGAACTAAAATATATGGTAGTATGTGCTTAAATTTGATGATATAAATTATAAACTACATTAATAATGATACATAAAGTGTAATATGGTGATACAGATATTACATTAATAATGATAAGTGTAATGTGATGATACAAATTACATTAATAATGGTACGAGACGTAACATAGTGGTACAAGGTTAGTTCAATAAAAATATATAATATTCAAAAAAAATATTTATTGACTAAAAAAAATAATTTTAAACTCTTAATTCAAAAGAATCCTTTTCTTTTCATACTAGACTATTTATAATTCCATTCCGTTTCTTTTCATATAATCAGTAAACGTACACTTGTGATATATACATGATATCATGATTGACTCAATTTTTTTTGCTGGAAATTCAAATGGACTTATTTGTGTCTTTAGAGTCAAATTTAATGTGATCAGTTGGAAGTTGGAACTTGGTTACTTAGAGAAATTATATACTTCAAATGAATTATGATGAGAAATTCTAATTATTAGTCACATAAAGTAATATAAGCCAAAAAGGGTACAGGATTTTAAGGCTAAAATTAAACCAAAAGAGGAGAAAAATAAGGATAGATTTCTTATTTCGAGAAACGAGTTAATTCATAATTGGAAAATAGAGATTAATTTGTAAAAATAAATTTGAATTGTGGATATGAAACATCATTTCACTATATTATATTAATTTGTGAGAGAATTTTATATAAATATTGGTGGAAAAACAAATATAATTTTTAATCATTTGTCAAATTTCTTGGCATATGATAATATTTTAATGTGCAGCAATATTGTGAATTATATTGATATTTCATATGTCTCTTCTGTTTTACTTTTTCGTGTTTAATTTGAAGGGCTACAAACTTTTGAAACTATGAATTTCATTTACTTATTAATAAAAGTTAAAATTTGAGTTTGAAAACAAACTAATAGTGCTTAATAGTGTGTACTATATATGTAGTTATGAATGATAACAAATATAACATATTATATGTACTATTCGTCAAGAGTTACAAATTCTCTCTTATTTCTCTTTTTTAGTTACTATTTCAACGTTTTTGCAAACTGTACCCTTTTCAATCCATCTCTCTCTCTCTCAATTGGGCGAAATAAATTGCAAACTAATTATCTCTTTACGTACAGATCGATATAAATTATTTATTATATTTTAATGTTAATTAGTAATATATATCATTTGTACACGTAACATATTATAATTATTTTAAAATACTTATAAATGAAATACATATTGGAATAAATCGATCCCGTTTGGACCGATCATTTTCATACGACATGACAATACTCTAATTTTAGTAAATTTTATAATCTGATCACATTTTTATTTTTGCAATATCGTACATTGACTTTTAAAAGATTATGAGTCAGGAATTATACGTAATTTGATTCACTTGATGATATTCTAATGATTTTTTTAATGGTTATCAGGGCCGGGCTTCATCTCATGCCACGTTGCACATATTTAGTTACCACATTCGAATATCATAAAATCTGATTTCACTCTCATCAGCATCTTCTTCATTCTTGGAAACATTAAACTATTTTGGAAGTAAAAAAAAAAAAAAAGAAAAAAAAAACATCTGAGACAACCGTTAACTCTTTTGATTTTATATACACATACAGAAAATTGGTAATCGTGGCCAGAATGGGGCCCTGTGTGATGACGCCACGTCAGCATGCCTTCGCCTCCGACAATAGTATCATTATTTTCACATAAATTGTACTTTTTGTTGGAATGTTAAAACATTAAACCAAAGATATGCTCCACCTATCCTTAATTGTTAGCTGAATCGAGTTTGAATGAATACAAAATGGATGACATGTTACTTGAATACTTTGATTTTTCACATTTTTTAAAAAATATAATAAGATCAACTCAACTTTTGAATCTTGAACATAAATGGACCATACAACTTTACATTTTGGATTTGCATCAACAAATATTTTTTACTTCGATTCAAATAACGAATTATATTACATTCACATACAATTCACCGAAAAAAGCAAACATATATATATATATATATATATATATATATATATATTAAAACAAAAACATACTTTATATTATAACATAATACAACTGATGATTATCGCTTGTTGTATAGTAATATTCTATTAAGTTTATATCGTTTTAGCTTTGTCACACAAATAAAATTAATATCAAAACGTATACCTTTAATTAAATTAATAATTTTAAACCAAAAAAGGTAAAAACTCATGTGTAACCATCGCACAGTGCGGCGGTTGCACTTATAGTACAAAAGGACATACTTATAGTCATAAAAAACATACTTGAATAACTCATGCTAATACTGTAAAAAAACATACTTATAATTGAAAAGTACATACTTGTACCTATAAAAGATATACTTGAATCTCATCACATGTGAAACGGTCTCACAAGAGACTACAGGTAATATGAAAAGGACTAGCTTTGTTCCTTTTAAGAAAACAAATAAATTTTGCCACTTCCCTGTAATTATGTGGCTAACTTTCCATTTTAATTTCGAGAAAGAAAAAACACTCGAGATAGATTGTTCATTGAACACATTAAATGGTCACATTTAAACCAAGGTGGTTGGTTGGTAGCTCACAACATTAAATCCACAGGTGACACTACCTACCATACTTAAGATTACTGATATCTACAAAAATAACCAAAAAAAAAAAAAAAAGGTTTAAGTTTAATTTTTTATTACGAGGCCCTCTAAGTTTGATATATTACAAAAGGTGCCTTAGAATCTAAAAAATCAAGCAGAAATGGTTTTCATTAAAGGTTTTTAATGGAACAAAACTTAGAGGGATTTTTTTGCATTGTTATTATGAAAAGAAATGAACCTCTAACAATTATTTCTGTTTTAGAGGGAGTTAAGTCATGATGTAGTATTTTTTTTTTACAATATGCATTTTTAGCACAAATCCTCGGAAGGAGAAATGAGTGACTAAAAAAAATACAGAAGGGGGATTTTGGTAGATTGAAAAGAGAGGGATATTATAGGTACTCCATTTGTCCCACATTTAGTCTATTTCATATTTCCCACATATAAAAAATGAATTTAATGCAATTGAAAAATAAAATTAACAACCAAGTGTTCTACTATACAATTATTTAGTACTCGTATTTATGATTAATTTCAAAGAATGTTTAGTGGATATATATATATATATATATATATATATATATATATAATGAAAGCCAATTATAGTACATATGTAGCACCCCGGATCAAAATGAGCATAATTGAATAATTAAACATTTGAACCCCGACTTAATAATTATGTGCGTATGTTTTGACTGTTTAATTTAGTACGTGCGTTTCAGATACTTGGTTAACGCCGGTTTTAGTTTTAGATGGGTATTTTTTTCGTGACATGGAACCTAGAATACGATTTTACCAAGAGATTCGTATCAGAAATAAGAGAAAATAGAAACAAACTAGGGGTCAATCGGAGACCCGTAGCTCAACTGACGAAGGAAAGGGTAAAATTACAATAAAAGGTAAAAATAAAAATAATATTTTAATGAAAGGTAAATGAAGATATTTTTGGTAAATGGTAACTTTTCAACGGTAAAAAGGTGAATTCCAAAATCTATAAATAGGGGCTCATAACTTTCAAAACTTATACGTTTTCAAAGCCGACGACCCGAGCGACGCTCGCGACGCGAACACGTAAGTTCTCTTTCTTTTCTTTTCCTTTACGTTTTTATTTTCCGCCGCCGCCGGGGTGCCGCCGGAGCGCCGCCGGAAACCGCCGTTGCCGGAGCCGCCGTCGCCGGAAAAGTCGCCGGAGCCGCCGCCGGAGCCGCCGCCGCCGCCGCCGGAAAAGTCGCCGGAGCCGCCGCCGCCGGTGGTGGTGGCTGGTGCTGCTGGGCGCGCCGGGTGCGCATGCCGGACGCCGGGTGTGCACGCCGGGAGGCGCCGGGCAACGGGCGCGCGGGCGCGGGCGCCGGGGATCCAGCGCGCACGGGCGACGGGAGCAGCAAGCGCGCGACGGGCGCGCGGGCGCGGGCGCCGGGGATCCAGCGCGCACGGGCGACGGGAGCAGCAAGCGCGCGACGAGCGCGCGGGCGCGGGCGACGGGGAATCAGTGCACGCGCGGGCGCGGGCGACGGGGATCCTGTGCGCGCGTCGGGTGCCGTCGTGCACGCCGAGCGCTCACCGTCGAGTTTTTGTACCCGCCCGACCGAGTCTTTTTGTACGTCGGGTCGACCGGGAGTCGGGGCCCAGTCAAAGTCAACCTTTTGACCAAAATTACCAAAATACCCTTCGATATTAAAACTCTCCGTTCGAGCTCGTTTCAACTCCGATCGAGCTCATTCTTTTTCCGTAGCGACCCTAATCCTTTCCTCTATCATATCAGTTGCTGAACTGATCTTTTCTCCCTTGTCTCATCGACCTCGATCTCTTGATCTATCGATCCGTCTCGTCTCTATCGAACGATTCTTCTCTACGGCTATCTTTATACATTTTTAAATATAAGTTTTAAGCGTATTAATGATGTAAGAAATATTGTAAAATTGTGTAGGCTATCCGTTGGGTTGGTATCAGTTGGAGTGGGAATCAAGATACCAAGTCTTTGATACTAGCGACTCACGTGGTAACCACCGAACAAGGTGGGGGTAACTTCTGAACCCTAATAACTCTATTTGTTTAATGTTTTCCATATTTGATATATGAACTGTTGAACTCTACGTGCTGTGATTAGTTGCTATGATTACTATGTACGTGCATACATTATGAATATGCTATATGTGGACGGAAGTCTAAAGTCATGTTAAGATGGACTGGTGGCCCATAAAAGCACCATATGTTAAGATGGACTGGTGGCCCATAAAAGCACCATACGTTAGGGATGGACTGGTGGCCCGTAAAAAGCACTAGCAGAACGGAGGTCCATGATCTCGTTCTGGGATGGACTGGTGGCCCGTAAAAAGCACCAACGGAATGGAGGTCTATGATCTCGTTCTGGATGGACTGGTGGCCCGTAAAAAGCACCAATGGACTGGTGGCCCATAAAAGCACCATATGTTAGATGAGTACTCTTAGAGTTATGTGTCCGTATTATATGTGCAATGCATTATATGTGCTGTGTCTCATTGCTGAACTATTATATATGTTGGATCTGTGTATCCGCTTAATAATGTTAAAAACTTGGTGATTAATTCCACGAGTGTATTCAACGCACTCACCCCCCACCTGTACTCACACTACAGGAGAAGAAGAGAATCTTGACACGTAGAGAGAGGGGTGCCCTATCAGCCGAGTCCATCTTCCGGTTTTACCTTTTTAAGGATATGTTGTTCGTTTGTAAAAGAAAACTATATTTCTTCTTCTTTGTAAAGGATCCTGATGTTTTTCCGCTGTTATGTAAAATGGTTTTATTTCGGCTAGACGCCGAGGATTTGTATACATAAAATCGTATGTTCTTTTTCCCAAAGATTTCTATTTTATTTCATGCACGTCTTTTTCCCCTTCTTTCTTCACGCCCGCAAGTAAAACTCTGATAAAATACGAAAAGATTTTGGGGCGTGACAGATGGTATCAGAGCCTAGTTCTACCCTTTGTAGGACTTTGCTCGAACTTGTTTGATAAAGTGAAAATGAGAAAAAATGTGTTTTGAAAATGAGAAAATCTTTTCTAAAAGAAATGGATAAGCACCATCCTCTCTCTATGAGTATCTCTCTCTGAAAATGGACTGGATATAAAGAGTGTTCATCTGTTATATGTTATCTTGTTTGCATGATACATACGGTTTAGGTTTGATGAAGCGTTAAGGATATACGGTTAGGGTTTGATGAAGTGTTAAGGATATACGGTTTAGGTTTGATGGGGTGTTAAGGATATTGTGCCACGATAAAAAGATCTTTTAAAAACCTCTAGATGTCACTACAATCGACACACTGCTCTGAGTCACCGCCACAAAGCCGCTGACTGCAGCAGCGTGAGCTAGTGTGCGAGTATGGCCGTTCGCGGGAGTTGATGTTGTGTGACTGATAGTTGAAACTACCATGGGCCCTTGTTCACAACAAGTGTGCTAATGAGTGGGTTTTCACAGTTCGTGGTTACGATATGTAAAATCGCTTTAGATGTATGAGGTCTAGGGGGACCATGTGAGGATGTCAGTGATATGTTTCGAGATGTATTGCTATGATGTACTGTTCTGGTTGGTATATGCAAGTTGGATATACGCTATCCTACATGACAAGATTATGAAGGGTTTATAAATGAATGACAGAGAATCTATTGAGAATATTATATGATTTATGGAGTAACGTTTATCGGTACCATGATATCTGCTATTTGTTAATCTGTTGTGATATGTATTGATGAGTTATGTGGGGTAGATGATAAAAAGTTAGTTTTCGTTTGTTGCTTTAAGAGTTATGCCTAAAGGACGGCCCCGAAGAAAGCAAACACCAACGGTCAATCAACCAGAACGGGAAGTAGATGCAAGCATGGGAGATTTAGTATCTGTTCTACGGGGACTGACACAACACTTTGAGGTAACTCGAGCCATACCCCCACCGGCAAGAACCGATCCGAATCTCATCTATGAACAGTTCCGGCGATTTAACCCGCCGACTTTTGACGGGAAAGGGGAACCGACAGACGCGGAAGAGTGGCTAAGGTCACTCGACCGGTTGTTTGGACATCTGACGTGTACCCAGGAACAGAAGGTCTCCTGTTCAATTTTCCAGCTCACAGACGAAGCGAGTCACTGGTGGGATTCATATGAAAGAACTCTGCTGCCAGCTCAAAGACAGGGAATGACTTGGGAGAAGTTTAAGGAAGTGGTTTCTCATCACTTCATCCCTCAATCTTACCAAGATAGAAAGGAAACAGAGTTTCTACATCTCCGTCAAGGAACCGCGACGGTAGGAGAGTACGAGCGAAGGTTTAACCATCTGAGCAGATATGCCACTCACCTGGTTGACACTGATGACAAAAAGGCCCGACGATTTAGAAAGGGGCTTTGTCCAGAGATTGGATCCATCTTGGCTGGGCAGGGGACAATGACCTATGCTAACGTCATGGAGAGAGCCCAAGAGATCTCCTCTTGTCTGCACTCGGACGTTTTACCACCCAAGGAGGTTGATGAGATAATCGGGAAGAGAAAGTGGACCGAACCAAGCCAGAGCTTTAATAAAAACAAATTCCCAAGGAATAACGATACACCGCTTCTACCTACTGCTAGGCCAACAAACACATGTCCCAAGTGTGGGAAGTCGCATGCGGGGCCCTGCCTCCATGGAACCCGAAATTGCTATAAGTGTGGGGAACCGGGACATATAGCGCGCGACTGCCAGAAGTTCGAGAATCAAGTAGCTGCAGCACAGAGGCTAAGGCCAGGGGCAGGCTAGGCTTGGGCTTTTGCTCTCACCCATACAGAGGATATTAAGAGATAGGTTACGAACAATGAACCTTTAGTACAAAGATATGTAGAGGCTTTACCACCTTGTAGTAGTGTACATAATCCTTTTGTATAATGTACGAGCGACCCATCTTTTGCTCATGCGTATAAGATACCAGTTCGACTTTTGCTAATCAATGGAATCTACGTTTTCTTCTGTCTTCGCATTTCGTGTTTAATTTCTTTACCTATAGTGCTGATATGACGGTGGATCTGTTGAAATATGAAGACGGTAGGATACTCGCTAAAACCCTAGAGGTTAGCATTCCGTCAGGGAAGACGGTGAAAACAAAACACTTATACCGTCACCTGAAGATTGCTTTTGAGGATAAGATCCTTCTAGCTGATCTCCACGCATTGGAGATAAAAGATTTTGACATAATCTCAAGGATGGACTAGCTAGAGCCCAATCACGCAATAATCAAGTGTCGTGCGAGAGAGATCGTCTTGCAAGCATCGGGAGAACCGGAGTTCGAGGTCCATGGGACATGAGTTAAAGGCAACTCAAGGATTATACCGGCCACGAAAACAACCGAAATGCTTATCAAAAGGAATTGCGAAGCTTGGTTGGTCAACATGGAGAACTCCGAGAGAGAACCGACTACTATCGAGGAAGTGTCGGTGATCAAGAAATACCTGAACATGTTTCTAAAGGAGTTCACCGTTTTGGAAA
Organism: Scutellaria galericulata; assembly: GCA_946896805.1. NCBI lineage: Eukaryota > Viridiplantae > Streptophyta > Magnoliopsida > Lamiales > Lamiaceae > Scutellaria > Scutellaria galericulata. The sequence goes on from OX335789.1 coordinate 13,130,912, forward strand.
GAAGGGTAAACTGAAACCAAGGTACGTGGGACCGTTCGAAATCTTGGATCAAGTTGGGGAGGTCGCGTACCGACTAGCTCTACCACCGGACTTTGTTGGGGTGCACAATGTCTTCCATGTGTCTATGCTACGGAAATATATTTTTGATCCAAATCATATAATCGATCGAGAATGCATAGAACTGGAAAAGAATCTGACATATGAGGAAGTCCCGATAGCCATCTTGGACAGAAACAAACGACAACTTAGGAATCGAGAGATAGCTATAGTGAAGGTCCAGTGGAGCCGTCACGGAAAGGAAGAGGCAACCTGGGAATTAGAGGATGAGATTTTGAGAAAATACCCCGACATACCGATCCTAGGTATACGTTTGTTTATCTTTCTAAGTACGCGCTCAATTTCGAGGACGAAATTATTTTAAGGGGTAAGGGATGTAGCACCCCGGATCAAAATGAGCATAATTGAATAATTAAACATTTGAACCCCGACTTAATAATTATGTGCGTATGTTTTGACTGTTTAATTTAGTACGTGCGTTTCAGATACTTGGTTAACGCCGGTTTTAGTTTTAGATGGGTATTTTTTTCGTGACATGGAACCTAGAATACGATTTTACCAAGAGATTCGTATCAGAAATAAGAGAAAATAGAAACAAACTAGGGGTCAATCGGAGACCCGTAGCTCAACTGACGAAGGAAAGGGTAAAATTACAATAAAAGGTAAAAATAAAAATAATATTTTAATGAAAGGTAAATGAAGATATTTTTGGTAAATGGTAACTTTTCAACGGTAAAAAGGTGAATTCCAAAATCTATAAATAGGGGCTCATAACTTTCAAAACTTATACGTTTTCAAAGCCGACGACCCGAGCGACGCTCGCGACGCGAACACGTAAGTTCTCTTTCTTTTCTTTTCCTTTACGTTTTTATTTTCCGCCGCCGCCGGGGTGCCGCCGGAGCGCCGCCGGAAACCGCCGTTGCCGGAGCCGCCGTCGCCGGAAAAGTCGCCGGAGCCGCCGCCGGAGCCGCCGCCGCCGCCGCCGGAAAAGTCGCCGGAGCCGCCGCCGCCGGTGGTGGTGGCTGGTGCTGCTGGGCGCGCCGGGTGCGCATGCCGGACGCCGGGTGTGCACGCCGGGAGGCGCCGGGCAACGGGCGCGCGGGCGCGGGCGCCGGGGATCCAGCGCGCACGGGCGACGGGAGCAGCAAGCGCGCGACGGGCGCGCGGGCGCGGGCGCCGGGGATCCAGCGCGCACGGGCGACGGGAGCAGCAAGCGCGCGACGAGCGCGCGGGCGCGGGCGACGGGGAATCAGTGCACGCGCGGGCGCGGGCGACGGGGATCCTGTGCGCGCGTCGGGTGCCGTCGTGCACGCCGAGCGCTCACCGTCGAGTTTTTGTACCCGCCCGACCGAGTCTTTTTGTACGTCGGGTCGACCGGGAGTCGGGGCCCAGTCAAAGTCAACCTTTTGACCAAAATTACCAAAATACCCTTCGATATTAAAACTCTCCGTTCGAGCTCGTTTCAACTCCGATCGAGCTCATTCTTTTTCCGTAGCGACCCTAATCCTTTCCTCTATCATATCAGTTGCTGAACTGATCTTTTCTCCCTTGTCTCATCGACCTCGATCTCTTGATCTATCGATCCGTCTCGTCTCTATCGAACGATTCTTCTCTACGGCTATCTTTATACATTTTTAAATATAAGTTTTAAGCGTATTAATGATGTAAGAAATATTGTAAAATTGTGTAGGCTATCCGTTGGGTTGGTATCAGTTGGAGTGGGAATCAAGATACCAAGTCTTTGATACTAGCGACTCACGTGGTAACCACCGAACAAGGTGGGGGTAACTTCTGAACCCTAATAACTCTATTTGTTTAATGTTTTCCATATTTGATATATGAACTGTTGAACTCTACGTGCTGTGATTAGTTGCTATGATTACTATGTACGTGCATACATTATGAATATGCTATATGTGGACGGAAGTCTAAAGTCATGTTAAGATGGACTGGTGGCCCATAAAAGCACCATATGTTAAGATGGACTGGTGGCCCATAAAAGCACCATACGTTAGGGATGGACTGGTGGCCCGTAAAAAGCACTAGCAGAACGGAGGTCCATGATCTCGTTCTGGGATGGACTGGTGGCCCGTAAAAAGCACCAACGGAATGGAGGTCTATGATCTCGTTCTGGATGGACTGGTGGCCCGTAAAAAGCACCAATGGACTGGTGGCCCATAAAAGCACCATATGTTAGATGAGTACTCTTAGAGTTATGTGTCCGTATTATATGTGCAATGCATTATATGTGCTGTGTCTCATTGCTGAACTATTATATATGTTGGATCTGTGTATCCGCTTAATAATGTTAAAAACTTGGTGATTAATTCCACGAGTGTATTCAACGCACTCACCCCCCACCTGTACTCACACTACAGGAGAAGAAGAGAATCTTGACACGTAGAGAGAGGGGTGCCCTATCAGCCGAGTCCATCTTCCGGTTTTACCTTTTTAAGGATATGTTGTTCGTTTGTAAAAGAAAACTATATTTCTTCTTCTTTGTAAAGGATCCTGATGTTTTTCCGCTGTTATGTAAAATGGTTTTATTTCGGCTAGACGCCGAGGATTTGTATACATAAAATCGTATGTTCTTTTTCCCAAAGATTTCTATTTTATTTCATGCACGTCTTTTTCCCCTTCTTTCTTCACGCCCGCAAGTAAAACTCTGATAAAATACGAAAAGATTTTGGGGCGTGACAACATATTTCATAAAGATAGTGGATTATTTGAGATATGCTAAAAAAAAAACGAACATATGACTATTTTTACGAGATGAAAGGAATAGTTTTTGTGCTTGATTGGACAGGCTTTTGTAATTTATCTACTCACTCTGTCCGCAAATAGACACATACTTTAAATTTCATACAAATTAAAAAAATTTATTTAATTTACTTGAAAATTCAATTTTAACCAAAAAAATTTCTTATGATACATACTCTTATTTACACATTGATAATTAAATCGATTTCATTAAAAACGATAGAAAGTGATTAATTCCAACAAAAAATAATTAAGAATTATTTTAGATAAATTGCACCCTATTAATAAGAAAAATGACTATAATTTGGTACATACCGTACATACAAATATATAAAATTAACAGTGGACTATTTTTGAGGAAATAGGAGTAAAAGTGTTGAAAAGAAAAAAAAAAAAAGAAAAAAGGGTGCAAAAGTCAAAACCAGAGGTGTTTATTGGATAATCTAATTAGCATTTAAGTCTTACAGAATGATGTTAGCCTTTGATTTGACTGTCACATGTTTCTCCTTAGTGTAATAAATGTTTTGACAACAAAATTTATGCCTATGATAATTCCAAAGTCTTAGAAAAACGACGTATCACACACGGTATTCTCAATACTAATTAAAAAAATTGAAAATTATTATTTCTAAAAAAACTTTATAGGTGTATGTTTAACTTTATTATTTCATAGTTTTATAATAATTTCAGTTAAATTTTCAAGTATATAATACTTATATTTATATTTATGAACTTTTATTAAATTATTATAACATTATAGTTAGTAATACATTTATCTATAATATTATAACAAACAATTGATATAATTTCTTGAAATAAATTTATAATTGGAATCACTACTAAAACTTAATCAAGGTAAGTAAATAAAAATATTATTAAAGTAAATCAAAATTTTCTTCATATATTATTAATTTATTACAAACTTTGGAAAACCTCCTCATAAACAGAAGAATTATTGAATTTAGGAACAAACCAAATTCGAATAACTCAAATCTTAATTTTGAAGATCTCCTTCGATGGGTCAATATCTGCTAGAGGAAGATATTTTTGTTCCATTTTCCTACACACTATTCAAAGGAAAAAAAAAAAAAATTGATTCAATGAGGAATTAGAGTGAGTTGTTGTGGCATAATTTCAATGGTGAATTTATTTAAATATATATCTTCAAAATTTGTATCAATTATCATTAATTTTTAATTAAATTGTATGTGAATTAAACTTAATTTTTACGAAACGTTTCAATTATCTACCTTTAAATTGCAAAATGGTGTTCATAGCACAAATAAATTACCGTTACTTTAATTTATCACAATGTTTTGCACAAAACCTTTCAATCATCATTCATTAAATCAACTCCTTAATTTTTAATTTAATTTGTATGTGAATTAAACTTAATTTTTGCGGAACGTTTCAATTATCTACCTTGAAATTGCAAAATGGTGTTCATAGCACAAATGAATTACCTTTACTTTAATTTATCACAATGTTTTGCACAAAACCTTTCAATCATCATTCATTAAGTCAACTCCTAAATTATAAAATGTTTTCAAATTTTTTGTTGCATACGATACAAATTTTATTTGCAATTATAATTATTAGTATTTTTTTTCAATCATCATTCAAGTCCTACTATATTAAAATTTTTATTGTTTAATACGTTACATTACAATTGTTTGCATCTATTATTATTTGCCTTTTCTTTTTCAATTATAATTATCTATTTAAATAGTTAATTTAATTAAAATAAATGAAAAATATTAATTGAATTAAGTGAATTAACCAAAAGGTGACATGTTTCCTTTTTTGTTATTCCTTTAGTATATATAAAAGATTGTGTGAATTTTACTCTAATCAGTAGGGATGTTTAAATTTATTCCCCAATAGTAGTACATTGTATACTTAATGTATGATACTATGGTACATTTTGATATTTTATTTTATAATATTTTATAAGTCTTAATGCTTGTTATATGTTAATTAGTGATATAATTATATATATGGTGAATGAAGATTTTAAAATATAAAATAAAACACATAATGAAATAGAAAATCTTAGTGTACCGATTAAAAAGGACCATACTATATTTAATTTAATTTAGAAGGACCATAATGATTAGAAGGACCATAATATATTTAATTTAATAATTGAGCAATAGTAACAATAGCAGTAGTAACAACAACAATAATACTATTAATAATATGATGTATAATTGATAAGATAAAATGAAAGACAAGTTGTAAAATAAAAGACAAAAATTTTTGTGCACTTGGTGCATGAACCTTAGATCCGTGCACTCGAATTGATTCGGTCCGCAACGCGCTCGTACGCGTCATCAAGTCACAGGCAAAATCTGCCCAAACATGCTCCCAGGTACCAGACATTCATGTTATGTTAACTATACATTTTAATAGTGTTAGTCATACGTTTTAATAGTGTTAGTCATACGTTTTAGTAGTGATAGACATATTAATCTTTCATTCCTTTTAGTTATAACAATCACATTTTTTAGTTATGTTAGTTGTACTTTTATATATTACATAAAAGTATGACTATGTTGATATAAAGTTATAAGTAATATGGCATAAAGATATGAGTATTATTATATAAAGATAAACATGTATAAATTGTGATGAAATTAGGGTTTTTTAGAGTTAAAAATATTAAATAAATGTATGATATTTGGACATAAGAGTATGACTATAACATAAAAGTATGACTAACTTAACATAGAGGTTAAGACAAAAAAAAAAAATAAATAAATAAAAGTGTCCGGATCCGGTCAACCCACACCCAAACTCGACCCAAGTGCATGTATGCATCAAGTGCACATAAGTGCTACTCAAAATAAAAATATATATATTAAAATTTATTTTTATAAAAGTTGAGTGGGGCCCCTACCACCTAGCTGTCTCCACTCATTACCTTCTGCTCAGTCCCAAATGCCATTTAATTTTTTCCCCAAGAATTAATGAATTTTTTTAGCACAAAAAAAAATTAAGAATAATAAAAAAATTATGAAGTATATGACTAACTAGATTGTACATTTGACCATTTTATTAATAGGTCATTTGTTGAAATACAATACATCTGCATGATCTGTAGTTCATTGCAAATCATTAATGGATAGGTGAACAATTTATGAAACAATTGTATATCTTTTTATGAAAATATTTTGTTTATTTTCTAAATCAGTCTTAAATTATAACGAACACAAACTATATTGGGGAAATAGCTCTAACCACACACTTTTGAATTCAAATACACCAAAACTACACATTGAAAATTTTAAAACACCAAAACTACACACTTTGACCCACTATTCATTTATTTAATATTTTCAATTACAATTTACCAAATTATGTCCAATATTTTTCAAATATGAAGATTTAATCACCTTCTGGAATAAGTATTTAGGTTGTAATACTTTTCTCGTGCCAATACTGTCTAAAAAACAGTGGTCTGGAATGAGTTACAATGCCACGTATGAGTTCTTTAGGAAAATTAAATCTGAAAATATTGAAATATCCTTCCGAGTATTTGGTCAGATTCGGACCCCAAAATGGTATCAGAGCCTAGGTTTATTAAGAACTTTTAAGTTATATTTATATCTGTGTAATTAACCTTTGGTGAGGAGAATTTTTCGCGAAATATGGATTTGGACGAATGTCCAAGATGCATACCATATAGGAGATATCGTCAAATTCTGACGATGTATAAACAAGAACACCAAGGCAAGATAATATATTGGGAAGACCAATATGTTGAACGAGAGAATGTAGGAGCATGCAGGGAAGCCTTGAGGCAATGCAATATACAGACAACATATCATCTGGATTACCTCGAGGTTAACCAAATGTTATATGCTGAGCTGATGAACTTGCAAGAAGCAGCACATCAGAATCATGGTTCTTAAGGGAGAACCAGAGTGGAACAAGATTCTTCCAAACACATCTAAGATCTCTACAGATCTTAGAGAAATCCAGAAGACGGTGTAGAATTATGGCAACCGCCATAATCATTTACCAACACAAGTTCATCAAATCCAAAACCAGATGGAGACGATGGAGAAATATCAGAAGGAAACTCTTGAAATTCTTCATGATATTCAAAAGAGAGTTGAGAATCTGAAGGATAGACCAAGTCTTTCCGGAGGAAGGAAACATATTGATTTCGGAATAGTTCCCTATTTAAAACAAAAGGGGAAACCGACTGAAGTCATACGACCAATGACCCGAGATGAAAAGCTCATTGCTATCATCAAAGGAAAATCCATCATAAATTAAAGTGATGGATATGGAAAAAATGAATCTTGAGGATCTACAAGAACTTGTTGAGTCCTTTGCAGGATTAGGTATTGTGGATTTAAAGATGAATACAGAAGATGGTTCAACTTTGGTTACTCGTGACCAACACCAAAGACCACCTCCACAACCACCAGTGGATCCCAATATTGCAGAAAGCTCAGGTTCACATCATATGGATGAACCAATGCTACACACTGGAGATTTCATTACAAGAGGAGATCCTATCGTTTCAGGAACTCGACAACGTTCCAGAAGGCCAAATCTCATGAATACGCCTTATGGAAAATCACAGCTTGATCTGATACATCCGTATGGATTGATGCTGAATTTGGATATTCCAAAATTTCAAGAATCGAGTAGTCCTTATTAATGATTGGGCATCAGCAATGAGGATTGCAGCAGGAACCCTCGATCTTACAAAAGAAGGATTCATTCTACTCTTAGAAATGAGTCTAGATGGATCAGTAAAGATCGCATGGGATATGACGGCACCAAAAATGAGAAACAACGTTACTGCTGGTGAGTTATTGAAAGAAATTGTCGATAATATGGTAAAATTATTCAAAATCCATTTTATCGGCATAGGCTATTTTGAGGGATTAGAAGAGGAAAAAAGAAAAAGATACAAACAAGCCCTCTACTGCCTCGAGTTACATGATATTTGTCATATTGACGAATACATCAAGTTATTCACCGAGTACCGATGGAAATCCGAGGTGGATGACAAAGAAGCTTTGCAACTTTTCTTTGCGAAGATACCAAGTCCCTGGAGAGAGATGTTCATCAGGGAATACAAGAGTGCGGATGATTTGGATATTGTGGCTAGGAGAATGTCTTTCTTAAAAGCCAAGTTAGCTGAATGGTGCCACCAGGCTGCACTCTACAAAAACTACAAGAGACTCAGAGGAATCAATAAAATGGTTCCCTTTTGTTGCGAAGATAATGACATCCCAACAGTTGTGGGAGGCAAACCACGGAGGCATAAAATGAGGAAACAAAGAAGCCATCCTTATACAGGTGTATCAATTTGAGGATGTACCCTCAGATGAAAACATCTATGAGGAAGAGATCTATTCGGATGATGGAAGTGAATCCACATCAGAATCGGAGTGAAGAAGAAATTTTTCAAAAAATAAGAGAGGATATGTCAGGATTCCTCTCTCACACAACAGTCTCTCATAAAACTCTAATGAGAATTATGAAAGAGGATCCAAAGCTTCAAATTTATGATGGTTTTACCATTGAAGCTATGGAAAAAATATTGGATAAGCTGGGGCTTCGTAATAGAAAACACCAAATTATCCATAGAGTGACTACTGGAAAATTTACCATCCCAATGGAATTCACTAGTAACTTGATCGAAATGCAGTTGATCCCTTATCGAGAGGTTCAAGAGATCAGAAGCAAAACCAAAAGAGAAGTTGCGAATACTCTCTCATGGATTCACATTGGAGCCATAAGAGTTATTATCAAGGCAACATTCAAGGAAGGAATTGATTCACCACTCAATCTTGCAATATTTGATAAGCGAATCTCAAACCTCAAGGATTCATGTCTTGGGGCTGTTACAGGAAACTTATATGCAGGGAAACTAGCATTTAAAGTCTATCCCAGAATTGCATACAATTTGGGATATCGAGACTTTAAGAGAGTCTTAACCCTTCATCAAGATTTCAAAAGAGATGACTTGATGAAAGAAGGAAACAGACCCTACTCGATTACCTACAAGATTTCCTATGCTCTCTCGAATACACATCATTCAGATGTATTCTTGAGAAATGAATTTATCGAAATCCCAAGAATCTTTGAGGATTTCGCCAGTGTGGTTCTTCCAGAAATAATTGAGTCTCTAACTATAAATGAGATTAATATGAAGATCCAAGATCAACCTGTTTTCAACAAGAGTCAAAGCCTTAGAATGGAGATAATGAGAATGTCTTTCCAACAAGACAGACTAATGAGTAGCTGTCGTTGGAAAGAAAGAAGGCCAAGTACAGTTCAACGAATCCCAGGTGTTTTCAAAACACAATGAGAACTGAAATGTCCAGAAGGCTGGAGAGAAGTTGAAGTAATATTCGACATTACTCAAAAGGATAATATATTTCCTTGTGATGTTTTATATTACCTCCAACAATCGATAGTCGGAAGATTTCAATGAAGCCTAAAGATGGGTGAAATTGAACTGATCATCACGAGAGTTGCAGGAAGAGTCCTAGAACAATTAGTACTGAGTATCGACTTTCTTGAGGATCATAAGCCTTGGGAAAGACTACAAGATGGAATGGAGTTTACAATGGCTAATAAACGATACAGAATCAGATAACCACTAGTCCATTCTCCATATACATTTCTATTGGGATGATATATAGTGAGTACAAGATTGAGTATTTCGCAGCCTATATTGACTTAGGAGCAATATTTGTACTGCAAAGCAAGGGGTCTTTCCTAAAGATTTTGGAGAAGATCTACCAGCCATTGCAGGAAGAGATTTCTCAAAGAGGATTCTTATCCTTAACCGAGGAATCAAACAAGCAAAGATCATGATCAGAGGCACAGACAGTACCCCATGGTACAAGGTGAAGACGCCACCAATCTATTTTCATGATACAGGAGCAGATGTTTTGCTAGGAAACAATTTCCTACAAACATTCAAGAGTTTTACACAGAAAAATGAGACAAGAAGGCTTATTTTCACAACATTATGTGATCATAAGATTATTGTCCAGAGACTGCGGAAAGCATTCTATAGACGAATGCCTATTAATTTTCATAGCAAGCGTGGTGATGAAGCCAAACTTCGACATCCAAAGATGGCGGACAAAAGAAGATTTGGTAATGCCTTATTATCCTTTCGACAATTTGGTTCGAAACAAAAAGATACCAAGAGATGGGATAATACTTTGTATTCATTCAGAATACAAGGGGAAGAACGAGTTCCATCAGAGGCTATTGCAGAATTGTGAAAAGCTATATTGGAGAATTTACAGAGTGATGTTACCATTGAAGAACAAATATCACTCGAAGACTTCAGGAAAAAGATCCAGATGAATTACAACAAAGATCATTTGGCATGGTGGGATAGAAACGAGCTCAAGGCATTCTTGAAAGTTAAACCTGGAAAAGGAACATGAATTCGTAAGACTCAAACCAATTCTTATGAATCAGAATGATCGTGAGGATATGCAGAAGATACTTAAGGAACATCTGGACCTTAAGTTGATCTCACCAGGAGTTTCTCCATACAACAGCCCTGGATTCTTGGTAATGAATCATGGAGAAATCAAAGAGGTAAACCTAGACTTGTTATTAATTATAAATGGATTAATAACATTCTAGAGTTCGATGGATACTATATCCCAAGTAGAGAACACTTGGTTAACTGTATCAAAGGTGCCAAGATATTCTCAAAGTTCAATTGTAAGTATGGATTCTACCAGATCAAGATGGAGGAAGAAAGTAAGAAGTTCACAGCTTTCTCCACACTACAAGGACATTATGTCTGGAACGTGATGCCTATGAGATTGACAAATACACCCCAGATATATCAAAGAAAGATGGATAATCTCTTCAAAGATTATTTCAACTTCATGTTCGTATACATCGATGATATTCTCATCGCTTCAAAGAATATGAAGGAGCATCTCAAACATTTGGAAATATTCTCAGATGTTTTTCATAAAAAATGATTAGTGCTTTCAGAAAAGAAGACAGTAATTGCTACAAGACAGATTGAATTTCTTGGAATTAAAATCGATGAGTCTGGGATCATTCTACAAAATCATATTGTAGAAAAGATACAAGGATTCCCAGATGATCTCACAGACAAGAAACAACTTCAGAGTTTTCTCGGAGTTGTTAATTTTACTGGAATGTTCATCAACAATCTAGCATTTCATAGGAAGATGTTCAGCTCATTACTCAAGAAAGATACTATATTCAAATGGGAAGATGAACATCGAGAAGGGATTAATCGACTTAAGGAAGTTTGTAACAAACTTCCAAAACTTACGATACCTCAGGACGAGGATGAACTGGTTCTTTACACAGATGCCAGTGATTTTTTGTGGGTAGCAATTCTTATGAAAGCCGCACCAAACAAAGAAGTGTCATGTAGATATTGTAGCGGTCTGTTTACAGATGTAGAAGCAATTCGATGGCATATCAACGAGAAGGAATTTTTTGCAGTCAGAAAGACTTTCAAAAAATGGCCTCTCTTTTTGCTGGCTAAGAAGTTTACCTTAAAAATTGATAATTCAAGTGTCAAGGCTTTTCTGAAAAATAAAATTGAATCAAAACCAGAAAAGGTTAGATTACTTAGATGACAAGCTGAATGCCAATATTATGATTATGATATTGTCATTGTAAAATCTCATGAGAATATTCTTGCAGATTTCTTAACACGAGATGGAAGGACGCGTTGCTGACGAGGTCCTTAAACGAGTTAGACATCTCAGGAAAAACCCAGAGAGTCTAGAACGAGAATTTGGGACGTTATGTCTCAATGCTGAAGTTGCTGGACGACTTCAACGAGTTGATCAGGAATCTGTTTCTGGTCTAATATGAGCATGCCAAAACGCTTAGGGACAATTGTTCCAAGCATTGCATAAGTCTCTCCTCCAGGCTGCATCTCTCATGGTGCAAAAATGAGTTATTAGAGATCGGGACTCTAACCCGAAGGTTATGAATTCAAATACCATGCCTACAAGTGTTACAAGTGATGCATTCCTTGAGGATGTAAAACCGGTAACGAATGTTGAAACTCTGGTGTCACAACCCGAGTCTTCAAGTCAACCTAGCACCTCTAGGGTAAAAGAGGGGGAGTTGAACCTAAGGCCACAGACAGGCAAAACAAATGTTCAAACTGACGAGTTTAAAGTTTCTCCTATGCAGGTTTACTAGCGACAATGGGAGAAGTTGATCACGAGAAAAGGTATCAACCCAGACAAGGTATCAACCCAGACAAAACAGTGGTTGATATTTCAGGAAAGTGGAAGTACCCGAGAGTTTGGATGAAACTAGGGAGTTATCCCAATGAGGTACAAGAATGGTATACTTTTGGAGCTTTAGCTTCAATTTATACCGTTTTACCCGGATTCCCAGAAATTTCAAAACTACCGAAATGGATTAGGGAAGCCGTTTACGAGACTTGGGCAAATAATCAACATTTGTCCAGAGGTGATATTCTGGAGCTCTATTTTATTAGTGCAGCCCTAGAACCAGTGAAGAAAGGCTTCCATGAAGCTTTTCATTTTGTCAAGCTAAGGAGACCGGATGGGAATGCCTTAAAATATATAAAGACAGCTTCACCGGAAGAAATTCCTCTATTGGTAAGAGTAATATCAGAAGACGAAGCTTCTACAAAACGAGCATGGGGACTTTGGGTTTGTCTCACAGAAATGGACAAAGTCAAATACCCTTTTAAGTTTTTCCAGAATTCAGCGAATGGATCCTTCCTACTGAATTCAATGACAGGATCTACCACAGGATTGCTGAAGAACTCTTTGAAATAAAGAGAAGAAACCTGTGGGAAAACAAGAGTCCCAAAAGCAAAGGAACTTGCCGGAAGTTCTGTAACATGGTGCATGTAGGAAGATGGATTGATCGGATCTGTCCAGCATGCCCGGATCAGAAGGAACCCGAGTTTGGGAAAGGATTCCGATCCAAACCCGACCGACAAGAACAGGGGTCTAACAAGGACAAGTGCCCAGCACTAAAGAAACGCTATCCTCGGGGACCACGACAACCAAACTTTTAGAGATTCCCCCGATAAAATAAAATGGGATAGGTCACGAGAAAGTGACTCTTCAACCAACATCGCATGGGAGGCTGAGTCAAAAGTAAATGATTCCTCGACAGACCTAACATGGGCTGAGTCACGAGGCATTAAGAGAAAGAGCACCAACTAAAGCCGAAAGGGACTCCCCAACTACTTCACATGGGAGCACTAAAAGGAGTAGACCAGCTGGTGTTAAACAAGATTTGGAATCCGCACTTCAAGTCCGGATTCATGCCTATATATTGCAGGAGTTGAAGGAAGTTGAGGACATCGACCATTCCCCTTAGTTTTCTTACAATAAAATCTTTGTAATAATTTGAGTGTTCTTAGTTTATGTGTTTACAAGTGCAGACCTCATCTCATATGAGAGGCTAAACAAGTATTCTCCTCCCAAAAGGAGATTACATATATATTAAATATTTCGTTCAAATTCTTAATAAAATAAATGTTTTTGCTTTCAACATGTGTTCTTAGTACGGTTAGTTCGTCCCCTGGAAAGAATACTTTGTACACCTGGTGTAGGAAACGAACCAAGGTTGTGCTGTACAGTTGCTGAAGGAGCTAGATAACTATATTATCAAAATGAGGAGCTGTTCGTAAAAAGGTCTGGGGGCAGTAATTTTCCAGTTGGTGGCTTTGCAAACCATTTCACCCGATGTTGTTGCGGTCAAAGAAAGATGTGAATTTTAGGGGATTCATTAATTTTACGGATGCATGTTGGGTGTGATATTAACGTTGTATCCGGATTTAATTAAATATTTAGAAGGGAAGAATTATATGGTAATGATTTGGTAAAAGTCAAACGTGAATAGTGATTGGTGGGGTGGGTGTTTGACAAAATGTGTAATTTGGGATATTAGAAATTTGAAAGTATGTAGTTTTGAGTATTTTGAATTTATTATTGTGTAGTAATGGTTGCTGTCCCAACTATATTATCAAAATGAAACGAGTATATATCACGATCAATTAGTCTTTTTCTAGTAAATGATTGGATTGGAACGATTACCAAAACACGTGGTTTTTAAGGATGAATTTTCTTGTAAAAATTCATAAATTACTTATGAATTGTAGTAGTCTATTCGGTGTTTCTTGGGCCTCTCTGTCTCACCTATTTATTGCACCGAATAGTTTCAATCGTGGTATGATAATTTAAGTTAGGGTGCACAAGAAATACTAAACACATTCCAATTGTATTGTTACGGATAGCTCCCAAGAAATACTAAACACATTCCAATTGTATTGTTACTGTTCACATCACATGAACAATAACAACACAATTGTGATGTGAACAGTAACAACACAATTGGGGTGTGTTTAGTAATATAGGGGGTGCGGATAGCCGCACCCTTTAAGTTATTCATATATTTAAAAATTATTTATATAGTAAAATTAAAATTTTAATTTGTGTAATACATATCACTTAATTTAACACTAAATATAACATAATATAATTAAATAATTATTTAATTGTAGAAATACATGTTACATTTGTAGAGGATCTCAGGATCATAAATAATTTTTTATTTATCATTTTGAAAAGAATATATATTCCTATGTCCATTATATTATTCAATTCACCCATCATTTTTTTTATTTAAATTTTTAATTTAACAAATCCCAAATATATAAATAATTTCTATTATTGATACCTAACAAGTGTTAATAAGATAAATTTAGTTAAAATTTCTATATTATTTAATAGTGATTTTTAACAACATAAATGTTGAAATCATTAATTAGCCATATTTAATGTAAAAATATTGTGAACTTGCCAAGTCTCCTAATGATCTTATATATATATATATATATAAAGATTTCATACTTTCAATATAATTTATATACTATGTTTATTTTTCAATTTTTTATATTTATTGGATATACAAAATAACATCACACTTATTCACACGTTATATGTATAAATGATATCATTAATTAATACATTATATATATATATATATATTCAAGATAATAAAATATTAAGTAAAATACTAAAATGTAATATAAGATGCTGACGAATTTGCAGTGTTCAGAACAGAATATAACTATTTATACTGAACAAATGATCTTGTGTGCTTATTTTATTGTTTTTAAATTCGATTGATCTGTTAGTTAATTGAATTTGATTACCAATCTAATTCTTTTACACAAGAAAATAAATAACTCGTTTTCTACTCATTTTCTTTCGTTCCTCTTTTTTTTTTTTTTTTTTTTTTTAATTTTCATATTAGTAGTGTCACTTTTAGTACATTTCGGGCACTTTTGCTTTCATGGTTTAGGTGGGTTTGGGTTAATTAATCCACTGAAACCCATGTTAAGTAACTTAGTTTTGGGTCCATGTTAAAATGAGGTCTGGTTTCGAAAAGTGAAAAAGTAGGCTTGAAATGAGTCCAATAAACAACCCATACATGGTGGGCTTGCAAACCAACCCATGAATTTACAATTCCATCCTCACTATTCATATTTAATGAAAATATTTATATTTACGTGAACGAGGGCATAATGGTAAATACTTATAAACCCCCATACAACATGAATCAAACAAGGGTTATTGATATCTCATTTATTAAAATGTTAAACAACAATCAAATCAAACACAATAATTAAAATAAACCTACATTAAACCTTCAAACAAAAGATACAACTACACAACTCAATTTAACCCAAATAGCACAACAACCCAACCAACTTAACTAACCCAACTAACTTAACTAGCAAACCAGTGCCCCAAGAGTGATATCCTACACTCTTTCTATCTATCTATTCATTTGTTTTCAATTTTTCATATCACTTACTTGACTTAAGTTTGTGCCTAATTTTAACCCTCTAATTTCTGCTAGACTGACATATTCCATAGAGAACAATAAATACTACAATATTATATTTCATTTCACAAACACACATTTTAGGTATAATAATGATGTATAGCATCAACCTTAAATCACCATCATTACTTAAACATGCAATAACTATATAACATTTGATTCTAATTAGTAAACTAACAAAATTGCCACTCTACAAAACCACAAAACCAAATCAAAGAAGCTAGTAGTGAAATGCAGGGAGAGGAGTAAATAGAAATACCACTAATCCATATATATTTACAGAAAACTAAAACTGGAACAATATTGATTGAAAACAAGTATCATCATCTTAACTTATCGAATCGACGGGCTTTCGACTTTTCTATTCGCCAATTCTTTCGTCATCTGATCATGATTGATGGACATAGTGTTGCTATCTCCGACAGAAATCCCGTTTCCATGCATTTGACAGTGTCCCTCCCTTGTGGAACGGTAATTTGTTGGTTGGTTGTTATGGGATCCCGATGAACGTGTATGGCAGTTGGCCATGCAATGACAATAATGTGCATTTACGGAGAGCTGAGATCGGGTGGCCGAACTAAACATCGGCTGCATAAACCATTTTTTCTCAGGAAGCTCACGTAGAGAAATTCTGCATACCGGGCATGTGGAGTGTTGTTGAAGCCATATGTCGATACAATTTGCATGAAAGGAATGTCCGCAAAGGGGTAGGATACGGAGTGTATCCTCTTCGTGGTATTCGGATAGACATACGGTGCACCTGCGACATAATTTTCAAGCAAGAAGTCTCAATAATTGAACAAGGAATGGCATGGGAGCTCAATGACTATAAGGTCATGTTTGGATTGAAGGTTTTGAAATGAAGGGATTTCAAATACACTAAGATCATAGTGGATTCAGAATCCGCCCTTGCGATTAGGTCAAAATAAAAGTGATGGATTTTAAATTTATATTGATCCAAACAACACATTGATTTACTACTATGAATATCAAATTCTTCCATCCAAACACAACCTAACCGTCTCGAAGAGGAAGTGCCTTAGAAAGCAACAACCGAGAAATTCGAAGAGATCTATGTATGTGATTAGAATACAATCTATGGGTGACAAATGGGGAGGTAATCGATATCAACCGATCACTATTAATTCGGAAATTTTAGAGCATGGAGAATTAAGCAATGACCTGATCCTTTTCACAGAGCTACCTATACAACATATAAAAAAGGAAAATGGTCTCTTCACCAATATTAAAAGAAAGTTAAGAAAATTAGAAATTTAGAATTTTTCATAATACTTACAGAGTTATACAAGAAAAGGGACTACGTGAAATCCAAAATGATGAGCATACAAAAAAGCAATTCAAAGAAAAGCAAATTAAAGAGTGTAAAGTTTAATGTCTATATCACTATTGAATTGAGTATGAAAGTTTTACTATCTTGAAAGCACATAAAAAGTGAAGTAGAAAATCATTGGTTCAAAGCCCACTCATTCAAGTTACTCCAAGAAGTTGAAATAAAAAAAGGAAAAGGCAAACCACTTTCGACTCATTGATCTGGAAACTTCATTGGTGGGTTTTCTTTAAGATTAGAAACAATATAATAAACATTAAAGCCATGACTTATTACAATAATTTGTGTCCAAAAGTAATCTAAATAGAAACTTTAGCTTTCTTGAATCATTTTTTGAGCCAATGGATCCAAACCATGATGATAAGTCAACATGATTAGCTAGAAATTATTTCATTAACAAACCCTAAGCATAATACTGTTCAATTCACCTTCAAAGGGCCTTCTAAAAATGTATTCAAGCAATCCTAATGATGATACGACTAAAATCGTATTATTTAACGAAGATAAGAATGTAGACACTTCATAAACAACCTTTAACTGAATAGCTCTTATAATTTTCAAATGCGTTTTGTAAATGGCTACTCGACAGTATTCTATTAGGCCAAAAAAGCATTGTAAAGCAGTTCACCTCGAGCTTAAAATATAACTCACAAAAGCTGAGGTATATGAGGCGAAAATTAAAATACATGTACGTAAAATCCTCTATAATCATCTAGTTTGGAAATTCTATCAACTATTGCATACTATACCTCTCACACATTTAGTTTTCTAGTAACTATTGAAATCGAATATTTCATAATATGGACTAAGTTTTTCCTTCTTATTGTTGCATTCCTTCCAAGTAAACTAATGCACACAATAGCTCGATATATAATCAGTCGAACTTCACACAATAGCATCTAATACACAGAAGCCAAATAAGTGAACAATGGAAAAGGTTCGAGCCAACAAAGAGTGTGTTCCTATGAAAGAAACAAAGCAATACGAATTTGGTGGACTAGTTACGATATCATAAAACGTGCAAGAGATAAACTTACTGGGCATTTTCTTTCGATGCCAAGCAGAGGTCCCTATATGTTTTCGTAGGAAAATTGGCTACCACGAGCGGCTCAAGACCATGAAGACCCCTTTCCAACTGTCCAAAAACACAGTCCAATAAGACTCAGATTGAAGAGTTAAAACAAACAAAACTACCAATTTGCTAAGGGACAAAGATTAGGTAATACCCCCAATTTGAAACACATACACAAAACTACATATAAATACAAGATTCAGGTATATATCTTGTCGTGGGACTAATAGTCAAATAAATTAGATACAACAAACACTATCTTGACATAAAAACAATGTAAATTCAAGAAAACAGACCCAAAAAAGAAAAAGAGCAAATAAAAGAGAAAATAGTAATTAGTGAAAGATATGCTTACAATGCTAAGATCAGATCTAGAAGCCCTGGCAAAAGACCTCCTTGATGCATTCAAATGAATTCTTGCACAAATAAGCCTTGTGCAAACAAACACTATGAACATAGTACTAACTGTAAATCCAATCACTGTCATCACCAAATTTATACCTGAAGATATCATTTTCTTGCACAATTATGTCAGACCCACTATTTCAAAATCTAAGAATAATTTACTGTGTCCCACAGCTGAAAACAAACCCCAGAGAATTTCCAATCTTGCAAGGTTCATATCATAGCATAGCAGATAGAGATAGAAAACCCCCCAACTCATAAACCCTAAAGATGATTATGTTTCCCACTCAAAAATCCTATCTTGTTATCATGTTTTTCTACACACACAAACCCATAATATCTATCTTGCTTTGTTTGAGTAGCACTCTCTCTCTCTCCTACTTGTTATGAAAAGGAAAAATCTAATGGTGAAGGTAGAAGAGAATCCAAGGTGGAGTATGGTTGAGGCCAAAATCTGTTGGGAAAGACCAGCAAAGAAAAGACAGAAAAATTTGGCAAAGTTAGAGTGTGATTAGAGAGAGATTAATAAGTTTTACAGAATGTCCATTTAATACAGACAAAGATGTGAAAATTAAGTAATTTAAGTTGAAGGAAATTGTATTCAGCAGAGAAGAAATTCTGTCAGAGAAGAAAACAGAGGAAAAATAGAAGAAAGAAACCCAAGAAAAATAAGAGAAAAAAACAAAAGTCTATCTCACTTCACCAATAAATAAATAAAATAATATATCTGATTCTTTTAGATTAGATAGTTTACAAACATTTCTGATTTTAAATTTACTGGTGTCTGTGAGTGTGAAAAGATGAAATCTATGAAGCAAAATTCATGATGGATCTGTCACAACATAAAAATAATGAAGTGATTATGACATTTCTGCCATTTCTAATAAACATCCTACCAGTCATGATCGCAACGAGTAGATATTTGTTCAATTATAGGTATTTACCATTCCTGCCCCAATTATAATTTTAATTAATAAATTATTCCTATAACTGCCCTGTTTCAAAATTATTACTAATAATCATTTATTACCTAAACCCATGATTTAACTTTTTTATTTTGAAAATACTGATAATTGATGAAAAAATCACAAACTCTCCAAAAATTATAAATTTAACATGATTTTGCCGACTGGCAAATTTAACATGATATTCAATATCTCGTGTATCCATAACCAACAACTAGATTTCAAACATTTTTTAACTCTATAAATTCGTGTTTTAGGTTAATTAATTTCTGAAAAGTTGGGGATTTCTGAAATACTTGAAATTTGTCCGTTAGTTGCGGATGCACGGGAAATTGATAGTCATGTTAATTTCTAATAACCAAAAGTCAAATTAAAATTACAATTTTAAGAAAAAATTGATAATTTTTTAGATAATTACCCTAGAAAATACTCAATATTTTACTAACAGTATCCATTAATTCTGTCCAATAGACTTCATAAAGCTTAAATGATTAATCCGTCACACAATAAATTAAGATCTCATGAAGAATTGAGGTTCATAATCTTTTGCTTACCAGATTAGGTATTGACATTATTAATTTTAAAAATATAGATTATATAGTCAATTGATTCTACAAGTATGATTACTAAAAAGCTTAGAATTAATGTTCATAAAGTCTTTACCCTTTCATGTTTGGATAGTGCTGTTTGCTGATTTTTTTAATATTATATATATATATATATATATATATATATATATATATATACACACACTATACAATAAATATTCTTAACGTATCTGGGGAAGCAAGGGATATAGAATATAGATGGATTAAAAAATAAAGAGTAAGTGTCTTATGACCGTTTTACGAATTTTTATTATATTGCGTAAGACGAGTCAACCTACAATTCAATTACTCATTACCCAAATTTTATAATTCACATATTGTTTGTGGATGATGGACTTCATATCACTGTAACTTTCTGTGAAACTGTCTCATGTGAGTTTTTGTTATTGTAGATTATTAATATAGTAAATATTTGGACTTTTCAATCAATAACGACGTCAGTAAAATAATTATATATATATATATATATATATATATATATATATATATATATATATATATGTGTGTGTGTGTGTGTTAATCTTTTAATATATACGAATGGTTTGACTTAACCTAGTAACCGAGTTACATATGCACCTACCAAAGCATGTTGGACATTTGTTTTGTTTGTTGGCTTTATATACTTTCTCGTATTATTAAAATAATTTCGTTTTCCATTTTGTATGTTATAAATTATAGTTAGGTCTTTTTATTAAAATTAAAATATAAAAAACTTATATTAGACTATCTCACAGATAGTTACCGTGAGACGGATTCGATTATTCACAAAATAAACTTATTTTCACTTATTTATATATGAATTATAAAAGTAAGTTGTGAATTGACCTACCTCATATAACTAGATCCGTAAATCAGTCTCATATAAGACACATTTTTTAAAGTATTAGTTATTTTATAGTTGACTGATGTTTCACACAATTTGTATTGAAAAAAAATCATCTTTCAAATTGGTAATTTAAAAAAGGGTGGGACTATCCACACCCCAACCTTTTCTAATCACACCTCATATTTAAATAAATCAAAAGTAATTATATATTAAATGTCTATAATACCCTTTGACCACCCCTCACATATAATTTTAAATACTAATGATACCTCATAATTTCTAAACACACCCTATTCCTACTCTTCTTCTCCTTCATATTGTATAAACTCTTCTTCTCCATACCATAATTTTTTTTTCTCCTTTGTTAAACCTTAAACCCTAAGAATATTACCCAACCAATATTCTCTACAAAAATGTCTATGGAACGGGAAGATACATTTGAAGCGAGTAATGTAAGATTTCTACTACATTTTTAATAGTTTTTAGCAGTGTATTACAAAAAATCAAGTTTTTGTAAGAAAAGTAGAAAATCTCGCTGGATAAGTCCCGTTAGACTTGGAATTTTTGAATGGTATGAAGATTGTTCGACTTAAAAAGTCCAACTTATCTATTGGTGTTCGAACACTCTTATGTATGTTTGATTTTTAATGTTGAACATTACTAGAAATGTTTGATTTTTGCAGTTGAACATTCTTAGTAATGTTCGATTTTTGGATGTTGAACAGTCATAGTAATGTTCGATTTTTGAAGTTGAATAGTAATGTTCGACTTTGAATGTTCGACTATCAAAGTTGAACACAAGACAAAATTTTGAAGAACCAGTTTCGAACACGCCCAATTCAAAAACACAAATTTTGTACGATTTTCAGCATAAAAAACACAATATTTTCCCACAATAGACTACAATTTCACATGCCCACAATAAAATTGGTTCGATTTTTACCCTAATATCAATCTAATTTACATAACTTCTATTCAAGATTCAAAATGAGAAAAACTTGTGGTTTGGTTAAAAATCGTAACTGGCACATAAGTATTTGGATTGTCCATTGAAGTATGTTCGATTTCTCAAGTCGAGGGAGTGCGAATTTGTTCGACAATGTTCAAAACTTTGCTGGCCTTCTTGTTCGATTTCTGCTCACTTTGCGTTCAATTTTCTTTGATTTTTAGTTTGCTTAGCATTTTTTTTTTAGCCAAAGGGTAAATATGGAAATCCTTGGGGTGTGTTTAGAAATAATTTATGATGTAGATATTATAAATGGGGTAGGAATAGACATTGGGGTGTGGTTAAAAAAGGATGATGTGCGGATAGTCCCACCCTTTAAAAAATTATTTAAGGCAACATATTTTGTTATTTAGGGTACAGTTACTTTAAGTACAATTTATCTATCAATTGAAAAAAAAATTATTAAATATATGACGATTGAGACTAGGTAAATAGTCGTTGTCATACCATCGTTTAAAAAAAAAAAAAAGTCAGCTCCAATATAGAAACTTTAAACTAGTTTATTATTTTATGATAAATGATGATTTTCTATCCATTGTGAATATATATATATATATATATATATATATATATATATATATGAACATGTTAATTGTTGATGTGTAAGAATTTCATCTTCATAAATATTATGATTTAAAATTAATAATTATATTGGATTTGTGACGTATAAATGATGAACACATTAATATATTTCCACGATAGATAGGTTGCAGAACCTTATTTTACACTCAACATTTGAGAATTTTAAATTAAGATTAATTATTTATAAAGAACAATCATATGCTATATGGAGTAATATTTATTATAGGAAATTAGACTTATATTTACGAAAATTTGACTTTTCTTCTCATGATGTATAAGTTTACTAACTAATCATATGAGCTCTTACAATGTAAAAAGATGAGTTTGAATTTGAGAATATATGATCTAACTACAACATACAAAAAACTTATATGCAAACATTCTAATGATACAATTTTGTGAGATGAGTTCTACCATTTAAAATCGATGAAACTCATTTTCATAAATTAATCTTTATTTTATGTTTTATGAATTGTGGACTAACTCATTTCACAATTGTTAATTTGTCACACTCAAAATTAAAAAGAGTTTCAAAATCTTTATTTGATAAATGTTATGATACTTAAGTTAGCATCAATCATTGCCTTGGACCTCTCAAGGAAAAAAATTGTATTATTGTTCATATATTCAATTTGCAATTAAGATGCTTGTATATTAGATATGTATATTAAATGATATTATTAATTATACTTACGATATTAGCACCACTTGAATATATTTTCGACTTTAATATAGAGTTGAAGACTAATTATATGAAATGTACGTTAGACCAGCTTGATGCATATATACCAAGCACTCGGGTAAGGCCTCTCAAGTTGACTGCCTCTTATGGAAGCATGTTTTATTTAGTTAATACATACTAAATATCTACTTATATAAAACATAAAATAATCCTCCATTATCTCTTGTCCTTTTCTTTAATTTGTTTATTGGGTTTTACACAAATATATGAATATATTTCCTTTCCATTTTTCATGAGAAGTCTTGAAGATAATGATGGGCATGCAAGTTGCTAATTTCATGAATTAATATGTAATTATAAAATCTCAAGTCTAAAAAAAAAAAAAAAAAAAGTCTAAAAATATCTTCAAAAAGTGCTAAAAAGTATAATTATTTCCTAAGCAATGATGATGCTTTTGGCTCAAAAAAAAAAAAAAAATCTATCGAGATATTGATGGGATCCGATATAATTATATTCTTTTACTATTTATGATCACTAGACACTAAATATCAAAATTTGGGCATCAATTTATGTTAGGACAATGGTGTTAAAAGGGGACACGAGAAACCTCTTCAATCAAGTACCCCTGACCCATCTATTTAATATAAATTAATATTTATAAGAGCAATAAACACACTCAATATTTAAAATTAAATTAATTGTTTAAGTATTCCTAACCCATCTATTTACTAACGATTGATTTTTACTCATTTAACTTACAAAGATATATAATATTTTTTGGCCAACCAGATTCTGGCCAAATAACATGATCGATGATGCTGATTAAAAATACATAGGAATCTGTTATAGACATGGGAGAAAGTGATTTATAACAAATTAAAATAAAAGGGAGAGTAGCAATATGAATTTTATGATATATTTCTTTTGTAAGTTTTAATTTATTTATTATCCATCTAAACAAATATGCTTTTATTGATACTACTCTTAAAACGTACGTATGTTACACATTATTTATAATGTATATGTCCACATATTTTAACGTTGTGCTATGAACTCTCAAAAGATATATTTTAATAGGCACTTAGGCAGTTAACTTTAATGTGTATAAAAGATAATTTCAAAGCTTATATTAATTATTTGGTAGATTTTAAATTTAAAATAAAGCATACAATTAAGTGTGAAAAATTTTGGTTGTGGCCTCGTTTTCTCTAGCAATTTTACTTGTGTATATTAAAAAAATTATGGCTGGATCACGTATTTTCTAGCGGTCTTATATTTATGTAAATGATATATTTTATGTATAAACAAACAACAACAAATTTTATATACTTTCATATTAAAATATTAAATATAGGATAAAAATATAATTTTAGATAATTAAATGATCAAACCACTTTTGACAAAACTAATTTAACATCCAAAATGATTCTCTTATTTTCCTTTTCCACCCCTCACCAACACTCGAATTTGTCCTATATGCATTACTTGAAAGTGAGTCGATCGAGCGGAGAACAAAGTGTATAGCTTATATGCAAAGTCATGGGTTTCAAATATGTTGACATACTTTGTATGTATCTATTCACATAATTTATTTATCAACTTTTACTTTTCTACTTTATTAAATAAATAACTAACAGGCATTCTAAAAAATACCCACCAATATAATGTATAATTTTGTTTTAAATGTTTTGTTTAGTATTATCTTGTCTAGAGTTACAATTTGAATAAAAAACTTAAATTTGAGATTTTGCTCAAATAAAAAAAAAAAAGCTTAAAATTAGAATATATATATATATATATATATATATATTGAAAATGTATCTAACATTAGATAAGATACAGAATATTCAGATAAGAGTAAGTCTCTTGTGCAACCGTCGCACATGCGACGATCAAAAGTATGTAATTTTCAGGCATAACCGCATAAGTATGTGATTTTCAAGTATAAGCATGTGATTTCAAGACATACTTATGGCCGAAAAAAATATACCCGTCGCATGTGCGACGGTATCACATGAGTTTTTGTGTTCAGATGAATAATTAATGTAAGGATTTTGTTATAGGGATAACATCTATTTCTATCATAATTAAATAATGAATTTTTTTTTTTTACCACAATTGATAATATAAATATTTTTTTACTAGAATATAATAAAATGATAATTTTACTCTTATTGATAAGATATAAACGATATCTCTCATTACATCATCAACAATCTTACACTATATATGTGAGTGTAAGAGTTATTTTAAATTTTCATTCAAATTATGATAAAAAAATATTAAAATTATATATAATGATATAAAAGTTGATTTTATTAAATTGTACGGTAAATTTTTTTCGAAATGACTACTATTATACCTTTTATTACTGCATTCTAGTCAAATCAAACCTTGATATTAGTGCTCAACCTAGTTGTACAACTTGGTTTTGCATAAAGTGTATAACTTTTGGTGGGACCCGCCACTAGAATAATAAAATTTAGCCTTATGCCTTACCTAGAGGTGGGAATTGTCCGACTACACGATAGAGTCCTATGACCAGTCTATCATTCATCTAATTCAATTCAACCTTTTTAGTAAACGAATCAATCGGGGTAATATTTTTTATCAAGTTTATTTATGAATATAAATTAGATTCGGATCTTACAAAAATTTTAATAGACTTAACAGATCGGCTTATTTATAATATTTATATAAAATATATGATATATTTGATATCTTTTATAATTGTATATAAATGTTGTCTAATTTATGTTCAATATTTTTTATATTTTATATTGTTTTCATTTCTCAGTATAATTCTCTAAATGTAAATGGTTTTTGAAAATAAAAAAAATTCATACTAGATAATTTTATAAATTCTTAATAGGTTTTAATTCGAGCTTATCCATACAATAGATCAGGTTCGGATTAATAAAGACTTTCAGATTAAATAGATCATGTTTAAGTCTAATATTTAAATTTCATGCCCAAACCGACTAACAACAAGTCCAGCTTGACCTAACCTATTCCCACCCCTAACTTTAACAAGACATAATTAGCATAAGATAATACTAATTAAACATGGTATGTTTACTAACCAGTCTTCCTTACTATAATTTGCTTTAATTTCATTCGTTTTTGGAATCACACATGTTTTAATTTCTTTTGGAGATCGAAAATTTAGATGTGATCCAAAACCCGAATCTCTTGAATTAAAAAGTCTAGCCATTGAACCCATATATTATTATAGCATATACAAAAATATGTAGCCCAAGAGATTTTGGAGCTCGAATAAATCATGCCTTTCATAGTTAGGTTTCAAAATTAATAAAATTTTAATACCATTTTTTAAGTTTCACTTACCTTTTAAACAAGCCATTTTTTCAAGAATGCTCGAATTTTAGGAGAAATCCTACGTAACTGTTAAGTCGCTACGAGAATTTGATTTTACAATTCTTCTTAATTTAGATTTCATATTCATAATATATATATATATATATATAACTTTTTTATTTTTATGAGTCAATTTTTATAGGGTTAAATATTTAAATCAACTTGTACTTTTCATGTTTTTACACTTCTCAGCCTAAACTTTATTTTTTGACTGGTTGTAACCTGAAGTTCACGAATTGTATAAATTGCAACCTCCGATGAATTTTTCCGGCCACATCTCACATACACATGACATTCACATACCAAATTATGGGGGATTTTGATATTTCCATGAATTATTGGAAGACAACTTTTGTTAGACAATTGACTATTGTTTTTTTGTTATTAACTAGTAATTTAATTTTGTTTCTTTTAAAATGGCCTCAACAATTCATGAAAATATCAAAAGCCCCTCAATTTGGCATGTGAATATCACGTGTGTGAGATTTGACCGGAAAAATTCATCGGAGGTTGCAACTTGTATAATTCGTAAACAAAAAATAAAATTTAGGTTGAGAAGTGTAAGAAGTAAGAACACGAAAAGTCCACGTTAATTTAAATATTTAACCCATCTTTATATTATATGATTTGACCAATTGCATCAATATTATGTTAATGAGACAGTTTGGAAAAAAAATCATACTTCTATTATTTTCGATGATATATTACTTTATGTAGATATTCATAGTTATCGTTAAGTAAAAACGGAAAAGGATTATAATTAATTTGGAAAATTAGGGGTGGTGGGGCTGGGGTTGGATGTCATACATCAATCATAATACAAACTGGACCACTCTATTGAAGCCCACTTGACAAGCCTATGGGTTGCCACATTCTTCGGCCCACAAATATGTAATTTTCACTTTAGCACTTCTCAGAATCAAATGTCTATTTAAGTTTGGATAAATTTTATATATATATATATATATATATTTAAATTTTTTATTCCAATTTCCTTTGTAATTGGAAATTTTGGTTAAGATATAACGTAATTGTCTTTTTTTGAATTTTAATGTCAAAGTTGAGAACAGATTATCAGCTATCATATTTTGTACATCGAATACTCTATTCATTTTAAAATATTCATCGCTTCAAAAAGTTAATTTGTATTGATTTATCTATCACGTTTTGATTACCAAGAAGATTTGATTTTCTTTCAACTTTGCCCCTATCTTATTTTTGTACTAACTTTTATATAGTATTATACATTATTAATTATACCTATTAAATGTTAGGTAGTATAGTTATTTTGTATGTGTATAATATATATCTATTAAATGCTTTCTTAATCTCTTTCATACATATGTATTGATAAAATTTGAATTTAAATTTAAATAAGTTGACATTCTACTATAATAATGGTTAAATTTTTGCGAAAATGATTGTTATATCTAAAAATTAATCAAAACAATCAAGGTAATGATTTTCTTTAACAATACGAATTTTTTTTTTTTTTTTTTACATCATATCATATTTTTCCTTGATTTTATATTCTTTAATCATTGAATGGTAGGGGCGTCTTTGCACGTTGATAGATCAAAACATTAGCCATAATATATATTATTTTTAATAATTAATAGAAATTGTTATAATTATAGATCGAGACAACATGGAAGTTTGTTACACAAGCATCTATTATTTAATAATTAACTTCATTTAACCCAGCTTGCACAAAACATAATCAACACCATATAATCCAAGTCTGCAAAACACTTCTCATCACGACTATAAATACATACTACTAGAAATTACTAATTACATCGTGCAAACACAAGCACCTATTATTTCATAATAATTAATTTATTTAATCCAGCTTGCAGGAAACATGATCAACTCTACATAATCCAAGTCTGCAAAAAACTTGTGGTCACGACTATAAATACCCCAAATTATAGCATGAAAATTAATCAAAGTAGAATATATTTTCCTTTAAAGAAGCTAATTAAGAGCTTTTGAGTTGAAGTGCTAACGATGAAGAAGTATGCATGCATTATTATTCTTGTGTTGATCATAGCCATCACACACCAATGTCTTGCATCGCGCACCCTCACAGGCATACAATGTGGCCGACCTGAGGTTAGAGTTGCAGGCACCTCAACCTCAAGGGAGTGTTTTTGATTTTCGGGCGGCCCCGACATTCAAACACTTATTTTCCATTTTAGGCGATTTTAGGACTAAAAACCCAAAATCACGAATTTTGGACCAAATCACTGGAATTTCAGGCCAAATCACATTAAAAAAATAATTCCAAATCTCATGTGATTGGAACCGAAATTCGTGATTTCGGATTTTTTTTTTCTAAAATCGCTCAAATTGAAAAGTTAGTGTGTCAATGTCAGGACCGAAAAGTTAGCGTCCTTCGTTGGTGAATGATCTAAAGATAGTGTCATAAAATTGCAATTTCTTCAACTAAGACGTTAGCCCAAGGTCAGATCGACCCCAAAATCCAAAGATAATTCGTCTTCAAATTAATCCACGATTAATGTATGTTATTTAATTTCTTTCTCTTCGTTATATTGTTGTTGTTCCACGATATGATATTGTGAGTAGTGGTTTAATTTGTTTTCTGCTAGCCATTCTTGTTTTTCTTGTCTGATTTCATCTTCTCGCGTTTTGCTTGTTCCAATTGTACCTGATTATATTTTATTATTGTATTGATATATATATATATATATATATATATATATATATATATATATATATTGCACAATTAGTATTTTTGTAAGTCCCTGTTGATTTGAGTTTTGTTGTCTGTGCCTTGGATTTGGATCCCCGAAATTCTCACTATTCTCACACGGATTTTTCTTGTTACAAGTGATGAGGGAGTATTCTATTAAAAAGAATGGGAGGAATTATTTGGTAGAATTATACACACATTACTATGGAAGATGAGATCAATTGGAATGAGAAATCAATGAAGAGGGCTTTGATTGATCTGAATGGGCCCAGAAAGGATCGAGCATATTAGTAGCCTTGCTTTTATGCAATCGATACAAAACCAGCCTCAACTCTAGTTTGTGACAAAAGCCTGGAACTAGGTTCTTGAATGCATATTGATATTGCAAAGAGAAATAAAAATTATGCAAGAAAACTTGGAACATTTTTACCAAGAAAATTTCGCGCAATTATCCCCATAGTTTTTATTATTATTATTATTATTTTTTGTTTATGATAAATTGGTATGTTAATTGTTTCTTGGTATGGTTAATTTTTTGGTATGTTAATTGTTTCTTGGTATGGTTATTTTCGTTTGTTATACCTAACAATTATTAAATAATGAGTCTTTTATTTATTTATTTTATAGTTTCCTTAATATCGAGTCTTATTTATTTAATATAACTTTCATAAATATTTGAGTTAATAACAATAAAAAATAACTAAATAAAAAATTTAACATTTTGAAAAAATGAATTGAAAAAAAAACTAAAGAAAGAAATATACGTATCAATTGTTGCAAAACAATAAAATTAATTGAAAAAAAATAAAAGAAAAGAAAGAAAAATCATTAATAACAATAATATAAATAAAAATCAATATTGAAAAAAATAATTGAAATAAACAAAAGTAAAAAAGAAACATACGTACCAACTGTTAGTATTAAAAACAATAAAATAAATAACTATATATAAAATTAATATTATAAAAAAATTAATTAAAAAAACAAATAATACATAGTTGTTAATGAAAAAAATCAAATTGAAGGAAGTGTTTGCAATTGTAAGAAACTCCACAAGAGAATTAATTTTTTAATATAATCAAAAAATGGTATATATATATATATATATATATATATATATAACATTTTATAGCAAAAAAGTCAAAAAAAAAACACCAAAAAACGCATGAACAGTTCGTGCATAACACTTCCGTTAACCTTAACGGAGTTGGAGATTTCGGGCTACATTTAAAAAACCATAAGGGAGTTTCGCGCATTTTTGAAAACACAGGGGGGTTCTATGCCGATTTTTCAAACCATAAGGGGATTTCGCACAATTATCCCGTTTGTAATTACAAGAAACCCCAACAAGAGATTTAGTCTTTCAATATAGTGAAAATGGGTAAATATGTCATTTTTTAGCAAAAAGGTGGAAAAAAACACAAAAAAACGCATGAAGAGCGCGTGCATAGCACTTCTGTTAACATTAACGGAATTGAGAATTTCGAGCTATATTTAGAAAACCACAAGGGGGTTTCGCACAAATTTTAAAATATAAGGTGTTTCACACCGATTTTCCAAACCATAAGGTGATTTCGCGCAATTATCCCGTTTTAATTATTTGTTATGTTAATTGGCTATTTTTTAATTTGTCCCATTAATATTTGCCCTATATATATATTAATGTGTCACATATCTAAAATATTTATTAATTTGACATTGTATAATTTAAGAGAATGTGATCATGACATATCGTGTGTATGGAGTGGGTTTATAATACATTTGAGCTTAAAAATTGAGTTTATTATTTGTTTTACCCAATAACTTTTTGGGTCTAACAATTACAACAATTAACTTTTCGAGCTGATAATTTTATCATTTAACTTTGAAAATTCAAAAATTTAAACCAATTTCAGTCTGAATGACCGAATTGGGTTCGAATTGGGCAATCAAGCCTTACTTTCGGGCTACTTAGCTCAATTTGCTAATTTCGGACTGACAATTATATTCTTTAACTTTTAATCTATTTTTATTTTTCTTTTACTTTTTCTTAATACTCTTATATTACTTTTAATGTTATTTAGTAAAAATCATTAAATTGGATCGAATAGTTTGAAATTAGCGATTTGAGCCCAATTTGGCCTTTTGGGTTGAAATTGACCTAAAATTTTGAATTTTTGAAAATTAAAGGATAAAATTACCAGCCCGAAAATTTAATGACCAAAATTACTAGACGTTGATGAGTTAATGGATAAAAAAAATAATATAAAGTCTTAAAAGTTTGAAGATAACTTACTTGAGAAGGAAGGCGTAAACAAAGTTTAAACCAAATAAAACTCTTATTTTTTAATAGATTTTAATATTCATATGGATTGAGATTTATTAGATTTCCTAGGTATACAGTATACTAATTTCCAATCGGTGATTTTCTAGCTCCTCTATTTCTCTTCGCGCAGGTACGCTACTTTTTAGTTTCCGATCTTTTTCGTTACTTTTTATTTTTTAGAATGAAGATTATTAATCAAAACATGAGTGACAATTCTTATCTCTGATTCAAGGATTATCACTGTCAGGTTTTGTTCATAATTTGATATTTTGTTTTATGGGTTAATTCATGAATTTGTTCGTTATTCTCAATTACTTGGTGGGTTTAACCATTTTCATAAAGTCAGATAATTGATATCGAACACACGTCAATTAGTTACTAATTAATTTGATTTAATTCCGAGTTTGATCAATTAAATAGAAAACACGATCTTATGTGGCTTTCATGATTAGTTTACGGTCAAATGCTTGGATGTGGAAGATTATATTTGTAGCCTTTGATCAGTCATACAATTGAATGTCAGTACCTTTGAATCGAAGTCTTTGAATCGGAGTCTGATAATACTGATTTTCTCTTATTTATTTCTCTGATATCAGTCATGCAATTAAATGTTAGAACCTTTGAATCAAAGTTTGATAAAGTTGATGTTCTCTTATTTATTTTTGACACCTCATTGCTAGTTCATGTTCTCATTAATGTTGTTATTCATTTTGCTTGTTTAGTTTAATTATACAATTTTTTTAGTCATTTTCCTTCTCAAAAGAATTAAACTCTGTTTTCTAAAGATTCGATTCTACTCACTATTAAACTCACTTATTTTTAGAGTAGATGATTTATTTTTGTGGGTTTGACGTCCATAAACAAGTCATTTTTAATATGATCATATTTTGTGGTCTTCCATTCTATGGAGAGAAGTCAAATATTTTGATAGTGTTAGCTCTTGGTACCCTAAACACTTAAAAAAAGGTGTTCGACAGTCTCTGTTGAATTGCGATACAATTGTTTGATAGTGGTTCTGAAGAAGGGAAATAAAATTAGGTTTTGTTTTCCAATGAAGATATTTTTTACATTTTTAATGAGATTATTTTAATCCAACATTTTGTGGGTGTATTGAGAAGAAAATGGGGAGTATAATCCCACTCATAAATATATCTATTTGCAATATGTTTGAATGTTTATAAGTATAGCTATGGAGATATGACCTCATTTGATTTTAGGGATGAGATTGTTAAGATAGATTAGGATGTGATTAAATTGTTCGCAAAATATGGGAATTGGGGCAAGTTATATGTTGAAATGATGCAGTTGAGTCAATTTTAATTTCTTTCTACTTCATTTAATTTGTCCAATGATTGAATTTAATAAAATTGTCATTTCTAATAGATACTCGTCTTGGTTTTGAGCAGGGTAGGGATTTCCCGAAACTCGTCCTCAAATTTTCACAAACAAGCAGTGGAATACAAATTAGAGCTACAGATAATATATCCGCAAACCATCATCTGTCATTTCATTTCAACAATCGGTGTACTAAAATTGGTAAGGTTTTCTCCCACTAATACTAATTTTATATAACCCCTATTCTTAACCATCTTTTTTTTTTTATTGAGCTAGTTGTTGCTATCAGAAGAATGCACTCTAATTCTCATTCTTCTCCAAGACATTCCATTGGATATTTGTGGAAAACATTGTTGGATTTACAAAAATTTAAAATCTTGGCAAGGTATGTGGTAACTGTAGCCCACCTTCAAACGTAGATGGAAAACATATAGCTAGGGTTCGAAAATGAGGGTCTATACTAAAATTTGCAATTGTTCATTTAGAATAAAAAATATCAATCTATAAGGACAAATAAGTAAAAATGTATGTACCATGGGGGATCATCATGTTTCATTAATGTTTTTGTTCTATTGATACACATCCACATTCTTTTATTAATATTAATATTCATTGTGGGTTCCATTACCCACCAACACCAACATATATTTATCTAAATTTTGTATTCAAACTAAATAAAATCAAAACAAAAGAGTCAGTTTAATATGTGGAGTCCATTTTCTGTCCTTTGAACATGTTAATAGGCTTAACATATTCAGTTTTTATCCTTTTTTTTGTTTTTTATGTTCAACATTACTGTGTCGTTAATAACACCAAAATATTATTCATTGTGGGTGTTCGAACTTATAAATAGAATACAAATTTGTTCACTTAACGTACACACTAAGTCAATCTCTTTCAAAGTCAATCTCTTTTCCTCTAGTTGTAGTGTACTATGTGCGAACCTCTAGTAGAAGTGGTGTGTGAAGTGTTGACAAGAAAAGGAAAAAAAAACATTATACTATAACTTAAAAAACACATTATAATATTATAATTTATTAGGAGATCATTTTGTGTTCTTGGGAAGGCTTGGATATGAGTTAGATCCAACAACTTATGCAAGATATTTGGGTTTGAATATGGGTAAAGATCGCCTGACCAACTTATGCAAGATTTGGTCCATAAATCCCCATTTGATTAAAAAGTAGTTATTGAGTGGTCATTCATATATTTACAGAGACGTAGTCTTGATTAATCTGGAGTCTTCTGTTTCTAATTCCATCAAATCAACATTCTTGATTTTCCCAAATTAATCAATTTAGAAATTAATTCCTCCAAGCAACCTTATTAACAAGATGAAAACCCCCATAAATCTTTGTACAAGATTACAACTATAAACTTTACCCTTCACAATTATTTGGTACAGAAAGAAAAATCAAATATTTTTTTTAATTTATTATTATTATTATTATTATTATTATTATTATTATTATTTTGTTATTTTGTTATTTCCCTGCAGTTGTTTGATTCGATCATGATTAATTACCCATGATTTCCGACGACAACGATCTCGCCTTCAGCGGCGGCGAGGAGGAGCTCTACTACTGCCCCGACGACGAGAATAACAAGAAACATTACAGAATCCTGAATCAAAACGACATCGTACAACTCCAAGAAACTGACATCTCCACAGTTTCTAGCCTCATCTCCGTTTCCAGGGACGTAGCCTGCAATTTATTGCTCGAAAAGAATTGGGATCTCACCTCCTTCACCGACGACTGGTTTTCCAATGATCAAACAGCCCTCGAACCTGTCGAGATTTTAAGAAAACGAAAAGCAATCCAACAGTTGTGTAACATCTGCTTCGACGAAATCTCCGATGAAAACACAGTGTCTGCTGCCTGTGGCCATCCCTTCTGCGCTGTTTGCCTGAAAACCTACATTACAACGTCGATAAACGACGGGCCCGGAAGCTTGACGTTGCGTTGCCCCGAGCCCGGCTGTAAAGCCTTTGTGGGGTTAAAACTAGTGGACAGGTTGTTGTCAGGCGATGAGAGGGATAAGTATTACAATTATCTCTATCGATCCTATGTGGAGCGGAGCAGGATAAGGAAATGGTGCCCCGCGCCTGGATGTAGTTTGGCAGTCGAGATCAACGACACTATTGGTGAGAGCTATGAGGTGACGTGTGTTTGTGGCTGTAAGTTCTGCTGGAAGTGTGCGGAGGAGAGCCACCGCCCGATCGGCTGTGACACGGTGGCGAAGTGGGTGGAGAAGAATAGCTCAGAGTCGGAGAATAAGACGTGGATATTAGCTTACACGAAGCCGTGTCCTAAGTGTAAGCAGCCGATTGAGAAGAACCAAGGCTGCAATCATATGAGGTGTCGAAGTCCGTGTAATCATAGCTTTTGTTGGGCTTGTCTTCGGCCCTTGGATGAGCATCATACTTCTTGCAATAAGTTTCGTGAAGAGAACACGAGTTTTGCCAGGGATGAGAGGATGAGAAAGATTGCGAAGAAATCTATGGAGAAATACAGGCATTTCTACGAGAGGTGGGATTTGAACGATAGGTCGAGGAAGAGGGCTTTGGTTGATCTGGATCATGCGAAAAATAAGCAAGTTGATGTGCTTGGTAAAATGCAGGGATATGGCCCTGGGAAATTCAGGTTCGTGGTTGAGGCCTGGGAGCAGATTGTTGAATGTAGGCGGGTGTTGAAGTGGACCTACGCGTATGGGTATTACTTGTCTTTGGATTGGTCGTCGAGGAATAAGATGAATCTTTTCGAGTGCTTGCAAGGGGAGGCTGAGGTGGCATTGGAGAGGCTACACCATTGTGCGGAGACGGAGATTGAGAAATACCTTAAAGCCCCACGAGAGGATTTCAGGGATTTCGATGCTAAGCTTGTTTGTTACACGCAAGTCGCGAGGAATTACTTTGAGAATTTGGTTAGAGCATTGGAGAACAATCTTTGTGAAGTGAAGAGTTGAGGGTTTTGGTGTGGTCCCTTCAGGTTGTGGTGGTTGAGACTATGGTTAGTTTTGGTTTTAGATTTGGATGCATTTGTGTTTATTTGTTGCATGCAACTGACTTTGGACTTATGTTTCATGCATTGTCTGGGTTTCTGAACATTTTTATTAGCTTCATTTCAGCCTACTACTTTTCTTTCAATATTTTAATGAGGTGATGAGAATAGCTAGCGTCAAGTTTGAATGGTATATGAGAATAGGATATATAAGAAAATTAAATGGTCACTTGATCAACAAACCGGATACTTTTTGTGGTTCTTGTGTGTGCGGTGTGTGTGATTTGTGCACTACACGAACTTTGTATATGAACTCTGTGAGTTATGTGAAGATTTTGTGCATCCTGTGTGGCACGAACTGCTGTGAACTATGTGGAGATTTTGTGGTTCCTCTGCATGATGCGTGATTTATGCACTACACGAACTGTATATATAAACTCTATGTGCTATGTGAAGATTGAGACATCACACATATGTGCTATATGAATATTGAGTAGTAATTTATTTATACAAATTGTTTTATTCTGTTTTGAATAATTTAATTTTTTCTTATCATATTTAAAAGTTAATTGGCATATTGTAATCACCGCCATAGAAGCCATTAACAAAATTAGGTGGATTAACATAGGTTTTCCCATACAACTGTAGCCTGGCTGACCCTTAAACCCTTAGGCCTTTTATGTAGTGAAAGATTATATAAAACCTATTTTGATATCATCTCATGATTCATATGATATGTCCATTTTGCAAATATTTCTGTCGATGGAAACTCATACTTCAATTGTAGTTGTTATTTTCTTTATAATGAAAAACTATACTTGATTTGTTTCTCTTTGTAAAAAAAAAAAAAAGGATTTGTCCCCATATATA
Source organism: Scutellaria galericulata (assembly GCA_946896805.1). Classification (NCBI taxonomy): domain Eukaryota; kingdom Viridiplantae; phylum Streptophyta; class Magnoliopsida; order Lamiales; family Lamiaceae; genus Scutellaria; species Scutellaria galericulata. Next base: position 13,167,732 of record OX335789.1, read on the forward strand.
CACAAACATTTGATCTCACCGTACCGTCATCTAGATGTCAGATTGAATCATTTATTACATTTAGTGTTACATCTTATGTTTTATGATATTTATTATATGTCACATGCCAATTAATGATGTCATTTGATACATGTGACATATAGTGATTATTTTAAAATAGAATACATAACACTAAGTGTAATATATATATATATCCCCACATGAGCCCCAAATCCAAAACAATGAAACTGAAAAGCCCCAATTCATTTCTCAAGAACCACTAGATCGTATTTTTCTCGATTTTCACTTCAATTGCTCCACTATTGGTGCGTGTAAAATATGTTTGAACTTTTGGAGTCATAGCTTACGGGATGAAATTAAACTCCAAATTGCACGGTTTGGAAAAATATGTTCAGTTTTCATATTTTTTTATTAATATTAATTCAAAAATTATTATCGGGCTAATGGACAGCCTGAGCCCATCAAGTCCATCGGATTGTTTGGGTGAACCCAAAAGGTCAGATTCTTTTTAGACTTTCATAGCTCCACCCACTTTTATTTACGGATTGTTTGATCTGGCCCATTAGATTGATGTCAAATTGTTTGTTCTAGTTCTAGAGAACTTGATTTCTTTGTTTATCTATATTGAGGATTCTCGAGGGAATTCACCCGTCAATAACAATATGTGTTTCATACAACCCAAATATCCTGTGATAACTATACACAAATTATGTGTTTTGGCAAATTAAAATGTATTGAAAACTCAATTTAATTAGGACAATTTATTAACGACCTAAGAATTATAAGATGAAAAATGTCATAAACCTAAATATAGATTCATGGATGTTAATGATTTTTGTTAAGAAATTTGATCCAAACAAGGTTTGTAGTATACCAATAATGTGTTATCTGCGAAGATGAAGGAATATTATTTAGGTGCCAGAAGATTAATTATCCTTATTAACAAAGTTATGCTAATGATTTAAATACAATAAAACCAAATAGGTACCTAGATAACTCCGTCCTTATATTTGTCACATTCCAATTTATTATATCAAATCAACAGAGGAAAGGGCCTTCAAAAATAAAAGATAACATAGTGGAAAGATCAAAGAAAAGGAGAAAAAAGGTACTAAGTTGTGCTTTAATTTCAACATAATTGTCCATTAACTATTAGACACTTAAGTAATCCATATATAAATATGAGTACACCCCGTGTAATAATGTTTTATGAATTTTGATTCCGTGAAATATTCGGTTCATTCCTCACTCAACATCTATATATATATATATATATATATATATATCATATAATACTTTTATTTGTATCAGATAAAAAAAAAAAATTAACATCATAGTATTTGTTTGCAATTCCGTCGAAATGGTGCATTTTCTTTAATAAATGGAGAATCAGAAAATACACAGAATTTTCATATGAGTTTCGACGCATTTTATCCCTTTTATATGTGACCTTCCAACTTTTGATTAGGTGGATTTATATTTGTTTGTTTTTAATTGTTCCAATTTAGTAATAGGCATACAGGACAAGAAGCAGCCAAGTCTACGTGTGTGTTTTAAGGTCAAACTCAATAATTTCTCAGTGGATTTCATGTCAGCATTTCCAGTTAAATTCACCCGCTACGCCTTCCCCTTCTCTCTCTCTCTAAGTTTTCCTCCCCTTTTCTCTCCTCAATTGTTAGCCAATCCTTCTCTCTAATCTCTCCCCACGTACTCCTCACGCGCCGCCGTAGCCCCCTTCTCTCTCTTTCCGATCTCAGTGAGACTCACCTCTGTTTCTCTCTCTCCAGACGCCAACCTCGCCGGAGAACAGCCTGGTAACTTTCATATTTTTCTTTGATTTCGATCTTGTAAGCCTAATAACTTTATTACTATTATTATTATCGTTGTTATCATCTTCTTGTTAAGATTAGAAAGATGATACTGTGTAATTTTCGATGTTTAATTGCAGAAGATGCATTAACAATCCCTTCATAAACCGGTTTCCGGTTCGGTCTAAAAATCAACCCGGTTCACACAATACCGGTTCAACCGGATTCCGGTTTTCGCAGTTAATAAACCGATGCACAGCCGCCGCCACCACCACCACCACGGCGTCGACGCGGCGGAGAAAGCAGCGGAGCACAGCGGCAACAAGGACAAACACTACAGGATTCTAAGAGAAGAAGACATCAAACAGCTCCAAGAAAACGACATCTCCACCATCTCCAACATCTTCTCCGTTTCCAGAGGCCTAGCCTCCACCCTTCTCTCCCAAAAGAATTGGAATCTCAGCTCCTTCTACGACGAATGGTTCGCAGACGAACCTTCCGGAATATTAGGCAAACGAAAGTCATGCCAACAGGTTTGCAACATCTGCTTCGAAGAAATCCAGAACGAAAGTATGGTGTCTGCCAGCTGTGGCCACCCCTTCTGCACTGATTGCTGGAAAACTTACATCATTACGTCGATCAACGACGGCCCTGTCTGCCTGACACTGCGCTGCCCCGAGCCAGCCTGTCAGGCGAGCGTCTGCCTGGACATGGTGGACTCGTTGGTGTCAGGGGAATACATAGACAAATATTATAGATATCTGTACAGATCCTATGTGGAGCTGAGCAGGAGAAGAAAGTGGTGCCCTGCTCCTGGATGCGAGTTAGCGATCGAGTTTAATGGTGGGGAGTACGAATCGTATGATGTTACGTGTGATTGTTCTTACAGGTTCTGTTGGAAGTGCACTGAGGAGAGCCACCGCCCTATAGACTGCACCATGGTGGCTCAGTGGCTTGAGTTGATCCATAGTCCTTTTGACTACAATCCGGTGGACGATAAGTGGGTTGAGTCGAGTCGTACTGAGTCGCCTAGCTCTGTTTGGATAGTGGCGAACACGAAGGCTTGTCCTAATTGCAAACGGCCTATAGAGAAAAACCAGGGCTGCAATAGAATGACGTGTCGAAGCCCCTGTAAGTTCCAGTTCTGTTGGGCGTGTCTCGAACCCTGGAAGGGCCACGTGGGATGCAATGGTTTTGGGAGGGACGTAAAGGGTAGAATGGTCACAAAGAGTATGATGAGATACGAGCATTACTACGAGAGGTGGCAATTGAATGACAGGTCGAGGAAGAGGGCTCTGGTGGATCTGGATCAGGTGAGAAACGAGCATGTTGGAAGGCTTGTTTTCGTGCAGGGGATAGAGGGGCAAGGTCAGGTGCAGTTTGTGATGGAAGCTTGGGAGCAGATCGATGAATGTAGGCGCGTGTTGAAGTGGACTTATGCGTATGGGTATTTCTTGTCGTTGGATGAAAGTTCGAGGAATAAGATGATATTTTTCGAGTGCTTGCAAGGGGAGGCAGAGGCTGCTTTGGAGAGGCTTCACCATTGTGCGGAGAAGGAGATGGATAAGTATCTGTATTGCCAGAGAGACGATTTCAGGGATTTTCGATTTAAGCTTGCTCATCTTACTTTAGTTACGAGGACTTACTTTGAGAATTTGGTTAAGGCATTGGAGGATAATCTTGCTGAAGTTGTGTGAACTTGGTAACATGTCAGGAAAAGACATGAAACTTTTGTACATTTAATCTTGTGCATGTCTAGCTAATAAATTACTTGATCAATTATATTTTTGGATAAAGAGAAATTAGATTTTCTTGAATAAGTTGAGCCAATATTATAACTCATGTTAGGTTTAATTTGCTTGTTAGGTTCTTGTTTTAAAGGGCATATATTTGGTTGTCCCAAACCCACCTGCAAAGCTATCATACGCTTCAAAATTTTCCACTTTTTGGCACTATGAATCTTTACGGATTTCATGTGATTGTACTCGTAAGTACTGCTAGAAGTGCAAGCTTGTCAATCGGAAAAAACCAGGACTGCAAACTGCAATCATACGAGATGTCAAAGTCCCCGTTGGTTCACTTTTGTTGGGTGTGCCAACGGGGACTTTGAGCAGAGTAGAAAGAATTAATGCAAATAAACACTTGCAAGAATACACATTGCGAAATTAGATGGCATCCAACGACGACTCCAGGAAAGGGGATCGGGTGTGAAACTAGCACGTTACTGCACACGTTTTATTGCAGGAAGAACCCTGCAGTTTATAAGATGGAATTGTTCTGAGTTTTTGCAAGCCCAGGCTGAGGCTGCACTGGGGAAGCTCCACCATTTTGCTGACAAGGAGAAGGATTTTCAATTCAACCTTGCTTATCTATTTGGAGTTGCCAACAAGTACAAGAATTGAGTTCACAATGTTTCATTAATTAGTATTATAGTTTTAAAACTTTTGTTACATGTTATGTTTGGACTTGTTGTTAGGTATTCATTATAAACCAAATTTCTTGTCGCTCAACAAATGTGAGGTGATTCTGTGGTGCACCTATGATATCCACGCACCTCTCTACTTTTACTTACTACATATTTATATTTATATACGATGATACTATATTCTAACGTGTATTTCATGTTGATCACACATCACATGTAACAAATATGTGTTTTATTTAAATACAATTTGTAAAGTCAAAACAAAACCAAAGTACAAGCCAAGGAAGGAAAACGAAAAAAAGGGGCAAAAGTTAATAAAACAGCTGGAAGGAGATCAAATAATAGAACTTATAGTGCAAATTATGAGCTTTTAATTTCCTAAATTCCAATTATTTTTCTGTCTATATACACACGCACATATAAATGGTTACATATATTATAGAATAACTAAATTTTGTATTATAATCAATTTGCATGTCATGAGAATATAGTGTAAAATAATTTTTATATATCCAAAGAACACAACATAGCCTAGATTTTTGTGTGTTATGTGACAAAGTCAGAGTCAACCTTCAATGAATCGTGTCTAGCTAATTCTTGGAATAGTCAAGTGTTCAACTTTTTTTACCACTTATTTTCTTCTTCATTTCCTTTTTTTTTTTTAAGGAAACCATTTCTTTAAAAAATAAATAGAGATTATCAGTTTTATTTCGTCAAAACATTCGATGGGAATGGTACGACAAGCCCCTCTCCCCAATTTACGTTGTCCTTGTCGTGTTTTTCTGATTGATTTTTTAATTTGAGACGATAATCTTATATTTAATTTCATGAAATAGATTAATTTATAATTCAAAAAATAGAATTTTAATTATGAGGATGAATGGGTTGTAGATATTGGACTTCGTCAAACATTTTACAAAATATAGTTTTTTGAACTAAACAGATTCAAAACAATTATTTTACATGAACCAAATTAAATAAAATTTTAAACAAGTTTCAGGTTTTAATTTAGGTAAAAAGTGATAAATTCAATTTTATATGCAAGAATTGTATTTAACTCGGTTCATGTTAAAACTTCCTTTGATCTCCCTAAAATTAATTCAAACAAAATCAATTGACGTGGAGAACGATGTGGTTATTTTATCGAATTGCAATAATGAATTTAAATTACAATAACGAATAAATGTCATGATTATGTTGTTAAATTAAAAAAATCACGTTTAAATTGTTATTTTGAAACAAAAGCTGATAATTCATCCAACATAATCAAAATGTTTAATTTCAATTTTGATCTTATTTGTAAGACACTTTCAATTTTTTGACAATCAAATATGTGGTTTTCAATTTTGGTCATTTATGTTATAATTTTTTTCAATTTCGGTCCAATTTTAGTTGGAATTCAATTTTGGTCATTTATGTTATAATTTTTTTCAATTTCGGTCCAATTTTAGTCGGAATTTTCAAAATTGCTGACGTGGCAGCCTAATTCTGGCAGCTACATCAGTGATTTTGAAAATTACGATCAAAATTTGAATAACATTGGAAAAAATTTAAACATAAAGGACCGAAATTGAAAATTTTTGAAAAACAGATACTTGATTGTCAAAAAATTATAAAACTAAAATTACTCCTTATTAATTAAAAATAAAAAAATAAAAAGAAAGAAGAAAGAAGTTTCATATATATGTATGTAAAGTCATGGTGATTCCATAATTATGTAATGAGTGATACCTTTTTTTTGCTTTGATATATAAATAAATTCAAACACGGTTTCTAAGAAGAAAAATGGAATGTTTGGAAGAAAACTAACATCTTTAATAATTTTGTAATGAGTGAGAACGATTTTATTTTTCCTTCTAAAAACCAAGTTCAAACACGAATATAAAAGACAATGAATATGAAGTAAAACATCAAATGTAAATAAGGCTTCAGATCAAGTTTTTGGAAGAAAATATAATTCTGTATTTTTCTAACGAATAAAACTGAAACATTTCTTCCACTTCTATTTCTGCTTCAAAGTTAAAACTCAGTAAATCGCCAAGTAATATACACCACTTTTCATTTCTTATTTTTGTCTTTTTTAAAGAAAACTCGGATTCAAAGTCTTAATGCACCGTAAAACAAGTATCTTTTCTTTCAATTCTCAATATGCAATCCTCTTTAAACTGAACAACACGAAAACTCTCAGCTTATAAATACACACACTAATTCTTGCATCATTTACCAACACTGCAACAACACACACACACACACAGTTCATTCATCAAATTTTATAATATTTTTGCAAGAAACTCTGCCCTTTTTATTTTCTAGCCATTTCCTTTGCATTACTTGCCACTATAAAATGACAAACAACATTAGCTGTCTATCCAACATAAATTTCTCCTCAGACGAACAAATAATGAAACAGAAGATGAAACACCTGCCAAAGCGCATCATACTGGTGCGCCATGGCGAGAGTGAAGGGAACGTGGACGAAACAGTTCTCGAACACGTGCCAAATTACAAGATCAAGTTAAGCAAAAAAGGCAGGAATCAGGCCCAAGTCACAGGCTCAAAAATCAGGGAAATTGTTTCGGATAGCGAGGAATGCAGAAACTGGAAAGTCTTTTTCTATGTTTCGCCATTGAGTCGAACCAGGGAGACAATGGAAGAGATCATCGAGACATTCGAGAAAGACAAGATCGTGGGAGTTCGCGAAGAGTGTAGGCTGAGAGAGCAGCATTTTGGGAATTTCCAGGACGTGGAAGAGAGGAGGAAGATCAAGAGAAGAAGGAATAGGTATGGGAAATTTTTCTACAGAGTGCCTGATGGTGAATCCAGTGCAGATGTTTACGACAGGGTTTCCAGTGAGTTTTCTCTTTAAATATATGCTAATATAATTTCCAAGATTACTTCTTAAGTCGTTATCTAAATTTTACATCTGGTGAAATATATACGTAAATAGAAACATTGTTAAATAAACTATCCTACATCTATAGAAAATAGCAAAAATGTTGTTAAAATGTTATTTCGGAGATTACCTCTTCAGCCATTTTACAGATGCTACACCTCAGTATATCAATTTCATATTCTTGGCAATTTCAATCATATACCAATCAATTTTTGCAATTAAATCTCATAGCTCTTAAAATTTTGCAATTTTAGCTAGTATTAAGTTAGTGGTTTTGCGGGAATTTTATAAGAAAACAGTAAACATAATCTCGTAATTATTGAATCTTGACAGTTTCAGTCTCATACCAATCAGTTTTTGTAATTAAATTCCAAAATTTTAATATGTTGCAATTCTAGCCTTAAATTGATGGTTTTGTCGAAATTTTTGAATGTGCCACATGAGCATTCGAGTTCAGTTTCCGACACTATTTTAATGACGTAACACTATGTGGCCAGTGGACCCCTAGTAACGACATGTATAATGAATATTGGGGGTCCATTCGCCACACGGAACGCCACGTCAATATTAATATAGTGTTGGAAACTGAATTTCGGGTGCTCACCTGAGCGACACGTGTACAATTAGGCAATAATACTTATTTAGAACTATAATTGCAACACATTTAAAGTTTTGAGACTTAATTGTAAAACTTGATTTGTGTCGAACTGAAATTACCTAAACTCAATAATTATGAGACAATTTTTGCAATTTTCTCGCAAAATTCCAACAAGTTATAGGACTTAATTGTGAAAACTGATTCATGCATATAGGATTGAAATAGAGACCCAATACTATCAACACCATTTTATTTTTTTTGCAGTTTTCTTCAAATCTATCTATAAAATATTTCTATTTATAAATTTCATTGTTACATATGTTGTTAGAGCAGTTGTTATTAATATATCTGTAAATACAAATGATTAATCATTGTTAAAACTCAATCAAATTAGATATGTATCAGCATTAATGTAAGCACAAAATCATAATTTTCAGCATTCATTGAGGGGCTATGGAGTGAGATGGAATGCAACAAGTTAAGGAGCAGCCCTTCAGAAGAGGTGAACTTGATAATAGTCTCCCATGGACTCACTATTCTTCTCTTCCTCATGAAATGGTTCCATTGGACAGTGGATCAGTTCGAGGCCCTAACCAATCCAGGCAACTGCGACTACAGAGTTCTCGAGCTCGGGCCCCATGGAGAATACACCTTGGCTCTTCATCACCATCTTCATGAGCTTCAACAATGGGGACTTTCTCATCCAATGATTGAGGATCAGATTGTTCGTGCTCGTGGCCATGAATTCATTGTCGATCACAAATGTGTCGATGCCTGCTCTGACAGCTCAGCATCTACGGATGACAACGTCGAAGAAGATTAGAGCCATGAAAAATGAGAAAAAGAAGAGTACTAGGTTACTATAGGGTTTGGTCTCATGCATGTTGATGTTCTGATTGAATAACTGTTTTTTTGTGTGTTTAAAATTCTTCTATTTCTTGGTTCTTTATTTTGCATAGTATTTCATGGTCAATAACTCAAACTTTGTCACGATATTGTGTTTGTAAGTTGTAACGATTTATTATTCTCAGTCAATAGTGAAACTCAAATAAGAGTTCAAATTATGTTGATTATATATTTTTTTGTTGATCCACGTACTGATGGTTCCATGACAGGGACAGATAAATTAGACTATAATTTTTTGAATAACGGCTTTTTGACTAAGTCTATCGTATTTTTATTTTTCATATTGATAAATGATCCCCATATAAATTTTATATATTTTATATTATCATCCGTGTCAATTAAAACTTTTTATATTACTATCCATGTTGAAAAGTTAACAATATTCATGTTATCTCAAATTTTAATCATACAAAAATTAGGCAGAAAATTATAAAATTAATGAACAAACTATTAAAGTATTAATAAATTTAAAAAAAGAAAAAGGAGAAAAAAAGAGGAAAAGAGTTAGCGACGAACCTAACCATCCTATCAGGCTTTGAAGGTAAACAGATTATACTATCAAATTTTAGGTTAGATAAGTCAAATTATACAATTAAATAAAGAAATTGAAATTATATAATTTTCAAATTCAACATACAACTTTAAATCAAATAACAAAAGTCATACATAATTTTTTTTTAAAAAATCTACAAATTCAAACATTTAAGGAGAATGAATGATTGATTACCATATAAGAACATATCACAATTTTTTTTTTTTAAATTTTATAATTTCTCCATTATCCATTGTTCTTTAGCTTGTTGATGCGTGACTTGTGAGGTAAGATAAAAACAAAAGTAACATTTTCTTTCGTAAAATAATGACCAAAAGCTGGTTGGGTTATTTCCAGAGTAACCAGCACTTGAATGTGTCCTAGCAACAAACTTGCCCATATTTCAAGCAAAATATTGATCAGGACAAAGCTTATCTGAACTTCAAATCTTAAAGCAAGAAGTATATACCTAGTACAATATTCTATATCGTATGTATTTCAATTCACCAGAACATGACTAGCTAGAATGTTATAGCACGACACCATCACTACACACATGTCAAGTATTAATAAAATAAATGGAAATTAATTTCAGTTTTGTTCATGTAATTTGATCATATTTAATTTTATATGACTAACTTTACGGGTTTTTTTTAAAATTATAATTTAATAAATTTTGAATTATTAATTGCAGTTTAATTCTAGTCGTGCATTTGATTTTCTAATTTAACTGCAATGAACTATTGTCATATTAATGTAACACTCTAAATTGATGATCTTTACTGTACGACAAAAAATGGTCTAAGTGGGGGCACCACATATGTATGGCAATTTAAAAAAAAAAAAGTTAATGGTTGTATTGATGGAAAATAGATCTATTTTTTGCAATACAACCAAAATTCTCAAATTGGGGTGCCACATCATCGTAACATGCATCCATGTTAAAAACCAAATACTGAAAAATAAAAATTTCGACTAAAATCAGAATGATTAATTAGAAAAAAAATTAAAATTAAAGGCCAGTGTCAAAGCCCGTTTAATAAATGGTGCAATATTGGATAGTACCAAAGTTATAAGATCAAAATTAAATTTTCTTTAAAATGGAGTACCATAGAAAATACATATGCATAATGATGTGGTATTCGAATATAAATAGCTAGTTAAGTCAAATTATAGCAAAACCCTAACATTATGGTTATAAATTACACTAATTTTCATTTTGTTAGCGAGTATCATATGAACAACAAAGTGGGTAAGGTATACCACAGAGAATATGTTTAAAGCAAAAGCAATACACTGTGTGGAAAAAGCATGTGTTTGCAATATATATAGATATGCAAGTAAAGTACTCATCATTATGTTGTGCCATAGAAATTAAGTGGCAACTGCATATATATCTTTTGCAAAAATGATGAGTCTTGCAAGCAATGGGAGCGGCGGACGGCCATCGACTGATGGTAACGACGAATGTGAGGCGACGAAGGCGGCGATAGCGTCGTATCAAGCAAGAGAAGAAGAGATTGAGAGAAGAAAAATGGAAGTGAAGGAACGAGTTGAGTCTCAACTCAACCGGGCCGAGGAAGAAACTCGACGACTAGCACAAGTTTGGGAAGTAAGTTCTTTTTTAACTTTTGGTGTTTTTCGATTTTAATCTGATGTAGAGAAAACAAGATAAATATGGTTATATGTATAACCATTTATTTGTGTTAATGTAATCAATAGAAAAACATGTCAATCCGAATATGGAATATCTTGTTAACATGTTGGAATTTGATTATATGTTAATAGTAAGTAAATAATCTACATGGTATATTTAATTGTGAATCATAACTATTAGCAAAAATATTATGAATCATGGAACATGAAAATGTTCTGCATCCTACTTACCGTTGGCGCAACTTAATATGTTTATCATAAAAATATATATACTTTCACTATGGACAAGTTATATCAACGGTAGATATATACTAAGTCGAGAAAGTTAGCTCAATTTGGATATGAAGTAAGAACCAAATTTAAACAGGTGACACGGGCATTTTAAATCTTTTGCTTAACGAGAATTGTAAAAAATCGTTAATATCTAAATGTTGATTTCGGATATTCCATAACTATGGATTAATTTTCTAGTATTGCATCTATAAGGAATATTTTTATTATTCTATTTTATAATATAATTGATTGTATTAGGAATTGGAAGTGCTGACTGATCCAATGAGAAAGGAAGTTGCAGCTGTGCGTAAAAGAATAGACTTGGCTAACCGCGACCTCAAATCTCTTGGCCTCATTTGCCAGAAAAAAGTATGATTTTTATATTTATTTATTTATTTGTAATTTTATTTATTTATTGAAATTAATCTGTATTTTACAAATATCGTCTTTAAATATAGGTGAAACTGACAAATAAAGATGAATATTACTCCCTCCTAAAAAATAGAATTATATTTGTTTAGTTATACCACATAAATCAATCTTGTTTATATAACTAATTTAATTATACAAACACAATTAACGGAGTGATTATGTTTAATTTTTTTTTTTTTTGAAATCAGAAATTCTGAGATTAAATTGAAAATTTGGATATAATTGCACAGGAGAAAGAATATAAAGAAGCGATGGACGCTTTCCAAGAAAAGAACAATGAAAAAGCTCAATTAACCACTACCCTAGTCGAGGTGAATTTTTTTTTTCTTTTACTAATTTTTTATTAGTTAAATTTTTTTTTTTATTAGTTAAAATTTTTATCCTATGAAGAAGGTAAAATTTCTGTTCAACATCGGTAATTCCTGAATTGTCCTTTTTGGTGTTGTGTATTTACAGTTGGTGAATAAAAGTGAAAAGTTCAGAATGAGAAAGCTGGAAGAACTCAGCAAGATTGTCAACTCATCCACCTGAAAATACACTAATTGCTAGAGACGTTTGATTGTAATGTGCTAAATTTTTTTTACTATTTTTTTTTCTTAACTGTTTTTTTTTTTTTTCCTTTCTTTTTCAATTTGGGTTGCGATCATTGAATGTTGTATTGCAAGAGCTTTATTTTGTGAATAACTAATAATAATCTCGGTGTGTATTATATAATATAGTTTTAAAATACTGATAATAGCCAGAAATAATCAAATAACATAATATAAACATTATGCAAGTAGGCCTCGTGTATGTAAATGTATGTGTGGTTTGTGTCGACTCATCCACCTTGCTTGTGTAGCTCGTGTTGTATGGCTCGTCCCACCTTGCTCATGAATAACATATTTGTGTGTTATGTGAAGATTGTGATCCATTTCATTAAGAGTATTTCAGTTAATTTGATTAAAATATGTTATGTTTTAACTAATTTAAGTTTTTCTTAAAATAGATGTTTACTTCTATGGCTGCCCTAATAACTATTCACTAGTCTTATTTTAATGAATTATCATGTTGTAAATAATTAAAACTTAACACTAGTTTTCAAGACACTTTGATAAAGACTTGACACAATCTCATAAATCACCTTCTATGAGATGAAATCAGTTAAATTAAAACGGACAACTATATTTGAATCTCTTAATGTGGTTCATAAAAACCAAGGTAATTAATTAATATTAAAGTTGTGACAATGACTTGTTACTCTTAAACGTATGATAATATTCTATCAACAATATTACTATATTTTTCAATTATTTAGGGCAGCACTTATGTGCCCGGGGCATGTGCCCCCAACATTATTTATTTATTTAATTTTTTTTTTTCCCTTTTTTTCTCTTTTCACTTCTCGCTGTTCCTTCCTCTCTTTTTTTTTTCTTTTTTTTTTTTGGTTTCTTCCCCTTTAATTCATTGTTTTTCTTCTTCTTCTTCTTCATCTTTTTTTTTTTTCTCTCTTCCTTCTCAATTTCTTCATTAATTGCTACAAAGTGATACCTAAAAAGTATACAAAGTGATATCTAAATAGTATATAAGTGATATTTTTCATTAAATGAACAATTAATACATTAAGAGTAAATATGTAATACCTTATACTATAAACATTAATAATACCTTAAATGTAAATATATAATACCTTCAAGGTAAATATGTAATACCTTAAATGTGCATATCTAATACATTATACTATAAACATTAATATCTTAAAGGTAAATATGTAAAACCTTAAAAGTGCATATCTAATATCTTATACTATAAACATTAATACCTCAAAGGTAAGCATGTAATACCTTAAAAGGTGCATATGTAATATCTTATCTATAAGCATTAATACCTTAAAAGTAATATGTAATGCCTAAGAGTATACAATTGATACCTTAAGAGTATACAAATGATATCTTATAAACACACAATTGATACCTTAAGAGTTGTCTTATACTATAAGCACTAATACCTTAAAAGTAAATATGTAATGCCTAAGAGTATACAATTGATACCTTAAGAGTATACAAATGATATCTTATAAACATACAGTTGATACCTTAAGAGTTGTCTTATACTATAAGCACTAATACCTTAAAAGTAAATATGTAAATAAGAAGAATAAAAACAAGAAAATAAAGAAGAAGAAGAAGAATGTACAAAACAAATTAGAAGAATAACAAATCGATAAGAAAATAAATTAAGAAGAAGTAGAGAAAAAGAAAAATAAAGAAAGCAACACTATTTCTGCACTAATACCTTAATAGTAAATGTGTGATACCTTAAAAGTAAACAATTAATACATTAAGAGCATACAACTAATACTTTTACTGAAAATCTTAAGATTTCAAATGTTTCATCATCTTCTTCCTCAAATTTTTTACAAATCACGATTTCATCATATTTTTTTGTCAAATTTCTACAAATCATGATTTCATATTATTTGAAATAATTTATTTTCAATGTTTTAAAATTATTCATAAATAAAAAAGGGGAAAAAACTTCATAAATGATTTCATGGCAATTTATAAAAGAATAAGAAGAAGATAGATAAGAAGAATAAGAAGAAGAATAAGAAAAGAGATTAGAAGAAGAAGGAGAAAGAAGAAAAAAAAAAGAGGGTAAAAAGAAGAAAATAACATTGTTTCTGCATAATACCTAAAGAGTAGATGTATGATACCTGAAAAGTAAATGTATGATATTTGAAGACTAAATGTGTGATACCTGAAGAGTATATATAATCAATTTTTGCGCGGCCACACCATAATAGGGCGCGTGGGCGCGCATGGAAGCAGCCCACGCGCCAGGTAAGGTTGGGGGCACGGATCTTAGATCCGTACCCCAGGACATACAATTTTTTGCCATTATTTATGAATAATCAAGATTTTTTATAACAATTATTTTAAAATAATATTTTATTTCATTAATATATCCGTTAACAACATCCTCCTCCCACCCCGGATCTCCAGCCGCGCATAACTACCACAGTCTCCACCGTCCACCGCCCTGATTTCTATCAAGCGCCACCTCAACCGCCAGATTCTTCATAATCTCCACGCGCGTAACCTCTGTTACCACCATATACATCAAGAATCTAACAACCTCCATCCATGATTTGCCTTCATGATCGGCGATGAATAACGGCTACCCTAAGCTTTAGTGCAACTGCAGCATCTCTAAGCTATGATTAACGAATATTAGTGTGGCGATATGTTACCGACACTAGATAGAAAGAAAGCAGAATCTTTTTTGCGTTTGTAAAGTGTTATTGAATTATGGCCAATAATCTCGGAAATTATGGAATTTGTTAATTGGGTTGGAAAAAAAGAAAAAGAAAAGGAAAAAGAAAACCAAATTGTGTTCTTCTCTGGCTAGTATCCATGGAGAGAAAGGTCCACTTGGCTGCAACTCCAACACAGGAAAGTCGCTCTCGTTTTAATGGTTAGAGTAATTGTGTGAATCAATTTTCCTTTGTGCATTTTAAGAGCAGTGAAGATGTTTGTTAAAATGTCATCTCCATTTCTCGTCGTGTATACTGAGAAACCTTTTGTTTGCTTGTGTGGATTTTGTTAAGAGCAGATGTTGAATCTGTTAGAAGGGCGAATCGAGATTATATGATGAGGATACTGTGGAAGAGGGCTTGTTTTAAATGGAGTTTTGTTGCTTGCACTCTGTGGATGTTCATCATTCTTGTTGCTTTGCTATTTCCCCTCCTGTTTTGCAGTTTCCAGGACAATCTGTTTTCAGGTGAAAGCTGCTTTTACACTTGGAACATTCTGGCTAATGATCATGAGTTCTTAATTGTGTACAGTTTATATTCTCATCACTTTTCTATGCTAGAAAGATGTTGGCTCCTCTGCATCACAACAGATCATGATTTTACTATGATTGTTTACCTTTGTTGAGTAATGCTCACAAAAAATCTGTTTTTTTTTACTTTGTGGCTATTGTCTCTTCTCTAACTGCCATTCTTGATCTCAATTTCAACGGATGATCAGATTGTGTTACAATGAATTCAATACTTGGATTTGTGCAAAGGTGTTATAAGTTTTTTATTGAAAAGCATGTTGTTATGTTCATATTGATGCAGTGAGTTGCTTCGAAATAAGCAAGGTGATCGGGTTCACAAGAATAGGAGGATCAGCTCCAAAACAGCAGCACCGTAAGAAAACATCAAAATAGTTCCGAGTGGAATTCAGATTGCCTTGGTGATAATGATTGTTATTTTACCACTAGGTTGTCCAATACCCCTTTCAAATGATCCAAACAGAGTGGTTATACCCAAGACTAGAAGTTCTGACCGTGTTGTGAAGAACTTGACCTATTTTGTCGAGGATGAGATAATTATTAGTAATGGATCTTCGTCATCCCCACTATTTGGTGGGCATCGGAATTGGCAGGAAAGGGATAACAGCTTCAAGCTTAAATCATCGATGAAGGTATAGCCATTGTTAGATATTACTTCTTTTGCCGTTTAAGTTTAAATAATTTAGATCTTCTAGTACTTGCTTGCCAACTAAAGTAATATATAGGAGAAGGATTAGGAAGCACAGATAAAAAAGATTCTTGATTTTTATATAGACATATGGTAATTTTTTGACTTCTTTTTTGCATTAGGTGCATTGTGGATTCATGTGGAATAGTGGTGCGGATATGACTTCTGTGGACATGAAATATGTAAAGAGGTGCAAATTTCTTGTCGCCTCTGGCATTTTTGGGGAGTATGATATGCCTCATGAACCTATTGGGATAAGCGATCGCTCTAAGAAAATTTTCTGCTTTCTTATGATTATTGATGAAAAGTCTCTTGCATTTCTAAAGCGCAACTTCACCATAAGAAAGGATGATGAGGGGGGACTATGGATGGGCATGTGGCGTTTTATTCTGCTAAGACATCTTCCTTATGATGAACCGAGACGTAATGGAAAGATTCCCAAGATTATAATTCACAGATTGGTGCCCCAGGCACAGTACAGCATTTGGATTGATGCTAAAATGACATTGATTGTAGATCCATTGCTAATTCTGGAGAGGTATGATCTTCATAAGTAAACTTGGATTGATAGTATAATCACCAATTTGTGATCCACTATTTATTCATCTGTTGATCCTTTTGAACTTGGACTTGCAGATACTTATGGAGAGAAGGGCATACCTTTGCCATTGCTCAGCATAAGTTCCATCGCAGTGTATATGAGGAGGCTGATTCAAACAAAAGAAGGAAACGATATTGTCGTCCTCTTATTGATCGCCAAATGAAAATATACTATCATGAGGGAATGAGACCATGGAACTCAACAAAAAACACCAAAAGTGGTACATAGACACACACAGAAAAGAAGAAAAAAAAAACTTTGCCATCTTCTTGAGACCTGTAACTTGTTATGTTTTTCAATTTCAGATGTGCCAGAAGGAGCTGTCATTATACGAGAGCATACAGCTATAAACAACTTATTTAGCTGTCTTTGGTTCAATGAGGTCGATCTATTCACACCACGGGACCAACTGAGTTTTGGCTATGTCGTCTACAGGATTGGTGAATCATTCCAGTTCTTCATGTTTCCAAACTGTGAGTATAATTCACTCTTTGAGCTGCATCCTCACACTAGAGAACATTCTTCTCCCATAGAGAACGATCCCGCTTGCAATAAGAACGATGGAAACTATAGCAAAATGAAGGAGACTAGAGGAGGGTTAGGTCTTTGGACTCATTATCCTGCTAATCTTGATCTCATTGGCTTGCCTCCTGTTGTTAGGACATCTAAAGCAGGCTAAGTTCAACCAATAATCGGTGGTTGATCGAACAACCAAAAATTCAATTCCCAGTTGAACTAGTCGAACTGATTATTTATATTTATTTATTCTTCTTATGTAGTTTAATTTGCTATCTGCTTATATCATGTATTTATGTGGTTATTTAAATTTTGAACTTTGAAATTTATAATTAGTTCTTGTTAGATCAAATTAGCTGACAGTTGAAACGATTTGATTGGTTGAACTGCTAACCGGCACTAAGATTAAAAGCTGCATTAGAGGATAAAACATAAAATCAGACACTTTTATTTCGTTTTGGGGCAATCTAATAACATTATTGTACAATCATTTCTCCCTCAAGTAAACAACAATTGAATCATTACAACAAAGAACACTACATTCTTGATTTCCTAACCAGTTTATGTTTATCTCCTCTGGAAGTTCAAAACCTTGATGCCATACACAAAGACAAAGAAGAAAAGCAGTGCCCATCCAACATGTGCCAAAGCAACATATCCAAGAAAATCAGATTCATAACCTAGAAACAGCTTGAGGTAGTCTTTCACTGGGATATCTCCATGATCAGGTACATGAACATTGTCTGTCTTGTCTCCCACCTGTGATGTTACGAGCCCGTAAATTGTCCAGGCAACGGGTGAACCCCAGTAGTACCATCTCCACCAAATAGGAATTTCCTGCAAATTTGTGACAGTTTTAAAAGAATGAGACTATTTTCATAGAAAGAATGAAGAAAGAAGAGACAAAACCGGCTTTTCAAGAGTCGTTTTTACCATTCTTGGAATGAGAAAGCCAGAGAAGAGGTTCCAGAAGCTGAGGAAGAAGGACATCAGAATCGCGGCTATTTGGTAACTTGGTGTGAGAGCCACGAGCATCATTCCATAAAGAGTGAAGTAGACGAAGCACATGAATACATAGTAATAGAACCAAAGGAACTTAGTTGCATTCCACTCGAATCCGATCATTGAGTAAAGGAGAAGACTATAGAGGAAGGTTTGGATGGCAACATAGATGGTTTCTACTGATACCTATCAAGAATAGGAAAATTCAGATATGGTTCTTCAATGGATGAAAGAAAATCATCTCACAGTTCTTTTTACCTGTGCAAACGCGTAAGGCAAAGCTGAATACATCCCGGCTGCTCTTTCGCGATAAAAGACTGTTCTTTCAATTGCCACTACAGATTGAACAGCTGAAGTATTCGTTCCTCCGAGGAAGAGTACAGCAGCATACATGGCTCCTAGGAGATTCGATAGGTCTTGTTGTTTATGACTGTCGAAACCAACAACTTGTGTGAGACAAAGGTGTAGTATTTTGAAGCCTAAAGTCGAGGATCAGGAGAATGAGAATCACTTACATTTTGTTCCCTTTATCCCAGAAGATGACTCCAAATATGAGCCCAATAACCGTTGTCATAAAGAATCGGATAACATTGTACTGAGGATTCCTCCAATACGACCAGTGTTGTTTCCAGAAACACGCCTTGAATTGTACGAGGAAAGATTGAGAGTACTTGGTGGGGAAGTGTAGGTCTTGGTATTCTGGTTCTGGTGTGCTTAACTTCTGGTTAAGTTCTTGATTTTTCCTGCAATTAAGAGAGCAGAATGGAGAAGTTAATGTGTAATCTCTTGTATAATCTTGTATTAAGGAGATTGGATCAGAAAGATTTGTATAATCTGAGTACCTATGAAGATCAGAGTTGGAGTAGATTTCAGCAAAGTCCACATCAAGTTGAGCTTCAACTGCTGAGGAACTAACTTCCAACATCCATGTAGCTGGATTGTATCCATATTTGATCTGAGGCACTCCTTTAATAGACTGCAAAATACGAAGATTTTTACACGTAAATACACTATGGTTGGGATGGCAAAGAACATGATTGGAAAATTGGGCTTACTTCAAAGTATTCTGTCAAAAGCTGAGAGTTGCTACCAAGAGCTCCTGCATATATAACTTGCCCACCTCTCTTCATCAGAAATAGCTGCAAAAGAAACATAATGAGCCAAAAATACAATGGATTGTTGGAAGAAAACTAGAATTAAACAAAAAGTACCTCATCAAAGGATTCAAAAATATCGATGCTTGGTTGGTGAATCGTGCAGACAACTGTTCTCCCAGTATCGACTGTGTTCCTCACAGCCCGCATCACAATGGCAGCGGCTCTAGCATCCAGACCTGATGTCGGTTCGTCCATGAAAATGATGGATGGATTTGCAACTAGTTCCACTGCTATCGTGAGCCGTTTTCTCTGTTCTGTTGATAAACCATCAACACAAGGAAGTCCAACCAGCGAGTTCCTTAACGAGTTCAACTCGACCAAGTCCATCACCTCTTCTACGAACATCTGAAGGAAGATCGTACCATTGTAAGAATTAAGTCATTATTATATTGATTTGTTGGTTCTTAGAGAATGATACAAAGTTGGAGAAACTTGCCAGTCTTGTTGCATTGGATACATCGGTTGGAAGGCGAAGCCAAGCTGAGTATAGGAGAGACTCGTAAAGTGTAACATGTGGAGAATGGATGTCATTCTGCTCACAGTAGCCACTTACTCGAGCAAAGGTTTCTTGATTCTTGGTGTATCCGGATACTCTGATGTCTCCTTCGATGTATCCACCCGTTTTTCTTCCAGCTAGAACATCCATTAAGGTGGTTTTTCCAGCTCCACTTACCCCCATCAATGCTGTCAAAACTCCTGGTCTGAATGCACCACTAATGTCCTTCAATAATTGCAGCCTTGTCTCCTCAACTCCTTGGCTTCTCATTTCCTGACAAAGATAGATACCACTCTCATCAGAGACAGAGGCACAGAGAGAGAGAGAGAATGAGAAATATGAGTTACTTACTGCTGGCATATCGACATAGTAATTCACATGATCGAATGAAAGTGACAAGGGCTTGAATGGAAGCACCATTCCTCGTTTGTTATTGTGTTCTTGAGTGTTCTTAGATTCGTCCTCTAATTCCGAACTAACAGATTTTGAATCTGCTAGAGCTGCAAGTAGACAAATGAAGTTAAATCGGAGTTTCTCAACATTAGAAACTACTGATCAAGATGAAAGATCTGTGTCTTACGTTTTAAAAACGTTAATGCTGCAACGAAGCAGAGATTGAAGAAGAGAGAAAATCCGAAGAGAGCCATCACACAAATCCAATACCAATGTTCTTCTGTAAACATCCCTCTAGCAGCTAGCAGCTCCTTTCCAGCTGTACTTCCAGCGAATCTCGGGTCATCATTCGGCTGTATATCAATGAGATCACGATAGTAAGAATCACAAAAAAAGTCATGAAATGTTGTCTGCAAACTATCAGTTAAGCTCACCAAGGACCATCTTGGATCGAGAAATTCTACGAGGACGATTGCATTTTGTCCGTATGACATTGGAGAAAGATAATATGCCCATTTCATCCATGGCTGAAGGTCATCTGCATTCAAAGAAGAAACACTTTAGACTTTGCATACTTGCTAGTACAACATGAGATATCAGTAACTGAAACTTTATACTGACCTTTGGCTATAATGAATCCACCAAGTACAAAAACCAACAACAGTGTGAAGGTTCCAAGAGTGTTTGCAACGACTTGTGTTCTTCCAAGGGCCGCGATGAAACGAAACAGACCTAAGGCCATCTGATGGATGCCCACAAACGCCAAGAACTGACGAAAAAACCTGCAATTTTTTCCCCGTTTATTTATGAATCTCAAAGCATATTTTTTGGCAGCATCAAAGACGAGCTTTTAAACGCTTACCTACTAGCAGCAGGGGCATATCCAACTGTGTAATAAGTGAGGATGATCCATATTCCTGATTCCATAACAGAGATGGGAATTCTGAGAAGCCAAATTGGTAGAGCGAAAGCCCAAGCCGGGTAAAACAAGGCGTCTCGTTGTTTGAAGAAAACGGGAAGCCTAAAGATGGTCATTGCAAGCTCTGCCATCCCATTAAACATGACATTGATAAGGCTGAAGAATAGAGCACCATAGAACTTGCCTCCATCATCTATATGGCCGTGCTTCATCTTTGTTCTGAAGAACACAGTGAAGGTGAAAAGTGCCATGATTGTGATCTGTGTGGTCTTGAAAATGTACACAAACGAGTTGCGTTTCATCAACAACCATTCTCTTGACAAGCATGCCTTAAAGAGATCTTTGTTGGAAATACCATACTTGTCCTTCACCAATGCAGCTGGATGGACTTTACTCTTGTCGTAAGGGACTCCTAACTCGCCTAATATCTTCTGGCCAACGTGAAAGGACTCAAAATGATGGACAAAATCGGACACTGATACATATTGATACGGTACATTTTTGCTTGACCAATATTGTTCTTGATCCTTCATGGAAGTAACCTCTTGAAGAAAATCAGCGACTCCTTTCCTCTCTGGACATTTGAATCCCACATTCTCGAAGAAATCAAGAACGTTCTCACGTGGACCTTGATAGACAATCTGCCCTTCTGAAAGCAAGATTATGTCATCAAAAAGATCGAAGGTTTCAGGGGCCGGTTGGAGAAGGGATATGATCATGGTTATATCCATAATGTGAACCATTTGTCTCATGTATTTGATGATCTGAAACGTCGTGGAACTATCCAAACCGGTTGAGATTTCGTCCATGAAGAAAACCTTTGAAGGCCCAACCAACATCTCCCCTGAATCAGACGAAAAACAATAAGCATTTTGTGTCTTAAACCAGTCGAAGATATGAAGAGATCGAACCCTTTTCACGTACCAGTTGTGACACGCTTCTTTTGTCCACCAGAGATTCCTCTTCTCATTTCATCACCCACCATTGTATCAGAACATATATCAACTCCAAGCATCTGTTTACCAATGGCTTTATCAGTTGTCTAAATACATTATTGGTTTGCTTGTTTGGCTATATAGAATCGAACAGAGAACTAACCTTGAGCACATAGTCTGTGACCAAGCTAGTTTTCTGTCCAGCAACTGCAATGGCTTTCATGAAGGCATCAATTTCAGGATCTGGTTTAATACCAGCATCTTTTTCCCTTCTAGAAAGCTCTGCTAACAGTTCGTATCTTGCTCCAACACCAAAGCAACGGCCCGAAAAGTCCAAGGTTTCCCTAACTGTCATCTCCCCATGGTGAAGATCATGCTGGCTTATGTAAGAACAGGTTCTCTGAGGTATGAACTCCCTCAATTCATGCCCACAATACGTGATCTTCCCACTTTCCTGATATTATAAACGAAAGTTAAATCGTTTATAAAAAAATCCGTAAAGATCACATATTAGCAAGAGCTGAGTGAGTTTAATTCGTAAAGCTTTCATACTCTGAGATCCTGCTCGAGCTTTCCTGCAAGAGCTTTCAACAACGTTGTCTTCCCCGAACTCGGAGGTCCCAAAAGAAGTGTCAACCTGAATATAACTTAGCTTATTACAACAAAGCTACAAAAGAAGCAGATCAAATTATGCAAGAATGTTGTGTACCGTGATGGTTTAACAATCCCAGATACGTCGTTCAGTATCTTGACTGTCTTCTTTTTCGATGGGAAAAGCCTCAAGAAACCAAGAATTCCCTATTCATAACAGAAAGAGCTCAAGCATTAACACAATGTAAAAGAGGCTAAATGGATTAATGGGACTTGAATATTATTATTACCTCAATTGAATTGACAGTGGAATTGAACAAAGTTGGAAGTGCTCTACTCCCAGCAAAAGCATCTCCTTCAACTGATAAATCTTCAAACCTCACTTCACATTTTGGAACATCAATCCCAACTCTATCAATCCTCTCTCTGAGCCTGAGAAGCAATCTCTCATTGTCATCATCAAAAGCTTTAAGCATGCCATCCATGATCTGTTTCTTGTTCTGCAATCCAAGATTAGCAAAATCGACTTCTTCATGAATGACATTGCCATTGTCCAAGACCTGCTTCAATATCCCTTTCCTCATTCGATCGTAAGTTGGGAGTCTTTCAATGGCGGCCCACTTGAGCTCTTCTTCGTCGTCTCGTCTCCCACTTTTCTGGAAGACATCACCTCCGGGGGATCCAAACGCCTCCCGGATACTGGCTGAGGCCCAACTGCCCCTCATGCTTGGTGATGCAAAGCTGGCCTTATGGCTCATGGACCTCGCCAGCTCATCTCGTGTCACTGGTGTAGCCATTTTAGCCTGCTACAAAGCTCTGTAACAGCTAAAATGAATCTTGAAGAAGAGGAAACTAATGCAAGAATGAAAGAATGTGATTTGCAGGTGGCTGATTTGGAGGTTATTGGAGCTCATACATATAGGAAATGATAAAGAAAGAAATATGGAGAAGAGTTCCAAAAATTGGTATAAGAGAATTTTTCAGGAAAAGCCATATATTCTATGTTTTGTCAGCAAACTGCAATATCAATGAAGTAGATTTGTTTCTGAAAGATTCAAGTTTTTGTCTTTTACTATGTCTTTACAATGTTATCCTCATACTTCAACTTTGAGCTAGGCTCTTGTCATAATAATATGGTACGTAGTTGTGATTAATAGCAAAAGTGGTTACCCAAGTCTAATAAAAACAAATGTATCGAAACTAAATGTTTGACTATATGTATTTTTTAATTTTATTAATATTCCTCTAAATTGATCCCAACTCTAATGAATAATGATTTTATGTTATGGAATGATACAAATTAAAAGTATGACTTTTCTGAGATTATCTAAAAAATCTAATTTTGTTAGATAAATCAATTTACAGTTTGAAATCCATAAAATAAAAATTACCTTATAAAAATAAGTTTACATTTTAGGTAGTAGGATGTGTAACACAAAATGATATTCAAAATTTTCTAAAATAAAATAAATAATTTTTTTATCAAATCGAACTTCAAATAATTCAGGAAAGATTTTGTTCATTTAGATAGTTATATACTAAGCTTCATCTCAAATAAATTTATATGGAAAAAAAATTGTAAAACACATATTTGAATAAACTCATACTAATATTGTAAAAAACATATTTATAAAACACATACTTATAGCTGAAAAATACATATTTATACGTGAGGCGGTCTCACAAGACACCAATTTATAAAAAAATAATGATATTTGATTATAAAAATCCAAAAAAATCCATTGCCAAAAATGGAATTATGTCTTAAAAATAAAAAAGATTATATCAAACACTTGTGGACAAAATGTTACTCAACCTACTTCACAACTTCTCTCATCGATCACACGTAACCACAGAAGAAAACACACAGCGCACAGTAAACCACTCATGAGTCATGCCGTTTTTCTTTTAAATAATCAATAAGAATTTATGTAACTGAAAATGATTGAAGCCAGAGATTCTGTAGATGATATGTCCCACAATTTCGTTATCATCCCCTCTATAACTGACGTTTAACGTAGATTTTGTTGCAGTTTCAAGAATCCCTTGATTTCTTTTTCGCAACCGAAGCCTTATATTTCTCGAACGGCCACGACATCTTTGTTCGTTACTTTCAGGCAAATATATTTCTTGTTATTTGTTTTCTTGATTCTGTTATTTGATGGCTGAAAAGCTTGTTGTTTTTATGGTGGGTTTATGTTTGTGAATCGGATCAAAGAGAAAATGGGAAAGATCGAAGATTTAATGGGAATTGGGGATTTTGATACTTGCTTTATATAGTTTGCTAATGTTGTTGTGAATTTGGTAAATAAATCCCTATATTAATCTTGTAGTTCTCTGTGTATGTATAAACCCTTTTTTGTACTTTGTACTTAATTGGGTTTTTTGTTTTCCCCTTTTCTTTTTCTTTTTCCTTTTCTGTATTCAGTTTCAAGTAATTTGATCATGTTAATCGTTCCCTTTTTTAATTGTATTGGATACCTATAAAATATGCAAGACAATTTATCTGTGTTAGCTTTGGCTTAAATGCAATTGGTGAGAATGCTAGAATATATGTTTAATTTATTAAATTCGATATGGTTTTTCTTTATGTGCTTAACAACCTTTCAGTTCATGCATATGGATTCTGATTGTACCTTTTATATGGTTCGTTAGGCATTTCTTGGAGTTGACTTCTTGGTATTTCCTTTTGGAAAAGGAGATTTGAGTTTATGAGTGGTTCCTCGAGATTGTATTGTGTTAATGGCTACTGCTCAAACAGTATTACAAGTTTGTGGTGGGACTGTGCCTTGCCTTTCGAGTTCTAATAGTTATCTCTGCAAATCAAGGCCAGGATCTCTTTCTAGATCTTTTCTACGACATAAAAAGAGAAGAACTGCAGCCAGGTTTCAGATTTTCAACTACTTCAATAAATCACGCAACGGTATTGCTTGTCGGTTTCATCATGTTACTTCCAACCATTTATGGAATATCAAGTGCAACTGCCAACGAGCTGAGAGTGCAAGTGGGTTAACATCTGAGGATGGTAATAGGGCATGGTTTGTGGATAGTTCAAAGCAGTACAGTACGATTAATGGTTATCAACCCAATCCTTTAGATTTAGAGACAATCAGAGAGTCTAGCACAGAAAGAGTTGCTTTTCCTTCCAATGACGACATTCATAATAATGGAACCATACGGGATTTGCAAAAGGATATTACTCAATCTGTTGAGGATGAAGCATGGGAGCTGCTAAAGGAATCTGTTGTGTACTATTGTGGTAGCCCCGTAGGTACAATAGCTGCAAAGGACCCATCTGATTCTAATGTTCTCAACTATGACCATGTTTTCATCCGTGATTTCATACCTTCTGGCATAGCTTTCTTGTTGAAGGGGGAATATGATATTGTTCGTAATTTCATTCTTCACACGCTTCAGCTGCAGGTGAATACATTGCCCCTAATGTACTGCTTGTTCATTCTGTCAATTTATATTTGGCTTTACCATTAGACAAGTCATGCTGGATTTTTATTGTTGATTGGATGCGTAATATGCTATCATTTTTAGTCCAGAATAAAGAAATAAATAACCCCCTTGAGCTTTCCTTTAGAATGGGTTGATATTCACTCACACTTCTTAGGAGTAAATCAATATGTAAAGTATGAATAGCAAGTTACAATCCCTTATCACTAATTTCGTTAATTATATGTTGATCATTTCCAGTGGACTTGGAAATTTCTACTTGTTGGCATTTATTTGTTTCTGAGAGTGCTGGTATTCTGTTAAATTTTACAGAACATTGAAAAATTATTTCTTTTGTCCCCTTTAATGTCCAAGCTATTGCTGTTAGTATTTGTGCAATGGAGTACTGGCTGACACTTAGTAACTATAAGTATCTTCTGTTTCCAGCTAATGAAAATTTTAAGGCATATGAAGAAAATACTTTTCTCTCTCTATGAACTCAATAAAGATGAAATTAGGGATTTTCTCTATTCTTTGTCATGCTTGTGTGGCTTCAATAGCCTTTCAGCTTCAGTACAAGCTTAAGTTTTCAGGTTAGATTTTTTGAGGATTACCTTGCATATGGAAGATTACATTTTAAACTTTAAAATTACACAGTGAGCGGCAGTTGATCTTACTTAGATATATGATATAGGTAAATCTGGTAAATTAATGAAAAATATCTAGAAGTTATAGGTAAATCTGGCCTGAAATTGCCACTGGTAGTTTGTATCATGCCACACTGTCAACTAATAGTAACACATTGAAGCAGAATGCATGATTGTTTTAATTTTGTCATATTTTGCAGAGTTGGGAAAAAACCATGGACTGCCACAGCCCTGGTCAAGGGCTGATGCCAGCTAGTTTTAAGGTGCGGACAGTGCCTTTAGATGGGGATGACACACTAACAGAAGAGGTACTGGATCCTGACTTTGGAGAAGCAGCAATTGGCCGTGTTGCACCAGTTGATTCTGGTACATACTGAGATATATGATATTGCTGTCATTAATCAGTTGCATGGATCATAATTTTCTATGTAATTCCAGGATTGTGGTGGATTATTTTGTTACGCGCATATGGAAAATCCTCGGGGGACTTGTCTGTTCAGGAGAGAATAGATGTTCAAACTGGAATAAAGATGATCCTTAGGCTATGTCTTGCTGATGGTTTTGATATGTTTCCTACGTTATTGGTGACTGATGGCTCTTGCATGATTGATCGGCGCATGGGAATACACGGTCACCCCTTGGAGATTCAGGCAAGTAATTCTTTCAAGTTCCGAATGTTGATAGTCTGTGCTTGTTGAATGACATTTTTCCTTTAAAAGTTTCACTTGTTCGATTTGATCTAATTTAAATTGGTTGAAAGATTGTGATCCTGTATATTATACAGAAACATGCGACATGATTCATGTTGAATTGTTTCTTGTGATTGCAGGCATTATTCTATTCTGCATTACTATGTGCCCGTGAAATGCTCGCTCCAGAGGATGGATCAGCTGACCTAATCCGAGCGTTAAACAATCGTCTTGTTGCATTATCGTTTCATATAAGAGAATACTATTGGATTGAAATGAAAAAGCTTAATGAGATTTACCGTTACAAGACTGAAGAATACTCATATGATGCTGTTAACAAATTTAATATCTACCCAGATCAAATTCCTCCTTGGCTGGTAGAATGGATGCCTAATACAGGAGGCTATCTAATTGGAAATTTGCAGCCTGCTCACATGGACTTCCGATTCTTCTCTCTGGGAAATCTGTGGTCTATAGTGAGTAGTCTTGCAACGGTGGAACAATCACATGCCATATTGGATCTTATTGAAACCAAATGGTCAGATTTGGTAGCAGACATGCCATTTAAAATATGTTACCCTGCCCTTGAAAACAAGGAGTGGCAGATCATTACTGGCTGTGATCCCAAGAACACGTAAGTTGGTTTGCTCAATAACCCTCGTTTAACAATGACCAAAAACCCTTTCTCATAACCATAATGTTTTCATTGATTCTTGTGCAGGCCTTGGTCATATCACAATGGTGGTTCTTGGCCAACTCTTCTCTGGCAGGTAACATCCTTCTCTTAATCTTAATCATATAGCACCTTAATCTCTGTGTTCTTGTAAAGGCGTTACCAAATTTAGCCCTTTCAATTCTTGATAACTTGAAGCTCCAATCTGCTTGTTGCTAGCTGATTTTCCAGCAGTTGTTCTATATATCAATCAATGTGAATGGTTGTAGTTGATATATGCAGTATAGAATCCAGTATAATCTGATATTTTTTAGATTGTATAATACCTTTGAACTACATTGGAACTGTTATGCATGTTGCGATGCATGATAGGAATTAGGATGCTGATATCCTCAAGGGAAGGAGGCTGGCCTGTGTGCAAACCCCATCATGGTGATGCATATTAACCTACTTAGTTTGTGTAAATCTTGCTTTTGAATCTCTGATTTTGTCTTATCAATTTATGGGTTTCCAAGATTTTAAAAATGCTAATGTATTTTGTTTGTGTTCTGCAAATTGCAAGTTAAGAAAAAAAATTGTATATAATCTATTATTTTTAACTGTTCAGGAAATCTTTTTTTATTTTTTGATAGGAAACAAGAATTTTATGAATAAAAGAAAGGTTACAAAGGATTGAGGTGTCCCCAAGTATGGAGGAAACACTATCTAACTGTTCAGGAAATCACTTCTTTCGTAGGAATATGACTATAATTTGATTAAACTTATACAAACATCAGTTCGAAACAATTATTGTATCGTGTCAGTTTGGGGTGTCTGTATGTACATCTTTTCTTGCATGCGTTTTGAAATAGAAAATCCCGTCTTAATTTTTTGGGCCAAAAGTTGTATATTATGAGCTTTCTGTTTTTACATGGCGTAATCAAAGGAAATTGAACGCTGAAAATCCTTATCGCTTTTCCACCTGCTTTTTCTTCCTGGAAAAACTCCGTATCTTCTTATACAAGTTAAACTAGATGTAAAATGCCTTTTCCCCTTCCTGGTTCAACCTACTTTTCTGTTTGTCCCCTTTTCGTGAATCATTCCCTTCCTCGTAGTTGCAATTGTTACTTTCATGTTAATTATTTCCCATTTCTTTAGGACATATATAGCATTTAATATCTCTGAATTTCAACACTGAAAGTTGATCAGGTTGGTGCCATGGTTGATGGTTAAGTCTATTCCTGTGATGAGTCCGTTTATCCGTGAACCTGTTTCCAATTATGTCACTTGATTGATCTTTGCAGCTGACAGTTGCTTGCATCAAAATGAATAGACCTGAAATTGCTCAAAGAGCCGTTGAGATTGCAGAAAGGCGCATGTCCAAAGACAAATGGCCTGAATATTACGACACTAAAAAGGGACGGTTTATAGGCAAGCAAGCACGACTATTCCAGACGTGGTCTATTGCAGGATACCTTGTGGCAAAACAACTACTCTCAAATCCGAATGCTGCGAAGATCTTGATCAGCGAGGAGGATCCTGAGCTCGTTAATGCCTTCTCCTGTGCCATCAGCTCCAATCCCAGGAGGAAAAAACGTGGCCCCAAGACTTCCCAAAATACCTTCATTATTTAACACTAAAATACTCCTTTAATCTTGATTCTTTAGTTTTGGTAGGAAGCTGGGACTCATCTATAGTATCCATCAGCTTTCATACATGAAACAGAAACCCATGTAAAGAGATGTTGCTTCACATTCCCCGTAGGAAAGTTGATATTGAGGAATAGTATGTGTGCATATATACAATTGTATCTGTATCCATCATGTGGGTATTCTGATCATATTTTATTTATATGGACGTATAGTAGATAATATTTTTGTATTATATAATATTTTTATGTGTATTAGGTAATATTTTTTAAAAATTATACTTTGACAAGTAATGTGTAATATTTTTGTGTGTATCATTAGATCATTATGAAAAATTATAATTTAATAATTAATATTATGTAATACTTTTTTTTTTCTTTTTGTTGAAATGTTATACTTTTATGTGTTTTAGTAATACTTTTGATTCCATAACTTCATATCAATGATTAATATGACAAATTGTAATTTGACATATAAAATATTTATTTGCATAATGTAATACCTAAAAAATATTACAAGATATGCATAAAATTTTAACATCATACAAAAATATTAGATGATACATATAAAAATATCAGTTGAGTTTACTTAATTGCAATCCGAACATTTTTTACTACAATTTCCGATCAAATAAAGGGTATTACAATCTTTTCAAGTGGGAAACAAAATTTCTTGAAAAATGAATTTCCAGAAACTTGAGTATTAGAATATGCAAATTTGCAAAGTTACGAAAATTGCAGTCAATACCCAAAACAATTTCAAAATTTGAAATCCAACCTCAACCTTTGAACCCTACGAGCATCTATAACAGTGAAAATATTGTATTTTCTTAATGAATAATGTGTGTTACAACAAAGATATATACAAGAGAAACAAATCTTGCCTAATCTATACAAGGAAGGGAGAATATCAAAATCTCTTAATTAAAGGAACAAATCAAAGAGTAAATCCCTTGATTTATGTTATACTATTAATCTATAATAGATGTTTTCGACAAAGTTAATCACAAACAAAAAATGTCTTTCCTGTAATTTGGATGTTTTTAATCACTACAAGAAAAATAGATATTTGTGATAAGATTTTTTGCGATAACAAAAGTTGTCACGAAAACTCTAATTTTTGCGACAACAAATTGTCGCGAAAAATACTAATATAAATTGACAAAACGTTATCACAAAAAGCAATGAAAAAAAACTTATTTGCGACAACATAAAAAAACTATTTGTGAGAAGACTTTTGCGATAATAACTAAGCGATAAAATGTTGTCGCAAAATGTTTTTACGAAAATTATCAATGTTTTTGCGACAATATTTTGTTGCGCAAATACTCATTTTTTTTGTAGTTGAATGTGTGTTTTTGTGCAGGTGTTTTCCTGTAAAAACAAGTTAAGGTGAGGAGCTTGCTTGGCGGAAGAAGAATCGTCGAGGCAAGCAGGCGTGAGCTTCACCGACCAATGAAGCAGGCACTTAAATCTTGTTGTCAATTCTTTCGTTTTTGCTGTCAAATTCCTTTGCCATTTTCTGTGTTTTAATCATATTTCTGCAAAGTTTGAGCTGTGTTCTTGAGGCCATAAACCTTACAGCTGAGATTTGTAATTGTCTTAAAGGATTGTTACTTAGTGGCAATATATTGATTATTTTTTTGTTGGGATTGTTACGATTGTATAATTAACTAACGAATTAACGGGACTAACGAACCTATAGGTTTAGTAATTCTGAATTATTTGGTTCTAGGTATCCATATTAGATTTAACTGTTTTCACAGGAATTTAATGCAGTTGTTAATTAATTTGGATCGCGACCAATTTAATTAATAATTAGTTTTGATTGGATCATAAGTTTGATCAATTAAATTAGGAAAACACATTATTTTTCTATGGTTTCTATGATTAGTCCAAGATTAAATATTTGAATGTACAAGATGATATTTGTGGCTAATGATCACTGATGCAATTGAATAACGGTATGGTAAGATTATTTTTCTCTCATATTTATTTCCATCATTTCGTTGTTTGTAAATTCTTATTTGATTGCTTAGTTTAGTTTTAGATTAGATTAATTAGTTTAAATAATCAAAATTCTCCCTTTTATTCGTTTTCCCTTTCCCCTCGCAAGAATTAAGATATGTTCCTTGAGAATCGATATATGCACAGTTATACTCATATAATTATTTTAAGTAGGTAAATTATTGTTGTTGGTTTGATACCCATCAAATACCTTTATTAGGCCATAAAATGCAACAAAAGTCGAGTCATGCAAATTGCAACTGGGCAAATCCGTAAAATATAAGTAGAATTTAAAAAACTTCTTTGGTTTGGACACTAAGTGAAAAACAAATTAAAGTGAGATTTATAGTCATAAGAAGTTGCAGCTGCAGGCTTGGATTATTAATTAATTAGACCATGTTAATTGCTCACTAAGTAGTTAAGCATTAACCATACTGTTGCTCTTTACTTTGAACTGATCAATTAGTTAATGATCTGCGCTAACTCATTAATAATATATGAAGTTAAATATGTGTAACAATGCCTGCAATATGATAATAATTTCCATAAATCTCAAGGAGATCGACTTAAAATTAAACGTGATATTGAACTAACATTTGTTCCCATTTTATGGAAACCTCTTCAAATATACGATTAAAGTTATTCAAAACTGTATGTTTGTTGTTTATTATGAAAAAAATATAATCTAAGAAGGGACTTGTAAAAAATATCCTAAAGATTTGATTAATCAAAATTTAGGAAATATTTTTGTAAATACTGAAATTATTAAGTGATTATAATTTCGAAATAAGCTCGAGATGTATAGGAAACTGGGAACAAACTCGCACGTCTAAGCCAATAAATTTTTTTTTTTTTCTTTTTTTGGGGATTACATCAATACAGGCTTATTTAACTATTGTGACAAAGTAAATAATATAATTAATTATGTTCTCTATACTTTAGTCTCAAATGATGATATAGCCAGCTGTTAATTAATAAATAAGCTCGAAGAGTGTTCTGTTTTGTGAGTAAGACTTTTTATTAATGATTTCCAATTTCCATATATAAATCACCAAGACATCGATTTCTTTATTTGGTTTTGAACTAATATTGGTCTCATTTTACGGAAACCTCTTCATGTATTATATTTTATGTAAAAATAATGATGGGTTATAGCTTTTTTTTTTTTTTTTTTTTGGCATTTGTGTAATACCCCTTTCAAATATGTAAAACATTATTTATCAAATTTCAGATTCAGTAATCAATAATTTTCTTGGCATTGATGAAAATAAAAATAAACATAACAGAAAATTTTGAAGGTCCTTTCTATTTGCGGGAAAATTGCAAATTTAGACACTAACTTTTGGCCATTCATCATTCAAGAACCTTATCTTTTCGAACTTTGAAATTGAGACACAATCTTTTAAAAATGAACGAATAGGACAAAAAAATCTCGAACCGACAAATTTCGGACTAATTCGCACAAGAAAGTCACGTGCTTTACTTAATTCAGAGCTTCTCGCTGATATGCTTCATTATGAATAAATTAATTCGATTTTTAAATGATACCTTAGAAAATAAAAAGCCACATAATGAAATTAAATAATACAAGTCAACACCTTTATTTGTTAAAACAAAATTATGCACCTTAAATTAAATAATACAAGTTCATGTCAAGAATTATTTCTAAAATATTAAAAAATAATTTTAAGATATTATTATCCAATAATAATAATTAAAATAATTATAATAAATTTCTGAATGTTGTTGATACAATAACCGCTAAGTGTGAATGGCCGACTTTATGTTATAACGGTGGTTTTAGAAAAGTGTGGTTAGAAACTGATTCTGTTGTTGTGTATTTTTTTCTGCAACCTCACCACCAGGAGAGTTGGATAATACAACAGATGCTGTCTTCTAAGCTTCAATATTAAGGCGAAATTGTCTTGTATATTTCATACATATATAAGAGAACAAAACAACCGACTGTTTGGCTAATGTTGCTGATGAGAGTAAACGAGACTCTTACATTTAAAATATTGAAGATTGTTATAGATTGAAAGGACATATTATGGTTGATAATTTAGGTCTTTCTAACTTTAATTAGATTTTAATTGTTGTTTTGTTCAGTTGGTTTGTTTGTTGGTGGTAAAATACTTTTAACTTTGTTAAACTCTATCGATGTGAGTAATATACACGTTGAGCATCTGTCTTAATCTTCCGATCTTGGATGATTTTATTCAAAAAAATTATTATTCTTTTGGATTTAATTCTCTTTTCGTATTTGAATTAGTGGTTTAATTTTAAATTTTACTTGGTAGTTAGATTTATTACTGTTCAAATTTTAATTCTAATCCACCAAATTAATCAATCTTTTATTTTGCATAAACAAAATTGTAGAAACAAAAAGCGAGGGGTGGGGGAACTTTCCAAAATCAGTTTTTAAAAATTATTTACCCCATAATATGTGCATGCCCAATATAAATACACCGATTCACTTCGAAAATTAATATAAATTGATTCTTCTATAGTACACCATTGTATTAATATATCACTGATTTCAGCCATTGAATCTTGAATTATTGCATTATAACTCTTCATTTTCATTTTAACCTTTTTATCTGTCTTAAAAAATTACCACTATAAAAACTAAGAATTCCTCCCAACAACTGTAGGCAAAATCTCTTGTGCACCAGATGCACGGATCTAGGATCCGTGCAATCCGGGTCGGCCCAACCCGGTACAATATTTCACTCGCCGGCACAGCCATCCACGTGCCGGCACGCGCCCCCACGCGCCGCGAAGAGGGTGCAACATACTTAGTGTAGTTTCTGCAGTTTTCTGGAAAATATGTATACCTTTTAGTTATGACTTCCATATATTTATGTTATGATCTTCATACCTTTACATTTTCTGTCAAAATTTCATACCCTTTTAGTTATGCTATTTAAACCATTTAGTTATGCGTATCAGACCTTTAAGTTAAGCATATTAGACCTTTTAGTTATGATAATATTACCTTTATGTTATATCTTAGTAAATATTGTAAAACTTTTACATGATACAACTAATATTTTTATGCAATACAATTGATATATATATTAAAATGGAAAAATACAACCATTCTTAATTAAAATAAAATAATACCTTTATGTATATGTAGTAATACTTTTATGTTAAATGATTTATACCTTTATATGATATAAAGGTAACCTTTATGTGAAACAACTCATACCTTTATTCAATAAAACCTATACATTTATGTGATACAATTAATATATTCAATCAAATAATAAAATCATTTTTAAGTAAAATATAGAAATACCTTTAAATAAATGCACTAATACATTTACATATTGTGGTTAATACCTTTATGTGACATCTACAAAATGAAAACCTTTATGTGTATTCAGTAATACCTTTACATTATTGTTGAGTGACCTTTATGTTTTATTAGTTGTACATTTATGTGATAGTAGTAGAGTTGAGTTAAAACTAAAAGAATGTATCATGTATACAAAAACCTTAAAACCTTTATATGTATTCAGTAATACTTTTACATTGTTGTTGGGTGACTTTTATGTTTTATTAGTATCACCTTTATATGACAGTAGTAAAGTTGAGCTAAATAAATGTATCAAGTATAAAAAAAAACATGAAAACCTTTACGTGTATTCAGTAATACTTTTATGTTA
Source organism: Scutellaria galericulata (assembly GCA_946896805.1). Lineage (NCBI taxonomy): Eukaryota > Viridiplantae > Streptophyta > Magnoliopsida > Lamiales > Lamiaceae > Scutellaria > Scutellaria galericulata. Next base: position 13,203,133 of record OX335789.1, read on the forward strand.
TATAATGATGACCTTTATGTTATACGTATAATACCTTTATGAGATAGATTAATTACCCTAATTTATTTCAGAAATTGTATCAACACATCAACAAATTGTTCTTCATCAATAGATAACTCAACTATTTCATGTGTATTTAAACGATCACCTATCATACAACAAAAAAACGTGAAATTAGACACAATTTCATGTTTTTCAAACTGATAACATTAACGCAGACCTCATAGCCTTGGCCCAAATTCAATGCCTAAACAATGGGAATTACACGAGTAATAGCACCTACAGAGTTCCAATCTCAACGCCACTATCTCCTCTTTGTATACGAATATCGATAACAATGGTTTCTACAACGTGTCTGTTGGGCAGGGCATAGATAGAGCCAACGACCTTGTTCTCTGCAGAGGCACTGCTCTACTCGACGCATGTCGTGGGTGTATGCAAACAGGTTCTGCTGAGCTTTTAACATCATGCCCGAATCAAAAGCAAACAGTTCGTTGGGATGAACACTTGGCGAAAACCCTTCATCTTCTATGTTTCTTGTTTGCAATTTTCAATTGTTGATAATATATTTCGTAAATATTCGAGAAGAAATGCATGAACAGAGAAGAAGATGTGAGTGGAAGATGGAGAGAAGAAATTGCAGCGAGATGGGTTGATGAAAGAGAGAGAGAGAAAAAAACAGAGAAGAGATGAAAGAAAGAAGCAAAGAAGAGGCTCAGGAAGAAGAAAAGAGAGGTCGATGAGATTAGGGTAATTAAAAAATCAAAATATATATAATTTGTTAGTTGGATCCGGGTCAGCCCAGTTGCACGGATTTAGATCCGTGTAACTGGTACACAAGAGACTAACTCACAACTGTAATAGCATAAACAATGTAGTCAATATCTACCTTCTTCATTGATTGTATATAGCAATAACCTGCAACCATAAAACATCAATCGAATTTGTTGGTATTATGCATCTTGTTATTACGAATCATTTGAGACACATATTCGATATGTTTGGGTATTTGTTATGAAATCATCTCATTAAATTTTTAGATAAATTGGTTTTGAACTGTATTGCTAAATTGCATCCACAACCCATGATTATATGTTTAAAAAGTTTAGTTGTCTATGAATATTTGAAACTAGTAGTACACCCGCGCAATGCGCGGTTTATTATGTATTATGACAATATATACGATTTGCAATAATATAATGAAGTTGTTATATTAAAAAGTTATTCATGGCATCTTATTATTTCGAAATTTATAAAAATCCGTATTTTTTTATTGATAACATCAATATTCAACAATTAAATATGAAAATAAAATTGAACATAATATAATAATAGTTTTGTGTTTGTGAGTTTTAATTTATGAATAATTAAGAAGTGATTAATAATTATACTTACTATATGTTTTGTTCATATTTTCATTCATTTATATCTTATAATTATTTTCAGAATTTATAAATAATTTTCTGCATTCTTTTTTAGATGGATTTGTTCAAAAAGCATTATATTTATTCCAAAAAAAATTAGTTTATATTTATAAATTTAGGTTTCAAATTAATTTTAAATTTTAAAACAATATTTCTTAGATTTTTTAAACCATTTTTCAGATTTTTTTGGAACATATTATAATTTTGTAAAACAATTTTTAGATTAATTATATCTATTTATTTGAAATAATTTTGAATAAATTTTATCAAATATTTTTATTTTTTTTATTTTAATTTTTTTATTCAATTTATTGATTTTTATATCTTACACAATTAATATTACATATATATTTGAATTAATTTTTAAATTGTATTTGCTGATTTAAGATTGTTAGACTTATTCTCACAACCTTATAATAATAATAATAATAATAATAATAATAATAATAATAATTATTATTATTATTATTATTATTAATTTCAGATTTATTATTATTTTAATATTTTTAAAATAGTTTCAAACTTTTAAACATTTTACAACTCTTCATAAAATAAATTTAGATTTTAAAACTATTTTCCACATTTATATATTAAAATTATAAACTAATTTTCAAAATTTTTAATTTTTTACAATGTTTAAATTTTATTATTTCAAATTTTAATTATATCATTAAAATATAATCATATCATTTAAGATAGCTTCTTTTGTTTTATCTCTACTCCTATATATAAATTATAAGATAGCTTATTGTGTAAGATATATGTGAAACTTATTCTATAAGACACTTAAAAGTTATTTAGTTTTTTTTTTTTTTTCTATTGGTTGATAGTTTGGGAGGGAAAATGACAAATTTGAAATTATCACCAACTTCTTTGTTTTTATATATAGATAGATACCACAAAGTAATCAACCCATTTGATTCGTTAGTTTCTCTATGAATCAATGCGATGTCGAATTCACAAAATTGTGTAATGTGCCTCTATCACAAATCATTAGGGATACACACATACAAAATAAATATAACAATGGTTTTGTCAATTCAATTGATACAATGTTACCTTACCTTACACTAAAAAGTCGTATATTAGTGACATATTTTTTAATCCATTTAAATGTATTATTATTAATTAATTGATACATGCAACCCATCAAAGTTGAAAATCATTGTGCATGAATCCACTTTGGTGTTGTGTGGTTAATTTAGTAATGTATTGTTATTAATTGATTTATTGGCATGCAATTCAAAATCATTGTTGCATCCATCATTGTTATTATTAATTGATTTGTTGACATCCATTTAAAAATCGTTGATTCATCCATTTAAAAATCGTTGATTCATCCATTTCAAAATCATTGTCTGTTGCATCCATTTTGATCATGTATTATTTTTTTAAGATTTGCTAATGTATTATTATTAATTTTTAGGTTGGCATGTATTTTTAATCAATGTTGCATTCATTTTGGTATTGTGATGTTAATTTGAGAATGTATTGTTATTATTTCATTGATACAACATTCAAAATCATTGTATCGGTTGCATGGCATCACCGTTCAAAATCAGTCTTGCATTCATTTAAAAATTATTGTTGCATCCATTTAAAAATTATTGTACGTTGCATCCATTTTTATGTTGTGTGGTTAATTTGGTAATATATTATTATTAATAGATTTGTTGGCATGCATTCAAAATCATTGTGTTGTTGCATCCATCTTGGTGTTGTGTTGTTAATTTGACAATGTATTGTTATTAATTCATTATACATGCATTCAAAATCATTGCATCGGCCGCATGTCATCACCGTGCAAAATTAAATCATTGTTGCATCCATTTAAAAATCATGTCCATTGCAACCATTTTGGTATTGTGAGGTTAATTTCATAATGTATTATTATTAATTATTTGTTACCATGCATTCAAAATCATTGTTGTGTCCATTTTGGTGTTGTGATGTTAATTTGGTAATGTATTGTTAGTAATTAATTATACATGAATTCAAAATCATTGCATTGGTTGCATGTCATCACCGTTCACAATCGTTGTTGCATCCATTTAAAAATCATTATTGCATCATTCTGTGTTGTGTGGTTGATATTTCATCAGATATTGGTTGTATCCTATTCTAGCGGATTGCATATGATTTATGATTTACTACAATCTTTTGATTATAAAGATTACGATTTGGATATATTTTTGATATCTTCATACATTATATACTATTTAATTATAATAATTGATACACATGTTGGTATTTGAAGCCATTTTTAGATTTGGATTTGATTTAAATGGATATTCGTATCTCAACAATATATGGCTTAGATTTGGATACTTTTAGATTTGAATCTCATACGCATGTTGCACATTATATTCACAAAATATTATCTAAGTAAAATAGAATATTACATTTATAAAATAAATATTTGATTTCATCTTTGGTTACCATTCAACATAATGCCACCATCATCCGAATCCTATGATGTGGATGTCTTAATACATGATTAACATTAAAACAACTCATTGTTTATACATGTTTCATTTCAAATATTAAATATTAATAAATTCAGAATTAACCAATATTTTTGTGATAATTCATTTATAATGGTTTGAATTTATATATACAGAATAATTAATTTACAATGATTATTTAAATCAATACAAATGTTGGTGTGATTTAATTCATGCAAACGAAATGCATGTAATATTAAGTATTAATAAATTCAGAATGAACCAAAATTTTTGTGATAATTAATTTATAATGATTTGGATTTATACATACAAAATAATTGATTCACAATGATTAATTAAATCAATACAATTGTTGGTATCATTTAATTCATGCAAACAAAATGCATGTAGCAAGATCAATACTTTTAGCATAATTCATTTACAATGGTTTGAGTGTGGTGTTATGCAAACAAAATCAATGTATGTTGAATGAGTCTATTGCAACCAAGATTAAAAATGAGTGTAGAGAAGCCCAACAGTCAAGCCCACAACCCAAAACACAAAAATTACTTTTTTTAGGAGTTACCACAGTAAAAAAAACACAGACGTATTAATACAACGGTGTATTGTAAAATTACCAAATATAAATACATCCTTAATAGTTAAACAATCAAGTTACCCATAAATTAAATAGGTCTTTTTCAAATTACAGTACCTGATACAAATAGTTAAACGAGTTATATTCGAGTTTATGTAAAACATTGATGACTTGATAGTCGTGACCCTTTCGCTACGCCAAGTCATGTCGCATCAATATTAGAATTAGACAAAGGTGGAGGGAGCCACTAAGACATAAAATTTCCAATGCAAAAATGACCATTGAAATTTTGCATTGGAAATTTTGCAATACTGGTAACATATATACCATTGTGGAGCATATCACTCTCTTTCACAGTGCCACTTTCTTTTCTTCTAACAGTTTTTCGCAAATAAATATTATTTAAAATAATTTATAATTAATTTTTAATAACAAATTTTCTAATTTTATAATGTTTATATATTTAGGTAAATAATATTTTAAATTTTATGTCATTAATTCCAGAATTCCAACATAATTTCCAAATTATTATTATTATTATCATTATTATTATTATTATTAATAAAAATACTTTTAGTAAATTAAGAAAATTTATGATTTTTTATATAAATATTTCTTATTTATTATATTTATTAAATAAATATCATAAATTTTATTTGTTAAATTTAAAACTTCAAAATAAATTCCATAATATAATAATAATGATAATTATTCCTTTATTTTTAAATTTTTTTCTAGATTTTTTTATTTAGATAATTTAAAATATTTTTATGATATTTTTAAATAAATTTTTAAGATTTTATATTTTTACATTAAATAATATTTTCAGTTTATTTGTTACTTTAAAATTTCCAAATATAATTTTCATAATAATAAAAATAGTAATTTATTATTTTTAGTAAAATTTGCTGATTTTTGTCTTCCTATCAAGTGACATGAATTAGAAGGAAAATATTAAAAAAAAATTATTACACGAGTCATAACTAGCCATGTCAGCATGTCACCGATTATTAATGATAAATGGGTATATATTTTCGATAACTAACATTAACATAACCGAGTATTTTTAAAAACCAAAAAAATATTAAAATATAAGATCATAATTAAAGGTAATAATACATGGCATTTTCAACAATTTTCCCATTTACCAACACGACGAAATATTGTTCTGTCATAGTCCAAGATCCTATCATGACGAATGAGTATAAAAAGGGTTGTCGTCAACCATAATTTTATTTATTTATTTTCAAGATTGAAGGGTTTAGGACAAAGGAAACGTTGAAAAACTATACAACGCTTTATACTCCTCATGCATGGCCAATTATCGACTGTATGTAGCTGGTAAAATTGGCCTACTTCTATTTAGATGATTTTTTGCTAAATTTATTTAAAAGATCTAATAAACCATATATCTTATATAATGGTTTTAGAGCTTATAAGATATTTCATCTTATTTGAAAAATAAGTTGTTGAATTGTTTGGATAAATGAAATCATGATACTTATCATATGTTCATAAGAACAATTATGTAATTTAAACAATTAAGTATAAAGTAGTTGTTCAAATTAAGATCTTATTTTTTAGAAATAAAATGGATTCTCCTTACCTTTTTAAAATAGCATATGCTCATAATATCTTAGTTTATGATTAAATAAAGGGTTAAATGTTAAAAAACAACCTAAACTATTGATTTTTTTCATTTTCCAATCTTTTTTTTTTTTCTAATTAGATTGCAATCTGAACTTTTAAAATTTATCAAATTGCAACTTTTGAACTATATTCCTACAAAAACTTGAACACATAACTCACATGCTGACTTCATATAAGGATCAACTTAAATTACAAGATTACAAAAATACTCTTATATTTTAAGTGTGCGAGTTACATGTTCCCGTTTTATTTGACTGAGTCAATAGTTAAGGTTGTTTAGGTTGCATTTATCTGATAAAAAAAATAAAATCTAAGTTGGAAAATGAAAAAAAAGCCAATAATTTAGGTTGGTTTTTTACATTTAACCCTTAAATAAACAATTATTTTTAAACATTTACCAAATAGAATTACCATTATTTTTATAAACTTGTTAAAACGACTTATAAACTGAGTCAAATAGAATTGACGAGTCAAAACCCTTTCCATACGCCAAGTTATGTCACATCAAAACAATTAGACAAATGTGGAGGGAACCACTCAGACATAAAATTTGCAATCCAAGAATGTGTTCAATCTGTAAAAATCTTTGCAATATTGGTAGACTTAAAATCACACATACCACTGTGTAGCATATCATCCTCTTTCACGATGCCAAATTCTTTCCCTCAACAACTTTTCTTCATCTCTTTACTATCTACTACAATTATCTTAACAAAATCTACCCATGCACACATCCAATGCCTGGATGATCAGAAAGCCTTGCTAAGATATAACCAAGTCATGACATTGATGACTTCATGGTCGCGACCCTTTACCTACGCCAAGTCACGTCGCATCAATGTTAGAATTAGACAAAGGTGGAGGGAGCCACTAACACATAAAATTTCCAATGCAATAATGACTTCATGGAAATTTTGCATTCTTGCGTTGGAAATTTTGAAATACTGCTAACATATATACCATTATGGAGCATATCATTCTCTTTCACAGTGCCACTTTCTTTTCTTCTAACAGTTTTTTCGCAAATAAATATTATTTTAAATAATTTATGATTAATTTTTAATATCAAATTTTCTAATTTGTTAATGTTTTTATATTTAGCTAAATTATTTTTTAAATTTTATGTCATTAATTCAAGAATTCAAACATAATTTTCCAAATTATTATTATTATTATTATTATTATTATTATTATAAATATTTTTAGTAAATTAAGATAATTTATGTTTTTTTATATAAATATTTCTTATTTATTATAATAAATATCAAAACTTCAAAAATAAATTCCATAATATAATAATTATGATAATTATTACTTTATTTTTTAATTTTTTTTCTAGATTTTTTATTTAGATATTTGTATGATATTTTTAAATAATTTTTCAGATTTTATATTTTTACATTAAATAATTTTTCAGTTTATTTGTTACTTTAAAATTATCAGATATAATTTTCATAATAATAATAATAATAATAATAATAATAATAGTAATTTATTATTTTTAGTAAAATTTGCTAACTTTTGTCTTTTTCTTTTTATCTATTGACATGAATTTAGAAGGAAAATATAAAAAAAAAAAAAAATTATTACACATGTGTCGTAACTAGCCATGCTCATAATATCTTATTTATGATTAAATAAACTGTTATTTTTAAACAATTACCAGACTTCTGGGAGCTTATAAACTCGTTAAAACGTCTTATAAACTGAGTCAAATAGAATCGACTAGTCATAACCCAAGTTATGTCGCATCAAAACAATTAGACAAATGTGGAGGGAACCACAAGACAGAGAATTTGCAATGCAAGAATGACTTCAATTTGTATAAATCTTCCGCAATATTGGTAGACTTAAAGCCACACATACAATTGTGTAGCATATCATCCTCTTTCAGAATGTCAATTCCTTTGCTTCAACAATTTTTCTTAATCTCTCTACTTTGTACTACAATTATCTTAACAAAGTCTACCCATGCACACACCCAATGCCAGGATGATCAGAAAGCCTTGTTACTTGAATTGAAGAACGGCTTGATATTCAATCCTTCCCTTTCAAGAAAACTAGTGCAGTGGAATCAGACAGACGATTGTTGCAGTTGGGAAGGTGTGGAATGTGATGGTCCAGGCCATGTTATCAGTTTGCAGCTCGACTATGAGGCCATCTCCGGTGGGCTCAAGACTTCTTCGAGCCTCTTCAGTCTTACGTACCTAAAGAAGCTGAACTTGGCATTGAATAACTTCAACAGAAGTCAGATTCCAAGAGGGATTGGCAATCTCACGAATTTGACACACTTGAATTTGTCATACGCTGCTTTTGGTGGGCAGATTCCGATGGAACTTTCGGTTTTGACAAGATTGGTTAGTCTTGATATCTCCAACTCATACTTTCCCAGTTTCGATCGGAAATCAATAATTTCAAATTGGGATATCGAGCTAGTTAATGTAACGCCGGTGGGATTGATAAGTGATGATATCTTCAACTCATATTTTCATGATGAAGCTCGACGAGTAATATTTCCATGGAGGAGGGATATTCAGCCTCTGAAACTTGAGGATGTAAATCTTCTACAGAATCTAACAAGTCTCAGAGAACTGTACCTTGATGGTGTCGAAATTTCATCTCAGGGAAGTGAGTGGTGCCACGTCATCTCTTCATTTTTACCTGAACTAAGGAACTTGAGCCTGCGTCTGTGCAATCTGTCGGGCCCTCTGGATCCGTCCCTTTTACATCTCAAGTCTCTTTCTGTTCTTCGACTCGATTGGAACAATCTTTCAACTAGAGTTCCAGAATTCCTGTCAAATTTCTCAAGTTTGATTACCTTGAGTTTCAAAAAGTGCTCTCTAAAAGGTTCTTTATCGGAGGAAATCTTCCAGATACCATCTCTTCAAAAGCTTGATTTATCCAATAATGAGTTACTTGGATCAATTCCAGCCACAGTAGCCAACTTAACAGAACTTGTGCATCTGGACTTATCAAGTAATCTGTTTTCAGGTTTGGTCCCCCCATTTTATATGTGCAAGAAACTTAGGCACATAGACCTCCGTCAAAATGGTCTAATAGGCTCACTTTCTTCTATGCATTTTGATGGCCTTTCCGACCTTGCATACATTGACCTCAGTCACAATAATTTAACAGGCTCACTTTCTTCCATGCTTTTTCAAGGTCTTTCCCATCTTGAAGTTTTATCTTTAGGACACAACTCGCTAGATGGAAGCATTCCCATGTCTCTTTTTGGTCTCCCTTCACTGAAGAAACTTGCACTAAGTAACAACTTATTTAACGGCAATTTTCAACTGGAAGAGATTCAAAGGCTTCGATATCTTACATATCTTGATCTTTCATACAACAACTTGTTTATTGATGCAAGAAACAATAATACAAGTTTGTCTACATTTCCCCAGCTGAGCTGGTTACGCCTTGCTTCCTGTAACCTACATAGTTTTCCTGATCTTAGAAACCAATCCAACTTAAGATTCTTGGACCTCTCAAACAACAGGATTACAGGGAAAATACCTAATTGGGTTTGGGAGACTGGATCTATCAAATATCTGAACCTTTCTTGTAATCTCTTGATGAATCTGCAAACGCCTTACAAAATTCCTAGTTCTCTAGAGGTACTAGACTTGCACTCTAACCTGCTCCATGGTGAGCTTCCCCTGCCAATTCCATCTGACACCAATTCTTCACTTCTCTTCTTTTCTCTTGCAAATAATAGCCTAACTGGAGCAATTCCAAACTCTCTATGCAATTATACTTACCTTACAATTGTTGACTTGTCTTTTAATGACTTCAGTGGTGATATACTTTCTTGTCTTGTTGAAAATATTGAGTATCTTCAAGTGTTGAATCTAGGGAAAAACAAAATAAGAGGGGATATTCCAGATAAATTTTCTTCCAGTTGTGGTCTTGAAACTTTAGATCTCAATAACAACAATTTAGGAGGCAAAATTCCCAAGTCCCTAAAAAATTGCAAAAGTTTAGTGACCTTGAATGTTGGAAACAACAACATCGGTGATAGTTTCCCATGTATGCTGCCATCAAGCTTGCGTCTCCTAGTGTTGCGCTCCAACAAATTCCATGGAGGGGTGAGATGTCGCGAAAGCTGGCCAAATCTTCAAATCATTGATATAGCTTTCAATAACTTCAGTGGCAATCTGGATCCAATGAACTTCTCAAGTTGGAGAGGAATGATGTCAGATAGTCATGCAGAGTTGATGCGCAGTGAGCCGCACTTTATACTTTCAGATTCAGTAAACTACTACCAGTCTGAGGTGACATTAGTTATCAAAGGTCAAAAGCTTAAGGTAGTCAAGATTTGGGAAGACTTTGCATCCATTGATTTCTCTTCCAACAATTTCCAAGGAACAATCCCATCTGCAATTGGTGATCTCAGCTCACTTGATTATCTCAACTTATCACACAATGCTCTCACAGGGTCAATCCCAAAATCATTCGGTAAGTTGAGGCAGCTTGGATCATTGGACCTCTCTGTAAACCAGTTAACAGGGGTGATACCAATGGAGATTGCAGGACTCACATTCCTTGAGATCTTGAATTTGTCCCATAACATGCTGGTTGGAAAGATCCCAAACGGCCCTCAAATTCAGACATTTTCTGCCGATTCATTTGAAGGGAACATGGGCTTATGTGGTCTCCCTCTCAACCTAAGCTGCAGTAACACTCATGAAAATGATACATTACCACCAAAATTAGAAAATGTGCGATCACATGGAATAATGGAGATTGAGTGGGATTATGTATCTGCTGCGCTCGGATGTGTTGTGGGCTTAGGAGGTTTTGTTTGGGTACTTTTATGTTGCCAAAGCTTGAGTCGAAGGTACTTTGAGAAAATTGATGAGATTCTTGAAAAGATATTCGACTGTGGAGAAAGAAGAAGAAGATAGAATACTCGAAAATCAGGTATGCGGATGTATTGGCAATCTTTATGTTCTAGTGTTTTGGTTTTAACCAACATATTCTTTATGATACTTATTTGGTTTTAACCAATATATTCTTGCATGTATCTCTTTTCCATTTCTCAACGCCCTTACTTAAGCACAAGCCGAAAAAGCAGCAACGTAAGTATAATCATCTGAAGCAATTCAAGGCTTTCTCCGGCAGCCCCAAATAAGCGATGTCCAAATGACAAGGTTTCTCACAAGCATTCCGTCGAACAGTTTCTGAGCATATTCACTCTACAGATTACTTCCAAATATTGTATATCAACTAATATATATATATATATATATATATATATATATATATATATATATATATATATATATATATATATAATTTTTTTTTTTTTTTAATAGATTAAGCATCCATGTTAATGAAATTTTGGAACGATACTTGTTAACAAAGAAAGAGGATGTTCGGCACATTAATATTTAAAAAATATATAAATAAATAAATAAATATATATATATATATACACACACACACATACATGTTTCTTACATTCTATAGAAGGTTAATTTTTATGTGAATTATTATACTCAAAAATTTGGACAACTTAATTTGTTCCTAGCTGAACAAAGTAATTTAAATTGCGCGCATATATTGAAAATATTGTATTGAATCGGCATTTATCTAATATATTAAAATCAAATTATCAGTTATCTCACAAGGAGATCTGAAAGGAAAAACATCATACTAACCACTTATACATACTGTTAAAATGTATACGTTTTTTATGAGTTAATGACATTATTTATTTGGGAGAGCACCCTTTTCTATCACAATTAGAATAGTAAATTAATTTCTCAATAATATACATATAATTTCTTTTTCACCACAAATATAATAAAATGATAATTTTACCCTTATTGATAAGACATAAACAATATTTTCTTTCACATTAAACAACAATTTTGCATTATAAATATGAAAGTTAATGATTATTTTGAACTTTTAATCCAAAATGTGATAGAAAAGTAACAAAACAATATGTTGTGGTAAAAAAAAAAAAGATTATTTGAGTTTATGGTATATATGGTTATCATACCTTAGGTATTTTATTATTTTAAATAATAAAGTGATTATTAGTTGAATAATGAGATCATAATATCTACCATGCTAAGCATGAAATCAGGCGCATAGGTACAATACAAAAGAATGTGATGGCAACATAGGGAAAATGAGAGCAAAAATTATTAAAATTGCAAAGACTTGGACAAAGTCAATGGCCAAGTCACCGCTTACTGTATACCGAGACCACTACTGGTCACTGCTCATCAACTTCCCATCATGAAAATAAATATTATTGGTAGGTCTTATACGAAACCAATTCATGAATCTAGTTACATGAAACGAGTTAATCATCAATCCACATTTCACAGTTCACATATATTATGTGTTTTGTTTGTGATTAATAAAAATTCAATCTTATGGTAATGATATTATTGTTAATCCCTTCATTCTTTATTTCTTTAACTCATTTTAAATTCACATCTAATTAGTTTAGGAATAATAAATAATCACCCGAAAATTGTGAAGGTAGATTTATAATTTTAAAATGAAAAAACCAACAACAAGACGAAAATGTTGGTTAGACATATAAGCTCCAAAAATCAGATTTATATATTAGACTTTTTTCCACTATTCTTTTGAAGTTATAAAATTTGCACAACAAAAATTCATAAACTTTGTAAACATTCTTTTTTAATATTTCAAAACTTAATAAGGTCCAAATTAATTGGAATATTGAACTATGCTTGCCTTTCCCTTTGCAACATGAATAATTATCTTGAAATCTATCACTCTATTATTGCCAAATAAGAGTCATATTTTTCTATAATTATATACAGAATCGGGATTTTTATTATTCTGCAACGAAGGAAATAAAAAAGTATCGAATATTTATTATCAATATTCCTAATAAGCACCACCTAGTTCAAAATTATTATGGAAATTTATTTCAATTAACTACTTTCTTCAATGATTTTGAGTCACCTCATAAGTCATAATACTTGAAGCAATAAATCCACAACTCACCAAAAATTAGGGAGACTTGCCAATTCCCACTGTCCCACATATAATAATAAATTTCATTATTCGTTTCAAAGAATAGACAACATTGGACAGCAGCCGTCAGATGATAGGAAATGATATTAAATGGTGTGCTAAATTGTGGCTTTCAATTAAATCAGAAAATGGAAAATGTGGTCCCATATGATTTGGAATAGAAGATGTAACATCAAGTGTAACAGAAGATCTCACTCTTATGTGAGTTATGGGGTCATTTTGATTTGATCACATTTATTGTAAAAGTTGTTTTGGTACAATAAAATGTTGTAAAAATAATACCGCAATTTTTTAATATTACAAAAATAATCCCATCAATTTTTAATATTACGAAAATAGTCTACCAATTAAACAACGAGCACATGTGCCTCTTACGTGCCTGTTAGTTTGGACGAAATTTTGGTACTATTTTTGCAACTCTCCGCATGACCTTTAGAATAAAATCAGCAATATTTTCATTATTTGATTTTCTTATTATTTAATGTAACTATTGAATATTAATCATTGTAACTTTCAAATGTCTTATTCATTATATGATTTTAAATTGAAAAACATATTAGTTATGAAATTTTTTTAGGGGAATGACTTATGCATGATTTTATTTTTCCTTTTTTATGAATACAAAACATAATTTCAAATTAACTTCATTTAAAGTTTATTGTCAGTACTAAATGTAAGATGTATCGAATTTATTATTACTATTAGTAAGTTTAGTTATAAGTTGAAAGGTTTATAATTAAATAACTTCTTCATTTAAAAATCATTTTTAAAACATGATTATTGAATTTCTCATTCTTATTTGCTATTTTGTTAATTGTAGGTTTTGTTTTGTATTTGTAATTTTTAGAGGATCGAGGGTGTTAATTTTTTTTTTAACAAATGATAATTTCAAATTAAAACCTTTTCATTTAAAATTTTATTTCAATGCATGACATTCTGAATTTATCATTTTTTATGATATTTAGTTTGTTTTTACATAATTACTTGCATACACACGTTTTTTCCCTAAAAAAAGGTAGTATTATTGTATCCAATTAATTATTCCCAGTTGTGTCCTTGTATCCAATATATAGTCCAAGATCTTAAAATGAGTCGATGACGAATGATTATAAGAAAGGTTGTATTATTGCATACCATCCATGGTTTTATTTATTTTCAAGATTAAAGGGTACTTTAGGAAAAGGAAAAAATAATCTCACACACATATGTATATTCATATAACAATGGTCGTAATCTTGCCCTAATACCAAATGTTACGATCTAACAGGAAATTTAGCAGGATCGAACAGAAAATCAACAATTGACATCTGCAAAATTAAATGTCAATTCAGAAGAGAAATTCTCCCTCAAAATTACATCCCTGAATGAATAATAAAAAAAAATCTAAAAACTGTTGGTAACTCCCAGCTCAACTTACAGTGTATACAGTATGAGTAGCTCGTACGTGAGACGATCTTACATGAGACCTTATGTAAAACGAAATTCATATAAATCAACATGGCGGGTCAACTCATTCAATATAATCAATTTTGGTCTAATATAAAACTATAAAAAACTCTGTCTCACGCGAGTTTTTGCGTACTTCTAAATTTTATTATTATTATTTTTTTTTAATGAGCTTGGGAGTGGAAGGGAAGGAAACAATAAAAATTACTCCCTCCGTCCCACAACACTTTGCACACTTTCGGTGTCAACACTTTGCACACTTTCAGTGTAAATTACACCGAAAGTGTGCAAAGTGCTGTGGGACGGAGGGAGTATAAAACTTGCATGATCTA